>JAQPPZ010001056.1:2400000-4800000 GCA_028583015.1 Wollemia nobilis | reverse complement strand
GAAGATATAGCCATAATAAATGTTAATGATTATGACAACACTCAATTGTGTTCAAGAAAAATATTTCTTGAACCTACTCCACCTATCACTATAGAAATGGGAGTTGATGAGAATAAACAAGAAAACCCATCTACATTAAAACAACAACAAAAAGAACAACAAAAACAAGAAAAAGAAAACCTCCCACAAGATAACTCATCAAAGAAAGTACCATATCTTGAACAATTTGAGATATCAAAAATAACATCTTCAAAATTAGATTTGATAAAGGAATTAAAACATTTAAATGTTACAATCCCTTTACTACAAGCTATTAAATATGTACCAATCATTAATAATATTGTTCAAGAAATGTGTTTTAAGAAACCAAGAAAAAAGAAGAAAGTATATCCTAAAACCATACAAGTAGGTGGAAAATTAGTAGACTTGCTTGCAGGAAAACTTACTCCACCTAAGTATGATTATCTAGGAAGCCCATGGTTTCTTGAATCATATAAGGAAAATGAAAAGAACATTTCAACTTTGGCCACCATAGTTGTAAAGGATAATGTAGAAGAGTTGGATTCATCCAAAAGGTTTATTTTTGATGAAAATGTTCTAATCAACAAATTGCATGATTCAGAGCTTAAAGATGAACCAATTATTGTCCAAAAATTACTATGGAATGAAGAACAAGAACTTAAATATTTGTCACCCATTCCAATACAAGATAATTCCTTTCATTTACCACATGGATGGCATCATCATCTTTTCTCATCTTTTCATTTCCATCTATCAAATTTAATTCCTTCAAGAATTGTTTTTGATAAAGATACACAAATCTTCCATTCTCTTCTACCACACCATTGCTCTCTTAATTCATTAATGCATAATTTTCAAAGAATCAATTCAATACATCTTGGTCCAAAACAAATTGAAACACAACAAAAAATACCTTTGAAAATCAGTAGTTGGTTGACTAATGACCAAGAAGCAAAATTTTTTGATGCATTGATCCAACATCCTAATGCTTTACTAACACTTCATACATATTTAGAAGTTGGCATTGAGTTGTTGTAGGTACAAAACAAAAGAATTTTGCAGTTGAATGCATTGGATGAACTTTGGTTGGAGGTACTTCACCAAATAGAGTTCATTCAACAACAATGGAAAATGTGGCATGATGATCACATTAGGAGTAGCAAGGATGAACCAAAAGTGTTTGAGAATGGAGTTGTTCAACTTTCTTTAGTTGATAATTCAAGGAGGACATTAGTGGTGAATGGACATCATTTACAATGGTACCATAAGCCACTAACAAAGGTGGAATTTGCTCGATATTTCTCACAGTCAAACTTGCATATGATAGAAGAGGCTTCCTCTTCTGATAGAGATTCCAAATGATCATATCTTTGAATCATGAAAAAAAAGAAAAACAAAAAAAGAGAAAAAAAAAGAGAAAGTTGTAGCATAAGGCATGTCCCACAAAATGAGGATGTATGAGGACATGCATCAATTTCAGCAGGAGGAGAAAAATGAAGTTAATATTTCATTTTCAGCAATAAGGAGGAAATAATGACATGAGAGGATTCTTATTGCTCATATGAAAAGAAAGGTTGATGCTTCATTATTGTTGTTTTCATGCAAAAAAATATAGATGTGCTTTTTACAAAATAAGATCTTATCCAAATAAAAATGAGAGACTTCTCTCTCATTGAAGCTCTTGAAAAAAAAAGGAATAATCTTGATTGTGAAATTCCTTCATGGGCACAATCAAGACAGACTAGAGATTTTGAAAAAAATAATGAAAAAAAACTATGAAAAAAGAAAAAAGAGATGAAAAATAAAAAATGAATAATTCAATAGTGAAAACCTTTTTGAAGGTGCTATTGAATTAAGGCTTACATGAAAACTGATTTTTGGCATGTTTGCCTTCTTGATTTATCCATCATTGTACAAATATCACTTACTACACATGTGTCATGTTTTTTTTTTTAGATAGCCTACTAATAATCATCAAAAGTAGCGACTTGCAAGGTGTATGATAAATTTTCAGAGCAGTAAGGTATGTGTTTCTTGCATTTAGTCATAGTTAGCATTTAACATGTAATGTATGATAATTCAATATTTGGCATAAACTATTTAAAAATTTGGCAAAAAAAATAAGAACATTTTGTTCAATATGTCAAGAAACACCCTATCCTACCCTTGGTTGCATACAAAGTTTAGTTGGTGGCATAAAAATAGGAAATTTACAAAGCTTTGGAATGACCACAACTCCAGAATGACCATAGCTCTAGAAGGTCTAGAGCTCCAGAATGTGGCCTAGAAAATTTAAAAGTACTTTCAAAGAAGTTTTGAAACATATAGAAGAAGTTTCATGACATTACAAAGTAGCTTTGAAATATTCTAAAGATGAATAGGGACATTTTGGAGAGCTCTGAAACATGCAGAAAAAGCACCCAAACTTCTTGAAAAAGCTCCAGAATATCTAGAAGAAGCTTAGGAACAATAATATGAGCAAGGTACAGTGATAAAAGAAGTTTTGAGAGTACAAAAAGATCCAATGCATGTAAGTACATCACTTGAAAAATAGAAAAATAGATTTTAACAAAATTTGTTATTACAATTCAGACTGCAGATATTGAAATTTAGGATGAATTACTTCCAATTCATGAACCTTCACCAATGGTAGCACATCCACCAAATATGGTGTCATTAGTAGAGCATAATGAGGCCATAGTAGGTTGAGTATCTCATTACCATGCATTGAAATTGTGTTTTATAGTAATAAAGCATAAATTGCAGGAATTGTAGAATTGTAGAAATTTGCAGGAACAAAACAAGAAGCAGAATGAAAAAATTGCAAAGTTGTAGAGAAAAAAATAAAAAAACATGAAATACACGTGCTTGATTTTATAATGCTTTGTGTAGTGTAGCAAGGAGAAATTTCTCAAGTGGCAGGTAATGAGAATGTGAATTTTTCGGTAATTTTCAATAATTGCAGTAATTTTCAGACTTTAATTTTTTTTTAGGATTTTTCAACAGTTTTCAGATAATTTCAAAATTTTAAGATATTTTAGTAATTTTCAAAAGAAAAAATTAGAAATTTCAAAATTTTAGCATTTTCACAATTTTCAACATTTTTCAAAAATGACAACAATTTCAAATTTTCAGCAATTTCAAAATTTTCAGTATTTTTTAGAAAATGCAACATTTTCAGATTTTTAGCAATTTCAGAATTTCAACATTTTTTAGAAATTGCAACAATTTCAAATTTTTAGCAATTTTAACATGTTTGAACATTTTTCAGAAATTGCAACAATTTCAAAAATTGCAACATCTTCAACATTTCTCAAAAATTGCAACAATTTCCACACTTTCAGTGCTTTTCACAAATTACAACAATTTTAGCATTTCAACCATGTTCAACAACTTTTCATGTGGTTGACAGAGGATGTTTTTCAGAAGGCTAGACTTGAGTATTGCTATGGCCCACTAGGATGCATGAGGGCATGCATCAGGTTAAGTTGGGGGAGAATGATGAGGCCAAATAATACCTCATTTTTGCAATATTTTTTGACATAAAAACTACCATTTTTCAAAATATAATATAGTTAAATGTCAAGTATTTGATTAAAATGTATTATTTTTTTGATGTTAGTGTGATTAAGCGTTAAGGAATAATATGTTGCTATTTTGACTATTTGTTGCACTTTTTGTCTAGTTTTTGCATGATTTTTAGTGGTAAAATAACATAGTAAAATTGGTAGCAAATAAAAGTGTTTGTGACTTATGATTGGTTGAGGTATTTTGAAAATTTTCCCCACCTAAAATGAGTTTATGAGGTGGAATGGTGTCAAATCAACCACTCTACTATGAAACAGGGCATGATAGTTGTTCACAACATATACAGGGCAACAACTTGCAACATTAAAGGAGGGCATGGAAAAAGTCAAAAGTAGTTAGTGCAATCTATTGGAGAATTTTAAAAGCAATGTGGAAGGAATTACCATGTACTTGGAAGTGATCCCACATGACCCAATTGATACCAACAACTTTTTACAAGTATGCACCTTGTTGCAATAAAAAAACTACAGTTTGTCTTGCACAAAAATAGCAATCAGTCAACCATTTTGACATGTGCAAATAATGAGTTGGAAAGGTGGAACATTGAATAAAAATTCATAAAATCATGCCCAAGCATCCCATAAAATATTGGACATGCAAAAGGAGAGAAAATATCATTTCCAACAAACTATCCAAAAGCTGGAAAAAGTTAGCAAAATTGCAACATTTTCTAAAAATAGATTTTTGATAGATTTTTAGGGAAGATGAGAAAATTTGGTATGTGGACATATGTAACAACTATGTTTAACTTACTCTTGACAGATTCCCACTATATTTAAGGTATGAAAATATGTAGGATGACAACTACAACATATTTTATCCTAAAATAGACCAAGTCTGCTGCAATAGAACATTAAATCATGCATGGCAACATAATCCTTGATTTTGTCATTGCAAATGTATATTTAGGAATTAGTATAAATGAAAGAACTCGCATATTGGTTGATTTAGTAGTTATATTAGGAAGTCAGAATTTATTCACAAGTCATTAGCAAGATAGAAATAAGAAAGTAGTCAAGAAACTAGGATTGTAATTTCATAATGTCACAACAATTTTTAAGAATAAAGTGTACTATTTTCCATTGTGTGAATTATGATTGAATTAGTGCTTAGGACTTATTTTTGGAGTGTTTATACCTTCTACTTGACCAAGGAGCAAGGACCCACTCTCGAGGCTAGTGGAAGGAAGCATTTTTATAGGTTTTCAGCAGATTTTTTTTGTGTGCAATTATTGTTCAATGTTGTCAATTTATTGTTATTTTTTGTAAACAATATTCCCCTATCTTTACCTTATTTTTTATGTGTTTCAAAGTGTGATATGTGAATATAGATTTGCAACTAGTTGAACCCTATTTGTAATTACATTTATCATCTCTATTTTTTGTAATTTCCATTTAGCAACTTTTTAATAGTTTTCAACAACTTTACTGTTTTCAGTAATTTGGTTGTAGCATTTAAATTTCAGCATTGTTAAACTTAGTTGGTTAAAATTTAGCATTTCATTTTCATGTTATTTAATTTAGCAAACATAAATTAGTTCTTTCTTCAACAATTTCAATTCTGCAAATTTAGTTTAAATGTCAATTCTGCAACTGTAGATTAAGTGTCAATTTTGTAATTTAGAAGTAATTTCAATTATGCAAGTTAATTAGTTTCAATTCTACAAATTAGAAGTAAGTGTAACCTTGAAAAGACCAAATGAACCTCTATTTCACTGAATAAGCTTGTGACTAATGAATGAATTGTAATTTTCCAAACTCCTCTATCACAGATAGTCTTAGACACCACCCTGGATTTGACAAACATTGAAAATTAAATTATGACAATAATGACACTCATTAGAGGATCTAGCTACAGAGGTTGAGTATTTAACATGTTACCATATTTCCTACCATGTTATCATCCCCTAGACCAATGTTTTTTTCTCCTATTTAGAGGTGGTTCAAGACAACAATGCATATACATATAGGTAATTAGAAATCATAGTTTTTTATAATGATACCACTATTATGAGGAGGAAGAGGTATCCCATACACTAGCTTCTAAAGTTGATCCATGCTACCCCATAGGCTTTATTTTGTAGATGTATCATTATATATGTGAAGACATGATGTATATATATTTATGTGTGTGTGTGCATGTGCTTGCATGTGTGTGTGTACGCATGTGAACACATGCACGCATGTATGCATGAGTGTGTGTACACATACATGTGTGCATGCATGTGTGTGTATGGATGTGGGTGGGTGTGTGTGTAATTTAATATGGATGATGGATATGAATTTATTTTGGAATTAAAGGTATATCATGATTTATAGTTGAGTTATTATTATTATATAGTTATGTTATTATGAGGATGATTGTGGATGATTTTTTTTAGATTATGACTCTGAGCGAGAGCCTGTGGAGTTGGAACTCGTGAGAGAGCACAAATATATAATTCTCAAAGTTGGTATTATGAGAGAAATTAGGGATGGTATTTCTAAGGTCAAAGAGATTGGTCAAAGTACAAATCCTCCTCTTGGATGCCAAGAGCTCCATATCCCTTTTGATATAGGAGTTATTTCCTTTGCTAAGGTGATGACTGGTTGATGGAGTACTTCTATATTATCCTTTGATTTTGTTATCCAATTAGATTGCTATTTTCTTTTGATTCCATTGGATCTACTCTTAAATACCTTGGATGAAGGGGTGTTCAAATTTTTTGGGAAATGTATGGGTTCATGACCAAATCTGGATTTATTTAGAAATTGGGCTTTTAGGAAATGGGTACCTCAAGGTCTTCTAGAGATAGTGGCTTTACCTAATAACTTATTCCTTATTAATTTATCTGAGGAAGATGATATGCTTTGAATCTTGGGTGGAGGTCCTTGGTTCTTTGGTAAGAGGACTTATTTCTTGAGTGGGGAATTGATTTTAACCCAGATCTACAAAAAATAGATTATACCCTAGTTTGGATAAGACATCTTGGATTACCTCTACATTATTTATATAATGATATTCTCAAAGGTATAGCTAAAATATTTGGATATCTAATTATATAGATAGTCCAACTTGATCCATATCAAGGATGGTTACTACCAGGATGTGTGTGAACATTAATCTGGATTCAAATTTACCCAATGTTATTGACCTAATTTTGAAACTATGTATTTGAAAGCAACTAAGTGAGTTTAAAAATCTTCCTCCTAGACTATGTAATTATCATATTTGGGATTAGTCTAATACTTATACATCCAAAATAGCCCCTTGTAATGGGGCATTAGATCCTCTTATCTTAAATAAGTTTAATTTGGAAAATCCTCTTGCTGACATTTCAAATAGAGATGTCAATTTCTAAAAGAATCATTGTTCTAGAGATATGATAGATCATGGAGCCAAAGGCTCTAGCTCTACCCTTGATGTGGGTTTTATGAAATCCCCTCCATAAAAATTAGTCAATAGAACCAAAACCAGGTAGAAGGATGATGTGGGATAGAATAAACTTGGAAGACCTTACAAGCAAGAAGTCAAAAATCGAGAAGTAAAGGAAGATATTGATAATTGGAAGCAAACCACCTAGGATTTTATGATAGAAGAGTTGGTGAATTTTTTCTTAAGCTCTGGTTCTCATGGTCCTATTCTTAAGGGGTGATGGATCCTATGGAACACATTTTTTTGAAATCTATGGAGTTATCTTTGAATGGAGGATCTAGATATTTGGTAGAATATCTCATTAAAGTTCCTTTGTTGTATCCTAATATGATTTTGGCTTCTAAGGCCAAAGGTAGCAAGCATCAAAAAATTCCCTATCATTCCTGAGGGGATTCATTGGTGGATGAGTTGCAGACATCTCTTGGAAAACCTACAAATTTAGTAGAAGATAGATATCATTTTTTGGCATATTTTTTTAGTTAAATGATTTTTTGGATGCACTCTTTTTTCAAATTTAAATTTAAATTTTAGGCACGGCTCTTTGGCAGGCTAAATTAGTGTTTGAATTCTACCATATTGTCGTAATTTATTGTTTTTGGATCTCTATATATGCACCTAATCTCTTTAGAGATTTATTGTGCTTCTATTTATTTGTTGTAATATCTGCCTCAGAGTGTGGGTCTCTATTTGCTCATTTCATATTTGGTGTCATATTTGATGGTATGGGGTCTCCTTAACCCCTTGTTATTTTCATGAAGGTTTGGCGGTGTGTTTTGATCTAGCCTGGTCCTTTATATAAAAGGTTTGGGGATCCTTTCAAAACCTTTTTTTTCAATCTAATAAAAAAAAAAGTGATTATGTGATGAAGGTTATAATGTGGTTATGTTATAATAATGTGAGTATGATTTGATTATAATTATGGATTGATGAAGACACTAAAATAAAATTATGGGAGAAGTTGCAAATGATTTGTGTAAATGAACAAGAAAATTTTCAAACAACTTTTTCCAAATAGTGTTGTGATATATATCTTAAAGATATGCATGTATAGAATTTTAATGTGTAATAAGAGAATTTCTATTAAATATGCATGTGTGTAAAAAATAGGTGTGTGTAAGGGGACTTTAGATGTGCCAAAGAAGTATTGATATAATACAATTATGATACAAGAGACGTACCTCACGACAAATATCTATAAGGGATTATGTTGCACCATAAAGGTATGATAAATATACCCCAATATAAATACCTATGA
Organism: Wollemia nobilis; assembly: GCA_028583015.1. Lineage (NCBI taxonomy): Eukaryota > Viridiplantae > Streptophyta > Pinopsida > Araucariales > Araucariaceae > Wollemia > Wollemia nobilis. The sequence continues at coordinate 4,791,722 of JAQPPZ010001056.1, read as the reverse complement.
GTAGTTCTATCATGTCATAAAGGTAGTAGTATTACCTCAAAATAAATATGTTTGAGGACTTATGTTGTTTTATTAAGGTGGCAATATTACCCCAAGACAAATATATTTAAGGACTTATATTGTGTCATTTATGAAATATTCTTACCTGAAGAAAAATATCTCGGGGGATTCTATTATGCCATAAATATGGTAGTCTTTCCATAATATAATTTTCTTTGAGGAATTATATTGGGATATCATTGTGTGATAATAGTGTTAATAAATGAATTGATTTATTAGATAACAAATTACCCCATGTAATAGATAATGAGAAAAGAAAACCGCTAAGATGAGATTCATATTGCTTCCATGCCTATATGCATTTGAGAAATATTTTGATGATCCTACATATATGGTTGAAACATCCTATTGAGTCCATCCATCATTTTTCATGGGAACAAAAGCAACATGGTAGAGGTTGTGAAGAAAAAGTTTAGACACCCAAAGATAAATAACTTGGAATTATGTCAAATCATTGAAAAGAGATATAAATTTATGGAGTAAATATAACAACTTTCCCTATTCAAATAAATGCAATTCATTGGGATGGGATAAATATTTTACCCATGCCTATGAGTTTGGCATTGGTTTTTATGATCCTCCACAAGTGGTCAAAACATCCTATTGAGGTAATCTAACATATAACAACAATATGTGATAGGAGTATTAAGGTTCAATCCATATATAATAACTTGAACTCCAAAAGAATGCTAGATTGTGATAAGATGGAACCATCATCAAGACTTAAAAATCTCTAGTATTCATCATGCATAGTGGATTAGCGACTATATGGTGGTTATGGACCATTTTTAACAAACCATGTTTGAGAATGAATCGCAATAAATAAAAGCATATTATCCTTATATATTTTAGAATTCATATAGAAACATGATATGAATAAGATGAAGTCATATTTTTTCTCAACTTATTTTACTTCTAGAAGATAATGAATTTATCTTTTGATCCTAAGTGTAAAAAATCTCAAAAAATCTATTAGTACCTCAAAGAAATTAAAATATTTATGGATATAGGTATAAAGATATCATTATGAATGTTTACTACCATCAGCACCTTTGAAATATTGCAATATTCATAATTCTATAAAGGATGATTTTAAGGTATATAAGATTGATATCTCTTTAGACCTCTTAATCTTAATGACTTGAATTAACAAGAGAACATACCCTTTATTTCTTCTTTAAACACAAGTCAAAAATATCATTGAACCCAACAAGTGATAAAATATTTTGTATTTTAGAAGATTTGAAGATGTAAAATAATGTAGGCCCATTGGCATATGATTCCTAGCAAAAGGAAAATAAAATTAATCATAACTAGAATCATCCCTTACACATGAGTAGTAAAATTTATGAGTGATGGTTTGATTTATAGACTTCTAAAAATATGTGGTAATCAATTGATTATGATATGCCTCTATTCCTATTAACCTTGGAGCTTTAAACTTAAGAGAAGGAATTATTTTTACCATTTTCCATGCTAAGTACAAAGCTACAAGGTTGATAAGCTCAAAATAATACAGATAGTGTAAAATTCAATGGAATTAGATTCTTAGCAAAAAAGGAAAATAAAACTAATTAGATCTAGAGGTATTCTTTTCTAATGAAAAAGGAAAATACTTTCTTATTTTACATGCTTATGATCCTGGTGTCTTATACTTTAGGAAAAGAACATCACAATTGACATCTTTTACCTAAATATAAGGAAGTAAGGATCACTAGAACACAAGATCTAAGATATTAGTTGGAAATTTGGGGTATACAGAAAATGTAAAGGATACGAATTTATCAATTTTGATGACCAATTTATCTACTTGTAATTCTTGACACCTTGTTGTTAAGGAAATAATAACACTCATTATTTACTTGGATCATAAGTATGTAAGGTCTTGAGGGACTATGGTCATTTGATAGACTTAAATAAATCGAAAAGGTGCTAATGATATTGAAATTTATGTAGACCAATTGGCATCAAAATCCTAGAAAATTGAAAAATAAACTAATCCTAACTAGAATCATCCTTTACCAATTAGCAGATAATAGAAATTTGAATATAGAAGATAGTATTGAATGTTTCTCATACCTATTAGTCTAAATTCCTTAGGCCTAAGTAGAGGAAATTTTTTCTATTTTCCTATCTTAGATACAAGGTAGCCAAGCTAATGGTCCCTAGGGGATATAGTGGAAAGGAGAAGGATACTTTGTAACAATAAGTTCACATACTTGAAACTAAAATGTTTTGTATGTAATAAAGGAATAAGACTCCTATTATTTACTTCTATAAAACATAGTATAAATTACAAACATGCAAATATCCTAATTTGATGGTTTGGAAGAGAAGGATAGGAAATTTTTATGATACCCACTCATTCCTTGCAAGCACATATTCTTATGGAAAAATCACATAATTGCAAGTAGACTATAGTGTTTCTCTCACATCATGTGATATGCTTGTCCTCATAGATTATAAAAATGACCTAAAATTGATGGATTCATGCATTAGATACATATTAAAAGAAAAATATAAATCTAACTAAGATCGTCCTTTGCATATCCTTGTGGGTCCCCCTAATTATTGGTTTAGCAATAATATCCTTGTAAAAGAAACCAACCTATACAAAACATGATGCACAAGATTCATAATAGGAAAAATATTGTTATTATTGACATGATTTAAATTTGTATATACAAATAGTGGTAGACAGTCAATAGAGAAGCAACTAGGCAATTGAATCAAAATACTCAAGTGTAAGTAGTTAACAAATAGTCAAAGAGACATGGATGGGGTAGTTAAGCATAATACTATTTTAAATGCATAGTATTCATAGTTTATTTGTGTTATTTACCATCAAGCATTGCAAGATGATATGCATTGAGTCTTTGTTGGCAATGATGATGTATGAAACCGTTCAATTAAACTCAAAATTTTCCTTAAGATTAATTTAGAATTTACTTTCTTTTGGTTTTCTTTGAGGACAAAAACAACTCTAAAGGATTGGGATCTCACCTTTCACTTGATATTTTTTGGTAGACCTATAGGTGATCTAAGGCATAGATCCACTTTTCATCAAGTAGTTCCAATTAACTAAGGTAGGAAATACAATATTTGTCACCCACAAAGGCATCCTAAAAAAATTCATAGGGATGGGACTTTAAGTTCAAAGTGGAATATAGCCTTGATATCATACACCAATGCATAAGGTCTCTCACCAATGGCAATTCTAACACTAGTATGATATGCCCAAAGGGTTAGGTGTTTTTAGAGATGTCAAGCTCTTCTAGTTTTTTTTACTATCTTCGTAAGGATCATGGTAAGATTTTTACTGGAGACCTCAGCTTGACCATTACATTGAGCGTAATAAGGTCCAAACCACATGTGTTATATGTGATACTTTGCATAAATATTCTAGACATATTTATTTATGAATGGCATGTCATTATTTGAGATAATGATAAAGAGGATGACATAGTGGTTAATTATCTATTTCTATATAAATTTGAAAACATGAATGTCTATTATTGAGGCTAAATACATAGCCTCAACCAATTTGGTAAAGAATTTAGTTGTAGTGATGATAAAATTATATCCATTAAAATATGTGAGACTTATTTTCCAATCATGTTTAATTCTCAAATGGAAAAGTGCTAGGGTGAAATAATGTACTATAAGTATTTGGATGGAAAATGGATAAGGTTGTCATTATTTTAACACTTATTACATCACTTGACATAATTACAAGAATTATTCTCCATGGAGGGTCAATAATAGCCCATACAAAGAATTTTCTTATCTATAGCATCACTAAATTTCCCACCAAAAGACCTATCATGGACCTTCTAAATTACCTTCTAAGATTCATCACGGTCTACGCATCTAACATGTTGTCAAGGGTGTGTTGATATAAAATATCACCAATAATAATATGTATAAAAGTCGATTGTTTAAGGTTATTTCATTCATTTTGATTCAAAACTTTAGGTAAATCACCTTGTTTGAACTAATCATACATGTCTTTGTATAAGAGCTAGAAGATAAGGAGGATTTAATATTAAATACTTCTAGAGGAGTTAGGTTGCTTCTAGGTTTATGGTCTCTTTGATTTGCATGATGAGAATTGTATATTTCTCATCATCAAGTTCTAATGGGATAAGAGATGTTTTAGAGGATATAGCATTTCTGTGAGAGTTATTTCATCTTGGGATGGTATCAATCACGACATTATCAAAAGTGATAATTAGCTCATTGATAATTACTTTATATAGATTTAATTTGTCATATTTATTATGATACATCATATTGACCTGGTTTACTATAAACTAGGAATATCCAAAGGTGGTAAGGGTTTTAAAATTAAGGCTTCAAGTAGTATGAATTCATAGAATATGGGCTTCATAATCTACCATATTGTTGGTGCAAAAAAAATAAGCTTAAAATATAAAAGGTATTATTGTTATTGAGTAATCAAAATAATTATTATCCTTGCTTCTTTGATGCATCATGTGTCATTAAAATTTAAGGTCCAAGAGTCTATAATTTTCTCCTCAAACCTAATGATAAAGATGAATTCATTATATAAGTCTACCAAAAAATGTTGGCTTGCATCTAAAGGTTCATCCACAAGTTGGTTAGCAATCACCTGATCTTACAAAAACTTTTGACTAATGAACTCCAAATCAAGCTCATAAAGTACAATAACCCACTTAGTAGTTATTCTTAAGAGACAAGGTTTGGATATGAGATCATGCAATGGATATACTCTTGCAAACATAAAAGTCTTATGAATCAGCATATAACATCCAAGATTTTGGAAGGCAAACACTACAATTAAGCAAAGTTTTCTAAAGCGTTATATTTATCCTCATAATTGACTAAAGTTTAGTTAATATAAAAGATGTCTATTTCTATATGTTGGACATCATATGGGATTAACATATCCCCTAAGGCATAATAAAGTACATATTTAGAGCAATAAGGTCTTGTTAGGATTAGGTGGGACAAGGACTGGGGGTGACTTGAGATAGGATTTTATGGCATTAAACATACCTAACATTAACCGTCCTCTTTTAATATGACATCCTTTCTTAGAATTTTGGCAAAAGGGATATGAACCTTCCAATGGCTTGAATATTACCTTAAATACTGGGAAGTTGAGTTAATGTTTGAAGGGGTAGTATATTTATGATGTTTGATATCTTATCAAGATTAATTTCTATCCCTCTACAAGATACTATAAATCCTAGAAGTTTTCTTGATGTCACCCCAAATATAATTTTGAGGATTTAGGTGAACCTTATAGTCCCTTATCCTTTTATAAATGCATATAAGGTTTTGAAGATGATATTCAAGTTTGAGATATCTACCAAGAACATCATCGATATTAATCTTCTACAACGTCATGTATTATATTGTGAAATATATGTCATAATTTGTTGGTAGGTAGCTCCTATGTTATTTGGCCTAAAGGGCATGACTTGGTAGTAGAAGGTTCCTCATAGGGTAGTGAAATTTGCTTTATGTTGGTCCTCAGGGGTAAATCTAATATTGTTGTACCCTTAGAAACCATCCATTAATGATAGCATTTTACAAATTGTTGTGAAATCAATAAGTGTGTTGATATTTAAGAGGGAGTCATATTTTAGCTAAGTGTTATTTATGTCCTAAATGTCTATAAATACTCTAATGCTCCCAATTTTCTTAGCAACCAGGATGATGTGGAAATATAATTAATGTATTCTACATTTTTAATAAATCCAACATTGAAGAGATTCTATAGCTCCTTATTTACAAGTAGAGTGACCTTAGGGTGCATTTTCTATAACTTTGTTTTATATATTTTTCATTAGGCCTAATAACTAAATTTTGGACTACTAAAGAAGGGTCTAAACCAAGCATATCTATTTATGACTGAGCAAAAATATCTTTGAACCCCTTTAGTAGATATTTTCTATTTTCTTCCATGTTTAATTTTTTTTCTAGTTTAAGGATCTTAGTATAATATTGAGTCCCAACATTAACATCTATAGTCTCCTAAATTGGGATATAAGACTTATCCTCCAATTAAGGAGGGGTTGAAAGAACACCTAGAATTTTAAAATTAGTAGGATCTATAAGGTTTAATCACTTTTAACTTCTTCCAATACTACTATATTAGAAATTTGGAAAAAAGATCCCTAAAATAGAATTAGTTTAGGTTAAGATAGTTTAGGAAGATTTATTTGGTGGCCAAGAAATAATCAAAGTCTATGTACTAATTGCAAGAGTCTTCATTAGGGATCAACTTAGGATACTATAAGGTTAAGTAATTTAGCATGGTGAGTGAACTAAAAGATATAGGTATTAACATTAACAAGTTTTAGGCTATTAAAGTCATCATCACTCCAAGGAATATCACTTAATAAGATAGTGCAATCTAGGGAAGCTTGATCACAATATCTCCATGATTGAGTGCTTCCTCCTCATTGGAAAAATACCTAACATAAGGCTCATTATGTCTAGAAATGTGTCCTATCCCAAAATATCCTATCCATGCTTCTATTTGCAGTGGCTTCTTGATTCCTTGTTCATACAATCCTAATCCCTTACATTGATAACCCATATTAACCAATATTTATTTTAGATTAGGACATAAATTTGACAAAAATCATAAGGTATATCATAATTGGGGGGATGGATAGCAACTACTACCTTTGATCTTCTTATCATTAGCAATACCAATTCAAATAAAGGAATAACTCCCTATTTACATTGTCTCTCCTCCATTGCTAAGAGGTAATATTAGTATTTGAGAGGAAGAAGGAAGTTTGGCTAGGTCCAGATGCACAAAAAATTAGTTTTAACTATTATTGGTCGTGTTTTGATTTTTATTAGTAATGGTTACATTTTGATATTACTTGTTATTATTTATTAATAAATTCTACTTATTAATATTTTTAGATATATAATGACTTCAATGCATCAATTATTGGATATTTAGAAGATGAAGGACTGCGAATCATATTTTGATACTAGAAGAGTTGTTTAAAGAAATATTTTTATTGGTAATATGGGGATGGAGATTGTTTTTTTGGCTTTGAAATTCAATTACTTAGCAATACTTGAAAGGTTCAGGGTCAACATGGATTTTATATGTTTGATCATTGTATTCACATTTGAGACATTGATAAACAGTGGTTTGGGCAGTCTATGCTTCATGAATCCAAGGACCATCCAAAAGAATACTATAGGATAAATGATAATGTATGGCATAAAATAATGTGTCGAGGCTTTAATTTGAGGGGCAAGACTATAATACTACTAGCCTCATGATCCCCATTGTTAAAGGTCTAAATTCTAAAATTAGATTTTTTTAGATCACTCTTAGGTAGACTAAAGTTGCCAATGAATTGCAAGTTGCATACATTTAGTCGTAGATCCATTTTTAACTAAAATGCATATAATAAATTTATCATCAATTGGGCTATGATAAACAAATGAGGATCCCCTATTAGATAATATTAAGGGATATCATCCTCACAAAAAGAGATATCCATATGTCTTTTCCTAATTGATCCAAAAATTGAAGAAAACTTAGAAGGATTCAAGTTTTGAGAAACCATGTACTCACTCAAAACTCTAATGAGGATGTCTTGCTTGGTGGGAGAGGATTTAAGAAGTTAAAAAATTAAAATTTTTACTATAATGTTTTCAAACTATTATAGCAAGTTGTAAATATATTTTACTTTGTCTTGGTCATCATAAAAGTACCTTTTATTGGAGGATGACCCTTGAATAACAATCATTTGTTGTTTCAACTACTCTAATTGGGTTTTTAGAGCTTGAATCTCTAAAGTGATTACAATAAGACTTCAACAAATAAATAGGTGGAGGATTTTATGATGGAAGCTAAAAAATTGGTTGTGAAATAGGATGTTGATAGATTAGGGACTATGATTGCGGTATTTGGAAAAATAATCTCAATGGATGTAAAAGTTGGAAGATACCTAAGATTAAATAATTAACTTGGTTGGAAATATATTATGGAGCTAATGAGATCAAATTGAAAAAATAGATTAGTAACCTGGATTATAATTAGTACTCAAACTAAAAACTTGATTAAGTTATATGGATTTGGGTTGATGGTGAATGCAGTTGGATTAGGATAAAAAATAAAAGATGTTGGATTAGGATTTGAATTTAGGTTATGGGTGGGTATTTTTGAATGTATATTGAGAAAGGGATTTTTATTTGGATGTTGAGAGCTTGTTCCCATGTGTTATGATATTGAGCAACCAACATTACCATATAAAAATTTTTCTATGGTCTATATAGGATGTGATATCCATAAAATTTGGAGAGGAACTTAGCCACCACTTTCTATTGTTATCAAATTATAAGTTGTAATTTTCTCTATCAAATTTGGAATTGGTGCATGAAGTCTAGGCATAGTGATATTTATTGAAGCAAAGGATTGATATTTCTAATTATAATGAAAGCAAGTAGATATAGGATGTTGGGGTCAATCCAACAATGAATTGTTCCATTTGGATACCTCTTGAAACTTCTTAGATTATTTGAATAAATTATAGATGGGTTCCCTATGCCTATGAAGAAATCAAACCATATCAATGGTTGATCAAAAGACTAACCTTTCATATTTTTCTTGGTTAGGGCTAGATGAATTATAAGGAAGTTCATCCTCATATTGGTTAAACTTTGGACTCCCATATATGAAAAATTGGACTTGAACATCCTCACTATAAGTGATAGGAGAATTAGATTGGTTGGCCAATTGGCGGGAGGAACTACGGGTTATGTAATATTTTTTGACCATGAATAGAAGTGCTACTAAGGATTATATATAATTATAAGTTTCTAGATTTAAGAATAAATAGAAGATGTTTTATAATTCTTATTTATTATTCCTTTGATATATTGATCCCACCAATATACCTCAAAGGCCTCCCTACATACTAGTGACTTTTGATATACCCAAACCCTATTTATATAGTCATTAGTATGTGAATGCAATGTTGGTAAATGGAAGATCAATGATATGTGGAAGTAGCCCTTGGATACATGGCCAAACTAATCTATGAGGGGTAACAAAACCTTCTTATGACTCCCACTAGTCCACAATAATATATTCACTAACTAGCATAAGTATGTGTGAGACCCTATGTAGGTGGTTTTCAACCTGGGCTTGCTATATACCCAATATAGCAAAGAGGGTTTGTAAGATAGTTACTCAAGGAATAAAAAAGATACCTATTAGTACTAGCACTTGTATTATGTTCTTGTTATCTTGATTATTATGTGCTAATCTATGTAAACAAAATTTAATGATATTGCTTTAAAGTTCTCCTAAATCTTATTAAGTTTTAAAGTTATTTTTAAGGAAGGCTAGGCAACAATATTTGGTTCCCATATCATGTTCATGCTGGGCTCACCAAAAATGCAAGTTGTACATGAGGAATAATGGAGGAAGGGATTTACCTCTCTTGTCTCTTACATCTTACTTTCAAAATATATAGCAAGATATCTGATGTGACTAAGATTGGTGGATTTATTTGAAGATTGCACTTATGGTTTCCTTCTAAGGTCATTACCTCTTTTACAAAATCTAAAAAAAAACTAAAATCCTAATCAACATTTAAGAAACTAAAAGGGAATGCAACATGTATGCAGATAAAGATGCAACCAAACAAGTTTATATAATATATGTATTTCATTTTGGAATGATAAAAGGAATATTTTCATTTTTCTTTTAAAACAATGGCTCAATAAGTGTGTATGACATATAATAATCTAGACTATATGTGATTAAGCTTCCATGAGAATTCAATAACTAATATAAGTATTAAATATAAATGATAAGATAAAGTAAATCATTCTACATAAGACTATATGCACTATTTCTTTCTTGCAAATTCTAGTTTAGCCTAGACAACATACAAAGATAATGATATAGAACAAAAAATACTATAAAGAAAATAAAAAATTGAGCAAAGAAAACTACAAATATGGATTAAAGGAGGGATAAGCATGTATAAAACCCATTTGTGTTCCAAATATTGTTGAATGCTCTAATCCTGATCCTTTTGCTTTTAGATCTTCACTTCAAGCAAACATAAGACCTACACACATGCAACTTGATACATAGTTAGAGGTTTAGGGATATGCCTCAATTAGAAATTTATTCCTTTGAAACAAAACTCAAGCATTGAAATATCAAAAAGGAATAGAAAGCCTTGATTTTTTTGCTCAAACCTACAAAAGCACTACAATATAATAGCACTAATGTTAGTGCTATGGCTCTAATAATAGTGCACTCGAAGAGTAGTGGTATTGCCTACAAATTTTGTACAATGATGCCTTGATATGAAAGCTTACATAATGACTAATGGCACAAAATCCTAGATAGAAATTAATATGTAAACATTTGATTTCAATGCAATAATTGATTCTAAAATTTTTTGGAGACAAATAAAATGAACATGTCAAGATCAAGCTAAATAGACATGGAAAATATGCCAAATAATAGAGTAAATATGGATATAAGAGCATATTAAAGAGCTTGGAAATGAAAGACCAGTTGACCCTCTGATAATAAAAATATGAAGGAATCTCCTCTTTTATATGTAAGCAATTGGAAATATCAATAGATATTTTATAGAATATCCAAGGTTTCTCCTGATTTGATTAGAATATTGTGCAAAGCTTCAATAGATTTGTCAAACTTCATCCTTACATGTGACTAAAAATTATGATAGAGATTTCCTAAGTAATCCCAAACTTCCTTGATTTACATGCCCCAAGGGTCTATTTTATAAAATTTTACAAGTTTTTCTTAGGAATATGCAAGAATGGAAGATATTTTGGATGCCAATATTTGACAAGATAACAAGATACAATATTGTCAATGAGAGATGGAGTTGCATGAGATACGATTGAGAGTTCAACTAAGATTGCATGATTTTGATAGGATTGGAGGGAAAATATAGGTATAACTCTAAATGCATAAATGCAATTACAAATTAGAACATGTAATTAGCAGTCATATGGATTTGCATGAGATTTGCACTTGGCAGAGAGGATAAAGAATCATGCTGACAAGAAGTTGATGTTAATTAGTTATCTATTTTTTTTCATAAATAGGTAAAAGTATTGGATGTTGAAAGTGCTATGGCACTAACATTTTATTATTTCTAATGTAAAATATGACCATTGGCAAGTTGGCTAGGCATGAAAATATCATATTTAAATTTTGATTATTAGTGTTATTCCATATAGCAAAAGCACTATGGTAATATTACTTATGGGTTAGAACTTTTGATATGGGACAGTTAGATGCATCTTTGATCAAGACATAAAAACCTACATCAAACAAAATAGGACTTGGTTTTGAACAAGTATAAAAGAGTTAGTCACTTATGATTTTTTACATATTTGATAAGGTGGAGGTTGTTTTTATTGCATTATTTATTGACTGCTTAAAATTGGGTGTCTACAATAGGGCACAAGATTTCCATTGGAAAATTATAGAAATATATTTCAATGGAGGGAGACTTGTAAAATGTTATTAAAGATATCAATAAAAAAAATATGGTGATTGGGTTTAAAAAATAGCATTATGTATGGTGTCTATCAACTATTATTAAATAGAATATCTTGAAAATGTCAATATATCTATATGAAAGAAAATAGAATAGCAAATCAAAGGGCTTGTGACCACGTGTCCTGTTGTGTGGCGCTCATGCTTCCCGTCTGAGGTGGCGAGTTTGGCCAATGCGGATATCCTCTCATGATGTTCTCCTCGCTTCAGAAGGTCATTCGTTTGGTTTGGTTGTTTTTGCTTTCGATGGTCAAATTTCTCCAGCTAGTATTTTTGTTTTCCTTGGTAAAATGTGGTTTGTTTCCAGGATATTTAGACATAAGGGCCCTACTTGTAGCCTTCGGGCAATTAGCAGTTTTTGGTTTCTGTCATCAGGTTTATTCCTCCAGCCACAAGGCATGATGCACCTTCCATCCAGGTTGATTTTGTACATAAGGTTTTGGGATCCTCTATAAAAACCCACTGTTAATCTATTAAAATAATTACCAAAAAAAAAAATAGAATAGCAAATAATTAGCCAATCATAGTATTGATTTTTGTGAATGAAAAATCAAGCAACACCAAATATAGAATATTGAAATAAACAAGCAATATAAATACAAAAATGATTGCACAAGGAATAAATTATTTTATTAATACCTGTGGATCTCCAATATTACAATCAAGAATACCCCAAATGTGGGGTTTACAAAGCTTGTTATTTGATACAATTATTACAATACACTAGGGTTCTCCAAAACCCTAGTTAACAAATGATTATGATGTCTTCACACCTAATTTGATCCCAATAGATTGTGTATGGGCTTCTGATATCATTGATAGGGCCACCTGATCTTCAACAACCTTCAATGAATACTACTCTCACACCTATACACAACAAACAATGACAAGAGTTAATAATACCTGTGAGGGCTCCACTATGTGAGACCCTAAAAAATGAGATCACTAACCCTAATATTGCATAAAAGCTATAAAAAAATGATAATAACATAAAATGATGTGCACAAAAATATTTACCTTGCCTTTGCTGACTTTTTATTTCTATATTTGTTGTTGTAGAGGATGATTACATAGATGTGCTCTAGCAACACTCGAGGGCTATAGGGCTATAGAATTAGGACAGGAAACACCTGTAGGCACTTGGTGTTGAAAAAAAATACCCAGAGGCACCTATTAGGCTCTGGTGGGCACTCTATAGACTCTGATGGGTGCTTGGGAAGCTCTAAGGTGTGTTTGGTGACTGAGATGAAGGTCATAGAACCATATTTGACTCATGAGATGGACATTTTTGGATGCGGAGGAGGTGAGATGAAGCAATGGAGGATGGAAGTGGCAAGGATGCTTGGGTGCTTGAGGACTTAGGGCACAAGGGCTCAAGGAACTCAAGACCTTATAAAAATGGTAGGGACTCCAAAACTCAAGGAATTCAGGGGTTGAGTCATCAAAATGACTCCTCTTTATAATCTCTCCTTAGGCACATTAGGGTTTCAATGACACGAAATGTGTGGCTAAGATCAAAACATGAGGAAGGGAGGAAAGCGGTGCAAGTGGCATGGATTAATGCGGATGAATGGCTAGGATTAAATCATGATGGATGGCTAGGATTAATTCATATAAATATATATATATATATATATATATATATTAAATATATAAATAAAATATATAATATATTATTATTTAAATATATATTAAATATAAATATATAAATAATGGATAAATGTGGCATGAAGTTATGAATGGATGACAAGTGGCTATATTTTGGTGTCTACAATTTTTTTTTAGAAAAATTTAAAACTTACAAGGCAACGAACCAAATGAGACTTTATCTATTGATAAAAATTATATGAAGTAGTTGATTGAAAAATAAATAACAATTGAAGAAGATGAACATTATCTTTTTTTTTTGGTATAAGGTAGAGGTGGTTATAAGGTCCACAAACCTTTTACAAAGTCAAAATGGGCTGGTTCTAGCATCAAGCCCGTATAATCAAAATACAAAATGGATCTTTCTAAGACTCACATTAAGCCATACTTAGAGTCCACGGTCCTATACTTGTCGCTTGACTATTCGGGATAAAACAAAAACCAAACAACACCTAGCACTTACTAACACTAGGTTGTTGTCTTTGTACACTTGTCACCTCCCGAGGCCCTGACAAATGGGATGCCTTTTATGCCTAATTCCATCTGTCGGATTACTCATCATCGGCCCCTACGATCTCCTGATGCTCTAACGGGTTTGATCTTAGCTCTTCTCTAGCAACCAACACCAATAGTTCTTGAGGGAAGTTATCCTTCCAAATTTGCATCTCCCCAACGAAGCGCAATATTTGCCATTAGATCCGCCGCTTTGGTTCCCTTCTCCGAAGGTGTGTTGGATTCGGGCATTAACCAAATGAGATTTATGAATCTTTGCTTCTAGGATAAGCTCCAATATGGTCCAGTTGGGGTCTTTATCCTCCTTAATTGCCTTGATTATATTAAGCGAATCCCCTTCAAAGATAACTTCCTTATAACCCTCAAGTCTGGCAATTCTCATTGCTCGCATGCGAGCTCGGGCTTCTGCAAAATGATTTGTTTGAGTTCCCAAAGGCTCCTGCAAAGGCAAGGACCACTTTTCCTTCCTCATTTCTCAAAACTCCTCCTGCTCCTGCAGCCCCCGGATTTCCTTTAGCTGTCCCGTAAAAATTAAACTTAACCCACTTTTGTGTGGGGGGTATCCACTTGACACCATCCCATGGGTTCGTTGTAATGTCTAGGTCTGGAAGTTCCTCTCCCCAGTTCCACAAAATCCTCCTTTCCCTTAGAGACATGGTCTCATTTTTGAAGAAGAAAGTTTTCCAGTTTTCTTTCAAAGCTCTGATTATTTTATTACCACATAAACTGGGATCTTTCTTACGTCCTTTAAATACTCTCTTATTTCTCTCATTCCATATCCCCCATAAAAAATGGGGTAAGCTGAGCTTCCCGAGCCAAGTCAAAAGCTTTGCCCGGAAGGGGAAGCCCTTGTATGCGAAGTCGGACATGCTATTTGGACGGACCCAATCTATATGAAATTTGGACGGGATCATTTGGAAGAGCTGTACAAGAAAAATCACAAGTTAGAAATATATGACTTACTGATTCTATTGCTTTCTCACACAAGATACATCGATTGATGAATTGGAAACCTCTCCTTTGCGGATTATCTGTTGTCGGGATCTTATTTTGAGCTGCCAACCAAAAGAAGAAAGCTATTTTTGGGGTTAAATTATTTAACCAAATAACGAAGTCGGAGTCCGACCATTGAATCCTGAGTGGATTAACTTATAGGCGAGTTTTCTTGAATAGATCCCACTTGTAGTTTTGCCCCAAATCGCCTTGTCTCTTCCTCCCCCGGGAATGATCGGGAACACCCTTAAAGCATCATTGAGTTTGGTTAGGGCCACCTTCTCTTGCTACGACGGATTATGAGCTGTGATTTTCTTCCAAGAAGAAGTTTCTGTGCTACGACAATAAAATCCCCTACTTTTCCTCCCATTTCCTTCGAAAGTTTATGTTGGAGGACCCGAAGGTCTAAGTTATCTTTCAGAGGGGCCTCTTCCAACCACGGGTCTTTCCAAAAGTCCACTTGTCTTCCATTACCAATTCTCCATCGAATGCCTTTCCTGACTACCTCCCGACATTCGAGCAAACAATTCCAAAAATAGGATCCTCTAGGAAGATTATCAGCTTTCAGGAAGTCTTGATTATTTATGATATATTTTGCCTTAAGAAGTTTTACCCATCCCAATTGATCATTATTGATAAATCTCCATACTGTTTGCCAATCGGAGCTTGATTCATTTCTTTCATTCTCTTTAACCCCGAGGCCCCCACGATCCTTGCTTGCACACACACGATTCCATGCTACCAACGAAATTCTCTTTCTCTCCTCCGAACTTGACCACAAGAAGTTGCGTTGAATTAGCTCCAATGTAGCTCGGACCTTTGCGGGGCATTCTAAATAGAGACATGCGATAAATTGGAATGCTACGTAAAGTAGTTTGAACTAATAAGGCTTTTCTGCGGAGGTGAGAAGGCTGCCCTTCCACCACTGCTAACTTTTTGGAGATCCTGTCAATGGTGAGTTCCACAAAGTAGCCTTCATTCTTCCTTCGAACATAGGCATGCCTAGATAAGTTCTTTGGTAGAAGCTCCTTTCCACAACCGAAGAGGTTAGCTATTCTTTCCTCCCTCCCACCGGGCGTGTTAAAGAAATAGATGCTACTCTTCTTATAGTTTATGTCTTGTCCTCTCTGTCTCATACTTGGTTAGAATTCTCTTCAACTTCCTAGCTTGAGGCAACGAGGCTTTGGACACAATGATTGTATCATCCACAAAGCTGTTGGTGAGACAACGCTCTGCTTGTTGAGGCTGGTTTAAAACCTTCCAATTGACCATATGCCACCGTTGCTGAAATGTTCCTACCCAATGCTTCCGCTAAAATAATAAACAAGTATGGAGACAAAGGATCTCCTTGTCGCAACCCCCTTTCACTCTTAAAGTAACCGGAGGGTGACCCATTCACCATGAGAGAAAATCTTGTAGTAGAGATACAACTAAAAATCAACTTAATCCATTGGGGACGAGAAACCAAACTTACCCAAAATCTTGGTGAGGAACCGCCATGAGACCCGGTCGTAGGCTTTATTCATATCAAGCTTTAGTAACATAACTGCTTCCTTACTAGTCACCATTGAATGAATAACCTCATGAATTGTGATGATACCATCCAATATTTGTCGCCCTTTCACAAAGCCACCTTGGTTCATATCAATGATGAAAGGAAGGATAACCTTGAGCCTATTGGCGATTGTTTTTGTGAGAATCTTCATCAGAGTGTTACATAAGCGATAGGGCGAAAACTGGAAAATTCCATTGCTCCCACTAGTTTAGGGATGAGGACTAAAAAAGTAGCATTAACTCCTTATGGGATTTCCATGTCCTTTTGAGCCTCAATTATAGCTTCCACTACATCATTGCCTAGGATATCCCAAAACTTCGGAAGAAAGGCTGCGGGGAAGCCATCCGGTCTGGGGAGGCTGTTACCATCCATGTCAAAAACGACCTTCTTGATTTCCTCCTTTGTGAAAGGACTAAGTAAGAATCCATTAAGATTATCGATTCTGAGGGGTGGAATGGCTGCCAACGAGAGAGTCCTCTTCTTCAATAGTCGGATTTACATCTTCTAGCAACGATTTAAAGTACTCAACCGCTTCCCTCCTTATGTCTTCCATATCTTTGGTGTTAGACCCATCGGCCATCTTGATCTCCTTAATTTTGTTAGTACTCCTGTGGCGAAGAGTAGAGACATGGAAGAACTTTGTATTTCTGTCACCCTCCTTTAACCAACGCGGTCTGGATTTCTGCCTCCAAAAGGTTTCTTCAAATCCTAGCATCGTGTGGTATTCGGCTAACGACTCCCTCTCCTGGTTTCTCAGATCCTCTGTAAGTTGCTCTGACTTGACTTCTCCTGTAGTTCATTGATCTTGTCTTTTAGTACTGCCTTTTTAACAAAAATATTGCCAAAGGAAGTTTTGTTCCACTCTCTAATGTTAGCCTTCACATTCCTTAGTTTACATGCCACTTGGGCCGGTTTCGAACCATTATACTTTTTGTCCCACCATTGGGCAACCGAGATCCTTGAGATCTGATGTTGGAACCACATAAGTTCGAATCGAAAGGGTCGATGTATCTTTTCTTAGAGTCCTCCCCTGTTTCCCACGGAATTGGGTTGTGATCGGACCCGATTCTTGGGAGTGCCGTTAATGAAGAGTCCCCAAACCTCTCCGGGCATTCTTGAGAAAGAAGAAACCTATCTAATCTGATCCGAATTTGGTTTTCCTTCAATCTTTTGTTAGACCATGTATAGGAGAATCTACGCGAGGTCCACATCCATCGGCTCATGTTGCTCAACAAAATCTCTAAACTCGTAGATATCAGCGATTATTCTTTGAGAGCCCCCCAATTTATCTACGGGATTAAGGTAGCAATTGAAATCCCCCGCCACAATCCAAGGGTAGTTGGGGACCGTCTCCCTCAATTCAGCTAGGCGACTCCAAAGAACCCTTCTCGGTCCACTGTCTAAGCTGGAGCATATACATTCGTTAAGATCCACTCTTTCTGCGTGGTTTTATCCACACATAAGAGACAAATAAACCAACTAGACATCGAGAATCACTCTACTATCAATCACATTTTTGTTCCACATAACCGGTAACCCTCCTGCTGTTCCGGTGGCCTCTTGGCCTACTACTTCAACTTCTCGCCAAGTCCTATTCTTAAAAGGAATAACTCTACTCTCCTCCATTTTAGTTTCTTACGGTAAAATCATATCCGGTTTGTGTTCTTGTCTAAGAGCATACAAAGCTCTTATTTTTGTGGGATTACTCCCACGAATATTCCATGAAAGAATCTTCATTTATGGGCTTTGGATCCTCGAGCCTTCGCCCCAAAGAGCAATCTTGCTTGAGTGCCATCGGCCACTCCTCGCTGCGCTTCTTTACGCCTTAAGGCGAGCATTGCTAGGTTTCCCTCTTCCTCCCGAACCATATCCCCATACATCCGCTCTAGGTTGAAGTTCCTTGGGATTCACTTGGCTTCTAGTAACCATCTTGGGTAGGTCGGTCTTGGTCTTTGGGGTAACAATCGGCTTTCCGGGTTAGCTGGTCTTTTTGACGGTGGAGATGATTCCGTGCTCTTAGCTTCTTGATTAGTAGATTCTTTTTTCCCTGCTTTGGGGTTACACCGATCTTGGTGGTTCACCTCTTCCTCCCGAGTATCCTTGCATGTATTATTAGTTTCCTGCTCCTTCCTCTGATTTTTCTCCTCTAAATCCTTCTCTTGAGTCTCCTCTACCTCGGATTCCACTTCTTGGCTGTCCATCGATCTCCCTTCAAATGATTTAATGCATCAAAGCTGTTCTCCTTTGGGATGTTGATCTCCTTGGAATTTCTTCCCATAAATTCCTCTGCAGTACATGGGACCACTTCCACCGAGCCTCCATAGGCCTCCCGTATCACCCAATCAAACTTACTTGCCCCCGGGCGTTGATCTATGGGGTTCTTTCCTTTGTGATTTGGCTCACGAGGCTTGTTTGTATCATCTTAGGAGCGGAGTTGAGCTTGAGGGTTCCCATCAAAGGGACCGGCTCCCCTGTGAGAGGGTTTCGGGGCATAGGAATTTTTGGGAGGAGGGTTAAAACGTTGCCTCTTGCTTACAATAGGGCGAACGGGGTCTATGATATTCGGATTTCGAGCTCCACGTCCTTGAGGCCCGGGTTGGGTAGGAATGGAGATCTGCGGGGGAGGGATATTATTTTGGGTTTGAGGATCGGTATTTTGGAGTGGGGGTTGGTTCTTGGAAATGCGGTGGATACCACTGGTGCCCTACCTTCCCACAAACACTACACTTAAAAGACATATTTTCATATTCAAAGACCCGAGTATGAAGGCCAAACATAGACGACAAAATAATGGATTTAGGGAGCTCTTTACTCGGGTCCGCCAACACACACATGCGAGCAGACGGGAGTCTTGTTTTGCTCAAGGTTGCGGGATCAATAGCTATTAGTTCTCCAATCTACGTAGCTATCCCAGCCAAGATTTGTTCGTTCCAGAAAAGCAGAGGTAATCCTGGCATCTTAACCCAAATAGGAGCCAAATCCAGCACCTGAGTATGGGGGTTGAAATCGGGGGACCAACGCTTCAGATACAAGCCCCTTTTCCCAAAAAACCAAGGACCTCCTTGGAGAGTCCTTTCCATGTTCTGTTCACATTGAAATGTCACCAAAAGAAAACTCTTGGGTAAAGCCTTAATCATCATACCGGCCCTTGGCTGCCATTTTTGGATGGCCCATCTCCTTATGACTTCCAAGTCTGGCCTCACCCCCATAAATTTAGCCACCGAGAGATGTTACGCCCTCCATAGCCACATGCTTGAGCTAAGGAATCCGGGACGTGCAACCTACCATTGACAGATTTTAGATTAAAACAAGAGTCGGATAATTTTTGCTTACCGCGAAGAGCATTAAGATATGAAGGTCTCCAGTTGCCAGGTTTCTCTTTGTCTCCTTCTTGGGTCTTCCTTTGATCCTGACGCATAGAGTCCTGGTCCCCCTCAGAGAAATCTTCAACCGCATCCGCCCAACGCCCTTGGACCGGTTCCAATAGAACTTCCTTGTCCACATCCTCCGCTTAGGGGCCTGCTATCTCACCAGAGCCCCCACCTGCCGCGTCTGCTGATCTGCCCTCCGAAGTCCCACACCTAGGGTTTGATGCCCCTAGACCTCTCGCTCCTCCTCCTTGCTGCTCCATCCGTCACAACTTGTTGCCTCCAAAATCTGCCATTTTTTTTTTTTTTTTTTTTTTAGGGCCAAAATTTTTGTGACCGCTACCGTGCACGGACTGCTAAAGTGGCGGCTGCTACAGTATGCAGGCTTCTACAGTGTCGGCTGCTACAGTGGCGAATTTGATGGGAGACTGCTGCTCCCCTCTCCGACTGAGATGAACATTATCTTTGATAAAAAGGCAAATGAAAAATATCTTTGATAAAGGTAAGCTAAATATATTTTAATTGACCTAACAAAAAATGCAATGTTTTATTATTTTGATGTAGAGGCCACATAACTTATTAAAAAAGGAAAAAAATAACAATTTTTATTTGTATCTTAAGGAAAATGAAGAAGATAATTACATTTGTATCTTATCTAATCAAGATTTTAACATACCTTTAAAAATAAATAATTATAGTTTTAATACAATTATAATTTGATTTTGAAGTTATAGTATTAATTCAAATATAATTATTATTGATAATCATTAATGCATAATTTTATTGAACTTAAAATATTAAATTTAAATTTTAGAAGACAATTAACGAACATATATTTTTTCTTTTAATGAAAATGATCGAAAGGAGTTGAATGCAAAAACATAACAATATGAGGAAGATAAAGAATATATTTAATACAAGGGAGATCAGGAATCTGGATATGGTGTAATTGAACTAGCAACAAATGTAATCTTTTGTTATTTTGATGAAGTGATCCCAATAATAAAAAATTGAACTTACATATCCCATATTTTTTATTAGATATAGAAGGGGTTTTGAAAGGGTCCCCGAACCTTTTACAATAGGAGAAGCCCTGCAAAACTTGGCCTAAGACCAACAATACTAGGACAAGAACAACTATAAAGCACTACAACTAGCCACCCATCACCAAGTGAACCAACTACAACTTGATACAAAAAATAAAATTAGAACAGTGTTGGTGAGCCCCCCAACCAACCAACACTCCCACCTGGCTGTGCACAAAACCTTTCTTCATAAATAGTAAAAGCTTACAGAGCATCAAGAAGCATGCATCACTAAATCCAATTGAAGAAGGCCTTCAAGAAAATTGTCTCTCCAAATAGATAGACCATTGAGACTTATACCCAGGTTTACCATAAAGTCAGCGTGGCAGTTTCCTTCTCTGAAGATATGCTTTATCTCCCTATCCTCTCTAGCCTGAAGAATCCACCTAGATTCCATAATCATAGCCTCAATGTTCCAACCAGGGACTGAATCACTTTTGACCAAGTTTATAATATTAAGTGAGTCTCCTTCAATGCAAACTTTTTGGTACCCCATCTTCTCCACAAGCAGGAGACCTTGGTAAAGGGCTCTAGCCTCCACAACATGGCAAGTTTGGATATCTAAGAATTCAGCATACGCCAATAGAATCCCACCTCTATCATCCCTAAGCACCCCACCAACACCAACATTACCGGGATTACCCTTTGAAGCTCCATCGAAGTTTAGTTTAACCCAACCTGGAGAAGGAGGTTCCCACCTCACAAGGGCTCGAGGATTAGGACCAAGAAGACCAACAACCCTATTGCTCTGTTGAAAGCCAATTTTCCTTTCGAGCTCAACCTCCTCAAATTTGCCCTCCTCCAAAGCTAGAGAGGACACATTCTCTAGGGTGGAAGCCAAGGCTCTGGCACAAATAGAGGCAGGATCTCTTTGGAAGTTTTTAAAAATTCTACTATTCCTCTCCTTCCACACCTACCAAAAAAGATGCAACAAATAAAAGTTCCAAAAATATTTTAGCCTTGGAGAGTAAAAAGGAGATGACCATTGAGCACAAACATCAACAAGTGAACTCGACACCACCCAACTCAGTCCCAAAAAATTAAAAATAGAGTTAAGAACTTCCATAGAGAATGAGCATTGAAAGAATAGATGGCTTGTATGTTCCTCATTAGCACCATAGAGGCAACATATGTTCAGCATCGACCAACCTCTTTTTTTAAGATTTTCAATGGTCAAAATCTTATTCTGAGTTGCCAACCAGAAAAAGATATTCACCTTTGGCGTTAGACCCTTAAGCCATACTTTGAAAGGTGGGACCCATGGAGGAGTCCTAACAACCAGTATATTGTAGGTAGACTTGACTGAAAAGGATCCGTTATTTTCCCTTGCCCAAAAGATCTCATCCTCTTCATTTCTTTGTTTAATGACCTAAAACTTCAACTTATTAGCAATTAGAATCCAAGCTTCAAGTTCAACATTGTTGAGAATAGACTGGTCTAATGATTTTCAAACCTTCAACCCATTGACCACCTCGATAAAGTCAACCACCTTAGACCCAAAGACCAATTTGGTCCTAGGCTCCAAACACGCCAGATTTAGAATCTGCACAAGGGGTTGGTCCATCAGCCAAATATCTTTCTAAAAATCAATCTTGAGTCCATCACCCAACCTCCACCTACAACCTTTGGAGACTAGCACCCTCGAATTTTGCAAACTCAACCAAAAGGCTGAACTAGAAGTCAACAAAGGATCAACAAGCAAAAAATTCTCTTATCTCAAGTATTTGGTCGACACAATGTTGACCCAACTAGTTTCAGTTTGATTTGCCAACTTCCATCCTTGTTTTGCAACCAGAGCCTTATTCATCTACCTGATGTTATGGAGACCTAAGCCACCATCCTTTTTAGGTCTATAGACTTACTCCCAACCAACTAAGTATTTTTCTTCTCATCAGACCCGGACCAAAGAAATGACTTTTGAATATGTTCAATCTTCGATAAAATCTTGTTAGGAATTCTAAACATAGATAAGAAGAAGGTTGGAATGCTTTGAAGAGTAGACTTTACTAGGGTAGCCTTTTTAGCTTGACTAAGGAGGGATCCTTTCCACCCGACCAACTTCCTCTACAATATTTCCACCATAGGTTCCCAAAGCGAATCTTGGATCCTACCTTTAAACAAAGGCATTCCAAGGTAAAGAGATGGGAGGGCAGCCACCTCACAACCCAAGATGCGAGCAATTATCCTCTACCTCACTAAGGGGGTATTCAGAAAGAAGATTTTTCTTTTTATATAATTTATCTTTTGCCTAGTTGCAATTTCAAATACCTCCAAGATTCCTTTTAGCACCTTTACTTGGGGAACTGAAGCAAGGAGGGAGAGCAGAACATCATCTGCAAATTGGTGATGAGAAATAGGATCCACCAACAAAGTGGGCTTGATACCTTCCACAAAGGGTTCTAACTTGATAGCCCTACCTAGGGCTTCCACCACTAAGATATAGAGGTAAGGGGACAAGGGGTCCCCTTGGCGAATGCCTCTCAGACTTGAAAAATAACCTATTGGGGACCCGTTTATTAAGACCAAAAACTTGGCAGAAGAGATACAAGCATGGACAAGTTTTATCCAACTCTGGAAAAAACCAAATTTTCCCAAAACCTTTAACAAAAACTCCCACGAAACCCTATCATAAGCCTTGTTCATGTCTAATTTGAGGAGGAGACCAACTCTACCACTTTTATCAGCTGAATGAAGGATTTCATGGACAACTATGATACTATCCAAGATCTGTCTCCCTAGCATGAATCCACTTTGGGCTGAATCAATCAAGGCTGGAAGAAAAGGTTTTAATCTATTAACAAGGGCCTTTGTCAAAATTTTATAAACAATGTTGCATAAGTTGATGGGTCTAAAGGCACCAAAGTCCTTTGCACCAACAGTCTTGGGGATCAAAGTTAAAAAAGTAGAATTCACTCCGAACGGGATATGATTGGTGGTTTGGACCTCCCGAAGGGCATCAACAATATCCTTCCCCACAATATGCCAATACTTCTAGAAAAAGAGGGGGGAGAAACCATTAGGACCCAAAGCCTTCATTCCTTCCATCGCAAAGATAGCAGCTTTGACTTCCTCATCGTTGAAGGGAGAGACAAGGGCTTGGTTCATATCAACCGTGACAAGGCTAGGAATACTACCAAGCATCTTATTTTGGGCTTCCTCATTACAAACCTCTTCCACCTCGATGAGATTTCTAAAAAAAGCCACAACCTCAGCTCTTATATCCTTAATGTGAGTAGCACTAGATCCATCAACTTTTTGAATTTCTCTAATCCTATTGGCACTTTTGTGCTTCAAGGATGTGATGTGAAAAAACTTGGAATTTTTATGTCCCTCTTTTAGCCAAAGTGCCTTGGACTTCTATTTCCACAAAATTTCCTCCTTGGCAATAGTGTTATGAAATTCAGCCAACACCTCCTTTTCTCTGTATCTGATCTCTTGAGATTGATTTCCAAGTTCTATCTTAGATTCAATAGCTTTCAGTTGACTTTTTAGGTCTTTCTTCTTTTGCAAAATATTCCCAAAAACCCTTTTATTCCATTATTTAAGGCCACTTTTAACAACTCTAAGCTTTATCATAATTTTGGAAAGGCCAAAGCCTTGGACCCTTGTCGACCACCAATTTTTATTTTAGCTTCCAACTGAGGATGAAGGCACCACATTACCTCAAAATTGAATGGCTTGGGGAATCTGGTTTCTTCCTAGGCCACTTCAAAACATAAGGGGTTATGGTTGAAGCCAATTCTGGGCAGAGAACAAAGAGATAGATTTCCAAATAGTGGAAGGCACTCCTTGGAGACAAGAACCCTATCCAACCTAATTTGGATGAGTTGGTTACCCACTCTCCTATTGCTCCAAGTATACCTTGAACCCTTCAACTCAACATCCAATAGCTCATTGCCATTCACAAAATTTGCAAACTCTTCCATACTTTTTGAGATTGGGGAGTTTCCTCCTTTTTATCTAAAAAATAGAGGGGAATTAAAATCCCTTGCTAGGCACTAGGCTTCTTGAGAAAAAATCCTTCTCATGGAACTTAAAGTTTGCCACAACAGGTTTCTACTAGGTCCAGATTTTGGTGCATACATGTTAGTCATAACCCACCTTTTATTACTTTCTCTATTGTAGAAGAGAATATTAATAATCCTATCCAAGGAAGAAATTATAAAACCCTAAAACTTGTTGGCATTCCAAAGATAAAGAAGCCCCCTAAGAGGATTGAAATTAGGTTCCAACTTCTGTAAAAATAGACTTCTTTTACCATAGAACCAAGGGTCTCCCCCTAAGTTACAGTTTGCATATTCCATACAATTTAATATGATATAAAAAAAGGCTTTAGGGGCCATTAAAATTTCCATGGAGCCTAGAGATTTCCATTTCGCTAGCACCCATATTCGAATTGAATCCAGGTATAGCCTCACCCCTTGGAACTTTCCCACTACGTCACAACTGTCATCACCCATGGTGAACTTAATTGGTTCACTCAGGATGGTATTTCCTACAAGGGAAATATTGTAAATAGGTTTTGAGAAGGTCTCCCTCGTACCTTTAGATTTCACTGCAGCATACAAAATAACAAGGCTTGAGTTTTTAGGGGAAAATTATGGATCATGTGAATAGGACCCAACCTCCAACTTACTATTTAACATTCCATGGCTTCCCAAAGGACCTATGAAGCTAGTATTGAGACCTCCTATAGACACACCATCTAGCCAACCCACAATTACCACATTTACATCCAAGTTAGTCACCACCTCCGCATCTTTTGAAATCTCCCACTGCTCTTCCATAAACCCACATAAACAAAATTCAAAGTCTTCCACTCCCACCCTTTCCCACCCTGATCACCACCATTAAAATTATAGCTCTTGCTCCTCCATTAAACCCTTTTCCATTTGAGACAATATAGTTTTTACCATTTGCAAGGGTGGGTTATTATTGATCTCCCATTTGAAAAATTTCTTTAAAGCCAAAGTCTTGCTACTGCTCAGATTTTTTTCATAGAAACCCTCTGACGCCACTGTTCAATTTTTTTTACAAAACCCTCTAACGCCATTGTTTAATTTTTTTTCCATAGAAACCCTCTGATGCCGCTATTCAATTTTTTTTTTCAAAATCCTTTGATGCCCCATTGCTCAAATTTTTTGCAAAACCTTTTGATGCCACTAAGATTTTTTTACAGAAATCCTCTAATGCCACTACTCATATTTTTTTTGCAAAGCCCTATGATGTCGCTTCTCAGATTTTTTTTGTAACTTACATATCCCATATTAATAAAATTAGTTTTAACTTTTTTATGATGTTTTCATAATTGGTTATATGAAATAAAGACAAGCCTTAAACATTTTTGTGGTAGAAATATTATATACAAATCATCCCATTTAACATTTTGTTTGTCATTCCTATGTGTTGAATTTTATTTACCATTTGCTCCAATTGTACTTTAAAATGTCATTGTTGTGTTTATTTACCATGAGGTCTTATCATAGATATGAGTGGGGGGCACTCGTCGTGAGGTCTTCACAGAGTGATGAGCAGAGGGCACTTGGTTTGAAGAGGTAAAATATTTGAGTTCACTTAACACTCGATAATGTTCCTTAACCTTGGTAAAATCAGTCCTTCAAGCTATTCCTATTTATGTTTCTTTCATTTTGAATATCCCAAAGGCTGTTCTTCGAGAATTGGATCAAATTAGTCATCGTTTCCTTTGGAGTGGTACTAAGGAGAAAAGAAATTAGGCCTTGGTGAAATGGGATACTTTATATCTTCCTAATAGTGAAGGGGTGTTAGGATTCTGGTCTTCAATTAATAACAACAAATTTTTAGCTGCTAAATTATATTGGAGGATGTTGCATAACCCCAATGCTCTTTGGGCCAATAATATCCGTGCTAAATATGTTGAGAACAAAAGTCCTAAAGACCTTATTCGCTATCAACTTCCTACCAAAGGTTCTCCCATTTTAGCGGTTCTTAAGACTGGTGAGGATTTGATAAAGAAAAAATTATTTTGGATCATTCATAATGGTCAACATGCAAATTTTTGGATAGATTCTTGGGATGGTCACAAGCCTTTGATAACTCAGTTTCCCAATGGAAGGCCTTGGATGGAGGAGCTTCACCAAGCTAATTGGATAAAGGTGGCTAATTACTATCGGTACCATACTGGTAATTCAAAGTTTGGTAGATATTGGATCCCTATTGAGGACTAGCCTATTCAAATCCCAAAAAGGCAAAGACAAGATATCCAAGGCATCCTTCATATGAGATCCCTCTCTTGGTCCCATGAAAAATATTGTTTTGTATGGAACAACACTACTAAGGGTGAGTATTCAGTTGCTCAAGGTTATTTGACCTTATGCCATAATAATCCCAACCATTCTTCTGACATATTTTCTTGATTGTGGGCTCAAAAGCTTTGGCCTAAGGTGAGGTTCTTTAATTGGCTTTTATTGCATCGTAGGGTGCTTACTGGTGAGCAACTTATGAAGCATGGTTTTCATGGCCCTTTTAGATATGAAATGTGTGAAGAGAATGTAGAAAATATCAACCATATTTTTATTGAGTGCACTTTAGCCTCTAAGCTATGGAGGAGAATGGCCACTTTACTTGGCCTACAGTGGTCCAATTTTTTTACTTTTGATCAGCTTTGGGGGGATTGGCCTAATCAAGAGGGTGTTGATCATTTTATTAGGCAGTTAGTTTGTATGGGTTCTATCATTCTTTTTTGGAATATTTGGAATGAAAGGAATAGCCAAATTTTTAATCAAGATAGGAAGGATATTCACTATATTTGGAAAAATACCATAGCCAAATTAGTTGAATCAGTCCATCAACTCCTTAATCACCCCCAAAACTCCCACCAAATATGGGATCAAGTGATGCAAAGATTGAATATTAAATCTTCTAAGGGCAACCAACTTAAAGGGAATGTGAGTATTAGTAATATGGATAGAACTAGAAATTGGCAACCTCCTCCTAAGGATTTTGGAAAAGTCAATATTGATGGAGCCTCTAGAGGGAACCCTGGAAAAGCCAGTGTGGGAGGAATTGGTAGACTTTCATATGGCAACCTGGTTTTTACTTTTGTTGAGAATTTGGGTATTCTTTCCAATAACGTTGTTGATGGGTATGGTATCATCAGAGGCCTTCAGGAGGCTACTAAGGTTGGATGGGAAAAGGTGTTAGTTGAGCTAGACTCTCAACTTATGATTAATCTCTTGAAGACTCCATCTAAGAATCATAAGGTGGATTGGAGAATAAAAATAATTATTGAGAAGATTCAATTAATCTAGATGGGATTTTTGAAAGTTGATTACAATCATGTGGTCAGAGATCAAAACAAGAGTGCTGATGCTTTAGCTAATTGGGCTTTGGACAAAGGTGATCTTACTTTTTATGGCCACCCTCCTATATGGTGGGCTTCTCAAATTAGGGAAGCTCTTCTTTCTATCATTTCTTTGGATGGCTCCAGTTCTAAAGGTACCTAGTTTCTTCTTGATTTTTTTTTTTTGCTTCTCTTTGGTTCATTCAGTTTTTTTTAGTTCCCTAGCTCATTCTATTCTTTATTTTGTTTCCTCTATTGATTCTTGCCTTAATAGTTAGTCTTCTAGTCTAGATAGGTCATTGTTATGTTCAATTTTTTTTTTTTTTTTGTTTATTTTTGTTTAGTTTTTTAAGGTGGGTGGGTTCTTTCTTTTTTTGTTTTTTTTTTGTGTTCTTTGTGTTGTTTTTTGTTGTTCATGTGTTTTTGTTGTTTTTTTTTATTTATTTTTATGATTTTTGTTATTGTTCTTGTGTTTTTTCATTCTTGTTCTCGGGTTTCTCTTTGTTTGTGTTATTTAGTATTTTTATGTGTGAGTGTTTTCTATGTTTTTTATTTTTGTTTATTGTTTTTTGTTGGTTGTTTTTTATTTTTATTTTTTTTATTTTTTAGGTTTTGGTTGTGTTTATTTTTCATGTTTTTTTGGGTTATGTCTTTGTAGTGTTCTATTGTTTTTGTCTTGTGTGTGTTTTGTTATGTGGTTCTTGTGTTTTTCTATGTGGTTTGTGTTGTGGTTTCTTTTATCTTATTGTGTGTGTTTGGTTATGCTTTGGTTTTTGACACACTCAAGGAGCATGTTTTTTATGTTATTTTATTATTTTTGTTGTTATTTACTTATTTTTAAATTGGTTTTGTGTGTTTTTTTGCTCCTTGAGTATGACAAAGGTGGTAGGCCAGGTCCGAGTCCTGGGCATTTTTGGTGGAATGGATACCCCTGCCTCCTAGGGTCTTACCCAAAAGTGGCATCCCTTTTGGGATGTTTTCCACAAAAAAAAAAAAAAAAATATAACGTTCCTTATGGTCTCATGTCCTTGTATGCATACAATATCCAAAAAAATGCAAAATGATTTTTAGGAAAATTATTTTGCTTCAATCCCTTTTCCATTATAAGAGACAACAATATAATGTTAATTTTAAAATATTCACTTTCAACTCATTTTTATTCAATAAAATTACATTATTAAACCATGAGGTATTTTTTCGAGTACTAGTTAATAGGGATTCCACGTATGAAGAGGTCAAGGGTTTAAGTCCTTTTGACACTCAGTAGTGCCTTTCATGATCTTAGGTCTCATGTGCATGTAAAATCCTCCAAAAAAGTTACATTATACATCAAATTTACCCATGATCTCAAGTCTCATGTGCATGTAACCTCCTCTAAAAAAATTTACATTGTACATAATATTTATATTCTTATTAAAAAATAATAGTTCACTTTAAAAATAATTTGAAAATATAATTTACTTATAAATAATTTTATTGAAATGACAAAAATAATTAACTAAATATAGGCCAAATACCAAACATAACTTAATTGTAAGTTAAATTTTATAACTTTATTGAAATGATTAAAAAATAATTATATGCCGAGACTAAGAATTTTTTGTTGCAAGAATCAGATTTGGAAGTACATATGAAGTAGCAAAGAAACTTCATTTAACAGATCACCCAGGGACTGGCATTTGAAAGTCATGGAGATACGTAGTTTGAAGGTAGCATGGTCATATACGAGTGCAGTAGATTCTATGGTGTCAAAAGTGTTGAGCCAAGAAAATGCTCTGTAATGAGTCATCATCAACCGACTATGCATTGCAATGGATCATCGTTAAAGGTTTTATGCAATATTTTGCAAAGGTTTCTCTAAGTTTGTGATTATCTCATAGTTTTAGTTGGGGTCGTTGTAGGTCAAAATTACTACACCAAGGGGAGAGAGGAGATGTCTTCTCAAAAAAAAATTAAGTATGTAAAATAGTCACGATTTCACAACCAATCAAGTTTTCACTGTTTGAGAAGCATAAAGGAGCCAATTTTGGAGAATAGTCATGATTTCATGATCGGTTAGGTTTTCATTGGTCAAGAAGCAAAAAGGAGCCAAGTCTGGAAAATAGTCATGATTTCATGATCGATCAAGTTTTCACTGGTCAAGAAGCAGAAAGGAGCCAAGTCTAGAAAATAGTCATGATTTCATGATCAATCAAGTTTTCACTAGCCGAGAAGTAGAAAGGAGCCAAGTCTGGAGAATAGTCACGATTTCATGATCGATCAGGTTTTTGCTGGTTGAGAAGTAGAAAGGAGCCAAGTCTAGAGAATAGTCGTGATTATGCAATCGGTCAGGTTTTTGCTAATCAAGAAGCAGAAAGGAGCCAAGTCTGGAAAATAGTCGTGATTTCATGATCGATCAGGTTTTTGTTGGCCAAGAAGCAGAAAGGAGCCAAGTCTGGAGAATAGTCATGATTTCACGATCGATCAAGTTTTCGTTGGTCGAGAAGCAGAACAAAGCCATAAATGAGGAAGTGGAGGATAGTTGGGCCATGACATCTCTGAGAAGATTGATGCAGATATGTTGTAATGAGAAGATCTCAACTGTTTGCTATTGAAGACCCCACTACTCCATGCTTCTTTAATCATCGACTTCCCAGAATGAGCCAAGTGGCATATTGTTGTAACAAGATTTAGTTTTTCTATTATTAGGAGATGTATATATATAGGATGAGCGACTCTAACTAAGGGTCAGCTCTTGGATATTTACAAGGTAATGTATACAGATTCCTGAAAGTAATAATACACTCTTCATTCTAGCTTTTGGCTCAATGGTGCTAAGTCTTGTATGTATGAATGTTGAACTCTATATAAATTGTGTTGGATGTTACTTGCTTTAATTCTATTTTTGGATTTTTGCGGTTCATGTTCTACGTATTCTGAATTTAACAATTCTAGTTGGTTAATGGTAGTTTTAAATTTGCACCAAAGAATTATCCGTTGATTATTTGAGGGTTTAAAGATTGCTTATCTGCAAAAAATTGTGTGTATTTCCTTGTTGTTGTCTAACCTGCACCCTCTTAACGTTCCTAGCAATAGCTATATTTACTTTTCTTTATGCACTCTACTCTCTCCCCTTTTCTACAACAAAGCAAGGAACCAACCTTCTTTGGAGACTGAACTGGGTAATCCCTATTTTAAACCCAATCATTCAATGTTGGTAAAGTCTTGGGTGCAAACGTAACCAAAGGTAGATTTTGCACCAACAGTTTTTGGCACGCTCGGTGGGACCCAATCCCACTATCTATACAGACCAAAGTTTTAGTGGTTATATTTATCTTACACATTTTTTTATGAATCACTTGGTGACTCTATTCGAGGAATAAAACCCAAGAAAACCTTATCCATTTTTTGGTTGAATACCAAAAATATATGAAAACCAGATCAAAAGCAAAAAATTTGAAGAACCCATAGAGTTATTTGAGTTACACCTTGGTAGCCTCAGAGCTAATCCTATACTCATTGCTCGATCAAATTCTTCTTCCACCATTACTACAGGATCTGCAAATCCTTCCCCTACAGCCCTCCCTAGTGCTGTTGTTACCAGTAAATTGTTAAACATTACTGTTCACACTACTGCAACATCAGTCGACACTATAATGGTGATCAATCAACCAAATCTACCCTACCCTACATGGAATCATTTAGGTCCCCTAAATCTGGTAGCTCAACATCAGATCCTCATAGCATCTTTGAAAGCACTGCCCTAGTATGATGGCATAAGAAAAATGGCTTATGAACACTACCAAGATGTAGCCGCATTGGCACCAATACATAACATTATTGAGGAAGATGTTATGATAAGACTTTTAGTCATTTCCCTCAAAGGGAAAATGCTCTACTGGTATAGAGCCCTCCCTAATCAGACTATAGCTACCTGGGTCCAGCTCATCGGTAAACTAGTAGAAGAATTCAATGAACATGTTGATCCATTTTCCTTGCTAAATCAGTTCATCGTCATCTAGAAGCATCCTCAGGAAGAAATAGTTGATTTCAATATCATATTCAGTCATACTTGGCAGAGAGTACCTGATGGATTAAGGCCAACAAATGAGCAGTCGATGTATTATTATCTAAGAGCTTTTAACTTAGATATAAGCATGGCTATCAGATAGTCTCAAGTGTTTACTTTCCCAAAAAATTTCAAGAAGCTCAAAAAGTAGAGAAAGATATTATCGCTATCGGAAGGTTTCCTCCAAAGATGATTATGTCGATCTTTCTAGATCTTCCACAAGTATCAAATTCTAGTTTCCCGAATCCTGCTTCTACATCTCATACAGAGCTTCCTAAATGGACCGGGCAGCCTTCCATCCCGATAATGCAAACACCTTTCATGCCCCCAATGTTACCTATCATCCCTACACTTATGGTATCATTAGTTCCACCAACTCCTGATCCTCAACTTGCAGCTTTATTAGATCTACAATCAACCATGAAGACTCTGACCAATAAGATGACCTCAATGGAAAGAAGAGAAGCAGAGAGAAGTTTCCAACCAAGGATATTTCCACAAGTAATGAGAGATCAAGCTTCCACAAGCGGCAGAAATCATGAGAGATCAAATGTGGTTTACGCTAATGAAGATAGTGAACCCACTAAAACTTCAATAGAGTCAGACTTCTGGTGTACCACTTGTAATGATCCACATGGTGAAAATTCATGTATGATCCATCAACATTATGTCCAAAAGATAGTTATTGAAAGTGCAAAAAATACTCTTAAAGGGCAAATAAACATGATTAGGGAAGAAAATCACAATCTCATGATGCCTTCGGTAGAACAAGTAGTTATTCTAACCATATTAAGGAAGAAACCTTTGCAGGTAGATCCCCAGGAGCTAAATCCCTTGAAAGTACCTTCACCTATGAAAAACCAGGTTGAGATGAGAGTTTCCCATGAGAAGGTACAACAAAACCTAGGTCAAAAAGAAGTGGAGATACGCAAAGAAGCCCCCTTACAAAAGGAAGTTGAGACACAGGAACAAGCAAGAGATAAGTTGAGATACCCCTCATTGACTAAGCATCAAAGGATAGATGCCACTCAGGGGTATAGGAATAAGTACGACACTTTTATAAAAGAAAAAGAGAAAAGTGTTGATCCTCTCCCCTTCAACATAGTAGAGGAGATGAAAAAGACTCCTTCAAAAGCGACTATGTATGATGCATTGCAATTTCTAGGACAAATCAACTTGTTACAAGAATCCCTAAGGTCTATGAAAAATAAGAGTAAAACTCCCACTCAGTTGAGTTCTACACAAGCTAGTTTGATGTTTGCTATAGGAAAAAATAGACCTCCTCCCTTCTATTTGTCTCTTCAGATGGAAGGATGGGTGGTACATAATTGTATGATAGACTCAGGAGCTGCAACCACTATAATACCCAAAGTTGTGTGTGACATCATGGGGATGGAATACACTAGAAGTAGCCCTAGTGTTTTACAATTAGATGGAACTCCAGTAAAAACCATAGGGGTAATAAAATATATTCCCATAGTCCTACATAGAATACCCCAACTCACAGTTATACAAGAGGTAGTTGTAGTAGATTTAGAACCTTATTTTGGTATGTGTCTCTCTAGAGAATTCACTACTAAAATAGGAGGATATTTATCCTTGGATTACTCACACTTGGAAATCCCATTCAAGGGAAAAAGAGTAAAAATATTCAATGAGAAACCATCTACCTTCCATATCGAAAAAATTGAAGAGGAAGGGAAGCAGGCTACTACAGTGAGCATAATGACTGAGGAGATGGAAGATTTAAACTTAATGGAAGAAGCTCTGAATGTACTACAAGAAGAGGATCAGTTCTCTCTCCAATATTTCAATGCTATGATTGAAATAGAGCTTGGGAGCTATTCAATCATGAAACCCAAGAAGAGTACTCCCACTCCTCTCTACGAGGTAGACCCTCCTACCAACCAACTGTGGAAACTTTTCTTTGATGGTGCCAGATGCAAGAATGGAGCTGGAGCAGGTATAGTCTTAATATCTCCAATGGGTGAAGAGAAAGTTTACTCCTATTGATTGACTTGGAGTTGCACCAACAATGCAATAGAATATGAGGCTCTTTGCCTAGGCCTTAAGAAAGCTGAAAATTTGGGAATCAAACAACTCCAAATTTATGGAGATTCAAAATTGATAGTAAACCAAGTTACAGAGAAATGTGTAAGTAAGAAACACTACCTCAAAGCTTACAAGAATAAAGTATGGGATCTTCTCGAATATTTTGAAGCTCTAAACATTAAAGCAATCCCTAGAGAAAAGAATACCCATGCTGACCTATTGGCATCAGTAGGTGCAAATTTCTACCCCATAAGCAATGTCATTCAAAAATCTAAAATAGTTAGACTAATTTATAGGCCTTCTGTGCCATACAAAGGACACCTTTTAGTAGGTATTTGAGAGTGATGAACAGATAGTATACTTCCTGATCCACAAGATGAACTGTTCAAGTGATAGAGTGTAGAAAGATGAAGAAGATGAAGGTATGATCCAATTGAAAAATAATCATATCCCAAAGGGATTGATTACTCTTGAAATCCTGTTTGACAATAATGATAGGTCAACCGATCACAAGATGAAAGTTGATAAACACAGGTATAAGGAGGTTCATATGGAATCAAAAAATCTATCAAAGTGGGGGTAAACACTACAGAGGTAGAACTAAACCAAATTCAAGTATTATGTGTAGAATTACTTGATATCATAGCTTGGACTTATGGTGATCTTAAGGTCTACTCCAAAGAGACCATACAACATACCATTGAACTCGAAGAGGGTGCAAAACCCTTCTAGCAAAAACAAAGGCCGGTGAACCCCAAAATCGAAGCTCTAATGAAGCAAGAACTATTGAAGTTACTCAAAGCCAAGATTTTCTACCCCATCAAACATTCTACATGGGTAGCTAACCTGGTTCTAGTCAAGAAGAAGAATGGAGACATTAGGCTATGTGTAGACTTTTAAAATCTCAATAAAGCTTCATTGAAGGATCATTACCCCCTCCCACAAATTGACCAGACTCTGCATACTATGGTGGGAGCAGAGATATTCTCATTATTGGATGGGTTTTTTGGGTACAACCAGGTATGGGTCAAATATGAAGACCAATACAAAACCGCATTCACTACCAAGTGGGGAACATTCGCTTACTAGAGGATGCCTTTTGGGTTATCCAACGTTGGGGTAACCTTTCAAAGGGTAATGGATGTGGCTTTTGGAGAACTCATCAATAAGATCATTGTAATATATTTAGATGATATGACGGTGTTCTCTCATCACAAAGAAGATCACGTTGACCACCTCATAAGAGTTTTTGAGAAATGCAGAGAATTTGGTATCTCTTTGAATTTGAAGAAGTCCATATTTGCTATTGAAGAAGGGATTCTACTTGGTCATGTCATTTCTAAAGTTGGACTAGCTATAGACCCAAATAGAGTGAAAGCACTATTGGAACTCCCTTTACCTCCAAATAAAAAAGGCCTACAATCCTTCTTCGGGCAGATCAACTTTGTACGCAAATTCATAGCAGATTTTGTGCAAATCATCAAGCCCATGATCGAGTTGTTAAAAAAGGATGTTGAATTCAAATGGATAGATTTACGAAAGAAATATTTCAAGAGTATAAAGGATCAAATAGCCCAAGCACCTATCTTAGTGAATCCATATTACTCCAGAGGTTTCATCCTGTATGTTGTAGGTGAACAAGAGAGTTACGCTATGGTACTTACTCAGAAAGGAATAGACAATGAAGAAAGGCCTATAGCCTTTCTAAGTCAGACCATGCAGGAACACGAGGAAAAATACAATTTCATCAAAAAACAAGTTTATGCAATCATGAAATCATTGAAAAAGTTTAGGCATTTTCTTTCACAAAGTAAGACCATTGTATATGTAGTTCACCCTGATGTAAGGAACTTCATCATACAAGGAGATCTTGGTGAGAAAAGAGTTGGTTGGGTATCAAAGATACAAGAATACGATGTTGAGATTCACCCGACCAAGCTGGTGAGAGGTAGAGCATTATGTCAAGAACTCGCCAAGCAAGCCTCACTAGAATATGTAGCCTACCAAGTGCAAGAAACAACCCCAAGGGATGATCAACCCTTGGAAAGTATTGACTGGGTAGATGAATTGATTAGATATTTTCAGACTAGAAAATGTCTAACAAGTTTAAATGCTTCATAGAGGAGGAGATACAGGATCTAGGCTTTGAAGTATACCTTACTACCTGAAGGATTGTATAGAAAAATCTGGATGGTGTATTACTTCGATGCATAAAAGATGATCAGAAACAAAATATTTTGGAGGAATTTCATGGAGGTCCATCAGGAGGACATTACTCGAGGAGAACTACAACTTTAAAAATAATCAGAACTGGTTGCTATTGGCCAACTATTTTTTTAGATACTTTCAGAGTGACCAAAAACTATGAAGAATACCAGAAGTATGTTGGGAGGAATAGAAATGCTTCAATGCCTTTGAAACCCATTCAGGTTGAAGAACCTTTTCAACAATGGGGTTTGGATTTCATTGGGGTAATAGAACCCAACTCATCTATTGGGCACAAATATATTCTGACTGCCACTAATTATTTCACTAAGTGGGTCAAAGCAATACCTACTAAGAAAGTTGATCAAGCAGTGGTGATAGAATTCATTGAGAGTTTAATAACAAGATTCGATATCCCTGATGCATTGGTCATAGACAATGGCACATCCTTCATAGGTGCTAAAATGATTGATTTTTCTAGTAAATATGGAATCTATTTGAAGACTTCTTCAAATTATTATCCCCAAGGAAATGGATTAGTTGAATCAATAAATAAAAACCTACTCTGAATTCTAAAGCGGACTCTGAAGGACAATAAGAGAAGCTGGCATTCCTTGATAAACCAGGTGTTATGGGCTAATAGGATCATGATCAAGAAATCCATCAACACCTCTCCTTACTCATTAGTCTATGGTAAAGAAGTTGTCCTCCCGATACACATAGAAATACCTGCTCTAAAGTTGCTAAGTCAAACTGGCATGGAAGAAGTGGAACCGATGGAGAACAGGTTGATACAACTCCTACAATTAGAAGAATAGAAAGAACAAGCTTACAACCATTATCAGAAACACATGGGAGACATGAAGAAATGGTTTGATAAAAAAGCTACCCTCAAAAATTTTAAAGTAGGAGATTTGGTCCTAAGGTGGAATGAGAAAAAAGCAAAACCTGGGAACCATCAAAAATTTGATGCTTTCTGGGAAGGACCTTTTGAGATAATTGAAGAAAAACAACAAAATTCCTTTCAACTAAAAAATGAATAGGGTCAAGTACAACCTATCCCTATGAATGGCTTCCACCTGAAGTTGTACTTCAAGTAAGATAAAATTTCTCCCCCCACTTGTATTATATGTAAATATGTTATTTTTACTAAGAGGCCACTTCAAGGAAAAAGGTCATGATTTCATGATATTTTGGCATCCAGAGGCCACTTCAAGGAAAAAGGTCATGATTTTATGATATTTTGGCATCTAGAGGCCACTTCAAGGAAAAAGGTCATGATTTTACAACATTTTGGTATCCAGAGGCCACTTCAAGGAAAAATGTCATGATTTCATGATATTTTGGTATCTAGAGGCCACTTCAAGGAAAATGGTCATGATTTCATGATATTTTGATCTAAGAGGCCACTTCAAGGAAAAAGGTCATGATTTCATGATATTTTGGCATCCAAAGGCCACTTCAAGGAAAAAGGTCATGATTTCATGACATTTTGGCATCTAGAGGCCACTTCAAGGAAAAAGGTCATGATTTCATGATATTTTGGTGTTCAGAGGTCACTTCAAGGAAAATGATCAAGGCCACTTCAAGGAAAATGGTCATGACTTTCATGACATTTTGGTGTCTAGAGGTCACTTCAAGGAAAAAGGTCATGATTTCATGATATTTTTGGGGTTCAATAGTCAAAGTCAAATAATGACACTTTGCTTTTGGTGGGAAAACCAGTTTTCAAAATTTTAAACATGCTCTATACCACCATGCAAAGTTATTGGCCCGATAAAAGGTGACGCGAAGTTATTGGTTTGAAGAAGAGGCGATGTGAAGTTATTGGCCCAAAAGAGATGGTGACGCATAGCAGTTGGTTTCAAGAAGGTGGCACACAAAACAAGACACCCAACAATATTTGAAATTATTTATAGAATATGCACCACCAACCACAATTACTGCATGGCACCTCCACACATGCATGCACATTTATTTACATCATAGAAGCCCTTTCCTCACATCACTACTTTCTCAAATATTTCCCCCTACAAGAGGTATCCTCTGAATTCTCTCAGGATTTTTGATCTCTCTCAAAGCACTTCCAAAATTTTTGCATGATGAAACCATGACAAGCAGCCATGGTGGGATCTTCTTCAGCTGTTGTAGAAAAGTGTAAGGTGGGAGGAATGAAAAGTGGTTTTATAGACTTGGATGCCTACATAACTGATACAATCATCACCTAGAAAAATCTAGAGAAGATTCAAAAAAATGTGGAGGCTAGAGTAGCGAAAGGCATCACACCATCGACTCTGAGTACTTTTCCTTTCCACTCTTTTCTTTCATGGTATGTATGCACTCTTGTCCATCCCTACCCTGAGCTAATCAGAGCCATGGTGATGTTTTATGATGTAAAGCATAGGATAGTTAGGAATTCCAGGGGTGAAGTCATTTTTACCCTAGATTTTGATACAATCAGGGTCGTCTTCAGTATAGGCAAAAAACCCGTTGTAAATCCCATACCATTCGACCTAGTTGGATAGGCCAAGTACTATACCCCCACCCTTAATATTAAGTTGTTTCTACAAACACACATGTCAGAACCTCCTCCCAAGGGAGCTCTTCCAGAAACACCCATTCCTCTATCAAAATTCAAAAATAAAGAATTGTTCTCCATGTTGGCTATGGTGGTGGGGTTAGAGTCGGATGCACAAGTATATGCATGGCAAATTGTGGTGGCACAATGTATTTCAAACCCTAAGTTCTATGACACTGTCATCGTAGATAAAAGCATTGTGCTATTTTTTTTGATTGGCCAACTTACCTATCTCAGCAAATACATGTAGGCTTATCCAAAATATAGAGGGGTTCTCAAGAGCCTTTTAGGTTTTCTTCTTATCTAGTATGGATTTTCTTCTTCTTTCAGTCAAAAAAGCTCCCTTTCATTTCTACAACTCATAAGGATAAGGAAGGAAATATTTTACCTGTGTATGATTGGACAATGGTGCTTTCAAGGGCTGAATCATACTACTATTTCAACATGGAATTCCTAGGCCCTGCTTTACAAATTATGTATGGTGAAATACATAGACTTCCCCAGAAAGTGTGGGATACTTTACAACATCCTCATGCAGAAGAAGGATATTGGTTCATTTTAACACAAGGAGTGGTCATCAGATTATATGGCTTCACGGGGAAGCCTTTCTTACTCCCATATTATACCACTGAATGATTGTTTGCCCTGGAGTATGTGAGGTAGACAGAATACATCAACAGCAAATTTGGCACGGGAATTGGTAAGACTGGTACATGCCTTATGCCTTTCCAATTTGAAGGGGTTGTCGTATCTAAGAAATGGGACCATGAGTAAATCACTCAGGTTTTGAAGAACCTAAAGTTAGTAGAGTTGCCACAAAGATGGAAATATGACCCCCTTAATAGGTTTGCAGAAAGGTAGGCTTCTCTCAACAAAACCCCCTTCAAACAATTTCACTCATCTAAAAGGGAAATCGACAAACAAGGTAGAAATAATGAAGAATATGAAGCCCTAGAATGGCATGTAGAGTGGATGCAGCCATTGGCCCCATGGCATGATTTCTATGAGAATGTGACATATTGGAACCCCGAAGAAAATCCAAGTCATGCGTTAGAAGAAAAAGTTATAAAGAGAATGCAGAAGAAGGGAGATGATTGGACATCAATGAAAATCATGGCCTGGTGGATGATGAGGATGCAAACTAAAATGACCTCTAAGTGGGGACTAAAAGCTGATCATAAATTATTTTTTCTATATGACAAGCATCAAGTTACATGGTTCAAGACTCTTACAAACAAGGTTCCACCAGGTGTCAATGGCATCAAGATGGTGCATGCCACTAAAAAGGGGAAACAAGCCAAGGTAAAGGAAAGGAAATCGTTATTAAGCAAACAGAAGTTCCAAATAAAGTGGCTCATAAATTCATTTCCCCTTCTACATTCGACATAGATTCTGATGATGATCTCCCTCTCATCCATAGAAAAAGAAAATCAAAGTTAACAACAACAGGGAAACAAAATAAAATTAAGAGAGAAGAACCACATATAGACTCTAAAATAGGGGACATAGAAGAGAATGTAGAAAGAAAAGTAGAACAATCCCCTAAGAAACATGATGTTAGTACTCAAGAACTAAATAAATTAGTATAGAAAGTAGCTCCTACCGAAGAACCAGTCTCAATAGAGAAAGAAGTTACTATTGAAGGATCGGTCTCTCTAGAGAAGGTGGCTCCTACCGAAGAGCCAGTATTAGTAGAGAAATAAGTTACTGTTGAAGGATTAGTCCCTCTAGAGAAGACATCTCCTACCAAAGGATCAATCCCAGCCAAGGAGCCACCAAATATTGAAGAAGCAAATCTGCAGATGCTATCAGGTATGATTCCTATCAACCTT
Organism: Wollemia nobilis; assembly: GCA_028583015.1. Lineage (NCBI taxonomy): Eukaryota > Viridiplantae > Streptophyta > Pinopsida > Araucariales > Araucariaceae > Wollemia > Wollemia nobilis. The sequence continues at coordinate 4,750,878 of JAQPPZ010001056.1, read as the reverse complement.
TCTTCATCCTCCTCTCAATCCCAAAGAAATACCCCTTCCCATTCTACAGATGAATATGATGCTTCCTCCCCTTCCAATCAACCTCCACCATCACCACAATCACCTAAACCATCAACCCAAACCAACCCAAAAGCATCATCAACTTCTCCCACAGATCCACTTACAGGACCATCAAATGTGGATGCCACAATAGCCACCATTCCTTTCCCACATGTTGTCAATTTCCCCAACTTCCAATCCATCCCCGCTTCCTCCTCTAAAAGTCATCCCACCATCTCCAAACTAAAAAGGATGAAGAAAGCTAACCAGAATGCCTCATATTGGTGGAAGTTTTATTGTGCTCAAGTTTCAAAGAACATAGCCCATACTAAAGAGGGAATAGCTCTAGATCCCATAAATATGCAATGTTCAACAATGAAGATGATGCCCTTAGTACAAAATTTGGAAGGGGAAATGACTCTGGAAGATTACCAAGCTGAGATAACCACTAAAGACATCACTCAACTACCAATGGAGGATGAATGGGGAAAGGCCCAAGCTCACATGGGAACCATATATTTAAATGTTGAATATTACAAGGAGAAATACCTCAGAGCTGAAGAGGCAAGGAAACATTTGGAGAAGACCTTGAGTGAACAAAAAACCATTGAAAAGGCCTTGAAGAATGAGGTAAAGAAGTGGGAAGAGAGATTCAATGAAGCGGCACCATATAAGGAAGAAGTGAAGAAGGTCATTGAACAAATTCAAGTTTTGAATAAATAGGTGGAAGACCTACAAAAGCAAGTTCAAGAAAGTTCGGGCAAAACTAGTGGATTGTCCAAAGAAAAGGCTAGGGTAGTCAGAAAAGAAATGTTCAAAGATATACAAAATATAGGCTTAAAATCAAGGCCTACATTGCTATACCTAGCTAAGGTCAAGGAAACACTAGGCCAGGTGGAAGATGAGTTCACTACATCTATTACCTTCTTGCAAGCAAGACTATCTACAACAACAAAGATACAAGTTCTGGCTGAAAGCACGCAAGCAAAACTTCACCACAAAGCCCAAGATGAAGCATGGTCCCAAGAAAATATAGCTTCTAAGAGTTTCTTCAAAAGGCACAAAATTGTGATAGAAAGTGCTAAAATAATTCAAGAACTCCAAGCAAAAGCTAAGGGGATTCTAAAGCATTTGAGTATAGCAAAAAATTGTGGTCTGCCAAGATTTTGGGATGAAAACTCAAATATCTTAGGAGAAGATGGGATGAAAGCTTCCTGGAAATATTTTATAGAAGATGAAACAAAGATAGATAGTTGGGACGAGCCAATCCAAGAAGATCACATTTTTAGCATGGCTCAAGATCTTACCCAGATCAACTCTTGCCTGCACGAGTTATCCATGAAAGCTAAGGTGTTGTCTTATGACAAAGTCGAAGAGTTAGAATATTTATATCTAACATTCATGGAGACTTTAGAACCAAATGAAGAGACTTGGAATAAGGCCTACACCACTTATAATGAAGTAGTTCAGAAGATAGAGAGACATAAGAAGGCCAAAAAGAGCTCAACAAGCAGTCATGAAGCGACAGAAGCAAGGAAATCCACTGAAGAAGACACCCTTGATGAGTAGTTGCATTGAAGAAGAAACACAATTTTACTCCTTTTCTCTCCCCTTTATTTCTTTTGTTCTTTTTACTCCATTCCCCAATGGATAAAGGCTTTGGATTCTAACATTCAGCTAGCAGAATTTCCTAAGAGGCACCAATAATGTAGGTCAAAATGACTACACCAAGGGGAGAGAGGAGATGTCTTCTCAAAATTTTTCTAAGTATGGAAAATAGTCATGATTTCATGATCGATCAAGTTTTCACTGGTCGAGAAGCAGAAAGGAGCCAAGTTTAGAAAATAGTCATGATTTCACGATCGATCAGGTTTTCATTGGTCGAGAAGCATAAAGGAGCCAAGTTTAGAAAATAGTTATGATTTCATGATTGATCAGGTTTTCGCTGGTTGAGAAGTAAAAAGGAGCCAAGTTTGGAGAATAGTCATGATTTTGTGATCGGTCAGGTTTTCATTAGCCGAGAAGCAAAAAGGAGCCAAGTCTAGAAAATAGTCATGATTTCATGACCGATTAGGTTTTCGCTAGTCGAGAAGCAAAAAGGAGCCAAGTCTGGAAAATAGTCATGATTTCATGATCGATCATGTTTTTCGCTAGCGAAGAAGTAGAAAGGAGCCAAGTTGGGAAAATAGTCATAATTTCATGATCGATCAGGTTTTTGCTAGCTAAGAAGTAGAAAGGAGCCAAGTTTGGAAAATAGTCACGATTTCATGATTGATCAGGTTTTCGTTGGTCAAGAAGCAAAATGAAACCAGAAATGAGGAAGTGGAGGATAGTTGGGCCACGACGTCTCCGAGAATATCGATGCGGACATGCTGTAATGAGAAGATCTCAATCATTTGTTGTTGAAGACCCCACTACTCCATGCTTCTTTAATCATCGACTTCCCAGAATGAGCCAAGTGGTGTATTGTTGTAACAAGATTTAGTTTTTCTATTATTAGGATATGTATATATAGGATGAGCGACTCTGACTAAGGGTCGGCTCTTGGACGTTTACAAGGCAATGTATACAGATTCCTGAAAGCAATAATACACTCCTCGTTCTGGCTTCTGGCTCAATGGTGCTAAGTCTTGTATGTATGAATGTTGAACTCTATATAAACTGTGTTGGATGTTACTCGCTTTAATTTTATTTTTGGATTTCTATGGTTCATGTTCTACACATTCTGAATTTAACAATTCTAGTTGGTTAATGGTAGTTTTAAATCTGCACCAGAGAATTAGTCACTGATTATTTGAGGGTTTAAAGATTGCTTATCTACAAAAAACTTGTGTGTATTTCCTTGTTGTTGTCTAACCTGCACCCTCTTAACGTTCCTAGCAATAGCTATATTTACTTTTCTTTATGCACTCTACTCTCTCCCCTTTTCTACAACAAAGAAAGGAACCAGCCTTCTCTAGAGACTAAACCGGGTAATCCCTATTTTAAACCTGGTCATTCAATGTTGGCAAAGTCTTGGGTGTAAACATAACCAAAGGCAGATTTTGCACCAACAAGCTCCCTCCAGTCATTTAAATGGTCGAGGATTTTTTTAGTTTTTTAGATAAGCTATAATAAAATAAAAAATATTGAAGCGGGAACAAACCAAGGGAGGAACGAATTTGAGGAAATATGAAAAACCCTAATGTTGATCAATTTTTACAAAGATAGATCATGAGTATCAATTCAGGTATAGTACTCCTTTGGCTTTAGCTTTGAAAATATTTCTTAGCTGGGGCTCAAGTTAGGACATTACAAACAACAAGCACCTCTTCTTTGGGAAGTAATTTATGGAAATTTGTTGGTTGTAATGACAACAACTGCCTCACTTTTCAAATAAGCAAACAATGAGGTCTACTATGTCTTTTTACAACAATTTTCATTTGATCAAGAGAAGTTGGATTATATGTGTCAAGTACTTAAAACAAGGAAAGCACACCATCCAAAACCACTTGATAACTCTAACAATGGTATCATTGTATCCAAGTTATATGGGTCTTAAGTGGTTGAGGTACCTCTACCCCTCATACAATATTCTTTGCTCATGCTTTTCACCCAAGCCTTTGCATACAAATTATGGGTATATAGCTATTGGAACCGATTCTTGCATCCGTAGGAAATCAATTGTCATGCTACAAGAATCCGTTTGAAACCAACGAGCTATTACAGGCTCTGGTCGACCTGCCTCATGTTCTGTTAAACCCGAATATTGCTAAAGAAGATGGCAGAATGGGTAAGGAAACCCCAACGGCAATTCTACAATTAAACTTCTAATTTGCATGCTCCAGATTTATATTAAACTATAGTATTCTTATTAAAATGACCAAGCATGAAAATAACCAACTGTTATGCCTTATGTAGACCGGTGCCTAGATTCATTGGGTTGTTATAGCAATTTAACAACAATTTTAATATGAAACAGAGAGAAGGGGAGAAGAAAATTGGCGTTCTTAATCTCATTCGAATATCGTAATAAAATCAAGAGTTAACCAATGAAAGAAACGTATATAATGCATTCAAATAATGTAACCCATTATACAGATACACACAATACCGAGACAAAGAAATGACAGGAATAAAACCCAGAATTGTATTGATTTCATAAAATATTACATGCAGAGTGGGCGGGATGCCTTTTAACTCTATTTTTCTTAAAGAAATACATCAATACAATGAAGAGGACTCTGTTCAAATAATGTAACAGGTCTCTCCAACTCTCCTTGTTCCAATATGGTAATAGAAGAATCTCTGAATCCTAGGCTCAATAAGACTGGAAATATTCTCAGCTTCTTGAACGCTTTCCTATCATACAATCCTACACAGCAAGGGGAGGAAGAAAGAATGAATAAAATAAAATAGACACAAAGAAATACAACAACACAACTAACAGGGCACTCAAGTATACCTCTTAGCAAAAATGCTATTCTCTAATTGCTTGATGCAGAATCCAGACCTGCCTGCTTCCTTTTATAGTTGCTGGTTCTTGATTCTGTTATTCTTGGTTGAATTCTAGTTGTACACTTGGCAGCTTCTGATTGAATCTCCAAAATTGATGTTGTCCAGCTGGTGTGGCTCTGAACTGACTATTAAGGTTCTTCTCTGGACTGAAGGGAGCTCTTTGTTATTTTAATTTGGCCTTTTTGCTCTCTTAGTTGGCCCTAGAAACTAAGGATTCATCATTATAATTTTCCTCTTTGTTCTGCTTGTCCTGGTCACTATGATTTGCTGCTAAGGCTCGACCGAGCTGTTATCATGAATATTAGATGAAGGATGGAGGGGGCTCGATGTAATGGTGAAGACAAGGGGTGGCATGCTAGTGGCAAACAAATGGAGTTGCACTGATCATGAGATAGAGTGAAGAAGTAAGGATGGTGAGGGTCTGATGGATGGAATGACGGGGGGTAAATGATAAGAAGCGGTAGTGGGCGAGGGTGACATACTAGGAAAAATGTTAGGATGGTCAAGGAGGAATACCTAGGAGGAGGAGGGTAGTGGTAAGTAGGAAGAAGATGGGAATGGACAACAAGATCTGGAAACATCTATAATTTGCTTCCATAACTATACTCCGTCGAAGTGCTCCCCTGGTAACTATATTTCGTCGAAGCGTGGATTTGAATGGTTTTCTAAAAATTGAAACCATGCTTTTTCTTCATGCGCATCCTTCACCTTAAATATTTGTAGAACAAAAATTTAATACATTTGTATTCCTTGTATTCCATTGTTTCTCTTTACTGATGCTCTTATCTCTTCCCTACTGTCTCTTATTTATAAGCCAGTGACTATGCTTTGTAGTCTTATCTTGTGGTACGCCATTATTCCTGTGAGATATACACAATCTGGTGGCATGCTTGAGCATCAGGATTTATCTTTTATTTGGTTTACTTTGTTCTTAACAAGGTACTGTACATGGGATTTTCTCCGATTTCTTTGAATCTTTCCTCCCATGAGTATTCTTCTGGATTCATAGCTTCTGTGCGTACTATTTTGACTCCATCTTGGCTATTGATTTTCATAATGTCTTTCAGTGTACCTTGTTGTGAATGAGTCACTTCTTTGATTCCTACCTTGATAATGTTGTAGGTATTTCTGTGAAGTAATCACCTTTCTTTGGAGGCTTGGTCCTTTGAATCTTTCTTACGGGTGATTTTACCAATTTTTTTGGTTCACGATTTTCACAGGTTCCGTCATGGTGGTTTTTGGTACTTTTAAACCTTTGGATCATGTGCTACCATTGGATTGATCTGGGTGTAGCGCATCCATTGTTGTTCTAAAACCTGTATGATAGTTACTGTACCTAGCTGCATATAAACACTTGAAATAACATGTTTTATTGGTCTTCAATTAATCATATTTATCCGATGTTAATCCTTATATTGTTAAACCTTAATAACTTGTTTTAATCGATGGTAATCATAAAATACACTTACTTTTCTTTTGTGATCATCATTGGATCTTATGGTGGTGAGGCACGACCGTTGGATCATACATATGCACGTATTCTTTAATAAATGGGAAAAATTCATACATACCTCGACTAAATTAATCAACCCAATGCTTAGATTAACCTTTGATTATCTTTCCATATGCGCACCGTTGGATCTGGGTGGTCAATGAACATCGTCGTTCGATTCGTGTGTTATAAAAAGGTCTTTATTTAGCCTTCGGATCTTTGTCACTAGTTATAGGCCTTCGCGTCCATTGATTCTCGATTTAGTTTGTGCAGCCATTTGATCACTGACAAGATGCATGCTAGATAATGATGTTATAGACCTTTGCTTTTCTATTAATCATGATTAAGGTAAAAAGGGGAAGATTAGTCAATGTATTAAACCCTTACTAAACATGATTAATGTCAATTAATTTTATCCTTACCCATGCCTTTTACCTTCCATCCTACGATTTTGGTGCGATCGTCGGATCTGAGTGGAGACAAGCGCAGCCATTGGATCTAATCAACCTGCAAGTTAGTTTAATCAAGCATTTATAATATTAATCATGATTAGGGCAAAAAGGGGAAAATTAGCTAATGTATTAAACCCTTGCTAATCATGATTAACTTTAATTAATTTCTCTCGATCCTTAACCCTTTTTAATGCATCTTCAATTAGTGCACCACCGTTAGATTAAAGATCATTTGAGCACGGTCGTCCGATCTTGGTAACTAGCACGATGATTAATCAAATGGGATGCATCCTTTTAATATGGATTTTAAAGTTCATTTTAATCAAAGTAATCACGATCGTTGATCTAAGCTTTGTTCAGCACGATTGTCTGATCTGTCGGACTTGCGTGGATTTTAACTTGACATTTGACTTATGATGACTTTACTTTAAAACTTTGACTTTTAGAGGATGCAACCATTGATTTTAGTGGATGTTTAAGCGTTGCCATTATATTGAAGACAACTTGCTCGATTTTTAAATCTTAGGTTAAGTTTTATTGACACTTTGACTTATCTTTGGGACTATTCCATGAGTGCGCATCCATCAGATTTTCTCAGGCGATGCGCTACTATCCGATTAAGTCTAAGGTGCAACCCTTTTACTTCTTGACTACGCTTGACTTTTGACTTATCTTGGTTTGATTTTATTAAAGCGCTATCATCCGATTTCTCTGGATCGTGCGTGGCCCTTGGATTAAATCTGAGGTGCTCACCAGTTAGCTTAGCGGGGTGCATACCCTTAGGCTTTTAATCAATTAATATTTATTTTAACCTTAGGTTTTTTGGACTTTGAGACCATGGTGAAATGACTTAACCGACTTATGATTTAAGGACTTTATTAATCGATTTTTAGGCCCAAGGAAATATTTATGAAGGTCGAACTTTGGCTTGGGGATTTAATTTGAAATTTTCTTCCCTAACCATTCGAGGTACTTTGATTAATACAATGAAGCCCACATTATTAAAAAGCTAAGGTTAGACTTTATCAAACCAACTAATGAAAAATTGAATTACTCACAACAACTTTAAGCAATGACCAACAGTATAAGCAGTTTGATTGAAACCAAAAATTTAAATTTGGGGGTTTCAAAGTTGAGTCAAATTTGGCTCCAACATAGGCTCTGACTGGGACAATGTGTTGAAAACATGAAGCACTTGAGAACCACAGAATCTCCTGGTTTTATTTTGCAAAAATTTAACAAAAAACAACAAAATTTTGATTGCTAAACAAAACTTGAAATGTATAATAAAAAAACTTCCTTCCTCTTTTTCTTTCTTTTCTTCATCATTCATTTTATTTATATTATATATATATTGAAAACATGATATCAAAGCAAGTAGAGTATGGAAAACTGTAGATCCCTTTTCATTCAATTTGGAAACAAAGGTTTAGAAATTTTAGAAATCAATGAGTTTTATTTTGAAATATAGTAATGCTTGTTTTAGCTAAGTCATAAGATATGATTACACAGATTTTGTCACAACCATTTGTCTCATCATATTTTTGCCCATGTGTGTGTTTGTGCATTCTTTTTGGATTTCTAAATCTTTCAGAACTTTATCATATCTGAGCAAAATAGCCAAGCCTAATATGTGATTTCACTCTTTAAAAATTTCACCATTCTATAGGGCTCCACTGCCAGTCAGGCATCTATAGCCTCGGTGGAGTTGCTTCTAATCCCATATTAGTTTTACCCTACTGCCAGTCAAGCGTCTATAGCCCCGATAGAGGTTTTCCAAGATATCTCAGGCAGTGACTCAATTTTACTTTATTTTTTATTTTTCTTTCTCGTGAGAGAAGTGTTTGGATATATAAGCAAATTGTGCAATAAGTATGCCTGAGTTGAGGATTAGTTTCTGGCTATAAAATATGAGTGTAATAATTTTTGGCTCAACTACCCTCTCAAAGATAACTCAGTTCTTTGGACCTTTGAAGTCACTTTAAGTATCATTTGTAATGTGAGGCTTGACATGATGTTTCAATCAACTTTGTTTTCTGTCTGTTTTATCTCATATCAAACAACTATTGCATAAACACTCATTTTTGATAGAATTGTAAAGCTCATCAATATCTAAAATAAATTCTCTTTTTCTTTTTATTGTTTTTTGTGGAATCAATAGTTAGATATACTCATCAAACTAAGATATCATGTATACAGTAAACTCAAAATTATTCAAGAACAAAAGGGAAGCTTTAACTAATAAACAAAATACACCACTCTGTTTTTGGATTTTTGTTTTTCTATTTTTTTTAAAAGTACACCTTCAATAGGGATTGTACATTTTGAGGTGTTGGCCATTAATAGGGATAGCCATTATTTCTCCCTACAAATTCTGTAGCTTGTAAGTATTCTGATTGATAACATGGGCAATTTGGTATGGGCCAATCCATTTAGGTTCAAACTTACCCTTTTCACCATGCTTATCATTTTTAGGATCCCAATAGATGACTATATCTCCTTGAGAAAAAGAGTACCCTTGGCTTTCTTATTAAACAAATTTATAGTTTTCTGGGTTTGTTCCATCATTCTATTGAGGGTCTCTCTTCTTTGTTCTTCTAACAAGACAATTTGGTCAAGCCTTCTCTGAATGGGATCAGGGTTTTCATGATCTTGCAATAAAAGGGAAAGTGCCATTTTTTCCATTTTTGGGGGTAGTAGGGCTTTTTCTCCATAAACCATCTCATAGGGGGTTCTTCTTGTATTTCTTTTAATAGATAACCTATCAGCCCATAAAGCAAATTTAAGTTCACTGTCCCATCCCCTTTTGTTTTTGCCTAATGACCTTTTTATTCTTGTTATTACATTTTTATTTGATGACTCAGCTAGACCATTTCCTTGGGGATAATAATTAGCAGAATGAGATAATTCAATTCCATATTCAGCACAAAATTCTACCATTTCATATGACACAAAATATTGAGCATTATCAGTTACAAGATTTTTAGGAACTCCATACCTGGTCAAGATATTTTCTTCTATGAATCTGATGACTGCAGTAGATGTAGATGTTCTCAAAGGTGCAACTTCCACCCACTTGGTGAAGTAATCTGTTGCAGTTATGATCCACTTATGTTGGCCAGATGAATTAGGCTTGATCTCTCCAATCAGGTCAATACCCCATTGAGCAAAAGGTGCTTCAATGATTACTGGCTTGAGGGGCATGGTTGGTAGATGCTTTTTCCCTATAAAAACTTGGTAGTTATGACAATTCCTTACATATTTATATACATCCTTAAAAAGGGATGGCCAATAATATCCTGCTCTCATGATTTTATTAGTTGTAGCTCTTGGAGCAAAATGTCCCCCACAGAAACCATTATGAAATTCATTAATTATTTCTGGGACTTCTCTTTCATATAAGCAGACTAATAATACTCCATCAGGATGTTTCCAATATAATACTCCATTTTGTATATAATACTTTTGAGCTTGAAGTTTGACTGACCTCATTCTTTTTATTGACATGTTTTTGGGGAATGACAGAGTTTGTAGATAGGACAAAATTTCTTCATACCATTTACATTCTTCATTTTTTATTCTTCTGTCATCATATGTCTGATCTATGGTAAGAATATTTTCAGATCCTACTTCTTCTTTGTTAGCCAACAGTTTAGCTAAACCCTGCCCTTTGACTGTTTTAACTATTTTGAATTCAACATCATATTGCAAAAGTTTTACCATCCATCTTGCTGGTCTTCCCAATGGCTCTGATTGAGAAAAGATATCTTTTATTGCTATAAAGGGAATACAACAATAAACTTTGTTTGAGCCAAATATACCTTTAAAGTGTTCCAAATATTGGATGACTGCATAGGCATGTTTTTCCAGTAGGGTGTATTTAAGATTTGCTCCTTTTAGACCTGAGCTCATAAAGGCTATTGGCCTTTCATTATTTTCATTATCTTTTTGTGAAAGGACTGCAACAATAGAATGTTCAGATGCATATGAATAGATATTAAAATCCTTTGCATAATCAGGGCAACTTAAAGCTGGAGTGGTTGATATGGCTTCTTTGATCTTGTTAAATGTTTCCATATTTTCTAATGTCCATTTTATTTCTCCAGTTTTCTTCACCATATCATTTATGGGTTTGGTCATTTCTGCAAAATTTGGGACAAATATTCTGATAAAATTTATTTTTCCAAAGAATGACCTTACCCCTTTTAGATTCTTGGGTGGGGGAATTTTAGAAATGGCTTCTATCCTTTCTGGATCAATGCTTATCCCCTTTTCTGAAACTATATGACCTAGCAATTTTCCTTGTGTAGTTCCAAATATGCATTTTTTTGGATTTAGAGAAATTCCAAATTCCTTGCATCGGGAAAAAACTGCAGTCAAATGTTCTAGATGATCTTCTGGATTTTTAGAAAAAACTGTGATATCATCTAAGTACACTACTACAATTTTGAACATTAGTCCTTTGAAAGCAAAGTCCATCGCTCTTTGGAAAGTAGCACCTGCATTCATCAATCCAAAAGGTATTCTTAAATATTCAAATGTGCCCTAGGGTGTGGTGAATGTTGCCTTGTGTCTATCTTCTGGATTTATCAAAATTTGATTGTACCCTAAAAATCCATCTAACAGGGACAATCTAGTTGAACCTACTATTGCTTGCAGCAGTTGTTCCATGTTAGGCAATGGGTAATTGTCTTTTAGTGAGCTCTTGTTTAAATTTCTAAAATCCACGCATAGTCTAATGTCCCCATTCTTTTTCCTAACTGGTACTAAGTTGGATATCCAGGAGGAAAATCTGACTTTTCTTATTATCTTGGAGTCCAACAATTTTTGAACTTCTTTTTGCATTACTAGGTGCAGAGTTGGATTGTACTTTCTCTATTTTTGTCTAAAAGGCTTGGCCTCTTCTTTCAAGGGTATTATATGTGTCATCACATCCATTTTGAAAGTTTTGAGATCTTCATAGGTCCAAGAAAAATGTTCTTTGTTCTTTTTTAGGAAACTGATATATCCAACTTTTTCTTTAGCAGGTAGTGCCATGTCTACTTTCACTATTCTGGGTTCTTTCATTGAGCCAATATTAATATCCTCAGATATCACTTCTCTACGTATAGGTTTATAGGCTTTGTCAAAATCATCAAATAGGCTTTCAAGAGACACCAATCCTTTGGGTATTCTATTAGTTTTCAACTGGATTACTTCTACTGGTTCTCCTATTTGATATTTTAACTTTTCTTCATATTTTTCATCATAGATGACATCTGCATATTGATTTTGCAAAGTCATAAAATCCTTAATATCTATATCATCTTGAAAAACCTGAAGATAGACTATGTTATCTGGCACAGAAGGTTTATAGACTGAGATAGTTGGAAATCTGTCCATGTACTCTGTAGTTATTTCTGGGTGATCTAGACCCGAGGCATTCACAGCTAAGAGATCTGCAACATGATTTTGTTCTCTAGGAATATATGAAATATTGAAAGCCAAAAATTTATCAATTTCTTCTAGTACTGCATTTCTATATTGCTTAAGTCTAGGATGCTTGGTCTGATATTTGCCTTTTATTTGTAGTATAATAAGTTCTGCATCCCCTGTTATAGTTAAGTAGTTAATACCTAACTCTTTTGCTTTCCTTAGCCCTAATAGTAAAGCTTCGTACTCAACTACATTGTTTGTGCAAGGAAATTACAATCTGTAAGGTATACCAAGGTAATTTCCTTTAATATCAGTCAAATTTACACCTGCACCTGCTCCAGATTGGGATTTAGCCCCATCAAATGACATGGTCCACATTTCTTGGGTTAATACTCGATTTGATTCAGCATCAGTTATTCTCATATCTTCTGGATCCATGTTCTTTGCATCTGGTACTTCCATCAGGAATGGGTTGTGCCATATTGAATAGACTCCCATCCCTTTTTCTTCCATAGAGTTAACTAAGTTAATCATGGTTTCATCTATTTGAATTAACTCTACGGAGTGTTTATTGAATGGTTCCCTTCTTAAAATTATATTCTCCTTATCTGATATGGGGATGGTAGCATAAGACCAGTCTAGTTGTATTGATCCCCCTAGTTGTTCTGCCCAATGCCTACTGAGTAATAGTGAGAAGAATGGGTCAACATCAACTACTGCTACATCCATGACAATGCCCTTTTTGGGGTGTTGGTCTAGGAAAACTAATAATCTAGTTATCACCCCTACATAGGGAATTTGTCTGTTGTCCATTACAGAAATAGGGGTAGAATCTCTAGTATAGATTAATCCCATTTGGTCAGCTATTAACTTAGGCATGATATTATGTGAAGCTCCACTATCAAGCATGCAATTATGAATCACATATCTTTCCCCTTCATCTGAATTATATCTTAATGACACGTAGAAGGGTCCGATAGAAGATGGTGATCTTGTATCATGTTGATTTTGTCTAGCAGCATGACAAGTAGGGTCTTCTTTCTGCTCTACTAATCCAAAAGCTCTGCATACTTGTTCTCTCGTATGTTTGAACTTTCATAAGTTCACCAAATGTGATATTAACTTTTTGCTTACTGAGTTCTGACCCAACATCAAATTCTATCTTCTTTATATCCAATGGTTTATTACTTTCTTCTTTGGGAACTTCTTCTATTGATTCTATTACCTCAGGAGTAATTTTGTTAGGGTTCCTATCAGTTTTCTCTTTACTGATATTTTTATTGGTGAAAGTTTATCTTCTTGTTTCATTTGTAGATAATTTCTCTATTCTTTCAGGGACTGTTCTATTCCTTAAATTTAAAACATGGGTTGCCTCTAATTCTTCAACCTCTTGAGCAGTGGGAATCAATTTCCCTTGCTTCATCTTATCATATCTTGACTCATGTGATTTTTGTAAGATTTTAGTTCCTTCAGTCACTAAGATCTGAGGATGATGATTTGAAGCATATTTATCCATGTCTTCTTCAAACAACCTTTCTCTGGATTCATCTTCAATGGACCAACATGCATTGATTCTTATATCCTCTTCTGATTCTGCATGCATATCTACATTACGTTGATCACTCAGGTGTATTCCACATGCATCAGGGTTATGGGGTGCATCACAAGTAGAGCAAAAATAAGGAAAACCTTCAGCTACATTGGCAGATGGTATTGGGTTAGGGACATTGTTCTGATCCCTGTCAGAATCTCTATTTTTCTAGTTGTTATTCCCATTACCCCTATTCCTATTCCCTTCTTCAAAACCATTGTTGTTTCCCCAATTCTTGTTGTAATTTTTCTTAAATGGGGGACGATTATCAACATGTGGTCGCTCTGTCTGTGAAGATTCACCATTATTTCCATTTCTTTCAATTCTTGCTAACTTGTTACTCATGTTGTTGAACATTTCTATCATTTGATTGGTCAACTTCTCCACAGGATCAATTTCAGTTCTTCTTTGTATATCAAAAGCCACTCTCTTAGGTTTTCTCTCAGGCATGTTAACCTCTAAAGAATAAGGCTTCATCTTACCACTGTCAAGCATATTTCTTTCTATATCCATTGCTTTTTCCATACAACCATCAATGGTAGTGGCTTGTTCTTGCCTTAATTCATAGTTAAACTCTCCTTGAAAAGCATTCTTATAAAAACAAATAGACTGAATATCACTAGGCCTGAGGTTGGCAGGGATTTTGTTTCTTGTTTTTGAAAATCTTCTGTTAAAATCACTAACAACCTCATTTTCTTTCTTCTTCATAGTGGCTAGCTCAGTTAACAATGATTGTTCATTTTTCCTTTCACCATACTTCTTTAGGAACACCTCTTCCATTTTGGTGAAGTCTGGGATATCATTGTTAGGAAGGGAATTAAACCATTCTCTAGCATATTTTTCTAAAGTCTACGAAACAGTCTTAATACTACATCTTCATGTTCAACTTCCAGACTGTCCATTGCATATAAGAAACTTTTGATATGATCCTCTCTAGTTACTGCATTGTTTCCTAAAAACTTAGGGAGGTATTTGTGAGCTTTACTGGGTAAGGCATTTAAATTTATTGGTAATACAAAAGGTCTATATCTGTTAGTTCTCCACAAATGAACATTACCCTGAGCCATAGCTACTATTGTATTTAATTTCACAGATGTAGTACCTACGATGGTATGGGTCTAGGCAGTTTGAACGTAGATTGATGAATTATCTACCTTTAAATGAGAATAATCACATATATCTTCTACTACTAATTTTAAACGTTCATCTACAATAATATCAGTAGTAATAGTATTCTGGATTTTCTTCACGTACCTTTTACCACTAGAATTTAATCTACTATTATAAATAGTATTCTTAAAAAGTGGAGTTTTCTGGGTATGTATAAATACCTCTGGATTCTCGAGTTCTGGAAATAGCTCCTTACCACTTCTCCTGGTGTTCGCCAACACGTTCTGTTCTCTCCTTTTTATATTTTTCTTCTGGGTTTGTCTAGTAGAGTCACCAACACTGGGGTGCAGAAAGAACAACGTATACTCTTATCAAGAATACTTGATATTATCTCTCATCCTCACAGGAGTGGGTTCTTGGGGAAAATCAAGAAAATCAAGAAACCAAAAATTCAAGAAAATCAAGAAAGAAAATTTTCAATAAAATCAAGAACGTAAAAACTTACTTCAAAACATAAACTACGGACATAGGAAAAATAAAGAACTTCTAACAAAGTGAAAATTAAAATGTTGGTTCTTTACTTTAATTGGTCGTCCGTTGATTAAAAATAATCGTTGAAGAAAACTTTTAAGAAGATAATTGAATCTTTCTAAGAAGTCCTCCTCACAACGATGCCAAAAACTATTGGAACCGATTCTTGCATCCGTAGGAAATCAATTGTCATGCTACAAGAACCCGTTTGAAACCAATGAGCTATTACAGGCTCTGGTCGACCTGCCTCATGTTCTGTTAAACCCGAATATTGCTATAAAAGATGGCAGAACGGGTAAGGAAACCCCAATGACAATTCTACAATTAAACTTCTAATTTGCATGCTCCAGATTTATATTAAACTATAAGTATTTTTATTAAAATGACCAAGCATGAAAATAACCAATTGTTATGCCTTATGTAGACCGGTGCCTAGATTCATTGGGCTGTTATAGCAATTTAACAACAATTTTAATATGAAATAGAGAGAAGGGGAGAAGAAAATTGGCGTTCTTAATCTCATTCGAATATCATAATAAAATCAAGAGTTAACCAATGAAAGAAATGTATATAATGCATTCAAATAATGTAACCCATTATACAGATACACACAATACTGAGACAAAGAAATGATAGGAATAAAACCTAGAATTGTATTGATTTCATAAAATATTACATGCAGAGTGGGCGGGATGCCTTTTAACTCTATTTTTCTTAAAGAAATACATCAATACAATGAAGAGGACTCTGTTCAAATAATGTAATAGGTCTCTCCAACTCTCCTTGTTCCAATATGGTAATAGAAGAATCTCTGAATCCTAGGCTCAATAAGATTAGAAATATTCTCAACTTCTTGAACGCTTTCCTATCATACAATCCTGCACAGCAAGGGGAGGAAGAAAGAATGAATAAAAGAAAATAGACACAAATAAATACAACAACACAACTAATAGGGCACTCAAGTATACCTCTTAGCAAAAATGCTATTCTCTAATTGCTTGATGCAGAATCCAGACCTGTCTGCTTCCTTTTATAGTTGTTGGTTCTTGATTCTATTATTTTTGGTTGAATTTTGATTGTACACTTGGTAGCATCTGATTGAATCTATTGATGTTGTCCAACTGGTGTGGCTCTAAATTGACTGTTAAGGTTCTTCTCTGGATTGAAGGGAGCTCTTTGTTATTTTAATTTGGCCTTTTTGCTCTCTTTGGTTGGCCCTAGAAACTAAGGATTCAACATTATATTTTTCCTTTTTGTTCTGCTTGTCTCGGTCACTATGATTTGTTGTTAAGGCTCGACCGGGTTGTTATCATGAATATTAGATGAAGGATGGAGGGGGGCTCGACGTAATGGTGAAGACAAGGGGTGGCGTGCTAGTGGAAAATAAATGGAGTTGCACTGATCATGAGATAGAGTGAAGAAGTAAGGATGGTGAGGGTCTGATGGATGGAATGATGGGGGTAAATGATAAGAAGCGGTAGTGGGTGAGGGTGACATACTAGGAAAAATGTCAGGATGGTCAAGGAGGAATACCCAGGAGGAGGAGGGTAGTGGTAAGTAGGAAGAAGATGGGAATGGACAACAAGATCTGGAAACATCTATAATTTGCTTCCATAACTATACTCCATCGAAGTGCTCCCCTGGTAACTATATTCCGTCGAAGCACGGATTTGAATGGTTTTTTGAAAATTGAAACCATGCTTTTTCTTCATGCGCATCCTTCACCTTAAATATTTGTAGAATAAAAATTTAATACATTTGTATTCCTTGTATTCCATTGTTTCTCTTTACTGATGCTCTTAGCTCTTCCCTACTGTCTCTTATTTATAAGCCAGTGACTATGCTTTGTAGTCTTATCTTGTGGTACACCATTATTCCTGTGAGATATACACAATCTGGTGGCATGCTTGAGCATCAGGATTTATCTTTTATTTGGTTTACTTTGTTCTTAACAAGGTACTGTACATGGGATTTTCTCCGATTTCTTCGAATCTTTCCTCCCATGAGTATTCTTCTGGATTCATAGCTTCTGTGCGTACTATTTTGACTCCATCTTGGCTATTGATTTTCATAATGTCTTTCAGTGTACCTTGCTGTGAATGAGTCACTTCTTTGATTCCTACCTTGATAATGTTGTAGGTATTTCTGTGAAGTAATCACCTTTCTTTGGAGGCTTGGTCCTTTGAATCTTTCTTGCAGGTGATTTTACCAATTTTTTTGGTTCACGATTTTCACAGGTTTCATCATGGCGGTTTCTGGTACTTTTAAACCTTTGGATCATGTGCTACCATTGGATTGATCTGGGGTGTAGCACATCCGTTGTTGTTCTGAAACCTGTATGATAGTTATTGTACCTAGTTGCATATAAACACTTGAAATAACATGTTTTATTGGTCTTCAATTAATCATATTTATCCGATGTTAATCCTTATATTGTTAAACCTTAATAACTTGTTTTAATCGATGGTAATCATAAAATACACTTACTTTTATTTTGCGATCATCGTTGGATCTTATGGTGGTGAGGCACGACCGTTGGATCATACATATGCACGTATTCTTTAATAAATGGGAAAAATTCATACATACCTCGACTAAATTAATCAACCCAATGCTTAGATTAACCTTTGATTATCTTCCCATATGCGCACCATTGGATCTGGGTGGTCAATGAACATCGTCGTTCGATTCGTGTGTTATAAAAAGGTCTTTATTTAGCCTTTGGATCTTTGTCACTAGTTATAGGCCTTCGCATCCATTGATTCTCGATTTAGTTTGTGCATTGCCATTTGATCACTGACAAGATGCATGCTAGATAATGATGTTATAGACCTTTGCTTTTCTATTAATCATGATTAAGGCAAAAAGGGGGAAGATTAGTCAATGTATTAAACCCTTACTAAACATGATTAATGTCAATTAATTTCATCCTTACCCATGCCTTTTACCTTCCATCCTACGATTTTGGTGCGATCATCGGATCTAAGTGGAGACAAGCGTAGCCGTTGGATCTAATCAACTTGCAAGTTAGTTTAATCAAGCATTTATAATATTAATCATGATTAGGGCAAAAAGGGGAAAATTAGCCGATGTATTAAACCCTTGCTAATCATGATTAACTTTAATTAATTTCTCCCGATCCTTAACCCTTTTTAATGCATCTTCAATTAGTGCACCACCGTTAGATTAAAAATCGTTTGAGCGCGGTCGTCCGATCTTGGTAACTAGCCCGATGATTAATCAAATGGGATGCATCCTCTTAAAATTAATTTTTAAAGTTCATTTTAATTAAAGCAATCATGACCGTTGATCTAAGCTTTTTTGGCGTGATCGTCCGATCTATCGGACTTGCTCGATTTTAATTTGACCTTTGACTTATGATGACTTTACTTTAAACCTTTGACTTCTTAGAGGATGCAAACCATTGATTTTAAGGATGATTGAAGCGCTGCCATTAGATTGAAGACAACTTGCTCGATTTTTAAATCTTAGGTTAAGTTTTATTGACTCTTTGATTTTATCTTTCGGATCTATTTCGTGAGTGCGCATCCATCAGATTTTCTCAGGCGATGCGCTTCCGTCCGATTAAGTCTAAGGTGCAACCTTTTTACCCCTTGACTATGCTTGACTTTTGACTTATCTTCGGTTTGATTTTATTAAAGCGCTATCGTCCGATTTCTCTGGATCGTGCATGGCCCTTGGATTAAATCTGAGGTGCTCACCAGTTAGCTTAGCGGGGTGCATACCCTTAGGCTTTTAATCAATTAATATTTATTTTAACCTTAGGTTTTTTGGACTTTGAGACCATGGTGAATGTTTTAACCGACTTATGATTTAAGGACTTTATTTGTCGATTTTTAGGCCCAAGGAAAGATTTATGAAGGTCGGACTTTGGCTTGGGGATTTAATTTGAAATTTTCTTCCCTAACCATTCGAGGTACTTTGATTAATACAATGAAGCCCACATTATTAAAAAGGCTAAGGTTAGACTTTATCAAACCAACCAATGAAAAATTGAATTACCCACAACAACTTTAAGCAATGACCAACAGTATAAGCAGTTTGATTGAAACCAAAAATTTAAATTTGGGGGTTTCAAAGTTGAGTCAAATTTGGCTCCAACAATAGCCTAGTCCAATCGTAATCCATGAATTGGATTAACACACATTAGAGGGTAAATTTTTCTATGAATTCATGATGACAGACAAGGGATATTTTATTATTACATTTTCCTCTATGGAGGACAAGAGTGCTATATTTCATGGAGTTCCCTAGTTTTTGGGATCTAGCCCACTCTACATGACCCCGTGGAGCATGGCATTTGATCCTCAAGAGGAGCCTAAAGAAGTTCTTGTTTGGGTGAGGTTATAATTTATGCTACTACACCTATGAAACAAACTTTTGATATAATTAATATGGAACGATATCAAAATTTTCATTGACTAGACTTCTTCAGAGGCCAATAATGCTATATGTGCATGCATATGTGTGCAAGTCAATTTGAAAAAGGGTTTTCCCAAGCATATTTTAATAAAGGTGTTTGATTGGATACATAACCAAAATCTAAACTATGAGCATATATCATTCAAGTGTATAACCTACCATGAGCACGAGCACTTCTCCCAAAAATTCCCAATTAAAAAATCATAGAAAATAAGAAAGGAAGAACCAGACTTCTAGGAAGCCAAAAGGAGACCACACATATCAAGAACCAATAAGTGACAACCTTAACCACAAGATCAAAAAAGCATTTAGCACAAAAATATATTTACAAGTCTTAATAAAGGAGAAAATGAAATCACCTCTCTAGATGTGATGGCTCCTAAAGGTAAAGAAAAAACATCTATGATTGAATTTGACAACTTGCCAAAGATCTTTAGAATATACACCAAAGAATACAATAGTTGGAGAAAAAATTTATGGGAACTCAAAGGAAGAGGTAGAAACACAAGTGGAGGAAATAGTCATTCCTAGGGGTTTACCGACCACATGATCTACATATAAGGGAATAAAACATAACCAACTCATAAATGAGCAAGCACGAAAAGACTTAAAATCCAAAATACAGGTTAAAGTTGAGAAGAGATTCGTAAAAAAAAATAAGCAATCCAAAAAATAAATATTATGTCATGGAACTGTAGGGGACTGGGAAGTCCTCTAAAAATAATATCTCAATTTTCTAATACAGGAGCAAAATCCAATAATAGTTTGTATTCAAGAAATAAAAATAGTAGAGGCAACACTACCTATAGAATGGTAGAAGATATGGGCACAATTAGAATTGATAATTGTTGATTCTGTAGGAACTTCAGGGGGACTAGCTTTGGCTTGGGACCTGAAAAAATTAGTTTGTAGCTTACAACATAAGCACAATAACTAGATAGGAATAATTTTCCTCTTATTATATGGAACTAGTGTAGCAATAATAACGTTTTATGGTCCAAATCATCCTATCCAAAAAAGAGAAGCATGGCAAAACTTAGCACAATTGCTAAACATTGAGAAGTTTGACAATATAATAATGGGAGGAGATATCAAAATGATATTGTACCATTGGGATAAGGTTGAGGTAAATTTACCAAGGAATCTAAATAGATATCTGATCAGTCAAATTATGGTGGATGAAAGATTACAAGATATTCCACCGACCAAAGAGAAGTACACTTGGAGCAATAAAAGAGAAAGGACAAACTATACTAGAGAAATATTGGATAGATATTTGATCAGTGAAAATATCCTACTACACTTTTCCCTCACTTCTAGTCAGCATTTAAAACTCTATCTCATATCATAAGCCAATTCTCTTGCATAGTAGCCAAAGCCTACAACCTCAAAAAATACCTTTTAAGTACAAGTTCGAATGGGCGATAGAAGAATATTTCAATGAACTTGTGTAAAAAACTTGGAACCAATAGGTCTAATCCACTAACCCCTAATAAAATTGGAAAAGCAAAATTCAAAAATTGAAGTACGTGATAAAAAATGGTTGGCTAGTAAAAGTGAGAGTTAACCAAACAAGAAGTAGTTGATGTAATTAGAGTAGCTAGAAATAGAAATTGGGAACCATCCTCCTCAACCATGGAAAGAAGATGCAAGAAATGACCTAATTCAAAAGCTTAATAAATTAAGCACTGAAGAAGAAACATATTGGAGGCTTAGATCCTGAATGGTTTGGCTAAGCAAGGGGGGTATAAACATCAAATATTTTCATCTGAAAACCATGCAACACTAACAAAGAAAAAAAATCAAGGAGATAGAGAATGAAGGAACCACTTATACAAACAAGAAAAAATAAAGAACTTGCCAATCAACATCATTCAACTCTACTCTCTAGATGAAATGGAATTCCTCATTCCTAGGGAATAATCTTGTAGCATATACCGTCAGTATTAAGTTTGGAAGACAAATAGGATCCCATTCAACCAGTCACTATGGATAAATATAAGAATATTATAACAACTCTACCAAAGGACAAAGCTCTTGGACCTGATGAATTCACAAACAACATTTACCTGTTAGAGTATATTACATTATTGGTTACATGCTAATGTACCACCTTGGGTACATAACTAGAGTAGGAGTTTACTTTAGAGTAAATTTAGGTAGTTACTTCAAGTATTGTAATAAATGCACAAGTGTCAATGTGCTATGATGTAAATGTGCATGTAGTCCACATGTACATGTGTCAAAGGTAGAGTAAGGGCAAAGGAAATTTTCTTCCTATATATAGGCCTTATAATGAGTGAAGTGATGGGGTAGAGAATATAGAGAGTGGATGGTATAGATTAGTAGAGTAGTACATTGTAGTCCCTAAAAATAGTTTATGGAGTGTTCATATCCTCCATTATGTTGTATTGTACTATTTTTGTGAGGTTTCATTAATGGTTCATTAATGGTATATTTTTGAGTTATTACAAAAGTTTCTCTTTTTTTCTTGCATATTATAGTGTCATTATCTTATAGCCATATTATATTGCTTATCTTACATCTTGTGGTTGCATTTCCTATATCATATACTCATCAAAAGCTAACAATAGTATCAGAGCACATGGTAGATCGATAGGAAATAGGGAGAGCCACAAGTGATATTGAGAGGAATATAGAAATATTATTTTTAGAATTTCTAAGATTACTTTTGGCTAGATTCTTTCCACAAGGTTGCAAAAAAACTCGTGAAAAATAGGATTCAACATTGATTCCACTAGATCAACAAATAAACTAGTGAATATTGATCATCTCTAGATTTATAATTTCTTCCATTACATTCCTAATACTTTGTTGCAAAAAAAAGAGATTCAAAGAAATTTGGGAAGCTTCCTACATAGAGCTAGGAAGAATATATTCTTTGGAATCAATCCAAAACCAAAAGCAACAAATGAAAGATCAAATATTTGGAAGCCTGAATAAAAGGTCCTATTGTTAGAGACGGCATACCTGTAGATTGCAAAAGCGAATAAAAGGCCATAAGAGCCTTATTGTAGATTCGAGGAAGAAGAGACTCAAGGAGAAGAGTCCCAGTGGTGATAGGAGATTGGTGATCTCCATTGAAGATTGAAGACTTACTTTGAAGGAGTAGAATAAATCAGCTTGAGAATTTGAACTGACCTACAAGAGGTCCCATTGAAGAACTTCTATATTTGTAAGCTTGAAGATAGAGAAGGACTAGCAAAGGTCATCTTCTAGAAGTGGTAAATTTTAGATATCTAAGGAAGATCTCATTGCAACACTTCCACAATAGAAGGTTGAAAGAAATATCTCATTGAGAAATACTAGAGAAGCTACGCGAGTGAAGACACTAAAGAATAGGTCTCAAGGAGAAAGAAGGAGAAGGCTTTGAGAACCTCGTTGAAGGATATTCGAAGAAGGCCATTGAAGAAGTTCCTAGGAGAAATCATTGGATAAATTAACTACCAAGGAGTTCCTGATAAAGGTTGTTTTTGGGATAATTATCACCATATGACAACAAGCCCAAACAAAGATATATTTGGTAAGGATTTTACCAAATTTTAAAGGAGATTTGTGAAGACTTCAATAATTTCATATTATTAAGAAGAAGAGCTAGATTGAAGTCAGAATTCAACAAGGAGGTTGAAGGAGAAATGAGCCAGACATTACTATCAAACCTGATATGTTTGATGATTGCCTTTGAAGGCTAGAAATCTGATTCAAATAAAGGAGATCTACTGATTTCTATAGCAGAAAACTGAAGGGTTCTTGAAGTAAAATCTCAGCTACGATTTGGAGGAGTTCCCTACAAAATTTTTGAGATTCAAGGACAGAATTTTAGTGGAGAGATTGATTTCTTTGTAATCTAAAATATTTAGATTTGATAACAACAACAAAGTATCAATTTGGGCAGCATCATTAGATGCTAAGCTTCAGAATTCTAGGATACATCCTGAAGGAGAGTTGAAGCCACCAAACTATAGATTCAAGTAGCAAGTTAGAAGAGGTACAAAGTTGCAAATTTTGTGAGTTGAGAAGTTTCTTTGGATATCAAAGAAGAGCTGAAAATTCATCGAGTAAAAGGTAGTAGGAAGGTGAATCTAATCACCTTGCAATCCTTCATCTATAGAAATCATTAGGGTAAGCAACTTGGGTGCAATACGGTTTATTAGTTGAACTTCAATTATTTTGTTATTTTTCAAGTTCCATTAGGTACCTTATTAGGGTTTAAAAGTTGCAAAGAGAAGGTTGCATATTAAAGTCTTCAAAGGAGTGCAAAATAGAGTTTCTTATAAGGATAAAACCTGCACATCAAAATAGGAGTTAGATATATTTTGAAAGAAAGAAAAATATCATCTTCCTATTATCTAGTTAAAGTAAATAAGACATTGAACTTGGGGATACAGGGGAGGATTGGGGATGTCGATGGGCGGGAAGTCGTCTGCAGGGGAGCTCGGGAGCGGCTATGGTTCGGTTCTTGGACGCAGCGGAGCAATCGGAGGGCACCAGGAATCCGGTGGTGCGGAAGCGCCCGGGCCCATTGAAGATGACCGGGCTGACAACGGTGTTGGTCGAGGTAAGGACCCACCAGACAAAGGGGGTGGTGGGGCTCAAAAGTCTTATGCCCAGGCTGCGGCCTCAGAAACCCTAAATGGGTTTTTTACCAAAGAGTTGTTTTCGGTTGGGGATGAGCTGGACATCCCGACGGAAGTCCTTTCAAGCTTCATGGAGTTTGAGAAATTTACCCTAATAGGCAAATTCATTGGAGGCCGTCCCGACATGGAAACTATCCGAAAGTGGGCAGCAAGCAAATGGAGGACTTCTGGTCATTTGGAGCTGGCGGCCCTATCCCGAGGTTTTTTTGCCATTAGACTGAACAATAAGGAGGATTACTGTAAAATTTTGGCTGGCGGGCCATGGTTTCTGGGCCACGAAGTTTATTTCTTAGGAAGTGGGACATGGATTTCAGTCCTGATACCCAGAACATCAACATTGCCCCAATATGGGTTAGGCTCCCGAATCTTCCCCTCTTTGGCTGGCATGAAAATGTCATAAGGGGTATTGCGCGCTCCATTGGGGAGTTGGTCACCATTGACCCTCCCACCCGAGCTCGAACAAGGTTCGTCCAAGCCCGTTTTTGCGTTCTGGCAGATTTGGAGGCGAAACTCCCAACTTCCATCACTCTTCGGTCTGGAGGTACCATTCTTCATAAACAAGCTATTGTCTATGAAAATAGACCAGCTTTCTGCCCCCAGTGTCGGTCCCAAGGGCACCTCCAGTCCCAGTGTCCTCTTCAAAAATCGGGAAAATAGAAACGTGAAAACGACAACCCCCTGGAGCACAAGGAAGGTCAGTCGAAGCAACCAAATCTTCCAGACGCGAAGGGCCATGGATCCCCAGGCCCCTCTAGAGACTACGTCGGACTCTCTCAGCCTGAAGAGAATCCCACTCTCCAATCGGATCCCGAGCAACTTGAGGCTGTCAACCAGCAAGGAACAAACTCCCACTTGGAAAGTGAATCGCAGGAAGAGAAGGAACGGACCCCATCCCAAATTATGACTCAGGCTGTTTCTCTGCTCCAAGATACGGGTCATCCCGATTTTAGTCAGTCACAGACGCTGCTAGAAGATTACCTCTTAGGAAGGAGGGGTGAACAGTCCGGTCACATTAGCCCCCGGAACACGAGGAGCCGAAAGCAAAGTGTGGATTTTGGTAGTGAGAGGAAGAAGGGTCGTCCTCCTAACAAGGACAAGCGAGACAAAGAGACAGCAACTGACGTTGCAAATGGAACCCAACGTTTGCTGGTTCTGGATGACTGTGACGCTCAGTCGGACGAAGCGCATGCATCAAAACCTCCCCCTCAACAAGGAAGGGGAGGCAAGAAAAACCTCAAACTATCCAGATGAAAGTCCTCTCATGGAATGTGAGAGGACTGAACGGTGCAGCCAAACGAAGGTTAGTGGCTGATCTCCGTAGGAGGACTAACCCTTCCATCCTTATTTTGCAAGAGACCAAGCTCGATGCTATCTCCTCTGATAAAGTTGCGAAGGCCATTTGGGCCAAGGCAAATTGTCTGTCCAACCCTACAGTGGGAACAGCGGGAGGACTCATGGTTCTGTGGGACCCTTCGAGGTTTGAGGGCAGCTCGTTGTCAACTTCCAACAGAATCATCAATGTGTTGTTCCAGTCCAAAACCACCAATTTTTCCTGGATTCTGTCCAACGTTTATGCTTCAAATTCTGCCACAGAGAGAGCAAAAATGTGGAAAGCTATCTCTCAGATGAGGGAGAATTTTAGTAATTTTCCTTGGGTTCTAGGGGGTGACTTCAATTGTCCCCTTCATCCTTCGAAGAAAAAAGGAGGGTCCGACCACTCCAGCCGTAGCTTGGAAGACTTCAGAGATTTTGTCTCTACTAATGGCCTGCTCGACATCGAACTCAAAGGGGCTTCCTTCACATGGAGTAACAGAAGGATTGGGAGCGGTTTGATTCAAGTCAAGCTCGACAGATTCTTCATTTCCCCAGAAGCCATTCCCATCCTTGGCGGGGCTATCCTTTCGGCTCTTCCAAGGATTGGGTCTGACCATAACCCTATTTTCTTGGAGGCGGACGATGGGCCTATTTTTAAGACCCCTTTCAGATTCGAATCCATGTGGATTTCTCACAAAGACTTCAAAGGATTGGTTTCAGCGTGGTGGCAATTGAAGGTGGAAGGAAGCGCTCCTAAGAGGGTGGCTTTAAAGCTCAAAATGGTCAAAGAAAAGCTGAAGGTTTGGAACAAAGAGGTTTTCGACAACATTTTTGAGTCCAAAAAATCCATCTCTGAGAACCTGAAGGTTTTGGAGGAAAGGATGGAACTCGAAGGTTACACTGAGGGTCTCAGGGAGGAAGAGCGGAGCCTTTTGGTGGACTTTCATTCTATTCTCGCTAGGGAGGAAACGTTATGGCGCCAAAAATCTCGTGACCTTTGGTTGAAGAATGGAGACTCCAACACGAGGTTTTTTCATGCGTCTACTATGAGGCACAGGGGGGCCAACAAGATCAGAGAAGTGGCTTGTAAGGATGGGCGCATTACCAGGGAGATTGAGGAAATCAGGAGCGAAGCGGTTGATTTCTTTCAGGATTTGCTTGGCACTCCTCCGGATAGCAACCTTCAGGTCCAGAAATCTATGCTCGCCAATTTTTTGACTAAAGTTCCCCATGAGGTAAGCATTAAGCTTCTGGAACCTTTTTCCTCGTCCGAGATTAAGGAAGCATTGTTCTCCATGCAACCAGATAAGGCCCCTGGGCCCGATGGTTTCCCCCCGATTCTTCCAAGTCATGTGGGAGGTCGTGGGCCCGGATGTGTGCGATGCTATTCGGGTTATCCAAGCTTCCAGATCCATCCACCCGAAACTCAATTCCACCTTTCTTGCCCTCATTCCTAAGTCTCCTTCCTGCAAAAGTTTCTCTGACTATCGGCCCATCAGCCTGTGCAATGTTTTTTACAAGATTCTCACCAAGTCTATAGCCAATAGACTCAAAACAGTCCTCCCCCTCCTGATTGATCCTTGTCAGGGAAGCACTGTTAAAGGCAAAAACATTCTTGATGGTGTTATCACTGTCCATGAGACCCTTCACTCCGCTTACCGCTCCAAGAATGTTGCTCTTTTTCTTAAGCTCGACATGAACAAAGCCTTTGACCGAGTCGATCAAAATTTTTTGTGTGCAGTCCTCCTCAAGTTCGGCTTTCATCCCCACTGGATTGACCTTGTCTACAGCTGTATATCCACTCCCTTTTTCTCTGTCTTGGTCAACGGGTCCCCAGCTGGGTATTTCCAAAGTGCCAGAGGCCTCAGACAAGGCGATCCTCTATCTCCCATCCTTTTCATTCTTCTGGCGGAGGTTCTGAGTTGGTCCATGAAAGAGGCTCTTCGTCAGAACAAGATTTTTGGCATCTTGCCGACTTCTAGAATTAATCCTGTCACTCATCAGCAATTTGTGGATGACACCCTCATCTCCACTGGGGCGTCCGTTGCTCAAGCCAAGTCGCTCAAGAGGATCTTGTCCCGTTATGAGCAAGCTGCAGGGCAAAAGGTCAATTACATTAAGAGCAAAATCTACTTTATTAACACTCCCCTACGCAGACAACTTTGGATTGCTAGAATTCTTGAATGCACTATTGATTCCCTGCCTACGTCCTATCTGGGGTTGCCTCTATCTTATAGCGGGCGGGCCAGTGGGGATATGTGGAACACGATTCTTGAGCGCCTTCACAGGAAACTCGGCACTTGGAAGGGCAAACTCCTATCGCAAGTCGGGAAAGCCACCCTTACCAAAGCTTGTCTTCAGGGGATCCCGACCTACTTCATGTCGGTGTTCATGCTTCCGAGTGCAGTCCACTCCAAAATTGAGAAGATTCAGAGGACCTTTCTTTGGTCTGGCAACGAAGAGAAATCTAGACTTCCCCTTGTTGCCTGGGACAAGGTGTGTTCGAGGATAGATCAAGGTGGTCTGGGGTTGAGAAGATCAAGACTTATGAATTTGGCTCTGATCATGAAGCACGCTTGGAGGATTCTGTCTAGCGACCCGGTGGAGTGGGTTAAGCTGGTTAAAATGAAGTATCTTGGCCCCACTTCCTTCTTGGATGTTGAAACATCCCCCGTGGCGTCGACCTTTTGGAAATCTGTGCTCCAAACCCGGCATTTGATCAGTCTGGGAGCCCGTTGGATTTTGGGTGATGGCAACTTCATTTCCTTTTGGAAGGACAGGTGGGCGACTGAAGAAGCCCTTGGGTCGAGGGCGGACCTTGCTGGGCTGAGAAGTTTGACCGACCCTAACTCCCAACTCAGGGTGGCGGATTTCATAGATCGGAGCACCCGTTTTCCTCGGTGGAAGTTTCCTGTTGTGGAGGGGTTTAATAATGAGGTTACCTTTCTTGCTAATATCCTACAGTCGGTTTTAATTCCTTCTGCCAGGAGGAATGACAGGATCATCTGGAGTGGTACGGAGGATGGGCATTTTTTTGTTAAATCAGCTTATGAGTTTCTCACCACCAAGACTGCTCTGGACTACAGGTGGAATACTATTTGGAGGAAAGGAGTTGTCCCTAAAATCAACTTCTTCGCGTGGATTGCTTTCCACAACAAAGCCTTAACTATTGACAACCTTCACAAGAGAGGTTTTGCCTTCCCCAACAGGTGTTACTTGTGTCTAGCAGATTGTGAGACGAGGGATCATTTATTCTTGCATTGCCCGTTTTCCCACTCTGTTCTTAGTATTGTCCTATCCTCCTTCCAAATCCTTTGGTGCTCTCCCCGTTCCCTGAGAGATGCTTTTCACCAATGGCCCAATCCTTTCAAGAATCCCAAACTCCGCTTCCTCCTCGAGGCCTCCTTCCACCATTCAATTTGGCAAATTTGGTTAGAGAGGAATGCCAGAATCTTTGGCAGAGCTCCTAGAGGGCCCCCTTCTGTTGCTCAAAGGGCGTTATCTTACGCCATTGAGAATTCTATTGCTGTCCCCAGTCCCCGTCCCCACCTTTCGAGCGAAGAAGCGATTCTCAAAATGATGAATCTCTGGCCGTTTCTGGAGGTTGTTAAAGAGCCCTGTCGAAGGAATGTTGTTTGGACCAAACCCCCCATGGGGTGGATTAAATTAAACTTTGATGGAGCGGCTAAGGGGAATCCTGGGCCCGCTGGCGCTGGGGGGGTTGTCCGAGATCATGATGGGAATATTGTGATGGCCTATTGTGAAGATTTGGGCTCCCAGACGAATCACTATGCCGAAGCCCGAGGCGCTCTGAATGGTATTCGGATTCTCTCTGAGGACCCTCGGCCTCTAATCATTGAGGGTGACTCGCTCAACATCGTGAATTACCTTCTTGGCACCAAAAATCCATCTTGGAAAGTCTACAACATCATCCTCGAGGCTAGATCTCTTCTCTCCTATCGTGGTAGGTGGAAAGCAAATCATATTTTGAGAGAAGGAAATCGCGTGGCTGACCACATGGCCAACAAAGGGCTCGCGACCACGTGTCCGGTCGTGTGGCGGTCTCGCTTCCCATCCGAGGTGGAAAGGTTGGCCAGAGCAGACATACCTTCCTGATGTTTTCCTTGCACAATTTTTGGAAAGCCCCTTTCGACGTGTTTTGGGGTGGCATGGCATTTTTGTCTACTCCCTTGGGCGAGTGTGGGCGCGAGTGTCTTGTGATGCGCACCCCTGTTCCCAAAGCATTTTGTTTTTCAAGTCTCCAGGACACACCAGAGTTGGCGCCCTGTAGGCTCTCTACTCTTTTTTCTCCACCAAGGCGGTTTATCTGGTTTGTCCGATCCTGGCATTGGTTCGTGGTTGGCTTTTCAAAGTACCCCTTTCCAACGATGCCCACGTGTGTGTGGATTATTGGCGGTGTACGGGAATGTTTGGGCTTGGATCTTGTCAAATCCTTGCCTTGGATTTGGCACGCTCCTTCCAATCCGCCCTGTGCATGCAAGACTGATGATGTTACGACTAAAGGGGTGGCGAGACCGCGTGGCTTTTTTAGACAAAGGAGAGGCAAGTTCGGGATCTGCGTGGCACCTTTCCTTTGTGACCTTGGCTTGCGGCATTGGATCCGGGTCGACTGTGGGAGGTGGCTCACGGTCAGATTTATCCTCCCCCATCCCGTTTTTTATATTCGTCTGTTTGCTTTAATCTCTGTTATTGGAGTTTTCTGTAGGTGGGTAATTATGGCTGGCCCCTTCATTGAGCCATCTACCCTGTCCCTTAGTGATGAGGTGTGCATGTTCATGAAAGCAAAGAAGCTGCTGCCCTTCCTGGAAAAATTTGCTGGCCCTGACCAGGAGATTACGCAGAGCTTCGTTGACACTTGGACCCAGGGTGATGTGGTCGTGAAAGGTATTAACATCCATGTTTCGACTGCGGTCTTGGCGGAGATCACTGGTTTGTCGGCCCTTGGGCGGGTCATCAGGAGAGATAACCACAATTGGGCTGAGGAGCTGGAGCAACTCCCTGATAAAGGGAAAAATCTTGGATGGGATAGGTCGTGTCTCCTCCGGTCTGCCCTCCCTGAGCCTTATAGATCCGCCATGATTCCTATCATGCAATATATTACATGTGACGATCCCGACAAGACTATTCGAAGCTTTCACATTAGCTTCTATAACCACCTCCGCGATGCCAAACAAGTGAGTTTTCCAGATTACCTCATGTACTCCCTTGGCCTTGCCATTGATAAGAGTCAAAAAGCGAATTCCCCTCCCATCCATCAAGGCCTCATGGCAATCATTTACAGGCATGCTCTGGCCAAGCGCCCTCCTCCTCAGGTTGTCAACCCGCTGAATTCCCAAGCCCCCTGTGCGTCCTCTCCTGCCTCCAGCCCCTCCAAAAATAGCCCTCCCAGTGCTGACGGGCCCTCTCCCTACAGCCGCTCCGCTCGTTCTCGGCCAAAACGCAGCATTGGTGGCAAATCGTCCGTTCCTGGCAGATCTTCCCAGTGCCTGCGAAAAGCCAAAAAGGTTGAGAAGGACGTCCTTCCGTAGCACATCCCGTCGGACACGGAGAGCGACAAGGAGAGTCATGGCAATTCTCTCCTGGACCTGGCTGCTTCCATTCTTACTACTGTTAACTCCATGATTACAATCCTGAAGCAGAACCAGAAGCGCTCAAATTCGGAAGGACAGGAGGATCGTGATTAGCTGTCCATGGTGTTTGTCTTTTTGTTTTCGGCCTCTATTTGGGTTTCTCTCGGGTTTGTCCTGTTTCTTTTTTGTTGTTGGGTTTCCAGGCCTAAAAGCCTTTTTTGTTGTTTCCAAGTCTTTAGCATTAGGATGGCTTTACTTACAATTAGACTTATTGTTATAGCCAAGAGGTATGATGCATCATTAGAAATTTGGCTAATTTTGTACATAAGGTTTTGGGATCCTCTATAAAAACCCACTGTTAATATATTAAAATAATTACCAAAAAAAAAAAAGTAAAGGAGACATTACTCTTAAGAGAAAGTTGCAGAGAATTTAGTGCATTAATTTGAAGTCATTATTAGTGCATCATATTGGTTACCCTTAAGTAAGAGTTTAAAGTGCATTAAAGAGGGAAGTTTTAGTGCAGAGATTTAAAGTGCAATAACAGTTTATCAAAGAAGGAAATTTTAGTGCATAAAATAGGATAAGATTAAAGTGTCAAGAGACACTATTGAGCACATGAGACCTACAGTATTCTATGGAAAGAATAAGGCACCAAAATATCAATATAACCTCCAAAAAATTGAGAAGAGAACTGCCTTATCAAAGAAGCAAGAAAGCTTCAAAAGAGACCATAAAAGTGTCAAGTATTTGGCAGCTTTATCTATATCATTACACCCTACTCTATGTAGCAAATCAAGTGTATAAGCTAGAGTGTCTAAGGGCACTGCTACATAAAGCCTATTACAATCTACAAGGTGTCACATCATCAAGATAAAGATGCACTAGAAATGAGACTACAACCCATATTTCAATCACTAAAGTGGATGTTTTACACAATCTAAAGAAGGAGCTTTGACAAAAAAAGATATATCCATCCAAGGGCTCAATATCCTTCCATTATATGTGTCCAAAGACACCCATATTAGTACCAACACAACTAGATTTAGTGCCTACATAGTGCACAAGGAATAAACCTACATTGGTTCAAGAAAGTCTATGTAATATAACATCATTACAAGTGCAAGTAATAACAAGGATAGCACATAGGTTACATAGCATACATGGCTAAAAATCAAATTCCAAGGAGGAATATTACCATCAAAGGAGCTTGTATGAATTGCCTTCCCTAAAGCAAGGTACCATTGAATGTAGCAAGCACTCAAAATCCACCATCGTTGGAAATAAATGACTAGCTAGATCCATCATTATTGGGATAAGATTACCAGCTAAGAGCACAACATTGAAACACCTTGGATACACCATTTCTAGAGCCAACTTCATGAAGGAAGAAGCACCTTACGTTGAAGAGCAAGAATGAGTTGGATGCATGTTGGAAAAGGCTTGATACAACTTGCAATAGAATTGAAAGGGCATCAAGGGAATAAGAGATGTTTTAGTAGCTTGAGCGCATGCAAAAGAGCACCTACATTTTCCCTAAAGGAGTAAGGCATATTGTGCCACTTGGCACACAAGAAAGAAGAGACAACAACTATTCTAACACTTGCAAGAGATATCAACAAGCACTCAAGAGGAGTAACACCCACATTATTACCTCAATGCTCATAAAAGGAGCATCTTCAATGCTCAATACCTTAGCTAACATCTTTCAGACCTACACCACATGGAGTTACATCTTGTAGGGTTAATAATAGGGTATCACCACCTAAGGAGAGGCATTGAGCAACATAAAAGTGCCACTTGGCACTTGGTTCAAGGAGTGCATATTAATAGATGCCATTGGAAACACTATGTAGAGAAGAAGCATATTTCTAGCAAAACTTGAGCGCAATAGTCAAATAGCATTAAAGTGAGCAAGAGACCACCGTAGAAGAGAATCATTTGAATACTAGCATTGAATGCTCATGTCATAAGGAGAAATTCTAGTGCCCAATGATAGCACGTCAAAGTCTAGACCAATGCCAATCAAATCTCAAAATTTAAAAGAAAGGAAGAGTTTAAATTTAGCATTTGTGTGTCTGCATAGAGAGAATTCAAGGCACATCGTCAAGGGATGAAACGAGGAGTCAAAGGCACATTAAATAGGATACCCATTAACAAGTAATATTTTTTTTTTGTTACATAGATGAATTTGTTACAATCACAATTTTTAGTAACTACCAACGTAGTTGGCAGGGTTCAAACTATCAACGAAGGCTTCCAACACACCCACCTTCTAATTAAGGGTTAGCATCATCTTCGTCGGTCTGGTTCAACACGTGGCATGAAATGGAACACCGGACAAGCAGGAAATAGATCGTCGTCATCAGTCAGGTGCAACATGTAGAGGAGTCATATCAGGCTACTATCTATGCATGGGCACGCCCATGGGATTAGAACCTAGGTCTCCTCTCGGTAAGCACCCCAACTTACCAATCCACCTAGACCCATAGACCAAAACCTTATGTTAAGGAAAACCATTCCTCGTATCCCATGGGGGCCAAGACTTTCCGTTCCACGGGGCCTGTCCCATCTGGGTATATCCCTCAGGCTAGCCAAGGGGTATTTTGTATCTAGTGTAGGCCACCAAGCTTGAACCTCGGACCTCCTTCCGAGGATTGAGGGAACTTACCAGTAAGGTACCTAGTGCGGATATTAACAAGTAATATTACTATCATAAGCTACAAAGATACAACACCCACCTTGGAGATAGAAGTCAAAGCAAAGCATTACAAAGGTATAGTTTCAACTTAGATTAATATTTGCTTTCATTAAGGAGTGATAAGGGGTAGTATATGTTGAGTGATATTTTTGTCCAATCACAAGAATATAATCACAATCAAGATTCTACCCGGATATCCTCTCTTGCAAGAAAATATTCGTAATTTCCCCAAGGTTCTTTTAATGTGTTTATCTACTTGCAATGCTTAGTGAAAATGTGAAATGCCAAAATTTAATTGGATACCTTAGTGTTGCATATACATGTTAACAAGGGGCCTGTTTTGGTTGATTTGATTTGTAATGATTTTGTTGTTCATGAAATTTATAAAAAAAGTGAAATTATTGATCAACTAACAACCTTCAAAATTTGATAAATATTTGATTTTAACCTTTGAAAATTTGATTTTAATTGATTTTATCTCAAATTTTTAATCAAATTTTGTCTCAAATTGTTGATCAAATTTTATTTTCGATTGTTAATCAGATTTGTTCTTTGATTGTTAATCAAATTTTATTTTCGATTGTTAATCAGATTTTATCTTTGATTGTTAATCAAATTTTATCTTCGATTGTTAATATTTGCTTGAAAATAAAAATAAAATGATTAAATCTAACTTTGCAATATCATATTTATTATTCACTTTAAAGAAAATTTGAAATTTATTGAAATTTCAATTTTACATAGAATGAAATAAAATGATTATTTAAAAACTATGCAAAGTCTTAAATTTCAAAATTCCATTGAGAAAAAGTAAATTTACGTAAACATAAAAATTTAAATCTTAATGCTTATCATCGAAGTGTTTCTTTTGGGGTTTTAATTTTTTTTATTTGATAAAATTGAAAAAAAATGTAAAAGCTAAGGCTTGAGAAAATAAGATGAAAATAACAAGTCGTAACTTTTAAAATTTCATCCCAAATCTGTATAAACAAATATTTTACACTAAACCAACATTAATCCAATCAGTCTTCATGCAGTATAAAATTAATGTGATGCAATATTCTACGGGAATAATACAATACATTAAAAAAAAATAAGTATACCATTCAAATGCATATAACTTATTAAAATTTCCAATATATTACCAAAACAAAAGATATTTAATTAATACTCTTGCAGAATACCTTTCTCCAAAGGATTACAATGGGTGAAATTTTTACAGTCCAACAACCACAGAGGAGATGCTCTTCAAGAAAATCCAACTTCCAACATTGGCTTGCTCCACAAAGTCTTCGACCCCATTTTCGTGAGTTTCAATCAATATTTATAATTTCCAACTCATTTTATTTTCCTTCCCACTTGTTTAGTTTTGTAACGCTTTTTCCAACGAGCTTTTTTTCCTTTCGTCTTCTTTGTTTTCTTCCATTTGTAACCGCAATACCCTCAATTGATTTAATATTATTTTGATAACTTTTTTTTTAGTTTTTAAAATATTTTCAAATGATTGAGTGACTTCAAATACACCCAATTAATAAACTTCTTTTTAAGCGAATGCTCCATCCTCTACCTTCATATGGCTATGATGTATCGTCGATCGCATTCATCAATGAACTTCAGTAGGAAGTCCTCCAAAGTACCACCTAGATGTTGTCCACCAGTTACACCGTGCTTCATCAAACAATGACGGAGGATGGAAACCATGAAGAATTGCATCATTATCAAATACACCATTATTTGTAATGCTCTTCTATATTTTCACCACATAGTGGAGGCATTCATGACAATATGGTCACATTATATGGTCTCGATTATTCCTGTTGCTTGGGTAATACTTTCACCATGAATGTGGATATTTTTTATTGCTTGGCACACGTTATTACAAACCAGCATTCGTTACTTGTTAGACAAACTACATGCAGTCCACTTGTATGAAAACTTTGTGGCATTGGCTTGAAAGACTTCTTTTACATGTCTAGCCAAAACATAAATCTATACCACCAACGACAATGGACACCCTATCATTTGTTAACTCCAAAATGGGCTCGATTTATTGCATAGCCCATTGAATAATCGATGGTGCCATGATAACGTTTGAGCAGACTCGGTCCTCTACCAAAACTCCCACTATCACAAGAGCACAACTCTCTCACGTTGTTAAATGTAACACTGACAGTGACCAAAATTTGTCTATGATCCTTTTAACATCACCAAAATAAAATTAAGTCCAAAGAATTTTTAGTTGAATTTGCTCGTTAATTCATATACAAATTCATCTTTGTCCATGTCACAATCTCCCAATATCATGTTCTTTCCGAACTAGTCTACAACATTTGTATTGAACAATTTATTCCTCACAAGCTTTGGTGGGCATAAGATTTTGTAAAATGGTGAAAGATCTGGCTTTGGGTAGACTCCAACTATGGAATACATCATTTTAGATGCTCACTGAGCTATCCATCCCTCTTCTGTCATTACTAAAGCATTGCTACTCCATGGAGTTCATCTAATGATGAGAACCCGACAGTTTGTGCAAGGAGCAACGCTCAACAACATCAATGAGTAGCACATTCGAGAGGATATTCAATGCTTTCTATGAGAGAAAATAAATGAATATTAGATAAATCATCTACCCTGGTTGAGGCAATCTCTCGATTCCCATCGAATTCTTGAGTGATGTGCATAGTTTGTGCATATATTGATATTGTTGTTTATTTCTAATACGATTTTAGTCCCACATGTGCCTGGGGATGAAGCAATGAAGGATTTATTAATGCCAAAACTCCATTATCCATATGACTCAACTATGGCCCCTATTACACCTCTCAAAACTCGTGCCTCTGCGTTGATCATGCTCGAGCATTGCGTCCGTTGGTTGCCCAGGATAGGGTTTGCCTTGAAAATCACACCCATCATTTTTTATAACCTCAAAATATAAACATAAAATATTAATTCAAAATTAATTTTAAACAAAACCATAATGTAAAACGAACAAAATAAATTAATTCAAAATTAACTTTAAACAAAACCATAATGTAAAAAGAAAAATTAGAGTGCAATGAGAATATAAAAAATGATGATATTTTTATTTTATTCATTCATTTCTATTTTTTATTATTTTATTTTTTTTATTTATTTATTTATTATTATTTATTTTTATTAATGCATGAGAATATGGCATTCGAAAATGGAGTGATTTTCCTAGTACAAAAGAAAATAAGAACAAACACATGAGATCAAAAATATTAATCACCAAAAATATCCAATGTTAAAAATATGACTATGAAAACCCTCGAACTTTATTGACCTTTTTATAACCTCATAAACTAAAACAAACCATGCAAACCAAAAGTCACATGAACATAAAAATTTCAAGTGGGTCCCCAAATTTGGGGTACATTGTGCGATGGCAACAACAAATGGTGACTCTGCTGGAAAATGCTCTTGAGCATTTTGGATAAAGAACCCAGTCTGAAATCAAGAAAACCAAATATCAGCAAAATATAAATCATCCAATAATATCCAAGAAATATGGGGTTAAATAACTTCAATTGAACATAAATACTTCATTTGCTTTAGCTTAGTGTGTGTTTTGTGAATTCATTCTCTATTTTTGAATCCATCAGAATTTCCTCATCTGTTTTGCAATTAGGCTATGAAAAATGTTACTCATAAAAATTTACCTCTGCATTGCTCCACTACCAGTCAAGCATCCATAGCTCCGGTGGAGATGACCTTGATCTCTTCTAGACCTTGCTCTACTACCAGCCAGGCATCTATAGCCTCGATATGTGATCACCCAAGCAATTGTCTGATTTGATTGCTTTGCAAATATCATATGCGCCTCTTGGGTTAGAGATCATCTAAGGCTTAAGATGGAGTGTATAAATATTTTTGCCTAATCAACAAACCAGAATGATTTCATCCTTCAGGAGTCAAAAATATCCTTTAAATGTGAAGCTTTAGCAACATGTCGTATTACTTCAATATCCACTATTTTAATCCACAATTCAAGAATAACTACTAAACAATCCAATTTCCTTAGCTTCAATTTCACCTAATTTCAAACAAGTTATTCATCTTCCATGACTAAGAAACATTTCCAACAAAGTGACAAAATTTTATTGCAACTACACAACTATACCACAATCTAGAAAACCAAAACCAAAACATGTTGTGAAAGTGAAGAAGCAAAATGTGAACATAAACCAAAACACAAAATTTGGCATGAACTTGTATTATTGAAAGACAAAAATAAAAAAACAAAACTTCAAAAATGAAAAACAACAAAACAAACAAACAAGTGATGATTGCATCCAAATGGTACATACACAAAAAACTATGTACAAGCGAAAGCAAAACAAAACAACAAAGCTATATACAAGCAAAACTTACAAAACCAAAAACTATGTACAAGAGATGAATATATACAAGTGATGAATGTGCTTTCTATCTCAGGGATGGAAATAATGCTTTAAGAACTACCCATTGATAGGTAAAGGAATGTTCTCTCCACTTAAATTCTGCAATCTAAATGCATTTTCCCCAAGAATCTCAAAAATTTGGTAGGGACCTAACCAAAGATTATCAAATTTATTATGATCACCCTTCTTTTCGTGTGCCTTATCCCACAACAAAACCAAATCAACAATCCTAAAGGCTTTGACCTTGGCTCTCTTATCAAACCACCTTTTAACAACCCCCTGATGCTTACTAAAATGTTGTAGGGCATCTTCCCTCTTTTCATCTAGACTCATTAAGTGAGTAAATCTTGCCTCTGTTTTATCATCAGTTTCAAGATAATCTTTCATAAACTAAAGAGTCTACAATTTCAAGTTAGCAGGAAAAATAGGATCTTGACCATAAACTAAATGATAAGGAGAAGTGCCTATGGACCCTTTTGATCTAGTTCTATCTACCCACAAAGCATATTTCAACTTGTTATGCCAGTCTCTAGGATTCATTTCCAACAATTTCTTAATTATGGATAATAAGTTTTTATTAGTAGATTCTACTAAACCATTACCTTGTGGGTAATAATTTGAAGAAAATTTTATGCTTACCTTATTTTCATATGCCCATTCTATAAACTGAAGTGAAGTGAAAGCAGAACCATTATCACAAACAATAGAATATGGCATACCAAATCTAGTAACAATGTGTCCTAAAAATTGAATAACTACTTCAAAAGTACAGTTCTTAGTGGGAATGGCTTCAGTCCATCTAGTACAATAATCTGTGGTGGTTAAAATGTATTTGTGACTAGGTGAAGAGTTTGGGTTTATAACTCCTACGAAATCTAAACCCCATTGTGCAAATGGTCTAGCCTCAAATATGGGTTGTAAAGGCATGGAGGCATTTCGTTCTCTGTTGGTGGTAATCTGACATGTATGGCAAGAACGAACATGGGCATGGGCATATTTGAAAATGTGGGGCCAATAGTAACCAGATCTCAAAATCTGGTGCACTGTGGCATTAGTTGATCCATGCCCAGTCCCATACTTACCATGAAAATCCTTAAGAATTTGCATAGACTCATCCTTACTCAAACATCTAAGGAAAATTCCTTCGTGATTTCTTTTGTATAACACACCAGATTTAATCATAAAATTAGAGCTTTTTAATCGAAGTGCTCTTCTTTGCATAGCATTAAAGTGATCAAGGCACTTACCATTCAAAATAAAATACACAATGTCATTATACCATTCATCCATGGTGATGCTTTCTGTAGTGTATTGCTGACACGCGATTTGAGGATCGATTTCAGCTAGAGACTTTGTCAAACCTTGTCCTCTAACAAGCTTCATCGAATGGATCTCTAAATCAAACTCCTACAAAGTAGCCAACCATTTGCCTCTCCTTTCTCCCAATTCATTCTGCATCAACATTGTTTTGACAATTGGGTCAGGTACTATTGCAAAAATTCTATTGTGCAAAATGTAATGTCTAATCTTCTTCACAGTTTTGAAAAGAGCATATACCTGTTTATCCATAATAGTGTATTTCAACTGTGCATATTTTAGTGGTGAACTCAAGAAAGCAATAGGATTTTCTGAATTATCTTCGTTCTTTTGAGTTAATACACTAGCAAAAGAATGCTCAGAAGTAAATGAATAAATATAGAAAGGTTTCTTGTAATTAGGACTCACAAGCATAGGTGCAGAAGATATTGCATTTTTAACATCCTGAAAAGCTGCTTTAGCTTCACCAGTCCAATTAATGTTAGCATCCTTTTTCAACATATCATTTAATGGTTTGACTATTTCAACAAATCCTGAAATGAATTTCCTGACAAAGTTGATTTTCCCAAAAAATGATCGTAATTCTTTTTTGCTACCAGGAAGAGGGATTTTTTGGATGGCTTCGATTCTTTCAGGATCTATGGAAATTCCATATTTTGAGATGACATGGCCTAAAATTTTACCTTCAGTTACTCCAAAAATGCACTTTTTGGGATTTAGTGAAATGCCATGCTCTCTACACTTTTGAAGAACTTTTCTCAAATCATTAACGTGGTCAGATCTGTTCTTTGAGAAAATAGGAATGTCATCAACATAAATAACTATGCATTTACCTATCAAATCTCTAAATGCATAGTCCATGGCTCTCTGAAATGTGGCACCTGCATTAAGCAATCCAAAAGGTATTCTTCTATAAGCAAAGGTACCCCACTTCATGGTAAAAGCAATTTTCATTCTATCTTTTGGGTCAATAAGAATTTGGTTATATCTAGAATAACCATCAAGAAAAGACATCATCTCAGAACCATTCACCATTTGCAAAATATGATCAATGGAAGGCAAGGGGTAGTTATCTTTTTGTGAGGCCTTATTGAGATTCCTAAAATCAATACACAAATAAATTTCACCTATTTTCTTCCTAATTGGTACAATGTTTGCTACCCATGTAGAGTGTCTTATTGGAAAAATAATCTTAGCATCTAACAATTTCTTAACCTCTTTTTGTATAAGAGGCTCTAGCAATGGGTTAACTGGTCTTTGTTTTTGTCTAAATGGTTTTGAATCTGGCTTTAAAGGAATAGTATGTGTTATGATGTTTTCATTATAAGTCTTTAAATTCTCATAACTCCATGCTATTACATCAACGTAATATTTAAGAGCCTGTACAATCCCTTCTTGTTCATGATGAGTGCAAGCCTTTCCTATGAGTACATTATGTGGGTCTTTACTAATCCCAAGATCAATAGAATTATAAGCATCCTGCGGGAGTGAGGTTTTATTACAACTTTTGCTTTTGTAATCAATATCAAAAAGCTTTTCAAGAGAAACTATACCTTTAGGAATCACATTGATTTTCTTTGTTACCTCATGATATTCATTTTCATCTTCTTGCAATCTTTCATCCTCATCGATCACCTGATTTTCAAAAACACCTAAATTAGTTACAAAATTAAAAATGTGCTTATCACTTTCAAATACTTATAAATTTTTCACATTGTCAGGTATAGAAGGATAAGGTATCAACTCAATTGAAAACTTCTTTAGCCTCCTATTATCAATAGGCTTAAGAGTACCTATTGTGATAGCTAAAGAATCAACAATTCGATTGTTCTTCCTAGATATCAATGAAATATTG
Organism: Wollemia nobilis; assembly: GCA_028583015.1. Classification (NCBI taxonomy): domain Eukaryota; kingdom Viridiplantae; phylum Streptophyta; class Pinopsida; order Araucariales; family Araucariaceae; genus Wollemia; species Wollemia nobilis. Next base: position 4,709,451 of record JAQPPZ010001056.1, on the reverse strand, counting down.
AAAGCATGGAATTCATCAATCAAATCCCTAACTCTATTTCTATAATGAATTAGCCTTTTATCATGACATGTGTATTGGCCTTTCACTTGTTTAACAACCAATTCTGAATCTCCTAGCACTTTCAAACATTTAATGTTTTTCTTTAAGGCTAACTGCAAACCAAATATTAAAGCCTCATATTCTGCAGTATTACAAGTGCAAGGAAACTATAATCTATAAGCTGCCAGAGATGACTTACCTTTAGGACTAATCAATTCCACACCAGCTCCACTACCTTGTTTGGATTTAGATCCATAAAATTTAAGCATCCAAACAAGATTTTCATCCTTAATTGGATTAATAGATGGTATTTCATTTTCAGATTCACCTACATCCAATTTTGTTTCCAAAGTGTAAACACCTAACTCAGACTCATTGTAAAGAATTTCATTGGTTTTGTTATATTCAGTAATCAAATCCTTGAGTCTAGGTTCTCTTTCAATTTTGATTTGATTAGAAACACCCTTCCATGGTAGCCACATATGTGAAAAATCTGTGGCCATATATCCATTTAAGTTCCTAGACCAATCTCTACTCAACAACATTCCATACTTATCAGGTATATCTACAACATGTATATCAATATACTATTGTATCCTAGGTTCTAAGGCTAGATGTATGTGAACATTCTTAAGCATTCCAACCACATGAACTTCAGATTTATCTAGTTGAACAACTATCCTGTTAGAAGGGATGGGTTTCAAACCCAATTTTTGATAAACAATGTGAGGCATGACATTACCGGATGCTCCTGAATCAACAAGACAATTGTGCAGATTTCTTCCTACAATTCTTATGGTCAAAATAAAGGGAGGAGCTTCTCCTTTGTCCCTTCGTGAGGTAAATTGTGCATCCATGGCTTTCGAGGATTCATTTTTTCTTTGATCACCAAAAGCCTACATCAAAAATTCTTGTTGATTAGTCAACTTAGCAACATCAAATAAAGATATATTCACTTTTGTTTTCTTTAAATCCTCCACAATATTATATGCAATTTTGTCATGTGGTGGTTGAGGTAGATCAACTTTAGATGGAGGCATGGGATTGTTACTAGCCTGTGTGTCAGGAGGAATGATGGTGTCATTTGGGGGAGTAGAAGAAGTAAATGGAGCTTTAGTCTTACTCCTAAGCTTGTAATTATGATTTCCTTTTTTAAATTGTCTGAAAGCTTGAACTTCCTCTTCTATAGACCCATCATACCCTTCTTCATCTTCTTCAATTGATTCAAATGTTTCAACTACTAGCATTGATTCTTTCCCTTTGCTAGTACTAGCCTGTTGGGAAGGATCTTCATCTGAAACAATTTCCATGTTATCCATCTCTTTTTGTAGAATATCTAGAGCTATTTTGAATTCAGGGCACTCATTCTCACTATGTTGTGCCATGGAATGTACCCTACACCAATTGTTTAAAGCCAAATCTAAAATATTAACAATGGTGTTGGTTTGATTGGAACTAGTGGTAGCATTGTTCTGATTAACAATGGGATTAGGTACTCCTCCATTGTTCGGACGAGTATTCCATTGTTTTCTCTAAAAATTGAAATTTCTATTTTGATGAGAATTTTGAGGTAATTGTTTTTGTATTTGAACCATGTCACTACTGAGTTTTTGGACAACCCTCTGTAGGTCATTTACCTGAGAATTAGGTTCATTATTTTTTCCTATAGTAGTTTGATTGGTTGTGTTACTTGTAGTGGCAGTGGGATTTTGAAAATTTGGTAAACTTTGATTTTGGACAACCTATGGAAATGTTGTGTTGTTTTGATGAAATGTTGATGCATTTGGAGTGGGTGTTGTATTAAAGAATGTAGGTATGGTTTGAGCATTTGTTTCAGCCATTTTATGAGTGGTGAATTGATTTTCTAAATATAGTGGAGTGGTAGGATAAGTGGGCGTGATAGGTGGATTGTATGGCAAATTGAAATTATTGAATGGCATGGCATTCAACATAGGCATTTGTTGTGACAAAGCTTGATTGATCATAGGCACTTGATTATAAGCACCTGGCTATCCTATGGAAGGCAACTATCCTATCCCAAAACCTTGTGGTATCAACTATTGTTCTACAGTCAAAGCCTCACTGTATGCCATGGGAAGTGTAGTGATTTGAGGAGCTCTCCTTACAAACATAGATGTTAAAGGGTCCAATACCCTAAAGTACATCTGTATGGCAGTAATTTCCTGAAGAGTATAAGGAGCAACTAACCTGCTATACAACTTATGGAAATGAGTATTGAACAATCTCAAAGGTTCATTAGGCTCTCTCTTGGCTGATGCAAACTGATGATAGATTACAACAGGATCTATGGGTAGCCTAAATTGATTCACAAAAGTTATTTCCAACTCGGCCCAAGATGTAATGGAATTGGTAGGTAAACTAATGTACCAATCATATGCCATTTCATCTAAGGTGAGAGGAAACATTCTACAAGCAACATCCTCATGTTCAACTTGCAATCTAATCAAGGTATCCTTGTAAGCTTGAATATGCTCTTCAACAATTCTAATTCCATCATGTTTATATTTAGGTAAATACCTTTTTGTGTTTTTGGGAATGTCATGGGCTGCTCCAACAATGTTTAAAGGACTTCTATGAGCACCTAACCAAGCTGCAATTCCTACCATTGGAATTACTAGTGGAGGAATAAATGGGATGATGGGTAGCGATGAACTGCTACTAGGTGGAATAACAATCGTCTGACTCTTGGACCTTCTGATCCTCCTTGTAGGAGAAATGCTATGGAAAATAGTATCTTCAGAAGCCTTAGATCTTGTGATTATGATTTTTGGTTCTAGCTTTGATAATGAAAACAACAAGTGTTTAATGATCTTGAAATGAAAAGACTTCCAATTTTCAAATGTTTAACTGATAAATCATCATGTTCATTAAAAATGCATCAATTAAACCATAACAATAAGGAATATTCTCAATTTGTAAAATATTAGAATCAATACATCATAAATTAGAGAATTTCCAACAATAAATATGAACAACTTAAAACCAAAAACTTTGTAAATCAAATCAATTACCTTCAAGTAGGCCCTCCTTCTAGCACCAATTCTGTTGAGTGATATTTTTGTCCAATCACAAGAATATACTCACAGTCAAGATTCTACTCGGATATCCTCTCTTGCAAGGAAATATTTATGATTTCCCCAAGGTTCTATTTAATGTGTTAATCTACTTGCAATGCTTAGTGAAAAATGTGAAATACCAAAATTTAATTGGATACCTCAATGTTGCATATACCTGTTAACAAGGGGCCTATTTTGGTTGATTTGATTTGCAATGATTTTTTTGTTCATTGAATTTATGAAAATGTGAAATTATTGATCAACTAAAAACCTTTGAAATTTGATAAATATTTGATTTTAACCTTTGAAAATTTGATTTTAATTGATTTTATCTCAAATTGTTAATCAAATTTTATCTCAAATTGTTAATCAAATTTTATCTTCGATTGTTAATATTTGCTTGAAAATAAAAATGAAATGATTAAATCTAACTTTGCAATGTAAAACTTTGGAATATCATATTAATTATTCACTTTAATGAAAATTTGAAATTTATTGAAATTTCAATTTTACATAAAATGAAATTAAATGATTATTTGAAAAACTATGCAAAGTTTAAAATTTCAAATTTTCATTAAAAAATGTGAATTTATGTAAATATGAAAATTTGAATCTTAATTCTTGAAACCGACGTATTTCTTTTGGGGTTTTGATTTTTTTTTTATTTGATGAAATTTAAAAAAATGTAAAAGGCTAGGGTTTGAGAAAATAAAATAAAAAGAACAAGTCGCTGTAACTTTTAAAATTTCATCCCAAATCTGTATAAACAAATATCCTGCACTAAACCAACATTAATCCGACCAGTCTTCACACAATCCAAAATTAATGTGATGCAATATTCTAAGGGAATAACACAATATATTAAAAAATAAATAAGTATACCATCCGCATGCATATAACTTATTAAAATTTCCAATATATTGCCAAAATGAAAGATATTTAATTAATGCTCCTTCAGAATACCTTGCTCCAATGGATTACAATGGGTGAAATTTCTGTAGTCCAACAACCAGGGAGGAGATGCTCTTCCACAAAATCAAATTTCCAACATTGCACTTGCTCCACAAAGTCTCCGACCCCATTTTCATGAGTTTCAATGGATATTTATAATTTCCAACTTCTTTTCTTTTCTTTCCCACTTGTTTAGTTTTGTAATGCTTTTTTCCAACAAGCTTCCGTTCCTTTTGTCTTCTTTCTTTTCTTCCATTTGTAACCACAATGCCCTCAATTGATTTAAAATTGTTTCAATAATACTTTTGTTAGAGTTTGGAATATTTTTAAATGATTGAGCGACTTCAAATACACCCAATTAATAAACTCCTCTTCTCAAGCAAATGATTTGTCCTCTACCTTCATGTGGCTATGATGTACCACCGACTGCATTTGTCAACGAATAAATTTAGTAGGAAGTCCTCCGAAGTACCACTTAGATGTCTACTAGCTACATTGTGCTTCATCAAACAATGATAGAGGATGAAAACCATGAAGAATTGTGTCGTCAAATATAACATTATTTGTAATTCTCTTCTATCTTTTCGCCACATGGTGGAGGATTCATGATAATATGGTCGTATTAGATGGTCCTAGTTATTCTCTGTTGTTGGGTAATACTTTCACCATGAATGTAGATATCCTGCATTGTCTGGCACACGCTATTGCAAACCAACATTTGTTACCTGTTAGAGAGACTACATGCATTCCATTTGTATGAAAACTTCGTGGCATTGGCCTAAAAGGTTTCTTTTACACATTTGGCCAAAACATAAATCTATATCACCAATGATAATGGACACTGTTGTTTTTTGACTCCCAAATGGGCTCGGATAATTGCGTAGCCCATTGAATCATTGATTGCATCATGATAGAATTTGAGCAGACTCGATCCTTTATCAAAACTCCCACTATCACAAGAGCGGAAACTCTCTCACGTTGTTAAAGATAACACCAATAGTGACAAAAAATTGTCTACGATCCTTTTAACATCACCAAAATAAAATGAATTTCAAAGAATTTTCAATTGAATGCACTCGTCAAATCATGTATGAAGCCACCTCTGCTCCATCACAATATCCCAATACCGTGTTCTTTCCGAACTAGTCTACAACATTTGTATTGAACTCTCTATTGCTCAGAAACTTTAGTGGGCATAAGATTTCGTGAATTGGTGAAAGGGTTGGCTTTGGGCTGACTGCAAATGTGGAATACATCGTCTGAGATTCTCACTAGGCTATCTATCCTTCTTTTGTCATCGCTAAAGCATTGCTACTCCATGGAGTCCATCCAGTGATGATAACCCGACAATTTGTGCAAGGAGTAGCACTCAACAATATTCATGAGTAGCACGTTCGGGAGGAGATTCAATGTGTTCGATGAGAGAAAATAAATGAATATTGGATAAATCATTTACCTTGGTTGAGGCAATCTCTTGATCCCCTCCAAATCCATGAGTGTTATGCGTAGTTTATGCATATATTAACATTATTGTTTATTTCTACTACTGTTTTAGTCCCACATGTTCTCGGGGATGAAGCAATGAAGGATTTATTAATGCCTATACTCCCTTTTTAATATGACTCAGCTATGGCCTCTAGTGCACCTCTCAAAACCCATGCCTCCATGTTGATCGTGCTCGGGCACTGCATCTATTGGTTGGTCGAGTCGGGGGTTCAACTCAAAAATCGTGCCCATGTAGATGTCTTGAAATTCATGTTTGGTGACTGCGTTGACCTCACTAGCGTGTTGCATCCATTGGTTGGTTGGGTCAGGGTTCACCTCGAAAATTGCATCCATCATTTTTTATAACTTGAAAATATAAACATAAAACATTAATTCAAAATTAATTTTAAACAAAACCATAATGTAAAACAAAAAAAATAAATTAATTCAAAATTAACTTTAAACAATACCATAATCTAAAAATGAAAATTAGAGTGCAATGAGAATTAAAAAATGATGATATTTGTATTCTATTCATTCATTTATTATTTATTATTTATTATTTTCTTTTTTTATTATGATTATTTATTTCTAATAATGTATGAGAATATGACATTCGAAAATGGAGTGATTTTCCTAGCACAAAATAAAATAAGAACAAACACATGAGATCAAAAAAATTAATCACCAAAAATATCCAATGTTAAAATATGACTATGAAAACCCTTGGATTTTATTGAACTTTTTATAACCTCATAAACTAAACAAACCATGCAAACCAAAAGTCACATGAACATAAAAATTTCAAGTGGGTCCCCAAATTTGGGGTACGTTGTGCGATGGCAACAACGAGTATATAAGGTTGAAATTATTATCATTTATTATTGAAGATAGAAGCAAAATCAACCTTAGTAAACTTGAAAGTAAATTAAAAGGAGTTTATATCCTTAAATAGTATTTCAAAACACATTAGTTGAAATACAAGAATAATAATATTTGCAATTAATATCATAGGAGATATAAGGGTTTCTACTTGGTAAAACAAATTAATATTATTGCAAATATCATCAATCTCTACAATTTCGAAATAGGGAGTTATAAGGAGTGCTACATCAAACTTTAATTAATTGGAATTTAGAAAATTGAACCATTGGAAATTTAAGGATAGAGAAGCAAAATTATTGCTTTCTTTAAAAGAGTTGGAATTTATTGCTTATACTTGTCTCATAGTCACATTAAAGGGACAAAAAAATCCAACCATAAAAAACTCCATCAAATTGAAAAGTGCATAGTTCAATAGGAGAAATAAGGTGAAATAGGAGTTGATTATTATCATTCCTAAAACATTACAAAATCAACTCAAAAGATGAACTATTACTTGCTAAGCACTTCTACCAAGATTAGAGCATATACTTAAAACTAGGGAGTCATAAGGGAGACTACTACAAAGGATCTATCAAAAGTGTTCTTAAAATACTAAAGAGCTAAAAGAATCCTATCATATACTACAATGGAAAAAATAACAAGAGGGACATTTCATCACAATGCACACTACAAGAGGACTCAAGATCAGAATCCATCCAATATACCATATCAAAGATGCAAAATCACTTCAAACTCAAACAAATTCATAGGTCAAAATGAAAAGGACATTTGGTATATTGATTCTGGTGCAAGTCATCACATGACAAGAAATCTACAATGGTTTGATTGTCTTGAAGTCACTAACAATTATAGGTTGAAAATTGCAGATGGAAAATTCTATCACATACATGGATATGGGTGTGTAACACCTAGTAAATAATTTCCAAATTTTCTACTACATAATGTAATGTATGTTCTTGGATTATCATCTAATCTTATTTCAGTAGCAAATATAGTAGAGAGCAAAAGGATAGTTGATTTTAGATACATAAATGGAATTAATATGTGTCTCATTATAAATCAAAATGAGATTGAAGCTACTGGATCAATCCATAGAAATATATATGCTCTAGATTCTATCGAAACTTCACAAGATATTGTTGTGTTTCAAAACAATACTAATGCATTTTTTGAGGAACAGATTGGAGAGAATGAAGAACTTATATATCATAAAAGCAGAAGAAGAAATAGAAGGTTCAAAATTAAAATAATGAGAGGACAACAAAACTATGCACTACTTGGACATCTACAAACTAAAGAAGAAGAAGAACCTGAACAAGATGAATATACTCATCCAAATTCAGACAAAGAAGACAATGAAGGAAGCAGGAGAGAAGAGCGCAAATTCCATAACCAAGACGAAGGTCCTTATTGAATACTGAAGTCTTCAATACCCTAATAATGTAATACAAGGAGTGTTAGAGTATATTACATTATTGGGTACATGCTAATGTACCACTTTGGGTACATAACTAGAGTAGAAGTTTACTTTAGAGTAAAGTTAGGTAGTTACTTCAAGTATTGTAATAAATGCATAAGTGTCAATGTGTTATGATGTAAATGTGCATGTAGTCCACATGTACATGTGTCAAAGGTAGAGTAAGGGCCAAGGAACTTATCTTCCTATATATAGGCCTTATAGTGATTGAAATGAGAGGGTAGAGCATGTAGAGAGTGCATTGTATAGATTGGTAGAGTAGTACAGTGTACTTCCTTAAAATAGTTTATGGAGTGCTCATGTCCTCCAATCTATTGTATTATACTATTTTTGTGAGCTTTCATTAATGGCATGTTTCTAAGTTATTGCAAAATTTTATATCTTTGTTTTCCTACATATTATAGTGTCATTATCATGTAGTCATCTTAGATTGCTTATCTTACATCTTATGGTTGGATTTCCTATATCATATACTCATCAAAAGCTAACATTACCAACAATACTTACACATCATCGAAGAAGAAATGTTATGCATTATTAAAGATGTTCGGGTTAAAGGTAAGCTTCTTGGAGCTATCAACTGTACCTTTCTAGCATTGATTTCTAAAGAAAAAAATGTCATTAGTTTCTCTAGATTCAGACCAATTTCTCTATGTAACTCTTCCTATAAAATTATTACAAAATTGTTGGCCAATAGAATAAATAAGAAACTTGACAAACTAATATCAAAATAGCAAGGGGGATTCGTTTCTGGAAAGCAAATATATGATAATATCATAATGGTGCATGAAGCCCTCCACACTAGTAGAAAATAAAAAAGAAGCAAATTGTTATAAAACTGGATATGGCAAATGCCTTTGATCGAATTAATATACAATTTGTAGAACATATCCTACAAAATTTTGGATTCCCACATCAGGCCATCAAGTGGATTGGAGAATGTATCAAAAACCCATGGATAGCCCCCTTAATAAATGGAGAACCAACAAATTTCTTTCAAGCTACAAGGGAAATTAGACAAGGATGTCCATTATCACCATAGTTGAGACTCTTGGAAGATTAATTAACCATATTTGAAGAGAACAAAAAATAACAAGGATAAAGGTTGCAAAACAGGATGAAAAGTTGTAACACACGCCTAATTTGAAGATGAAACCATTCTTCTAAGCGTAGCCACCAAGCAAAATGTTAGACAATTCATGCAATGTATAGATTGGTTCACACAAACTATCAGGGCTTATATAAACACTCAAAAGAGTAATTTCTATACAAAAAATGTTGCAACAATAAGAGTCCAACTCTTTTGGACTATCCTACGATTTTGTTTTGGCACAGAAAAATACTTCAGATACTTATGATTTCCCATGAGCTTCCACCTCAAAGCCTCAGATTGTTGGACCCTGACATTGGACAAGATGGTTAGGAGGATACATAGTTACAGTAATAGTTGTCTCAGTCTTGCAGGAAGGGCAATATTGATCAAATCAGTGTTAGCTTCTCTACTAGTCTACCAACTATTAGTATAGCATACCTTTTTAACAAAAGGCATATGGAATCATATGCAACTTCCTATGGTAGGGAGGTAGGCAATCAAAAAGAAAAAAGTCCCACTTGGTCAATTGGGAGATGGTCACCAAAGGTAAAATTCGAGGACTAGGAATCAAAAAAATGAAGATAGTTTTGAAAGCATTGGGAGGAAAACTTCTCTAGAACATGATTAAGCACAATCGAGCATGGCAACACATACTAGTTAGCAAGTATGTAAATAATCAATCGAGCATTCAAATGCTCAAACATAGAAAAAATTCCCAGAGCCTTGTTGATTTGGAAACATATAGTGGCAACAAAGAGCATCATAGAGGACAAAATTTCTTGGCTATCAGGAGATGGTAATTCAATTAATCTATGAAAGGACCCAATCCTATAAAATCCACCATTAAGAGAGAGAACTCCAATCAAATTGTAGAATCACTTACAAAGCCAAAGAATACTCATACTAGGTAACTTGTTTTATTGGACCTTAGAAACTCTAAACTGGATCTCCACTCCCATTCCATCTCAACTTCAAGGAGATTGGGATTATTTTAAGTTCCACATGGCGAGCATTAGACCTCTTCATCCGACGATGCTATACAAACTTATTTTGGGTACCATTAGTTGTAATGGGGACTACTCAATGCATATAGAAGTCCAACATCAACAGATTGGGTCTACCAAAAAAAACTATCGATAGTGTGGAAAAATTGAGCACCGCCTAAACTGCAAGTATTCACCTGGCTAGTCTCTCAAAATAAAATATTAATAGGTGATAATCTGTAAAAGAGAGTATAGCAGAACCTCATGTTTTGTTACAGGTGCATGCAAAAGAGTGAAACATTTTTCCATATTTTATATGAATACTCGAAGGCAATTTTAATTTGGTTAGGAATTGCTAGAATATTAATGTGCACTATGCCTTCAGTTTCAGTTTGACACTTGTCATGTTTTTCATATAGGCTTATGTCTATATATTGTACTCTTTTCATTTATAATATATCTCATATGTTCCATTCCCAACATTTGGTATCAGAGCTCCAGGCGTTCTCCTGCCCTTGTGAGCTTGAGGGGGAATTTCCCTCATGGAAATCCCCCCCTCATTCTTTCCCCTCATTTTTTTTCTCTTCATTCCTTCCCTCTCCAAAAAGGCTCAGGGATTATGCTCTCCACATTTGTGGATCAGAAACTAGAAAGCCAATTGGAGAAGGAGAGGATTTCATGGCTACCCCTGAAGCTTCAAGCTTAATACCAGTCATTTGCCTCGTGATCCAAGATTTCAACTTCACTCTTCACACTTAATATCACTAGACAAATTTTCCAACAATGGTGAAACGCTCACAGTGGTGAGCATAAAATAATATAAACGTGTTCAAATAAATATAGCACCATCCCCACTAAAATCACACCATAAAGCTAGTTCTCCGGGACGTCCATAAGTAGATCCACATACGTCGCAAGGAAACACAAACATCGATGTCCATTGCTGCTCTTCCTTGCCTCTACAGGTGGCAAAAAAAAATGCACTAAGAGAAATAGTCCTAACGCGTAACATAGAGCAACGACCGCTTTATCGAGTCACCTGATTCACGGATGCCATGGTGTAGTGATCGTGGAGCAATTGTTAGATGCACCATAGTTCCAATCCCCTGGCGGTTGTTCTCCAAGCCCATTATTTACTAGAAAATATATTCACCATCCGCCTACCACTTGACAGGTCGATGATAGTAGGATAATTGTGGCTTCATCGAGCCCATCACCCACTACAATTATCCTACTATCATCAATCTGCATTGTAATATTTCTTGTATTTTTGCGGATACAACTCATTTTATTCAGCAAATGGCCCGACTCATTTTTTTTGGAAATGTACTATTGTTGTGTCTGTTGCTGCATCAAGTTTTGGAGGTGGATAGATGAAGGACAATCGCAGGAAACTATTTTTTCTGTGGTGCCCTGATAGCACGTTGAATGTGCTATGTCTGGTGCTCTGATGGAGCACATGGAATTTGTGCTTTGGTGAAGTTATATGGAGGAGAAGTTGAAGGTCAGAGGTAGGTGGGGCCGAAGAGCAGTGGCTGAGCGTTTACCACTGATGTCCGAACTGAACCAACGCCCTGGGACAAATACAAACCACATGCATCAGGATTCAACCAATTGCATTTTTTAATCCATTTTTTTTCCATATGCAGCATGGGCAAGGCTACTTGTTGTCTTTATCATTGTGGAGGGGGCATTTTTATTAAAAGGAGACGCTAATATTTTTTTAAATCAAAGTTGGGGGTATTTCTGAAAATTTATAATAATGGATGGATTACTATTTAAATCAAAGTGGGAAGACCCTTTCTCATTGTATGGGGATTTGGGTGTGATTGCTCTTGAAAATAGCCGAGGATATTATCACATTGGCCATTTTTATTATCCCACATTGATAGTGGGTGGGGTATATCCAATTTAGGCATGCATTTTAATTGGAAGGAATGTTTAAGAACCTTGGTGTGGTTTGGCGTGTGGTCAAGTACTCACGTGACGGCCACATAAAGCAAATTCTTAACATTGCCAACCAAAATTTTAACATGTCATTTTTATTTTGCCCATATGGCCCATGAATTTTTTGCTACCTAGTGAAGTATGTTGTTTTTCCACAAGATGAAGGCCCCGTTGAGAGTGGAACATAGGGATATTTATAGTTGTCGGAAAATTTTTTCCGAGATGAACACATTGGGGGTGTCCAATCTTTTTTTTGAGGTAGTTTTATATATATTTTTAGCCTCAAAGTTTTGTACCTTGAAGTGCATTCTCTATTGAACCCGACACTCCCAAGGCAAATTTGTATGTGATCCTAGTATCCAGTCACCTTCTCTATAGCACCTAGCGGATGCAACGGCTAGTTACCCATGCATTTTGGTAGGATGAGGAGGTCACCATAAGGACACCTACTCTAGGGACTACAAACACCCTAGACTCTGAGTACTTTTTTGGATCAACTTCTGAAGACTACAGACGAAGACACTTCAAAATATTTTATTCTCTTCTTTCTTCTTTCTTCTCCTCCACATTTGGATTCTATGGCTCATTTTTTATTGTATTTCATGGCTCGTATTTCTTTTGTATTAAGGTGCATTTTCGGCAGAGACCGACACCTTCTAGATTGTGTTTCACCATGAGGGGGGATATGATATTCATGGTGAACCTAGTCAGTGACCTACGAGAGGCAACATACCTAGAGGATGACCTGCAGAGGCAACAAACCCAAAATTGGCTGACCCTAAGGCACCTAGGATGACCTTGAGGCACTTAGACAACTGACCTAGAGGTAACAGATCCAAGGAAATGGTTGACCCTGAGGCAAAATACCGAGATGTATACACTGTTGATCTAGCATTATTCACTGTTGGAGAGCCAAGCGTGAAGAGCACGAGCCTAGACCAAATCATGTAATAAAGAAGGATGATAAGGTTCTTTTAGAAGTCAACATTAAGGGAGAATGTTATCTAATGTTGACTTATTTTTTCTCTATAGTTAGGATAGTGCACATTAAGGGGGAATGTTAGAATATTAATGTGCACTATACCTTCAGTTTTAGTTTGACACTTGTCATGTTCCTTGACACTTGTCATGTTTTTCATATAGGCTTATGCCTATATATTGTACTATTTTCATTTGTAATATATCTCATATGTTCCATTCCCAACAGGAATAACCAAAATTCTTGGCACATCCTACTCTAGAGGGTTAATCATAGACACATGTTTTACCAAGTGGAACAAATAAACTAGCAGGTAAGCCCCTCCTGAAATACCTATGGAGCTTTATACCATATTTTGTCATCTAACACATCTGATTGGATAAAAACCAAAGAATTTTTTAAGGCAAAGGTAAGGACAATAGAACAATAATACGAAGGATAAAATATGAATTAGTCTTACGTGTCAAATCTAGTTTGTCAACAACAGTATGAAGCAGACCTGTCATAGAAAGAAGAATGATCTACCAACTTAATCTCCAAGTTTTCTTGATAAAGGAAGGTCGCAGAGCAAACAATTCCTTACCTAACAAGTTTTCTAGTGCTCTTCTTTGATGGTACCTCCAAGTCCAACCCTGGACAAGCAACGACAGGGGACTAATTCTTACAAGACCCCATAAGATCCTACTTAGATACATGATTAGCTTGGGAACATCTAACAACACGGCATAAGCTATTGGATGCAAAATCGAAAATTGGTGGTAAAGCAAAGAATCACTCAAGTCAGTTACGGGGATTCTAAACTGATAATAACAACTCTTGCCAAATATTTACAACTGAATATAATTCAAGAGATGATTAGATAACTAGGCAAGATAATTGGCAGAATATTCTATCAACACAAGGCGAAAATTCAACAAAGAGGTCAACACACTAGCGAATCAGGCTATAAATATAGCCCTTGGTTATTGTCGCCAAATCATCAAGAAGCAAAAGGGTAGGGGTGATACGCGAGGATGACGAGGACTCCAATAATGAGGTCATTTTCTATCTTCATGTTTATAATGAGGTCATTTTCTATCTTCATGTTTTGTTTTTTACAATGCTTTGTTCACTTTAATCTCTCTAATCAAAGAGTTTTGTATCTTTTTGTTAAGTAAATAATTTTTTCTTGTAGAAAAAATTAATTATTATATAAACATTAAAGCCATGAACTTTCTCTTTGAGAGGTCCAAGGTTCAAACCCCGCTTAGTATGAGGGGACCAGGACCCCTCATAAAAACCTTGTGTAAACTCACTGAAAAAAAAACCATGAACTTGGTTGGTTGAATACCTTGACTTTCAAAGAAAAGACATGGGTCTAAATTTTACCAAGTGATGTGTGTATAGCTATAACAAAAATTGTAATACTACTTACTATAAGGTTATATGGGACTTGTTTAATGTGTTATTGGTTAAGAGTGTTTTGCAGGCTATCCCCATTTATCTTCTCTCCCTTTTCAAGATCCCTGCTAAAGTTTTCAAAATCATAGAAGGAATTCAAAAACAGTTCTTATGGTCAGGATCTAAAGAGAGGAGGAGGATTCATCTTGTAGCTTGGGAAAATATATGCCATCAAAAGAAACATGGTGGCCTTGGTCTGAGGAGACTCAACCTAGTTAATAGTGTTATGGTAGCCAAGGTGGGATGGAGAGTTCTAAGGGATGGTCAGACTTGGTGGGCAAGGATTCTTAAAGAAAAATATCTTGACAGCAAGGAGGATACCATATTTCTCACAATTCATGACCCTTGTCATGGCTTTTCTTTATGGAACCACTTAGTGGAGGCTAGGGAGGCGTTGTGGAAGGGTGTGAAATGGTGTGTTGGAGATGGGACCTTTAAGTTTTTTGGAAGATGTCTGGTTAGATGACAACCCTTTAGCCAACAATGATATTTTCTCTAATCTGAAAGAAGATCTAGAAGATAGATATGGTAAAAAGGTTTGTGATTACACGACTTTATTGGATAACCAATTGAGCTAGAAATGTTTAGAGGCAGACCCTGAGAATTTGGAGGCTTTAAACCTCCTTAAAACTAAACTAAAGGCTTGTTACTTAAAAGTTATTAGGTATAGAGACTTCATGGTTTGGAGCAGAACTAAGAATGGGGAATTCAACGTGAAGAAATCCTATGATATTTTGGATTCTGCTATAGAGAATGATTTCCCTTGGAATAGAATTTGGGACAAGAAAGTTATTCCTAAACTGAAAAAAATTCTTTGGGAAGCAGTTCAGAATAAGATCCTAATAGTGGATAATCTTAAGAAGAGAGGTTTTCAGTTTCCTAATAGATGTAGTTTATGTGAAAATGTAGAAGAATCAATGGAACACATGTTCTTGGAATGTCCCTATGCTCTAAATATTTTCCAGCTCCTCATCAACGTGGTTACAACAATGGGAGAACCTCTTTTTTAGTTCTTGCCTTAATGTAATTTGGAACCTAATTCATTTCATTTTGTGTGGGGAGTTTGGTTAGAGAGGAACAGGAGAATTTTTAGAGGGGAAAAAAGGTCTGCAATGAGAGGTTTTGGAAGTATCACCCACTTTTTAGAGGAAAATGTTAAATCTATCAACTACCCTATCAAGCCAGAGAATACTAAAGAGACTATGATAACTAAGGCATGGAATTTGGAACCTATTAATGGTGGAGAGGCAAATGTTCAGGTTAGAACTGATGTAAAATGACAACCACCTCGAGATGACTGGTTGAAGTTAAAAATTGATGGGGCATCCAAAGGTAACCCAGGTAAGGCCAGAGCAGGAGCAATTTTGAGGAACAATCAGGGTACATTAGTGGGGGCAGTCTGCAAGTTTTTGGGAATTACTACAAGTCATAAAGCTGAAGTTAATGCTTTGCATCTTGGTGCAAAACTAGTCAAGGATCTAGGTACTAAAAAAGTTATCTTTGAAGGAGACTCCTTGAATATTATCAATCTTTTGAAAAATAAGGGAGAAGCTAATTGGCAAATTGATTGTATTGTGCAAGATATTAGAGAGATTGTAAAGCATTTTGAAGAAGTTGACTTTTTTCATGTCTATAGAGAAGATAACAAACTAGCAGACTGGTTGACAAGCTTTGGTGCCATTAAAGAAGAGGATACAAGATGCATCCCCCCTGGGATGGTCCATGAGGACTTAGAAAAGTTCACAACGGAGGATTGTAGCTAATTGGGGTCTAGGATGGATATTGTTTGTCTTGCGTCCAAGGGATCTTTGGCTATTTGCCCTTGGCAACTGTGTAATTGATGGGTTGAATTTGTGTTGTAAAAGGGTTCGGGCCCTTTCAAAATCCCATTTTTATCCTAATAAAAAAACACATAAAACAAATCATCTTCTACAAATAAAATCCAAGTTTAAGTTTAAGAACAGCAGAGACAAAACTAATTAATTTTATTAAAAAAAACGTGTTATAGACCCTAGGTCGTGTGAGACAATCCTCGTAAAAGATGTTATAATCCCATATAACTAATTTAAAAAAAATGAACTCAATAAGGTAAATTGAAACACTTAGAACAAGTCATATTCTACAAACAAAATCTAATTTATAAGAATAAAAACTAACTAAATATTTTTTCAAGATTAATAATAATTACATATAATATGAGACTATTATATATATATATATATATATATATATATATATATATATATATATATATATAATCAAACAAACTAATTACCGAAATATGATATACAACTCTACTTTCATTCAAATTAAACCTTATACTTTCAATTTAAAATTTAAAAATATTTTATTAAACTATTAAAATTATAAACAAATCATATTCCACAAACAAAATCCAAATTTTAGACTCGGGAAAAAAAACTATCAATGTATGCAACTGACAACCAACCAACGTATGCTAGTGTATATGGATCACTAATTAGCTGATTTGTCTTAACCTTACCATAAACCATAATCCATGGCAACTTGTTAATAGACCTCACTAAAAATATCGTTATTCCCAAAAAAAGTCTGGTAACCCCACTTAAAACATTATTATTCCAAAATTAACCTAACCTTATTATACGGTAAAACAAGTGACAACTCATTAAAAAAACATATTCCTATTTCAAATGAACAATGTGAATCCAAGACTAACTGCCGAGCACTAACAAAGTAAACACTTCTAGGCACTTGTGCTCAAAGGATAGACCACTTTGTTGTGGTTGTCCGCAAGTTGAGGATTCTTGTGCTCAAAGGATAGACCACTTTGTTGTGGTTGTTTGCAAGTTGAGGATTGGTTGCCGCTGAATATATATTGGTGGACGTATTTTGAAAACCATTAGTGTATCTCAAATGATTGTTTGTCAATAGATCGATTGTGATTGAATGTTTTTTTAATATAAACCATTTATTGTCGCTGAATGTTTTTTAATATAAGCCACTTGTGCACCTCACAGCAAAGAATGGAGAGGGTTCGCAGCATAATGTTTGCAAAGAATGGAGAGGGTTGCCCTCACAACATAATGTTTGCAAAGAATGGAGAGGGTTCAGATTCCTCATTTTATTTTTTAAGAAGATAAAATCATCGGTGCACTTATTTTGAAAATCATTGGTGCATCTCAAATGATTGTTCGCTAATAGATCTATTGTGGTTGAATGTTTGTTAATGTGAATTATTTGGGCATCTACTAGTATAATGTTTCCAAAGAATGGAGAGGATTTAGATCTTTTATTTTATAAGAATGATAAAAGTTTTATCTTATCAAATAATATATGAATAATTATTATATTATTATGATAAATAATTGTTAAACTGTATATTAAACTATATACAGTTATATAATTAAAATATAATATTACACCACTATCTAATTATAATATAATATTATAATTATAATATAATACAAACCATTTAAATTTCATATAATTCATTACAAATTTTATATATAAATTATATCAGAAAATCCGTTCTCCACTCTCCTTCTTCCTCTATACATATATGTGAGAAAAATCCGTTCTTCACTCCCTTCCTATTCGTTCATTATGTATATTTTCTTTTCTTTATGTGTATACATGTATGTGAGAGGGGAAAGTTCTCCACTCCCCATCCTGTATGTGAGAGAAATCTACTCTCCTTCCTCCTCTATACATGTATGTGAAAAAAATCCGTTCTTTACTCCCTTCTTATTCGTTCATTATGTATATTTTTTTTATGTGTATACATGTATGCGAGAGAAAAAAGTTCTCCACTCCCCATCCTCTATGTGACAGAAAAATCCGTTCTCCACTCTCCTTCCTCTATGTGAGAAAAATCCGTTCTCCACTCGTCCTATTCGTTCACTATGTATATTTTCTTTGTGTATACATGTATGTGAGAGGGAATAGTTCTCCACTCCCCATCCTCTATGTGAGAAAAATCCGTTCACTCCCCTTCCTCTATGTGAGAAAAATCTGTTCTACACTCCTCTTCCTATTCGTTCATCATGTATATTTTCTTTGTGTATACATGTATGTGAGAGGGAAAAGTTCTCCACTCCCCATCCTCTATGTGAGAAAAATCCGTTCTCCACTCCCCTTACTATTTGTTCATTATATATATTTTTTTAATGTGTATACATGTATGTGAGAGGGAAAAGTTCTCCACTCCCCATCATCTATGTGAGAAAAATCCGTTCTCCACTCCCCTTCCTATTCGTTATGTATATCTTCTCCCCTTCCTATTCGTTATGTATATCTTCTTTACTTGTATACCTGTATGTGAGAAAATCAGTTCATCCAAAAATCAGTTTGTTATATCTTCTTTACATGTATACCTGTATGTGAGAAAATCAGTTCATCCAAAAATCAGTTTTCCAAAGGTTTAAGGTGTAGATCAATTGGTTCAACAAAACTATGTAAAAAACAAGAACACACCTAATATTGCAGTAGGCAAAGGGCATAGTGGCAGGCTGACAGGTGCGAGACATCCAAGGTTCGAAGCGCACGGGACATCGCTGCAGGCTGACAGGTGCGAGACATCCAAGGTTCGAAGCGCACGATATCGTTGGCCTGAATGCTTGTCAGCATTTCTGGTTTAGCAACGTAAAAGGTTTAAAATGATGCCGCATGGTAGTTATAGAGGCAGTGTGAGACATTCAAGGTTCGAATCCTGCAGGGCCTCGCAGTGTCGGGTGGAAGACGTCCAAGGTTTGGAGCACGCCTCGCGGTGTCGGGTGGAAGACGTCCAAGGTTTGGAGTATGCATGACTCGCTAGACTGAACGCTTGTCAACATTCCTGATGCTTTCAGCAAAGTTTTAAAATGATACGACATGCGACATGGTAGTTATAACGACGGACATACCAATCCCACCATGTTAAAAAGAAAAGCCGCTCTCCACTAAACTTTGACATTAGGCAAAATTCATATGTCGTTTAAATTCTCTCTGGTGATTGTTGGAAAACCACCACCAAAAATTAAGGCTTAGACAAGACAGCCAAGAAAAATAATTCCCCACAAAATTTTCACCATCGTGCAACTTGCATAATTCCTGTACTTTTAAATTTTCTCTCTCGTTATTGTTGGAAAACCACCACCAAAAATTAAGGCTTTAGACAAGACAGCCAAGAAAAATAATTGCCCACGAAATTTTCACCATCGTGCAACCAGCATAATTCCTGTTCTTCAACGTGCAAGCATTCCACCCTTGACGTTCATTCTCTTAAGGCACAAAGAAAAATGTTTATAAAAAGTGTTTTTCTTACTTTCAGCAAACGCATGTAAAAAATGTTCCTCTTACTTTCAGCATTCATGACGACCATTTAAGAAACCATTTTGTTTATATATAAACAAAGAAAGAAGCGTCCAATACAAAACCTTGTGAATATATGAGTTTTTCACCAGAAGCCCAAACAGAGGACCATGACAAGGTGCCCACTTCACAAGTTCTTAAACAACTTACATAGAAACTTGCAATGGCATTGGTAACTTCCCATTCCTTAATCAGCCTAACTAGCAGAATTTTCTTAGCAGTTATTCAACAAACATATCAAAATGCATTTGTTCTACATATCCAGATTCATAAATTTGTACATTTATTTAACGGAGATTAATTAATAATGCACACACATTGTCAGGTAGCTTGAAAGTTATGCAATAAATCTCTTCAGCAAAGGCCAAACTTACTGAGAACAAAATTCACAAAATTTGTTTTTTTTGAAGAGTCTTCCAAAGTTCAAGGAAAGGCAAACACCTTGACAGACAAGCTGGCAGCCAGCTCTGTAAGCCTGCCATGGTTGAATGAATCACAAGGACAATAAATGTGATGTTGCATGTCACCATGCACACAACGTTGAACACATCACAATTGGCTCAAGTAATTCCCCTGCCATACACAAAACCTTGAAATGATTATGTGCCATAAGATCTCAGAGACATCAACATTAAACAGCTTGAAGAATTCAGATGAAGAACACTTTAAAAGTCTGTAGCATGTTTGCAACTGTATAGGCAAATTCTAAAATAGATGGCCTGCACATGTGTAGCATGTCCCTTAGAATGATTAAATTGATTTCCCTACAAAATATGCTTTATGCCCAAAATTTACCAAGAAACAATTTTGTAAAGACGATAGATACAAAATCAACTACAAAATCTAATGATTGCAACAATCTGATCAGCCCAGGGAAAGAACGGATATAGCATAGCAAAACATTCAAACCCAACAATTCAACGACTAAGTTTGCTCTTTGGTGAGACAAGGTACTGGCCATACAAAGTACAAATCATATCATCCCCTGCTGCTTCAGGTCTTGTCCGCAACTGATAGCCAGTGTCCACAAACCCCTCTCCACTTCTTGACCCATGGTATCCATCTCACTATCTCATAAAAATCATTATGAAGAAACACATTACTTTGCAAACAAACCCCCCTCGGTACTAAATTTCAACAGAAGACCTGCCAGTTCATATCCTTCAGATGTGTATACTAAACATAATGTTTTCAATCATAACTGTGTTTTGACAATTATTCAACAGTAATAAAAAAAGATGTCCCTCTTATCGACCCAAATACCAATATATGCAATCAAACATACCCTGAACAAATAAAATGACAGTATGAAGAGACAAACCCAAAACTGGTTCTGATGCAAAGTTAGCTCCAGCAACCTCTCATGTTCCAAAATAAATGGCAGCATATAGGTACAAGAATATTTTGGAAAAAAGCACACTCAAACAATCATGTAAGTTAGGAACAAACAGATCATCAGAGCCATAGCCTGAAATTACAAGATAATCGACCATTATAGAAAAGGATTGCAAAAGGTTGAATAAGCCTTGCATTCTGCATAGCTCTACAAAGCTTCTTTGACATTAAGATTTTAAAGTTGGGGGACCCAGGGAAACTTCGCTAGCACTCAGTAACTTGGATCATAGAATGTTGGAAAAAACATTCCTTGTATTCTGCTTCAACACTAATGGTTGTGCATTTAAAATATAACATCCTAGAATAAGAATAAAAATTAAAAGGTTAACTAAAGAATTAGCAAGCAAAGCCTTTTCTGTGTTTCAGACAGACTTGTTAAGAGAGTTCATAGTCAGACATGACTCCCTCATATTCTAACCAAGAAGCCTCTGAGAATATCATAAGTGAAAGCCTGTAGATTAGGACTACCATTCAAGACCAACACAACCCTAATCTCTATGCTAATAAAACCTTAAAAGATTTCGCTGTAACACATGACCACCTTAACCATCATGTGCAAAGTATAAAATTATCACCCTGTTCAAGTGCTAATACATCAGCTGACAAAATGCTTGCCATCTACATGTAGTGGAACAATATTGTGATCTTTAGATCTATATGACTGGCACACAAGGGATTGTCATGAGGAATGCACTTTTATCAAGCTAGTAAACAAATCCTACCTTCCTGAAGCAACATGAGCCAATTTTGGGATATTATTTCAGATTTCTAACCAAGATGGTTGGAGAACTAGTTGTTTTGTTGCTATTGTGAGGTTCTGCTCTCTTCAGATGTTATGTAAAGAATTTTTTATTAATTTACAACAATAAGAGATTTTAAATGTACAGATGTACAAATACCTTTATGCTACTGAAGCATTTCATGTCAGGTCATCCTGTGCAATGTACCCGTAGGTCATAGCCCAAGCATTTAAAAAGAATAGTCTGGTAACATTTCTTCTTGACCCTAAAATTCTTCAAAGGCGCTACAAGGGAAGATTCTTACAACCATTCTATGTGACAACGACCTTGAATTCTCTCCAGGAGACCATCTGGAATCCAGCGTCTCAGACCTTTGTCTAGTCCCAAATACAATATGGTTGGGCACTCAAGCACTGTTTGCTCTATATCATCACTGTAAACATTATAACAGGAGGCCAGAATTAAAACCTGTAGAGATTTGTGCTGAGAAAAAGATCTGACTCCAAAACCTGTAATTAGCTCACAGCCAGTCACATTTATTTCTTTTAGATTATGACAGTTCTCAGCAATGGCAAGCAATGAAATGTCTGAAATATTGATCAGCCAAGAAAAATTTATAATTTCCAGGCTATAAACTGCACCAAGAGCCACACCCCCGGTGTCCGTAACTCTGGGTCCACACTCAGCAAGGTTTAGAACTTGCAAGCAAGACAGCTGCTGCAGAAGACACACCCCAGAGTCTGTGATCTGATCGCATTCCCGTAGGTCCAGCTTCTTCAGTGTCCTTGCAGAAGATCCTGTTGCCAAGGAAGCTAAACCCATATCTGTAACCAATGTACAACCATGTAATATAAGAACCTGCAATGAACTTGCAGCTCCCATTGCTTCAAGGGCTTGATCTGTTATTCGTTTGCACCAAGACAGATCTAAATATGCGAGATTTGCAGAGGATTTAATAAGAGCCGTCGCACCAACATTGCCTACACCTTTCCTTCTCCTGAGAAGAACCTTTCTTAGATCCCTGCATCCAGCAGCAATTGCACAGATTCCCTCATCGGTCACTGGGTCGACATCAGACTCATCAAAGACATCCATGAAGTTCACAGTTTGTCTCAGGTTAAGATTGAGGACTTGCAGTGAGGGGCAAGTGTCTGCTACCAATTCTAAATCAGTGTCTGTGATTCCTCTTCCTGCTTCTAAGATCAGCAAATTTGGATATCTTGGAAGAAATGAATGCAAAAGCTGAGGATCCAAAACTCGCAAAGCAGTACGAGTGGAGCCTTCAACTCTTCTCCACTGTGTACATACCTGGGAACAAGCTTTTCTGTCTGCCCTGTCTGTTACCCTCTTTAGTATCAGGCTAACCTCATCATCACTAATTTTTTCCATAGAGAACATGAATTTTTTTGCATAAACCAGAACCCACCACACAATTCCCAATGCAAAACCTGCTCAAATAAGAAATCCTTCCTTGGTGATAATAAAGGTACTTCTCATATAAGCCATCCAGCTCACAGCGCTGCTGTTCCAGAGGCAAAAGCAAAAAAATGCTTTAAAACTAAGTCTTCAGGAGTTCGAATCCTATAGAAAACATATGCAAGCAAACTGTAGGTACATTAAAGCATGCCAATTTGATACCATGTAAGGACACCGTCCTGGAAGAAGCCTTAATTCATTTGAAACCAAAATACCCAGGATAAATATAGACAAGAATAACAGAGAAACAATTCCTGGGACGGTTAAGTAGGTTCTGCTGTTTGAATCCAATGAAAAGAGAAAAAACAAAGCTTTTTTTCCCACATGCTATAACTCCAGACTCTTCATAAAACTACCCTGTTGCATTTGGACACCCAAAAGGATTTTGCGACTACTTCAGAAGCCAAATATTCTAATAAAAACTAGAAAACCCAGAAAGAACCTGCCTGCCAGAGAAATCCAAATTCGAAACCCCTAACAAACTTGAAGCCATAACATGACCCAATTTAGGAAACCCTATGTAATAACCCTAATTCTTTTTCAACAGTGGCCTATATTACTTAACAGAAAAACAAATAAACCTACTTCATAATTCACAGTACCTGGAAAAACGCATGTGCAAGAAAGCCCTAATTAGCCTTGGATCCCATAGACTGATTGAAGCATTCCGCCACTGAACTATAAAAAAGCAAAATGCTTTGCTGTCCAACGGTCTCACTGATGGATTCCTCCTCCTCTGAACGAACCAAACAAAAATATAAGTAAAATTAATAGAACAAATGCAGGCCACACATGGATTCCAGTCGAACTTTTCCACTAAACCATATCTAATAAAAAAAAATTATATAGAAAAGGGTCTTACTGCAACTCCTATATCTTTGTCACAAAACATGGCAGTGAATACTTACACAACGACCTAAATTAATTGTTTAGTACCAAAGAGCACAGCACAGTTATTGCCTGCAGATTCTGCGACTTCCCTTAAAAAATTGTGCAACGATACACATACATCTCTCTCTAAAGAAGAGCATGGCCTTCTAAACACATTACATAAATAACTTTTGTGGAGAACTGTTTGAGATAAGGGAAACAAATCACACACACGATACTTCCTTTTTCATGCTGTTTTTTTTTCTTTTTATCCGCCATTAAATACTAATTAATTCTGCCATTGCCTTCCACTTTCACCCAATTTCCAGGTATATAAGGGCCTTAATTTATGTTGCCTTGTTGTTTCAAGGCAAAATAGTGGTTAGTGTTTTTTTTTTAATAGTGCGTAGTAACATTGCATATATTTGGCAAACCTAACAGGAGAAAAAGGATAATATGCAAGCTATAGTCTGAACAAATTTATTTCCATGTGCATGCTTTGCCTTAGTAATAACTTTAAACATTGACATTGACTTCAATTATATGTGGATTGGTAAGTGCAGATTTAATTTCGAGGGAAGTTAATCCTTTACAAACGTAGTAGTCTGCTCTGAATCCTTTAATTTGAGCCAGATTGACATCGATAGTACAAACTTTGAGCGACCAGTATCTTCATCTCATGCCGGGTCAACAAGAATAGAACGGATAGGTCTGTTGAGAGCACTGACTAGTGGCTATAACCAACTCTCCTATGTAATAAAAAACAAAAAAAAACTCTAAACATTGATCTTAAATGTAGTGGTAAATTTTTGGGTTTTTATTTAGATTAAATTCAAATGGTGATAAAGGCGAACCAAATTTTTTTATAAAATTAAATCAATTCTTTAGATTCCTTAATATTTAAGAAGAGATAAGATTCTTGTCAATTAATATATCCAAATTTTATTATAATAAATCTAATACCAATCAAACTTGTTTCAATTTTACAATTTAAAAATAT
Organism: Wollemia nobilis; assembly: GCA_028583015.1. Classification (NCBI taxonomy): domain Eukaryota; kingdom Viridiplantae; phylum Streptophyta; class Pinopsida; order Araucariales; family Araucariaceae; genus Wollemia; species Wollemia nobilis. Next base: position 4,684,283 of record JAQPPZ010001056.1, on the reverse strand, counting down.
ATATATATATATATATACTCTAAAGGTTTATCTAAAAGTTCGTTTTCCCCTTCCTCAAGTTTTTAAAAACTTCTTCTATGTCAAACTTAACCATTTTAATATTTAAAGGTCCCATGTTCTCTAAAGTTAGTCATGAATGAAAGTGAATGAAAAATGTAATAATATATCTTTTTGTTTTTTATTCTAAAGGTTAGGTGGATTGGTGTGGTTAGGCATTTATTAAGAAGAGACTTAAATTTAAATCTTGGGGAAGTCAACCCTTTGTAAAGGTAGTAGTTTACTTCGAATCTTCTGAGTACGTGCTAGATCAACGACAATGGTACGAACCTCGAGCGACCGATGATTCCCAGTGATTCTCATCTTACATCGGGTCAACAAGAACAAAACGAAATTTCGAAAGCCAAGGATGTGTTTTACTTTATAAAAATTTTAAAAGCCAAGAACAAAGGTTTGCCAATCAAAATCTTGTTACTTTCATCTTCACCCAACAAACTAAGATTGATAAAAAAATTCTAAAAAAAAATTATATGTTTTACCATATTAATAAAAAAATTCTAATATATATATATTGCAATATTAAATTTACTTTATAATTATGTTGAGCTAATTCACAATAGTAAGAGTTTAACTAATTAAATACATATTTCAACGCAGAATTCAAAACTTATCAAATAAATTTATTTATAAAATTTGACTCACTTATATATTAAATAAAAATGAATACATTTTATTTTGTATAATTGTTTTTGTAAATAATTGTTTTTAATTAGTTATATGAATTTGAAGTAATTTTATTTATTATTTATTTGATTGCATTAATAATATAAATACTTAACAATTATATATGATTAGTTTAACAGGATTTAAATATGGATCTATTTTAAAATTTATATATTTAATATGTAAGTTTTTATTATTTGAATAATTATTTAAAAAATGTTCTTCTGAAACACTGTAGGGGTTAGGGCTTTGGGTTCTTTTTCAGAGATCCAGGTTCAAACCACGATGAAGATGGTGTGTGTGAGTGAATTTGTATACAAAACAAACAAAAAAAATTGATTAAGAAAAAAATTGTAGAAAAAAAGAAATTGCAAATATCTATCAACCAAGGTTTGGATGATGGGAGGAGGATTAGGACATCACCAAGGCTGATTCTCTCAGCTTAGAATTTTTTAGGTAAGTTTTTTTTTCCTTTATTATCTTAAAATTTTTGCATGCAAATTATTATAGGTTTACTTTCATATAATATAATCATTATAGGATATTTTGGTATATTTCAATAGATTTTGAGTTATAGTTTTCTTCCCTTGGATTGATTTACAATTAAATCTTTAGAATCATTCTTAGTACTAAAGGTTTGTGAGGACCTCACAAACCGATGACCCTTGTTGCTCAAAGATAGGGTTATAACTAGTAAATTTAATAGGTCTTGGCTAGGGGCTTTGGCCTTGAAAAAATGAATTGATAGGAGTTAGAAATCTCTAAATGTGAGTTTATCCTTTCTTCGCAAAGGTTTCTTCTTAACCATTTTTTGTTCTAGGAAGGAAAGAGATAGAATTCTAAAAGGGGGTCCTTAATTTATGGGGAGAGCACGACTCTTCCTTACCCGCTGATATGAAGGCTTTGCACCTAAAAATATAAATATATCTTTAGTACCAAGTCTAGTTTACGATGTATGGGTTGCCCATTGAATTTTGGGGAATCGATACCTTCTAGGCAATTGGCAACACTTTGGAAAAATTCGTTGAGATTTCAAAAACTAAAAAACATGATTCTTAGCTATTTATGCTTGAATATTGGTCATGATTGATATAAGCAAAATTTTACTAGAATCATTTATTCTTAAGTATGGGATAAGTTGTGGACCCAAACCATGTATTATTAAAATATATCTTTTAGATATAGATGTCATGAGGTGGGGCCAAGGTTATGCACAAGGGCAAATTTCGCAATTTAGCGCAAATATTCAGATTTTCATAATTTTAAATTTACAAATTTTGGGACCATAGAGGTCGACCCGTTTGTCCGAAATTTTTGGGATCAAATTTTGTTAGGGTAAATTAACCCCATTATCATAAGGTTTCTCACATTTTTAAATTTATTAAGGCGATTGGCATAAGGTGACTGGCAAAAGACGACTGACAGAAGGCGAGTGATAGTAGATGCTTGAAATAGAGCAATCACCATTTAGCATTAAGTTTCTTTTACCATTAATTTTCTTTTTTAAACATTTTATTTATGGACACTCAATAAGGAGGTTTTCCTATTATTTGGGCACCAATATCAAGCCTGCTTGGGTCAGATATTTTGTTGTCTTGAGCAGTAGTTCTCTTTTTTACCAGTTATTTTTATTTTTAAAAATGATGTTCATTGTTCATGTTACTCTTCTATTTATATAGGTAAAATATCACCTACTGGCAATGGAAAGAATGGAGGCCAATCTTTCGATAAAAGGAGTATCCTCAAATACTTTTATAATATTTCAAAATCCAATTAGCCATCAACATCTACATAAATTGAAGGTATGGACGCCTTTACTTACTAACCAGTTAAATTTTGTACATTGTTAATTTTATATATAATGTCTTCATTCATTAAGAAGTGTATTTTTTGGTTGATGGCTTTGTCCATTGTTTATTTGTATTTTTTAATAGAAGGTATGTTTTTAAATGCCATAATGATAATGACCCTACTATTGACACTAGTATTATCTCTACAGAAAACATTGTTGACCCTGGTATGCCTCCACTTCCACATATCCATGATAATGAAAAGTCCATAGATGATAATTTTTTTAATGAAATGGAACAACAACATGAAGAGATTCTTAAATCTAACATGCCAAGTGGAAAAAAAAATAATAGTTCTTATGAAGTCCCTACTTCCAGAGAATCTTCTTCTAAAAAACATAAACGTGCAAGGTTATCTAGGTGGACAATTAACAGATCATTTCAGCTTGATTGGATATCATAATTTTTATTTATTGAGCTAGTGTTTCCAGAGAATAGTAATGAGGAAATAACAGAATTGAGATGCATAATTTGTAGTTGGAAACATGGAAAGGATCATAGATTTCAAGTTAAGAAAGATACAGTAGAAAAACATTGTGGAAAGGTTTATATCAAAACAAAAGAAGGTGATCAACCAATACCAAAAAATTATAGGTGGAAGGATGCATCAAAGTGCGCACATATAAGATATGTGCAAGAATATGATAAAGAAATGAAACAAAAGCAAACTTTGGTTGAGAAAGGTGCAACGATTCAAGCCCAATTTCAAAAAATGAATAAGTTCACTTTAGCTTCAAAAAGTTTGCAGTTTGTTGTTGTACTCACTATTCTTAAAAAGGGTAGACCTATGTCTGATTTCATTGATTATAAATCTCTATTTTGACTAGTTGATGTGCAGAACTTACCCAGCACCCATTGGTCAGATCGAAGTGGTTGGAAAATGGTAAAATGTCTCTCATTGGTTGAGTAGGATGACCTCAAAGAGAAAGTAAAAAATGCCAAATTCATTTCACTTTCAATTGATGAGGTGATTGATGTTGACAACACATCTTGGATTTGCATGCATGTTTACACATTGGAAAATCATTTAAGACAACCTCATTTATTTGGAGTATGCAAGATGGTGGAAAATTGTAATGCAGAAAACATTTACAATGTTGTTGTAACTAGTTTAAAGGAAGTAGCAAGAATGAATGAAATGGAAATAGCCACTAAGTTAATATGTGTCGGAGTTGATGGTGTTGCTACAATGTAAGGACACAAGAATGGTCTTTGTGTTAGACTACAAACATCTATTACCCCATATTTGATCCCTATTCATTGCATGGCTCATAGAATGAATCTTGCATACAAAATTGTGGATACATTTACAAATGTTGTGAGAGTGGAAGAGCTTGTCTATGAAATTCATGATTATTTTTTGCATAGTCCAAAAATATTTTAAGAGTTTTAACAGTTTGCACTAGGAGTTATTGAAGGTAAAAAACTATTAAAATATGTAGATACTAGGTGGATTTTGATGTATCAACCGACATATAGAGTTTTCAAAGAATATCAATCCTTGGCAGGGTTTATGTATGCAAATCGTAGGGTAGTTGATAAGGCTAAAGATTTTCTATTTTGAATGAGTGACTTTGAAACACTTCTCACATTGTGTGGTATTCTTCCAATGTTGGAAGAAATGAATACTTTGATCAAAATTGCACAAGAAAGATCAATTTATATTGTGGATTTCATCAGGGCAAGAAAACAAATTTGCATGCATATTGATACAATGTACGCATCTAGTCAAATTTTTATGGATCCCATGTTTGAGAGTTGGATATTATTGAGAAACATGAATGATCCTCAAAATTTTTTGAAGTTCAATATAAACGATCATCTATGTATTAATGTCCACGAAAATAAAATTCCTTTATATTGTTTTGGTCAGTGAATGGACATAGTTACAAATGAAGTTGAACAAATTCCCATAACATACAATAGATTTCATGTAGTTGTAACAGATACAAAAAAATAAACTATAACAAATAGCAGAATCATTGACAAAAGAAATAAGAGACCATTTTCAAAGATATGAATTGCTTGAGGCTATGGGTGTGGTTAACCCAATGTTTTGGGATCCTTGTAATGAATACCAGATTTTAAATGGTTTGTTTCTCAAATACATGGGCACTCTTGCTATCCATTTTAGTAAACGTGTGGTAGTCAATGGTATTGAAATCAATGGCATTATCAACATAGATCTTTTGACAAAACAATCAAACTATTTTGGAACAACAATGTCTGCTCAAGTTTCACAACTCACTAACCATCATGAAATAGGTTCTATTTCACGTTTGTGGAGAAGATTACATCCCAATAGTATCTTACAACATACTATGAGTGAATATTTTTATTTATATGAATTATGTCAAACGATGATTTTAGGATCTATGGAAGATGAAAGGGTATTCAGTGCATTATCATATGTAAAATCTAAAGTTCGAAATAGGTTGGAAAAAAATTTGAAAAATTGTTTGAGAGTATATGTGTTGACCTATGAGGTGGAGAAGTTTCCTTATGAAAGAGCTTTGTCATATTGGAAATCTATGGAAGAGAGAAGAGGTGTCACAAATACTGAGGATGATGAGAATGATGGTAACACTGATCAGATTGTAATGATAGAAATTTTGGGTATGAGTACAGAAGATTTTGTACAATCTGAAAAGAGTTTGTTTCAACTTCCAACATTATGATGCAAGGATGTTTCATTTGATTTGATTTCACATATTAGAATGAAAGGATGTTTTCATTTGATTTGATTTGATTTTAGCATTATAATGAAAGGAATATTGAGATTTGATTATAATTTGAGACATGTATTTTTGATATCATTAATCATATAATATGAGATTAGACATGCCATTGGATACTCTGTATATCATAGCTCTCTGATTTGATTATGTATACTTGAATGAAATTGGATTATTTGATTACACATATGTTGATTAGAACACTGCATTATCTTTTTTTTTTGGTAAGTAGTGTTTGTATTTAAAATGGGTTTTAACAAGGATCCCAAAACCTGATTACATAAGCAATGGGCCTAGGGCATCAATCCCTTGAAATTGAACACCAAAACAGAAATCCCGCCCAGCGGTAACAGTAAGCATGAAACAATCCCTCTCAGCGGGAAACAAACAAATAAGAAAGAAAGTAGTTTTGGAGATCCCGCCCGGCGGGGAGTAGCCAAAAACCACCATCGAGAAGATCCCGCCCGACAGGAAGCAAAGAAAAACCGTTACAATAAAATCCCGCCTCGCGGGAAGTAGTAAAAACCACCACAAACAGTCCCGCCTAGCGGGAAGCAGCAGGGAAATCCCGCCATCCGGGAAACTAGCAGAAAAGAAAGGATCCCGCCTCGCGGGAAAACCAGCGGATTTGGCGGATCCCGCCCTGTGGAGAAACCATCCCGCCCACCGAGAAAACATATCGTTCAATGAGAGCCATCCTGCAGGAAGTCGACAGCCAGCACAGAGAGAATCCAGCCCATCGAGAAGTGACCAGAGAGTTGCACCACGATGAACCCGCCCGGGAAAATAGAAGAGGATCCCGTCTCGGCAAAACAAAAAGAAAGGATTAAGGACCGGGGATCTAGGGACTAGGAATCCCGAGCGGGAAGAGGAACCGATCACGGGGATGGGATCCTCAGGAAAAAAGGGGGAAGTTGTCCAAACCCTAAACCATCACCTCCACCGCACCGAGAAACACAGGGGACCAGATCCACGCGAATAACCTGCAAAAAACCCCAGGGGGAAGCCTGAGGGAAAAAGGGAAGGGATCCCCAACCAAACAGGGATCCCCGGGAAGCACCGATCCAAAAAAACAACTAAGGAAACCCTAGCCGGGCTGGGAGGGGCGCGAGATAGTGGAGAAGGATCTCCCCCCGGAGATCATCCGCAAACAACCACTCCCCGGGAGGGATGACTCGGGTTGAGCCAAGGACCGGGCGGGAACCAGGAGCCATGGGAGGGGGAGCGGGGGGAGGGACCAGAGCCCTCCCCTCTCTACTTTCTTCCCTCCCCGTGTCGGTCGGTTTTCTTTTAAATAATTTTCCGCTTTTTTTTTAATGTTTTGGTTTTTTTATTTTCTTGCCTTGTATTGAGTTATATCTATTTTCAAAAAATTAGTAATTTTTTGTATAACTTTTATGGAAAGTATTATGGCTCTTTAGTCATTTTAAATTATTTTATAAAACATAAAAGAACATTTTATTGCATCCACATAATTCAAAATTATTTAATGTATCCACACAAATAATAAAAGCATCACAATATTTAAAACCAAATTTCAAAAAGAGAATACAAATCTTTTAAAAAGTGTCTCTTTTATTGATTTAAAAAAGATACCATTCTTTTACAATTTACAAAAAAGATAATGAATGTTTTTTGTTTCTCCTCAAATAAAAACAACAAGCTTCTACTATTCTTTTTGCATTGTGGTTGAAGTTCCAGCTGCATCTACCTCAATATCCTTTGCTTCCAATGCACTAGCCCTAACCAAAATTTTAGTTGTAGTGTTGATCCCCGAAACAATAAACCTTCTTCCTTCGTTGGATCTTCTCTAAAAGATGCATTCAGTTCTTTCTCATTTTATTTCAATACAACATCCACATCCAGACCCTTATCTTTGATAAACTTCTTTAACCAATTCTTTTCTCTAATAGTGTATTGTAATATTTTCTTCACTTCAATAGCATTATTAACACTAATTTTTGCATCTTGATCAATGTTTTCATGGCACTGACTTGTTGCCTTAAGTGCTGAAAATTAGATTGCAAAATACAAGTGAAAAAGGTTAATATTTATAAACAAAACTTATTTAAGAAAAAATATGATTTTTAGTTAGATGTAAAACTTACATCAGTAGTAAGTCTTGCAGTTTCTGCAACTGCTACTTTCTTCTGATCTAGTACCCATTCATTGAAATATGCCTGGGCCTCGACATTGAGGTTTTCCAAATAATTTAGAATAATGGCCAAAACTTCATCACTGTATGTAGACTTGGCCTCCACGGTGCCAGATTTAGCTTTATGTAGTAAAGCATCGAGCTTTTGGGGCTCATTCTCCACCTTTGAAAATAACTCCTTTCTCTTTGAAAAATTCTTATATCGACCATTTATTGCTTTTATCAAAACCTTGGCCCGATATTCCCATTCTTTCTATCTATCAATATCTACAATAAGACTATTATGAACTAAAGCTTTACATCTATTGGCTAATAAAATATTTTTTGAAAATTTTACTTTATCATCATCATTCAGATGATGGGTGACGACTTGTTGGGGGGAAGAGGAAACTCTGGTGGCATCTACCTCAACATTCTCTTCTTCTTCATCATTGCTCTATGGATCCTGAAGCATATCACTTGTCTTTAATGGAAAATTTTTAGGATTCATATCCTGATAAAGAAAATCATCATCTAGATTCCTAGAGGGCATTTGAGACGCGCTCTCTACATTTGAGAAATTCTCAAGGGTTAAAATTGGGAAAACAAAAATATTAGATTGAGACACAGTGTGTGTCTAGGAAACACTTTTGGTTCCATGAGGCGGTGGTGTGAGGAATATTTTTCCACGCATGTGTGATTGGTTCCTCATCGGTGGTACCTGCTATGGATGAACAGGGACTTGTTGTGTTGATTTTTGTTGTTGTGTTTGTAGTTGGGCAGACGGTGGAGGCATATTTTTTTTTAGTATTTTGAATGTAACCAGTGCATATGCAAAATTTCACATGAAAATATAAATTAAATCTTGTGTAAATAATAATGCCATAAAAAGAGATTAATTTTAACCAAACATACTAGACTCAAACTCTATAGTCATTGATGATGCAACCATTTGCCCTTTCTCTGAAAAATATTTAAAATACATCAAACTAAATATAATTTTAAATCATTAAAATACATCATTTAAAATAGTACTTTTGAATAATAAGGTTACCTTGTGAGCTAGAGGTAACTTCTTCGACATCAACTGCAACACATCCAAAAGTAACAGGAGCCATAGGTGTATGTTGAATCTGATCACCATGAGACCTCACACGTTTGGAGGGAGTTACTGGTGATGATTGTGATTACGTGTATGATTGTGACTGCGTGTCAGAATTATTAGATGCTTCTTGAATCCTAAATGCGGCATCTCTTTTACTAGAAGATTGAGATGCTCTTCTCTATTTTCAAAATAAAATTAGAAAATAACAAGATTGATTGAAAAAAAAAAAGAGATTATTCCAAAAAATAATTTTACCTATATTTCATTCTCAATCATGCCAATAGCCAACAAACTTGGGTGCAATGCAGTTGGAGGATTGTTTTTTTGAAGATTGAAGTAAGCTTCATGAAAAAAAAAAAGAATAAAGTTGTTGGTTGTTACTGTATATGAAGATTGAATTTTCCGGGCACTCAGAAGGTCTTGTTTCAGGTGGTTGGAAATGTGCGTGGACCAATCAAATATGTTGCCACCAATACATTGAATCAATAAGGACAATGCCCAAAATGGTATTTTTGTAGGTCGCCCCTGCAAAATAAGTCTTACTTGGAAAAATTCAATGCAAGCATAAAGAAATTTATCTCCAACGTTGGAAATGTTTAATTCCCTTTTAGACTTAGAAGAATTAATTGAAAAAAAGAAAGAACATTATTAGAAAATAAAAATTACAATAGGGAGAACATTATTAGAGAATGGAAACTACAATACATCAAAATTTAAGATAAATAAAAACTAAATTTTAGAAATATACCTTTCAAATTGTCTAAATGAACAACATATTTGGATGCTAGCGTTGATTTGTCATCTTCGGTCAAGGCGTACTAGTTGTTCACCAGTACACCATCCAAAAATGGTAGCCTTGTTAGTCATTGCACATCCGAGGGTTTCACAAAAAAATAATATCCTTGTTATCCACTTTGATCATAATAGTGGACACGTCATGGTTGTAGCAACTAACGATCTATTGCATTAGGGGGACGTTGATGTTCAACTATGGCATCTTCATTACTCCAGCAAGTTCAAAGGTGTAAAGCCATTTAGAATATCTTCCAAGAGTGCTGAAAATATTCTTGATGTTGGGGCAATAAAAGCTCTTGAATGCCACTTTGGAAGGCAAAGGAGAGGAAGAGCTAGCCATTTCTGAATGGAAAGGGTCTAAAAATAGTCTTTAATCGATCTAGAAACACCTAGGAAAATGCTTTGAAATACCCTATAAAATGCTCTAAAACACCCTAGAAAATACTCTAAAATGCCCTGGAAAACACTTTGAAAATCGTCTAAAAATACTATGAAAACCCTCTAAAAATGCTGCCAAAACCCTTTGAAAATGCTCTGAAAACCATCTAAAAAGGCTCTAAAACCACTATGGAAAATGCTCTAAAAATGTTGGAAAAAGCTCTAAAATTGCTCTAGAAAACATTGTGGGAAAGGTGAAAAATGACCCTACATTTCTATTTATAGAATTCTGCATTGCTGAAGTCAATAGATGCATGACACGTGGTAGAGGAGAGGACACATGGCAACTTCTTATTGATGATCTTTGGCGATCACCATTCTGCTAGTCACCATCTACCAATCACCATTTATCAGTCCCCATCTGTCAGTCACCTTCTGCCAGTCACCCTCTGCCAGTCACCGTTTGCTAATTACCTTATGCCAATCACCATCTGCCAGTCGCCATATGCCAGTCACCTTCTGCCAATCACCATATTCCATTCACCTTCTACCAATCACCTTATGCCATTCACCTTCTATTAGTCACCTTACACTAGTCACCTTATGCTAGTCACCTTCTACCAGTCGCCATCTTATAGTCACCTTTTGATAGTCATCTTCTATCACTCACCTTTTGAAACTCCCCTTCTATCGGTTTCCTTCTCCCAATTACCTTCTACTAGTCACCATCTACCAGTCACCTTATGCCAGTCGTCTTATGCCAATCGCCTTCTACCAGTTGCCTTCTACCAGTCACTTTATGCTAGTTGTCTTATGCCAATGGCCTTATGCAAGTCACCTTATGCCACTCGCCTTGTGTAATTTACCTTGTGCCACTCGCATTTTTCTACTCACCTTCTGCCACTTGCCTTCTACCACTCACCTTTTGCCACTCACCTTCTGCCACTTGCCTTCTTTCAGTTGCCATTAAATTTTTTTGATAATTTTTGTGCAAAAATTTAAAAAATTCACCATTTTTTGATAAATTTTCTACAAAATTTTAAAAAAATTGTCTCAAATTTTATATACCATTCACCTAGATTCACCTTGATTTTATAATTACTTTTTGGTACTACCCCTTACGCATAACCCTGGGTGGGGCATATTGAGAGATTATGCCCTAAGAAGACTCTAGAAAAAACTTACAAATGGATATGGATGAGGATGGTTTTCTTTAGATAGATGAAAGTAAATAAATAACAAGGACCAATGTAACAACCCCAGTTGTTACACCCTCTTATCCACATTTTTGTTTAGATAAATACATATTTCATGAGGTAAGGTACACAATCATAATCTAAGATAGAATCATTCCATTTGGATTGTAAGTTATCAAGGCAAATGTTATCAAGAGATATTGAGACTTGATCAGAGTCACTCTTGAGTAGAAGTGATTAGCTTCTATGAAACCCTCATACCCCTCGAATATGAGAATATTGGCCAAGCGTTAGATTTCATCCCTCTTAAAAAGGGAAATCACCCTTAACCATACTATCCACCAAGACCAGTATATAGGTGAATACCTTGAAGATGAAAACCCATCATAATGAAATAACCTCAACAATGGTTATTCATAGATCTTAGATTCCTACCCACATCTTCTCGATGGGGTCACTAAGATAACAAAATCACTACATGTGATTAAAATTACATAATCCTTGGAATGCCATATTATTTGTTTGGTGATTGATTGTCATCCTCCCAAATGTATTGAGTGCTTGGTTTGCTTCTAATTTACTTAAATTAATGGTAATGATCTATCTAGTATTGTTGTGTAGGTCCTCCATAAGTTTTCCCTCTACACTATTGTAATCAATAAGAGATAAAAATTATAAACATTCATTAAACATCATATATTTATAAAGAATTTTCATTACTTGATCAATTTCTAAATCATATATCACCTAACATATATTGGAGGTGAATACTACATTATAAGTCTTCTTTTAAATATATACATAAGCATGTAATCCAAAATACATCAAATATTACAACTCTTGGTTGTTTATACATCAATAATTTCAGCCATCCATAATTACAATGAAACTATCTCAAAACATGCTTATACAAAATGAATAGTATAATAGTCTTCAATAATTGTTGTCCGGTCCTTCTCTGGAATGTCTTGAATCTCCATGGTGTGAGAGATGATAGTGAAGGGATCAAGACAACTCGGATGCAAAGTATGCCAAATGCATTGCAAGCAAACATGCTAATCAAATATATATGCAATCATGCTCCAAATTTGCCAAATGTATAACACATTCTAAGAAATCACCAAGCATGAATCACATAATCATCCATATTTAGTATTCTCACAATAAGGATTAATTCATAATCCCAACCATTATTTGTTTGGATTACCACCAAACATAAGGAAGAGTCCCATACCTCTTCCCAAGGAAAGGACACCAATCCATCCTTTCCCAAAACTAGAAGACACTCTTCCACTCTTCTAGTTAATTCCATTCAGTTACAATTTTCATTATAACACATATGATGCACAATATATCATTACTTTGTTCATTCAATCAATCTAATTAATAGATTCTAAACCTCTATTCAAAATACATATGATTTCCAAGTTTATAAAATGTTCTACTTTATGATAACAAAACCCATATTTTCGTCAATAAGGGAAATAGATCTATAAAGCAAATACAACTTATTCAATTGATTTCCCTCTTCTACTTCCACATATTAAATCCAATGCTCATAGTAAGTTAATTATTGCAACTTAAACTTAAAAGAATCCTATTTAATATTACATTCAAATTGAAATAAAAGTTCTTAATCAAAATAACTAATATTAATGGTTTCTATATTATACAAAACCATTCCATTCTTTGCAAACAAACATTGTAGACACCCCTAAGTTTTGGATTTGCTCGAATGTAGACATTATGGTCAACCTAGAGTATTATGACTGTATTTGCCTATAGACACATGCCTAACATTCTTCATACTACATGCGAATGACATCCTCCACCAATCCCATCGAATAAAATGATATAGAAGTCATATGATTAAAGCATCATAAATACTAATTTACTCTTCGACGGATGACGACGCTATGGTTCTAAGATTGAATAGGTGGTAGATATAATTCAGACAGACATGCAAGGTACAGGTGAGTGGTCACCCCGTGCGATACTATGGTGTGATGACTGTGATCTATGCAACCATTCCAGAAACAAACAGAAGCCTCAACGCTGAGGAAACATGGCTTGTAAAATAGATTTTGATTCATAATTGCTACCCCCTCGGGTTTATAATTTGTGCATAGTATAAAACCAGCTAAAGAGGTGACCAAACTTAATTAATGAGGAGCCAGACATTGCGCTAGCATCTACAAAGTACTATGATGGTTTCATGATGGCAAACGTATCCTATCAAGGGCTCAATTCATCTAATGGAGAAGGAGTATCCAGTCCACTATGGAAGCTTAGTGTTCAGTGATTCATACATCAGAGGTTTACCTACAACATGGTGATGCTATTAGAATTGCTATGTCATCTTGAATTAGCATCTGGAGCATAAGTGGTCATATAAACAACATAAATATAAACACATGATTTTGAGGCCTATAATCTAGTCATGGATTGAGACAACATGGCACCATTGAAACTTGTAAGAGGTAGTTCGATCTGCACTCATGGACTACATCCTAGATAAGGTATACTTTTGGCTTACTTACAATGATCAGGAGGACTGGCATCAGAAGTCTAAACCCCATAAAGTTTCCAATTTTGATCTAGGGACCATACCCTATGATTATAAAATTTACAATAGTCGGGTATCACATAGGACAAAGTAGAGGCTGATTTACGTAAGCCCAAAACTTAGGCACTTGATCATATGATAAAATATGACATGACTAGCTATCTATTTAGTAATGCAATTTTTTCAACAAGCTAAAAGCTTCGGATGCAAAAGAAATCAATTCGACTTGACATAAACCTTGTGTAGATCAGAACATAAGAAAAGAAGGATTTGAATGGCGATAAGCAAGAAAGAAATAATCTAGCCCTATGAAATCCAGTCACAAAGATTCTTTTGAAGCAAAATGTAAGTAGGAAAGTCCCAACCTAGAGTTTCCAATAGTTGAATGCTTCCCTTGTGCTTCCTTAAGCTCTTCTTCTTCTCCAACCTTCTCCTTCCCACATAACATAGCCCCTTTTTTTTCAATCTCAATGGTGATTTATAGCTCTCTTTCTTCTTAGACAAGAAAGATGCTTCTAAATATATATATATATATATATATATATATATATATATATATATATATATATATATATATATATATATATATATTTTTATCTTATTTTTCTCACCCCAAGTTAAAGCTTCCTTTAATATATATAAATATATTTTAATGGAAAGGGAATCCATAGAGATAAGAGAGAATCTTATCCACTATTTCAACCTTCCCAAAGTAGCCATGCATGTGTAGGAAAATTTGATTATTTAAATCTACAAGGTAGTTTTTTTCTCTTCATGTTTTAATCCAATTTAAAATTGAACAAGCTCATAAAAACAAACTACCTAATTTCCTTCTAAAATAGGATCAACTAGATCCAACAAGCATGCTCAACAAAATAAATCTTTTACTTTAAAAATTGCTCAATTTAAAGATTTCACAAAATCATAATAAATTGCATGATATTATTTTCAATATTTTCTAGAATAATTTGTAAAATGCAAAACATTATTAATGTGCATTTTCAAAGTAAAATTCAATTAAACCAATCTCATGCAAATTAATCATGAAATCAAATATAAATCACACACAAATGGCATACAAGCACTCGATGCATGTGCCCAGTATCCCCCATCACCGTTTTTCCTTTGATTGGGCGGGACTTTTTTAGAGTAATACTCAAGTAACACCGCCATCAAGGAGGTAACTAGTGATGATAGGAATATGAGCTTTACCTATTGAGTTGTCATAGTCATCATTTCCCTTCTCATATCTTGGTGGTCAGTCTTCCACCTACGAGAATAAATGTTCCTGCAATCAAGCAATGCAACATCATTTTCTTTTGACAAATACAATGCAAATATATTAGGCATTAAAACTAGCTATCACTACACAAATAGCATCTTAAAAATAGTCCTCCAAGGTGGGATGTGACATACTCCCCCCTTAGATTAAACACAGTCCTCTGTGTTTTCTTACATTATTACATAACAATCAATAAAACATAGTTTTTGGCATAGTTTCCACTTTGTATAAGTGGTCCATAGTTCAACCTATATTATTACATAGCATCATTAAATAAATAAGGAAAGTGTCTTTTCATATCTTCCACTTTTTCCCAAGTGGAATTATTTTCAAAATATTGGTCCCATTGGACCTTGCACTGATCAATATTATGCTTCCTCATAGTCTTGGAACGAAATTCCAAGATCTTCACAGGTCTCACTTCAAAGGTTATCGGATCTACCATCTATAAATTAGAAACATCTAACACATGATCAGGATCAGCAATATATCTCCTAAGTAGGGATACATGAAAAGTATTATGGATCTTTGATAGGTTAGGTGGTAAGTCAAGTCGATAGGCTACAAGACTTATCTTCTCCACAATCTCAAATGGACCAACAAATCTAGGATCCAATTTTGTTGATTTAATGGCACTCTTCTTAGGTTTTACCCTTAGAAACACTCTGTCACCTACGGAGAATTCTCTAGGGGTTATTTTCAAATATGCATAACTCTTATGTCTATCCGTGGCTTCCTTGAGCCTTTGACGGATTAGTCCTAGTTGCTCTTCCATTATTTTGACCATTTTTGGTCCAATGACAACCCGATCCTCGGGATTGTCCCATGATAATGGAGTTCTGCATCGTCTGCCATACAAAGCTTTGAAAGGGGCCATATTCAAGGAAGAATGATAGCTATTATTATAAGCAAACTCAACCAGATACAAATAGTCTTCCCAACGAGACTTCTGGTCCATGCAATACATGCGTAACATATCTTCCAAAACTTGGTTAACCCTTTTTGTCTATCCATCCATTTTAGGATGATATGTAGAACTGATATTCAAAGTTGTGCCAATTGCATGATGGAGAGCCTACCAGAACTCAGAAGTAAACCTAGAATCCCTGTCAGAGATAATCATCTCTAGAAATCCATACAACCTAAAAATTTCTTTTGCAAATTTATTGGCAACAACTACAACATCATCTGTAGTACATCCTGGTATGAAATGTGCAACCTTAGTGAGTTTATCTACTATAACAAAAATTGCATCATGATGATATTTTATCTTTGGAAAACCGACAATAAAATCCATTGATATTACTTGCCATTTGTGAGTGGGTATAGCATGTGAAAATAATTTTCCTGTTGGATGTTGATGTTCAGCTTTCACCTTCTAACACTGTAAACATCATGCCACAAAATCGATGATATATTTCTTCATGCCCGACTAGTAAAAGGTCTTTTTCATATTTTCCCTCATCTTGGCTCCTCCAGGATGAGCGTAATAAGGAGAATTATGAGCTTCTCGCATGATCAATCTCCTCAAATCACCCAATTTAGGTATGACTACTCGATCTCTAAAGCATAAAAGTCCATATTTCATGCTATAATCTTGGTTTTCATTCAATTTTTGCTCTATCTTAACCCGAATTTCACTACATTCAAGATCCTGACACTGCATCTTTCTAACTTACCCCATTAAATCCACATGACTACGAGTCAATGCAGCTATGTGCTTCCTCCTACTTAAGGCATCAATGACTTTATTTTCTTTTCCTTTGATATACTCAATACCAAAATCATATTCTGCTAAGAACTCTATCCACCTTCTTTGTCTAGCATTTAGTAATGGTTGAGTGAAGATATACTTCAAACTCTGGTGATCGGTTCTTAACTCAAATGGTCTACCAACCAGATAATGTCACCAAATTTTTAAGGCATGCACAACTACAACAAGTTCTAAATCATGAGTAGCATAGTTAACTTCATGCTTTTTGAGTTTCCTAGACTCATATGCTACTACAAAATCATCTTGGGATAGGACTCCTCCTAACCCTTCCAAAGAGGCATCGGTGCAAACTAAAAAATTTCTATGGGATCTAGAATCTTCAGAATAGGAGCTGAGGTTAGTTTCTGTTTAAGAAAATTAAATGCTTCTTCACACTTTTCTATCCATTTAAACTCCTTCCCTTTCTTCTGAAGGTTGGTTATTGAATAAGTAATATTAGAGTAGTCTTTAACAAACCTCCTATAATATCTTGACAAACCCATGAAGCTTCTTACTTCTGTCACATTTGTTGGAGGTGGCCAATTCAAAATGGCTTCTATTTTCTTTGGATCAACAATGATCCCATATGCTGATATAATATGCCCCAAGTAATGCACTTGTGGAACATAGAATTCACATTTAGACAAATTCTCGTAGATTTGGTTCTTCCTTAAAATTTCTAGCACTATCCTCAAGTGCTTATCATGTTCCTCTCTATTACGAGAATAAATCAAAATGTCATCCAAGAATATCAACACAAACCGATCCAACTATTTTCTAAACACACTATTCATCAAATTCATGAAATTTGTTGGTGCATTAGTCAATCCAAATGGTAGGACTATAAATTCATAGTGCCCATATCTAGTCTTGAATGTGGTTTTATGTGTGTCTTCTTCTCGAATTCTTAGTTGATGATATCTAGATTTTAGATCAATATTTGTGAAAATGGTGGCATCTTTTAATTGATCAAATAAATCTTCTATCCTTGGCAATGGATATTTGTTCTTGATAGTTGCCTTGTTTAGCATTCTATAATCTATGCATAGCCTTAATGAACCATATTTCTTCTTCACAAATAAAATAGGTGCTCCCCAAGGTGATACACTTGGTTTTATCAACCCTTTTTCTAGAAAATATTGAAGTTGCACTTTCAATTCTTACATCTCGATGGGGTTCATTCTATAAGGAGATCTATGGATAGGCTCAGTACCTGGCATCAATTATATGGTGAAATAAAATTCACGTTTAGGTGGTAATCCAGGTATCTCATTAACAAAAACATCATGAAATTCCTACAACAGTGGAAATTTTCCAATAATTTCTTCCTTTGGAATTTCCTCTTTTTCCTTGAGTTTAACTACATAAACCATTCCTCCTTTTCTAATAGTTTTCTTCAGTTGCATTGCTGAAATTAGCATTGGTTGAAATTCTCTTGGTTCACTATACATCCTTTACCTTTCTTTTTCTTAGTTGGTAAACTCAATCCATCTCTCCTAAAAATTTACCAAGGCTTCATGAGCCTTCAACCAGTCTATTCCTAGGATGATGTCAAAAGCATGTAGGGGTGCTACATACAAATGCCACCTAGTAAATCCATTGGGTAGGGTAATTTGAGTTGAGGAAAAACATTGATTAACATGATAAGTTTTGCCCTGATCCATACTCAACCTTCCACCCTTGTGCCAAATATCCTGGATTTTCTGGCATATCCCTTACTATGTTACTAGAAATAAAACTATCGATAGCCCCACTATTAATTTAAAATGCTAACTTCTTTATCAAAAAGTTTACCATTTAGTAGCAGAGGTGTAGCTTGTCCATCCAAGTTTTGTGTTGTTGTTGCTGCATAGATCTTGTTAAAATTTCCCAAAAATAGACATGCAAAGCATCACAAAAACAATGAAGAGAAGAGTAGAACTGATTGATTTATTCCATGGATCAACTTTGTATAAATAGCAAAGTTGATCATTGAGAGTCGTTGGATTACAAAAACTCATTAGTATAAACTAAGAGTTCACCTGACTCATGGAAGAGTGGTAACTCAAGTAAGTTTATCCTAGTAGAACTTAAGAGAATAATTATTTATTCTAACACCCCCCTTAAGTGATACTAGGGGTGAATGTAACAAATGAGTCCCGACAATAGTGCGTGATGAGGTACTCATTTACAATTATTCTTATTGAAGGGATGGTAAAAAAAACCACATGGGAAAAAACCATCTATAAAAAAACATTAAGAGGCATGTCTTCAGATGGCAAATATTGTCCTCATTGAAAAAATGAAATGAGTCCTAGCAACTAGGCCTAATGAGGCACTCATGTACAATGCTATGACATATAGGAGAGATGGTAAAAAAAACCACATGGGAAAAAACCATCTTCCAAAAAATAATAAGAAGGAAGAGGTGAAAACCTCTGTGCACCCTTCTAATGCATTTGCCTAACCCCAAGTTTCTCTCGCAACTGAATGTAACAAGGAGAAGGAAAGGATTTGGTGAAGATGTTTGCAATTTAATTTTCTATTGGAATGTAGTCTAAGTGAATATCCCCTCTCTGAATATGCTACCGAATGAAGTGCATGTGAATCTCAATGTGCTTGGTGCACTGATGCTCAACTGGATTGCGGGCAATGTGAATTGTGCTTTGATTATCGTACTAAAGGGTAATAGGTTTGTCATAGAAAAAATAAAATTCCCTTAGTATCTACGAAGCCAAAGGGCTTCCTGACTGGCCAAAAATATTGCTTTGTATTCAACCTCTATAGATGATAATACTACTGCTTGTTTTTTGCATGACCAAGCAATAGGTGAAGAACCAAGACAAAAAACATAGCCAGGAGTGGAACATCTATCTTCAACTGAACCTGCCCAATCAGAATCTGTGAAACCAATGATATCCATGGATTCTCTCTTATATAAGAGCCCAAAGTGAGTAGTTCCTTGTAAGTAGCGGAGGATTCTTTTTACTACTTTCCAATGGCTGAAATGAGGTTGATGTGAGAATCTAGATATTAAGCCAACAACATATGAAATATCTGGACGAGTATGAGTGAGGTATAATAGACTTCCTACAAGCTGTCTATAGAGCGTGGCATAACATAGAGGGGCTTTGCAGGAGGTACTTAGAGTGACTCTAGACTGAAAAGGTGTTGAAGAAGGTTTACAATCAGTCATCTTAAACCACTGAAGAAGTTCTAGAGTATATTTATGTTGACACAATAAAATTCTTGCATCTATTTGAGTTATCTGAATCCTAAGGAAGTAATGAGCTAAACCCAGATCAACCATCTTAAATTTCTTAGAAAGGGAGTCTTTGATAGTTTGGATGTGAGAAATGTTACTACCAGTGAGTAGTAGATCATCAACATAGAGAACAAGTATGGTGATTTTTTCTTCATCTTTTCAAATGTAGATTGTGGGATCTGACTCACAATGAGAAAAAGCTGAGAAGATTGAAGTGAATGACTCATCTGAGGAAGTCATGTGATGAGTTGATCCTGAATCTAGAACCCAGTATTTTGATGAAGTTTTTATAGCTCTGCCTTGAACATTTAAGGCTTTTCCTATCTGCTTTTTAATGTCTATATTGTGATCCTTCATTGCTGCCTCTAGTTGTTGTAGTCTTTTCCAACATTTGTTCATAGAATGACCATTATTTTTGTAGTGAGTACAAGTTATGGGACTTCTTTCTTTCTTTTTGAATTCTTTAGTAGAGGTTGATGCTACTAAGGCTTTTGAGGAAGAGGGAGAGATCTCATATTTTGCAAGTTTTGTTTCCTCTCTAGTTAGCCTATCACAAAACTCCTCTAAAGAGGGCATTTTAAAACTTGTACCAAGTGCATCTTTTGTAGACAAAAAGGTGGTAGCAAAAATTTGAAACACTCCATTTAACTTAGAAAGAATAAGATAGATGCATTCTTCTTCTATTTTATCCTTGCCACTGCCTTTTAGTTGAGTGAGGACTTCTTTAAATTTGGTGAGAAAGTCAACAATATTGTTGAAGTCTTCAAGAGATAATGTTGTTAACTCTGCCTCTAGCTGCATTGACCTTATTTTATCCACTTTACCAAAAAGGTTCTTTAGTTTTTCCCAACTTTCAAATGGGGTTTTACATTTTGAAATGTGAAACCATAAGCTTTCATTTACATTTTTGCTTATAATACCCATTGTTTCATACATCTTCCCTTTATGAACAAATTTTTCATATTCCTTTTCAAATTCAGGTTGCTTCTCTTCTAGCAAGTGTGTGAGCCCTTTTTGAGAAATGAAATTTAATATTTTTGGCTTCCATGTATGATAGTTATGAGGGGTGAGAGGATCAATTGTATTCATTTTGCCAAAAAATTAAAGTGAACCAATAATTCCCCCCTTTAACTTCAAGTGATTTAGTGAATACAATGAATTGTAGCAGAAACACTTTTGTAAGGAAGGAAACATAAGCCCTTTTTTAATTACCAATTTCCTCAATATACCCGCCCTTACATGAGGGAAACTATAAGTATAGAGGAGATTTGGTAAAAAGAAGGATTGACCAGGCCTTTATACCTTTTCTTCTCAATTACCCGCCCTTACGTGAGGGAAACTATAAGTAATGAGGAGATTTGGTATGTGGAACATAGGCATATGAAGCAAAATTTAATCAAGACCTTTATACCCTACTTCTCAATTACCCGCCCTTACGTGAGGGAAACTATAAGTAAATGAGAAGTCTAGTACATGGAACATAGGTGATTAAAAATTATTAAGTGGTTTCTTTGAAAAGATTTTTGAGTTTCTTGCTTGAGTTAACAAATGTTCATGTGTTTTTATAAAAAATAGTTATATTTGATGAACTTTTAGAAGATGCTGAAATGAGATTGAAGCAACATAACTTAGTGGCCAAAGAAAAAACTGCCACACTTAGGCTCCACCACCAAACTTTCCTCCTATATCTGCTTACCTAAAAGGATAGCAGCAAAATTGAGAAAAATAAGGAAAGGACCATTAGAAATGATGCAAGGACCAACAATAACAACCCCCTGAAGTATTGAGAATAGGTGCAAGAAGAAGCACCCCAAAAAAAACCCCTGAAAAGATATTTTATTGAGATTTTACAAGGGGACCCATCACTCTCTTGCCTTTATATATTAGGGAGAGAAAAAGTGAGAGGGGTTATAATTGACGCATGCTTTTACAAATATTTTGGAAAAAGATATAAAAAAGTTAATACAATAACTTGTGAATGTATATCAATGCAAAACATGATTTAATAGCTCACTGAGATGGCTCCCATTGACCTACGAATTCAATGGTTTAGAAACCACTTTAGTGCATACGCTGTCCACGAACGTTGTCCTTTTGAATGTCATCTTCAACATAGTCCATGAATGAATGCAGTCCTCTGGAACGCAGTCGTCAACGCAACCATGAATGTTGTGGAGCAATGCAGTCTTTTGGAATGTAGTCCTCACGAATGTTGTCTTAACGAATGCAGTCCTCAATGCCTTCCATGAATGCAATCCATGAATGAATGCAGTCCTCTAGAATGTAATCATCAATGTAACCATGATTGCTGTGGATCAACACAATCTTCTGGAATGTAGTCCTCATGAATGCAGTCCTCAATGAACGCAGTCCTCAACTTTCCTTGGAGGCAGAGGAGCAACGCAGTGGTGTTATCAACTTGCAGGGCTCCTTCCTTAACGTAGGCCCATATCGTAGTCTGTCCATATCCGAATAGCAAAGAAAGGAATGATTTCTCTCTGCACTTTTAATTTCGTCAGTAGATAGCTTCCAAGCTTTTCGAATGGAAGGAGAAAGCAAGGAAGTCTATCTTATAAAAAAATTTAGATGTTAGCAAAATTCCACAAAATTAGAGACTTTGATATATTGGAGTGCAATAGATTTGACGAAGATAGAATGCCAACCAAAGTGCAGTTAAGACATTCGAATCTCAAAGAGAATCGATTAATATCGATTGAAATTTTGAGAAGGGAACAAGATATCATGAAATAAATTTGCTCCAACGTTCAAGAGAAGAGGACGTCGAGGATTGAATCTTTCAAATTGACATGTACGCACTATCAAAGCCGAAGTGGACACATTGGCTTTGGCCAGCGTGTATGATTTTTAGGATGTTGGCACCCTCGACAGTCTCAACAAATGAGATGAACACTTTGTTGCTACGAGAATGATGGCACTTCTCCTTCAATGATGGCGCCTTCTATTGGCTTGCTTGAGGTGGAGAACGGAGGATGTTGTATTCTCCTTGGAGAGGAGAGAAGGACGAACTTGGGCACCGAGGCTCCAAGAAAACCTTGAGATTTTTTAGAAAAAAAAAAATTAGAGATGTAAAAGTAAAAAATTTCAAAGCCAAGATTGCGATAGCAATATTTGGCTAAAAAAAAATTGATTTCACTAAAACAATAGTGAATTTTTCCTATAGATTATTGAAGAAGACAATATCATTCAGAAGAAACCTTTTACATATATCTAAAAAAAAATATAGTTAGAAAGAACTATATATAAAACTTTTGTAGACTTGAACAATGCAATGAGTAGTCTACAAGAGATATAAAGAACCAGCTCCTAGAAACTTCAAGAGAGAATGCTAGAAAAATCTATCCTGCTCTGGTACCATGTTAGAATTTCCCAAAAATAGACATGCAAAGCATCACAAAAACAATGAAGAGAAGAGTAGAACTGATTGATTTATTCCATGGATCAACTTTGTATAAATAGCAAAGTTGATCATTGAGATCCATTGGATTACAACAACTCACTAGTCTAAACTGAGAGTTCACCTGACTCATGGAAGAGTGGTAACTCAAGTAAGTCTATCCTAGTAGAACTTAAGAGAATAATTATTTATTCTAACACTTGTGATTTGGCCTGTTAGAGCTAGTGCTTGTAAGCTCACCCTATCTCTAATCCAAGGCTTCATTCCTAAGATAAATTTGTGTATTTTCATCTCATTATTCTGGTTATAGGATGGCACATATTTAAGGAGTCTCACAAACTATTCATAGTATTCCTCCACAGATCTTGATCCTTGTTGAAATGCAAAGAATTCCTTAAATTTATTCAAATAAAATTACTTTTTAAGGAATCTATCCTTAAAATCTTCCACAAAAACTTCCCACTTCAACTTGTTAGGTGAAATCTTATGTTCATATTTATAACAATTCCACTAGTCAATTCCTATTCCTTCCAGATAAGAAAGAACAAATATCGTTTTAGTTTCAGAGGAGTAGTTTCTTATGGAGAAATGAAGTTCCAGTTCATCTAACCATGAATCAACTACATATTCTCCTCCTTTTCTCGTGAACTTAGTCACTTTAATATGCTTTATGTCATTGCCCATTTCTTTCTTCATGCGGGCCTTGTTTTCACACTCTTCGAGATCTTCATCCTCTCTAATCTCAACCTCTGGATTTTCCATCTCATGATTGTTGTTGTGGTGATGTTGTGGATTTATAGCTTGCAAAATATGTTGAATTTGATCTTGCATTATGGAAATTGTGGCATTAAGGTTCTCCATATCTTTATCTAAATTCCTAGAACTTCCTTCTATCTGTCTGGATTCAGGACTATCGGGACTAGCTTATTTCAAGGTTCCTTTCATCTTACCTCTCAAGCTTGTCGCCATGTTTACCTAGAAGAAAAAGTTGTATTAACTCTCACTTATTTTCATAGTTGAAATTCTAGACAACTAGATTTCATCATAATTTCTCAAGTAATCTATTACTACTAGGTTCATTCCTTAGTTTAGTCTACTAACTCTGTTTTTGTCCATACACGCTTGAGAATAAGGAGGAAGTAATTCAAAAGACATAGATGTCCAGTAATTTTCCAAAAGAGTCTAAGGTACACCGCTTAAAACCCATAGAAGGAGGGTTCACTTAGCTCTTCCACTTTTGAACGACTATGGATCTATTCATGGGGGATAGGAACTCAGACATCAGTAATCCCAAGTACTAACTTTGTCCTTACCAAGTGTGTATCATTTAGAGTTATGGACCTTATGTTTGAGTTGTTATGTTTCATGCCCAAATATTTGGCTAACCTAGATCTAGCTAGAGTCTACTAGTTAGCCTAGGCTCTGATACCAACTGTAACAACCACAGTTGTTACACCCTCTTATCCACATTTTTTTATATAAATACATCTTTCATGAGGCAAGTGTACAATAATGATCTAAGATAGAATCATTCCATTTGGATTGTAAGTTATCAAGGTAAATATTATCAAGAGATATTAAGACTTGATGAGAGTCACTCTTGAGTAGAAGTGATCAGCTTCTACGAAACCCTCATACCCCTTGGATATGAGAATGTTGGCCAAGCGTTAGGTTTTATCCCTCCTAAAAAGAGAAATCACCCTTAACCATACTGTCCACCAAGACTAGTATATAGGTGAATGCCTTGAAGATGGAAACCCATCATAATGAAATAACCTCATCAATGGTTATTCATAGATCTTAGATTCCTACCCACATATTCTTGATGGGGTCACTAAGAAAAAAATCACTACACGTGATTAAAATTACATAATCCTTGGAATGCCATCTTATTTTTTTGGTGATTGATTGTCATCCTCCCAAATGTATTGAGTGCTTGGTTTGCTTCTAATTAACTTATATTAATGGTATTGTTCTCTCTAGTATTGTTGTGTAGGTCCTCCATAAGTTTTCCCTCTACACTATTGTAATCAATAAGAGATAAAAATTGTAAACATTCATTAAACATCATATATTTATAAAGAATTTTTATTACTTGATAAATTTCCAAAACATATATCACCTAACATGTATTGGAGGTGAATACTACATTAAAAGTCTTCTTTTCAATATATACATAAGCATGTAATCCAAAATACATCAAATATTACAACTTTTGGTTTTTTATACATCAATAGTTTCAACCATGCATAATTACAATGAAACTATCTCAAAACATGCTTATACAAAATGAATAGTATAATAGTATTCCATAATTGGTGTCCGGTCCTTCTCTGGAATGTCTTGAATATCCATGGTGTGAGAGATGATAGTGAAGGGATCAGGACAACTCGGATGCAAAGTATGCCAAATGCATTGCAAGCAAACATGCTAATCAAATATATATGCAATCATGCTCCAAACATTTGCCAAATGTATAACACATTCAAAGAAATCACCAAACATGAATCACAATATCATCCATATTTAGTATACTCACAATAAGTATTAATTCATAATCCCAACCATTATTTGTTTCGATTACCACAAAACATAAGGAAGAGTCCCATACCTCTTCCCAAGGAAAGGACACCAATCCATACTTTCCCAAAACTAGAAGACACTCTTCCACTCTTCTAGTTAATTCCATTCAGTTATAATTTTTATTATAATACATATGATGCACAATATATCATTACTTTGTTCATTCAATCAATCTAATTAATAGATTCTAAACCTCTATTCAAAATACAAATGATTTCCAAGTTTATAAAACGTTCTACTTTATGATAACAAAACCCATTTTTTTGTCAATAAGGGAAATAGATCTATAAAGAAAATACAACTTATTCAGTTGATTTCCCTCTTCTACTTCCACATATTAAATCCAATGCTCATAGTAAGTTAATTATTGTAACTTAAACTTAAAAAAATCCTATTTAATATTACATTCAAATTGAAATAAAAGTTCTTAATCAAAATAACTAATATTAATGGTTTCTATATTATACAAAACCATTCCATTCTTTTCAAACAAACATTGTAGACACCCCTAAGTTTTGGATTTTCCCGAATGTAGATATTATGGTCAACCTGGAGTATTATGACTGTATTTACCTATAGACACATGCCTAATATTCTTCATGCTACATGCGAATGATGTCCTCCACCAATCCCTTAGGAGAAAATGATATAGAATTCATATGATTAAAGCATCATAAATACTAATTTACTCTCTAACAAACGACGATGCTATGGATCTCAGGTTGAATAGGTGGTATATTTGATTTGGATAGACATGAAAGGTATAGGTGAGCAACCACCCCGCGTGATACTATGGAGCGATGACTACGATCTACGCAACCATTCCAGAAACAAACAAAAGTCTCAATACTGAGGAAACATGGCTTGTAAAATAGATATTGATTCATAATTGCTACGCCCTCAGGTTTATAATCTGTGCACAGTATAAACCCAGCTAAAGAGGTGACCAAAATTAATTTATGAGGAGCTAGACATTGCATTAGCATCTGCAAAGTACGATGATGGTTTCATGATGGAAAACATATCCTATAAAGGGCTCAATTCATCTGAGGGAGAAGGAGTATCCAATCCACTATGGAAGCTTAGTGCTCAATGATTCCTACATCAGAGGTTTACCTACAACATGGTGACATTGTTAGAATTACTATGCCATATCGAATTAGCATCTGGAGCATAAGTGGCCATATAAACAACATAAATAGAAACACACAATTTTGAGGCCTATAATCTAGTCATGGATTAAGACAGCATGGTGCCATTGAAACTTGTAAGAGGTAGTTTGATCTGCACTCATGGAATACATCCCGGATAAGGTATATTTTTAGCTTACTTACAACGATTAGGAGGACTGGCATCAAAATTCTAAACCCCATAAAGTTTCCAATTTTGATCTAGGAACCATATCCTATGATTATAAAATTTACAATAGTCGGGTATCACATAGGACAAAGTAGAGGTTGATTTATGTAAGCCCAAAATTTAGGCACATGATCATATAATAAAATATGACACGACTAGCTATCTATTTAGTAATGCAATTTTTTCAACAAGCTAAAATCTTGGATGCAAAAGAAATCAATTCGACTTGAAATAAACCTTGCGCATATCAGATCATAAGAAAAGAAGGATTCAAATGGTGATAAGCAAGAAAGAAATAATCTAGCCCTATGAAATCCAGTCACAAAGATTATTTTGAAGAAAAATGTAAGTAGGAAAGTCCCAACCTGGAGTTTCTAGCAGTTGAATGCTTCCCTTGTGCTTCCTTAAGCTCTTCTTCTTCTCTAGCCTTCTCCTTCCCACATAACATAGCCCCTTTTTTTTCAATCTCAATGGTGATTTATAGCTCTCTTTCTTCTTAGACAAGAAAGATGTTTCTATATATATTATTTATTTTTTTTTTTTTTTTTTTTTTTTTTTTTTTTTTTTTTTTTTTTTTTTATTTATTTATCTTCTTTTTCTCACCCCAAGTTAAAGCTTCCTTTAATATATATAAATATATTTTAATGGAAAGGGAATCCATAGAGATAAGAGCATAATCTTATCCACTATTTCAACCTTCCCAAAGTAGCCATGCATGTGTAGGAAAAATTAATCATTTAAATCTACAAGGTAGTTTTTTTCTCTTCATGTTTTAATCCAATTTAAAATTGAACAAGATCATACAAATAAATGACCTAATTTCCTTCTAAAATAGGATCAACTAGATCCAACAAGCATGCTCAACAAAATAAATCTTTTACTTTAAAAATTGCTCAATTTAAAGATTTCACAAAATCATAATAAATTGCATGATATTCTTTTCAATATTTTCTAGATTAATTTATAAAATTCAAAACATTATTAATGTGCATTTTTAAAGGAGCATTCAATTAAACCAATCTCATGCAAATTAATCATGAAATCAAACATAAATTACACACAAATGGCATACAAGAACTTGATGCATGTGCCCAGTATCCCCCATCACCATTTTTCCTTTGATTGGGTGGGACTTTTTAGAGTAATACTCAAGTAACACCGCCATCAAGGAGGTAACTAGTGATGATAGGAATATGAGATTTACCTGTTGAGTTGTCATAGTCATCATTTCCCTTCTCATATCTTGGTGGTCAATCTTCCACCTATGATAATAAATGTTCCTGCAATCAAGCAACGCATCATCATTTTCTTTTGATAAATACAATGCAAATATATTAAGCATTAAAACCATCTATCACTACACAAATAACATATTAAAAATAGTCCTCTAAGGTGGGATGTGACAACCAATAAGAAAGGATATTGGAAGAAATATCAAATCTTTTGAGGATTTAGCCTATGAAGAAAAAGCAAATCAGAGCTTAGAGGACACAATACAACATGATCAAAATATTAACAAGGAATCGACTATTCATTATTATCATAATTTAGGTATGAACATTCCTAATAAACCTAAAGAATGCACCTCATCATATTTTAAAGAATCTTGAAGTACCATGCACCATTCACGAGAAGAAAAGTGGTAGATAAAATGTAGTGTTAGATGTTAATACCTCTACCATTAATAAGAAAATACTAGAAAATGAGTAGAACAAGTCCAAAGCTTTCATAGCAAAGCTAAGAGAGGATAAATCAAATGAAAATAAAAGTTGTGAAATAATATTGAGGAATATAATAATAATACCTACTATTGATATAGGTAAGGTAAAAGGAGGAAAAACCTCAAATTATGAAGCCAAAGCCAAGGAAACAAGAGCAAACATAGAGAAAGGAACACAATCTAAGTTGGTTGAACTTCTTTTTGCTAAATAGTAAAATGATATTAGTAATTTGCACGTAGGACCAATTATCCCTAATAAGACATCATTACCATATCATGTAATATAAGGGGTGCTAAGGCCCCCTCAAAGCGGAGGTGTTTTAGGGACCTCTATTTAGGTAATAAGCATGATATTATTTATATTCTGAAAACTAATATGACAAAGGAAGAAGTTTCCAAAACTATGAAAGCAATGTGGGCAAGATGCGAATGGGATGTTATGGATTCATAAGGAGAAACAAGGGGAATTATAACTTGTTGGAATCTTGTTAGAACCTCTCATATAATCATTTATAAAACTAGACATTAGATAGCCTTTTTAGTCACATGCTACTTTGCAAATATTCATTTCGTATTTATCAATATCTATGGACCTACAACTTAGTCAGGAAGATTAGAAGTATGGAGTGGGATTTAAGCCTTTATGAGAAGTAAATACCAAGAAACCTGATTCATGATCATAAGATATTTTAATGCCATAACCAAGCTAGATGAAAAATTTGAGGGAATTAGAAAAATAACCCAAAGTATGAGATATTTATCTGCTTTTATTCAAAATAATAATCTATGGGAGGTTGAGTTTAAAGAGGAAAACTATACATGGACCAACAATAGGAGAGGCCAAAATCTAAAAGTAAAATAATTAGACAGATGTATACTCTTAGTGTTGGACATTTTGAGTCCCTAAGCTGAAATGTTGTCATTGATGTCAATAGAGCAATAAATGTCAAAAGGATCTATGAAGGGTTTTTGTGAAAACCAAGGCAGGGAAAATAAAAGGTTTTATTTAAAACCATGGACAACATATTTGATCTGGGTTTTTCTTAAAACCCACGTTGGGCTTTCGTTTCGTCGAAAAAGGTGCCCCGATGATGGAGTTATTTGAGTTTTAATGTTTGGTTTAAATTTTAATTATTTAAAATTTAAATTCAAATTTAAATGGAAAGTTTTCCATCGACGTCATCATGCAAATACAATTTTAATATTTCTGTCGACGTCTTCAAAGTGTTATTAAACACTATATAAAGGGGTGGCAATTAAACCAAATAATCATCCTTGCTCTCGTGTGTTAATTGCCTTGGAATTCGAAAGAGCTCGTGCGAATTGTTGAAAAGGAAGCAGAGAAGAAAGCGCAACGATTTGGAAATCTCAAACGTGGTATGAGGCATGGCGCATTGGCGTATCAATTTTGCTAAGACTGTGGGCAGCACAAATATCAAGGATCGAATCCCCTTGACGACAACGTGTGGGAAGCGCTTTGGCGCTTTGTCCTTTGCGGTAGGCGAAGGAAGATTAAAGGCCCTTTTGGCCTTTGCTTTTCCAATGAGCGCTTTGGCTCGGTTGGAATCTTAGCCATGGCTAAGACGCTCACGGTGTGTGATGGACGGGGGTTCGAATCCCCTTGAGAGGTATTTACGTTTTTGCCTTTAATAATTTTTATTAGCCCTAAAGTTTGGAGTTATAAGGTATTTAATGGGAATTAAATTTTATCATTAGGGTTGTGATTATTATTGCAAAAGCATATTTGATTTATGTTTTATTTTTATGGAAATGGAGAATTGATTTTAGGAGAAATAAGGAGTTGTTGTTAAAGTGATTTTGAGAGATTTATTGTGGGTTATTCTTAATAAGGGTTTTTATTAAAATAGACTTTGGTGGATGTGTTTATGAAGTTGGAGTGAAAAGGGTGTAAATTAAGTTATGCTTTTATTGTGATTATTTAAAAGACCACTAACCCTTATTAATATTGAAAAGGAAAGTTGTGATTAAGTGTGGCAGATTTTATGGACAACTTATTGGCATCAAAAAGGTATGGGCACATTCTCCTATTGATTGTTTGTGGTGGTTGATTTCTGAAATATCATTGGAGTGAAAAGGATTAATTGAAGTTTCCTTTGTGAAGATGGTTGGTTGAATGCTTCAAGGTTTTCTGATTTGTGAGTTGTATTTAAACCTTGTTTCATTAGCATTGTTGTTGAAGCCCATTGATGATGAAATGAACTTGAACATGATCTAGAAAAGAACATGAGTATCATTGTTATGTGAGACTTGAGATAAAGCATTGTTGGAAACATTTTGAGTTGGTTGATACATGCTTGAACTAGGGTTTGTGAGAAAGGGTTGTTCCTTGATGTGATTGGTTGAGTTGAGTTGGTTAAGCCTAGTCAAGTGGATGTGTGAAATGGTTGTTCAAGTTCCATAAAACAAACTATTCTATATTCTGATTTGAGTTGAGATTGAGATTGAAGAATAGGACATATTGAGTCTCTAACAATTCTCTTTATGCTTCTATTGAGTTGAGATTGGGATTTGAGTATAGAACATATAGAGTCTCTAAAAATTCTCTTTATGCTTCTATGAGATTGATTTGAGTTGAGATTGAGATTTAAGAATAGGACATATTGAGTCTCTAACAATTCTCTTTATGCTTCTATTAAGTTGAGATTGGGATTTGAGTATAGAACATATAGAGTCTCTAACAATTCTCTTTATGCTTCTATGAGATTGAATTGAGATATTGATTGTACTTTGAGTTTAGAACATATTGAGTCTCTAACAATTCTCTTTATGATTCTATGAGATTGAACAAGTTCTGTGTAAGCTTGTTAAGCAGATTTGAGACAAGTCTTTGAGAAGGCTTGTGGACTATTTTGAGTTAAGCTTTTGTGAAAGCTTGCTTGAGAATATTTGAGCAAGTCCAAGAGAGGACTTATTGAGCAGATTTGAGCAAGTCCAAGAGAGGACTTATTGAGCATATTTGAGCAAGTCCAAGAGAGGACTTATTGAGCATATTTGAGCAAGTCCAAGAGAGGACTTATTGAGTAGATTTGAGCAAGTCCAAGAGAGGACTTATTGAGAAGATTTGAGCAAGTCCTAGAGAGGATTTGTTGAGAATATTTAGACAGGTTTTGTGTGAACCTATTGAGCATATTTAGATAGGTTTTGTGTGAACCTGTTGAGAAGATTTAGACAGGTTTTGTGTGAACCTATTGAGCAGATTTGAGCAGGTTCTGAGAGAACCTATTGAGTAGAATTGTACTAGACCGATTGTACTATGTTTAGTGCAAGAGATTGAGCAGAACTATGCTAGACCGATTGAACTATGTTTGGTATAGTATTGAGATAGAGCTTTGGAGGTGACAGAGTATAGAGGATAGAGTCTCAGTGGATAGAGATCCAGCAGCCAGGACAATTGAAGACAAGATCTGAGTGAGAAGTCTTCAAGTGGAGAGAGATCCACCAATCAGTGCAACATAGAGACAGAGTCTTCTAGAAGATCACTAGCCAGAGCAGAAGGGGAAAGAGTTCTCCTATGGAAGAGATCCATGAACTTGAGATTAGGGGATCAACATCTCCTTTGGATAGAAGTCCATAAACATTGTAATTTGGGAAGGATTCCCAAGAGATTGATTGAGAAAGTTTTAGTAAAATATTTTCTCTGTGGAGGTAGCCCACATTGGGTGAACCACGTTAAAATGGTGTCTCTTATGTGTGTGATGCTTTGTGTGATGTTTATGGTTTCATTAATGTTGATGCTTCTATTTGGGAAAAAGTTTTATGTTATACTGTTCACCCCCCTCTCAGTATAAGCACATGTTCTTCAATTGGTATCAGAGCCGGTCTCTCCACAAAGAGTTTAACAACTTGGAGATGGATCCATCAGTATCACACATGTGCTCAGGGAGTGAAGAAAGTATAGACTTTGAAGAAGTGCTCTCCAAGTGTCTCCAAGATCTTGAAAGGATTCAAGAAGAGAATGCACAACTAAGGGAACAAATTCAAGATTTTGAATCAGCAAGAATTGAGCTTTTGCAAAGGCTAATAGAACTCGAAATGGAAGTGAAAGAAAGAAGAGAAATTGAACATCAATTAAGAGATATGTTGGAAGCCAAAGAAGCAGGACTTGAGAGAGTGGAAGCAAAAATTGTTATGTTAAAATGCAGAACTGAAATAAACAAGAGATTAAGTCAGCAAGAGGCAGAAACATCAAGCAAAAATAAGGTACCCCACCATATCTCCAGAAAAGAAGATCACAAAGGAAAGAATACCAGATTGAGTCCTCATCAAAATAGGTTACAAAATTTCTTCCATGGACATTGTTTCTCTTGCAATAAATATGGTCATAAAGTTGTGCATTGCATTAATAGAGACTATGATAGTAGTAGTATGGATTCTCTTGTATCATATATGGATGATGATGTTGAGTGCTACAAATGCAATAACTTTGGGCATATAGCTAGAAGATGCAATCTAGAAAATTCTAAGTCTAGTAGAAAGACCACAACTCAAACTACTAGGAAAGAAGAAAAAGGAAAAGGAAAACTAAAATATTTGCTAGTTCAAATAGCATTGCATGCTCAGGATAAAGAAGAGAAATGGTTTCTGGATAGTGGGTGCTCTAGACACATGACAGGAGAAAAATAAAAATTTATAACTTTGAAAGAAGGAAATAGAGGGTCAATAAACTTTGGGGACAATGGTTCAACAAAAATCAGTGGAAAAGGAACTCTAAGTATAGGCAATGGGAAAGCAAAAGCTGAAAATGTTCTATATGTGGAAGGCTTGAAACACAATCTCTTGAGCATTAGTCAACTTTGTGATCAAGGTCATATGGTAACCTTTCATCAAGATCGATGTGAAGTAAGAAAGTCTAAAACTGGAAAACTGGTAGCAAGTGCTATAAGAGAAAGAAATCTTTATGTACTCAATGAGATCAAGAGGGAAAAATGTCATTTATCCAAAGAGAATGAGGATCGATCTCAACACATAATATTGGGTCCAAATGAGAATCTTCTAATGGTTTTGGAAGATAAAGAATTGAGTGATCCTATAGAAAGCAAGTCAAAAGAAAGAAATGATATGGACAAAGGCAAACAAATAGAGGACTACTCAATAGAGAATGGTTATGATCTCAAAGGTGAACTTATCTATGCTCTTGACATAGTGAAGAAGGTAAGAAAGCAACACTCTAAGCTTGAAAGTCAGTTTCAAGAATGTGATGAAGAAATATTATTGCTCATAGAGGACTTAGAGAAGTCAAAGGCCAAGGCAAGTAAGTTCAGAGAAAAGTTAGAAGCAAAAATCTTGGAATGTGAGAAGTTAGCACAAGAAGTGGCTACTCTAAAGAAATATTTATAGGACTCCAAGATCAAGATGAAGAGTTTCACAAATAGCTCTAAGAACTTGGATAAGTTCATTCATGGACAACAAAGAACATCATGTTCAACAGGTCTAGGTTTTGGAAAGAAATAAGAAAAGGCAAAGTCTACTTCAAGTCTTGAAGAAGAAGAAACAACATCAGAAGAAGATACTTTAGAAGAGGGATTCTCAGATGTAAGTGAAAGTGAAACTTCTAAGGATGAGTCAGATTGTAGTGAGTCCAACAGGGACAATGGGCAAAGAAGATACAGATGGAACAACAATCAGAATAGGAGACCAATGAGGTCTAGGCAAGGAAGATTCAATGGGAGATGCTTCTCATGTCACAGGTTTGGGCACATGGCTTCACAGTGCAGGACACATGAAAGACAGGTATATGGAAGAGAACAACTTTTCCAAGGATATTGTTATTCATGTAATGAGTTTGGTCATAAGGCAATAAATTGTAGGATTCATGATAGAAGAGGATATGGCTTCACTAGGAGAAATCCTAAGACTATTGCACATCCAAGGAATAATAACATTAAGTGTTATAAGTGCAATAATGATGGTCACATAGCAAGATGGTGTAGAGAAAATATTCCAAAAATAGGTATGAACAGGAATAGGAATATGAACATGAACAGGAATAGGAATATGAACATGAATAGGAATATGAATATGAACAAGAATAGGAACATGAATAGAAACAAGAAGATGAACAGGAACAGAGACTCAGAAAAGAAAAGAGACTCAAAAAATAATGAGAACAAGAATAGGTACAAGAATAGGAACATGGATGAAAACAAGAATGAGAACAAGAATAGGTACAAGAATAGGAACATGGATGAGAACAAGAATAGGAACAGGAATAGGGATGATGACTCGGAAAGAAACAGTGAGAGAATTCAGCAAAAAGAAAAAGGAAAAGACAAAGGCAGAGAACAGTGCTTTCGGGGAGTAGAAATACTCCCACCCCAGAATTAACCACCTCATGTGGAGGTGGGGGAGGGGCTAAGCTAAGAGGCTTAATTCTTAGCCCCGAGCCCCAAAGGTGACCCTTTGCCATTGATGTCAAAGGGGGAGAGATTTGTGTATTATGGGGAGAGTTTTTGGATATGAGGAGAGATTTGATATCTAAGAGAGCATTGAGCCAGGGGGAGCAAAGCCCTAAGGGGAGCAAAAAATAAGGTCAGAATTTAGTAAAAGGATTTGGGTTGCCATCAATGACAAAGGGGGAGATTGTTGGACATTTTGAGTCCCTAAGCTGAAATGTTGTCATTGATGTCAATAGAGCAATAAATGTCAAAAGGATCTATGAAGGGTTTTTGTGAAAACCAAGGTAGGGAAAATAAAAGGTTTTATTTAAAACCATGGACAACATATTTGATCCGGGTTTTTCTTAAAACCCACATTGGGCTTTCGTTTCATCGAAAAATGTGCCCCGGTGATGGAGTTATTTGAGTTTTAATGTTTGGTTTAAATTTTAATTATTTAAAATTTAAATTCAAATTTAAATGGAAAGTTTCCCACCGACGTCATCATGCAAATACAATTTTAATATTTCTTCTGACGTCTTCAAAGTGTTATTAAACACTATATAAAGGGGTGGCA
Organism: Wollemia nobilis; assembly: GCA_028583015.1. Classification (NCBI taxonomy): domain Eukaryota; kingdom Viridiplantae; phylum Streptophyta; class Pinopsida; order Araucariales; family Araucariaceae; genus Wollemia; species Wollemia nobilis. The sequence goes on along the minus strand of JAQPPZ010001056.1, from coordinate 4,648,476 downwards.
ATTAAACCAAATAATCATCCTTGCTCTCGTGTGTTAATTGCCTTGGAATTCGAAAGAGCTCGTGCGAATTGTTGAAAAGGAAGCAAAGAAGAAAGCGCAGCGATTTGGAAATCTCAAATGTGGTATGAGGCATGGTGCATTGGCGTATCAATTTTGCTAAGACTATGGGCAGCACAAATATCAGGGATCGAATCCCCTTGACGACAGCGTGTGGGAAGCGCTTTGGCGCTTTGTCCTTTGCGGTAGGCGGAGGAAGATTAAAGGCCCTTTTGGCCTTTGCTTTTCCAATGAGCACTTTGGCTCGGTTGGAATCTTAGCCATGGCTAAGATGCTCACGGTGTGTGATGGACGGGGGTTCGAATCCCCTTGAGAGGTATTTACGTTTTTGCCTTTAATAATTTTTATTAGCCCTAAAGTTTGGAGTTATAAGGTATTTAATGGGAATTAAATTTTATCATTAGGGTTGTGATTATTATTGCAAAAGCATATTTGATTTATGTTTTATTTTTATGGAAATGGAGAATTGATTTTAGGAGAAATAAGGAGTTGTTGTTAAAGTGATTTTGAGAGATTTATTGTGGGTTATTCTTAATAAGGGTTTTTATTAAAATAGACTTTGGTGGATGTGTTTATGAAGTTGGAGTGAAAAGGGTGTAAATTAAGTTATGCTTTTATTGTGATTATTTAAAAGACCACTAACCCTTATTAATATTGAAAAGGAAAGTTGTGATTAAGTGTGGCAGATTTTGTGGACAACTTATTGGCATCAAAAAGGTATGGGCACATTCTCCTATTGATTGTTTGTGGTGGTTGATTTCTGAAATATCATTGGAGTGAAAAGGATTAATTGAAGTTTCCTTTGTGAAGATGGTTGGTTGAATGCTTCAAGGTTTTCTGATTTGTGAGTTGTATTTAAACCTTGTTTCATTAGCATTGTTGTTGAAGCCCATTGATGATGAAATGAACTTGAACATGATCTAGAAAAGAACATGAGTATCATTGTTATGTGAGACTTGAGATAAAGCATTGTTGGAAACATTTTGAGTTGGTTGATACATGCTTGAACTAGGGTTTGTGAGAAAGGGTTGTTCCTTGATGTGATTGGTTGAGTTGAGTTGGTTAAGCCTAGTCAAGTGGATGTGTGAAATGGTTGTTCAAGTTCCATAAAACAAACTATTCTATATTCTGATTTGAGTTGAGATTGAGATTGAAGAATAGGACATATTGAGTCTCTAACAATTCTCTTTATGCTTCTATTGAGTTGAGATTGGGATTTGAGTATAGAACATATAGAGTCTCTAACAATTCTCTTTATGCTTCTATGAGATTGATTTGAGTTGAGATTGAGATTTAAGAATAGGACATATTGAGTCTCTAACAATTCTCTTTATGCTTCTATTAAGTTGAGATTGGGATTTGAGTATAGAACATATAGAGTCTCTAACAATTCTCTTTATGCTTCTATGAGATTGAATTGAGATATTGATTGTACTTTGAGCTTAGAACATATTGAGTCTCTAACAATTCTCTTTATGATTCTATGAGATTGAACAAGTTCTGTGTGAGCTTGTTAAGCAGATTTGAGACAAGTCTTTGAGAAGGCTTGTGGACTATTTTGAGTTAAGCTTTTGTGAAAGCTTGCTTGAGCAGATTTGAGCAAGTCCAAGAGAGGACTTATTGAGCAGATTTGAGCAAGTCCAAGAGAGGACTTATTGAGCAGATTTGAGCAAGTCCTAGAGAGGATTTATTGAGAATATTTAGACAGGTTTTGTGTGAACTTGTTGAGTAGATTTAGATAGGTTTTGTGTGAACCTATTGAGTATATTTAGATAGGTTTTGTGTGAACTTGTTGAGCATATTTGAGCAGGTTCTGAGAGAACCTATTGAGCAGAATTGTACTAGACCGACTGTACTATGTTTAGTGCAAGAGATTGAGCAGAACTGTGCTAGACCGACTGAACTGTGTTTGGTATAGTATTGAGACAGAGCTTTGGAGGTGATAGAGTATAGAGGACAGAGTCTCAGTGGATAGAGATCCAGCAGCCAGGACAATTGAAGACAAGATCTGAGTGAGAAGTCTTCAAGTGGAGAGAGATCCACCAGTCAGTGCAACATAGAGACAGAGTCTTCTAGAAGATCACTAGCCAGAGCAGAAGGGGAAAGAGTTCTCCTGTGGAAGAGATCCACGAACTTGAGATTAGGGGATCAACATCTCCTTTGGACAGAAGTCCATAAACATTGTAATTTGGGAAGGATTCCCAAGAGATTGATTGAGAAAGTTTTAGTAAAATATTTTCTCTGTGGAGGTAGCCCACATTGGGTGAACCACGTTAAAATGGTGTCTCTTATGTGTGTGATGCTTTGTGTGATGTTTATGGTTTCATTAATGTTGATGCTTCTATTTGGGAAAAATTTTTATGTTATACTGTTCACCCCCCTCTCAGTATAAGCACATGTTCTTCACTTAGATCATTGGCTAGATAAAGGTATTTGTGCTAAAATTAATACCTTGACAATGATTGGTTTAGATCATTGGCCAATAAGAGTTAAAATGGTGGTAAGTGAATTAAAAAAATATCATATTTTAAATATGAGTAGATGTGGGAAGACCATCCTCAATTTGTTGATATGATAGTGCAAACGTGGAATTCTTTAGGAAATAATGGGTTGTATACAATTCCAATATAAATTAGATCAATGACATCTAGATTAAAATAATGAGACAAGAACACTTTTGGAAATATTTTTGAGAAAAAAGAACTAAAATATAAAATTTCAAAATTCGAAAAAGGTGAGCATAATTTTCACGACCCTCCCCAAAGTGGATCTTTTTGTTTGCTATTATAGATACTTTTATTATTATTTTATGTTTTAAATACTTTGCACATGGTACTACTGATGAATTAAATGTTGTACGTACATGTTTGTAAAATATGAAAATGGGAAATGACAATGGTGAAGTATTCACCTATAATCCAAGGGTAAATATAGACCTAGCAGTGAAATAATCACTAGTAGCCCGAGGGCAAGCATAACCCTCACTTGGATGCACTCATATCATTATTGATGCAAGTTCTTCCTTATACCTTGGATTATTTGAATTTTATAATAAATAAATAAAGAGTTCAAAATATTGAAATATATATATATATATATTTCAATATTTAATAATAATAATAATAATAATAAGTAAATGATCATTAATTAAAAAAAAATTTAATATGGCTTACCTCCGTGTAATTGAAGCCAATAGGAAATATGGCTTTTCACATATAAGCCTGTTGTTACCTTAGAACCTCCATTGGAAATTATAAAAACCTGAAGAGTGAGAAGACGAGGAGAGGAAAAAAAAGAAATGGGGAGAAAGAATTAGAAGAGAAATATAGGGGAAGAGAAAATTAAGAAAAACTAAGTGTTCAAGAAGGAAGAATCTAAGTGACAAAGCAACTAGGTCATTTTTATTTTTTTTGGATTTTTCCTCTTTTCTTCCTTCGTTTTCTTCCTTAAATATCTTTAAGTTCAACTAGTGTGATGTTTTTAACAAATTTTTAAATAATTGTTTTAACCGACCCATCTGGTTTCCTCTAGCTAAGTAGAAGTCAAATATTGTATTAGTTATTTATGATATATCCTCTTGTTGTTTGCATAAGACATTTTTAAATTGGCACTTCTAGTGATTTCTTGTTGACCTTAGAGCCTTATTAATTGCCTAATGTTATTCCACTTTATTATATTTATGAGGGAATTTGATGCTATATCCAAACAATCTGGCTGACTCACGCTTGAAGTGGTTGTCCCTAGTGCCTTTTCATCTTTTTGCTACGTATGGTATTATTTTTCTTTAAGATAGAATATTATTTGCTAAAATCAGGATGCTTGATTGTATATCCTTCCAGTTCATCCAAGATATAAGAGCTAAAACTTAAGGTGAGACTTCTTCTTTAACCTCTAAAATTAAATAAATAAAACTTTAGGACGACTAATTAAGGGTGTTTATCAAGCTCCCTATTGAGAAGTATTTTATTCTTCCCTTGAACATCATCCTTAAGTTTTTTTTTGAAAAAATTGAAAAAAACTTGTATTAAAACAAAGATCAGTTACAAATGGGAGTAAACACATCCCAGCCGAGAACAAAGAAGCAAGATTACAAGGCACGAAAACGTGGCACATTCCACCGCAGACCGCACAAAGTCAACAAGGTGTGAAAACGTGACATGTCGCGATATCACGACAAGCAAACCATCCATGGCCGCGCCAGAGCAACAAGCCGCGAAATCACGACAGCCAGACCCTGCGGCGCCTAATCACCAAAAGTGTCACGAAATCGTGACGGCTTTTCTCCTTGGTGCCCAAACACCAAAAGTGTCGCGATATCGCGACGAGTTTTCCCAATGGTGCCTATTCTCCAGAAGTGTCGCGATATCGCGACGAGTTTTCCCCTTGGCGCCCAATCTTCAAAAGTGTCGTGATATCGCGACGAGTTTTCCCCTTGGCACCCATTCTTCAAAAGTGTTGCGATATCGCGATGAATTTTCCAAATGGTGCTTCTTCTCCAGAAGTGTCATGAAATCGTGACGAGTTTTCCCCTCGGTAGCCATTCTTCAAAAGTGTCGTGATATCGCGACGAGTTTTCCACTTGGCGCCCATTCTTCAAAAGTGTCGCGATATCGCGACGATTTTTCCCCATGGCACCTATTCGCCAAAAATGTCGCGATATCACGACGAGTTTTCCCCTTGGCACCCATTCTTCAAAAGTGTTGCGAAATTGCGATGAGTTATCCCCTTGGTGTCCGTTCTTCAAAAGTGTCGCGATATCGTGACGACTTTTCCCCTTGGTGCCAATTCGCCAAAAATGTCATGATATCACGACAACTTTTCCCCTTGGTGCCCAATCACCAAAAGTGTCATGAAATCGTGAAGACTTTTCCCCTTGGCGCTCATTCTCCAAAAGTGTCGCGATATCACGACGTCTATTCCCCAAGGCGCTAGTACTCCAAAAGTGTCACGATATCGCGACAATTTTTCCCTTTGGCACCCATTCTTCAAAAGTGTCACGAAATCACGACGGCTTATCCCCTTGGCTCCTATTCTCCAAAAACATCGCGATATCACGATGATTATCCCCCTCGGTGCCCATTCTCCAAAAGTGTCACGAAATCGTGACAGCTTCCAGCCAAAGGCCGCGACGACGCACCAGGTCACGAAATTGTGACAACTTCCCTCCAAAGGTCGTGATGGTGCACCAGGTCATGAAATCATGATAGCTTCTCTCCAAGGGCCGTGATGGCACGACATGTCACGATGTCACGACAACTTCCCTCCAAAGGCTGCGATGGTGTAGCATGTCGCGATATCGCGACAACCTCCCTCCAAAAGCCTCGATGGTGCAACAGGTCGCGATATCGTGACAAAAACCACCCTTAGCATTATCTTTGCTCATTGTCTCAAGGATCGTTTAAGACCCTGCCTAATCACTTCATCCTCCAAAGGCATGTCACTGTGCAGCTGCACCCCTACCTCTTTCTCAGCACCCATCTTCGCAAGGAAATCAATTGCATTATTTAATTCTCTGCTCACATAGACGGGGATCACATCAACTAATTCCCTCCAGAGTTCCTTAATTTGAGATACCAGAATCCGCAACCTCCATGCTTTCGAAGCAAAGTTCCTCATGCAGTCTAGAGCACCAACCAAAATTTGGGAATCAGACTCGAGAATTATCCTCTTGTGATCCTGATTAACAGCCCAGATGGAAGCAGATTTGATAGCAATGGCTTCTGCTTCATTGTTTGTGGCTCTTCCCAGACCTTGCAGTTCCCAATAGAGCACTGAACCAGCATGATCCCGACAGACTATACCAATTTCGACACTACCCGGATTGCATTTTGTAGCTCCATCAGTATTGATTTTGATCCAACCTTCTAGGGGAGGTTTCCATTTAGCTCTGTCCTATCTCTCTTTCTCTTCAGCTCCCTCTTCCAGTGGCCCAAGACCAACCTGATTTTCCTCTTTAGCATAGATGGCAACCGTTTCTGTGACTTTGCTCCAGATGACCTGCCAAACTCCATCTAGCGAGGAGAAAGTTTCTCTAAAAATATGAGCATTTCTCTCCAACCACACCTGCCACCAAATGAAAAGTAAGCCAAGCTCCCAACCAATTCGAAGAGCTTTAGATTTAAATCTACCTCTCTTCCATCTTTCCCAAATATTGGTCCGAGTCAGATCACCATTAGCCTGGAGTTTAAAGTGAGAGAACCAACGCTTCCAAATATGGTGCGTGAAATGGCATTCAAACATCAGATGATCAACTGTTTCCTTGTTATTTTGGCATAATACACACTAAGAAGGACCGATGATTCCTCTACTTCTGAGATTATCAAAAGTGAGAATTCCATTATGCATAAACTGCCAGGCAAAGAAATTCATTTTTGGCCAGCCCTTGGAATGCCATATTTTCCTCCAATCTTGAATCAAAAATGAATGTGGGGGAGGCTCTAGGAGGATCTTATCATATCTGTCCTTCACTGTATATACCCCAAGGTTCCCATAGCCCCAAGCTAATTCATCCTCCTCGTCTCTCCCTGTGAGAAACCTTTATGTCAAGATTTTGGTCAAGATGGGTGCCAGCTCCGGAGGGATTGTAATTGGCCACTCCTCCAACCTCTTAAACTTCTTGAACTTATACTCCTCCATTTGGCTAGTGTTGAAATAACTTTCAATTTGGACCCAACCTTTGGCTTCTATGGTAGATTTAACTGGTTGCAATTCGGGAAACTCAGCAATGATGGGTGGGTACTGGTCCCATGAATTAGTCTAGAAACATGCCTTCTCCCCTCTCCCCACTTTCCAAAACAAATGGTCTTTAATAACCTAAGATCCAAGCTTAAGAGCCTACCAAACTAAGGATCTAGTGCCATCCAGAGGGAAATGACCCACTTCATTGAGGTGAACATGACCCAAGTATTTACTGGTTAGGATTCTACTGAATAAGGATGTTGGTTGGGAAATCCACCTCCAGTACAGTTTTCTAGCCAAAGCTTTGTTATTAAGCTTGGATCTTCTCAGTCCCAGCCCTCCTTTTTCCTTGGGTTGGGTAACTTTATCCCAACCAACCAAGGCCCATTTCTTCTCCCCTTTTGCTCCTTCCCATAAAAATCTTCTGGCCATTTTGTCCAGCTCTTTCCAAATAGTATGTGGGGCAGCCAAGATAGAAAATTTATAAATAGGCATGGCCTAAATAACTGATTGTAATAAAGTTAATCTGCCTCCATAGCTTAACCATTTATGAGACCAATGATTCATTCTATCTTTGATACCATCCAAAAGATCCTTCCAGATATCTATTTTTAATTTTTTGAAATGCAAAGGAACCCCCAAGTAAACTACTGGAAGAGAGGTCCTAATGAATCCCAAGATCTCTATAACTCTGTCCTGTAGCCTTTGGTCAAGATTGAAGAAGACCACTTTGAATTTTTATCATTAATGACTTGGTTTGAGGCCCTAAGGTAGACATTAAGAGTATCTCTGATTCCTCTAGCTTCCCTAAAGCTGGCCACTCCAACCAGTCCAGTATCATCCACAAACTGTAGGTGAGTCAAAATTTCCTCACCCACCTTGATACCTGATATCAGGCCTTGATGTCTTCTCCTCAAGAAGAGTCTACCTAATACTTCAGCCAAAATGAGGAAAAGATAGGGAGAGCAAGGATCCCCTTGACGAAGACCACGTGTGGCTCCAAAAGGTTGCGAAGGAAGACCTTTGATTAGAACAGAATAAGAAGGCATAGAAACACAACTCATGACCCAATCTATCCAATCCTGAGAGAAACCAAAGGCAGCCAACATATTTGACAAGAAACCCCACTCCACCCTATCATAAGCCTTGGACATATCCAGTTTAATGAACATTCCTTTATTACCAGATTTTTGCATTGAATGTATTGCCTCCTGGGCGAGAACCACCCCATCCAAGATCTGTCTAAACAAAACCCCCTTGATCTGAGGAAATGATGTTATGAAGGAGAGGTTTTAGCCGTTCAGCCATTATATTTGTGATTATTTTATAAATCATGTTGCATAAGGCAATAGGTCTGAAATCAGAGATATGAGTCCCCTCCTCCCATTTTGGAATTAAAGTGATGAAGTTATGATTTATTGCCTTAAGCATTCTTTTATTAGTTCTGGACTCCTCTATGACAGCCAAAACATCCTCCTCCAAGGTATCCCAAAAGGCCTAAAAAAACTCAATAGGAAAACCATCTGGACCTGGATATTTGCCAGTGCTCATTCCAAAGACCACACTCTTCAGTTCATCTCTATCAATGGGTCTAAGAAGGGCCTGATTTTCTTCTTCAGAGATAACGAGAGGGTATGACATCAATTACTTCATTTTGAGCCTCTACATCTTGCTCCATACTTTCCTTAAAAAGTTTAGAAAAGTAATCCATTGAATGGGAATGCATACCAGGAAGAGTATCAAAGGAGTGTCCATTCTCATCATGAAGGACTTCCATGTTATTCATCTGTCTCCTAGCGCAGGCTGATCGATGGAAAAAATTTGTATTTCTATCTCCTTCTAATAACCAAGTGTTTCTTGCTCTTTGTTTCCAGTAAGTCTCCTCTTGGTTATCAATGTCCTCAACCACTTTGCGCAAGGCATCATCCTCGATTTTGAGCTGCTCAATAATTGTTCCTTCCCTAAAGTGTTTTTGAACCTCTTCCCATCGGCCACCAAGGGAGCTCTTTGGAGGTGGAAATCGACTTATTAGCCTTGCCTCCATTGTTTCGGTTTAACTTTGACAAAATGAAGCTGTTTGTGGAATCGAAACATTGCTGTCCCAAAAGGTAGACGACCTTATTCCCACCACTGCGGAATTTTCTTTCGAAGATCCTCCTTTTGTAACCAAAAATTCTCAAATTTAAACGATTTGTGATGCTGCCCTGTCATAGTCCGTCCCTCCAACAAAATGGGAAAGTGATCTGAAACTGGGCCCTCCAAAATCTGAAATTTAATATTCCACTTTACAAATGCCTCCTCGGAGACCAAAAAATGGTCTAGCTTTACCTTCTTGTTGTGTGGCTCCCTCCTCTTGTTAGTCCAAGTAAAGTAGGTTCCAGGGCCTTTGATATCCACTAGGTGAAAGGCCTGGACTTGGGCAATCAGAAGCCGGTCCCTTGGATCCAAAACTGGGGTTCCACATTCCTGATCACAAGCAGATAATTTGGCATTAAAATCCCCAGCAATAATCCAGTCTAAATCTTCCCTTGAGGACCTCATGTTGTGTACAACTTTCCATTGGAGCCTCTGGCCTTCAAGATAACATCATCCTTAAGTTAAATATCAAAATTTTAGGGATTAACACTTATAATAACTTGTATCATTTTTGTGAGAAGCATTTGCTGTGGAACTATTGCTTCCAACGAGTCACTTTGACCCCAAAGAAACCTTGGTCCAAGCATCCTAGAGTGTTTGAAAGTTTCCTGTTGAAGTGCTTAGAGTTTGGTAATGTTTTGACCTAACTTATTTTTGTTTATTATGCATATCTAGCAATGGGATTGTTAAGTACGCTTTGGATAGCTATATTGTTCTTGTTTCATTTATTCGTGGAAAAGGAATTGGTTGAAATTGGAAAAGCGTTTTATACATCGTTTTCATTACCCTTTGACTATCTTCGATTATGGAAAAAGAACAACTTTAATTATGTTGAAAGGAAAGGAATACACTATGGTAGATTGATAATATATTTACTTATTAAATAAGTTTGCTATCCTTTCAATGTTGAAAGTAAACCTATTATCATCTCTTAAAAATGATTGGAAAAAGAAACTTACTTTAATACATTCTTTGCTTTTGATCACCGGAAATGAGCATGTCAACCTCCTTAGAATATGTTTGTAAAAGAAAATTATATTTTTGTTGATAGTTGGAAAGCTAAGATAAATTATTAATCTATGTACATTTTTCCTTTAATGAATTAAATGAAATAAACACTATATCATTTTTGAGTTAAAAGAGTAGAATAAATATTTCCTGCATGTTGCTTTTATGAATTAGATAATGACTTTTCTACATAGTTGATGTAAATCAAATAAAATTACCATTTGGTTAACCTTCTATAACATTTTATATGAATCAATCGAGTTGTATAAATTAACTTTCCACTATATTAAACATGATTTAAATAAATAGATAACCTACTACTATGTTGAAAATGGTTTTTATAAACCTTTTCTAATATTCAATAGTGCTCCTATAAAAGAAAAAGAACCATTAGAATTAATTAAGGGAAAAAAACATAATTGTTTATAGAATTATCCATATTAGATTTACATGCATTTTGTTAAATATCCTTGTTTTTCTCTATTAAGAAATGCTTTATAAATAAAATAATAGAAATAGTTAGGTGACTTGTATCTACTAAAAGTGATTCTTATTATTGTACCTTTTAAGATTATAAAATATAAAAGGAGTATATGTCTTTCTTAATAGTAAACTGATTATTAAATTAACCAAATAAAAAAAATGATTATTAAATTATTATTTTTATAATAAAGAACTAATTAAATTTTATTGTTTATTAAAATATTCTTCTTTTTCTAAAATTTGGATAATTTTGGGTAATGATCCATGATGGTGAAAAGCATAATTAATATAAACCTTGGTTTTAGATAGGTTTCTTTTATGTTGTAAAAATAAGAAATATAGCATAATTAACATTAAACTATATAATAATTTTATTTTTAGAAGTTAAAATATATCCTTTCCTTAAAATTATTGTGAATGATTATTTGAGATATTATTATTTGCTTGTAAAATTATTGGGAATGATAAATATAAAGGATTATTCAAAGCTTAGTCAAATTAGTAAAGGAATCTAAAGTAAAATAAGATAGAGATTAAAAATGTTGTCATTTTCCTTAGGATCATTATAACTATATAGACTTTTATAAAGATCTCTTAGGCATGGATAAAAGAATTCTCGGGTGACCGGAAATATACCTTCTTACCTTCTTAACATTAGAAGAAATTGAAGAAATAATTAAAGTTTATTAAGAATCCAAAGTATCTATCTTAATATTAACTTGGTTAAAGCTCCTTGTTGGTTAAATTATGAAAATAGATAGGAATAGAAGTGGCAAACACCTATACGTTGAATCTTATCTAAATATATTTTATCATGAGGAAGGTGATCAGTTGATTAATAAAAATACCCAATGCCAATTATACTATGAGAAATACTCCACTTGATTCGAGAATGGTTGCTCCTAGCGATATATTAGGACAAGTTATGTAAGGTGGAATGGTATGGGATATTCCACTAGGCCATTGAGCGAGTAGTACAATGATGACTCCTTACATAGTTATGAGTAGGAGTCCTAATGGTGAGGCTAAGAAAGTGTCCATAGTGGGTTGGTATGGGATATCCCATTGTTTTACTCATAATATTAGGTAGGTGAGATCATGTCCATTATCAGAGCAGTAACAATGACCTTAGTTGTATCTATGAAGACATAGACTCAGCTAAAGCACGAAGGCATCACGCCATAGAAACATTTATGTTATCCTAGTACAATTGGGCATGTGATACCCTATATATGGAACATGTTTAGTTTGAGGAAAAATATGTTCCCCTCTAAGTGTCATGGGCCTTAGAGGATAACCCTTATGTTGTGATCCTATTACCTCATCACAGGGTAGGTGAATGAGAAAGAAGAAACCACTAAAGCATTTTACGAGAGATTGGACGCTCCTATCCACTTGAGGGTTCTCTACAATGACTAAAACTCAAAAGTGGCTTTTGATGCGTTATACAATTTGGGTGAGCAATAAATAAAATTTAAAATTAAAAAAAAAATATCCAAATTTTTTCCTTGTCAGTAAGTTTAGTTGTTCATCCTATAAGTTTGTTGTGGAACCAATGGGTTAGGTTGGATTGTTATAGTTGGTATCAAAGCCTAGGCTAGTAGGACCTATAACTTTTCTTTAAACACAAAATGTATTTTACTAAAATAGCTCTCTTGTACCTAGAAAGGATGACATCGATGCTTAGGGGAAATTCTTCTAGAAACCTGGCACCCTCTAGGTAAAAAGAAGCTTCAATATGGTCTCGAAAGGAAAGATAGGTTAAACAAAACAATAATCCAAATAAGGAAGTGGATAATTTACCTACATTAGTTAGAAAGCTTCAGAAACAAATAAACCAAAAATGTGAACAAATGGATCAACAACAAAAGATGATTGAAATGCTAGTAACTAGGAAGTTGGTAGCAAAAGGTCCAAAAATTAGGTAAAGCAATCCTAAGAGACTAGTCAAGGATAGGAGAGCTCAAGTTAGAGTTGAACTAGCCAAAGACATGAAAAACGTTTAAGTTTCTAAATTCAATGGAAAGGAAGGTGGGGATGCTGCCAAAATATGGTTAAGAGAAATAGAAACATATTTCTCTATGAAAAATTATCATCTGAATCTCAAACTGCCTGGGCTACCTTGCACCTTGTGGACACGACTTTAGAGTGGTGGAATACTTATAAATCTGCAAATAATATCAAAGTTTTAGATTTGATGTGAAAAGAGTTTGTAGAGGAATTCAAAAAGAGATTCTTAACTAAACATTTTTATGTGAAAATTTTTGAGTTCTTGACTCTACGAAATGAATCCATATCTATTGATGAGTATTTTTAAAAATTTGTTAAATTATTGAAATATGTCTAAGAATATGAGAATAATAAGTAGTTGAAAATACAAAAAATTATCTTAGGTGTAAGTCCTAGGATCATAACAATAATTAATATGTTAAGCCCCAAAACTCTATAGAAGGCCTATGATTTAGCATGACAAGAAGAAACAAATCAAAAAACAAAAAGATCCTTCTATAATTACCACAAAATAATCGAAAAGGAAAAGGAAGAACTTAAAAATAGGAAGAGTACTAGATTCATGAGGTGGGCTAGATATCAAAATAAGAAAGTTAAAGGAGGATTTAATGAAGGGATTAGACTTGATAATAGGAACACCCACAGACCAAGTAGGGACAAAAAGAGTTATCCGTGAAGGAGCGACCATAGGTCTATTCCTCATAAAATAGACAATAGGCTTGGATATAGGAGGCCAAGATCAAAGAAAATAAAATTGACATTAAAGCACCAAAGTATGGGTGCTACATCTATGGGGGACCTCACTTTACCAACAAGTTCCCCCAAAGAGCCAATCAAATAAAGGACCTAGAGGAGTAGACTCATCACATCTATGCAACAACAAACAACTCAAGCTTGAATGGACAACCTACTCCCATGCTTTGAAAAGGTATATTGTTTGATAGAAATTTTGGTATTTTAATTGATAGTGATGCCATAGATAGTTTCATTTCTATTAGTATTATCAGGGATATGCCAAAAAGACCTAGATATTTGGAAAATGAATAGAAGGTAGAATATGGATCAGGATAAACTTACTCAATTAACCAATGTTTATTCGATGCCAATATTTTTCTACCTATAGGGAGAACTAACTAGCATTTGTATGTAGCCCCCTTGCATGTTTTTGATGTCATACTTGGTATGGATTGGTTAAAATCCCATGGAGCCCTCATTAACTTCCAAGAGAGATGGATGGAATAAAATGATGAGTCTAAACAACAAGTAAAGATTCAATGTGATCGGGGCCCTTTTCGACCATATTTGCTATCTGCACTACAACTTAGGAAATTTATGAAAAATGGTAGGATAATATATAATAAAAATGAATAAATATGAAGAAGATGAGGTAAACTCAGAATTGTTTAAGTACCCTATCCTAAATGAATTTAGGGGTGTCTTTCTTGAAGACTTACCGGGTCTTCCACCTCAATGTGAGTTTGATTTCTATATTGAGCTTTTGCCTGGGGCTAAACCTATGACAATAAATCCTTATTAAATAAACCAAATTGAGCTTCAAGAGCTTAAAACACAACTCTAATATTTGCTTGAGAAAGGACTAATCAAGCCCAGTGTATCACCATGGGGAGCACCAATTCTATTTGTAAAAAAGAAGGATGGTTCCTTGAGATTATGTATTGATTACCGAATGCTTAATAAAGTGATCATAATAAATAGATACTCCTTACTAAGGATTGATAACTTGTTTGATCAGTTAAGTGAAGCTACTATCTTTTCAAAGATTGCACTCAGATCCAAGTACCATCAGTTAAATATTCAAGAGGATACTTATAAGACTGCCTTTAGAACAAGATATAGACACTATGAATTCATAGTCTTACCATTTGGGGTAACTAATGCCCTAGCTGCCTTCATGAATCTCATGAATAGTGTATTCAAAGAATAGTTGGACTATTTTGTTTTGATATTTTTGGATGATATTTTGATTTACTCACAAACTAAAGAAGAAAATGACCAACATATGAGAATAGTGCTGGAGATTCTCAGGAAAAATCAAGTATATGGGAAACTATCAAAGTGTGAATTTTATACACAAGTATAATACATTGGGCATATTATCTCTGTTGATGACATTGTTGTTCATCCTAGGAAGATAGAAGCAATAACTAATTGATCTACGCCTACCAACGTAACCGAGGTATGCAGTTTTATGGGTATGGTAGGTTATTACAGGAACTTTGTGAGAAAATTTTCAAAAAATGTGCATCCAATTACAAACCTTCAAAGAAAGGAAAAAAAATTCAAATGGACTGATAAGTGTGAATAAGCTTTCAATATTTTAAAAGGAAGGTTGATAGTTGCTTTGGTTCTCAAAACACCTAATCCATCGAAAAAATTTACAATATGTACTGATGCTTCCTTTAAAGTATTGGGAGGAGTGCTAACTCTAAATAAGGCAATCATAGCCTATGCATCTCGAAAGCTAAAAAATAATGAGCATAATTATGCCACTCATGAGTTAGAGTTGGTAGTTTTTGTTCATGCACTCAAAATTTGGAGGTATTATTTACTAGGAAAATCCATTGAGCTAAAAATAAACCTTTAGAGTCTGAGATATATCGTCACCTAACCTCTTCTAAATGCCAAACAAAGTCGATGGATGGAATTCGTGGTGAAATATGACTTTGGAATTGAATATATTAAGGGTAAAACAAATAATTTAGTCAGTGCCTTAAGCAAAATAAGGCACATAACTACAATGTACAAATGTCAGGTAGACTTGTTTGATAGGATTAAAGAATAACAACAAAGGGATGGTTATTTTATTCAATGTTGAGAATGGATTGAGCTAAAACCTAATAAGGGCAAGGATTTTGCTTATAAGAATGACTTGTTATATTTTATGGATAGGTTGGTTATTCCGAAGTCAGGTGGGTTAAGAAATATTTTGTTACAAGAAGCCCATTGCACTCCTTATTCTACACACTCAAGAGGGGTGAAAATACAAGAAAGTATGAAGAAGAGTTTTAATTGGCTAGAAATTAAAAAGAATATCAACAACTTCATGGCAAGATGTCTGGAATGCCAAAAAGTAAAAGCTAAATATTTACATCCAACCAAAAAACTTTATCCTCATGAAATATCGACACAAAAATGGTAAGTCATCTTCATAGATTTTATTGTTGGTATACCTAAAACTAGATTTCAACATGATTCCATACTTGTGGTAGTAGATAAATTAAATAAGATAGCACACTTCATACTTGGTAACATTAAGGATGATGCATATTCTATTGCTAATAAATTTTCTAGAGAGATAGTTTGGCTTTCATGGATTTCTTGAGAAAACTATTTCAGATAGAGATTCTAGATTTACATTTGAATTTTTGATAAGCTTTGCATCGAACTCTAGGTACAAAATTAAATGTTAGTAATGCATATCATCTAGAAACATATGTCCAAAATAAAAGATTTAATCAGGTCCTTGAGGATATGCTATACATGTATTGTATGGACCATAAGACCAAATGGGAGGATTATCTCCATTTGGTAGAATTTACCTATAATAATAGCCATCATGCATCCTTGGGAATGGCTCCATTTGAGGCCTTGTATGGGAGAAAATGTAGAACTCCTTTATCATGGGATAATCTAAAAGATCGAGTAATGATCGGACCAGACACTATTAAGGAGATGGAGGAACAATTGATGATGATTCATCAAAGGCTAAAAGAAGCCATTGCTTGATAGAAGAGCTATACAAACCTATCATCAAGAGATTTTTCTATAGGAGACAATGTCTTCTTAAGGGTGAGACCTCATAAAAGCTCCATTAAATCCACCAAATTGGATCCCATATTTGTTGGCCCCTTTAAAATTATCAGTAAAATTAGTCCTATGGCCTATAGACTTGCCTTGCCACCTAGTTTGTCAAAAATCCATGACACCTTCCACATATCCTTGCTTAGGAAATATGTTGTTGATTCATCTCACATTTGGAATGTGTCTAATTTGCATATGGCAGATCCTCTGGCCATTGAAGTTTGCTCAACTTGGATACTAGCTTTTCAAACAAAAAAGTTAAGAAAAATAAATATAGAGCAATGTAAGGTCCAATGAGACCAATATTCAGAGAAAAATGCTTCATGGGAAGATGTAAACATTATGAAAGAACAATTTCCTTTTCTATTTGAATAAATGTATATACATAAAAACACAAGGGATTGTGTTTAATTTAGGGAGGAAGAATGTCACGACCCTCCCCGAAGTGGATCTTTTTATTTGCTATTATAAATGTTTTTATTATTATTTTATGTTTTAATACTTTGGACATGGTATTGCTAATGAATTTTGTGTTGCAGGTACAAGTTCGTGAAAGATGAAAATGAGAAATGATGATGGTGAAGTATTCACCAATAGTCCAAGGGTAAATATAGCCTTGGTGGTGAAATAATCACCAGTGGCCCGAGGGCAAGCATAGCCCTCACTTGGATGCACTCATATCATTGTTGATGCAAGTTCTTCCTTAAACCTTGAATTATTTAAATTTTATAATAAATAAATAAATAATTTTAAATATATATATATATATATATATAAATATATATATAATAAGTAAATAATCATAAATTAAAAATATTTTCAATAAAGTAAATAATTTGTTTATATGGTTTACCTCCGTGTAATTGATTTTCCATGTGGTAAACAAGCCAATAGGAAATCTGGCTTTTTGCATGTAAGCCTGTTGTTACCTTAGAAAATCCCTTGGAAATTATAAAAACCTAAAGAGTGAGAAAGGGAGAGGAGGAAAAAAAAAGATATTTGGGGAGAAAGAATCAAAAGAGAAAGACAGGGGAAGATAAAGTTAAGAAAAACTAAGTGTTGAAGGAAGAATCTAAGCAACAAATCAACCAGGTCATTTTAAAATCCTTTGGATTTTTTCTCTTTTCTTCCTTGAGTATCTTTAAATTCAACTGATGTGATGTTTTTAGCAAATTTTTAAATAATTTATTTAACCAATCCATCTAGTTTTCTCTGGCTAAGTAGAAGTCAAAGATTGTATTGATTATTTTTGATATGTCCTCATGTTGTTTGTATAAGATATTTTTAAATTGGCACTTCTGATGATTGCTTGTTAACCTTAGAGCCTTCTTAATTGTCTATTGTTATTCGATTTTATTATTTTTTTGAAGACATTTGATTCTATATCCAAGCAATCTGGTTGACTCACACTCGAAGTCACTGTCCCCAGTACCTTTTCTCCTTTTTGTTATGTATGTTGTTATTTTTATCTAAGACTAAAAATTATCTGCTAAAATCAGGATGTCTGATTCTATATATTTTTAGTTCACCCAGTATATAAGATCCAAAACTTAAGGCGAGACTTATTTAACCTTTAAAATTAAATTAATAAAACATTAGGGCGACTTAATAAGAGTGTTTATCAAGTATCCCTATTGAGTAGCAGTTTATTCTTCCCTTGAACATCATCCTTAAGTTAATTATCAAAAGTTTAGGGATTAACACTGATAAAAACTTGCATAATTTTCATGAGAAGCATTTGCTATGGAACTATTGGTTCCAATGGGCCACTCCAATCCTAAAGAAACCCCAATCCATGAATCCTGAGTGTTCAAACATTTCCTATTGAAGTACCCAAAATTTGGTAACTTTTTCACTTATTTTTTTATTATACATATCTGACAATGGGATTATTAAGTTACACTTTGGATAGCTACATTGTTCTTATTTTAGTTGCTTGTGGAAAAGGAATTGGCTGGAATTAGCAAAGCATTTTATACATCATTTTCATTACCCTTTGGCTGTCTTCGGTTATGGAAAATGAAAATTTTTAATTATGTTGAAAGGAAAGGAATATACTATGGTAGATTGATGATATATTTACTTATTAAATAAGTTCTCTATTCTTTGAATGTTGAAAATAAACCCATTTGAAGAACACAAGATTATACTGAGAGGGGGGGTGAATAGCATAAGACCACTTTTTACTTTTTCTTTCCCAATCAATATTATGCAATGAAAATATAGCAATATCAATAGTAGTAATCAAATAAATGCACAAATCACCACACACAATAGAGACACCACAATTTACGTGGTTCACCCAATGTGGGCTACTCCATGGAGAAAATATTTCACTAAATTTTCTCAATCAATATCTTGGGAATCATTTCCCTATTACAATGTTTATGGACCTCTATCCAATGGAGATATCAATCCCCTAAATCAAGTTCATGGATCTCTATCCACAAGAGAACTCCTTCTCCTTTGCTCTAGCTAGTGATCCTCTAGAAGACTACTGCCTCCACTACATTGGCTTGTGGATCTCTCTCCACTAAAGAATCTTGTCCCCACTTAGAATACCTATCCTCACTACCCTAGCTAATGGATCTCTATCCACTAGAGATTACTTTTCTCTCTACTCTTTCACCTCCAAAGCTCTGTCTCAAATATTCACTAAAATAAGTCCTTCGATCTAGCACAAATCTGCTCAATCTCAATCTCTAGTCTGGCACAAACCTGTCCTCAAATCTGCACCAAAATTTGTTCAACAAGTCCACACATAACTTGCTTAAATATTCTCAATAAGTCCACACATAACTTGCTCAAATCTGCTCAACAAGTCCACATAGAACTTGCTCAAATATGCTCAACAAGTCCACACAGAACTTGCTTAAATATGCTCAATAAATCCACACAAAACTTGCTCAAATCTGCTCAACAAGTCCACACAAAACTTGCTCAAATTTTCTCAACAAGTCCACACAGAACTTGCTCAAATATTCTCAACAAGTCCACACAGAACTTGCTCAAATATTCTCAACAAGTCCATACAAAACTTGCTCAAATCTGCTCAACAAGTCCATACAGAAATTGTCCAATATCATATAATCATAAAGAGAATTTTTAGAGACTCAATATGTTCTACACTTATCACAATGCTCAATTACTTTCTCAACTCAATTTAGAATATAGAATAGTTTATTTTATGGAACTTTAACATTCACTTCACACATCCACTTGACTAGGCTCAATCAACTCTACTCAACCAATCACTCAATGAAACAACCCTTGCTCACAACCCTAGTCCAAGCATATGAACACTTCACTCAAAATATTTCCAATAATGCTCAACAACAAATATCACATAACAATGATACTCATGTTCTTTTCAAACCCTATTTCAAGTTCTTTGCACAACAACTTACTTCAACAACAATACTTATAAAACAATCTTCACATAGCAATGATACTCATGTTCTTTTCAAATCCTAGTTCAAGTTCTTTGCACAACAACTCACTTCAACAACAATACTCTAACCCTCACTCAAGTTTTTCACACAATCAATGGCTTCAACAAAAATGCTTATAAAATAAGGTTTTAACAACAATTTTTTATTCACCTTGAAGCATTAGCTCAAAACACTCAATAGGAAACCCCAATCAATTCCTTTTCACTCCAAAATTATTTTTCAGAAAACCAATCAATCAAATCAACTATGGAATAATGTGCTCATACTTTTTTTATTGATTATGAAGGGATCTCATAATAACTTGTATCATTTTTGTGAGAAGCATTTGTTGTGGAACTATTGCTTCCAACGGGTCACTTTGACCCCAAAGAAACCTTGGTCAAAGCATCCTAGAGTGTTTGAAAGTTTCCTGTTGAAGTGCTTAGAATTTGGTAATGTTTTGACCCAACTTATTTTTGTTTATTATGCATATCTAGCAATGGGATTGTTAAGTATGCTTTGGATAGCTATATTGTTCTTGTTTCAATTATTCGTGGAAAAGGAATTGGTTGGAATTGGAAAAGTGTTTTATACATCGTTTTCATTACCCTTTGACTATCTTCGATTATGGAAAAAGAACAACTTTAATTATGTTGAAAGGAAAGGAATACACTATGATAGATTGATAATATATCTACTTATTAAATAAGTTTGCTATCCTTTCAATGTTGAAAGTAAACCTATTATCATCTCTTAAAAATGATTGGAAAAAGAAACTGATTTTAATACATTCTCTGCTTTTGATCATCGGAAATGAGCATGTTATCCTCCTTAGAATATGTTTGTAAAAGAAAATTATATTTTTGTTGATAGTTGGAAAGCTAAGATAAATTGTTAATTTATGTACATTTTTCCTTTAATGAATTAAATGAAATAAACACTATATCATTTTTGAGTTAAAAGAGTAGAATAAATATTTCCTGCATGTTGCTTTTATGAATTAGATAATGAATTTTCTACATAGTTGATGTAAATCAAATAAAATTACCATTTGGTTAACCTTCTATAACATTTTATATGAATCAATCGAGTTGTATAAATTAACTTTCCACTATATTAAACATGATTTAAATAAATAGATAACCTACTACTTTGTTGAAAATGGTTTATATAAACCTTTTCTAATATTCAATAGTGCTCCTATAAAAGAAAAAGAACCATTAGAATTAATTAAGGGGAAAAAACTTAATTGTTTATAGAATCATCCATATTAGATTTACATGCATTTTGTTAAATGTCCTTGTTTTTCTCTATTAAGAAATGCTTTATAAATAAAATAATAGAAATAGTTAGGTGACTTGTATCTACTAAAAGTGATTCTTATTATTGTACCTTTTAAGATTATAAAATATAAAAGGAGTATATATCTTTCCTAATAGTAAATTGATTATTAAATTAACCAAATAAAAAAAAATGATTATTTAATGATTATTTTTATAATAAAGAACTAATTAAATTTTATTGTTTATTAAAATATTCTTCTTTTTCTAAAATTTGGATAATTTTGGCTAATGATCCATGATGGTGAAAAGCATAATTAATATAAACCTTGGTTTTAGATAGGTTTCTTTTATGTTGTAAAAATAAGAAATATAGCATAATTAACATTAAACTATATAATAATTTTATTTTTAGAAGTTAAAATATATCCTTTCCTTAAAATTATTGTGAATGATTATTTGAGATATTATTATTTGCTTGTAAAATTATTGGGAATGATAAATATAAAGGATTATTCAAAGCTTAGTCAAATTAGTAAAGGAATCTAAAGTAAAATAAGATAGAGATTAAAAATGTTGCCATTTTCCTTAGGATCATTATAACTATATAAACTTTTATAAAAATCTCTTAGGCATGGATAAAGGAATTCTCGGGTGACCTGAAATATACCTTCTTACCATCTTAACATTAGAAGAAATTGAAGAAATAATGAAAGTTTATGAAGAATCCAAAGTATCTATCTTAAGATTTACTTGGTTAAAGGTCCTTGTTGGTTAAATTATGAAAATAGATAGGAATAGAAGTGGCAAACACATTTTATACGTTGAATTTGATCTAAATATATTTTATCATGAGGAAGGTGATCAGTTGATTAAATAAAAATACCCAATTCCAATTATACTATGAGAAATACTCCACTTGATTCGAGAATGGTTGCTCCTAGCGATATATTAGGACAAGTTATTTGATGTGGAATGGTATGGGACATTCCACTAGGCCATTGAGCGAGTAGTACAATGATGACTTCTTACATAGTTATACGTAGGAGTCCTAATGGTGAGGCTAAGAAAGTGTCCATAGTGGGTTGGTATGGGACATCCCATTGTTTTACTCATAATACTGGGTAGGTGAGATCATGTCCATTATCAGAGCAGTGACAATAACCTTAGTTGTATCTATGAGGAGATAGAATCAACTAAAGCACGAAGGCATCACGCCATAGAAACATTCATGTTATCCTAGCACAATTTGGCATGTGATGCCCTATATATGTAACGTGTTTAGTTTTAGGAAAAATATGTCCCCCTCTAAGTGTTATGCGCCTTAGAGGATAACCCCTATGTTGTGATCCTATTACCTCATCCTAGGGTAGGTGAATGAGAAAGAAGAAACCACTAAAGCATTTTATGAGAGATTGGACACTCCTATCCACTTGAGGGTCGTCTACAACGACTAAAACTCAAAAGTGGTTTTCGATGCGTTATACAATTTGGGTGAGCAATAAATAAAATTTAAAATTAACAAAAAATTAGCCCAAATTTTTTCCTTGTCAGTAAGTTTAGTTGTTCATCCTATAGATTTGTTGTGGAACCAATGGGTTAGACTGGGTTGTTATAGTTGGTATCAAAGCCTAGGCTAGTAGGACCTATAACTTTTCTTTATACACAAAATGTATTTTACTAAAATAGCTCTCTTGTACCTAGAAAGGATGACATCGATGCTTAGGGGAAATTCTTCTAGAAACCTGACACCTTCTAGGTAAAAAGAAGCTTCAATCTAGCCTCAAAAGGAAAGCTTCAGAAACAAATAAACCAACAATGTGAACAAATGGATCAACAACACAAGATGATTGAAATGCTAGTAATTAGGATGTTGGTAGCAAAAGGTCCAAAAATTAGGTAAAGCAATCCTAAGAGACTAGTCAAGGATAGGAGAGCTCAAGTTAGAGTTGAATTAGCCAAAGACATGAAAAACGTTAAAGTTTCTAAATTCAATGGAAAGGAAGGTGGGGATGCTGCCAAAATATGGTTAAGAGAAATAGAAACATATTTCTCTATGAAAAATTATCATCTGAATCTCAAACTGCCTAGGCTACCCTGCACCTTGTGGACATGACTTTAGAGTGGTGGAATACTTATAAATCTACAAATAATATCAAAGCCTTAGATTTGATGTGAAAAGATTTTGTAGAGGAATTCAAAAAGAGATTCTTAACTAAACATTTTTATGTGAAAAATTTTGAGTTCTTGACTCTACGACATGAATCCATATCTATTGATGAGTATTTTTAAAAATTTGTTAAATTATTGAAATATGTTCGAGAATATGAGAATAATGAGTAGTTGAAAATACAAAAATTCATCTTAGGTGTAAGTCCTAGGATTAACAATTATTAATATGTTAAGCCCCAAAACTCTATAGAAGGCCTATGATTTAGCATGACAAGAAGAAACAAATCAAAAAACAAAAATATCCTTCTATAATTACCACAAAATAATCAAAAAGGAAAAGGAAGAACTTAAAAATAGGAAGAGTACTAGATTCATGAGGTGGGCTAGATATCAAACTAAGAAAGTTAAAGGAGGATTTAGTGAAGGGATTAGAATTGATAACAGGAACACCCACAGACCAAGTAGGGAAAAAAAGAGTTATTCGGGAAGGAGCGACCATAGGTCTATTCCTCATAAAATAGACAATAGGCTTGGATATAGGAGTCCAAGATCAAATAAAATAAAATTGACATTAAAGCACCAAAGTATGGGTGCTACATCTGTGGGGGACCTCTCTTTACCAACAAGTTCCCCCAAAGAGTCAATCAAATAAAGGACCTAGAGGAGTAGACTCATCACATCTATGCAACAACAAACAACTCAAGCTTGAATGGACGACCTACTCCCATGCTTTTGAAAGGTATATTGTTTGATAGAAATTTTGGTATTTTAATTGATAGTGATGCCATAGATAGTTTCATTTCTATTAGTATTATCAGGGATATGCCAAAAAGACCTAGATATTTGGCAAATGACTAGAAGGTAGAATATGGATTAGGATAAACTTACTCAATTAACCAGTGTTTCTTTGATGCCAATATTTTTCTACCTATGAGAACCAACCAATGTTTGTTCGATGCCAATAGTTTTCTATCTATGAGAACTAACTGGCGTTCATATGTAGCCCCCTTGCATGTTTTTGATGTCATACTTGGTATGGATTGGTTAAAATCCCATGGAGCCCTCATTAACTTCCAAGAGAGATGGATGGAATAAAATGATGAGTCTAAACAACAAGTAAATATTCAATGTGATCGGGGCCATTTTCGACCACATTTGCTATCTGCACTACAACTTAGGAAATCTATGAAAAATGGTAGGATAATATATAATTAAGATGAATAAATATGAAGAAGATGAGGTAAACTCAGAATTGTTTAATGTTGAGAATGGATTGAGCTAAAACCTAATAAGGGCAAGGATTTTGCTTATAAGAATGACTTGTTATATTTTAGGGATAGGTTGGTTATTCTAAAGTCAGGTGGGTTAAGAAATATTTTGTTACAAGAAGCCCATTGCACTCCTTATTCTACACACTCAAGAGGGGTGAAAATACGAGAAAGTATGAAGAAGAGTTTTAATTGACTAGAAATTAAAAAGAATATCAACAACTTCATGGCAAGATGTCTAGAATGCCAAAAAGTAAAAGCTAAATATTTACATCCAACCAAAAAACTTTATCCTCATGAAATCTCAACACAAAAATGGTAAGTCATCTTCATAGATTTTATTGTTGGTCTACCTAAAACTAGATTTCAACATGATGCCATACTCGTGGTAGTAGATAAATTAAATAAGATATCACACTTCATACTTGGTAACATTAAGGATGATGCATATTCTATTGCTAATAAATTTTCTAGAGAGATAGTTTGACTTTCATGGATTTCTTGAGAAAACTATTTCAGATAGAGATTCTAGAT
Source organism: Wollemia nobilis (assembly GCA_028583015.1). Taxonomy (NCBI): domain Eukaryota; kingdom Viridiplantae; phylum Streptophyta; class Pinopsida; order Araucariales; family Araucariaceae; genus Wollemia; species Wollemia nobilis. The sequence goes on along the minus strand of JAQPPZ010001056.1, from coordinate 4,623,597 downwards.
TTACATTTGAATTTTTGATAAGCTTTGCATCGATCTCTAGGTACAAAATTAAATGTTAGTAATGCATATCATCCAGAAACATATGTCCAAACTAAAAGAGTTAATCAGGTCCTTAGGGATATGCTACACATGTATTGTATGGACAATAAGATCAAATGGGAAGATTATCTCCATTTGGTAGAATTTACCTATAATAATAGCCATAATGTATCTTTAAGAATGGATCCATTTGAGGCCTTGTATGGGAGAAAATGTAGAACTCCTTTGTTATAGGATAATATAAAATATCGAGAAATGATCAGATCAAACACTATTAAGAAAATGGAGGAACAATTGATGATGATTCATCAAAGGCTAAAAGAAGCCATTGCTTGATAGAAGAGCTATACAAACCTAAAAATATCATCAAGATATTTCTCTATAGGATACAATGTCTTCTTAAGGGTGAGATATCATACAAGCTCCATAAAATCCTCCAAATTGGATACCATATTTGTTGGCCACTTTAAAATTATCTGGTAAAATTAGTCCTATGGCCTATAGACTTGCCTTGTCACCTAGTTTGTCAAAAATCAATGACAACTTCCACATATTCCTGTTAAGGAAATATGTTGTTGATTCATCTTATATTTGGAATGTGTCTAATTTGCATATGGCAGATCCTCTGGCCATTGAAGTTCACCCAACTTGGATACTAGCTTTTCAAATAAAAAAGTTAAGGAAAATAAATATAGAGCAATGTAAGGTCCAATGGGACCAATATTCTATGAAAAATGCTTCATAGAAGATGTAAACGTTATGAAAGAACAATTTATTTTTCTATTTAAATAAATTTATGTATTAAAAACACTAGGGACTGTGTTTAATTTAGGGGGGAAGAATGTCACGACCCTCTCCGAAGTGTTTATTTGCTATTATAAATACTTTTATTATTATTTTATGCTTTAAATACTTTGGACATGGTACTGCTAATGAATTTTGTGTTGCAGGTACAAATTCGTGAAAGATGAAAATGAGAAATAATGATGGTGAAGTATTCACCAATAGTCCAAGGGCAAATATAGCCCTGGTGGTGAAATAATCACCAGTGGCCCGAGGGCAAGCATAGCCCTCACTTGGATGCACTCATATCATTGTTGATGCAAGTTCTTCCTTAAACCCTAAATTATTTAAATTTTATAATAAATAAATAAATAATTTAATATATATATATATATATATATATATATAATAAGTAAATAATCATAAATTAAAAATATTTTTCAATAAAATAAATAAATTTTTTATATGGTTTACCTCCGTGTAATTGATTTTCCATGTGGTAAACAAGCCAATAGGAAATCTGGCTTTCTGCATGTAAGCTTGTTGTTACCTTAGAAACTCCCTTGGAAATTATAAAAACCTAAAGAGTGAGAAAGGGAGGGGAGGAAAAAAAAAGATATTTGGGGAGAAAGAATCAAAAGAGAAAGACAAGGGAAGAGAAAGTTAAGAAAAACTGAGTGTTGAAGAAGGAAGAATCTAAGCAACAAATCAACTAAGTCATTTTAAAATCCTTTGTATTTTTTCTCTTTTCTTCCTTGAGTATCTTTAAATTCAACTGATGTGATGTTTTTATAAAATTTTTAAATAATTGATTTAACCAATCCATCTGGTTTTCTCTGGCTAAGTAGAAGTTGAAGATTGTATTGATTATTTCTGATATGTCCTCATGTTGTTTGTATAAGATATTTTTAAATTGGCACTTTTGGTGATTGCTTGTTAACCTTAGAGCCTTCTTAATTGCCTATTGTTATTCTATTTTATTCTTTTTTTGAAGACATTTGATTCTATATCCAAGCAATTTAGCTGACTCACACTCGAAGTCACTGTCCCCAGTGCCTTTTCTCCTTTTTGTTATGTATGTTGTTATTTTTATCTAAGACTAAAAATTATCTGCCAAAATCGGGATGTCTGATTCTATATATTTTTAGTTCACCCAGCATATAAGAGCCAAAAATTAAGGTGAGACTTCTTTAACCTCTAAAATTAAATAAATAAAACATTAGGGCGACTTAATAAGAGTGTTTATCAAGTATCCTTATTGAGTAGCAGTTTATTCTTCCCTTAAACATCATCCTTAAGTTAATTATCAAAATTTTAGGGATTAACACTGATAAAAACTTGCATAATTTTCATGAGAAACATTTGCTATGGAACTATTGGTTCCAATGGGCCACTCTAATCCCAAAGAAACACCAATCCAGGAATCCTGAGTGTTCGAACATTTCCTATTCAGTACCCAAAATTTGGTAAATTTTTCACTTATTTTTTTATTATACATATCTGACAATGGGATTATTAAGTTACACTTTGGATAGCTACATTGTTCTTATTTTAGTTGCTTGTGGAAAAGGAATTGGATGGAATTAGCAAAGCATTTTATACATCATTTTCATTACCCTTTGGCTGTCTTCGGTTATGGAAAATGAAAATTTTTAATTATGTTGAAAGGAAAGGAATATACTATGGTAGATTGATGATACATTTACTTTTTAAATAAGTTCTCTATTCTTTGATATATTTACTTATTAAATAAGTATCTATCTTAAGATTAACTTGGTTAAAGCTCCTTGTTGGTTAAATTATGAAAATAGATAGGAATAGAATTGGCAAACACCTTTTATACATTGAATCTGATCTAAATATATTTTATCATGAGGAAGGTGATCAGTTGATTAAATAAAAATACCCAATGCCAATTATACTATGAGAAATACTCCACTTTATTTGAGAATGGTTGCTCCTAGCGATATATTAGGACAAGTTATGTAAGGTGGAATGGTATGGGACATTCCACTAGGCCATTGAGCAAGTAGTACAATGATGACTTCTTACATAGTTATGCATAGGAGTCCTAATGGTGAGGCTAAGAAAGTGTCCATAGTGGGTTGGTATGGGACATCCCATTGTTTTACTCATAATATTGGGTAGGTGAGATCATGTCCATTATCAGAGCAGTGATAATGACCTTAGTTGTATCTATGAGGAGATAGACTCAGCTAAAGCACGAAGTCATCATGCCATAGAAACATTCATGTTATCCTAGCATAATTTGGCATGTGATGCCCTATATATGTAACGTGTTTAGTTTTAGGAAAAATATGTCCCCCTCTAAGTGTTATGGGCCTTAGAGGATAACCCCTATGTTGTGATCCTATTACCTCATCCTAGGGTAGGTGAATGAGAAAGAAGAAACCACTAAAGCATTTTACGAGAGATTGGACACTCCTATCCACTTGAGGGTCGTCTACAATGACTACAACTCAAAAGTTGCTTTTGATGCCTTATACAATTTGGGTGAGCAATAAATAAAATTTAAAATTAACAAAAAATTAGCCCAAATTTTTTCCTTGTCAGTAAGTTTAGTTGTTCATCCAATATGTTTGTTGTGGAACCAGTGGGTTAGGCTGGTTGTTATAGTTGGTATCAAAGCCTAGGCTAGTAGGACCTATAACTTTTCTTTAAACACAAAATGTATTTTACTAAAATAGCTCTCTTGTACCTAGAAAGGATGACATCGATGCTTAGGGGAAATTCTTCTAGAAACCTAACACCCTCTAGGTAAAAAGAAGCTTCAATATGGCCTCGAAAGGAAAGATAGGTTAAACAAAAAAATAATCCAAATAAGGAAGTGGATAATCTACCCACATTAGTTAGAAAGATTTAGAAACAAATAAACCAACAATGTGAACAAATGGATCAACAACAAAAGATGATTGAAATGCTAGTAATTAGGAAGTTGGTAGCAAAAGGTCCAAAAATTAGATAAAGCAATCCTAAGAGACTAATCAAGGATAGGAGAGCTCAAGTTAGAGTTGAATTAGCCAAGGACATGAAAAACGTTAAAGTTTCTAAATTCAATGGAAAGGAAGGTGGGTATGCTGCCAAAATATGGTTAAGAGAAATAGAAACATATTTCTCTATGAAAACTTATCATCTAAATCTCAAACTGCCTGGGCTACCCTGCACCTTGTGGACATGACTTTAGAGTGGTGGAATACTTATAAATCTGCAAATAATATCAAAGCCTTAGATTTGATGTGAAAAGAGTTTGTAGAGGAATTCAAAAAGAGATTCTTAACTAAACATTTTTATGTGAAAAATTTTGAGTTCTTAACTCTACGACATGAATCAATATCTATTGATGAGTATTTTTAAAAATTTGTTAAATTATTGAAATATGTCCGAGAATATGAGAATAATGAGTAGTTGAAAATACAAAAATTCATCTTAGGTGTAAGTCCTAGGATCATAACAATAATTAATATGTTAAGCCCCAAAACTCTATAGAAGGCCTATGATTTAGCATGACAAGAAGAAAAAAATCAAAAAAAAAAAAGATCCTTCTATAATTACCACAAAATAATTGAAAAGGAAAAGGAAGAACTTAAAAATAGGAAGAGTACTAGATTCATGAGGTGGGCTAGAGATCAAAATAAAAAAGTTAAAGGAGGATTTAATGAAGGGCTTAGACTTGATAACAGGAACACCCACAGACCAAGTAGGGAAAAAAAGAGTTATCAGGGAAGGAGCGACCATAGGTCTACTCCTCATAAAATAGACAATAGGCCTGAATATAGGAGGCCAAGATCAAAGAAAATAAAATTGACATTAAAGCACCAAAGTATGGGTGCTACATCTGTGGGGGACCTCACTTCACCAACAAGTTCCCCCAAAGAGCCAATCAAATAAAGGACCTAGAGGAGTAGACTCATCCCATCTATGCAACAACAAACAACTCAAGCTTGAATGGACAAGCTACTCCCATGCTTTTGAAAGGCATATTGTTTGATAGAAATGTTGGTATTTTAATTTATAGTGATGCCATAGATAGTTTCATTTCTATTAGTATTATCAAGGATATGCCAAAAAGACCTAGATCTTTGGAAAATGACCAGAAGGTAGAATATGGATCAGGATAAACTTACTCAATTAACCAGTGTTTCTTTGATGCCAATATTTTTCTACCTATGAGAACCAACCAATGTTTGTTCGATGCCAATATTTTTCTATCTATGAGAACTAAATGGCGATCATATGTAGCCCCCTTGCATGTTTTTGATGTCATACTTGGTATGGATTCGTTAAAATCCCATGGATCCCTCACTAACTTCCAAGAGAGATTGATGGAATAAAATGATGAGTCTAAACAACAAGTAAAGATTCAATGTGATTGGGGCCCTTTTCGACCACATTTGCTATCTGCACTACAACTTAGGAAATCTATGAAAAATGGTAGGATAATACATAATAAAAATGAATAAATATGAAGAAGATGAGGTAAACTCAGAATTGTTTAAGTACCCTATCCTAAATGAATTTAGCGATGTCTTTCTTGAAGACTTACCGGGTCTTCCACCTCAATGTGAGTTCGATTTCTATATTGACCTTTTTCTTGGGGATAAACCTATGACAATAACTCCTTATTAAATAAACCCAATTGAGCTTCAAGAGCTTAAAACACAACTCTAATATTTGAGCTTCAAGAGGATATATATATATATATATATATAATAAGTAAATAATCATAAATTAAAATATTTTCAATAAAGTAAATAAATTTTTTATATGGTTTACCTCCGTGTAATTGATTTTCCATGTGGTAAACAAGCCAATAGGAAGTCTGGCTTTCTGCATGTAATCCTTTTGTTACCTTAGAAACTCCCTTGGAAATTATAAAAACCTAAAGATTGAGAAAGGGAGGGAAGGAAAAAAAAGAGATTTGGGTAGAAAGAATCAAAAGAGAAAGACAGGGGAAGAGAAAGTTAAGAAAAACAGAGTGTTGAAGAAGGAAGAATCTAAGCAACAAATCAACTAGGTCATTTTAAAATCCTTTGGATTTTTTCTCTTTTCTTCCTTGAGTATCTTTAAATTCAACTGATGTGATGTTTTTAGCAAATTTTTAAATAATTGATTTAACCAATCCATCTGGTTTTCTTTGGCTAAGTAGAAGTCGAAGATTGTATTGATTATTTCTGATATGTCCTCATGTTGTTTGTATAAGATATTTTTAAATTGGCACTTATGGTGATTGCTTTTTAACCTTAGAGCCTTCTTAATTGCCTATTGTTATTCTATTTTATTCTTTTTTTGAAGACATTTGATTCTATATCCAAGCAATCTGGCTGACTTACACTCGAAGTCACTATCCCCAGTGCCTTTTCTCCTTTTTGTTATGTATGTTGTTATTTTTATCTAAGACTAAAAATTATCTGCTAAAATCGGGATGTCTGATTCTATATATTTTTAGTTCACCCAACATATAAGAGCCAAAACATAAGGTGAGACTTCTTTAACCTCTAAAATTAAATAAATAAAACATTAGGGTGACTTAATAAGAGTGTTTATCAAGTATCCCTATTGAGTAGCAGTTTATTCTTCCCTTGAACATCATCCTTAAGTTAATTATCAAAAGTTTAGGGATTAACACTGATAAAAACTTGCATAATATTCATGAGAAACATTTGCTATGGAACTATTGGTTCCAATGGGCCACTCTAATCCCAAAGAAACCCCAATCCAGGAATCCTGAGTGTTCAAACATTTCCTATTGAAGTACCCAAAATTTGGTAATTTTTTCACTTATTTTTTTATTATACATATTTGAAAATGGGATTATTAAGTTACACTTTGGATAGCTACATTGTTCTTATTTTAGTTGCTTGTGGAAAAGAAATTGGCTAGAATTAGCAAAGCATTTTATACATCATTTTCATTACCCTTTGGCTGTCTTCGGTTATGGAAAATGAAAAATTTTAATTATGTTGAAAGGAAAGGAATATACTATGGTATATTGATGATATATTTACTTATTAAATAAGTTCTCTATTCTTTGAATGTTGAAAATAAACCCATTTGAAGAACACAAGATTATACTGAGAGGGGGGGTGAATAGTATAAGACCACTTTTTACTTTTTCTTTCCCAATCAATATTATGCAATGTAAAGATAGCAATATCAATAGTAGTAATCAAATCAATGCAAAAATCACCACACACAATAGAGACACCATAATTTACGTGGTTCACCCAATATGGGCTACTCCATGGAGAAAATATTTCACTAAAATTTTCTCAATCAATATCTTGGGAATCATTTCCCTATTACAATGTTTATGGACCTCTATCCAATGGAGATATCAATCCCCTAAATCAAGTTCATAGATATCTATCCACAAGAGAACTCCTTCTCATTTGCTCTGGCTGGTGATCCTCTAGAAGACTACTGCCTCCACTACACTGGCTTGTGGATCTCTCTCCACTAAAGAATCTTGTCCCCAATCAGAATACCTATCCTCACTACCTTAGCTAACAGATATATATCCACTAGAGATTGATTTTCTATCTACTCTTTCACATCCAAAGCTCTATCTAAAATCTTCACTAAAATCAGTCCTTCGATCTAGCACAAATCTGCTCAATCTCAATCTCTAGTCTGGCACAAACCTGTCCTCAAATCTGCACCAAAATCTGCTTAGCAAGTCCACACAAAACTTGCTTAAATCTTCTCAAAAAGTCCACAGAGCTTGCTCAAATATGCTCAAAAATTCCACATAGAACTTGCTCAAATCTGCTCAACAAGTCCACACAGAACTTGCTTAAATATGCTCAATAAATCCACACAAAACTTGCTCAAATCTTCTCAACAAGTCCACATAGAACTTGTTCAAATTTTCTCAACAAGTCCACACAGAACTTGCTCAAATATTCTCAACAAGTCCACACAGAACTTGCTCAAATCTTCTCAACAAGTCCATACAAAACTTGCTCAAATCTGCTCAACAAGTCCACACAGAAATTGTCCAATCTCATATAATCATAAAGAGAATTGTTAGAGACTCAACATGTTCTACACTTATCACAATGCTCAATTACTGTCTCAACTCAATTTAGAATATAGAATAGTTTATTTTATGGAACTTGAACAATCACTTCACACATCCACTTGACTAGGCTCAATCAACTCTACTCAACCAATCACTCAATGAGAAAACCCTTGCTCACAACCCTAGTCCAAGCATATAAACACTTTACTCAAAATATTTCCATCAATGCTCAACAACAAATATCACATAACAATGATACTCATGTTCTTTTCAAACCCTATTTCAAGTTCTTTGCACAACAAATTACTTCAACAACAATGCTTATAAAACAATCTTCACATAGCAATGATACTCATGTTATTTTCAAATCCTAGTTCAAGTTATTTGCACAACAACTCACTTAAAAAACAATACTCTAACCCTCACTCAAGTTTTTCACACAATCAATGGCGTAAACAAAAATGCTTATAAAATAAGGTTTTAACAACAATTTTTTATTCCAGAATACCTTGAAGCATTAGCTCAAAACACTCAATAGGAAACCCCAATCAATTCCTTTTCACTCCAAAATTATTTTTCAGAAAACCAATCAATCAAATCAACTATGGAATAATGTGCTCATACTTTTTTTATTGATGATGAAGGGATCTCATAAATCTATCACAACCACAAACACTTCTATGCCAAGCTCAAAGAGGTTAGAAGATAAATCTTTCTCACACTATAATGTAAATACTCAATTACACCTTATCACTCCACCTTTCAAAAACAACCATCAATATACATAAAATATTTATCCAATAACACCTTATAAACTCCCAACAAAAAATAAATTCAACATCCACCAAAATAACTCAAAACCTCTTTAATCAAATTTAATGGCAAAAATAACTTTGGTAAAAATCAAATCCACTTTCCTTATAACTCCAATAACATAAATCACTTCTCAATAAAACAATATTTCATAAACCCTTTTAACTCTAAGTAACATAAATCACTTCTCAATAAAACAATATTTCATAAACCCTTTTAACTCTAAGTAACACAAATCAATTATGAATAAAATAACCTTTCATAAACCCTTATTACTCAAAATAACACAAATCAATTTCCAATAAAATAATCCTTCACAAACCCCTATAACTCCAAATAAACCCTTAGAAAACTTTAGGCAACATAAAATTTAATTAAAAATTACCTTTGTGACTAGTGGGATTCGAACCCACAATCTCTGCCTTTGCGAGTGCTCTAGCCATAGATTTCACCACCGTGTGCACTAGATGCATATTTGAAACTCCATGAGCACCTCGTGTTATTTCTTCCACACCTGGTGCTCAAGCCAAACGTGAACCAAAAGCTTTCCCATTGGCGCTCAAGACCACACGAATCGATCGTGGACTCTTCCACTCCCAATGCTCTCACGAAATGTGCTATAGAAATGGACCACTATGTCCAATGTGGGTCAGACCTTATGCTCACCCTTTTCGTATTCTTCCTAGCGCTAATAAGATAAACAAACTCTTTGTCTTCTTCCTCAACATTCAACGATTGTACGAATTTCTTTTAGCTTGGTCGCATGAAAATTAATTTGAAGAGGGATAACTTTTGAATACCTCTTGGCATATTTTTTATACACGAATTCACCATATGGCTTAGACGTCGGTGCTACATTTAATTCGATGACGTCAACGTATTTTAAAACCTTTTATAATTTATAAATTATTTAAATTCTAATAGAATTTAAATTTTATAAATTATGTTTATAAACCTTTTACTGTAATAAAATTAAGTCTTCCTTGGGATAAAATTTAAATCTTCAAATTGTACTCCACTGATTTAATTATTCTGCCATCATGGTTTTAATAAGAACTTTAATTCTGCCATCAGGATGTTTAACAAAAACCCTTGAAGAATAATATTTTAGTAACCTTTTTCTTCAACTCTTCACATTGCTTCTGGTGTTAATGATGGTGTACTCCATGGTATTAATGATAAATTCATGTGTTCACTTTAGCATCAATGACAACTTCTCACTTTGACATCAATGACAACTGAATGAGCTCAAAATGTCCAACATCATTATCATCTCCTAAAAATGATTGGAAAAAGAAATCGACTTTAATACGTTCTCTGCTTTTGATCCCCAAAAATGAGCATGTTAACCTCCTTAGAATATGTTTGTAAAAGAAAATAATTTTTTTGTTGATAGTTAGAAATGCTAAGATAAATTGTTAATTTATGTACATATTTTCTTTAATGAATTAAATGAAATATACACTATATCATTTATGAGTTAAAAAAGTAGAATAAATATTTCCTTCATGTTGCTTTTATGAATTAGATAATGACTTTTCTACATAGTTTATGTAAATCAAATAAAATTAGCATATGGTTAACCTTCTATAACATTTTATATGAATCAATCGAGTTGTATAAATTAAATTTCCATTATATTAAACATGATTTAAATAAATAAAAAACCTACTACTATGTTGAAAATGGTTTATAAAACCCTTTTCTAATATTCAGTAGTGCTCCTATAAAAGAAAAAGAACCATTAGATTTAATTAAGGGGGAAAAACATAATTGTTTATAGAAGCATCCATATTAGATGTACATGCATTTTGTTAAATGTCCTTGTTTTTCTCTCATAAGAAATGCTTTATAAATAAAATAATAGAAATAGTTAGGTGACTTGTACGTACCAAAAGTGATTCGTTATTATTGTACCTTCTAAGATTATAAAATATAAAAGGAGTATATGTATTTCTTAATAGTAAACTGATTATTAAATTAATTAACTTTTAAATAAAGAGCTAATTAAACTTTATTGTTTATTAATATATTATTCTTTTTCAAAATTGGATAATTTTGTCTAATGATCCATGATGGTGAAAAGTAGAATTAATGTAAACCTTGGTTTTAGATAGGTTTATGTTATGTTGCAAAAAAATAAATATAGCACAATTAACATTAAACTATATATTAATTTTATTTTTAGAAGTTAAAATATATCCTTTAACCAAGAAATTCCGATGTTGCATGCATAGGTTCCTATGTGGGGTTTGGTCGGTTGAGGGCGTTGATCACCACATCGCTAGGCCTCCACCACCTTGGTGGCTTGGTTTCTATTAAATGGCCTCTGGACATTCAACGGCTTCGACTCCTATCAAAGCTACTGGAATTAACAATGGTGCACAACAAAGAGTCAAGGAAATTTGTCCTAGAAGTATTCCATGAGGTAATGCTTTTGTTCCTCATGTTATCATTCCTTTAGAGTATTTTAATAAATATTGTAGCTAGCTAGAGAAGCATACACTTATTGGTTATTTTCTGGGATGAATTCCCAATGAATTGTTGATTTACGACTGGATTCAACATTATTGGGCTCCCTATGGTATTGAGGTTGAAGGAATCTAGAACCTAACTAAAAGGCTATTTTTGTTTTGTTTACCTACTCCTGAGCATGCATAGGTAGTTTTGACCATGGCCCTTGGTATTTCTGCAAATCCTTACTACTTTTCTAGCCCTAAACTTGGGAGTTTTATATCAAAGAGGGTACATCTCTTGAGGTACCTATTTGGGTTGAGCTCCCTGGTCTACTGGTGCTCTTTGGCATTTCTTGGAAACCCTAGTTGCCCCGTTAGGCCACTTTGTCTACATAGAAAATCCAAAGTATTTTGGTGTTCGATCCTTTCGAAGGGTTTGTGTGAAAGTTGATCTCTCCAAAGACCTCAAAGGTCATCTCACTGTTAATATTGGGGATGTTTCATTTGTTTAGAGGCTGGTTTACATAAACCTTCCTACAAATTCTAGTTAGCAGCACACAAGATTAAAGATTGTCCCCTCATGGAGGGGTGTTTCAAGAATAACAAAGTTGCGGCCAACCCTCCAATCCCTAAGCCTGCAGTGCCATTCTGGGTCGCTCAAGGCGATCAAAGAACCATGAATAATGGTTCTCAGGAATCTTAGACCATTGTTGCTAAAAAAAATTGTCCCATCAAGCCATTGGTTAAGCCAATAGGATAGAAGATGGCCCCTTCATTGCATGCACACAAAAAAATGGACATGCTGGTTGCATCTATTGAGTCTCTCAATGGGCCCTCTGCTTTGACGAAGAATGCAGGGCTTCAACACAAGTTACAAGTTTCCCTTGAGATGGCACGTGCAAGAAGTTCTTGTAGCCCTAGTAGTGACAAATGACCATTTAGCATGTTTCTGGAAGGTAATCATGATCAATTCCTCTTGAACACATACTCCTCGCTTGGGGAGTTAGGTGCTTCTAAGGATATTGATGATGATATGTAGCTAGATTGTTCTTCATGATATTTCTATCATGGAATGTCATAGGGTTGACGGACCCAGTCCGTAAGTATTTGGTCCATAACGAGGTTGATAGTATTTTTCGTTAGCATGATAGGTTTGATTTTCTTTGCTTACAAGAATTTTTTTTAATTTCAATTTACAATGTGCATGTTCTTTTATTTGTCCTAGGAGATAGTTCTATTCTAATAATCATTCTATGGATCGAGAAGGAGTTGTCACCTTTGTGGCTCCCACCTGGCAGTCCCATACGATTACTTGGGGGTGGATCCCTCTATTCAGGTTGTGTGGACCCTTTTTGAAATTGATGGAAATTTCTTTAGAATTGTCAATGTATATGCTTCCAATCATGCCTTCGAATTATGTGCTCTTTGGTGATGGTTGGAATTGTATTTACCCTCCACTGTCTGGTTGCTCTGTGGTGACTTCAATATGATAGAGACAAATTCTGATAAAGTGGACTGCATCCCAATGCAATGGTGCATTAGGGAAAGAGAAGTTTGGTTATTTATGAAGAACAAGTTGGGTCTTGTTGAACCTAATGCATGTTCTTATTCTAAGGATTTCCCACACTCGCTTTGGTTTTCTGGGTCCAACTTTCAAAGTGGAGATGATCGTATCTTATAACGACTTGATAGAGCGATGCTTACGGATCACTTTAGGTTCTATTTTTAGAATATTATGTAGTTCACTCCTTTTATGACTGCTCTTCTTGGAACTATTGTATCAGATCATGTGCTCATTGTATTCAATATCTCTTCAAAACCATTTCCAGCCAAGACATTTCACTCTTATTTTTTCTTGAATGTCTCTTTCCTACAACATCCAACCTTGATTGTTCATATTGTTAGGGTTTGGAACCTAGTTCCCAAGCCATCTGAGACCATGAATTGGATTGTATGGTGGAGTGATGCCATTGCTCACACAACCACCTTGCTTCATGCTCTTGGGGTCAAGATTTCTTAGCTGCGTAAGCACTCCAATTTGGTGCTAAAGCATGAGTTTACCAAAGCCTCGATTAGACTTGATGCATCCCCCCTCAGTGTCCCTCTACAAAAACATGTTGCAATCCTTCGGCATGAGCTTAAGAAGGCTAAACTCTATGAGGCCAGAGGTGCTCAAATCCATGCCCGAATGCACTGGCTCAAAGTCGAAGATAGGGTCTCCAAGGAATTCTTTCAGTGCCTTAGACCACCTAGATAAATAGTTTAGTTCAAAGCCATTGTGGATAATGGTGAATGACTTACAAAGCTGTTTGAAATTTCCAAGGTGTTTGTTAGCCATTATCAATAGGTTTTTGTGGCTCAACATCTCTCATCAGAGAGACAAAAAGCACTGGAGGAGTGTTGCTCTATGGTTCCCAATAAATTATTGACCTCCTAGAAAGAAGCCTGCAAAAAGCCTATTTTCTTAGAGGATCTTGCTGAGGCTCTATCCCACATGGCCAATGACAAAGTGCCAAGTCTGGATGGTTTTACTTGTAAATTTTATAAAACTTTGTGGGATCTGATTGGCCTAGACCTTCTACGTGTTTATCAGGAAGCCATGCTCACTGGCTCCTTAGGGTCCATTATTAACAGAGGCAACATAAAATTTATCCCCAAGCCTGGAAATCCTGAGATGATTAGTAACTGGAGGTCTATCACTCTATTGAATGTCAGTTACAAAATTATTGCTAATGCCCTTACTCTTCAAATTTGACCTTTGCTTCCTATTATTATGAGACATGAGCAAATAGGTTTCATTCATAATCGATATATTCTGGATAATATAAGAAATGTAATGAGCTTGGTAGACTCAGCAAGAGGCCCTCTTTATCAAAATTGAATTTGAAAAAGCATATGATAGAATTTAATGGCATTTGATTCTATCATTGATTACAACTCTTGGATTTGGTCTTGGCTTTCTTCAATCTATGAAGATGTTGTTTATGCATGCTTTAGTGGTTCTCACACTGAATGGTGTTCAAAAAGAGAGCATTGACCTGTTCAAGTCTATTCACTAGGGGTGTCCTCTTGCCCCCTCCCTCTATGTGCTTGCGGCTAAAGCTTTTGGTAACCTTCTTGCCCATAAAGACTCACAAGGGTTGGTTAAGGGTATTTCCCTACCAAGGAGGCAAGGACAACTTATTAATGGTAATTTTACTGATGATTCCTTTTTAACTCTTAGTGAGGATGAGGTTTCTATCACACAAGCTCTTTCCTACCTAGATTCATTTTACAAGGCTTCTGGTTCCAGCATTTAGTGGATGAAGACTACGTGTTACAGGCAATCCTCCAATCCCTTCCACCCTGGATTGAGCACTACTAGTGGATGTGGATTCAATCAGGGGGGATGTTAAAGTTTTTGGGCATCCCCTTTACTTTTTAGAGTACCCCATCCCAACTTTGGGATTATGTGGTGCAAATAGTGGAGGAAAAGATCAATTATTGAGTCACCAAGAAGTTGTCTCTGGAAGGTAAATTCCAAAGCTATTCTAAATTTCTTGCCAGTACTCATGTTTACTATTACTCCTATTGGGTTCCTTCTCAAGCTTACTATAAGAAGCTGGAAAAACTTCTACGAAATTTTCTCTGGTCTAGTTCTTCTCAGAAGCATAGCTTTCAAAGAGTTGATTGGGAATTCTACTGTCTCCCTAAGAGCTCAGGAGGTTTGTGGTTATTTAATTGCTACCTTCAAGGTCTAGCTCTCAACGCTAAGTGGATTATCAGGGCTCTTAAAGGTGTTGAAGCCTGGAAATTTTTGACTCAGAACTATGTTGCCATAGGGTTACCATTTGGCTAGAAATTTTGGAAGGGGTTGGATCTTCCCTCCATACTTGTAGCTCCTGTTCCCATTTTCTAGGTCCTTTGTGATTCAAAGTATTTTTTGGGCTTGGGAGTCTATCAAGCCCTGGCTCCATTGGAAAGGTGTTGGTCGTCAATGTGGGGAAGCTATAGTAGATTTTAATATATGGTGGTCCCTTGTTGGTTAGTATCAGGGATAGCCACTCATCCAAGTTCAATGGATTCATGTTAAAAATTTCTTTAAAAATGACATTGTGTATATTTATAACTTTTGTTGCAGGTAAACTCGAGACTGGACCCCTTGGGATATTTTTCAATAACAACATGCCTTAAAGCCCACGAATATAGCCACTTATGATATTGTTACTAGTTGTACCCCCTTTTCCCTTTGGCCAAAGCTTGGTTAGGTTCTCCAAAAACCTTGGTGGAAAGAGTGGTAATGGTATAAAAATGTGCCTATGTTTAATTACATGACTAATTAGGGGTATTGTTGGCTTTCACCAAATATCCCAATGGTACCAAAGCTCAATGGGTTCTGGGATTTGTTCTCATCCAAGTCCAGATGGCAGACACAATTTCAAATTACTTGGGCCCCATATATTGAGCCAAAGCAGGCCATTTTTACCTGGAGTTTGTTGTTTTATGGTCTACCACTTGGCCAAAGGCTTGGCTGTGGGGAGGTAGAGTCTACTTTGCATATCTTATGGGTCTGTAATAGAACAAGGATGGCTTGGGAGTAGATGGATTCTTTTTTCCAATGGTTCTTGCATTCTCCTTTAATATTTTTCTCATCCACATGATTTTTCTCAACCTCTGTTAGAATTTTGGAATATTTTTAGAATTAGCATTTTGTTTCATATTTGGAAAGCCAAAAATGAGATAGTTTATTTGGATAGAACTCCCTCTATTATTTTCTCTCTTTTAGATAAGATTATGGTATTTCATTATGCATGGTTATAGATTCGAGTGCAAGCCAATAAGGCTACAATGGAGATCAAACATATTTAGGAGTTGATTGAGTATTGGGGCAATGCTCCATGTGTTGTGAGCAGAGTCCCCTTAGAGCCTGAAAAACATACCCATTCCAGATCTCGATAGCACCATCACCCACCATCAGATAGGTGAGATCAACCAGCATCCAAGGCTTGAACACAATCGTCTAGCAAAAGTAGGTAGGGGTTGCCACTTGCAAACACTTCTCAATAGTCTGCTACTTGGGGAGCTCACCCACGATATGATTCATTTCACTATGAGGATGGTTGGGGAACTCACCAACGTTCTCCCTTCTAGGTTGGTTGTTAGATGAGTGGAGATGATGATGCCAGTAATGGTTGGAGCATGGGCATTGCTAGTGGTATAGATGTACATGAAGGATGTAGCATTCCCAGTGAGGCCCCACTAAGTCCTACTCGTCAGTCTATTCCTAAGATGCATGGTATACTGCTAGGGTTGGGTTGGAACAATTAATACTTGATGTGATATATTTTTCTTTTTGTAGTTAAGTCTGCCTATATGTAGTCTTTTAGCGGTGAACCTTTGAACTATGTCCTGGCTGTCATACCAGTTGGTTTGTGTTGCGCTTGGGGTATGATATGTCAGTCCACCCATTTTTGTATGTTTAGGCCTTGTACTTAATATAATGTTTTTTCATTCAAAAAAAATATCCTTTACTTAAAATTATTGTGAATGATTATTTGAGATATTATTATTTACTTGTGAAATTATTGGGAATGATAAATATAAAGGATTATTCAAAGCTTAGTAAAAATCGTAGAGGAATCTAAAATAAAATAAGAGAGAGATTAAAAATGTTGTCATTTTTCTTAGGATCATTATAACTAAATAGACTTTTATAAAGATCTCTTAGGTATGGATAAAAGAATTCTTGGGTGACCTACAATATACCTTCGTACCTTCTTAACATTAGAAGAAATTAAAGAAATAATTAAAGTTTATTAAGAGTCCAAAGTCTCTAATATTAAGATAAACTTGGTTAAAGCTCCTTGTTGGTTAAATTATGATATTTTATAGGAATAAAAGTGGCTAACACCTTAATGTATAAGTTAGGGATGGAAAGAGTTGACAAGCGATTAGGGATGGTGGAGATGGAGGGTAGCGATGGTGACAATGGGATCCAAAATGTAGGAACGATGCAGGGAGGACCAGGTCCAGGTAAGAATGGTGTCATCGAAGGAGAAGCGGGATCCCGAGGGATGCCCCACGTGGGTCCTCAGGACAAGGAGCCTCTCGATAAAAGACCTACTGAGGGCCCCATTCTTGGGAACCCTGGTAGGTCGTCTTATGCTCAGGTCACTTCTGGTGAGCCGATCCCCCCAAAAACCTCAGATGCCCACCTAACTCAGGTTGGACCGGATATTATCATCCCAGAAGAGGTTTTCTCCAACTATGTTTCCAAGGCCTCCTACTCCCTGATTGGGAAGTTTGTTGGGGGACGGCCAGATATGGAGACAATAAGGCATTGGGCCTTCTCCAAATGGAAGACCTCAGGAAACATGGAGATCGTAGCCCTCTCCAGAGGTTTTTTTGTCATAAAACTAGGCAATCACGATGATGCAAGTCGTATACTAATAGGAGGGCCCTGGTTCCTAGGTAGGAGAAGCTTATTTCTCAGGTGATGGGTGGCGGATTTCAATCCAAATACCCAGAGCATCAACTTTGCTCCCATCTAGATCCGCATCCCAGATCTGCCTTTCCATATTTGGCAAGAGGAGGTCCTGAAAGCTATTGCGGGAATAGTCAACGAGCTGGTGGCCATTGAATCTGCAACCAAAGCAGGCTCCAGAATGGTCCACGCTCGCATATGCATAAATGCCAATCTCGAGTCTGAGCTTCCATCCTTTGTTAACCTGATCTCGGGGTCCTTCAGATGGTGCCAACCATTGGAATACAAAAACAAACCAGCCTTTTGTGTCCAGTGCCACATGCAAGGCCACCTCAGGAACCAATGCCCTCTCCTCAAATCTAAACCTGCAGAGGAAATCAAGGTTGGTGACTCTTTCTCGAGGGCTCCCCCCAGACCCCAAAATCGGTTCCTTCCACCTCAAAATTATCATTCAAAGAATGGGTGACCCGCTCCCCAGAAAATCATCCCAGTGGCTCAGGTGAACCAAGCTCCAAGGCAAAGGAGAGGCGAGTCCTCAGAAGACAAAGGGAAACAAAAAATCGATCCTCCTCTAGCTCCGAAACCTGAACAGGTATGTCCTCCACCCGAATCCAACCCTGGTTTCTTTGAGGATAATGTGGACCCCCCTTGGCTGATCCCCCTCCCCCTCCCTCTCTGATCCTCCCTAGGTAGGAATGGCAGAAATAGTTCTCTTTGAATCCCCTTCCAAATCAGGTCCCTCCCTCCCCCCGCTTGAAACCTCCAGACCAACTTCCTTTCATTTCGATGATGAAGAAGAGGGAAGTCCTGTCCCATCCCAGTCAGCCCAAGAAGGCTTCAGCCCCAAGAGGACCTGGAGCAAAAAATCCATTACCAATTTTGGAAGTGACAAGAAGAGAGGACGACCATCCCTTGCCGAGCAGAGAAGGAAAGAGGCGAAAGATGATATAGCAAATGACTTTCAAGCCACCTTATTGTTCGACTCTCTCAATCTGATAAGAGACGAACCTAAAAAATCCAAACCTCCTTCCCAACAGGGGAAGGGAGGCAAAAAATCCCTCAAAAATTTTTAAATGAAGATTCTCACTTGGAATGTGAGAGGGCTTAATGGGGCCCCCAAGAAGTGGATAGCCACAAATCTAAGGAAAGAACACAATCCCTCAATCCTCATTCTGCAAGAAACTAAAGTAGATGAGATTTCTTCCCCAGAGTCGCCAAAGCAATATGGAACAATGGTGAATTTGTCTTCACCCCTGCCCAAGGAACGTCTAGAGGACTGTTATGTATGTGGGATCCATCCAAAGTTGAAGGAAGACTGATTTCCTCCTCCAACAGAATCATCAACATGTTGTTTCACTGTAAAACCAACAACATCACTTGGATCCTTTCCAATGTCTATGCCCCCAATAACCCTCTGGAAAGAGCCTTGCTATGGGATTCGATAAGCCACATGAGAAACTCGTTCAAAACCATCCCCTGGATCCTCGTAGGAGATTTCAATAGCCCCCTATTCCCATCAGACAAGAAAGGAGGCAACACCCTGATTACCAGAAGCATGGAAGAACTTGGGGAATTCATAGATGCGAACGAACTCATGGATGTCCAACTGAAGGGGGTAAAGTTCACTTGGAGTAATAGAAGGGCTGGAAAAAATCTTATCCAAGTCAAATTGGATAGGGTCCTACTTTCGAGAGAGGCCATCCCTATTTTTGGGGATGCCACCCTCAAACCCCTCCCCAAAATTGGCTCTAACCATAGTCCCCTTCTATTTGAAGCTAGCAAATCTCCCTCTTTCAAGAGCCCCTTCCGCTTTGAGGCGATGTGGTTCCACCATCCAGACTTCAGAAACCAAGTCGCCTAGTGGTGGCAACAACCCTTCAAAGGATCCCCGTCTAGGCAACTGTACCAAAAACTCAGGTTTATCAAGGAAAATCTTAGGGCGTGGAACAGAGAAACCTTTGGCAATATTTTTGAAAGCAAACGGATGATCAAAGAGAAGTTAGAGTTCATAGAACAACAATTCTAGGAAGGCAATCAAGACAACAACTCCAGGGCTGAAGAGAGCAAACTGCTAGCAAAATTCCACAACATCCTGGCCAAAGAAGAAATGTATTGGAGGTAAAAATTGAGAGCCTTGTGGCTCAAGGATGGTGACTCGAATACCAAATTCTTCCATGCATCTACCCTGAGAAATAGGAGTTCCAAAAAAATCTCAGAACTCACCTGCAGTGATGGAAGGGTCACAAGGGATATCTTTGAGATCTGGGATGAATCAGCCAACTTCTTCCAGTCCCTCCTGGGCACCCCCTCCTAGGTCTCCCCCTAGGAGGCCAAGACTCTCTTGGACAATATCCCCCATTCCATTTCTCCTGCCACCAATGAAATGCTCATCAACCCTCTAACCATTGAAGAGATCAAAGGAGCCATGTTCTCTATGCAGCCTGACAAGTCCCCCGAACTGGATGGATTCCCTCCGCATTTCTTCCAAGCATTTTGGGACTTGATCAGGCCTGAGGTGTGTGCTGTAGTTAGAGATATTTAGTCTTCCAAGGCCATTCCCCGAGGGATCAACTCAACCTTCATTGCCCTGGTCCCCAAAGTTCAAGCCTCCAAATCTCTATCTGACTTTTACCCTATCAGCCTCTACAATGTCCTTTACAAAATCCTAACCAAAGCTCTAGCTAACAGGCTTAAGGGGATCCTCCCCCTCATCATCGATCCCTGCCAGGGCAACTCTTTCAAAGGGAGAGTCATTATAGATGGAGTGATCACCATCCATGAGGCCCTACATTCTGCCACCTTGGCCAAGAAACTAGCTTTCCTTCTCAAGCTTGACATGAACAAAGCCTTCGATAGGGTAAGCTGGGAGTTTCTCATCGAGGTCCTCCTTAAATTTGGCTTCCACCCAACCTGGGTTGACCTTATCAAAAGGTGCATATCCTCTTTGTGGTTCTCCATCTTAGTCAATGGGTCCCCTGTTGGGTTCTTCCCTAGCTCCAGAGGCCTGAGGTAGGGAGATCCCCTATCCCCAATTTTGTTCATCATCCTGGTCGAGGCTCTAGGGAGGACCATTGCAAGTGTTGGTAGGAGAGGGCTCATCTCAGGGATCAAAACTACCTCTGGTCTCAATCCAGTTACCCACCAATAGTTCGTTGATGACACTATCTTGGCCACTTCAGCTTCCATTGCCCAGGCCAAGACCATTAAGCACATTCTTTGCCTTTATGAGAATGTTGCAGGCCAAAAGGTCAACCTCCTCAAAAGCAAAATCTACTTCATCAACACCCCCTAGACCAGGAAAATTAAGATTGCTCGGATCCTTGGGTGCTCCCTGGAGGTTCTCCCCACTTCCTACCTTGGGCTTCCCCTATTCTCTGGTAATCCCACTAGACCTATGTGGAATAATGTCATTGAAAGGATCCAAAAAAGTTGGCCTCTTGGAAAGGTCACCTCCTCTCCCAGGCAGCCAAGGCCACCCTCACTTTGACCTGCCTTTAGAGTATCCCAATTTATTTCATGTCTATCTTTAGAATCCCAGCCTCTGTGAGCACCAAGATAGGGCAAATCCAAAAGAGGTTCATCTGGTCCAGGAGTGAGGATAAGAAGAGGATCCCCTTGGTGGCTTAGGACTTGGTCTATCATAGCAAGAGCGAAGGAGGCATCGAGCTTAGAAAAGTATCCCAAATGAACCTCGCTCTCCTAGCCAAGCATATGTGGAAGGTTTACACCAGCAGTGAGGTCGAGTGGGTTCAGATAGTCAAAAAGAAATACATGCAAAACCATCATTTTTTAAGTGATCAAGGACCCCAGAATGGTTCAGCATTTTGGAAATCCATCACCTAGACTAGAAGTCTCATTCAGAAAGGTAGTAGATGGATCTTGGGGAATGGGAGCACCATCGACTTTTGGCATGATAGATGGCTTCAAGAAGAACCTCTGAGCGAGGACAGGGAGTTGGGGGTTCTAAAACCATCCACTGACATCAACATGGGAAGCAAGGTTGCAAACTTTATCACCAGTCTCAATGGAAAGCCCAAGTGGAGACCCATCGATGAGGGCAACTTCCCTCACCAAGTTGCTGGCCTCTCTAGCTTACTCAATGCAGTCACCATTCCAATGGGAGAGGCAGAGGATAGGCCCATCTAGAGAGGAACTGATGAAGGGTCCTTCTCTGTAAAGTTAGCTTACACCTTCCAAGAGTCAGCACAGGTGGCAACCATCCCTTTCAACCTCGTTTGGAGGAAGAAACTCATCCCCAAAATTAGTTTCTTCTCTTGGATAACCATCTAGAACAAGATCCTCATGCTTGAGAATCTGGCCAAAAGAGGTTTCATGATCCCCAACCATTGCTACCTATGCCTTTCAAGTTGGGAATCAATGAATCACCTTTTCACCAACTGTGCCTTCTCTTTCGTAGCCCTCGACCACTTGCTCAAATCCTTTCACATTCAGTGGGTTCAGCCCAATTCCATTATTGACCTGTTCTCCCAATGGTCGAACCCGTTTAGCCATCCCAAGCTCCGCTCCCTTTGGTCCTTCTACCTCCACCATTTGATCTGGAAAATCTGGTTAGAGTGCAACAACAGGGCCTTTTCATCCTCCCCTAGGGATCCCATAGTTGTGGCTTCCAAATCCATTGCCTATGCTATCAAAAATATCCAACTCATCCCCTGTTCCCTGGCCCCTTCCCAAGATCTTGAGCGAGCCCTTTTCAAATCCCTTGGTATTCCTGATGAAGACCCTGGAGCTCAGCCAAGGCCCAACCCCAAAGTCAATCTCAAGTGGATGCCACCTCCAGAAGGGTGGGTCAAGCTGAACTTTGATGGAGCCTCCAAGGGAAATCCTGGGCTTGTAGGGGTAGGAGGTGTCATCCGAGACCATGAAGGCACCATGATCCTTGCGTATGCGAAATTCCTCGAGCCTCAGACTAACAACTTTATGGAGGCCATGGCTCTGTGGCGGGGCCTTGTCCTGCTTCAGGAGGACCCCAGAAGGGCCATCATTGAAGGTGATTCCCTAAACATAATCAACTACATGACAAGTAACAAGACTCCATCCTAGAAAGTCTTCAACACCATCCAGGAGTCCAGGAAAATCTTTTGAGGCCTCCCGCAGATGACCATCCGACACAATTTTAGGGAGGCTAATCAACTAGCTGATCTCATGGCCAACCTGGCAGCCACGTCAACCGACCTCAGAATATGGAGAGAGAACTTTCCCAAAGAAATATCTGATGCAGCAAGTCGAGAAAGAAGTAAAATTCAAGATGGTAGGTCCCAAGGATTTGAAGCTTGAAACAATGCTATGTGCAGGGACTTTTCTCACCATGGGCGGGCTTGCTAGACCTTTGCCCCAGTTTGCAGGTAAATGCCACGTGTGGACCAATTATGTTATCAGGTTCATGTTCTTGGGTGGAAAATCATGGGAAAACTAGTACACTCCCCACTAGACTGAATTAAGATGCCATCAAGAATTCAAAACTATCGACACGCGAACCTCCCAAGCCATTGAGATCCAAGTTATTAGTGTCAGGCACTCTTCTTGCTACGTGGCAAAGAACCACAAGTTGGGAAGGCGATTCCACCCCTACCCCGCTAATCATGGCATTTTTTCCCGGCCCTTGCTTCCTCCCCAAGCTGTCATTTGCTTTTCCCAACAATCTCCCCTTCCCCTCGTAGATTTGTTTTTGGAAACTTCCCTTGCCCCGTGCGACTTTCGATCTTTCGTATCTTGCATCGATCGAGGTCGATCTGGCCATGGTTGGGAATGATTGTTCACGCTCATCCAATCTCCTCCGAGGGGCATCCCGTGCCTCCCACCGCTATTTCATCCAATCCGCTCCCACTGCTGGTAGCCTCCTCCGCTCGTCCCATCACCATTTAACCAGCCTTGACCTCAATATTTTTGCCTATTCTTCATCTGGTTTTCCTACTTCGGCTCTATTGGTCTCTCCTGTCAGCACCCTCCACCTCCCATATCCCTTTTTCCACCCTCATCCCCCTCCTAAAAGCATGGCCTTTGTTGAGCCTGCCCAGCTAAATCTTGACCCTGCTGCTAAGGTCTTTATGGATGCCAAGGGGTTTACCCCTTTCTTGATGAAATTCTTTGAAGCCGAAGATCATATTACCAGAGATTTTGTTTCCTCATGGAACTAGGGTGAGGTCATAGTCCAAGGGGTCCACTTCAAGGTGACAATTGATATGCTTGCAGAGATCACCGACTTCCCACTCTAGGCGCTTTATCAGGCGTGATAAGCATAATTGGGAAGAGGAGACAGATCAATTCCCTGACAAAGGGAAGTGTTTGGGCTAGGACAAGTCCACCTTGCATGTGTCATCCCTCCCAGCCCCTTGGAACATCATCATAGTCCCCATAATGCAGTTTGTTACGTGTGATGACCCGGAGAAGCCATTGCAAAGCTTTCACCTAGCTTTCGTCAACCATCTCCGGGATGGTAAGCCAGTTTGTGTTCCCGACTACCTGTTGTATTCCCTTTCCCTAACCATTGAAAAGTGCCAAAAGTTAGGTGGGAAGCCATTGCACCAGGGCCTTTTAGCTATTATCTTTAGACATGCCTTAGCCAATAGGCCTCCAGTTCACAACATCAAATCGGTTTCTACTAGCCCCTCTGATGAGGCTCCTCCATCGCCTAATCACCCTGGTGAGTCCCCTGGTGGCCTTGGTCCAGTTGGGAGGCGGATCAAGGGTTCCTCTCTCAGGAGGATGAGATAGAAGAAATGAGCAGCGGTATCTAATACCCCCTCAATGGGCAAATATTTGGCCAGGCTTAAAAAACCTAAGGTGGAGTCATCTTCGTCCTCCACCCACGTCATTTCTGACTCTACGAGTGACAGGGAGGATCAGAGCTCCCAGATGTTGCTGGAGCTAGTGGCGTCCACCATCTGCACCTCGATCAAATACCTAGAGGAGGCCTCCAAGATGCTGACCCGCTATGTTGCGAAGAAAAAGGAAGATGGCAAAAACTGACAAAAGCGGGACCCTCTTCCCAGGGCGATGGCATGAAGGTTGGTTTCGGTTTGCTGGTAAAAAATATTTTTGTGTCAGTGGTCAAGTGGGAATTTTGAATATGTTTCAACAAGTTGTTGGGGTTTACCCCTATCTAAAGGAAACTAGTTTCTTAGTGGTGGTTTTTTTGTTTACTATTTGTTTTCTTTTCCTGTTGATTCCCTGTTTTAGTGATCTTCCCTCTAGGTCGTTGAGGGTTTTTGGAGTGGGTGGTAGCACTTTTTTGAAAATGTTGGTTCCATATACAACAATTTTTTGAAAGTGTTTGGATTGGGACAAGTCCACCTTGCATGTGTCATCCCTCCCAACCCCCTAGAACATCTTCGTAGTCCCCATAATGTAGTTTTTTACGTGTGATGACCTAGAGAAGCTGTTGCGAAGCTTTCACCTAACTTTCATCAACCACCTCCAGGATGGTAAGCCAGTTTGTGTTCTCGACTACCTATTGTATTCCCTTTCCATAACCATTTTAAAGTTCTAAAAGTTAGGTGGTAAACCACTGCACTAGGGCATTTTAGCTATTATATTTAGATATGCCTTAGCCGACAAGCCTCTAGTTTACAACATTAAATCATTTTCTGCTAGCCCCTCTGATGAGACTCCTCCATCGTCTAATAAACCTGGTGAGTCCCCTGGTGGTCCTGGTCTAATTGGGGGGTGGACCAAGGGTTCCCGTCTCAGGAGCACATGACAAAAGAAATGAGCAATAATATATAATACCCCCCGATGGGTAGATCTTTGGTCAGGCTTTAAAAACCTAAGGTGGAGCCATCTTCATCCTCCACCCATATCATTTATAACTTCATGAGTGACAGGGAGGATTAGATCTCCCAAATGCTATTGGAGCTAGTGGCATCAACCATCTGCACCTTGATCAAATAATTGGAGGAGGCCTTCAAGAGGCCGACCCACTATGTTGCAAAGAAAATAGATGGCAAAAATGGACAGAACTGGGACCCTCTTCCTAGGGCAATGGCGTGAAGGCTAGTTTTGGTTTGCTGGTAATTTTTTTGTGTCAGTGGTCAAGTGGGAATTTTGAATATGTTTTAACAAGTTTCTTGGGTTTACCCCTGTTTGAAGGAAATTGATTTCTCAGTGGTGGTTTTTCTATTTATTATTTATTTTCTTTTTCTATTGATTCTTTGTTTTAGTGATATTCCCTCTAGGTTGTTGAGGATTTTTGGAGCGAGTGGTAGCACTTTTTTAAAAAAGTTGATTCTACCTACGGTGGTTTTTTGAAAGTGTCTAGACTGGGACAAGCCCACCTTGCATGTGTCATCCCTCCCAACCTCCTGGAACATTATCGTAATCCTCATAATGTAGTTTGTTATGTGTGATGACTCGGAGAAGCCGTTACAAAAATTTCACCTAGCTTTCATCAACCATATTTGGGATGGTAAGTCAGTTTGCGTTCCTGACTACCTATTATATTTCATTTCTCTAACCATTTAAAGTACCAAAGTCAAGTGGGAAGTCATTGCACAGGGCCTTTTAGCTATTATATTTAGACATGCCTTAGCCAACAAACCTCCAGTTCACAATATTAAACCAGTTTCTACTAGCCCACCTGACGAGACTCCTCCATTGCCTAATAACCCTGGTGAGTCCCTTGGTGGTCCTAGTCTTGTTGGGGGATGGACCAAGGGTTCCCCTCTCAGGAGCACATGATAGAAGAAATGAGCAGTGGTATCTAATACCCTCAACAGATAGATCTTTGGCCAGGCTTAAATAACCTAAGGTGGACCCATCTTCATCCTCCACCCACATCATTTCTCACTCCACGAGTGATAGCTCCTAGATGTTGCTGGAGCTAGTGGCGTCCACCATCTGTACCTCGATCAAATACCTGGAGGAGGCCTCCAAGATGTTGACCCTCTATGTTTTGAAGAAAAAGGAAGATGGTAAAAATTGACAGAAGTGGGACCCTCTTCCTAGGGTAATGGTGTGAAGGCTAGTTTTGGTTTGCTGGTAAAAACTATTTTTGTGTTAGTGGTCAAGTGGGAATTTTGAATCTGTTTCAACAAGTTGTTGGGGTTTACCCCTGTATGAAGGAAACCAATTTCTCAGTGGTGGTTTTTCTATTTATTGTTTATTTTCCTTTCCTGTTGATTCCCTGTTTTAGTGATCTTCCCTCTAGGTCATTGAGGGTTTTTGGAGTGGGTGGTAGCACTTTTTTGAAAATTTTGGTTTTGCGTACGACGGTTTAGCCCTGATTGTAATAAGGTTTTGGGTTCCTTTCAAAACCCAGTTTGTAAATACTACTCAAATTAACAAAAAAAAAAAGGTGGCTAACACCTTGTATACCTTGAATCTATTCTAAATATAGTTGATCACGAGGAAGGTGATTAGTTAGTTAAATAAAAATACCCAATGCTAGTTTATTGTAAGAAATACAATCCACTTGATTCAAGAATGGTCATTCTTGATGATATGTCGAGATGAGTTATGTAAGGTGGAATGGTATGGTACATTCTACTAGGCCATTAAGTGAGTAATACAATGATGACTCCTTACACAATTATGAGTAGGAATCCTAGAAACAATCCTAAGGAAGTGTCCATAATGGGTTGGTATGGAACATACCATTGTTTTACTCATAATTTTGGGTAGGCAAGATCATGTTCATTGTCATATTAGTAATAATGACCTTAACTGTATCTATGAGGAGATAGACTGAGCTAAAACACAAAGGCATCATGCCATAGAAACATTCATGTTATCCTAGCACAATTGGGCATGTGATGCTCTATATAAATAACAAGTTTAGTTTTGGGAAAACGATGTCCCCCTCTAAGTGTTATGGGCCTTAGAGGATAACCCCTATGTTGTGATCCTATTACCTCATCCCTGGGTAGGTGAATGAGAAATAAGAGACTACTAAAGCATTTTATAGGAGAGTGGGCATCCTTGTCCACTTGAGGGTCATCTGTAGGGACTAAAACTCAAAAGTGGATTTTGATGCCTTATACTGATTAAATTTTGGGTGAGAAATAAATAAAATTCAAAATTCAAAAAAAAAATTACCCCAACTTCTTTCCTTGTTAGGAAGATTAGTTGTTCATCCAGTCGATTTGTTGTGGAGCCAATTGGTTATATGTTGTTACAGTAAGAATCCAAGCTCAGAGGAAAGGGAGTTGCGTAGTGAATATCATAATATTTTGAATAAAGAAGAGAAATTTTGGAGAAATTGAGATAGTCTTGGTTAAAGGAGATAAAAACATAAAAAAATTTCATAAGATGACAATAGTACAGAGATCAACATCCAAAATTAGTAGAATTAAACGAGTAAAAAGGGTTTGTATTGAATACCAGAGTGAAATTAGAAATGAGGCAAGGGTTATTTAATCATAATATTCTAGGATCAAAGGAGTTTGAAGTTCTTAATGGTAATCTATGATAAGAAGTACCTTTAGTTATAACAAATAAAGATAATAGGAAATGATGGAGCCTATTACTTTGGAACAAGTTTGTTTAGCTCTTTTCTCCTTTGATAAGGATAAATCCCCAAGTTCAAATGGGATCTCTACAATATTTTATCAACATAATTAGGATATAGTGAAATATTATTTATTGGTGGCAGTGGAACAATCTAGGGTAAAACATTACATACCTTGTCAAACAAATGCAACATATCTAGGGTAAATTTTTCCTGAAAAACATCTTATTTTTAGAAACTTGTTGGCATTTTTGCCACATTATGTTGATTATTGATTATTCAGGCATAAGTTATTGAAATTCTAACTCCTCTACAAGTTTTGATGCAAAAAACAAGCTAAGTCTGAAGGCTGTCGCAAAATCGCGACAAAAAAATAGCATGGAGAGCCAAAGTTAAAAACCGTCGTGATATCGCGACATGTCACGTTATCGTGGGTCAGACGAGGAGAGAGAAAACAAACACAAAGTCATAGCGATTTTGCGACGTGTCAAAAAATCACGGTCAGCGAAGTCAATGGTAGCATGGGGGTAAAACCTTCGCAATATCGTGACATGTCGAAGAATCGAGGTCAAAATGGTCAACGAGGGAAGCGCAACAAAATCATCGTGAAATCATGACATGTCGCATTTTTGCGACTTACAATGGGCATGGAGCAGAGCAGAGAAAAAGGTAACGAAATCGTGACATAACTGAGTGACAGGCGATGAGACTCAACTTGGTAGCAAAATCGTAACACAATATGGCACACAGCACAAAAGGCAAAAAACGTCGTGAAATCGCGACGCGTCGCGTTTTTGCGGCATAGGTGGACAGAAGAGTTTAAGGCACGAATGCATAGTGATTTCGTGACACTTTTGAAAATGAGTCTAAGCAAGACGAAGACGTCGTGAAATCACGACAGGAAGTGGGAACAGTGGAGAATGCAAGCAAATGTCACGATTTCACGACACAGTGAGACAGAAAGGCTTAAGGCAAAAAATGATCACGATTTTGTGACATTTGCGGGATGGAGCGGAGCAAGACAGAACTTGTCATGATTTCACAACATTGTTGAGGCTAAGGGAAAGAAAGAAGTTGGCGTCGTGATTTCACAACATTCATGGAGATAAAGGCTAGCAGCAAGAAAATTTCGCGATTTCGCGACACATTGTTGAAGAAGGACCAAGTGCAAAAAATGGTAGCGATTTTGCGACATGATGAAAATCGTAGTCGAGAAGCAACAAAGTCCAAGGAGACAGAGCCTGTAGCAATTTCACGATGTGCTGATGAAGAATGTCATGTTTTCATGACTTACAGCAGTGAAGAGAACAAAAGAAAGGAAGTGTAGCAAAATCGCGCATTGTCACATTTTCACGGCAACACAGCAAAGAAAGAGCATAATTGTACGGACGTCACGAAATCGCGCAGTGTTGCCTTTTCGTGGTTCAAGGTTGCAAAGGAGATATGGAAGCCGAATACGTCGTGATTTTGCGACATGATTGATTTTCGCGGTCCGAAAGTAAGAGAAATGTACGGAGCAGAGATATGTCACAATTTCGTGACATGTTGCGTTTTCGTGACCTGTTATAGTTTCACGCTGGAAAGTAGTTCGAATGGTCTGATAAGGTTTTGCGATTTCTAATGATTAAAAGCGCTCCAGAATTAAATGTGTTGTTGCTTTCCGATGCGTTCAAGGTAGAAGAACGTGTTCAAACCACCAGAATTAAAGATATCCATTTTTTCGAAGCTGTTGTTCGTGGTTTCTAACGGTTCAAGCGTATTTCAAGAATGACTATTTAATGAAGACGACCGCCAATTCCTTATTGCATTTAATTTTTGGTTTCTCCGAGGCTGTTTAAGGATATCATTTCCTTGTTTTTGTTGCATAATTTTTAGATCTCGAGGAGGTCCGTTTCATATTTTTAATGCTGCAAAGAAGCAAGGCTTCTATAGAAATCAATGTAAATATCAAGAACAAGGGTCGGGAGTTTGAGAGACATTTGCTGGAAACATTCAAGTTTTTGGGTAAATAAGAAATATTCGGCCTCTGATTTTGCAAGCATCTTTTTGTGTAATGATTTCCTTCTATTTCCATGTATTTCCTGTTAAGCTCGTCTTTCCAATCTGCTGTTAGATTCAAATTCTGCATTTGGGTTTGAATATTGCTTAAAAGAAAGTGAGTTCTAGAATGCCATACTAGAGGTTGTCTGCGCAAGGTCGTAAGTGAATTATGCAGTAATCTGTTATTTTATGCTGTTTATACACTTGAGGTTTGATTCTTGCTGAGTTCTTGTCCCGATCTAACAAATTTTGCCTATGACTATATTTCCCATCTCTTTCCATAATTTCATGTTTCTTTTTGCGTATTTCTCATCTCTTTCGTACAATTTTAATCTAAAACCAAGTTTAGAAATAGTAAGGGAACCAGCCCTCTCTAGAGATTGGTCTGGGAGACATCTCTTTCTCCTAGACTTTCAATATTGGTCGGGTCTAGGGTGCATAGTTTTAGAAAATCCTTTCCTGTGGCAGATTCGTGACCAACAGTTTTTGGCACGCCCGATGGGACAGACTGCTTCTGTCTCAGAAAGATCCCATAGTATCGAAGGTTTAATGTTCACCTTCATGCCATAAAGTTAGAACATTTGGCGACTCTGCAGTACCCAAAAATCTCTGAACGTGGATGCAGTGAAAGCTGTACTTCATGATCACGAGATCACAGTCTAAAAAAGTTGAAGATCTTGTTGAGTTTTTTGAACTTGACAACACAAAAAGAGGTGAACAATCTAGGTTGGTTTCCCCATCGCTTGCATCATCTGCCATATCTACACAAATCCCTGGTATTGTTACTAGTTTTCCACCTTCTCAGTCACATCCACTAGTCCCAATGGCCCAGTATCCTCCACCCAAGAAGTTCTTGGCATGGAACAGTTCAGGAGCCTTGAATTTGTAGGCTCAGAATCCAGTTCGTCAGGCCGCTTTGAAGGTTTTGCCAACCTATGATGGTACGGGTAAGACGACATATGAACATATTAATGATGTAGCTTCTCTGGCAGCCATTCATGATATAACTGATGAAGATGTGATGGTGAAGTTGTTGGTGTTATCACTGAGAGGAAAATTGTTGTACTGGTACCGAACATTGCAACCAGGCACCATTACATCATGGGATCAGCTAGGAGAACTGCTAATTAAGAATTTTCATGAATAAGCTGATCCATTTTCATTATTGCATCATTTTAACGTGATCCAGAGGCACCCGCAGGAAGAGATAGCTGATTCTAATGTTTGATTCACCAAAACTTGGCAGAGAATTCCTAATGGTCTTCGACCTGCTAATGAGTTGGCTACATTTTACTGAGCGTTCAAAGCGTTCAACACAGATATCGGTTGGGCTATCTGGCAGTCCAACGTGATGACATTTCCAGAGTTGTTTGAATAAGCGTTAAAGGCAAAAGCTGATCTGATTGCTATAGGTAGACTTCCTTCGAAGGTAACTATGCCTATTATACCTGATTTGCCTAAGTATTTATATTCTAGTTCACTTCCATAGCCCATGCCATCTATGTATCCTACCCCATCATGGAGCTCCAATGCACCTCAAATCGCACCTATTCCAATTCCTCAGCTTCTTGCTCCAACTGTTCCCTAGTTGCCTGCACCAAGCATTCCAAGGTTAGTCCCTCCACTTCCAACTCTTGCAGTATCTTCCCCACAGTTTCCATTACCTTTATCGGCACCGCCTGTGTCCTCAAGACTAGATCCTCAATTGGTTATGTTACAAGAAATTCAGTTGGCTATGAGATCTCTCACTGACAAGGTGACATCTATGGAACAGAGAGAGACGGAAAGAAGCTATCAGCCATGAAGATTTATGCTGGCAGTAATTAGAGAACAACCTGCTCCTAACAAGGCTATGGAGAAAGCACCTAAAAGGAACTCAACAGTTTTGGTAAGTGAAGAGGCTGGCCCTTCTGAAGTTTCACATGAGCCCTCTTACTGGTGTTCTTCCTGTAATGACCCACATGATGAGTCCACTTGCATGGTCCACCAAAATTATTTGCAAGTTCTTATAGGGAGTCGTGTAAACATGATTCGAGAGGTGGATCTTACTTTCATGGAGTCTCTGGAGGAACATATAGCAATACTAACATGCAGCGGCAAGAAACCAATGTTGGTAGATCCAGCTAAGATGGAGCCATTGAAAGTGCCTCCTGTACAAGCAACGAAGCAACAAATGCCAACAAAGGCTCATGATTCCCCAACGCAATGGCAATCACCTGTTTTATCGAAGGATCCACTTCCATCACCAGTAAAAGACAAGGAACAAGCTTCTACTTCCCAGTCGCAAGCAGAAACAAAGGAGTAAGCCAAAGAAACGTTGTGATATCCATCATTGACTAAACGACAATGAGTGGAGGCCACTCAGCAATTGAAGAGCACATTTGAAGCTGCTAGTGGCAGGAAAGAACAGATCTCCATGGAGTACAACATTGTTGAAGAACTTAAACGAATACCAGCTAAGGTAAGTCTGTATGACACCTTCCAATTGCCTGGACAGGTAAATCTCTTACAGGAATCCCTGAAGACCATACAAAGTAAGGGGAAAGCTCCAACCCAGGTGGTTATGGCTCAAACATTAACTTCTACAGCCAATGGTAGGAGTAGACCACCCCTGTTTTATCTGTCATTGCAAATAGAGGGTTGGATCGTACATAATTGCCTGATCAATTCTGGTGCCGCTACAACTGTCATGCCTAAGGCAGTCTGTGAAGCAATGGGAATGGAATTCACATGAAGTAGCCCTGAAGTTTTGCAGTTAGATGGTACTCCAGTGAAAACAGTGGGTGTAATCAAGGATGTCCTGATTGTTTTGCCTAATATGCCCTAGATTACAGTCATCCAGGAGATAGTTGTGGTAGATCTAGAACCGTATTTCAGTATGTGCTTATCTAGAGAGTTTACCACAAAGTTGAGCGGTTACCTTGCACTGGATTATTCTCACTTGGAGATTCTATTCAAAGGAAGACGAGTCCGGGTCTACAATCAAAAACCTTCCACTTTTCATATTGAGAAGATAGAAGAAGAACATGTTGTTCATATGATAACTAAAGATTTGGAGGATGAGTTTTCAATGCTCAATTTCAATGCTATGATCCAGACCGAAATTGGCTATTATTCCATTATGCAGCCTAAAGAGGTTGAAGTCAAGTTGCCACCTGATCAAGTTGAACAAGATTCTCTGCCAGATCAGCTCTATTTTGATGGAACACAATACAGAAATGGTGCTAACACTAGGACTGAACGATCATGCCTAGGTCTCAAGATGGCTGGGACACTTGGAGTGCAACAGTTACAGACCCTTGGTGATTCTGAGCTAATCAAGAACCAAAAGTCTACTGAGCATTTGTCAAGGATTTGGGATCCAGGAGACAGAACCATGTTTGGGTTCGTGTCTTTCCCGAAAATTCACATCTAATTCGGGAGTTACCTTGTATATATATAAAAAAAAAAGTATTGTTTTCCTTTGTTAACTTCGGCTCTTTTTGCATGCGAGCCCGCAGGTATGTGTTTCTTTATTTTTTCTTCTTCTTTCCCAACAGTTAGTGGCTTCCTCACTATTTCTTCCCTTCCCCTCTTCATTTCCCTTCTTCTCTTACTCCTTTTTCCTCTACAGTAATCAAGCCACTGCTGTTGTTTCTTTTCCCCTTTTCTAATATTCTCGGTTCTTATTTTTCCTTTTCTTCTAACTACATTGTTGTTTTAAGCATTTATCCACAATTCATTTCCCCATTCCATTCTCATTCCACAGCCTACACATTCACTGGTCATCATTATGTTTATTACATTCACCTCCATTTCCCTTTCATAGCAGATGGTAGCACAGAAGCACTCTGTTACTGTATCTACCGCATCACTCCTTCCATTCCATTATTCCATCATTCATCATTTCCATTCCATGGTCAGTTCAGCCAAATACATAATTCCTTGAAGTTTCAGTCATTCAGCAAGAGTTGTTGCAGCAGTCTGTCGAGATGTATCCCATCAGCCAGCTTTCTGTTCTAAGTTTTCTTGACTCTGTTGCCCAATGGATTCAGGCCTAGGATTCGTGCATACAGTAGAACTGTATACCCCGTGAGCTACAAAGAATGTTGGCATTTTTGCCACATTATGTTGATTATTGATTATTCAGGCATAAGATGTTGAAATTCTAACTCCTCTACAGGTTTTGATGCAAAAAACAAGCTAAGTCCGAAGACTGTCGCAAAATCGCGACAAAAAAATAGCATGGAGAGCCAAAGTTAAAAACCGTCGCGATATCGCGACATGTCGTGTTATCACGGGTCGGATGAGGAGAGAGAAAACAAACACAAAGTCGTAGTGATTTCGTGACGTTTCAGAAAATTGCGGTCAGCGCAGTCAACGACAGCAGGGGGTAGAACTGTCACGATATCACGACGTGTCGAAGAATCGCGATCAAAATGGTCAACGAGGGAAGCGCAACAAAATCGTCATGAAATCGTGACATGTCGTGTTTTCATGACTTACAATGGGCATGGAGCAGAGCAGAGAAAAAGGTAGCGAAATCGTGACATAACTGAGCGATAGGCGATGAGACTCAACTTGGTAGCGAAATCGTGACAAAATATGGCACACAACGCGAAAGGCAAAAGACGTCATGAAATTGTGACACATCGCGTTTTCGCGGCATAGGTGGACAAAAGAGTTTAAGGCACGAATGCATAGCAATTTCATGACACTTTTGAAAATGAGTCTAAGCAAGACGAAGACGTTGCGAAATTGTGATAGGAAGTGGGAATAGTGGAGAATGCAAGCAAACGTCGCGATTTCGCGACACAGTGAGACAGAAAGGCTTAAGGAAAAAAATGGTCATGATTTCATGACATTTGCGGGATGGAGCGGAGCAAGACAGAACTTGTCACGATTTCACGACATTGTTGAGGCTAAGGGCAAGAAAGAAGTTGGCGTCATGATTTCATGACATTCATGGAGATAAAGGCTAGCAGCAAGAAAACTTCACGATTTCATGACACATTGTTGTAGAAAGGACCAAGTGCAGAAAATGGTAGCAATTTTGCGACATGATGAAAATCACGATCGAGAAGTAGCAAAGTCCAAGGAGACAGAACCTGTCGCGATTTCGTGACATGCTGATGAAGAATGTCGTGTTTTCGTGACTTGTAGCAGCGAAGAGAACAAAAGAAAGGAAGTGTAGCGAAATCATGCATTGTCACATTTTCGTGGCAATAGAGCAGAGAAAGAGCATAATTGTATGGAAGTCGCGAAATTGCGTAGTGTCGCCTTTTTGCAGTTCAAGGTTGCGAAGGAGATATGGAAGCCGAATACATCACGATTTCACGACATGATTGATTTTTGCGGTCCGAAAGTAAGAGAAGTGTACGGAGCAGAGATATGTCATGATTTCGTGACATGTCACGTTTTTGCGACCTGTTACAGTTTCGCACCAGAAAGTAGTTCGAATGGTCCGATAAGGTTTTGCAATTTTTGATGATTAAAAGCACTCCAGAATTAAATGTGTTGCTACTTTCCGATGTGGTCAAGGTAGAAGAACATGTTCGAACCACTAGAATTAAAGATATCCATTTTTTTGAAGCTGCTATTCATGGTTTCTAACGATTCAAACGTATTTCAAGAATGACTATTTAATGAAGACGACCGCCAATTCCTTATTGCATTTAATTTTTGGTTTCTCCAAGGCTGTTTAAGGATATCATTTCCTTGTTTTCGTTGCATAATTTGTAGATCTCGAGGAGGTCCGTTTCATATTTTTAATGCTGCAAAGAAGCAAGGCTTCTATATAAATCAATGTAAATCTCAAGAACAAGGGTCGGGAGTTTGAGAGACATTTGCTGGAAACATTCAAGTTTTTGCGTAAATAAGAAATATTCGGCCTTTGATTTTGCAAGCGTATTTATGTGTAATGATTTCCTTCTATTTCCATGTATTTCCTGTTAAGCTCGTCTTTCCAATCTGCTGTTAGATTCAAATTCTGCATTTGGGTTTGAATATTGCTTAAAAGAAAGTGAGTTCTGGAATGCCATACTGGAGGTTGTCTGCGCAAGGTCGTAAGTGAATTATGCAGTAATCTATTATTTTATGTTGTTTATACACTTGAGGTTTGATTCTTGCTGAGTTCTTGTCCCGATCTAACAAATTTGGCCTACGACTATATTTCCCATCTCTTTCTGTAATTTCTTGTTTCTTTCTGCGTATTTCTCATCTCTTTCCTGCAACTTTAATCTGAAACCAAGTTTAGAAATAGTAAGGGAACCAGCCCTCTCTGGAGATTGGTCTGGGAGACATCTCTTTCTCCCAACCTTTCAATGTTGGCCGGGTCTAGGGTGCATAGTTTTAGAAAATCCTTTCCTGTGGCAGATTTGTGACCAACAAAACCATATTTTTATGAAGGGTTGTCTAATTTAAATTATTCTTGGAACACTTTGTATAAAATTTTAAGAGCTTTAAAATGAGTGGTTTTATGAAGGAATCTAAGAAATATTGAAGGAGATACGACTCTATGAAGTCAACCATCCGAAACAAGTGTAGTGACAATTATTCAAGACAAAAAATAAAATTACAAATATCTATCAGCTAGGGTTTGGATGATGGGAGGAGCAATGGAGGGTTAGGAATTCAATAAGGAAAGCCATTCTATCTAGGCATAGAATTTTTTAGCTAATTTTTTTCCCTTCTTTATCTTAGAAATTTTTCTTGCAAATTATTATAATTTTTTTATGAAATATTATATTCGTTATAGAATATTTTATTAAATTTCAGTAGATTTTGATTTTGAGTTTTAGTTTCCTTTCCATGGATTTATTTATAGATAAATACTTAGAATCATCTCTAGTTGTAGAGGTTAGTGAGAATATCATAGAAAATTGATTCTTACTACTTAAAGATAGGGTAGATTTTGATGAATTTAAAAGGTATTGGCTAGGGGCTTCAAGCTTGAGAAAATGGATTGAAAAGAGTTGGAAGTATCTAGGAATGATTTTATCATTTCTTCCCAAAGGTTTATTCCTAGCCATTTTTGGTTCTAGGGAAGAAAGAGATAAAATATTTAGAGGGGGTCCTTGGTTTATGGGAAGAGCGAGACTCTTTCTTATCCACTAGTATGAAGGATTTTCACCTAAAAATGTAAATCTATCCCTAGTACTAATCTAGATTAGGATGTATGGGTTGCCCATTGAGTTTTGGGAAATAGATACCTTTAAGGCAATAGAAAATACTATTGGAATATATTATGTTAGTTGGTTCATGCCAATGTACCACCATGGGTACATCTTTAGATTAGGAGTTTGTCTTAGATTAGGGTTTAAGTATTTACTTTATGCAATGTAATAAATGCACAAGTAATATTAGAATGTGCAAAGTATTCAATAATGTAAATGTACATCATAGTCCATGTGCACATGAGTCCATATAATAGGAAGGTGAAGATTCATAGGAAGATGAAAGACCAAGAGTCACATCCCACTATATATTGGCCTTGGTGTGAACAAGTAGAAACAATCTTACATATCATTACAATATTTCCATATCAAGTAGAGTAGAATATAAGTTTGAGATAATGTAGAACTTGTATGAAGCATGGAGTCCTTGAGATATCCAAATTTTGTATGAAGATCCTATTTTTATGAGCTTTCATTAATGACAATTTTATGAATTATTTTAGAAGTTTCTTATAAGTTTTAAATGCTTAGTATATTATCATTATCATAGATTCAATATTGCATGCTCATTTAATTCTTGTGGTTGATTTCTCATTAAGTATCTAGCATCAAAAGCTAACAATGGTATCAAATCACGAGGTATATTGATAGGAGATAGGGAGAGCCACAAGAGAGTTTGAGGGGATATAAGGAGATATCATTTTTAGAATTTTAAGAATTGTTTTTTGCTAGAGTTTCCACAAGGTTGCAGGAAAACTTGTAAAGACTAGGACTCAACATAGTTTTTTTTCTACTAGATTGAAAGATAACTAGTGATGTTCATTAACTTATAGAGATCTAGATATTTGCATGGATTTGCTTACTACTATCTAATTTTTTTTAGCAAATAATTAGTTCTCAAAAGTTTAGAAGCTTCCTACAATGGATAGAGAAGAATTTCATCTTTGATTATCTGAAAGTCTATGTGCTTTCCTCATGAAGGGATTATTTATTTTTTGTAAAAAAAGTAGATATTGAATAAAGAAGAGACTTAAGAGAAGAAGTCCTCATTACAAATTGAATATTCTAAACTGAATATTGAAAAGACCTAAGAAGGAGGTCTCCATAGAAGATTGAAGACTATAGATTGAGAAAGAGGAGACCCAGGAGAAAGGTCCCATTGAAGAACTTCCATATTTGAAAGATAGAAGATTGAATATTGAAGATATAGGAGGACTAGGAAAAGTCCTATTGAAGATTTGAGAAGTTGTAAAATTTGAATACCAAAAAAAAGATGTCTCAAGAAAAGTTGGAAGAAGAAAGAAGAAGAAGGCTAGAGAAGCCCTATTGTAGAAATTGAAGAAGTAGTCATTGGAGAAGATTTGAAGAAAGCTCAAGGGAGAATATTGCAAGGAATATCTCTTAAAAAAAAGAATTTGGGATAATTTTTGCCATCTGAAAACAAGCCCAAAAGGAGGAAGGATCTGGCAATAAGTTTGCCAAATTTTGAAAAGGTTTTTCGAAGATATCAAGACATTCAGATTCTTGAGAAAGAGGCCAACTAAATAGGCCAACTAGCCAAGTTTGAAGTCAAAATTTGATAATATATGAGGATAAATAAGGTAGAAGAGACCACCAATTTGAGAAATTTGAAGACTTCCATTAAATTCTTGAAGGATGATTTGCAAAGGAGAAGATTGCTGATTTTCACAACAAAATTTGAGAGAGTAAGGGAATAAAAATGAAGGAGGAATTGGCTGCATTAGAAACTAAAAATTACAAGGTTTAGGATAGAAAGAGGGCAACATTTTCGGAAACAATAATAGCTACAAATTTTAGAGTTTGAGAGAACAAAGTTGGAGGATAATTGGAGCCACACAAATCATATTTTGAACAACAAATTAAAGGCTAAAAAGCAAAAAAAATGGGCAGCAACTAGAGCTGCAAAATTGACAAGTTCAAGGAAACAATCAATTAAAAATGCGAGATGCAAAATTTACAAATATGGGGTAGCAAATATGTAGCAAATATGTGAACCAAATCACCAATAAATCCTACTACAAAGGAGGCCAAAATAAGGTTTGAAAATTGGTGTTATTTGTGAAGACAAAGACACGACACTTAAATAATAACAGGAAATCAAATAACACAAGGAAATACAAAGATTGCACAAATGGATGTATTCAATAAAATGGGGGGAGCCAATGAACTCCTTTGTTACAATCAGTACTCAATGTGAGTATTTGATACAATGATTTTACAATGGCACTAGGGTTCTTCGAAACCCTAGCAATAACAACAAAGTGTCTTCAGATTTGGTGTGTCCTTGCTTCCAACAGGTTGAGTGGGCTTCGAGTATCCAGTGTGGGGCCACTCCAGCTTCAACAGCCATTCAACAATGTGTAGAACTTGCAGATCTGCATACATAAAAATAGAACAAGGGGGTTAGTAATACCTATGAGGGCTCCATAGTGTGAGACCCTCAGACATCAATAAAACCCTAGTTAACAATGAAGTCAAAAAGTATGCCAGATCAACAAATTATGAGATAAAATACATTCAAATGAGATATACCTTGCTTTCATTTCGTTGTTGCAGATGGCATGGTGTAGCAGGCTCAGATTCACATTTTTGTAGTTGCAGCAGGCTCGAACGCGCACTTGGCAGGCTCTGACGTGAGCTTCATAGGCTCTGGTGTGCACCTACGGGATACAACAGGCTCTGGAGAGCACCTGCGGTATACAACAGGCTCTGGTGAGCGCTTCGTAGGCTCTACAGCGAGCCTCACAAGCTCTGGAGGGCGCCTACGGGTTAGGGCAGAATCTATAGAAGCAGATCTAGGGGATGGCGATGAATGCGGTGGATGGATGGGGGCTGTGATGGCGATGGAGGATGAATGGGTGATGGCTAGAACAACAGAAGTATTATCGGCTTAGCTAGGGCTTTAGATTTTTAGGATTCTATGCTAGGGCTTCACCAATAATTCCTCCAGGGTGCAAATGTCTAATTCTCAAGGTTCCAAGGTTTGGGCATTTGCAAAATACCCTTATTTATAATCCAACCTAGGGTTTTCTTAGGGTTTTAGCCTTACACTTTTGATCGTGTGGCTAAGATTAAATTAGATCCTAAGGTTGAGATTACTTTTTGAATGTGACATGGATTAATGAATATGGACGGTGGAGATTAGAATGGATCGGACGGTTGTGGTTAATTGAGTTTATAAATATATATTTTATAATAAATATATTATAATATAATATAAAATATTATATTAAATATTAAATAATATAAAATAATATTAAAATAATCCCAATTAGGCTAGGAAATGGCAAAAAAGGGCTAAAATGGTGAAATGGATGGCGAGAAAGGTGGAATTGGGCCAAATAATTGGCGGGAAGGTGTATGGTGGACAAGTGGGTGGTGGGAAGGTTAGGATGGAGGATTAGTGGCTGTAATTTGGTGTCTACAGATGCCCCTTTTTGTACCATGTTGCATGAAACACAATATGGTGCAAAAATACGAGACACCTGCTTGGGCTATGGGCATAGAAGCAACTTCTCTCTGTCGTTGGATTTGCGCACTGATGTTGAAGACAAAAGAATAAATAATTTTTGGAATTTTTGTAGCTTACCCCCTCAATTGGCGAATGAGTTACGAATGTATCTCACAAGCCAATTGAAAAATGAATGATGTAGTGAATTTGTGCAATTGATGAATGAATGATGTGAAATGCAATGTGATACTTTGAGGGAGGGGGGTGTATAGTACCATGTGATTGTGGATGATATGAATGATGTAAAATGTGATACCATTTTTGCCCCAATGGTTGAGAGGGGATTTTTCCAGTGTAGATGTTATGATCATGTGAGATGTATCCCATCATGGGAGAATCATAATGTAATGTGGTTGCCCCATACTTTGGGTTGATTTGATGTTGTTGAATAAGTTGTCGTAATGGCATCATTGAGTATGCAAGATATGAAGATGCAAGTTGACTAAGTCAACGCAGGGGTTGGGTATTGACTGTGGAAATTTCTTCACCAATTCCATGATGGAACCAATCAAGCTTACCGGTGTCCTGTATTATGACTGTTGTCAAGTGAATGAGTGTTTGAGATTTTGGTTATCCATGTTTTCATGCCCCATGGAAGAGGACATCAATGATTGCCTTTTAGCAAATTGTTCTTGGCAAGGTTGTATTCCAAATTTGAGGTGCCAAATATGATTGTGATCTTTGATGATGAGATAATTGAATTTGATCATGGTCAAGTGTCCTTATTGTAGATTATTCATCTTATCGAATTTGCATGGATTGATATCATTGCAATCGCCAAGTTTATAGAATAACCTACTAGATACGAGGTTCACTTGAATACTGGACAGATTGTGGATGAGATGATTGATGAAAATGAAAGATGTTGATGGAAGAATTCTTGATGGATGGTGGTTACGCTTTCATAAAACTTGGTGTTAGTTGATGTATGATTTGCAGCTTGTGCTTCTTTGAGTTGTTCATTTTGCACATAACTGAGCGATTTATTGATCGAATGAACTCCAATTTTTGTGAAATTGTGTGAGATGATGCAGAATATGATGTAGAATGATCAGATGTGAGTTTTGTGAAAATTTGGATTGTTTTGCTACCTTTTGTGCCTTGATTTATGGATTTTTAATATTTGATTCGTTCTTGAAAATTATGCATGCAAAACGATTTTTGTCTTCACAAAACCTGATTTTATGATGTGCATGATGTGTGGATGAAATTTGGTGAAATTTGGAGGAGGTATGCTACTATTTTGATTGATTTTGTCTTTGTACCATTTTGTCACGTGCAGGTCCTGTGGTGTCTCGCAGGTGCGCTGGGTGTGCACTAGGCGCCTGGTGAGCCTATGAATTCATAGGTGTAGACCTACACCTAAATGCACTAGGGAAAGCTATAAATAGCTTTCTGAGTGAATCATGAGGCTCACTTGTGCATTTTGGACTTTGAGAAGCTATGTATGAGGGTG
Source organism: Wollemia nobilis (assembly GCA_028583015.1). Taxonomy (NCBI): domain Eukaryota; kingdom Viridiplantae; phylum Streptophyta; class Pinopsida; order Araucariales; family Araucariaceae; genus Wollemia; species Wollemia nobilis. The sequence goes on along the minus strand of JAQPPZ010001056.1, from coordinate 4,581,357 downwards.
TGAGAGCTTAGTGAGGCTAGTGAGGAAAATCATGTGAAAGCTATGGTGATGGAGGGATTGAATGTGGTTGGAAGAGTTGAGGCACCATTTGCCTTGGTAATGTTGAAAAACACTTTTGTCACTTGTGCATTTATTATTATTATTTTTTTTACAATGGTATTAATGAAATTGTTTGTTGTTGTAGTTGAGGGATATTGAGCCTCGACATCGCTTCTCTCCTCTTATTCTGGGATGAGGAAGAAGCTTTCAAAGGAGGAGTGGGGGTTGTTGGGGAAGGTGGGCCTAGAGGGCATGGTGAGGCTAGATGTTGTGAGGGCCAATGAGGGGTATCTCTCTACTTTGATAGAGAGATGGGATCTGGATAGGGGACATTTCAGTTGTCTACTAGGGAGGCTACCATTACACTTGAGGATGTATATCACATTCTCAAGGTACCAGTAGAAGGGGAAAATGTGGTGGTTGGTTGGGATAAGAAGGTTGAGATGGAGAGGATGTTCGGATATCGATGGTGGGAGGCCTGGATGGGAGATGGTGGGATATGTTATTTGAGCATGTACAAGGCAAAGGAGTTGGATGCACTCCCAACTTTGATTATGTTCATGCTAGCGAACATAGTGCTACCTAATAGCATTGGTTGTAGGTTCCCTTGGAACCTATTGGGTTTGGTGAGTGATTTACTCATCGACCCAAAGGAGTATGCATGGGCTCCTACCTTGTTGGCATAGTTGTATCGGGAGCTATATGAGGTGATTTAGAGGGAGAGGAAGGGGATTGGGTGTAGCTTCCTCCTATAGTGTTGGGTTGGGAGCATTTTGTGGTAGCTTGACTTGAGGGGTTGCCATGTTTGACATGGTAGATGAGGGAGCCCTATGCTAGGTGATGGGTGGTGGTAGAGGAGGTGCAGCCAGCTGAGAGATTCATAGTGGCTAGTGGTATAGAGACATGTGGTCAGGGTTGTCTCGGGTTGATGTGGTATGGAGGCCATGGTGAGGAGCCTGATGGGATGGTGATGGGGAGTAGCTGCATCGGGTGAGGTAGGCTCGATGGTTGGTTGGGTGGAGGGATGAGGAGGTAGAGTACTTCTAGTACTCATGGGTGTTGAGGCAATTTGGATTGCCTCAGGGTGTGCCAGATGAGTTGGTGTTGTATCGGCATCGATGAGATGAGGGGATGTTGCCATGTGCGGAGCCATGGTGAATGGTGATTGAGGATGACGAGGAGATTGAGATCCTTGATGTGGATGATGTTGGGGTGACTTAGAGTATGCAGCATGGTTTGGTGCCCAACTAGTATGGGTACCAAAGGTGGTTGGGGATGATGAGCAGGGTCGAGGATGACTCCAAAGAGGATGAGGCCTCAATGATCGATGGGTCAGAGGTAGTCGAGGGAGCAGCCTAGTAGACTCTAGAGGTGGGGTTGGTAGAGGGAGAGAGGGAAGGTGATGAGGAGATGGGTGAGATCTTTGAGGTGGCTAGGCTATAAGTAGAGTTGGAGCAGCTTTACGAGGAGCGTGAGACCATGCTTGAGACTCATAGGGAGTCTTTGGCTACTATAGCTTGGCTAGAGGTAGAGCGGGTAGTGGTGGTGGCTAGTGATCAGGCGATGGTCATGAGGCTCCAAGTAGATATTTTGGTGAAGGAGCGATGGACATCATATGGATTTGCGGTATCTTCGAGCTAGTGAGGCATATGTACATTCCTTGGAGGATGTGTGTATGCAACACCATATTACATTATCGGATCCTCCTTCTTCTGTGGTCGAGTCATCTAGGCATACGGAGTCTAGGCAGAGTACTAGGTCGAGGGCTCCTACTAGGTCTCAGGAGTCTTCTCATGGATAGTAGACTTAGTGCTTAGATGCACTATTTTGTATATATGAGCCTTGGTGCTCCATTGTAGCCTTTTGGCATTGATTGTATATGTGATATTTATATATATACATGGATTTTTCATATATATGTGTTATCTCTTGTGTGGATGCTTTTATGTTTATTTTATTAATGTTTGATGCATGTTTATGAATAATGTTTGAATATTATGGATGTGTAATGCAAGCTAATAATGATGTATATGCCTAATGTTTTATATGAATGATGTATGCAAGCTATGTGCTATGGATGCTTAATGCAAGTAAATCTATGATGAATCTAAAATGTAAGCTATGTGATGTGTTATTAATGATGATATGTTATGGATGATTAATGCAAGTAAATGAATCTAAACTATATGGGAGGAATGCATGTTGTTCGAATGATCTTTTATAGTTCAGAAATTTTACTGACCATTTTTGTTGTCCATTGTTTGGCTATCGGGGGTACCGAATTTGGTGGTGTTCTGCAACTTGACTCACTATGAAGACATGGTTGTTTTTATGGAGGAAGATATGGATGTTGATATGGAAGAAGATATGGATGTTGATATGGAAGAAGATATGGATGTTGATATGGAAGACTGAAATATTTTCAAAGACTCAATCATACTAGTATTATCAATCAAACTCACTAGGGTTGTCTAACTTTCTTTAGGACCAATGTGTGTGCAAGTGAGGTTCATATACCAAATCTTGAGTGTGACAATGACCCTATCCAATCAAGAACCAATGTGTGTGCATGTGAAGTTCATTAACCCATTATGAGTAGATTTAGGCATGACCTGTTATGGAGATGACCTGAGGCTAGCCTATCCTTATGTGCGTTCAGAGGTCTCCCTTTTTGGAGGAGAGACATGTCACCTCGCATGAGCTTACTCCACTACCAGTCAAGCGTCTATAGCCTCGGTGGAGATTCACTCCATAGTCCTATGGGATTGATATTTTAGGCCTTGGGGATGACTACCCATCCTTGTCAGGGACGTGTAGTACGATCCTTACAACTTTAGGGATCAAGGGTTTTTGGGATTTTATTTGTTAATTTTTGTATAGAGCTTTGGGGAATCGGATTCTCAACCGAAGTGTGATGAGAATTTTGACCCTATCCTTACTACTCTATGTTTTTATGTTTATGTTTGGAGTAATGTTGGTAGTGGTGAAAACCACTATTTTTGGACTATGTTGCATAATGGGACAAGCGAGGGATATCTCCTTTTCACTTCGAGGTACTACCCAAGGATGGTACTAGCCCCCCATGCTCATAATGTTTTTAAGATGTGATGTAATGTGAATGGTTCAAGATTATATTCGTGATCGATTGGCGATGCTCAAGATTTTCTTAGTATGTAAATTGTGTTTTGGTCCTAAAGAAAATTGGACATCCATTTGGAGGTTGTTTGCTACCCTAGTAATGGTTGAGTGACTAAAAATCTAGGCTTTTGTGCTATGTGATGTGGTTGACATATGAATTTTGTTAAAGTTGCATGAAGGTTTCAAACTAGGTACCCCCAATCGTTATAACTTGACTTTTTGTTTCATGGTCATATCATCATTACTTTGCCAGATCATTGAACATGGGATGGGATGGATGCAAATGTATATGCCTGATGCAATGGAGTGTTGATATGCAAATGGAAAGTGTACAATGCCATGGAATATGTATGATTTAATGAAACAATGCATGAGTGCAAAAAAAAGTGAAGATGTATGTTAAATGCCTAAATGTAAATGGGATGTATGCAATGTAGATATGCCTATGTGGATGATGATTGATTTTTTTTTGTAAAACCATGTATATAGACATATAGTGTGTCACTTTTAACAATAGAATGCCTAGCCAAGTACCCCTAGACAAGGAAGAGCTAAGACCGGTGTCAAAAATCAATGCAAATGTGTATTGCTCCATTAAGCTTGTGAATGGGTACTAGTCCTGAGAGCCAGTCGGGATAGTCTAGGGTGTCATCTAATTCTTCTTGCTTATCATTGCCTAACTCTGCCTGAAATACCTTGGGACCATTAGTGGAAGCTGATTGAGGTGAAGGTGGTGGTGAAGGAGGAATGTAGTTGGCTGAAGCCTTTAACAATTCCTCGGATAGGGTGAACTCTAAAGAGGAGGGTGTGGAGGAAATCTGGTCCAAGTCAATAAGGCTAATGTCAATTGGAATTGGCCTAGCTAGATCGTATGGATTATGGAGTGGGGTAAATAAGTCAATAGGATTCATATTGACTTAGTGGAAGGTAGGATGGTTTGGCCGAATGGGCAGATGGAACAATTGAATCGGAACCGATGTCGAGGCGTGGTATCCCTGTAATAGTGAACATGAAAACATCAGAGCAACATTTTTTTTTTTTTTTAAATATGTACATATGTTACAATTCTTGGCTCATGTGGGTGGCTCAAGGCAGATTACCAGGTGGATCATCTTGTTCTTGTGGAAGAAGCAAGTGGAATATGGGATGATGGATGGGGAACATTCAGAGGTAAAACTCTTCCTGTTGGGTGATGGGGACAATGGGTTGTGACTCCTCTTCAGAATCGTCAGAAGCATTTGACATGACTTCAAATTCTTCATAACTTTCATCATCGAAATCAAAGATAGGATATGAAAATTTGATGGGATCATCTTCGTTTACTTCGTCCATGCAAAGTTCTTGAAGGGCTTGTTCAAGAGAAGATGTTGAGGGTAGTGGGTGGATGGGGTGATCTTCATCATTGAGTGTAAGATTTTTAAAGGCTTTCTCAAGAGAAGCGGTGGAAGACAATGGGGTATAGCCTAAACTGGAATGATCATGGGCACCTCTATATGGGACCTCTAAGATATCATGCATCCCTTGCTCATGGGAACCTAGACCTTGACCTTGCCAATGGAACATATTAAAGTATCAAGCTGGAAACTCCTCTATGTTAGGTATATTGGCACGCCTAGGCTCTTTTGGTTCTTCGGGTGGGTTTGCCCCAGTTGAGCAATCCAACCCTCCATAAACAAATTTAATGCTATTTGGAGTGGCACTCATGTCGTAAACAACACCTATGGATAAAGGATGGTCTCGAGGACGTCCAAAATCCTTAGCTGTGGGAATGGCTAGGGGTGTAATGGTGACGTCTTGGACCACATACTCACCAATGCTCGGATTAGTGATGTGGACTTTGACTTGGGTTGATGAGGTGGATGGTGAAGGCTCAAGTGGCTCTGGATTGGTTGTGGACGGTGGCGAGTCAAATATGGCACAATCTGAAAGTTTGACTTGTGACACATCGGCTGATGGAGTGGGATTGGATGGCGGTATGGAATGATGAGATGGAATAGAAGAAGTGGTTGTAGAAGAAGGGGTAGATGTGATGTACGATGTGCTAACAGTAGACTGACTATGACCACATGTACAAGAAGAAATGGATGTTTGAGGAGGTGATGTGATGGGTAGCTCCTCTATGATGGGAGCCTTAGAAGAAGATGGAGATGGATTAGAAGAAGGCGGATTGAGAGATGATGTGGGTGGATTTGATGATGGCACCAAGAATAGATGAGTGGAAGGTAACATGGATTCATAAGGATTTGAAATGAAATTACAATACTTAAAAGGTTCGACATCCATGGGGATGCAATGGACTTGTCCATCATGAACGTATTTCAAGCATTGGTGGAGAATTGATGGAACACATTTCATTTCCCTCATCCAAGGTCTACCAAGGAGTATATTATACGCCATGGCTCCTTCCAAGATGTGAAACATGGTGTGCAACATTCTGGCCCCTACTTCTATAGGTAAAACAACAGTGCCAATTGTGGTACACAAAGCATCGTTAAATGCTTTGAGGGTGAATGATGATTTGGAAATGTGGGATGGAGGTATTTTGAGGTGGATAAGAGCAACGGTAGTAATGATATTGATTGATGAGCTGGTATCAATTAATACTCTTTTGAATGGCTTTCCGTCTATTAAGGCCATTATGTGCAATGGAGGGTCCACCGATTCTGAACTCATTGATTTTATCTCAAAGTCATAGAAGGTAATTGATGGCTCCATGCACGTTCTGACACTCCCTACAAAGTTGTTGAAGGCATTAGAGTCTTGGGATTCTAACTCAATTGACTTGAGTATTTCCATTAAAGCTTCTCTATGCCTAGGGGATTGTTGGATGAGCTCATATACAAAAATTTTGGCTGATGCCATTTTCAAACTAGTGGTTAACCGACTGGTTAAAGTTACCGTTGGCCTTATTGGATGAAGAATGGGTGGATTGGATGGGTTGGATAGATTGATTGGTGGATATGGATTGGGTGATGTTTGGATGGGTGGTGGGTTTGAAGGTTGTTGAGCATTTTTTTGATTTTGCCTTTGCCCTCTAGTGACCACATGGACTGCTCCTACAAAGTTTTGGTATTGTTGGACATGATTTACTTGATTAGGAGGTGGTTGTTGATTGTTACCCCCTACATTATGTTGGACCTCCCCATGGTTAGGTAGAGGTGTCTGATATATGCCCAAATTTTGATTTTGTGGAGCTAAGGGGTTATCGACGCTAATGGCCCCTAAGTCTATGAGGTCTTGCACTATGTTTTTGAACACATGGCAGGAATTGATATCATGCCCATTTTGTCGATGATATGGGCAAAACAAGTGCTCTCTATAACTTTTAGGTCTTTTGGTGGGATCATCGGGCCTAATGTCTGGCAAGGCTAATTTTTTGGTCTCATATAACCTTCGAAATATGGCTGAATATGATTCCGCTAAGGGAGTGTATTGACGCTGAGGTCGATTGAATTGGTGATGGGTAGGTTGTTCCATAGTTGGCATTGTGTTTTGTACCATTGGTGCTTGGGTTACTGATGGGACCGCATGATAGGAAATTTGTTGTTGCACTAGTTTTTGAGCCATTACGGGCTGGCTCATGACCACTTGATTGACTTGATTAGTTGTGTTAGCCATTGAGGCTTGTGTGGATTTGGTTTGGCCAGATTGATTATTTTGGTATTGGCCTCTATTTTGCCATTCTTTCTTCTTAGGCTTAATGACACCCTCTTGGATTTTTATCTCCTCAATGACACTAGCCTGTGCTAAAGCCTCCTCAAATGTTCTATAAGTATTGAGTTGAAGCATCCAAGAGATGGGTTTTAAGCAACTCTTGGTAAAAAGTTTGATAATTTCTTCCATTGGGAGGGAGAATGGCAACTTTGTTATAACTGCCCTCCAACGGTTTCCAAAATCATAGATAGGTTCCTCATCCCATTGTTTCAAGTAATATATATCCGATAAGGACACCTTATTTTTAATATTAAGGGTGAAGCGTTCCAAGAATAGATCTATCAATTGATCAAAAGTATAAATACTATGCATGGGCAATTGATTGTACCATTCAATGGCATCTCCCCCTAATGTTTGAGGAAACGTTCGGAGCATAAGAGCATTATCATCACTAATCCAAAAACATATGTGGACAAATGAACTCACATGCTCCTTAGGATCCTCGGTTCCCCTAAACTTGTCAAATTTTGGTATCGTAAAATCTGCTGGATAAGGTGGTGATGGTACCGATGGATGGATTGGTTGATGGATCAGTTGGCTTAATGTGAGCTTTTGGCTCGTTACCCCTAGTGAGTTTTGCATCAACTGATCGATTTGCTTTTGCATTGCCTGGAATCTAAGATCTTCTGCTGGAATGTGAGGACCTTGGATTATGTGATGGTTGGTTGATGGGTTGGATGGTAGATGTTGGGGTGTGACCAACATGGTGTTGTGGAATGAATTGGGTTGGGTATGTGGAGAAGATTGATGGTTGAAATATGGGGATGATTGATGAAGATGATGATGGAGAAATGGATTGTGTTGTTGGTTAGTGGCGATGTTGATTGGTATGGTGGATGTGTGGAGTGGTGGTGGATTGGGGATGGACACTATGGAAGATTGAGGGACCCATGCTGAATTTTGATTGGTGAGCGGAGGTTGATTTGGAACTCCTTGGGTCATAGGGTCTATGTAAGCTGATTATTTTCCTTTTGTTCATTGTGAAAGCAATCTGTTGATAAGCCCTAATGTATCCGTAAGTTCTTGATTTGACCATGTGTCGAATGATGGGGTTGTGGTTGGATGAGATGATGGATGAGTCGATGATGATGGGTGATTAGTCATGGTCATGTTGGCTAAGTGAGATGATGGAGGTGTGGATGACATGGTCATGTTGGCTAAGTGAGATGATGGAGGTGTGGATGATAATGGATGAGAGGACATGGGTATGGTGCAAGTTGCGTTTGATGTTACAACTTGGAGGCTAGGGACTTGTGAGGCAGCATTGACATACTCCTCATACAAGGGGTTGGTATAGGTGGATGTGAGGTAAGTGTTTGGAACACTTGGGCTTTGTGGTGGTTGGCTCATGGAGGAAGGCATACCATATTCATAACTCGAATTAGGATATCCTTGGGCAAGGTAGGTGGTAGCCAATTCGGATTCTTCCAAACCTTCTTGGCTAAGGGGTTCTAAGACATAGTTAGAAGCCTTGTAAAGGGCCTGCACTCTATCCATGTCTATGTAGGTGGTGGTTGTCTCCACATTGTGTGAATGTGTCTCTACTTGAGAGTGGGGTGGATGGGATGATCCAGACAAAGTAGTCTGAACCATATTGGATGGGGCTACCAAAGTAGCGGGTTCATGGGAACTATTTTCCATTAAACTACTTTGGTTTATTATTTTCTTTTGTTGTCATGTTAGCACCATAAAGTAGTTAAACCAAAGATTCAAAGCTTATCTAAATCACACAAATTAACAACTTTTCCAAATTTTAAAGCAAAGAAAACAATCAGTCCTAGGTTTCACCGTGTGTGGCTTACCTTGTTCATTAATTATTTTCTTTCATTAATGTGAAGTTCCTTTTAGAATTGTTGGCTTGTGTGTTTTGATGTAACTTAATCTTGTTTAATGAAAAACAAAGGTAAAAAAACTAATAAGGCTAGCTAGGGCAACGAGATTCTTGTTGGTAATGACCTCCAACAAGTTTGCTCGGGGTAGTCCTATGGTTTCTAGGGTAGATATTGGTGGATGGAAATCACGGCCACCGTCACCAAATCTCAAGCAATGGTTGGTGATGAAATCCAGCCACTACTATTAAAAATGTGAATCGTGCAAGTGTGTGTGATTTATTTTATTATATTTCTTGTTCTCTATGGTGTACAAACAATATTAAAGATTACTAACTTCACTAATCTAAATCAGAAGCCAACACAAAGATGCAAATTTCACCTAAAGAGCGTAGAGTACACCCTTAAAATCCCCTGCCTACAAATGATTAAAATCACAAGAGCAACCGGAGGGTTCGTCCACCTCTCTGCCAAAGGGGCCAGCCTAGGGTAGGATTACTTTATGCATCAAAATGTTGTTCCTATTTAGATATGCAAAATTAAAGTGATCTTTAACCCTAAAATGCAAGATCTAGGATGCTTTTCTGTTTCATATGCACTCAAAAATGCAAACAATCACCTAGATCTACAACTTTAGAACAAGAAATGAATTTGGTATAATGAAATACACACAAACCCTAGATTCAACTTGCTACCAATTCTTTCCCATATTACTTAGTGTTGAACCCAAAAACAGAAAAATAATAGTAGAAAATAGAATACGTAAATCGCTAAATGGCAACCTAGGGTTATGAAACTTACTTGGAAGCCTTAGCTCTACTCCAAATTACTTCTAGGTATGGTTGGGCACCTATGTAGGCATAACAGGGCACTTTCTAGGCATGGGATGGCACCTACGGTTGTCTGTAGATGCTTTCGAATGCTCCACGGATGCTCTTGAATGCCTGCGTAATCTCTAAAAATGTTGCAGACTGCTTCAGAAACCCTAGCGATAAATTCGATGACTTTTACGCTTCTGTAAATCTTACAACAAATAGAAATAAAATTAAGTTAGCAAGGTAGATCTATCAAATAATGAAACCCTTGTGGGGTCCCACCATGATCACCATTTGTGAAGACAAAGACACGACACTTAAATAATAATAAGAAATCAAATAACACAAGGAAATACAAAGATTGCACAAATGGATGTATTCAATAAAATAGGGGGGAGCCAATGAACTCCTTTGTTACAATCAGTACTCAATGTGAGTATTTGATACAATGATTTTACAATGGCACTAGGGTTCTCTGAAACCCTAGCAATAACAACAAAGTGTCTTCAGATTTGGTGTGTCCTTGCTTCCAACAGGTTGAGTGGGCTTCGAGTATCTAGTGTGGGGCCACTCCAGCTTCAACAACCATTCAACAATGTGTAGAACTTGCAGATCTGCATACATAAAAATAGAACAAGGGGGTTAGTAATACCTATGAGGGCTCCATAGTGTGAGACCCTCAGACATCAATAAAACCCTAGTTAACAATGAAGTCAAAAAGTATGCCAGATCAACAAATTATGAGATAAAATACATTCAAATGAGATATACCTTGCTTTCATTTCATTGTTGCATATGGCATGGTGTAGCAGGCTCATATTCATATTTTTGTAGTTGCAACAGGCTCGAACATGCACTTGGTAGGCTCTGACGTGAGCTTCATAGGCTCTGGTGTGCACCTATGGGATACAATAGGCTTTGGAGAGCGCCTACGGTATACAACAGGCTCTGGTGAGCGCTTTGTAGGCTCTACAGTGAGCCTCGCAAGCTCTGGAGGGCACCTACGGGTTAGGGCAGAATCTGTAGAAGCAGATCTAGGGGATGGCGATGAATGCGGTGGATGGATGGGGGCTGTGATGGTGATGGAGGATGAATGGGTGATGGCTGGAATAGCAGAAGTCTTATCGGTGAGCTAGGGCTTCAGATTTTTAGGATTCTATGCTAGGGCTTCACCAATAATTCCTCCAGGGTGCAATGTCTAATTCTCAAGGTTCCAGGGTTTGGGCATTTGCAAAATACCCTTATTTATAATCCAACCTAGGGTTTTCTTAGGGTTTTAGCCTTACACTTTTGATCGTGTGGCTAAGATTAAATTAGATCCTAAGGTTGAGATTACTTTTTGAATGTGACATGGATTAATGAATATGGACGGTGGAGATTAGAATGGATCGGACGGTTGTGGTTAATTGAGTTTATAAATATATATTTTATAATAAATATATTATAATATAATATAAAATATTATATTAAATATTAAATAATATAAAATAATATTAAAATAATCCCAATTAGGCTAGGAAATGGCGGAAAAGGGCTAAAATGGTGAAATGGATGGCGGGAAAGGTGGAATTGGGCCAAATAATTGGTGGGAAGGTGTATGGTGGACAAGTGGGTGGTGGGAAGGTTAGGATGGAGGATTAGTGGCTGTAATTTGGTGTCTACAATATTAAAATTTTATATCTAAGTATTATTTAAGTTTTTAAAAAACACCATATTTGAGTAGTAAAAGGAAAGGTCTCAAGATTATATCTTCAAATACTAGATAATAATTAGCTATAAAAGGTATGCCACATTGGTGTTATAAAGGTTATTATTTAAGCATTTAAACCACTTTAATTTAAGGTTATAAGAGCACCATATTAGAGTCATTAAAGTTAGCAAAATAGAGCTCTAAAGTTTAGTGTCTCCAAGGTGATAAAGGAGGCATCTTGGTTATATTAAAATAAAGGAAGAAAGCATTAGTTTCAAAGAATTCTATAAAGTCAACAAAGTGCAATTTTTTGAAGACTAGTAAGAGGTGATTCTACAAAGAGAAATATCACACAAATAACAAGGTATATTACCTTGATTTTCTAAACATCAAAGTCTTGCAATATTGGGCCGAATAATACTTGAATACAAGACAAACATTATAAGGAAAGCAACATAAAGTTTTGCTACTCAAAAGAAGAATCCAAGGATGGGTATTTAGAATATCTATGGTTGAAGAAGGTAGTGCATACTTATTTGTGAAGTATCAAGCCAAGTGAAGAGTCAAGTCAAACAAACCAACCATCGAAGCACCACCCAGGTATCATGAAATAGCAGCCAACGAAGCACCAACAAGATATCCATAGGATAGCATCATCAAATGTGTCTCAAGATAACACCATGAATAGAGAAACTTAAGCACCATTAGCACCACCATAACACCACCAAGAAGTCAAAGTACCACCACCTTGAAGAAGGAGCCACCAAAGCCAAGAACAAGTACTATTTTGAAGAAGTGGAGAATACCTAAATTTGTAAGTCATCAAAAAATACATAATGACATTTGTTGTTACAAAGGCATAGAAGAATCAAGCAAAGATGTTTGAGGAGAAGAATCAAGTTACTGCTAGGTGTAGAAGAGAAGTAATACATTATCAAGTTAAAGGAGTATTACAAAGTAAAGGGATCATGCTATGTAAAGGTGGAAGAGAGCATTACTAAGAAAAGAATATTATAAGAAACATTACGAAGAAATAAAATAGACGTTACTTGGAAGAGGAGCACCACCAATTGGAAGGACTAAATACAGTCATAAGAGGAGTGAAGAGTTTCATTGCCAAGTGTCACAGTGCAGAAGGTAACTCTAAGGGAAGTGAAACCTCTTCGTTGCATGTAAGACAAGTCATATAAGTTCACTCTTAAGATAAGAGTGTAAAATAGGTGAAGGGAGCACAACATATACATAAGTCAGTGAAACCAACCAAAATTAGAAGGATAGTCAACATCTTAGAAGGTGCTAAAAGGAGGAGCATTAAATGTTGTAAGAAAGGTGTCATATTGAATTGAAGTTAGTGAAGAGGACAGTGCCTTAATTAGAGTGCAAGTTACATAATAGAGAAGTCAAGAAAAAGTAGACCACATATATAGCATGCCATAATTAAGAAGGTACTAAAAGCATTTAAATTAACTTGCATTTTTTAAAATTAAAGGAGAAATAAGGAATATTAATGCTAAGGTGAAACTTAGTTAATATTTAATGCTTGAAATTGATTAAAAAATGGAGGTATAAGGAATTGTATTGATATACTAAAAGCTTAGATGCTTTATTGAAATATTTGAAAGCTTTTTGAAGCAAGAAATATTTAATTTGAAAGCATTTGGAATTACTTTATTCAAGCATAAGAAATATTTGCAAATAATTTAATTTGTAGGAATAAGGAATTCTAAATAGAATTTGAAATATTAAATTTGCAAATATTCGTATTTTCTAAATTTCTAATTTAGGAGTTATAAGGAGTTCAACACCAACATAGATCTTGAAATTTAGAAACTATATTGTTAAGAATTAAAAGATACAAGAAACAAAACATAGAGCTATTGAAAAGTTGGAAAACGGCATTGGAATTAGTATCTTCTAAAATTGATGAGACATAAGGAATCTAGCTCTAAAGTCTTGAAGATAGAAAACTTTATCAATTGAAAGTGCATCAAAAATATCTTTAGCTTTCTATTCATTAATAGGGAGAAATAAGGTGAAGAATAGAAGTTGAACATTAGGGAGACAAAAGGGATTCAACTCAAAGAAAACTAAGAAAGCTAAGTACTTTATCAAGACCATAGTATATTCAAAACTCTTGGGAGATACAAAATATTCTACAAAAATTGAAGAATTGAAAATATCTTATCAAATTTAATCTTATACTCAAAATATTAGGGAGCTAACAGGAATTCTACCTAGCAAGATTACTATTATTTGATAATTCTCTAAACATTAGGAAAACAAGATATACTACAAGATTTGAAGAATTGAAAGTTAGAATATGATCCTATAATCAAATTCAAATTAGAATTTAGAAGTTAAAATATAGGGAGATATAATGTTTATAAGTGAAATTAGTCTATAAAAACTAAAGAGGAAGAAATATGTCTACTTAAAAGAATACAATGGATAATGATGTGGAAAACATCATTAGAAAGAAAAGGGCAAATGTCATAAAAATTGGAATAACAAAATTACTTACAAATGTTATCAAACAAACCATAATTTCTTTCAAAAATGATTTATTTATACAATAAGTCAGGCTCAGATTAGTCTATAATGAAATGCTGCTTAAATAACTCCAATAGAAGATATTCAATCTAGAAATAAACAGTCTAATCTAAGGATATGCTAACAAAGAATTTGTTAGCATAATAACAATAAAATATGCTATATTATTTGATATGCATGTTGGTGTGCATTATCAAAATAATGTAATAACTATATCCTAACATCCCCCTCTTATTACATTATTTGATGTACATAGAGAGTTGCGAAAAAACTCGAATTTGACACGTGCAAGTGCCTTAGTGAAAATATCCGCAACTTGTTCATCGGTGGGAATGTAACGAAACTAAATCTTGTGCTTTGGAAATTCATCATGAATAAAGTGACAATGAGTGTCAATATGCTTGGTGCGCTCATGAAACACTGGATTATTGACAAGTTTTAAAACAACTTGGTTATCACAATTCAAGTCGATTGGAAGATTCTTTGGAAGGCCCATACTTGAAATAATGTGATGTAACCATATCACCTCACACACTACTCCTAGTGTTGTACGATATTCTACCTCTGTATATGAAAGTGCAATAACTTACTACTTCTTGTTATGCCAAGAGACAGGATGAGATCCAAGATGAAATATATATCCTGACGTTGATTTTATGTCATCTATAGATCCAACATAATCTGAGTCTGTGTATCCTTGTAAGAAGAACTTATCATTCTTATTGTAATCCAGGTCATATTATGGTATGCCATGGATATAGTGAAGAACTCACTTTACTGCCTTTCAATGACTGACCTTAGGTTCCTGCATGAACCTTGAAAGATAGTTTATGACAAAGCTGATATTCAACATAGTATTCGTCAAATATATGAGACTCCCAATCAAATTTCGATAGAGAGTTCCATATACTTGAGGAGAGTTTTTGTATAGAGACAGTTGTAGCCATATTTTCATGGGATTTACTTTTGGATTAAAATCTATCATTCGATATTTTTCAATTAATGCCTTGGCATACTTTAGTTGTGTAACCCTGATGTGGTTATTTTTTTGCATAACTTCCAAGCCAAGAAAATAATGGAGAAGTCCTAGATCTATCATTTGAAATAAAATTTTCAATTCACTCTTCACTACAACAATCATCTCTTTTGAACTTCCAGTGATGTTTAGATTATCTACATAGAGCACAAGGATCACTATTTCAAAACCAACTTTCTTGAAATAGAGATTGGCATATGATGGAATTCTCTTGAATCCATGCTGCAGAAGGTTATTATCTATCTTTATGTATCAAAATCTCAAAGCTTGTTTCAACCCATACAAGGACTTGATCAGTTTGTAAACTTTTTATTCTTGTCCTTGTACAACAAATCCTTCAGGTTGATTCATGTACACTTCTTTTAAATCACTATTTAAGAAGGCACTCTTCACATCCATTCGATAAAGCTTTCATCACAACAGTGCTACCATTGCATAGAGTACACGAATGGTAGTAATTTTTGTAGTTGGTGTGAATGTCTCTTCATAGTCTATACCTTATTTTTAGCATAGCCCTTTGCAACAAGGTGGGCTTTATGCTTATCAATAGTTCCATATACCTTATACTTGACTTTGTATACCCATTTTCAGCCAATGGGTTTCTTACCAGTAGGTAGATCAACTAACTCCCATGTTTTATTCTTCATAAGAGATATATTTTTAGCATCCATAGCTACCTTCCATTGAGGTACATTAAGAGATTATTGCACTGAAGTGAGTTCATGCTCCACAATTGTAGTCATGAAACTATAGTCTTTGGATTCATTCATGTCTTCTTCTTCTTCATCATTTGAATCATCTGCATCTTCGACTTCTTCTCTTTCCTAACAAGACATACTTCGAGTACGTGGCCAATTTAAAGTGAGATCATGTGATACATCCAATTTTGCATCTCCCATAATGCTAGTATACTATTTTGGATTTTTCTTTTATTTTGAGGGAGTCCTTGCCTTAGGCTCCTCAAAATTTAGGTATATATAAGGAGATGTGTCTTTGCTTGTTTTTGGTGTATCCAACTTGGGAAATTCGTCAAATACCACATATCGACTTATATGAATCTTATTGGTTTTAGGGTCAATCAATCAATACCCCTTGAATTCTTCATCATAACCATGAAAGATATATTGCAGGGTTTTCTCATCTAGGAGATACACATCAATAGTGAAAACTTTTGCCCAATATTATTGCCCAAGATGTGCACCTATAAGCATACATCAAACCATCTCCATGATGGAACGATTCCTCCTTTCAACAACTCCATTTTTCTGAGGGGTATAGGCTATAGTAAGCTATATTTGTATCCTATGTTTAGTGAGATATTTTGAGAACTCATTGGAGGTAAATTCCCCCGCTCGATTTGATCTAAGGGCATTGATTGAACATCCTGATTATTTCTCAACAAGCTTGTGAAACTATTGAAAATATAGGAATGCATCTGAATTCAACTGTAGAAAGAAAACCCACATATTTCATGAGTAGTCCTCAACAAACAACTAAAAGTATTTCTTTCCACCATAACTATTTGGCATTGGTCCACATAGATCGGTGTGAATCAACTCTAATAGTCTTTTGGCTCTTGAATATCTCAATTCAAATGGTGCTCAATGTTGCTTTCCTGTTAAGCAATCCGAGCAAACAGGTAAAGTATGGGAAAGGTTTGGTAGACCTAACACCATCTCATGCTTACTCAATTCAAGTAGATAGCTTTAAATTAGATGCCCATACCATTTGTGCCATAAGGAAGTAGCTTATTTTGAGTTGGCAGCCATGGCAACATGAGGAGTATAGATAGCATCTAATACAAAAAAACCATATTTATAGGAAGCCATTATGATATGTTTACCCTTCTTGGTAATGTAGCAACTCTTTTGTCCATTAACAACTTTGAAGTCAACCACCATATGTTTATCCAGAATTTGAGGCACTGACAACAAGTTGTTTTCCAATCCTGGTACATATAGGACCTTCTCAATTTAGAATTTTTCATTGGGAAGAGCTACTAAAACATTACATTATTCTTGGAATTTGTAGGTCTTATCATCGACAACTATTACTGGTTTGACTTTTTTTGCCTTAAATGTGTCAAACCATCATTTGTCATTAGTCACGTGTTTATTAGCACTAGAATCAATATACCAAATATTATCTTTTTATTTGAAATTTGTTTGAGTCATGAGCATCTTGTGTGCCTGCTCAAAATAAAAATCTGATCCTTCTATAACAATATTTCCCTTTTGTTGTCTATTTCTTCTTCGTGGTTTGTTTTGGCTCTTTTTCTATTGTGGTTGCTTGTTCTTGGACTAATAGTTGTTGGTGTCATGATTGTCCATCTCACAAATAGTGCAATACATCTTATATTTTTGAGGTGTCTTTATGAGGAATTGGTGTTTGAACCCTTCGAGGAAGACCCCTTCTGAAAGTAGCCTTTTTGCTTATTTCCATATTTCTTAGAAAAAAATGCATTGTTGGATACTTCATATCTATGGTTTTTATCTACTTCATGTTGTTGAAGAAAATTAACTAACTCTTTAAAATAAACTTGTCTGTTAGACACTTGAAGTGAAGTGACCATCATTCTAAAGAAATTTGGTAAAGCTCTCAAATTGAGGTTAAGATCTTATCTTCTATTTTCTCACCCATTGCATTCATCTTAGCTCTTAGTTCAACAAATCTGCAAAGAAACACTTCTACACTCTCTCCATTTTTTCATGCTAAGAGTGTGAATTTGGGATTGAAGAATAAGGATCATGGCTTGATTCTTTCCTTCATATATTGTGCACAATGTATCCCATGCATATTTTGTGTGCTCTTTGTCACAAATGTGCGATTGAACTTCATCAGCAATGACAAGAATTATGATCATCAATGCTTTCACATCAACATCATTATATGCTTTTTGTTTATCATCTACTGTAGTTGGGTGTTTGAATTTTCCAGTTACAACATCCCACATATTTTCAAACTATACGATTGCTCTCATCTTTGTTTTCCATGGAGTAAATTTGGACCTTTGAGAAGCTGTGAATTTGACAAGTATGCTTTAGCAATGGCCATTATGAAGGTTCCTTATATCACCAAAATGGTCCCCCTTTCTTTATATCATGAAAGCAATATTGAAAGGGATTCACTAATATCTTTTAAACCTGATTAAAAAACCTTCTGCATACATAGGGTTCCAAGTCCCTTAAGTACTTAGAAGATGATTTAGTTGGAGGATTTATGCTAAGCAATTGTAGTGAATGGGGTAATAATGGAGTGAATACCAAATAAATTGCTTTTCCTTATTTCTCCCTGATGATTTATAGAGAACAATAACTCAGACGTCATTGTTGCAACTATATTAGGCATTAGATACAGTAGCCCAAAGCACGAAAACATCATTTGTAAGTGTGGGCCAGAGGTACCATAAATACTAAACGCTACTTTGTACAATAAATTGCACAAAAAATAGGTATAATTTTGGGGTCTTATTGCTGCTTCAATACAAATATGTTAATGTATAAAATAATGAATTAAATGCATCATCCATCCATTTTTTATGCCCACAAATTTATGCTTTTATAAGGTGTCAGATTCAACCGAAAATGCACCTTTTACAAATCCAATTAGGTTTCGAATTCAATCGAAAATGCACCTTTTTACAAAAAAAATTGCAATAGTTTTGATTTGCAAAATGATATTCACTTCTTTTTCCCTTTTTTTGAATTTTATTTGCAAAAAACAACAAAATTTTGAGGTGTTCCCTTTGTGTTTTTGTTTTGTAGAATAGAAAGTTTTGTGCAAAGTTTTTGTAGTTCCTTTTTGAAGTTTGTAAAAAATCAATGTCTATGCTGTTTGATTTTTGTTTTGCAAAATATTTGTGCCTCCTTTTGTTTTGTCTCAACGTTTGCAAAAAATCAGTCCAATTTGATGGTGGATTTTTGTTTTGCAAAAAAATTGCCCACTTTGTTTTTTTTTTTGTATTTAATGCAGCCCTTTTTTTAATTAATGCATTAAATTCTAAATTTTAATTTAAATTAATTAATCAATTAATTCATTTATGTTTTAATTAATAACTAATTAATTTAAAAAATAAATTAACTCAAAAAAATAAAAACATAAAAAATTAATAATTAAAAAATTAATTTAAGAAAATTTAAAATAAAATACACAATTAAAAAAATTAATAAAAAATTATGGGTCAATAATGACCTTTTGGAGTGTCGGCTCCTCCAATTTGGTTGGCAGTGATCAACCACAATGCACGTAGCTTGATGAAAAACTCAATAGTTCATGAGTCACCATCGTCAACAGTTCACAAGTCACCACAACAAGTAATAATGCGTCAACAACTGGCACATAGAAATGGTCCCACGCGGGGGCAGCCTGACCACTGAAAGGTGGTTAGAATATTATGAGCATGTTCATGCTCTTAAGTTGTTCACATCACCTTCCCACAATGTATGTGGGACAAATCACATACTTGAAAAAAAAAATTTGTTTTTAAATTCCACTCGCATGCATCCAAAAATAGCCTATCTACACCAAAAAGTATCCACCATGTGGTGAAAACGATTCGACAGATATTCATGCATCACGATTGGAAGGATTAAAATCTTTAGGAGATTTTAATTTATCATTTTTTTTTTTTTTCATCTCATGTGGTTGTTCTCTCCTCTACAACATGTCTTCTCTGATGGCCTGTAAAACTTCTATGATCTAGGCCTATGATGGCCGACTGAGTTGCAATCGATCTGGTTGCGATTGATTTTTTTTATCAACGCCTACTTCTTGCAGGGTTTTGCACATAGATATAATATTTTTGATTATTTTATTCACCTATGAACTATTGCAATATGCAAGGTGCTATCGATCTAGAATAAATAAAACATAATTGATGATTTTGCATAGCAATTTTCCAGAAGCTTGATTTTTTATTTTTCCTCAATATGTGGTGGCAACTCGATATTTCGATCCTGTGTTCGGATAGAGGCCTATGTAGGGACTACATTACTACAACTTGCACACTACAACTTGATCTACAGTGGGTTGGGCTATGTTGGGTAGTGGTAACCTACGCTAAATGGCAAGTGTGCTGCATGGGCTTGTGTTGGCCGATCTACCATACAAGCAGCATGTGGACTCGACCACTAGATTTATGTGCAAGATCTACCACATGGACATCGTATGGTTGGGGCTCTTCAACCATGCATTGGTCGAAGCTGAATGAGGGGATGAACGAGCTGTGAGCCCTCTTTTTTTTGTTATTTTAGATTGATATAGCCCTGAGCAAGAAAAACGAGGAGCAAGAAATAGGATCTAGCCTTGAAACAGGAAGAACAAGGAGTGAAAAACAAGGTCAATTGGACCTCTATTTTTTTATGAATCTCTCTATCACTAAAAAAATATTGCAACGTTGCGACTAGACCTTCACATTTGTCTATCAACTGTAAATTTTTCTAGCTCTATTGTCCAAATGTAGGCTCACCAATATGAGCACACATCAGTTGGCAAGAATAGGAAACAACACAAGTGCCATCAATCAAAAATTATCTGATACCAATTTTATCAAATGAACCATGATTTTATTCAAAAATGATTGATTTATACAATAAGTCAGACTTATATTAGCCTATAACAAAATTTTGCTTAAATAACTCCAACAAAAGATATTTAAGATATAAATAAATAGTCTAATATAAGGATATACTAACCAAGAATTTGTTGGCATAATGTAATAACTATATCCTAACAAAAAAGACTAAAGGAAACTTAGATCTTCCTTCAAAATTGATCTATAGTGAAGCCTTAGAAGAAAAATTTAAAACTCTAGAATATTATCTACATGCTAGAATCACTGAAGTAAATGATAATGGAAAATATATATTCTAATTTATTTAGACATTGGAAGCATATTATATATGGCATTACTTACATTCAAATATTACAAAGAAGAAAATATGGAGCAAAAGGAATTGATTGAATCACTTAAAGAGAAAAAAAAATAAATGAATCCTTCTTAGAGAAGATATTTCATTCTTCATGCAATATTGATACTTCAAGTTCTTCTAACTCAAAATATTATCATGATGCTTTAAGTGATTGCTCAAAATATTATATACTAAATAAGACTTGTGATAAGAAGGACAAAGACAAAGATAAAATATTTTTGCAAGAATCTAATGATAGCATGACAGCTCATGAAAGCACAAAGACTAAATCTAATGATGAATATAAAGAAGAAGAAGAAGAGGAACCTGACAAAGGAGGCATACAATGTAAAGTAAATTGAAGACAAGATGAAGATCCATATTGAATACTAAAGTCTTAAATAACCAAATAATGTAATACAGGGGGATGTTGGAATATATTACATTATTTGGTACATGCCAATGTACCACCATGGGTACATCTTTAGATTAGAAGTTTATCTTAGATTAGGGTTTGAGTATTTACTTTATGCAATATAATAAATGCATAGTTAATATTAGAATGTGTAAAGTATTCAATAATGTAAACATGAATCATAGTAAAAGTGCACATTAGAATAGGAAGGTGAAGAGTCATAGGAAGATGAAAGGCCAAGAGTCACATCCCACTATATATTGGCCTTGGTGTGAGCAAGTAGAAACAATCTTCCATATCATTACAATCTTTCCATATCAAGTAGAGTAGAGTGAAATACAAGTTTGAGAAAATGTAGAACTTGTATGAAGCATGGAGTCCTTGAGATCTCCACATTTTGTATGAAGATCCTATTTTCATGAGCTTTCATTAATGGCAGATTTATGAGTCATTTCAAAAAAAATTATGAGTTTTACATGCTTAGTATATTGCCATTATCATAGATTCAATATTGCATGCTCATTAAATATCTTGTGGTTGATTTCTCATTAAATATCTAGCATCAAAAGCTAACAAACACTAGAAGTATTCCTTGAAATTTTAGAAACAAAACAATATGGATTCTTGGCCATTTATGCTCGGATGTCGGTCATGATTGATATAAATAAACCTTTACCAGAATAAATAATTCTTAAGTATGGGTATAAGATGTGGATCCAAACCATAGATTACGAAAACATTTTTTTTAGATGTAGAAGATGATGAGGTGGGGCATATTAAGATAGCATGCCCTAAGAAGAGTCCAACATAATCATATGTAGAAAACTACAAGAGAAACTTACAAATGGATATGGATGATGATGGTTTTAAAATTCCAACAAATAGAAATAGATAAATAAAGCAAATAAAAAATTGAGACCAATAAGGAAGGATATTGGAAGAAATAATTACTCTTTTGAGGCTTTAGCATATGAAGAAAAAGTAGATCAAATCTTAGATGACATAGTACAATAGGTTCAATATATTAAAAAGGAACCATATATTCATTATGATCTTGATTTATGAACATACATTCTCAATGAACCTAAGAAATATTTCAAATCCTATATTGAAGACTCTCTTGAAGTACCATGCACCATTTAGGAGAAAAAAATGGTAAATAAAATGTAGTGTTAGATGTTAATACATCTACATTAATAAGGAAATACCAAGAATGAGTAGGACAAGTCAAAATATTCCATAGTAAATCTAGGAGAGGATAAGTTTAAAGGAAAAAAATTGTGAAAGAATATTGAGGAATAGAATAACAAGACCTACTCTTTATATAGGCAAGGCAAAAAAAGGAAAACCCTCATATTATCAAGCAAGATCTAGGGAAGCAAGAGCAAACACAGAGAAAGGAACTAAGTTGGTTGAACTTCTCTTTACCAAACACCAAAATGATATTGGTAATTCATAGGCGAGGCCAATACCACCTAATGAGACATGATTACCATCTCATGGAATATAAGAGGTGCTAATGCCCCCTCAAATTAGAGGTGTATCAAGGACCTCTGTTTAAGTAATAAGCCTAATATCCTTTGTATCTAGGAAACTAAAATGACAAAAGAAGTTTTCCATAACCACAAAAGTAGTATGTATGAGATGTGAAAGGGATGTTATAGATTCTGAAGGAGCATAGGGGAATTCTAATTTGTTGGAATCCTATTAGAATATTCTTTGTAACCATTCATAAAACTAGGCATTGTATAGCTTCTTTAGTCACATGCTTCTTTGTAAATATTTATTTCATTGTTATTAATGTCTATGGACCTATAACTCAGTCATGTAGATTAGAATTTTAGAGTGGGATTGAAGCATTTATGAGAAGTAAAGACCAAGAATTCTGATTCATAATCATAGGATATTTTAATGCCACAACCAATTTGGATGAAAAGTTTGAGAGAATTAGGAAACTATTCCAAAGTATGAGAGATTTCTCAGATTTTATTTAAAATAATTATCTATGAGAGGTTGAGTTTGAAGAAGACAACTATACATGGACCAACAATAGGAGAGGCCAGAACCTAATAGAAAACAAATTAGACATATGCATTCTCTTAGATTATTGGCTAGATGAAGGAACTTATGCAAAAATTAATGCCTTGACAAGGATTGATTCAGATCATTGGCCAATAAAAAGTAAAATGTTGGTAAGCGAATTAAAAAATATCATATTTTAAATATAAGTAGATGTGGGAAGACCATCCTCAATTTGTTGATATGATAGCACAAACATGAAATTATTTAGGAAATTATGGGCTTTATACACTTCCAAAACAAATTAAATCAATGACATCTAGATTAAAATAATAGAACAAGAACACTTTTGGAAATATTTTTGAGAAGAAAGAAGAACTAAAATATAAACTTTCAAATTTTCAAAAAGGTGATCATAATAATCCAATATCGGAGGAAAGAGAGTTAGTGAATATCATAATATTTTGAGTAAGGAAGAAATTTTTTGGATATTAAAATCAAGACAAACTTGGTTAAAAGAAGGAGATAAAAACATAAAGTTTTTTCATAGGATGACAATAGTATAGAGATCAACATCCAAAATTAGTAGAAGGGGTTTGGATTGAAGATCAAAGTGAAATTATAAAGGAGGTAAGATTTTTTTATCAGAATATTCTAGGATCATAGGAGTTTCAAGTTCTTAATCATAAAATTATACAAGAAGTTCCTTTAGTTATAACAGATGAAGATAATAGGAAACTGATGGAGCCTATGACTCTCGAAGAAGTTCATCTATATTTTATCTTTTAAAAATAACAAAATCTCTACTTTTGGATGGTTTTTTTATAGCATTCTATCAATATAATTAGGATATAGTGAAGGATTATTTATTGGTGGCAATGGAACAATATAGGATAAAACAATACATATCTTACAGGCCTTTCCAACATATTATATGTCCTTGTATAGTATGCCAAAATCGATACAAAAAGTTTAATCTATATTATTTGGTCATTTTATCGTTACAATTACATCATAAAAGAATATTTTCATTGGTGAAATGAAGTAAGGTGTGTGATGATAAAACTAGGGGAGGTCTCGGTTTAAGAGTTCTTATAGATGCAAACTTAGCTCTTAGGGAAAAAGCAATTTGGAGATTGTACAAAGAGAGTCAAAGACAATAGAAAAGAATTCTTCTAAGTATGTTGAGACCAATGATCCAAGCTTAATATTTAATACATTCTCTCTAATAAATGGTTCTACACTATGGAAAAGTTAAAAAAAAAAAAATGATCTAGTGATTAAAGGTTTAAGACGGGTGGTGGGAAATGGAGAAAAACATTATATTTGGATGGATGCTTTGTGTGATAAAAAACCATTCAATATGGATTCAATTTTTAAACCATGGATGAGATTACTTAAAGATAAATGTGGTGATAGGGTTTCAAATAGTTTGTACAAGGATCAAGAAGGAAGATACAAATGAAAATAATAATTTTTACAAGCATACAAGACATTGATGCTACAAGGCAGTTGAGTAGAAAAATAATAACAATGATTATTTTAAGGGGAGCCAAGGATAAGTTGATTTGGGAGTTGAATACCTTAAGAGAATACACAACAAGAAGTGAATATATAAATCACCATAAAAATAGGAATATCTCAAGAATATGGAGAGATATTTAGGATAGCCCAAGCATTCCTAAAGTTAAAATGTTTGTTTGACTAGTAGGTCTTTTAAGAATTTTATCTTGGGATAATATTATGAAAAGGGGTTTTCATGGACCCTAAAAATGTGTTCTTTGTAAAATGGTAGAGGAAAGTATAGACCATCTCTTGGGACACTACTCATTTTTTTTGTTATGTTGGAAAAGTGTATTTTTGAAAGGAATGCTAATCTTTTACATCAATAGATATGGCCAATCACTGTCCATTTCACCAAGAAGGATTTACCACTGGCATAAAGCCTATACCAACCATGTAACAACAAAAAAACTTTACTAACCACATCCAAACCTAGAAAATCAACATACACCTTATATATCTAAATATATTATACTCTATGCTTTCTTGGAAGCCTCTTCCTACTGATCCCCATTATCAATTCTTGTGGTATTATCATTGTCAACTAAATTATTTATGTTCATTGGGATATCATTCCACCATTCCTTTTTGGCATCTACCATAACTCCTTCATAGCAAGACCATCTGCTACCCTGTTGGCTTCTCTATAAATATGATTGATAGACACATTATCGAGTCTATCCAAAAGTGCTTGAACTTCCACTATCATTAAATAAATAGTCCAAATGGTTGGTTGTTCTCCATTTAAAAGGGTCAATATTTTGTGAGTATCCTTCCTTATCTAGATTGCAATTGATCGCCACATAAATTCCTACATAAGCTGCTCTTGATTCAGTAAAATGACTTGTCTGTTCACCCAGTGGTTCAGCAAAGACTTTGATTACCTTACCTAGATGATTCCGGATCACCCCTCCAGATTTCACCAGCCCAAGATTACCTTTCAAGGCCCCATAAAAATTTAATTTAAACCATCCAACCGACGGTGGTATCCATTTTGTATGAGTTTTGGGATGAACTTGAGGTATTGGTAATTTCTTTCTAACTTTCCAACATTCCAATATTCACCTTTCCTACTCTGATTCCCTTCCCTTCTTGAAGTGGATAGAGTTAAAATTCTCCATTAGGATACTTCTTGCTCGATTCCAAATAATTTTCCAATCCATATTCAAGTTCTGAAATATTATGTGGTTTCTTTCATTCTAGACTCTCCACCAGATATGTGGAAGGCTTAGAAGCCACAACTTTCTAATTCTTCTACCTTTAAAAGGAGGCCCCTATTGCAAGTTCAAATATGAGATAGTTCTAAGGAAAACCATTGAGTTTTGAATTTACTACAAAGCTGATAAAACAAGTTTTTGGTAAATGAGCACTTAAGAAGTAGACGATCAATGCTTTCCTCCTCTTTTTCACACAAAACACATCTATTTGGTAAGGAGAAACCATATTTTTTCACATTATCTTGGGTCATAATTTTACTATGCATAACAAACCACTAAAAAATAGTAATCTTAGGGATGATATATTTGTCCCAAACCTTTACATGGGGCCACACTACCCCTACACCTTCAATCAATTTATAACCAGACTTCACAGAATAATTTCCACTCTTTGTTTTCATCCAAATAAATATTTCATTTGATTGCCAATGGCTGAGGACGTAGGCATTAAGGCTTCTATTAAGACTTTCCAAGTGTGGATGCAAGTCCTCATTGATGTTCTTAGTATAAATTTGCTTCCACTTCTTGATTCCATTTTCTTCCATAATATAATCCTGAACCAACAGTCCATAAATAAGAGTCATGATTGTTCTTAAGTTTGTAAATTTTGGGATCTCACAAAGGGGAGAGTTAAAGAGCCAAGTATCCTACCAAAATCTCATGTTAGCACCATCTCCAATCTACCATATACAACCTTGCTGGATCAAATGTCTTACATGTTGAATGCTATTCCAAAAACTAGACCCCTTAGGTGGGTTGAGGTTTTCCAGGAAGGAGGAATTACGTAAATACTTAGCTTTTACAATTTTGACCCAGGGAGTGTCTTCTTTCTTTGCCAACTACCAACCCAACTTTCCCATTAGATATTTGTTCATGTTGGGAAGAGTTCTTAGTCCTAATACCCCATATTTTTTAGAGTTACAGACTTTATTCCAAGCAAGTAAAGATATCCTCTTTTTTTCCTCAACCCTCTACCATAGAAAAATACTTTGGATCTATTCAATATTTTTGCATACTGATACTAGAATTTTATAAATTAACATGAAGTAAATAGGTATACTTTGAAGGTAGGATTTCACAAGTTGGACCTTTCCTACCTGACTAAGAAGAGAGCCTTTCCAGGAAGATAGTTTCTTTGTAACAAGTTCAATGACTAGATCCCATAAGGCTTCCTTCATACTCCCACAAAATAAATTCATCCCTAGATAGGTTGTTGGAAAATCACCTATGCCACAGTTGAAGATTATTGCTATTTGTAGTTGGAGAGCTCTAGAGGTATTTAGGAAAAAAATTTTGCTTTTATTAAAATTTACCTTTTGGTCTACTGCACGCTCATAGAAATATAAAATCATCTTAATATGTCTTGCTTGTGTAAGAAATTATCTTGTCAAAATTAGAGTATCATACACAAACTGTTGAAAAGAGACTGGTTCCAGAGTAGAATTTGGCTTGATACCTTCTATGTCTCCTCTATTTGTGGTTGTTGTGAAGGCTCTACCCATAACTTTAGCCAAAATTATAAATAGATAAGGGTATAGGGGGTACCCTTATCTTAATCCCCTCTTGCTAGGAAAATAATCCACTACAGACCCATTAACTAAAATGGAGATCATCACTATGGAGATGCCGTTTTTCATCATGGAGATCCAATCCTCATGAAAACTAAAATGTTGAAGCACTTTGATCAGGAAATCCCAAGAAAATTTATCATATGCTTTATTCATATCCAATTTAAGAAACATACCTTCCTTTTTTATTTAGAGATAGAGTCCATGATCTCATGGATCGAAATGATCCCATAAATAATCTATCATCCCTGAACAAAACCCCTTTGGTGTTTGTCAATGACAAAAGGAAAAGCCATCTTTAGTTGGTTTGCAAGGACTTTGGAAACAATTTTCTAGAGAGTATTACATAGGCTAATTGGGTGGAAATATATAAAATATTTAGCACCTACAATATTCAGGATGAGGGCTAAGAACGTATAGTTCAAATAATAAGGGATCCTTTTATAGGTTTGAAACTCCTTAAATGCCAAGGTGACTTCATTGCCAATGATGTGCCAAAACTTGTGATAGAAGAGCATTGGAAACCCATATGGACTAGGATATTTGTCTCCCTTCATGAAGAAGACCACATCTTTAATTTATTCATCCATAAAGGGGATGAGGAGATAGTCATTTATCCAGTTTCTAATATTTAAGGGAATATGACCTAACAACAGGTTCATCACCTCTTAATCTAGCTCTTCATCCACTCCTAACATGTCTTAGAAAAAATAAAAAACTTCCCCTCTAATTTGGAAAGGATTCCTTGTAGAAGAACTGTCAACAATATTGATCTCCTGGATTTTATTAAAACTTTTATGCTTGAGAGTTGAATAATGGAAAAACCTCATATTCAAGTCCCCTTCATTTAACCACAAAGCTCTTGATTTTTGTTGTCAGAAAGCCTCCTCATACACCATATTATTGTGCCAATCACATAGAAGATCCTTTTCTCTAGTTTGAACTTCCTCTGAATACTCCCCCAAACACATAATTTTCTAACTCTATGAGTTGTTGTAAAGCTGCCTTTTTAACCATAATGTCTCCAAATACCTCTTTATTCCATAGTTTTAAGTTTTTCTTAACAAATATCAGTTTATTTTCTACTTAAGTCAATCTATCCCCTAAAAAATATTGCTTCCACCAAGATTTAATACTGCTCTCTAAATCATAATGAAGGATCCACATATTTTCAAACTGAAAGGGGTGGCAAAGAGCCTTTTCCTATCAGTTGTTTCCCAAATCAAAGGATTATGGTCTGAGCCAATTTTTGGGAGGGCCATGAGAGTAGTGTCCCTAAAAAACACTAAGCTCTCCTAAGAAATAAGCACCATGTCCATTCTGATCTGAATCAATTGACTCCCCAATAGCCTATTAGTCCAGGTAAACTTTGCATGTCTAATATCCAAGTCCATCAAAGCATTTGAATTTATAAAATCACCAAAATAAGTCATACTCTATGAATATCCTTCAACACCTCCCTTCTTATCAAATGGATATAGAGAGGTATTGAAGTCCCCTGCAATGATCCATGGGATACCTACAAAGACATGTCTGATTTCACTCAATTCCCTTTGCAACCTTCATCTTTCAATCACAGTAGTGGGTACATAGATATTTGTAATGATCCAGTGGGAATTATCCTCCTTAAAAAATAAGTGGATAGCACAAAATATGTCATTTGAGATAACTTTTTGTCCTTCCAATTTATTTGGGTCCTAAATACACATCATTTTTCTTGAGGAGCTCACTGAGGGTTGAGCAACAAAGTATGCTCCTCTACAAATCTTGTCTTTAACCATTAATAAGTTTGCTTCTACCACCCTTATCTCTTGTAATACTAAAATGTCTAGGTGATTATCTCTTATCAATGTTTGTACTAATCTATGTCTTCTAATCTCGTTGAGACCTCATACATTCCATGAAAAATTTTCATTTTTTAGATTTAGCTTATTTCTTCCCTCCTCCACCCAGATTGATAATGATTTGTGTTCCTCTTGCTATCTCTGCTTCCATTTCCCTCTTCCTTACCTCTATTAAAGGGGATCTACCTACAATGTGTTACTTGAAAATATCCAAGGGAGTTATTTTTGTTTTATTCCTTGTCACCCTTGAGGGCATCAGTGGAACCTCCTCTGAATTGTAATCCTCCCATATTAGAGCTACAAGATTCACCTCTATATTTTTTAGGATCTGTTTATCTTTCTTTAATGATTTTCCAGCTTTATATTGCATGTCCTGATTTATAAGAATCATGTCAATAGGGTTAACCTATACATCTACTTCTAGATATTTTAGACTCTCCTGTTGTACCCCCTTATGATTCACCCATTGTATATCCTCCACAAATTCCACAACTTCGGTTGGGTCTCCCATTTTGTCCTCTTCAGCTCCTCTCAAGCAATCAAAAGAGTTAGGTTTTGTGAAGTCAATGGGTACCACAACTCTAGAGGGGCCAAAATACCACAAATCCATAAGAGGGATCTTCCATGTATTCCTCCTCATCCACCACAATCAACTAGTGTGAGGTGCTAGCTTCCTTCTGATTATCCACCATGAGATCCATACCTTTATCTAGCTCTGCATCTTTAGTCTCCTTCCTTTGCTAGACTTTCTTATTAAGAGATTTCTTCTTCTTCAAGTAGAAGCTTGAGATATGACCTCTCCCTTTACAAATATCACAAAGGGATAAAATATTTTCATACTCTAGCCTTTAAGTCCAGGTACCCACTATGGATGTTAGGTCTATTGTTTTTGGAAGCTTTGCTATCCAGATCCAAATTAACACAAATTTGGGAAAACACCATATGAGACTTTAGTTTGGTTACCCTATCAATAGTAACAAAGGTATCAATACCATTTTCAATAGCCATTAAGACTTCATCATGCCAATATTGAAAGGGAAGGTGAGTTAATATTACCCAAATAGTAGTCGTGTTGAGACTTTGGGTGTAAGGATAAAACCCACATCCCATTTTCTAAGAAATAGGCTACACTTCCCCATCGACCATGGTCCTCCATATAGAATTTTTTGCATGTCACTTAACTCAGTAATTTTTATCATAAGAGTCCATTTGGGAGCATCACAATATCCATGCAACTCGCTGGTTTCCATATAGCAAAGGCCCACATTTGAATAGTTTCTATATCTAGCCTTGCCCCAAAAAACTTGCCCACAAAATTGTGTTCCCCTTTCGCCTTCATGTTCAAAATTATCTCTAAGGGAATGTTGAGAATGCCATCTTTAACTCTCAATTTTAAGTGGCTTATCAATGGAGGAATAGTAGTAGCAGGTTTAGAATCATGTACCACCTGGGCCTAAGAGTGTTTTTGTCCCACTTCTAGGGCCTAATTATCCTGATCATTGTCTATCTTTGATTCATCCTGACCCTTATCTAGGACTACTTTATCAAGAGGTTCTTGGATTTTTCTTCTTAGAAAGCCTTTCTATATCTCTTCATCCAAGGCCCCATCCATTAACATACCTTCCAAGGCCCCAATCTGGCCTTGCCCTACTCTAATTCCTATGCCTATCGCTCCTTATCTATCTCTGATCACTCCAAACCCTAGTCTGCTCCTTTTACTACTTGTTCCATTTTTTAACTCAAACACCCATTTATGGGTTTAAAAAAAATGAACCTATTTTTTGGGTTTTCATTTTTTTCCCTTTTCAGTTTTGATCCCTCGCTGGATATTCGTCCTACCTGCTACTCCCCTCAATAAGTGCCAAATTTTTTTTTTTTGCTGCTATTTCTCATCACCAAACACTACTTCTAGCTTCCCCTAAAATGATAGATAATTACTCAAAATTCCACTTGATTATTACACTTCTCTCATGCTAATAAAAAGTGAATGCTCAGCCTTAGGACACTGCTCAATAGTCTAGAAAACATGGCAATGAATTATTAATATGTTTGGTAAATGCATGGTGATGAATGGTTAAAGAAATGACAAAGCACTTTTAAAAGTGACACTTTACAGACAATTTGGGATATATCAAAAGATACAATACTTTGGACTATTTGGCTAGAAAGGAATAGAAAAATATTTAAAATAAAGGAAAGCAATTTAGAGGTAATGAAAATGAAGATTTTTTTATCCATAGAGGAGTCTAAACCAAAACTATCAACTAAACCAATCCCTAATATAGAAGTAGAGAGTCTTGATAGATGGATTGAAGTCATCAAATATAATTATGATGTTGGGGATATGATAAATAAAAAGAAGACAAAGAATATAAAGTGGAAACTATTGAGCAAGGTGCAGGAACAGTATTGTCATTGTTGTCAACACAGTCAGACAGATCGGTTGATGCAGTGGACAGGAGTTCAGTGATGCAATGGACAGGAGTTAAGAGGTTCTTCAGAGTATGTACAGTGGTTTTCCAAAAGATAGAAGTGGCCCATATACTAAAAATCAAAAGAAAATCACTAAGGCAAAAAACTGTCGCGATATCGCGACATGTTGGCAAGAAAGAAAACTATCGCGATATCGCGACATGTTGGAAGAGAGAAGAAAGAAAAACTATCATGATATCGCGACATGTTGAGAGAAAGAAAAATATCGCGATATCGTGACATGTTCGGAGAAAGAAAGCAAGCAAAACTGTCGCGATTTCGCGACATGTTCGGAGAGAAAGCGCAAGCAAGCAAAACTATCATGATTTCGTGACATGTTCGGGGAGAAGGCGCAAGCAAGAAAAACTGTCATGATTTCATGACATGTTCGAAGAGAAAAGACAAGTAGAAAAAGTGTCGCGATTTCGCGACATATTGCAAGGAAGAGGAAGGTAGAAAAAGTGTCACGATTTCGTGACATATTGAAGAGAAAGAGATGAAAAAGTGTCACGATTTTGACATTATTGGAAAGAGAAAGAGGTAGAGAGAAAAGGTGTCATGATTTCATGACATATTGCAAGAGAAATAGGAGAGAGAAAAAGTGTCATGATTTCACGACATGTTTCATTTTTGCGGTCCAAAGCGAAGAGAAAGAGGAGAGAGAAAAAGGTGTCACGATTTTGTGACATGTTTCATTTTCGCGGTCCAAAGCGAAGAGAAAGAGGAGAGAGAAAAAGGTGTCACGATTTCGCGACATGTTTCATTTTCGTGGTCCAAAGCGAAGAGAAAGAGGAGAGAGAAAAAGGTGTCACGATTTCGTGACATGTTGCATTTTTGCGGCCGAAGAGAAGAGAAAATGCAAGGAGAAAAAGTGTCATGATATCGCGACATGTATTTTCGGAGGCCAAAGCAAAGAGAAAGTGCAAGGAGAAAAAGTGTCACGATATCGCGACATGTATGTATTCGGCCGAAGCAAAGAGAAAGTGCAAGGAGCAAAAAGTGTAGCGATATCGCGACATGTTGTATTATCGGCGCCAAGCAAAGAGAAAGCGCTAAGGAGCAAAAAGTGTAGCGATATCGCTACATGTTGTATTATCGCAGTCCGAAGCAGAGAAAAAGAGCTAAGGAGAAAAAGTGTCAGCGATATCGCGACATGTTGTATTATCACGGCCAGAAGAGAGAAAAAGCGCAAGGAGCAAAAGTGTCGCGATATCGCGACATGTTATTTCATGACCGAAGGCAAGAGAAAGAGTAAGGAGGCAAAAGTGTCACGATATCACGACATGTCGCATTTGACTAGGGAGAGAGAGTAAGAAGGCAAAAGTGTCGCGATATCGCAAGTTTTTTCGGGTTCAAGCCAAGAAGAGGACAAAGAGGCAAAAGTGTCACGATTTCATGACAGGTCACTTTGGCACGAGCGAAGAAGAGAACCCAACCAAAATAAGATATGTGACCATTAACTGAAGTTATGCAGCAGTTACAGGGGCCGTTACAAAAGAAAATCATGCAGCTAATTTAAGAACAGTTGAAGAAGGAGAAAATGAATAGTCATATATATAGAATCGAATATACATGCATGCACAGAAAAGAATACGAACAGTCATGACCAAGAAGACGAATAGTCATGGTAGGGGTATATGTGTAAATTCGTAACATGCATCGTGTTTGACGAAAAGCCTACTCTATATATATACAAAAGCAGTTATATAAAAGGCGTTACAATTAACAAGTGGCATATGAGAAATGAAAGGAGTTATAAAGAAGTAAATAAAAAAAAGTTATCATGAGAGTCAATTTTGTTATAAAAGGAGGTCTACGTGGAGAATTAAAGTGCTGCTGATATAGAGGGAAAAAGCATTGCCAAAAAGAGTGAAAGTGTTGAAAAAGGAAAAAAAAAGTTTGTGAATAGCAAGAGAGAGGTTGGGTTAGCAATAGACCAGTCAGGGTCTTGTATAAGAGAAGGCATCTTTATGTCAAAATTATAGTTTCAAAATTGCAGTCCAAGTTGGTGCTTGGAATTAGGGGTTGGTGCTCCTTTCTGTTGGTGCAGATAAATTAGGGGTTGGTGCTCCTTTCTGTTGGTGCAGATAAATTAGGGGTTGGTGCTCCTTCTGTTGGTGCAAGATAAATCGGGGGTTGGTGCTCCTTCCAGTGGGTGTTGGTAAATTGATTGTAAAATTGATATTTTGCAAAGGTTGGATTTGGATGGGAGTCCAAGCAGTCATTTTTGAGGAGTAGCCAAAACTGGTGAACCTCGTTACATCTTGTGTTGTGTGATGCTCTCTTGTTATATTTGCTTTATCTGGTTTTAAGCTTTCATTGTTTTAGCTTTAAGAGTTGAAGTTTTAAGTTTTAAAGAGCCACACTGATTCACCCCCCCTCTCGGTGTCATTGTGAGACTAACAATTGGTATCAGAGCCAAGTTCCTAAACAAAGCTTAACCAGCTAGGGTTGATCTTGGATTAGTACGCAATGGCAGGTGGTGAAGGCTTCTCATCAAACAAAGCACCATTGTTGGATGGAACTAATTACTCATTTTGGAAACTCAGGATGCAGACATATCTTTGTGCTTTGGGATATGACATTTGGGATTCAGTAGATAGTGGATACACAATACCCACCACTCCTCCAACCGATGTTGTCGGTAAGAAATTGTTTGAGAATAACTCTAAAGCAAAGAATGCTATCATGTGCGGTTTAGTGGACAGCGAACTGATAAATATTATGAGTTGTAAAATGGCAAAAGACATATGGGACAAACTAAGGAGCATTCATGAAGGAGACGACAAGATCAAGGAGGCCAAGTTACAAACGCATCGAGCTCAGTTCGAAGCATTAAAGATGAATGACGATGAGAACATAGAGGCATACATGTTGAGAGTTAATGGAATCATTAATGCGATTAGAGGACTCGACGAGGAAATGGAAGATGTTGTCATCGTGAAAAAGGTACTAAGATCTCTTCCCCAAAGATTTGATTCTAAAGTTTCAGCAATAGAAGAAGCTAAAGATCTAAATACTTTTAGTATGGATGAGATGCATGGTTCTTTGACTGCATATGAGATGAGAATAGGAAAAACTAAACCCACAGACAGAGAAGCTGCTTTTAAAGCCCTTAAAAATAAAAAAGCAAAACAAGAGTCCGAGGAAGAAGAGACATCAGATGAAATGGAAGCAAACTTTGTTCAAAAACTAATAATTGGGAAAAGGAAAATACAGAGGAAAGCTACCATTTAAATGCTTCAACTTATGGAGGCATTGGGCATTTTGCAACTAAATGTCCACTTGATGAGAAGAACAAAAATGATGAAGGATCGCACCAAGAAAGAAGTGATTGGAAGAAGAAAACAAATTTCAGAAAAGGTAACTTCAAGAAGAAAAGTTTCATCTCCAGGAATGCCAGTTCAATAGAAGATAGCTCTGATGAGGATTCTGAAGAGGAAATAGGTGAAGCTCTTTTCATGGCATTTGAAGAAGTAGAATCAGAAAAGGAAGAAGAAGTGAACTCTGAAGTATGTGGTGAAAACTTTGAGGTTGAAGTAGATCTAGAAGGTGAGTTGATCTCTGCACTTGAAGAGTTGGGTTTAGAAAGGAAAAAGAACAAAATACTGTCCAAGAAGTTGGAAGAATATGAGGGTAATATTGAAGATCTCTTCTTACAAATTCACAAAGCCAAGAAAATAGAAGAAGCCTTGAAGTCACAGATCAATGAGAAAGAGATTGTTTGCTGCAAACAAGAAGAGGAGATTGTGTTATTGAGGAAACAACTAGAAGAGGCCAATACAAATCTCAAATTTGAGAAGAGCACAGAGCTGCTAGATAAAATGATAAGGCAACAAAGAAGCCCCATGTGCAAGCTTGGTCTTGGATGTGAAGCTGAACAACCTTCATCTTCTAAATCTGTAGAGAAGAAGAAATCCACTGTTGAAGGATCAAAGCAAGAAAAGCTTGAAGCTGAATCTTCAAAAGGAAGAAAATATCAAAGGAGATCTACGACAAAGCAACCACAACAAAAGAGGTTCTATCACTCTCACTCTATTCATAATAATGCTTTTAATGGCTATTGTTTTAGATGCAACCATTATGGTCACAAGGCAATTTATTGTGGATTGAATAATAGATCAAAGAGTTATGTTGGTAGAAATACATCTGTTATTCTGGTTGAACACCATGTGCAATGTTTTAAATGTAATGGTCATGGGCACATAGCAAGGTCTTGTCCAAATCTAAGGCAAGACAGTAGATTTCATCAGACGCAAAGAATGCAACACAGATAGGGAAGAAATCATGTGCATCAAAGAAAGGAAAAGAATCATCCATCAAGGATGTACAAGAGACAACCACCCAAGAGAAATGTTCAAGTTCACGAAAAGGTTCAAAATGGGGATGCAGGTGAAAACCTTCAGCCTAAGTTCAAGAAATACTGGAGAAAGAAAGAAGAGAGGAAATCGTGTCTCCTTGGACAGAAGGAGATTACTCCTCTATTGCACTAAGCAACTCTAGGTAGCACATCCTCAGGGGGAGCAATGTTAAAGTTTTATTTTAATGCTCCTATGTATTTGTGTAGTTATCTGAGGATGAAAGGAAAGTAGTCGGGGAGTTGTTGTATAGCTGTCAAAGTGTGTTTTCTGTTCATACAGTTGTTTGTGGTAGTGTCGTGAAGGGTGGTGATTAAATTGAGAGTTGTCTTTATTGGTAATATTGCTATATGTCATTGTTGTACTGTTGATGGTTCTTACTGCCACTGTCCAAAGTTAAGGATTATAACAGTTTAGATAGTGTGGTTAGTGAAAGAATGTTGCCGAGCCGCATATATGTGTTTCGATAAAAGCAGTGTGTATTTGAACTTCACATTGACGTGAAGATTGTCAGATCTATTATGACGTTGTGTTGAAAAAATATTGAAGTCTGATTTAGCTCATCAAGATGAGCAACTTTGCTTTGTGAATCTTACCTATCCGAGGTCCAGTCGTATGAGTTTGAGTAAGGTGCACTATAGTTGGCCGTGAAGTGTTTGACAAAATGTTGTCTCCTAATTCGAACAGTTGGAAGTAAGGTGTGACCAGCGATGATTGTAGAAAACATAGACGAAGTTGAAAATGAAAAAAAGGGATTTGGTTGGTGTTGTGGTACAGTGTTTGATGCTTGCACAGAGTTGGTTGATACATGCTTCGACGAGGGTCTGTGATAAAGGGATGTTCTTTGAGGTGATTGGTTGAGTAGAGTTGATTAAGCCTAGTCAAGTGATTGGATGCATGTGGTTGTTCAAGTTCCATAAAATAAACTATTATTGATTTGAGTTGAGATTGGGATTTGAGTATAGAACATATTGAGTCTCTAACAATTCTCTTTATGCTTCTATGAGATTTAGTTGATATAATGATTGAGCATTAGTATAGAACATATTGAGTCTCTAACAATTCTCTTTATGATTCTATAAGATTGGATAGATTCTGTGTGAGCCTATTGATAGAGTACAGAGGACAGAGTCTCAATGGATAGAGATCCAGCAGCCAACACAGTTGAAGATAGATCTGAGTGAGGATTCTTCAAGTGGAGAGGGCCACGTTGTGAGAGAGAGACGCTCTATAATATAACAATTGAGGTTTTTTTAATTTGGCTTTTATACTCAAAAAGTAAAGCAGTCATTTATGATGAGCAGAGATTAGAGTTCTTATCCAAGAAGACTTTATGATAGAAAGAGTACCAGTGGAGGTGCATTCTATCTTGGAGACAAGTTGGTCACGTGGAACAGTAAGAAACAAGAGTCAATCTACTTATCCACAGAGGCAGAATATATTGCAGCGACAACATGTTGTACATAGGAGAAAGTTGCAGAAAGTGAGGTTAAGTTGGATTTTTATTCCAACAACAGATTGTGGAGTGGTCACGTTTACCAAGAACTGACTAGCTATCGGGACCACATTCTCAGGGGGAGCATTTATATATTTGATTATCTTTTTGCTCATATTTGTAATTTTTGCTAACTGTCATAACGTGTGCTTGAGAATGATGTGCATGGACTCAGGGGGAGTCTGCAGTAGCCCTTTGGTATTATTGTCAAAGGGGGAGAAGAATTACAAGAAATTGCATGTGTGTTGCCAACAATTCCAAAGGGGGAGATTGTTGAGCAAGGTGCAGGAACAATATTGTCATTGTTGTCAACACAGTCAGACAGATCGGTTGATGCAGTGGACAGGAGTTCAGTGATGCAGTGGACAGGAGTTAAGAGGTTCTTCAGAGTATGTACAGTGGTTTTCCAAAAGATAGAAGTGGCCCATATACTAAAAATCAAAAGAAAATCACTAAGGCAAAAAACTGTCACGATATCGCGACATGTTGGCAAGAAAGAAAAACTGTCGCGATATCGCGACATGTTGGAAGAGAGAGAAGAAGAAAGAAAACTGTCGCGATATCGCGACATGTTGAGAAGAAAGAAAAATTGTCATGATTTTGCGACATGTTCGAAGAGAAAGCGCAAGCAAGAAAAACTGTCATGATTTCGTGACATGTTCGAAGAGAAAGCGCAAGCAAGAAAAACTGTCACGATTTCGTGACATGTTCGAAGAGAAAAAGGCAAGTAGAAAAAGTGTCACGATTTCGTGACATATTGCAAGGAAGATTGTACGGACGAAAAAGTGTCACGATTTCGTGACATATTACAAGAAAGGTTTAGGAAAGAAAAAGTGTCACGATTTCGTGACATATTGCAAGAGAAAGAGGAGAGAAAAAGATGCCACGATTTTGTGACATGTTTATTGGGAAAGCGAAGAGAAATAGGAGAGAGAAAAATGTGTCACGATTTCGCGACATGTTTCATTTTGGCGAAGAGAAAGAGGAGAGAGAAAAAGGTGTCATGATTTTGCGACATGTTTCATTTCCGGTCCAAAGCGAAGAGAAAGAGGAGAGAGAAAAAGGTGTCACGATTTCACGACATGTTTCATTTTGTGGTCCAAAGTGTAAGAGAAAGAGGAGAGAGAAAAAGGTGTCACGATTTCACTGACATGTTTCATTTTCGCGGTCCGAAGCGAAGAGAAAGAGGAGAGAGAAAAAGGTGTCACGATTTCGTGACATGTATTTTTGGAGGCCAAAGCAAAGAGAAAGTGCAAGGAGAAAAAGTGTCGCGATATCGCTACATGTTGTATTATCGCAAAGCAAAGAGAAAGTGCAAGGAGAAAAAGTGTAGCGATATCGCTACATGTTGTATTAAGAAGAAAAAGTGCAAGGAGAAAAGTGTCAGCGATATCGCTACATGTATTTAAGTAAGAGAAGGAAGGAGTGTGGTATGAGGAGAAAAGGAAGGAAAAGTGTCAGCGATATCACCACATGTCGTATTTTCGACCAAGGCAAGAGAAAGAGTAGGAGGAAAAAGTGTCGCGATATCGTGACATGTTTTTTTTTGGTGTGTCGAAGAGAAGAGTAGAGGAGGTAAAGTGTCACGATATCGCGACATGTTGTGTTTTCGTGGGTTGAAGCGAGAAGAGGACAAAGAGGCAGAAGTGTCATGATTTCGTGACAGGTCACTTTGGCACGAGCTAAGAAGAGAACCTAATCGAAATAAGATATGTGATAGTTAACTGAAGTTATACAGCGATTACAGGGCGTTACAAAAGAAAATCATGCAGCTAATTTAAGAACAGTCAAAGAAGGAGAAAACGAACAGTCGTATATATAGAATCGAATATACATGCATGCACAGAAAAGAATACGAACAATCATGACCAAGAAGATGAACAGTCATGGTAGGGGTATATGTGTAAATTCGTAACATGCATCGTGTTTGACGAAAAGCCTACTCTATATATATACAAAAGCAGTTACATATAAAAGGCGTTACAATTGACAAGTGGCATATGAGAAATGAAAGGAGTTACAAAAATACTAGAGTTTTACAAAGAGAAAATTTTGTTATAAAAGGAGGTCTACGTGGAGAATTAAAGTGCTGCTCATATAGAGAGGAAAAAGTGCTACCAAAAAGAGTGAAAGTGCTACAAAAAGGGAGAGCCAAAAGAGTGCAGTAAGAAGCACAACAAGAGGGCTGTAAGAGGGCCATAAAAGTGTAGTAAGCAGAGCCGTAAGAGTGTGTGCTATTTTGGTGAATAGCAAGAGAGGTTGGGTTAGCAATAGACCAGTCAGGGTCTTGTATAAGAGAAGGCATCTTTATGTCAAAATTATAGTTTCAAAATTGCAGTCCAAGTTGGTGCTTGGAATTAGGGGTTGGTGCTCCTTTTTGTTGGTGCAAATAAATTAGGGGTTGGTGCTCCTTTCTGTTGGTGCAGATAAATTAGGGGTTGGTGCTCCTTTCTAGTTGGTGCAGATAAATCAGGGGTTGGTGCTCCTTCCAGTGGGTGCTGGTAAATTGATTGTAAAATTGATATTTTGCAAAGGTTGGATTTGGATGGGAGTCCAAGCAGTCATTTTTGAGGAGTAGCCAAAACTGGTGAACCTCGTTACATCTTGTGTTGTGTGATGCTCTCTTGTGATATTTGCTTTATGTGGTTTTAAGATTTCATTGTTTTGGCTTTAAGAGTTGAAGTTTTAAGTTTTAAAGAGCCACACTGATTCACCCCCCCTCTCAGTGTCATTGTGAGACTAACAATTGGTATCAGAGCCAAGTTCCTGAACAAAGCTTAACTAGCTAGGGTGATCTTGGATTAGTACGCAATGGCAGGTGGTGAAGGCTTCTCATCAAACAAAGCACCATTGTTGGATGAAACTAATTACTCATTTTGGAAACTCAGGATGCAGACATATCTTTGTGCTTTGGGATATGACATTTGGGATTCAGTAAATAGTGGATACACAATACCCACCACTCCTCCAACCGATGTTGCCGATAAGAAACTGTTTGAGAATAACTCTAAAGCAAAGAATGCTATCATGTGCGGTTTAGTGGACAGCGAACTGATAAATATTATGAGTTGTAAAATGGCAAAAGAAATATGGGACAAACTAAGGAGCATTCATGAAGGAGACGACAAGATCAAGGAGGCCAAGTTACAAACACATCGAGCTCAGTTCGAAGCATTAAAGATGAATGACGATGAGAACATAGAGGCATACATGCTGAGAGTTAATGGAATCATTAATGCGATTAGAGGACTCGACGAGGAAATGGAAGATGCTATCATCATGAAAAAGGTACTAAGATCTCTTCCCCAAAGATTTGATTCTAAAGTTTCAGCAATAGAAGAAGCTAAAGATCTAAATACTTTTAGTATGGATGAGATGCATGGTTCTTTGACTGCATATGAGATGAGAATAGGAAAAACTAAACCCACAGACAGAGAAGCTGCTTTTAAAGCACATAAAAATATAAAAGCAAAACAAGAATCCGAGGAAGAAGAGACATCGGATGAAACGGAAGCAAACTTTGTTCGAAAACTAATAAGGGGAAAAGGAAAATACAGAGGAAAGCTACCATTTAAATGTTTCAACTGTGGAGGCATTGGGCATTTTGCGACTAAATGTCCACTTAATGAGAAGGACAAAAGTGATGAAGGATCGCACCAAGAAAGAAGTGACTGGAAGAAGAAAACAAATTTCAAAAAAGGCAACTTCAAGAAGAAAAGTTTCATCTCCAGGAATGTCAGTTCATCAGAAGACAGCTCTAGTGAGGATTCTGAAGAGGAAATAGGTGAAGCTCTTTTCATGGCATTTGAAGAAGTAGAATCAGAAAAGGAAGAAGAAGTGAACTCTAAAGTATGTGGTGAAAACTCTGAGGCTGAAGTAGATCTAGAAGGTGAGTTGATCTCTGCACTTGAAGAGTTGGGTTTAGAAAGGAAAAAGAACAAAATACTGTCCAAGAAGTTGGAAGAATATGAGGGTAATATTGAAGATCTCTTCTTACAAATTCACAAAGCCAAGAAAATAGAAGAAGCCTTGAAGTCAGAGATCAATGAGAAAGAGATTGTTTGCTGCAAACAAGAAGAGGAGATTGTGTTATTGAGGAAACAACTAGAAGAGGCCAATACAAATCTCAAATTTGAGAAGAGCACAGAGTTGCTAGATAAAATGATAAGGCAACAAAGAAGCCCCATGTGCAAGCTTGGTCTTGGATGTGAAGCTGAACAACCTTCATCTTCTAAATCTACAGAGAAGAAGAAATCCACTGCTGAAGGATCAAAGCAAGAAAATCTTGAAGCTGAATCTTCAAAAGGAAGAAAATCTCAAAGGAGATCTACAACAAAGCAACCACAACAAAAGAGGTTCTATCACTCTCACTCTATTCATAATAATGCTTTTAATGGCTATTGTTTTAGATGCAACCATTATGGTCACAAGGCAATTTATTGTGGATTGAATAATAGATCAAAGAGTTATGCTGGTAGAAATACATCTGTTATTTCGGTTGAACACCATGTGCAATGTTTTAAATGTAATGGTCATGGGCACATA
This sequence comes from Wollemia nobilis, assembly GCA_028583015.1. Lineage (NCBI taxonomy): Eukaryota > Viridiplantae > Streptophyta > Pinopsida > Araucariales > Araucariaceae > Wollemia > Wollemia nobilis. The sequence goes on along the minus strand of JAQPPZ010001056.1, from coordinate 4,539,141 downwards.
GCAAGGTCTTGTCCAAATCTAAGGCAAGACAATAGATTTCATCAGACGCAAAGAATGCAACACAGACAGGGAAGAAATCATGTGCATCAAAGAAAGGAAAAGAATCATCCATCAAGGATGTACAAGAGACAACCACCCAAGAGAAATGTTCAAGTTCACGAAAAGGTTCAAAATGGGGATGCAGGTGAAAACCTTCAACCTAAGTTCAAGAAATACTAGAGAAAGAAAGAAGAGAGGAAATCGTGTCTCCTTGGACAGAAGGAGATTACTCCTCTATTGCACTAAGCAGCTCCAGGTAGCACATCCTCAGGGGGAGCAATGTTAAAGTTTTATTTTAATGCTCCTATGTATTTGTGTAGTTATCTGAGGATGAAAGGAAAGTAGTCGAGGAGTTGTTGTATAGCTGTCAAAGTGTGTTTTCTGTTCATACAGTTGTTTGTGGTAGTGCCGTGAAGGGTGGTGATTAAATTGAGAGTTGTCTTTATTGGTAATATTGCTATATGTCATTGTTGTACTGTTGATGGTTCTTACTGCCACTGTCCAAAGTTAAGGATTATAACAGTTCAGATAGTGTGGTTAGTGAAAGAATGTTGCCGAGCCACATATATGTGTTTCGATAAAAGCAGTGTGTATTTGAACTTCACATTGACGTGAAGATTGTCAGATCTATTATGACGTTGTGTTGAAAAATATTGAAGTCTAATTTAGCTCATCAAGATGAGCAACTTTGCTTTGTGAATCTTACCTATCCGAGGTCCAATCGTATGAGTTTGAGTAAGGTGCACTATAGTTGGCCGTGAAGTGTTTGACAAAATGTTGTCTCCTAATTCGAACAGTTGGAAGTAAGGTGTGACCAGCGGTGATTGTAGAAAACATAGACGAAGTTGAAAATGAAAAAAAGGGATTTGGTTGGTGTTGTGGTATAGTGTTTGATGCTTGCACGAGTTGGTTGATACATGCTTCGACGAGGGTCTATGATAAAGGGATGTTCTTTGAGGTGATTGGTTGAGTAGAGTTGATTAAGCCTAGTCAAGTGATTGGATGCATGTGGTTGTTCAAGTTCCATAAAATAAACTATTATTGATTTGAGTTGAGATTGGGATTTGAGTATAGAACATATTGAGTCTCTAACAATTCTCTTTATGCTTCTATGAGATTTAGTTGATATAATGATTGAGCATTAAGTATAGAACATATTGAGTCTCTAACAATTCTCTTTATGATTCTATAAGATTGGATAGATTCTGTGTGAGCCTATTGACAGAGTATAGAGGACAGAGTCTCAACGGATAGAGATCCAGCCAACACGATTGAAGATAGATCTGAGTGAGGAGAAAATATATTTTTATAAATTTTGAAATTTTTTATTTAATTTTAAAGTAATCTACTTATAAGATATTTGTTGTAAGGAGAGTGAGAGGTTAAGTTTAGATTTTTATTCCAACAACAGATTGTGGAGTGGTCACATTTACCAAGAATTGACTAGCTATCGGGACCACATTCTCAAGGGGAGCATTTATATATTTGATTATCTTTTTGCTCATATTTGTAATTTTTGCTAACTGTCATAACGTGTGCCTGAGAATGATGTGCATGGACTCAGGGGGAGTCTGCAGTAGCCCTTTGGTATTATTGTCAAAGGGGGAGAAGAATTATAGGAAATTGCATGTGTGTTGCCAACAATTCCAAAGGGGGAGATTGTTGAGCAAGGTGCGAGAACAATATTGTCATTGTTGTCAACACAGTCAGACAGATCGGTTGATGGAGTGGACAGGAGTTCAGTGATGCAGTGGATAGGAGTTAAGAGGTTCTTCAGAGTATGTATAGTGGTTTTCCAAAAGATAGAAGTGGCCCATAGACTAAAAATCAAAAGAAAATCACTAAGGCAGAAAACTGTCGCGATATCGCGACATGTTGGCAAGAAAGAAAACTGTCGCGATATCGCGACATGTTGGCAAGAAAGAAAACTATCACGATATCATGACATGTTGAGAAGAAAGAAAAACTATCACGATTTCATGACATGTTCGGAGAGAAAGCACAAGCAAGCAAAACTGTCCCGATTTTGTGACATGTTCGAGGAGAAGGCGCAAGCAAGAAAAACTGTCATGATTTCGCAACATGTTCGAAGAGAAAAAGGCAAGTAGAAAAACTGTCACGATTTCGTGACATGTTGCGAGAAAGAGGAGAGAGAAAAAAGTGTCACGATTTCGTGACATGTTAGTGAAAGAGAAAGAGGAGAGAGAAAAGGTGTCACGATTTTGCGACATGTTTATTGGAAGGAAGAGAAATAGGAGAGAGAAAAAGGTGTCACGATTTCACGACATGTTTCATGTGGTCAAAGCGAAGAGAAAGAGGAGAGAGAAAAAGATGTCATGATTTCTGACATGTTCATTGCCAAGCGAAGAGAAAGAGAAGAGAGAAAAGGTGTCACGATTTCGCGACATGTTTCATTTTCGGTCCAAAGCGAAGAGAAAGAGGAGAGAGAAAAAGGTGTCGCGATTTCGTGACATGTTTCATTTTTGTGGTCCAAAGTGAAGAGAAAGAGGAGAGAGAAAAAGGTGTCACGATTTCGTGACATGTTGCATTTGGCCAGAAGAGAAGAGAAAATGCAAGGAGAAAAAGTGTCGCGATATCGTGACATGTTTATTTTCGGAGGCCAAAGCAAAGAGAAAGTGCAAGGAGAAAAAGTGTCGCGATATCGCGACATGTTGTATTATCGTGGCCGAAGCAAAGAAAAAGCAAGGAAAAAAAGTGTCTCGCATATCGCTACATGTTATATCGTGGAAGAGAGAAAAAGTGCAAGGAGAAAAAGTGTCGCGATATCGCGACATGTTGTATTTTCGAAGCAAAGAAAAAGTAAGGAAAAAAAGTGTCGCGATATCGCGACATGTTAAAGAGAGAAAAAGTAAGGAGAAAAAGTGTCACGATATCGCGACATGTATTTTCATGACTAAGGCAAGAGAAAGAGTAAGAAGGCAAAAGTGTCGCGATATCGCGACATGTCATTGAAGGAGAGAGAAAGTAAGAAGGAGAAAGTGTGCGATATCGCGACATAAAGGTGTGAAAAGGGAAAGGAGATATCGGAAGGGAGAGGCAAGGAGGCGAAAGTGTCATGATATCGTGACATGTTGTGTTTTCGCGGGTTGAAGCCGAGAAGAGGACAAAGAGGCAGAAGTGTCACGATTTCATGACAGGTCACTTTGGCATGAGCTAAGAAGAGAACCCAATCGAAATAAGATATGTGACCGTTAACTGAAGTTATACAGTAGTTACGGGGCGTTACAAAAGAAAATCATGCAGCTAATTTAAGAATAGTTGAAGAAGGAGAAAACGAACAGTCATATATATAGAATCGAATATACATGCATGCATAGAAAAGAATACGAACAGTCATGACCAAGAAGACGAACAGTCATGGTAGGGGTATATGTGTAAATTCGTAACATGCATCGTGTTTGACGAAAAGCCTACTCTCTATATATACAAAAGCAGTTACAGTCGAAAGGCGTTACAACTAACAAGTGGCACATGAGAAATGAAAGGAGTTACAAGAAGAGGAGTTACAAAGAGACAATTTTGTTATAAAAGGAGGTGCATGGAGAATTAAAGTGGGGGGAGAGAGAGAAAGTAAATAGAGTGAAAGTGTAAAAAGTGGAAAGTGAAGAAGCGAACAAGAGGGCTATAAGAGGGCCATAAAAGTGCAGTAAGCAGAGCCATAAGGGTATGTGCTATTTTGGTGAATATGGGGCAATGAGTTGAGTGAGCAATAGACCAGTGAGGGTCTTGTAAAAGAGAAGGCATCTTTATGTCAATATTCTAGTTTCAAAATTGAAGTCCAAGTTGGTGCTTGGAATCAGGGGTTGGTGCTCCTTCCAGTTGGTGCTGGTAAATCATGGGTTGGTGCTCCTTTCAGTTGGTGCTGGATAAATCAGGGGTTGGTGCTCCTTTTTGTTGGTGCAGATAAATCAGGGGTTGGTGCTCCTTTCTAGTTGGTGCGGGTAAATCAGGGGTTGGTGCTCCTTTCTGTTGGTGTCTGGTAAATTGATTGTAAAGTTGATATTTTGCAAAGGCTGGATTTGGATGGGAGTCCAAGCAGTCTATTTTTGAGGAGTAGCCAAAACTGGTGAACCTCGTTACATCTTGTGTTGTGTGATGCTCTCTTGTTATATTTGCTTTATGTGGTTTTAAGCTTTCATTGTTTTGGATTTAAGAGTTGAAGTTTTTAAGTTTTAAAGAGCCACACTGATTCACCCCCCCTCTCAGTGTCATTGTGAGACTAACAGAAACCACCAGATGTGGAGTTGGTCTCATTGAATTTTTATGGACAATATAAAGGAAATCCAATACCAATAGGAGGATGAATAATAATTCTAAATAATAGAGGAGAAATTTTATCTCATTATGCTTTAAATAGTGAATTTAATACAAATAATGAAGTTGAAGCCTGGGCAGCTTTGGAAGGATTAAAAATATGCAAACAAATGAAATGGAATAAATTATGGATGGAAGATGATTCATTCATAATTATAAATGCAATTTTGAGGAAAGCAAAGGCTCTATGAGACCTTGCTTTTGAGTTCGAAGAAATCAGGTTTACACATACTTTAAGAGAAGAAAAAAAATGTGCAAATAGGCTAGCCAATAAAGGGGTTTAATTGAGGGTCGTGAAGTTAAATTATCTTTTTCTTGGTTAGAGGAAGTAATAAGTTTAGCTAAAGCTAACAAGAAAATGTTGAGTACCTAAATAAAATAATGATTGAGAATTACTTTAATATTTTCCATTGGTAATATCTACTTTATATTATAATATTAATGTTCTTTCATATATAGTATTTATTACAATTTTTATGGTTGCACTTGTACTCCAAGAAGGAAACTAGCAATCCATATCTGGTAAACCGGGCTATGATAGTGTGACATTTTAGAAATATTACTCTACTAAGATACAATGCATCGATAGTAGAGGTGAAGTTTTGGTATTGTGAAGGATGTTGTAGGAAAATATCAAGAAGGGTACTGAACTTTGGAATATTTTTATTCACATAGAAAATTTAAAAAGTTCCAAAAAATAAAAATCAAGAATCCATACATTTTATATAAAATAATGTAGATTTCTAGCTATAGCGACTCAATTGAGATGATAATTGAATTATTTTGTAAAATATCATGCTCTAAAGAAGAGAGTTGTGATTTTTTAAGGGTGGAGGACCTAAGTACAACCCCTGTTTCTCCAATAAAAAATAAAATAAATGCAACATATCTTACCTTGATTCCAAAAAAGAAGGATGCAAAATTGTTTGATTCATTTAGTCCCATAATTCCATATAATATAATATCTAAAGTGATGGAAAATTGGTTAATACCACTATTAGATAAAATTATTTTAGAAGAGCAAGAAGGATTTATGAAATAGTGATAGATTTTGGATAAGGTCATATTGGTTCATGAAGTTATACATTCAACAACTTCAATAAAAGAGAGAGCAATGATCTTAAAACTAGATACAAGTAAAGCCTATGATAGGGTTAAATGGGATTTATTTTTTTAGTATTAGAAAAGTTTATATTTCAAAAAAAAATGAGCTAGATAGATTAAAGCTTGTGTCTATAGTATTATATTTAGTGTTGGTCAATGGGTTAGTAACAAAATCATTTAAAGCCAAGAGATGTTTTAGACAGGAAGATCCTCTATCATTATGTATGTTCATTATTATGGTAAATGTATTGGGTAGGAACTTGAAGACAAATAACAAATAAGGTCTAATAAATGGACTTAAGGTTAGTAATAACATCGACAACATCACCCATCAGTAGTTGTAGATGATAAAACCCTTTTTTGGAGGTCAAGAATAAACGAGGCTAGAGCTTTGAATAATTTTTTAAAGGAATATGAAAGAGCATCGGGGCATTAAGTTAATAGAACCAAATCTAAAATCTACTTCATAAACACTCCAACTATAATCAAAATAGGGATGAAATGGAGGAGGTAATTTTACTAACAACTTATATAGGGATGCTCTTCTTTGAGGGAATAATGAGGATAGAATTTTGGAATCCAATTATAAGTAAAGTTCAAAATAAACTATTTATATGGAAAGGTAGATGGTTATCATTAATAGAAAGAGTGCAACTAATTAAATCAAGGTTATAGGCCATTCCAATATATTATATGTCCTTGTATACTATGCCAAAATCAATAGAAAAAGTTTACTCTATATTATGTGGTCATTTTTATGGTTAGGATTACATGATAAAAGAAATTTTCATTTGGTGAAATGGAGCAAGGTGTGTGATGATAAAACTACAGGAGGTGTTGACTCTAGTCTTCTTACGGATGTAAACTTAGCTCTTAGGGGAAAATTAATTTTGAGATTGTACAAAGAAAGTGAAAGACAATGGGAAAGAATTCTTCTAAGTATATTGACACCAATAACCTAAGCTTGATATTTACTACAATATCACTACTATATGGTTCTACACTATGGACCTATTTAAAAAATCAATTGATATAGTGATTAACGGTCTAAGGTGGGTGGTGGGAATTGGATTAAAAATTATTTGGATGGATACTTGGTGTGGTGAAAGACCACTCAATATAGATCTAATTTTGAAACCATGGATGAGATTACTTCATGATAAATATGGTGATAGGATTTCAAACATTATGTACATGGATCAAGAAAGAAGATACAAATGGAAATAAGCTTTTTTTATAAGTATACAAGACATTGATGCTAGGAGGTAGTTGAGAGGAAAGATAATGATAGTAATTATTCTGAGGAGAGTCTTGGATAATCTGATTTGGGAATTGAATAGCTCAAGAGAATACATAACAAGAGAAAAATATAATGTAAAGTACCAAAAAAATAGGAATACCTTAAGAATATGAAGAAATATTTGGGATAGCCCAAGCATTCCTTAAGTTAAAATATTTGTTTGGCTAGGTCATAGAAGAATTTTATCCTAGGATAACCTTATGAAAAGGTATTTTCATGGCCCCTTAAAATATGTACTATGTAAAAAGGAGGAGGAGAGTATATATTATCTCTTGGGACATAACTCCATAGTTTGGAATCAATGGCAATGTAGTTTTAATTTGTTTGGTAAATGCATGGTGATGAATGGAAGAAATATTAAAGCAATGACATAACACTTTTAAAAGTGGGGCTTTACAAATAATCCAGGATATTTTAAAATATACAATAATGTAGAATGTATGGGTGGAAAGGAATAGAAGAATATTTAAAATAAAGGAAAGAAAGTTAGATGTAATGAAAAGAAATATTTTTTTATCCATAGAGGAGTCTAAAACAACCCTATCAACTCAACCGATCCCTAATATTGAAGGAGAGAGCCTTGATAGATGGATTCAATTCATCAAATGGAATTATGATGTTTGGTATATGAGAAACAAAAAGAAGGTAAATAATATAAAGTGGAAGCAACTAAAAATGGAGTTGGTCAAATCAAATTTTATTGAAGCATCTAAAGTAAATACAGGATCAGTTGGAGGAGGGATAATTAGAAATAATAAGGGATAGATTTTATCTCATTACGCTTTTAATAGTGGATTTAAGACAAATAATGAAGTTAAAGCTTGGTTGGATTTGGAAGGTTTTAAAATATGCATACAAATGAAATGGAATAGAGTATGGATGGAAGGTGATTCACTAATAATAATAAATATAATTTTGAGGTAAATACTCCATGGAATATAAAATAGATAATTATGGATATACAAGACCTTGCTATAGAGTTTAAAGAAATCAGGTTTACACATACGTTAAGTGAAGGAAACAAATGTGTAGATAGACTAGCCAATATAGAGGTTTTAATTGAGGATCATGAAGTTAAATTATCTTTTTCATGGTTAGAGGAAGTAGTAATTTTAGCTGAAGTTGACAGTAAAATGTTGACTATCTGAATCAAATAATGATTAAGATTTACTTTAATTTTTTCCATTGGTAATATTTGATTTATTTTATAACTTTAATGTGTTTTCATGTAAACTATTTATCACAATTCTTGTGGTTACTCTTGGTCTAAAATTTTCTTAAGTGGATGATATGTGTCCTTGATCTTGACCAATATTGGATGACTAGAATTACTCCTAATCTCAACCTCTAAAGAAGGCCAATTCCTTGTTAAATTAAATAAATAAAAAATGTTTAAGACTAAAGTGAGAAATACAGTGTTTAAGAAAAGAGACGAGGGCTAGATATTGAATCTAAAAGTGGCCAAGATTGAACTAACACCATTGAAATATACTGAATAGACACCATTCACATTCAATTTAATGTAAAGCCTAACAAACTAGCTAACGTATAGTTTTGCAGAACATCATTTAAATCAACTTATATATATTTGAGTATTCTAGGAACTAAATGGTTCAAATAACAATACAGATCAATAGAATTGCCTAGAAAAATACACCATTCATTCAACCTAAATAGAAATGCATCAAAAATATAACTCACATTCTTAATCAAATTCTGCAACACCTTCTAATAGAGGCCAAACAACAATTTCTTACATTGAATATGAAGCAAAAATTACGTAAAATATAAAAGTAGTTACTAAAGATCTAACCCTCTTTTTGAGGTATATTGAGCTATTTATAAGATTACATATTCTTTCTATTAACTCTATTTGTTACATAAATACTGCTTGTAGGTCTGACAGGGGTGAGCATAGAGTATGGGTATCACTTTCTAACTCAGCTTGGTTTATGTTAGGATATTATTACATTATTTATTATAAATAAATCACCTACCATAGTACACATGCCAATAGTATGTATACCAAAAATATAAAGGAGGTGATAATTATTTATCTCTATTATAGGCATATATGCCTATAAATATGTACTCCTTTGTAATGTTATTAATATATCAAATACATTTTCTACATTGGTGTCAGAGTAAGGATCTCTTGCCTAAAGTCTTGAGGGGGAATTGCCTCATTGTAAATATTCCCCTCCCTAGTGGTGGTGGCGCTCCTCCTCCTCCATAGCAAGAATCCCATTATGCTCTAAACTTACGACTTTAAGCCAATATTGTTTTAAAAAAATGGTTCTTGCATTTTAATTGAGAAAAAGAGCTAGATCCAATGCCACAAGGCCTACTTTGTGTGGATATTTAAAAGGAGAAAGTGGAAATGAGAATTCCTATTGCAATCCTATTAAACTATTCTAGGAAGAGGTACACGACCATCAAAATAGGGCTTGCAGTCGGTGTGCTTGTTGTGATAACCATAGTTCTTTTGTTGATTATGTATGCTTTTTTGGAGTGGAGAAAAGTATATCAAATACATTTTTTGATATATCGATGTGCCTTCAAAATGTCATCCATGGTTACGAGCAGACCCAACTGGAATGCTCCCATAGCTTATATGGATTCAATATGACCTTCATGATATGTGAAAAAGAGTCGAATATATCCAAGGCATTTGCAACACCTAGATTTGATTAAAAATACCATGTGGATTATGAGGTATTTTTTCACACTATAGGGAGTGCACATATGCTTAGTAAAATATCTAGCGAACTAATCACTTGTTTACCATTACTGCTATCTAGCTACAAGGCCATGGTGGATGCTAATATTGGTAGATTGATATCCCCATGAGGTAATAAGTTACATCAGGTCCTAGATACAAATAAGAATTCATAGCTCCTTCGACATACATCATGACAAATCACAGCTAGAATTCTTGGCTTGGGGCTCCTCCTTATTTCGTTGGTTTAATGCTAGCACCATGGCCATTCTATGGGAAATAAAAAAAAATTGTATTCCCATAGGAGTCTTCCACCACCATGTGGCATCCAACCTCAAAAAATCATTGCAAATTGTGGTAAGGTTTGATCAATCCCTTTCAAAGACCGAGGATATTCAAGATCGATTAAGGTGACAAAAAAATCTAAAGTAAAAAAAGAGCACAAAATGCTAGATAGGATCAACACTCATAGCATGGTCAACATACTATCTTGCAAGGCATTCTAGAGCCTTGAATATTATTGTAGTGGCACCTACGATAACCCCTAACTTGTCACTAGTGTCATTATTGATGGAAACAACGATGAATCCCTACGACAACAAGATAACTCCACTATTTTACCACTCTCTAGTAAGGCATCTACCATTGTCATCCTTCTCCTCTAAGAAATTTTGTTATTGAAAATTGGATGAAATCTTGGGAAAATATACCATGATGGGGCAATGTCATTGCTCTCAATGTAAGAAGCCAAAATTGAAAATTATATTTGCATTATTATATGAATTTTGAGCTATGAGAGGAGCTATCTATTTCCTAATCTAGAGCTTGAGCTTAAACCAACATCATAAATAATGATAGAAAACCTCAATGATGGGGACATACTCCCATTAAAATCTATGTTGCCTCCCCCATGTCTCAAATAGAGGAACGCAACCACATCGTCATTTGATGATAAACTTAAAATCATGAAGCACTTGGACATATTTCATTTAAAATAACTATGCTATTTGGTGGAATATTTAATAAAAACAATGTTCCTCTAGGAATATCATGGATGGCATCGATATTTCATACCAAAAATTGAATTTCTACGATGAAAATCAATCTCTTATTGGACAAGAAGATGCAAGTAGTTGGATCCCTTTTAGAGTCTAATGGAGGGATTTGACTTTGGAGACTTTGTAGGCATCATGAGTCTACTAAGGAGCCATGGTGGATCCTTCAAAATTCAATAACGTTAGAGTATTATGCTTCCCAACTCTTGTTGTTCTAGCCAAGCCCTTTGTGGTCCATGTCTACTCCATGAGCATTTTTCCAAGATAACAATGATGTTTTTTCTAAAGATGTATGATGGTTTTAGAACCATTCTATAAAATCAAGAGAAAATGAGAAAGAGAGAAAAGTAACATATATTGTTGAGAATGAAGTGATACATTTGGATGGGGCTATGAGGCCCTTTATAAAGGAGGATATATTCCTTGCCAACACTCTACCTAGCTGTACAAGGAGACACCTTGCACATTACAACTTGCAAATTGACACTTGGGCATTTATTACATTGCTTGAAGTAACTAGTTAACTTCCTCCAGAAGTAATCTCCATTCTAGTGAATTTCATTATATGACAAACTAATGTAATATACTCTAACAACCCCTTGTATTACATTATTTGGTATGAAATTCTTTTGAATTGCATAGATGATCTCTGAATATTTGAAAATTGGTTTTTCCAAGTGCTTTTGTAAAAATATCTTCTAGCTGATATTCTATAGAGATATGCTTGAGGATGATATGACGGTTCTGAAAATGTTCCCTAATGAAATGACATTGAGCTTCAATGTGTTTGGTATTTTTATGTATAATTGGATTTTTGATCAAGTTAAGTGCTCCTTGATTATCACATAATATCATAGTTGGAGTTTGTCTGATCCCCATATCTGATAATATGTATTGTAACCATAAGGATTCACATGTTGTATCTCTTGCTACTCGATATTCTACTTCTGTTGATGATTGTGCCATTGTATGTTGTTTCTTACTGTGCCAAGATATGGATCCTTACCCAAGATAGAAGACATATCCTAAGGTAGATTTCCTGTCATCAATGGATCTTGCATAATCTGAATCTGAGTATCCCTATAGGCAAAAATATTTATCATTATTTATATAAGTTAGTCCATATGATACAAAAAGTGTAAAACCAAAGTGAAGCTACAATATTATTCATGTGAATGCAATAAATAACCAAAGTATAATCTGAAAATAGTGAGAACATTGTAACATAGTGCCAAACAAGAACAACGCTCGACCACAATCGGATGCACACACTATGAACTAAAAATACAATAAAAATTGTTTCCTAAATAAGGAATGCAATATGTCATGAGGTATACTATACCTTCATTTTTACAAACGTCCATGTAATAAATACGGAAATGTAACTGGAGTAAGAGGACTTAGGCTAAAATGCAAATGCCTAAGTATCCTCAACACCATAATTAGTAGTTTTCTTGATATATTGCAATATTATTTTTGTGGCTTTCCAATGAATTTCTCTTGGTTCTTGCATGAATCATGAAAGATAATTTACTGTAAATGTTATGTGTAGTCGACTATTTTTTAGGTATAGAAGACTTCCAATTAACTGGTGATACATGGTTGCTGAGACCAATGGTTTTTCATATTTTTTGGACAATTGAATCCCTTGTTCCATTGGTGTATCCTTAGACTTACATTCTTTTATTTTATACTTTTTGATTAAGGCCTCTGCATACTTTGATCGAGTGATAGTTATCTTATCCTTCCCTTGATGAATCTCTAGACCGAGAGAATAGTTCATTAGACCTATATCTGTCATTTCAAATACCTTTTTCATATCTCCTTTGACATCATTGATTAATTTTTTAGAACTTTTGGTGATTACTATATCATCTACATATACTATGATAATGAGTATGTCATTTATAATTTTATTGGTATATAAACAGGGATTTGACATGCTCATTTTGAAGTTATGCTATAATAATTTATTGTTGATATTTATATTCCATGCTCTAGGTGCTTGTTTTAACCCATACAAAGATTTGTTCAATTTGCATACCTCATTTTCTTGTCCCTTGATTATGAATCCTTTTGGTTGTATCATGTAGACTTCTTCTTCTAAATCATCATTAAGAAAGGTACTTTTTACATCCATATGATGTAGTTTCCAATCCTTATGAGCTTCTAGTGCATAGACTATTCTGATGGTAGTCATTATAGCTATTGGTGCAAACATTTCTTCATAATCGATTCCATCTATTTAAGTGTAACATTTGGTTACTAGTGCTTTGTATTTGTCAAGTGTTCCATCTGCTTTTTATTTGATCTTGTAAACCCATTTGCAACCTACTATTTTCTTCCATGGAGGTAATTATACTAGATCCCATATCTTATTATTTTGAAGTGAAGTATATTCTGATTCCATAGATGCTTTCTAGTGTGAGTCGTTTAGATCCTAAAGTATCGATGTTAGTTCTACTCTATTACTTAGAATTCCTCTATTTATTCTGGTCAAACTTCGAGTTTGAGGTCTAGTAGTGGTAAGATCTAGAATCCTTTCTAGATTTGGATCTCTGAGCGTATCTCTGAGCCATATTGGTTATTTTATAGGAAGATCTATAGATGCATCTGTATCTTGATCTTGAGATCTTGATTCTGATTCCTCACTTATTGTGTCTTCATCGGAAGGATTTAGAAGATTTTTTGTATCATTATTAGTCTCTTCTATATTGATCTTGAAATTTTTATCAATCTCTTCTAATATAAACTTTCTTTGTGTATGGATCTAGTATTGTATACCTATAGATTCACTATCATAACTGATAAATATTCCTGCCATGGTTTTGTCATCTAATTTAGTCCCCTTTTATTTTGGAACATGCATGTAAGCCTTACACCAAAAAATATTCAATTTTCCTCTATTTGGCTTATGTCCTGAGCATGCTTCTTCTAGTGTAATATGTTTGAGAACCCTTGTTGGTAATATATTTTGTATGTAGATTGTTGTTTGCACTGTTTTTCCTAATATTGATGATCAAGTTGAGCCTCATTCAACATACATATTACTATTTCCATTATTAATATATTTATTCTTTCTACAATTCCATTTTTTTGAGGTAAATATGTTGTAGTAAGTTGTTTTTTAATTCCATCATCTTCTAAGAATGAATCAAACTCTTTTGAAACAAATTCTCCTCTTTTGGAAATATTGAGCATGTTAAGTTGTCATTGATGTCAAAGGAGCATAATAGTCAAGGCACAAATATTTTCCATGGGTTTGATGAATAATATGGTAAGGTTTATTGAAAGGTAAAGCAAAAGGAATATAATGTTATTTTAAATATTAGAGGTTTAAAGAGGATCCCAACATGTTATGTGGGTTGGGCCAAGGTTTAAAAACAAAAAGGGAGCCCCAATGGTTTAAAAAATCCAATATTATAATATATGGACACCAAAGTTATATAACCCTGTGCATGCACCGATGTGTGAGCGAAAGTTTAGGAGAAGGACATTTGAAATTTTTTTAGTGCCAATTTTTTTTAAAGAGCAAGATTATTAACTCTGTGGTCGACATCATTGACTTTGAAAGCAAACTATATATAAACAGGAGGAAAAAATATTAAATATAAATGTTTTTTTTAGTGTGCTATATAATGACTATTGTACGTGAAAATTTCATAAAGATTTCATAGGGCAAAAGCAGGTGACTATATGAGTACCATTTTATGAATAAGAAATGAGAGGAGCTAATGTTTCAAGTTGAAGTGTATGTTCTGATGTGTGATTGTGAGAAAGCCTGTTGATGAAAAAATACAGTAGAGTTGGTGTGATTCAATTGGAGGTACTGAGTGCAGTGCAATATCTTTGTATATGAATCAAATGAGAGACTGAGGAATGTGCTATTTGATGAATTTCAAAAGTAGACTTTCGTTCACTATGTGAGACTTTTATTCGTTGATCGAGAAACCATCCTTTTCTACCATTCGAAGAGCTATTCTTTTCTATGTTTGTGAGTTGTGTTTTTTGCCAAATGTGAGTGCCATATATTGATTATGAAAGATACTGTGTTGTTATTTCAAATTTATTGGAGTTCCCTGGTGTGAATCTTCTTGGTTGTTGATTGTTGCAGTCATTATGAGTGTTGTTTGCTGTTGTGTGTAAGCCTCCGAGTTCATGGTAAAATAACAAACAAGGAGAAAAAATTCATTATCATTTCCATTGTTAGTCATCTGAAGAAAGTTGTCATTTACAATAGAATTGAGGAAGTTTTCCATTCGTTTGAGCATTGATAAAATTGATGAGACACAAAACTTGTGAATGAAATTTGATTAGCGATCGTGAGCCTACAAAACATAGCTATCATGCGAATCACAAGGACATCATTGCTATTGAGTATTTTTGAACACAGGATGTAGCTTGAAATGGTGAATGACAATAGTAGATAGTGGAGGAACCATATTAAAAATATCATTGTCATGTGTCTTGCAAACATTAGCTGCCAAATTGAATAAATCACCACCATAAGGTTGAGAATATCACCGTTGTAAGTTTTGAGTGAAATTAGATGCTATGGATTTGAAATAAAGAATAAATACATCATCACATTAAGGCTTGCAAAGGAGAATACAACTAGATCTTTTCTAACTCTATAATTCCATACAGTAAGATAGCCGAGTTGGCTACTTGTTTGTGTTAAGGCATTGTGAAAAGGGGGTTTTTGTTCTTTTATTAAAAAGCATTATTTTGGTAAATTAAAAGAAGTTGTAAACCATTATCTCTATGCACATATTTTGAAGAAAAATTTAATGTGGAAGATTTGAAAGAGAGATCTACTAACCAATTTTTGAAGTGGCACTTTGAAAGGGAAATTCCTTTTGATATAGGTTTTGAGGGCTCATCTTCACAAAGCAAGTTAAGAGGTATGGTGATATCATTCCTTATTTAAGGTGTTTGGTTGAGAAAATATTTCTAAATCATAAGGTGGAGAAATAAGGATTATATATGTGCATTTTTGGAAACACATGTGCTAGGGTTTGTGAACAAATTGTGCTTCATTGTTGAAAGATATTGGAAATACATGTGCTAGGGTTTGTGAACAAATTGTGCTTCATTTTTAAATGAGATTGGAAACACATGTGCTAGGGTTGAGAGCAAGTTTTGTGCATAATCTTGATTGATATTGGGATAAACTAGCAAAGGTCAAAAAATATTTTTGTGAAGTAATTTGTGCATTGGCCTTGAGTGATATTTGGAAAGAACATATTGTGAAATTGTATTGCATATCATTTTCTATGTGTTCTTGAAAAAGAATTTTGGGTAGAAAATTTCTGAAGTACTTTGATAAAAGCATGTGTTATGATAAGTTTTGAGCATGTGTTATGAGCAAGTTTTGAGCATGTGTTTTGAGCAATTCTTAAAAGAAGACTTGAAGAAGGTTTGAGGCAGATTTGAGCAAGCCTTGTGAGTAGGCTTGGTGTAGATTTACGTAGATTTGTGAGTAGGTTTTATTATTGATTTAATAAAGCCTTGTGAGTAGGCTTGGTGCATATTGGAGCAGTGAGTTGAGCAGATTTTGTTTTAGATTTGAGTAAGCCTTGTGTGAAGGCTTGGAGTAGTTTTTTAGCAGAGTTTTGAGTTGGATTTGGAGCTGACCAGAGTAGAGAGGAGAGGTGTCTCTTGTGGATAGAGTTACACAAAATAGAGTTGAGGGGATATATTTATCCTATGGATAGAGGTCCACAAACCAGATTTGAGGGGATAAAGTTCTCCTATAAATAGAGGTCCATGAACCAAAGTTGAGGGGATAGAGTTCTCGTGTGGATAGGGGTCCACAAACTACAGTTGAGGGGATAGATTTATCCTGTGGATAGAGGTATACAAACTATATTAGAGGGGATAAATTTCTCCTATGGATAGAGGTCCATGAACCAAAGTTGAGGGGATAGAGTTCTCCTATGGATAGAGGTCCACAAACCAAAGTTGAGGGGATAGAGTTCTCCTATGGATAGAGGTCCATGAACCAGAGTTGAGGGGATAGAGTTCTCCTATGGATAGAGATCCATGAACTTGAGCATAGGGGATTAGTATATCCTTTGGACAGAGGTCCATAAATATTGTAATAGGGAATTGGTTCCCAAGATATTTGTTGAGAAAATTTAGAAGAAATTTTTTCTTTGTGGATGTAACCCACATTGGGTGAACCACTTTAAATTTGTGTCTCTTATGTGTATGATGATTTATGCATTGCTTTATTACTACCATTGATGATATTGGTTAATACTACTATGAAGAGATATTGCAATTGATAATGATGGATAATATTGTTTTGGAAAGAAAAGTAAAAGTTTGGTCTTATATCGTTCACCCCCCCTCTTAGTATAAGATTGTATTCTTAAATTGGTATCAGAATGGGTTCCTTTAGGGAAGCCTAGCAGATTGAAGGAAGATCTTACAAGAACACACATGGACAGGAAAGACAAAAGAATAACCATGAGATCATATCCTCCTAAGAAGGAAGGAGCACACATGGCCATGAAATAAAAGGAAGATGCTATGGTGGACATGGAAGAAGAATTTGATTTTATTCTAAAAAATATTGTTACTCAAAAAAGGGAAGAATAAAACTTTGTGAGATGTGTTGAATGTGGTAAACTTGGTCACATGGCACTTTATTGTCCACAAAATGGGTATAGTAGTAGTAAATAGGAAAAGGAATTTGATTTTTCTCTCAAATAAATTGTTACTCAAAAAGGGGAAGTGGAAACATAATCAAGTGAAAAATCAAGTGGCAGAGAAGAGGCTAAATTGATAAAATTTTGTACTAAATGTGGTAAGCTAGGTCACCATGCAGCTTATTGTCCACAAGATGAATATAGTAGTAGTAAAGATGAATAGGTATACAAGAAAAAGAAAGAAAGAAATTTCAGTTATGAAAAGAAAAATAGGCACAGTCAAGATAGATATGAGAAGATATTTTCTAAAAGTAGTAGTGATGAAATTCTCTCCAATAGTGAACAAGAAGATGTTCCTATTGAAGACCTACAAAGAAAGAGAGATTCAAAAAAGGAAGAAGCTACAATTGAAATGAAAAATGAACTTGATGAGCTAAAAAGGGAGAACTTAGGATTGAAGACTCAAGTACAAGAAGATGAGAAAGCAAAGGCAAAGCTTCTACAAGATCTCACCGACTTAAAAGTTAAAATTGAAGAGGCAAGAAGAATTGAAGAAGGTATGGCTAAACAGTTAAAGACAAAAGATCTAGAATGTGAAATATTAGAATATGAAGTGGTTGCTCTAAGGATGGATGTGAAATATTCTAATGATAAACTACATAAGTTTGGGAATACTCAAAAGCATTGAATGATATTTTTAAAGTACAAATATTTTCATTTGTCAAGACTGGACTTGGTTATGAAGAATATCAAAAGTAACAAAAGGAGGAGTCAAGTTCAAGAGAAATAGAAGCATCAAAAGAAGACATTGAAGAATACCCTAATACCTATGCAGATGTGTTGAGAGGTGATAGTATCAAAGAAGAAGAAAACAATGCACCATAAAATAACAGAGACCATCACAAGAAAAGTAAAGAAAGAAGTATGCAAGCATATCCTCCAAGGCAAGAAGAATGGTTCTTCCAGGTTTATTGTTACTCATGTAATAATTTTGGTCATAAAGATGTACATTGTAGGGTTATTGACAAAAATGATTTTCGATTCACCAAGAGGAACTTAAATTCATTTGAATATAAATATTACTTCCAAGGTTATTGCTATTCATGTAATCATTTTGATCACAAAGTTATACATTGTAGGGTTTATGGTAGAAATGATTATGGCTTCACAAAAATAAATTTTTGATCATTTGCACCATTCAAGAACTACAACATCATGTGTTACAATTATAATAATTTTGGGCACAAAGCAAAGTGGTGTAGAATAGTGTTTTAGGAACTACCAAGAATAAGCAAGAAGCAGGACAACCAAAAGGTTCAAAGAGGTATGACTACAAAGGTGTGGAGGAAGGTTGAGAAAGGAGAAGAGCATTGTAAGTTGGGAGTAGATTTACTCCCACCCAAAAATTGATCACCTCAAGGAAAAGAGGTGGTGAGGGGGTTGAGATAAGAGTCTTATTTTTATCCCCAAAGGATCCCTTTGCCATTGATGTCAAAGGGAGAGAGAAATCAGTAAGGGGGAGTAGCTTCTTAGGGGGGGTAGATTTGGAATCCAGTGGTAGTAAAAGAAAATATTCTAGATGGGTTACCATCAATGACAAAGGGGGAGATTGTTGGAAATATTGAGCATGTTGAGTTGTCATTGATGTCAAAGGAACATGGAAGTTAAGGCAAAAATATTCTCCATGGGTTTGATGAATAACAAGGCAAGGTTTATTGAAAGGTAAAACAAAAGGAATATAATGTTATTTTAAATATTAGAAATTTAAATAGGAGCCCAACATGTTATGTGGGTTGGGCCAAGGTTTAAAAAAAAGGGAGCCCCAACAGTTAAAAAAATAAAATATTATAATATATGGACACCAAAGTTATATAACCCTGTGCATGCGTCGACATGTGAGCGAAAGCTTAGGAGAAGGGCATTTAAAATTTTGTTAGCACCATGTTTTTTAAGATCAAGATTATTAACTCTACGTCAATGCCATTGAATTTGAAAGTAAACTATATATAAATGAGAGGCAAAAATATTAAATGTGAATGCTTTTTTTTAGTGTGCTATCTAATGACTATTGTATGTGAAAATTTCATAGAGATTTTATAGGGCGGAAGCAATGACTAGATGAGCACTGTTTGATGAATAAAAAATGAGAGGAGCTATTGTTTCAAGTTGAAGTGCATGTTTCAGTGTGCAATTGTGAGAAATCCTATTGACAAACACAAATATAGTAGAGTTGGTGTGATTCGATTGGAGGCACCGATTGCAGTGCAATATCTTCATATATGCATAAAATGAGAGAGTGAGGAATGTGATATTTGATGAATTATGAAAGTAGAATTTTGTTCGCTATGTGAGACTTCCATTCGCTGATAGAGAAACCATTATTTGCTACCATTCAAAGAGCTATTCTTTGCTATATTTGTGAGCTGTGTTTTTTTCTGAATGTGGGCATCATCTGTTGATGGTGAAAGCTACTGTGTTGCTATTTTAAATTTATTGGACTTCACTAGTGTGAAGCTTCCTGGTTCACTGATTATTGCAGTCATTGTGAGTGTTATCTGCTGCTATGTGTAAGCCTCTAAGTTCATGGTTGTGAAATGTTGCATTGTAGTTCAAGGAGAAAAAAATCATTATCATTTCCATTGTTAGTCATCTGAAGAAATTTGTTATTTGTAATAGCATTGAGGAAGTTTTCCATTCGTTTGAGCATTGAGAATATTGATGAGACATGAAACTTGTGAATGAAATTCGATTAGCGACCGTAAGCTTGCAAAACATAGTTGTCGTGGGAATCATAAGGATATTTTTTTCATTGAGTATTATTGAACACAGGATGCAGCTTGAAATGGTGAATGACAGTATTCAATAGTGGAGGAACTAGGTTAAAAATATCATTGCCATGTGTCTTATGAATAGTAGCTATCGGATAAGGTTGATAATATCACCACTTTAAGTTTCAAGTGAAATAAGATGTCATGGATTTGAAACAAAGAATAAATAAATCAAGCTTATCTATGTCAAGGCGCTGTGAAAAGGGGTTTTTGTTCTTTGATTAAAAAGATTTATTTTGGGAAATTAAAAGGAGTTGTAAATGTTAGAATAAATCTTAAGTTCTACTAGGATAGTCTAACTTGAGTTACCACTCTTGCATGAGGTAGGTAAACTCCCAGTAAATATTAGTTTAGATCTGTTGAGTTGTTGTTATCCAATGGCTCACACTGATCAACTTTGCTATTTATACAAATTTGATCCCATGGAATAATAAATCAGTTATTGATCCTTTAGTAATGCTTTGCATATCTAGTTTCTTGGTTTTAATATTTTTTCTCAATATTTCTATCATGGTTTCAGAGCTAGGCTAGATTTTTACAAGCGTTCAAATTTTCATAGATCGAGCTCAGCTTGTCCTTTATTTCTGGATAAGTCTTCTTTGACTATTTCAACTTATTTGGAAGTTGTTATACAATCATATTTTTTTATGATCTATAATCTCATACTATGTCTATGCACTAAATCTATGTGTTTCATATAGATCATTAGGACTAGGTGTTATTTTTTCTGCTTATGTTTTGAGAGGATCTCAAGAATGGACAGCGTGCTATTTTTACTGCCTCTCCTTCCGTATGCCTATGGAGGATGAGCAACAAATTTTTTAAGCATTAAAAGCCCATATAGTACCCCTCTCTCCATAGCATACTTTGTATGCAAGTTCGAAGCTAGGCACAACCTTACAAATTGGCTTGAGACACCTTTAAACGACAAGGAGAGGCCTTGTTGAAGAGAAAAAATGATAGTTGTAGTTGTTTTTCAATGCAGTGTGTTGTTGTGCTTCAAAGAAAATATTTTCTTTGTTTAAAATGGGGGCTTTGGAGTGTCCATTTGGTGGCCGTATCTAAAATATTGGAAAAAAATTTGGTGCAACAACAACCATGAAGCTCTCCTCATGTGTTGTGCAGCATTCTCGAAGCTCTCAAAGATCTAGAACAGTCATTCACAGGCATGAAACTACTCATGGAGGTATTGTTTTTGGTGCAAGAAAATCCTAGAATATCCAAAGACACTGAAGTCGCTTGAGCTAAGAAAATCCTAATCTTGTCAAGATGTGCATGGTATACACATAAATGTGATCAATTATCTTCCTATAGTGCATGTTGATCGAAGTATCTATTAAATAACTAGAGTTCTTCATTTTCTAATGAACTCAATGAACGTGAGTTCATAGAACAAAATTTATGGATAGTCTTCAATTTTGTTACCTTCACTTAGCATATGTTTTTTGAATGTTGGAAACCATGACTTTTGAGGCCCACAAATTCTATGGAGCCAATCTATATAAGCCAACCAAGCAATGCAAACATATCCTCATCATTAAAACTATAGACCGATGCGTTCACTCATGTGATTTAAGCCTTTAAAGTTGGCTTGAAACTTGAAGATACCTTTGGAACGGTGAGGAGACAAGTTGTAGTTGTTTTCAACGTAGCATGATGCTGCTCTTTAGACCGGCATAATATTTCTTTCTTTCTTCTTTGCTCGGTCATCGAACACTTTGCAGGTGCTGAGTTGGGGGCGCGAACAGTTGGAGAATGATGAGATTGGCACAATATAAACATTGACCTATGTCATTTTGCACCTACCCCAAGCTGGTTTTTTCTATGTTTTTTTTACGTGATGCATGCATAGCAGACATCTTCTGTTAACACACAAATTTTTTTTGAAGGCCCCACCATACGCCATTCGAAATTGTTGTGGCCTGAGTATTTTTCTTGGAAACACTCCAAGAAGATTTTTTTTGTTTGCCACAACTCAATGGTGATATTTCTCTCCAAATCTACTGGTGATCCTTGACTGTGCACCTGTTTGTACTACACATTTCTACTACAAGCTGACTACTGAAGAAGACTGGCACTGTTTGCCAAAAGAAACTTGTTTTTTTATAACCCCTGCAACTAGATGATCTGAAGTCCTTTCTACAAAGATCATAATTTTTTTACAAAAAATTTTTGTTCTATTGTAATATTCTTTGTCTCTCTTCTTGGAATCATTGAGTCTCATTGTAAAATCTTAAATAAAAGTTTTTTGGGAGGGGGTATTCTTTTGGTGCTGATTCTACACCATTATCTTTCTTATGTTTAGAAGGGAGTTGTTATTCTCTTTTTTGGTTTCTTTGAAGGGGGGTGTTATTATCTTTTATGCTGCACTTATCTTCATATATAGGCACTATGAATTCTCTAAATACAATTGACCCACTCACCCCTCATAACTATCACACCTGGAAACCTAGAATATTAAATCTCATTGCTCAAAAAGGTCTCACACATTTGCTAGAAGAGAAGCAACTTGAATTTGAAAAGGAATATGAAATATTTGTTCATAAAGGGAAAATGTATGAAACAATGGGCATTATAAGCACAAATGTAAGTGAAAGCTTATGGTTTCACATTTCAGAATGTAAAACTCCATTTGAGAGTTGGGAGAAACTAAAAACCTTGTTTGGTAAAGTGGATCAAATAAGATCAATGCAGCTAGAGGCAGAGTTAACAACTTTATCTCCTGAAGACTTCAACACTATTGTTGATTTTCTCACCAAATTTAAAGAAGTCCTCACACAATTAAAAGGTAGTGGCAAGAATAAAATAGAAGAAGAATGCATCTATCTTATTCTTTCAAAATTAAATGGAGTATTTCAAATTTTTGCAACCACCTTTTTGTCTACAAAAGATGCACTTGGTACAAGTTTTAAAATGCCCACTTTAGAGGAGTTTTGTGATAGGCTAACTAGAGAGGAAATGAAGCTTGCAAAATATGAGACCTCTCCCTCCTCCTCAAAAGCCTTAGTAGCTTCCAAATCCAATAAAGATAAATTCAAAAATAAAGAAAGAGCCCCTATAACTTGTACTCATTGCAAAAAGGATGGTCATTCTATGAGCAAATGTTGGAAAAGACTACAACAGCTAGAGGTAGCAATGAAGGATCACAAAATAGACATTAAGAAGTAGATAGGAAAAGCCTTAAATGTTCAAGGTAAAGCTATTAAAACTTCATCAAAATATTGGGTTCTAGATTCAAGGGCAACTCATCATATGACTTCTTCACATGAGTCATTTACTTCCCTCTCCTCAAGCTCAACTTGCAGCATTGAAGTTGGTGACTCATATTTTATCCCTATCAAAGGAAAAGGTGACATATCCATTGATGGTGGTCATATCAATAATGTTCTCTATGTCCCAGATATTGCTACAAATCTTCTATCTATCTATCAAATTTGTACATCTGGAAAAGGCAAAACAGTTCTCTTCTCACCAACAGGAGTTGAAATAAAATACTTTCAAGAACCATACTCACTTATAGCAAGGGGTGAAATTGATCATAAAGCTCACCTATTTCACTTCAAGGGATTCAAATATTCTAATAGAGCCTCTTGTTTTGTTGCTCATGGAGATCTTGAAAGCAAAATTTGGCATGAAAGGTTTGGACATCTCAGTTATAGCTATCTAAAAGAGTTGAATACTCATGAAATGGTAACAGGTTTGCCAAAAGTCTCTTCTATTGATGGAGTATGTCCTAGATGTGCTCTTGGGAAACAAAATCAAGATCCTTTTCACCCAAGTAGTTCTCAAAAAGCTTCATCCCCACTAGAACTAATCCATAGTGACTTAATGGTCTTCCCACATCCATATTTCAAAGGAGCAAAATATGCCTTAACCTTCATTGATGATTTTTCAAGAAGAACTTGGGTGTATTTTCTAAAATACAAAAGTGATGTCCTATCCCACTTCAAAAATTTTAAAGCCTTAGTTGAAAATCAAGCAACATGCAAAATCAAGAAGGTTCGAACAGACAATGGGGGGAATACTTCAGTAATGAGTTCTCTACATTCCTCTCAAC
This sequence comes from Wollemia nobilis, assembly GCA_028583015.1. Lineage (NCBI taxonomy): Eukaryota > Viridiplantae > Streptophyta > Pinopsida > Araucariales > Araucariaceae > Wollemia > Wollemia nobilis. The sequence goes on along the minus strand of JAQPPZ010001056.1, from coordinate 4,515,048 downwards.
TCATGGTATACTTCATCAACATTCAGTCTCCCATAATCCATAGCAAAATGGTGTAGCAGAATGAAAGAACAGATCTTTAAAGGAAATGGCTAACTGTATGCTCCACTCAAGGGATCTTCTAGCAGTTTTTTGGGCTGAGGCAATAAACTGTGCAAATTACATTCAAAACCACACACCACACAAAGCACTTGAGCATTTGACTCTAGAGGAAGCCTGGTCTGGCTTAAAACCTGATGTCTCTTTTTTTGAGTTTTTGGTTGTAGTGCTTGGGCCCACATCCCAAAGAAAAAGAGGAAGGCTTTAGACAAGAAAAGCAAAGCAACTTGTATTTGTTGGTTATTGTGAGGATATGAAAGCCTACAGGCTACTTGATCCTACCACTCATGAGGTCTTTTTTCATAGAAATGTTCAATTTGATGAAACATTCCCTTCTAAAGATCCTCATCCATCTTCCTCTACCAACCTTGATTCCATTGAGCCATCTCCAATATTTGAGCCTCAATATGATGAAGAACCCATCCTTGAGATAAATGATCACAATGAGGATCCTATTCTTGAAACTCCAACACAAAGTCCTGCCACACCCATTACTTCTCCAACAATGCCAAAATGGGCCCGCACCATTGTTCAAGAGGCCACCCCTTATATCCAAGATCTTCCATCATCCAGGCTTAGTCACTCCATGGGTTCTGGTCTTGTCTGTCAATCAATTTCTACTGATCCTCAATCCTTTAATCAGGAAAATGGAATTAAATAATGGGATGATGCCATGGAAAATGAATATTCTTCTTTGATAAAAAACCAAACTTGGGATCTAGTCCCTCTTCCTAAAGGAAGAAAATTGATTCGTTGTAAATGGGTTTACCAAACCAAGTATGCATCAGATGGAACAATTGACAAACACAAAGCTCGCTTGGTAGCTAAGGGTTTTTCACAAGTTGAGGGCATTGACTATTCTGAGACCTTTGCCCCAGTTGCAAAGATGGATTCTATTAGGTTGGTCCTTGCACTTGCTGCTTCACAAAAATGGCCTATTTTTTAGATGGATGTCAAAAGTGCTTTCTTGCATGGTGACTTAAAGGAAGAAATATTTATGGAGCAACCCATTGGATTTATTCAAGACTCCTCCCTTGTTTGTAGACTAAGAAAGTCTCTCTATGGTCTCAAACAAGCTCCTCGAGCTTGGTACGATAAGATGGATTCTTTCCTTCTTTCCACCGGATTTTCTCGTTGTGAGTCTGATGCTACAGTCTACATTTGGCATGAAGAAGATAACATCACCATTCTTGTTCTCTATGTTGATGATCTACTCCTCACTGGTAGTGCCACTTCTCATATTTAGACTATTAAAAACTCCCTTTTTGAGAAATTTGAGATGGTTGATCTGGGTTTAGCTCATTACTTCCTTGGGTTTCAGATAACTCAAACAGATACAAGGATTTCATTATGTCAGTAGAAGTATACTCTAGATCTTCTTCAACGGTTTAATATGGCTGATTGCAAGCCTTCTTCAATGCCTTTTCAGTCTGGGGTAACTCTAACTTCTTCCTACACTTCACCTCTATGTGATGCTACTCTATACAGATAGCTTGTAGGGAGCCTATTGTACCTCACTCATACTCACCCAAATATTTCCTATGTTGTTGGCTTAATTTCTAGATTTTCTCAAACACCTCATTTTAGCCATTGGCAAGCAACAAAGCGAATTCTTCACTATTTGCAGGGGACCACTCACTTTGGGCTATTCTATAGGAGCGGATCTACAAAGATTGTAGGATATATAGATTCCGATTAGGCAGGTTCAGTTGAAGATAGATGTTCCACCTCTGGCTATGTTTTTTGTCTTGGTTCTTCACCTATTGCTTGGTCATGCAAAAAACAATAGGTTGTTGCATTATCATCTACAGAGGCAGAATACAGGGCAGCAATTTTGGCCAGTCAAGAGGCTCTTTGGCTTCATCAGATAATGAGAGAGTTTGGTTTTTTCCATGACCAGCCTATTATACTTTGGTGTGACAACCAAAGCACAATTCATATTTCTCGAAATCCAGTTGAGCATCAACGCACCAAGCACATTGAGATTCACATGCACTTCATTCGGTAGCACATTCAGGATGGGGATCTTAGCTTGGAGTTCATTCTAACATAGAGTCATATTATAGATATATTCACCAAACCCTTTGCTTCTCCATGCTACATTCAATTGCATGAGAAACTTGGGGTACAAAAATTGTCTTAGAGGAGTATTCTAGAGGTTTTAACCTCTCTTCTTCTTCTTCTTATTTTTGGAAGATGGTTTTTCCCATGTGGTTTTTTCATCATCTCTCCAAAATATTAATATAATTGTACATGAGTACCTAATCAGGCCTTGTTGTCGGGACTCATTTTTCAGTGGATGTGCCACTCATATTTTTTACATGAGTACCTAATCAGGCCTTGTTGTTGGGACTCATTTCTTGCTTGTTACACTTACCCCTAGTATCACTTAAGGGGGGTGTTAGAATAAATCTTAAGTTCTACTAGGATAGTCTAAACTTGAGTTACCACTCTTGCATGAGGTAGGTAAACTCCTAGTTAAGACTAGTTCAGATTTGTTGAGTTGTTGTAATCCAATGGCTCACATTGATCAACTTTGCTATTTATACAAAGTTGATCCCATGGAATAATCAATCAGTTCTTGATCTTTTAGTAATGCTTTGCATATCTAGTTTCTTGGTTTTAATATTGTTTCTCAATATTTCTATCAGTAAACCATTATCTTTGTGCACATATTTTGAAGAAAAATTTAATGTGGAAGATTTGAAAGAGAGATCTACTAACAAATTTTTGAAGTGGCACTTTGAAAGGGAAATTCTTTTGAGACAGGTTTTGAGGGCTCATCTTCATCAAAACAAGTTAAGAGATATGGTGATGTCATTCCTTCTTTAAGGTGTTTGGTTGATCAAATATTTTTGAATCATAAGGTGGAGAAATAAGGATTATATATGTGAACTGTTGGAAACACATGTGCTAGGGTTTGTGAATAAATTGTGCTTCATTGTTGAAATAGATTGGAAACACATGTGCTAGGGTTTGTGAAAAAATTATGCTTCATTGTTAAATGATATTGGAAACACATGTGCTAGGGTTGAGAGAAATTTTTATGCATAATCTTGATTGATATTGGGATAAACTAGCAAAGGTCAGTATAAACTTGTGTTCATCATCCCCTATATAAATGAAGTGTTTTTATAGTATTTCCTTATTCTTTATCCACTTGAATTTTGAACTGCTTGAAATGACCAAATGCTTCATATTTGCACTTCATGAAATATACCCAAATTTTTTGGTGTGATCATCAATGAATAATTAAAAGTACTTATGTCCTCCAATACTATCAATTTTCATTGGTCCACACAAATTTATATATATTATTTCCAAGGGTTGTTGAGCCCTATGTTGATGGAGTTCGAAGGGAACTATGTGTTGTTTTCCTGCTAAACATTCTGGAAATATAGTAGCTTATGGATAAAAATTGGGTATTCCTTCAACCATATGATACTTGAATAATTATTTTATTTAGGAATCACTAGTGTGTCTTAGTTGCTTATGCCATAGATATGATATTTTGACTGAAAATTTTGAATGTATAGCAGTATTTAGAATAAATAAACCATTTCTATAAGACCCTGATGTTATCTTTCTTCCTTGTTTAGAAATGTAACATTATTTCCTTTTCATGAGAAATTTAAACTCAACAGTCATGTTTTGATCCATAAGTTAATATATGGAAAGAATATTAGTAGTTAATCTAGGAACATACAATACATTTTTATTATCCCTTTTCCTTCTTGTAGGTTCATTGATATGTCCCCTATTTCCTTCACCTCATATGTTTTGCTATCTGCTACAACAACTGGTTTCTCATTTACCTTTTTTAGGGAGTTGAACCAATGAATATTTCAATTCATATGCTTACTTGCTCCTGATTCTATATACCAATGATCCATGATATCATTTTTTTGATAGAGGGTTTTTATTGAATTCCTTATATCTCCCTAGATTAATATAGTGCTTTTGAGAATAGTAGTTCAATTTTTGAGTTGATTTTGTAATGTTTTATAAGTAGGAAAAATTAACTTCTTTTACAATTTATTACTCCTATTGAGCTTAGGCACTTTTCAATTTTATGAGGTCTTGATGGTTGGATTCCCTTTGTCCCCTTAATGTGGTTTTGAGACAAGTATATCAATAATTTTCTAACTCTTGATATTCCTTAATAAGCCTCCTTTTATAGCCTTTAATAATGTGATATTTAATGTTTCAAAATTCCAATTTCCTACTTTGATGTAGTATTCTTTATAACTCCCTAGTTTGGAATGTTAGAAAACTATAATATTTGCAATAATATTCATTTTTCCAGGTTGAAAACCTTATTTCTCCTATGTTTAAATTGCAAATATTAGGCTATATATTTTACTTTTAGTATTGCTTTCAAATATGGTTGATTTCCTCATTACTTCAACCTTATAGCTCCTTTTTAATGAAATCAAATTATATAAGGTGGATTCTTACCTTAATGAAGCTTTAAATATCTATGTATTTGGCGATGGATTTGAACATAAATGGTAGTGATTTTCAACATTCCCTTGGGCACCATGAGCAATGGTAGACTTTGATTTTCCCTTGACTTCAATGATTGAATGGTGGTACCTCAAGTCTAGCCAATTTGACCTACTTTGAATACCTTGATCAAGAGTTTTAATGCTCTTATTACTGCATTTCACTACTTATCCAAATTATATTTCCTCCTTGGTCTTAGTGCCTTAAATAGGAGGATGACCTTCTTGTAACAATGATTTCTTTCAATGCTCAATGATGCTATTAGACAAGTATCATGACATTTTTTGATGATGTTAGTAGACAAGTGTCATGACAACTTCTTTCAACACTCGACGATGGTTTTATTTCAATGCTCAATGATGCTATTCACTATAGAATGAAGATGTTATAGTATCTATGTAAATGCTTGCTTAGGTGTCACCCCTTATTCAATATTCTCTATGCTATCCTATGTAACGTTGCTTCAAATTATTCCTTCCACATGTGTGATATCTTCAATATTATTTGAAAATTCGTATGAAAGGTTTTAAAGTTCCTTTTAAGGTGACAAGTGGCACCTTATTTCCTTTACTTGTCCTAGCCTTATAATGTATTCTTGCACACTACTTCAATGTATGTTTCCACCTTTTCCTTTTCTATATTTATATGTTGCTGAGTTGGTTCCAACTGAGTTGTGCTATGGTGGAGCTTGAGTGGATTTGAGCAACATCTTGGTGGAGCTTGAGCAGCACTTTGGTGGAGACTTCATGATGCTCATTGGATGATATAGACTTCTCCTTGAATTTTCATATAGCTCTGGTATTGTATTATTTTACCTGGTGCTTTTCTTCCTTATTCCAACCTACCTTGTAGTTACCTTTGTAGATAATTCTTCTCCATATGTTATGCTTACAAATAGATTGATACGACTATTAAAAAATGTGGATGAGAGAGTATTATTTTACCTCACTTGGATAATGCTTCTATACGTCTACCTTGGACTATATTTCTCCTTGTGAAGAGTGTGCTCTTTTGGCACTAAAAACCTGTTCTTCTTCCTACATAGGGTAGGTTAGAGTAGTGAAATATAATATAAATACTTTTGAGAATATAATACCTCTTTGCACCTCTTTTATATTATTTGGTTTTATGGATGATTTGATGTTGTCTCTTTTACTAGACAAATCTCTCCTTTGTGTGGTGACTTTGATAATAAACCCAAGCTAATAACCACTTAGATAGAAGCTCTTTTTGTAGAAGAAATTTTTGCACTTTTTTTGTAAATATCCTTTAGTGCACTTTGAATATGAGACTCACCAGGTCTCGATTTGAAGCTTCTATTGCTGATTTTGATGGTGGATTTCTTATCCACTCCTTGGATGAATCTAATCTGATTTTGGTGGCTTCTTTTTGGGCCATAAAATACTATAGGTTTTGTGCACCAAATAGTGTCTCTAGACACTTTGATAATCTACTGGTTTCCTGCTCTTGATCTTCAACAATCAACAAACACAAACTAACATTTTTAAGAGTAACTAGTTAAGGATAACTAATATAGTGCTAATGATTAATAATGCACTTTTAATGACAACAATAATCTCACCTAATTTATCCTATAAATAAACTCTCAAAATAATTTCAAATGCATGTTAGCATCATAGCTTAGGTTTAGTACATTATTAAAAATAGTGCTATGTCCTCTCCAAGTTGATTAGGGAAATTGGTTATTTGGTGGTTCATTAACCATCCTAGCATGTATTTAATCATTCCTCAAGTCAATTTATAGCTACTCGTTGCTTGCATTTTATTCATGGTATCAGATATTGGACCTTGGGCAATGTGATCATCGATTGGGAAAGGTAGTTAAGTTATTTTCTACTCCAATATGCACTCCAAGATATAGATATTTGCATTTTGTGGCTGGCCAACCCTTGGTTGACACAGACCACAAACCATGAAAAATTTGAGACAAGATGAATGTGAGTGTAATAGACCAAACCAAGACAGATGTGACTGCAACATACTGAACCAAGATAGATGCAACTGACATAGATCGACCCAAGACAGATGCACTAATGATAAGGTAGATGACACTAACACAGATAGCAATACTGAAGGCAGACATGTAGACCAATATGGTAAGTGACATGGTGCATGCAAACCAATACAAGACAAACACTTGGTAATTATTGATTGGATATCTGACTTGGCAACATTTGGTTGCTTCTTGTGGAGGAGAGGTGATGTGGCATATTTCGGTTGGGTGTCACGAGGGAAAAAGGTTGGGCTTGATTTCTCGAAGGCAATCAAAATACATAGTGTTTCAAATAATTTTTAAACTATCTTATTGACCTCCCACGGTGCATGTGGGATAAAAAAACCCACAATTTTTTTTCTTATTGTCGAGAGGTGAAAGAAATAAAGGATAATTTGTTCTTTTCATTCCCCATAGGGGACTACAACTCAAATGGTCATCCCACTCAGTGGTAAGAATTTTATGCACAGAATTTTGTCAGTTCGAACCCCACAGAGGGATTTTTTATTTCTCTCATCGCACGTGGATTTGCATAACAACAATTTTTTCTTAGACCTGTCGGTAGTTGTGGCTGGACCGATCGAAGGCAATCATTCAAGGCTTTTGCTGATGGAGGTCAGGGGTTCCAAACCCATTGATTCCCCCACCATTTTAGCCAAAGTAGCTTTAATTAAGTTGTTTTTTTTATACCTTATGTTTTCTTTGTTTTGCATAGTGGCATTTTTAAAAAACAAACAAGATTTCTTTTGGAGGGATAAGGTTTTTTTATTGTTTTTCCAAATCAATTTTTTTGCCACTAAACCTACTAGCAAGACAATAGGAGGAATAAGCATATTGTGTTTAAACCCTAGTGCATTTTTTTCTCATGGAGGGATAAGTAACTATTTGCACTTCATAAAACTTTGAAAGGGTATATCATTTTTTTTTCATCCTTGTTTATTTTGCAACAAAAAGGGGGATCAAAAGCATTTTCTTTTGCAAAATTCTAAGACAAAGGGGGGAAGAAAATTGTTGATTTGAAAAGAACATTTGGATTTGAATATCATCATTGTAACAAAACTGGCATTGTAATAGGTGCATTTTCGGTGGAAACCGACACCTAAGTGTTTAAATTTGTGGGCACTTGTGATTGTTTTTGCATTTAAATTTCTTGTTTTCTTGCATTTCAATCATAAAGTAAAATATACAAAGCAAAGAAAAGACCCCAAATTTTACACCTATTTGTGCAATTTATTGCACCACAATGTTCGGTATATATGGTACCTCTGGTCCACACTTACAGGTGATGTTGTCGTGCTTTGGACTACTGTATCTAACGCCTAATATAGCTGCAACAACGATGTCTGAGCTATTGTTCTCTATAAATCATCGAGGAGAAATAAGGAAAACCAGTTTTGATATTCACTCCATTTAATACCCTAATTCTTTCTGATTGTTTGGCTTAAACTCCTCCAACTCATCATCCTTCTTTCGAAGGGTTTTGAGGCAGGTGCCATCAATTTGATTGAATTCCCTTTCACGTACTCTTTGCAAGTATAAAGAAAGGGGGACCATTTGGTGTTATAAGGAACCTTCACAATGGCCACTATTCACAAATATCTATCAGATTCATAGTTGCTCAAAGGTTCTAATTTTGCACCATGGAAGACAAAGATGAGAGCTATCCTTCAGGTTGAATATTTGTGGGATGTAGTGACTGGCACTACAAAATGTCCTACAACAGCAGGACCAGATCAAGAGGCATTTGATAAGAAGGATAGAAGATGTCTCATGTTTATTCTGCTTGCTACTACAGATGAGGTCCAACCTCATATTTGTGATGCCAAATCTGGTAAGGAAGCTTGGGATGCTTTGATTACCATTTATGAAGGGAAGAATCAGTCCACTATTCTAAACCTTCAAACTCAACTACATACACTCAGTATGAAATCTGGTGAGACAGTTGACCTATTCCTATGCAGAGTGGTAGAATTGAAAGCCAAATTGAATGCTATGGGAGAGACAATGGCAGATACTCTCTTGACCTCAGTCATCTTGAGAGCTTTTCCAGAATCCTACAAGGTGTTGATCACATCTCTCAATGTGTCTGGTAGACAAGTTACCTTTGTGGAATTGGTAAATTTACTTCAAACTGAGGAGGCAAATCAGTTTCAGAAATATGAAGTGCCAGATAATGCCCTCTACTCCAAACAAGGGGGTAGGAAGCAAGGTAATTTTTAGAAGGGAGGATCTTCATCAAAAGGAAAAGGGAAACAACCTCAATAGAAAGACAAGCAATATTGCAAAATCTATGATATGAATAACCATGACACCAACAGGTGTTGGTTTAAGAATAAACAACCCAATGACCAAGATCACAAGAAAAAGGGAAAAGGGAAATACAAACCATAGAAGAAGAATAAGCAACCCAAGGGAAATGTTGCTTATGAGGAATCAGACTCAGACTCAGATTCTGAGAGAGCACACAAGGTGCTCATGACTCACACATCTTCTCAGTAGAAGGATGTAGTGTGGTATATTGATTCTGGTGCTAGTAAACACATGATTGGAGATAGATCATGGTTTGAGATATTTGAGGCAAAGGAAGGCAAGCCAGTGATAATAGTTGATGATAAGACCTACCGAGTCTAGGGTGAAGGAGATGTTTCCATCACTCTTCCAGATGGAAAATGTCAGATTGAGAAGGTTCTCTATGTTCTTGGATTGGCCAACAATTTGTTGTCCATCCCTCAGATCTTGGATAGAGACATGGATGTTGTTTTCAGTGTTGAGGATGGTAGAAAGAGATGTTTCATCACCAGAAAGGGAAAGCATGTAGCAACAGGATCATACAAGCATGGCTTGTTCATCTTAGATGTCATTTCTATGCCTCATGTTGCCATGGTAGCAACCACAAAGGAGGCTACTTCTCTTTGGCACAAGAGATATGGGCATCTGAGTTCAGGATATTTGCTCGAGTTGAGAAAATATGAGATGGTGAAAGGCCTTCCCAACCTTTCATCCACATTGCCAGTATGCTCGGATTGCTTAGCAGGGAAGCAACATCGGGTACCATTTGAGGTTAGCTCTTCAAGAGCTAAGAAACCTTTGGAGTTGGTACACACCGATCTATGCGGTCCTATGCCAAACAACTATGGTGGAAAGAGGTATTTTCAATTGTTTGTTGATGATTACTCATGGAAGATGTGGGTTTTCTTTCTCCAATTGAAGTCAGAGGTATTTCTGTACTTTCAACAGTTCAAGAAGCTTGTTGAGAAGGAGTCAGGATGTTCCATAAAAACCCTCCACTCAGATCGAGGGGGGAATATACCTCCAAGGAATTTTCATCATTTTTGAATGCACATGGGATTAAGAGACAACTGACAACAGCCTATACTCCACAGCAAAATGGAGTTGCTGAGAGGAGGAACCATTCCATCATGGAAATGGTTCATTGTATGCTTAAGGGGGCACATCTTGAGCATGAGTATTGGGCAGAAGCAGTGAGTACAACATCGTACCTCCTGAATAGAGCACCCACAAAAGCTCTACAGGGCATGACTCCACAAGAAGCATGGAGTGGTAGGAAACCCTCCATTTCTCATCTAAGGGTTTTTGGATGTAAGGCATTCATGCACATACCAAAATAGAAGAGGAAGAAGTTAGATGAGAAAACCTTACAATGTATTTTTCTTGGTTACGATGAGCATTCAAAGGGATATCGGTTGATAGATCCTATGACCAAGAAAACACACACTAGTAGAGATGTGGTATTTGATGAAGCTTTCACATCAGATAACACATCTACAACTGTATACCTAGATGAAGAGGAGCCTAAGAAAGAGACTCCACCCCCATAGAACAAGGTTCCAAAATGGTATACTAGCACATTGAGAGATTCAAAGTTGACTTCACTTCCAGATCTAACTCTAGATCGACCTTGTACTCACAGCATGACTCAATAGATGAGAGCAGAGGCATCAACTTCAGAGGTTGATGAGCTTTACCAATAGTTTGATGAACTATCTGTAGATGCAGAGGAAGATAGAGAAGCAGATATGGATGATGAAAGGGTTTATATGTCTGCATTGGATGAGAATGAACCCACAATAGTTCAAGATGCACTTAGTGAGCCTCAGTGGAAGGCTGCTATGGATGTTGAACATACATCTCTCATGAAAAATAATACATGGAAGCTAGTTAATCTACCTTCAGGAAAGAAGCCCATTGGCTGCAAATGGGTGTTCAAAGTGAAGTATAAGGTAGATGGTACTATTGATAAGCATAAGGTCCATCTTGTTGCAAAGGGCTATGCTCAGAAAGAAGGCATAGATTATGAAGAGACTTTTGCCCCTACTACAAAAATGACTACCATTCGAGTACTTTGTGCCATGGCAGCTCAGTTTGGGTGGAAGTTACATCAGATGGATGTAAAAAGTGCTTTCTTGAATGGTGACCTACAAGAAGAAGTGTACATGACCCAACCAGAAGGATTTGTGGTTGAAGGGCAAGAACATAAAGTTTGCAAGTTGGTCAAATCCTTGTATGGGCTAAAACAAGCTCCACGAGCTTGGTACATCAAAATAGATAGTCACCTATTGCAGCATGGATTCAAAAGAAGTCCTTCAGATGCAAATCTCTATATCAAGAACAATGGTTCTGACATAGTGATTTTGGTACTATATGTGGATGATCTGATCATCACTGGCAGTTCAGAGAACATGATTGATGTAGTGAAAGATGATTTGAAATAATATTTTGAAATGATAGATCTAGGACTTCTTCACTATTGTCTTGGTTTAGAAGTGACTCAGAAAAAGAATCATATCAGAGTAACACAAAAGAAGTATGCCAAGACATTGGTCAAAAAATATCGCATGACTGATTGCAAGTCTAAAGCGACTCCAATGGAGCCAAGACTTAAGTTATCATGATATGATAAATCTCCATAGGTAGATGGTACTCTCTATCACCAACTGATTGGGAGTCTCATATATCTAACAAATACCAGGCCAGATCTCAGTTTTGTTGTGGGTTATCTTTCAAGGTTCATGCAGGAACCTAAGGTGAGTCATTGGAAAGCAACAAAGAGAGTTCTTCATTATGTCCATGGTAGTACAGACTATGGCCTGGAGTACAAGAAGAATGACAATTTCTTCTTACAGGGATACATAGACTCAGACTATGTCGGATCCATTGATGATCGAAAGTCAACTTCTGGATACATTTTCCATCTTGGATCTGGACCTGTCTCTTGGCATAGTAAGAAGCAGTAGGTGGTTGCTTTATCTTCTACAGAGGTAGAATATCATGCAACAAGTGGAGCAGTCTACGAGATAATGTGGTTAAGTCGCATTCTTACAAACATGGGTCTTCCAAAGAATCTTCCACTTCATTTGTTTTGCGACAATCAAGGTGTTTTGAATCTTGTCAAGAATCCAGTATTTCATGAGCGTACCAAACACATTGACACTCGATGTCATTTCATTCGAGATGAAGTTCCAAAGCACCACATACAGCTCCAGTACATTCCCACTGATGAGCAAGTTGCAGATATTTTCACCAAGGCACTTGCACGTGTCAAATTTGAATTGTTTCGCAATGCTCTTTGTATTTCCCAATAATGTAATAAGGGGGGATGTTAGCATACATAACTTAGGTTTATTACATTATTTAAAAATAGCGCTATGCGCTCTCCAAGTTGGTTAGGTAGGTGGTTATTTGGTGGTTCATCAACCACCTTAGACAATGTATTTAATCATTCCTCAAATCAATTGATAGTTGCTCATTGCTTGTGTTTTCTTCAATGCACTTAATAATCTTTGCAACTTTTAAGAGTAATCTTTAATGAACCCTTAATGAATATTCTACAAATTTTCACTACAATCAATATCATAGGATATAGTTTTCTTACTTTCTAGATAGCAAATAGGTAGATGATAATTTTCTTTCTTTCAAAAATATCCAAATCCTATTTAATGTGCAAATAATCCTTAAAATCAATCTCCTTTTTGCACTTTATTGAAGACTATAAAATGAGTCCTTCTTGCAACTTTAATCCAAATATGGTGTTTAATAGAATTTTATAATGAACCCTAATATGAAGTTCAACTGATTGCACCCTAGTTGCTTACCTCTCTTATGGATTTTGAAGTAGATGTAGATATTCATGTTTATAATTCACCAAGTTGCTACCTTGAACTCTCTATCTTGAGCCTTGGATTCGATTGCTTCTTTTGTCTAAATATTCCTTCAATATTCTTGTTGAATTCTAACTTCAAACAAGATCTTCTTCTTCTCAAGATTATCAATATATCAAGGTCTTAATTGGATTCTTCTTCTAGATTTGGCAGTCCTTGCCATATTCATCTCTTGGTCTTATTGTCGGATGGTGACAATTATTTCAAGTTATTTTACTATCATAATATTATTCTTGGTAGTCTTCAATCAACAAAGGAGATAATCGATCTCCTATTTCTCATAAACTCTTATTTGGAGTCTCTTCTTGAGTCTTGCAACAAGGCTTCTATGGCCTTTTCTAATCCTATTGATCTATTGTAGCTCTTTTTATCAAGTGGTAATGTTTGCATGAAACAATGCATAGTGGTAGGTCCAATTTGCAAAGATACAGGCCAATAGTAGCAATTGTATCTTTCCCTATTCCTCTCTAGATTCATCATGGCTTTGATACCTCTGATGGTTTTAGAACCATCCCATCAAATCAAGAGAATGAGATAAAACAACATATATTTTTTACAATGAAGTGATACATTTGGATGGGGATATGAGGCCCTTTATAAAGGAGGATAGATTCCTTACCCAACACTATACCTAGTTGTACAAGGAGACACCTTGCACATTATAACTTGCACATTGACACTTGTGCATTTATTACATTGCTTGAAGTAACTAGTTAACTTCCTCTATAAGTAATCTCCTATTCTAGTGAATTACATTATATGACCAAACAATGTAATATACTCTACCAATATATTATGAATATCTCATTCTCTAACTAGGACAACTTAGAACTCCTCCACTTAACCCTGGTGTACCCTTCACCACCAACACATGATGACACCTGCTTGCCTTTATGAGCACCGCCATAGTCATCGCTCATTGGTTTGCATAAAGGGGTTTTATCTAGAAGGAGATAATATTGAAGTGGATGAGTGAAGTGGGATCTAGACTTCAACCTAGGGTACCTGACTTACTTTGGGTTCATTTACGAAGATCTAAAATGGTGGTAAACTAGTGATATCACCCTAGAAATGGTAGATGTATATCAATGTCATAGTATTTTAGAACAATAATATGATGAAAAAATCTAACCTGAAGGCTATAGCAAAGGGTGGATTTCTAGTTTGGATGCATTGGCCCTAATAGTGCATACACCACAAAACCTCTACATAGGCCACAACACTAGGCCAATAACTGTAACATGCAAAGAATGGTGGGAAATTTTGAAATGCTTACATTGATATTTACTCTTGTTTATGGTGGTGAGCATACATGATGGGGTTTCGTGCATCCAAGGGCCAAGCAATATCACCAAAAATATTTTATGCAAAAATATCCACTGTGTCCAACTGATAGTCAAAGGCTTCCTTGTACAACACTTCCATGGTAGAAATCAAGAAATCCATTGTAGCATAAAATAGTAAAAAATATGCCATAATGTTGTTGTCTATCACCATTCATAGTTGTAACAATCCTCTTGTGCACTCTTGCCACATACACAACCATTCATAGCTAATGTCTAACACATTTTTCATGTTATCAATGTTTTCCAGTCCACTCAAGTCTTTGCAAAAGGCTTGAGGCCTCTTGAGTCTTCAAATCCATAGTAATATTACTATGATCTCCCTACCATTGATACAAATTTAGGCAATAATATAATGACCTAAAATCTAGAGGGTTATATAACGTCACCATGACCATGTCCGTAATCTTACAACAGACTATAGAAACTCTTCTTCAGCTCTGTGATGCATGGACATAGGCAATGACTTGATACTTTGACATAGTCTAATCCTTTCACCTATATTTGATCAGTTCCCAATCAACCAACATAATAGATGATCATATGCTAGCTATGGATGGGGTCCACCTCATTAAATAGAGCTTAGTTGACCTCCCACATGCAACAACATGAAATTACCCCTACACGCATATGAAGTGCTAGGCACATTGGAATTCTCTAGACTTCAAATCCAGATCAGAGTAGGGTAAAATTTGTCCAAGTTTTAACATGCAAATGGAGACATGGCTCCTATCCACCATGGTGTCAATTATCCCACATTGTTCATGGGAGGGCTCATGCAAGCCCATAATATTATTTTCCTTTGCCACACTTTGTAAATGCATGTGGAAAGGATGGAAGCCCATATTAAATTTCAAACATTGTATATATTCCAAAGACAATTCTCAAAATATTCTCCTAGGAATGTGAAATATTCCAAATTTAATTTTACTTGGAGGTAAAATAACCTCCTATTATTTTTCTATAGCAAGACCTTCTACTTTTTGGTAAATCAAGGCACTTATCTTTTTTCAAATATAGCCTTATTTTTAGGCAAAAAGCTCTTTTTGAGTACTATCTACTGGAAGCAATTTTTTCCAAATTTGTAAAAGTCTCGTGATATTTTGGTGCTTCAAAACATAAAATCATGAGCAATATCATGTAAACCAAAAACAATAACCACTAGCACTTTCATTGATTAGAGACTATAAATTTGACACTCTAGATCGAGAAATTATTCTAGGGGCTATAGAGAACTTGACACCCTATAATTCATCCAAAAACTATAGAGACTTTGACACTCTAAAAATCACCAAATTTTGAAGACTACAAAGATACAGATACTTTAGAAGATATTCCTTTTGCATCCTTCAATTTGGGTTTATTTTTAAAGCTCATTTTCTTTCCAAAATTTGTTATGTTATGGAGTGCATTTTTAGTCAAACCCAACACTCCTCAACACAATACAAGTGAACCTCATAAGGAAACTTGTAATGGTTCTAAATTCTTATATAAAGGTGCATTTTCGATGGATACTGACACCTAATACATAAGATAAGTTCACCCTAAGGGGAATATTATTGTTATGGCAACAAAGTGAACCTCATAAGTAGTGATATACTCTAGTACACCTAATGGTTGCAATGATTAGTTCTCTATGCAATCTAGTAGGATGATAAGATTACCATAAGGACACTCATAGTTGTTAAAGAAAAGTGAGGACAATCCAATTTTTTTTTAAGAACTAAAAATAGTAATTATTTTCTTAGAAAAAAAGGCAGACCCAGAGGCAACAAACCTAGAGGTAGACCTAGAGACAAACAACCTAAAGTTAGACCCAAAGGTGATAGACCCAAAGGAAGAAACAAAGGTAGAGCCAAAGGTAGAACCAGAGGTAGATCTAGAGGTATTTGCCTAAGGAAGAATAACTAGAGCCAAGAGCTAGAGAAGTTGAAGCTAGAGTAGGTAGAGCCAAGACCCAAAGTAGCCAAAGCCATAATAGCCAGACCAAGAGCTAAGAGCCAAAGAGCAAGATCTTAGACATTACCTAAATAATGTAATAAGGTGGGGGTGTTAGGATATTATTACATTGTTTATGATAAATAAACCACCTACCATAGTACTTATCCCAACAGTACACATAATAAGAATATGAAGGAGACGATAATTTTTTGTCTCTAGTATAGGTAGATATGCCTATAAATATGCACTCCTTTGTAATGTTATCAATATATCAAATAAATCGAATATTTCCTACATTTTAACTATTTTGATTCTATTGTGTTGATGTGGTGGGTCCTAATTTCCTCCTTGATATTGGTATCCATGTGTCCTTTAGAGGTTTGAAGAACTATGGTAGTTTTATGTTTTTACCACTATGCTTTGTTGTAGTGCTAGCTTGTCTAATATTACGAATCAACTTAAAACTTTGATATGGACAAATAGTTGACAAGCATGAATCTAGTTAATAGGGATCTATATGGGAATCTATTATTTAATGCCATAGCTTGGGGAAATTATTGGGCTCATTTTATTGCCTTTGATGAGGCTTCATAGATTGGGCTAAACTTATTTTGATATTGAAATGATTTTAGCCTCTTGAAAGTTTGACCCTCTTTCTCCTTAGTCTTCTGAACCCAAAAATGTGGTAAAATATTATATGCCAGATTTTTCTTACCCTTGTGATTATAGTAGCATCTTAAAAGTTAAACATTTCTATGCTAGGTTCTTTGCTATGTCAAAATTTTTTGCTCTTTGTGATGATGTCATCTTCTTGAAAGTTTGACCCTCCTCTAGCTTAGTCTCCTAACTTAGCCAAATTTTGTGCCTAGTAATGTGGTAACATGCCATACTTACTTACCTTAGCAAAATTTTGGGGTCAACAAGGTGCTACTGATTATCTAATTACCTTATTATTCTTTGAATTTGTGTCTATTGCCCTACTATAACAAATTCTTTGAAGGGTATAATACTCTGATAGTTTGCTAATGTAACAGTTATGCTTCTAATCAAGATCTTGGGATGTCACCTTAACAAAATTTAACAAAAACCTCAATAGAATCATAATATGGTTTGATATACAAGGACTTATAAACATGGATAATCACATTGATCCACATTATTGACAAATTCTAAGGATTTCTACTTGTGGAATTAGAAAACTTAGAAGGCCTTATCTATTAGGTGTGGAGTTGAGAACTCTCAAGATAGAAGAACTACAAAATAATGAAATGGAGAGGAAGCGAATGCTAGAAATTTGAGATGATAGATTCTGTAGTTGAAATAAAGGCCTTAATATATGTCTTAGAAGATACCCTTTGCTAAGAATCATCCCATTTATGTACAAAATATGGGGTTTTTTTATAGAATATGGAGAAGGCAAATACTAGAAGGAGCAAGGGGTAACAAAAGGCTATTATGGGTGAAATGGAATAGGATATGTCAATTATGACAAATGGTGAAGGTGATAACTTAAATAACCATGAATGACAAGGAGGTCAATAGGGGGAAGAAAAGCAACATGAAAAAGAGACATCAAAACATAAAGAGGAGGTAAATATGAGAAGATAAAGAGGAAAAAAAAGATATGGAGATACCTATCTAGTAGTAGCTTCAATAAAATTGAATCCTCTATGAGCATAGTCAACCATAGTTAAAATTTGCCTTAAGCCCATATTAGTTAGCTTAAGTAAATATTCCAAGCACTCATGAATAGGGGTCTTTCACTACTTTCTATTGCTTTCTTCTTTACAAAATTATGCAGGTACTTTTCTTCATAATTACAAATACCTGAATAGCATCCTAGTGCTTCTAATAAGTGTACCTTGTTGTTTACAAAAACATTCAATTCAAAAACCTATGTACTTTGCTTTAGGTACATATATCCTTTTATAACTTATATTTATGATCAATCCAGCTAAGTTTTTCAATAATTGTAGGTGACCTCTTTGAGTTGGCACACTTTCCAAAAAATTTACACCTTGTGTGATTGGTTTTCTCTGGTGCTTTCCTTTTATACAACCAACAATATTTTGCCAACAGGGTCTTCCCACTCAAACACCTTGTATTTTATTCCATGATAAAAGTACTAAGGTCTCACACTATAGCTTTGTATGTCTTTTTATGCTTGTGTGCCATCTAACCCTACTAGTTCTCCATCTTGTTCATCTTCACTATTATCTTGATTAGCTAGGGTGCTTTCAATTGTTTGCAAAAGGAAAATTTAGCTATCCTATCCATTGGACTAAGTAAAAAGGAGGTAAGGGAGAGGTTGGAAGGTGAAGAGAACTTATAGAATTTATAGGACAGAAGGAATGAGGAATAAACAAGAGTGGATTTCGAATGATTGAGGAAGGAAAAAGGGCAAATAGAAGAATAACAATGGGATATAATAGGTGATAGGAAGGAAAGGGAAATGGTTTTGTAGGAGAGAAAATAATTACTCCTAATTTTTGATGGGTTCAACGCTCTCCACTAGCTTCACCTTTCATCCTTATTGTTGTTTGTTGATTTGAAACTTCAAACAATAATAAGGAAAAAAAGTAAAGTCTCCCCTTCAATTGAGGGGTTCTTATGAATCTTGACTCTTCTTGTTCATGTTCTAACTTTGCAATTTCCACATATAGATGGATGATTTCTATTTGGTAAATCTTATTGAAAAGCTTACCGAGTGCTCAGGATTTTTAGGTTGGACAAGCTTACCAACCTCTTAGATTGTCCCTCTTATTTTCTTTTTCCTTTGTCCTTGGACTTCACTATTTTGACATAATTTTGATGCCCTTAAGACACAACAAAATCTAATTACCAAAAGAGTATGGTTGTATATGTTGGCCCATATTATGGGTTAATAGGTGAATTGACAACTACAATCTAGGTGTAGACATTTTCAATGGAGGGTCACCTTTAGCCAACCCTAGAATGGTTTTAGCTAACACTAGGATGAATTTAGCTAGCATTGAGATTGTTATTGGGATACCATCAATGAGAATACCTACCTTATCCAACATTGAGAAGACTAAAATGGATGTTTATTATATCTAGTGAGTTAGCATATATTCATGGCACAAGAATATTTAGGCCCATCGACAATTTTTCCTTAAGGCTATTCTTTGTGTGCTTCTTTATTGTATAAACTACAATAGAGGCGTGGAAGAATAATGACACCTTTATCTCTTTCATTATTTATCTTATCCTTGCATAACACTCTAGTACTTATGAATGGTTTATAATTAGAGCATCATGAAGTGTTGAGAGTCTTTATATAGGTTTATTCCTTGGGTAAAATCAACCAGCTATTAGATTTGTCCTCCTCTTATTTTGCTTTTTTCTATGGGTATTTTCAATGTAGTTGCATTGGCAATTAGCATTACTTTTCTTCCTTACATGTCATCCATCTTGCACATAATATTTTGCTGCCTACTTGGGCAATGACCTTATTATTTTTAGTTGTAATCAACCTATAATCTATTTTATTTACATACCACCTATATACATAAAATTATGACATACCTCTCCATGCTAGTATTATTTAGTTTTGCTTCTTCATATAAATCTATAGTTATTGGACCATATAGTATTGAATTTGTATTTTTATCATTTATTGGTGCCTTAGAACATGTAGCTTATTCTGAAAAATAGCTTTCTCCTAGTTGGTCTTGAGGAGGAATGAGTTCCAAATCCTGCTTAACACATGGTATAGAGACTCAACATGGATGGTTTTTCTTGAATATATTTTGGTCTCTGTGCCATATAAACATCCAATGTTTGGAGAGTTACAAAGTGCATGATTGTTACTACCTTGGGATCCAATGTATAACATTCATCAACTATGTGCAGTTTTTTGCTAGCTGCCCTATATTTTTTAGGTGTTCTTGTTGGAGCATGTGACCTTCCTAGCTTTTTAATTGCTTATAGCTAACCTCTAGGTTTTTCTAATTTTCCATGTTTGACAAAATCATCACTTTGAAACTGACTGTGGAGATCTCATTCTATATTAGCTTTGCCTTACCTTCTATCCACTTTTATATTTCCACTTGATAATGCTCCCTACCTTCATAGTTGAATTACTTTGTAGGTAACTCCAACCTCGAATCTTCCCACTGCCTTGTTGTAGGTATAGTGCTACTTCAAACTCTTTCTCTTCTATTTGTCCTTGTTTTTCTCTATTCCTTGCTTTGTAATTTCCAAATTTCTAGTCTTCTAAGCATTTAAGGGAAAATAAGTATGCTCAAATATTTTAGCTGGGTTAATTGTACCTTAAGCAATGAGATATTATTTTGGATCCATCACAAGGGCTACAAGATCACTTTATTATCAAGATACGATTAGGGAAAGGAGAGGTTGATAGCCTTGATAGGCATTACCATTGTAATGACTATAAAATACTGCATACTCATGCTTGATCGAATAGGGGAGTGTTCTTTGTTCTTGTTTTTGAATGATGCAACCATGTTTTTCATCAAACTCACTAATTAACATCATTTAATATTTTAAGGTAGAAGAAGATTCCTTTTGAAGATATACTTCAAATCCTACTTCAATATTATATCACTTCACAATGTCAAGCTCATTTTTAAGTGGTGTATTGTAACTTTTACTTCTTGTATCTTTTATAATTTTGAGGTGGGCATAATGGGCACAATTTTTGCTAGGACAAGAGGTAGAGGAAGCAATATATCTGGTGAAGGGAAATATAAGATCAAATAATGATTTTGTAGGTTTTCCTGATAGATCTAAGGGATATCTAGCATGGTAGTTATGGGAGGGAGCTTTCCTACTAAGATGAGCAAAATTTTTTCTATGAGGTCCACCTTAAAATATTTTGGGAACCTTCTTTCATTAGACCATCAAATTTAAAGGTTTAGGTTTGGAGTGAAAGCATGAAGGTAATAGTTATAGGCTTGGGCATGTGACAACCTTATTTCTTGAGGTACCCTTCTATATGTTATTATAAATTGGATACTAAAATCATTGATACTTTCTTGAGGACACCTTCACATAAAGAAAAATTGAGTGAGCAGTAAGAAGTCGTCTCCTCGATCATTAAAATCTAATATGAGGGGTTCAACTAGGTCATCCTAAGCCCTAATGCTATTGTCTTCTAAAGAGTGATACTATATTAGCACTTTACCTCAAAAATATAGTGTAAGAAGTATCACCATTACATATTAAAATGAAATATTATAAATTCTATCCAAAGCAACATCTTGACAATGCTTGTAAGCCATTTTCCCAGTACCATCATAAGCAAGTAAGGCTTTCAATGTGGTATGAGGAATTTAATGGAGGTTTATAAAATTAAGGGGTTTGACACTATTCCAAGCTAGATATGTTTGTACAACCATGACTTCAAAAGTGATGTATTATGATGCTTTTGGAGCCATTAGTACTATTAATATTCAGTGAACTATCTTAGCCTTCAATCCTATTACGATGTAATTCTTGAGTTCTTTCACCAACGAGGTCACAAATTTCTTTTGTTCTTGGAAAATGGAGTCACAAGATGAATATTTTCTTGATATTTTAGATAGAATTCATCAAGGTTATAATCAATCAGGATAATATATTTTTGTTATACTCATGGAGGTGAGATTTGTGTCCCATCGGGTATTCTAAAAACTCTTGGTTACCATTATAGAGACATGAACTTTCAGCTTTTAAACTTTGCTTAGTCTCACACATGAATCTTTAATGAGATAACCATAATGGTTTTATCCCATTTGGCATGCTAAAATATCTTAGTTTAAAATCTTCCTGAGTGGATGAGATGCACCCTTAATCTTGGTCAACATTGTGTGACTAGAATTTCTCCTAAGCTTAACCTCTAGAGAAGGTCCATTCCTTGTTAAACTAAAGAAATCAAAAGGGTTTAAGACTAAAGTGATAAATGCAAGGGTTAGGAAAGATATGAGGGCTAGATATTGAATCTAAAAGTGGCTAGGATTCAACTAGCAACATTAAAATATACTACATAAACATCATTCACATTCAATTTAATGCAAATCCTAATAGAGTAGCTAACATATAGTTTTGCATAACATCATTTAAATAATATTATATATATTTAAGCATTCTAGGAACTAAATAAATAGTAATCCAAATAACAATAGAATTTCTTAGTAGAATACACCATTCATCTAGCATAAACATAAATGCATAAAAAACATAACTCATATTTTTAATCAAATTATACAACACCTTCTAATAAAGGTCAAATAACACTTGATTATATTGAATAGAAAGCATCAATTACATGAAATATACAAGCAAACACTAAATATCCAACCCTATTTTTGAGGTATATTGATCTATTTATAAAATTACATTTTCTTTCTCTTAGGTCTAGTTATTACCTAAAGACTGCTTCTAGGCCTGACAAGGGCTAGTATAAATTATGGGTATCACTTTCTAGGTTACATCAACTCAAATGTTTTGATTATATTAAGCTAATGTGGTCATTCCTAATTTCTCCAATGATATTGGCATCCATGTTTCCTTTCGTTTTTTGAAAAATTATGGTAATTTTAGCTTTTCACCACTACACTTTGTTGTAGTGCCAGCTTGTCTAAGGCACCAACTCAAATTGATAGCTTTGATATGGGATATCGGTTGACATGCACAAATCTAGTTGATAAGGAAATGCTCAAGAGCTTGCTATTTAATGACGTAGCTTGGATATATTATCAAACTCCTTCGATTACCTTTAATAGGGCTTCATAGATTGGGCTAAACTTATTCTAATGTTGAAATGATGTTAGCCTCTTGAAAGTTTGACCCTCTTTCTCCTTAGTCTTCTAACTTAGCCAAATTTTAGATTTGAAAATGTGGCAAAATTCTAGACATCATAATTTACTTACCCTTGTGATTACATTAGTACCTTAAAAACTTAACATGTTCATGTTGGGTTCTCCATAGTTATGGACATTTTTGTTGTTTGTGATGACATCATCTTCTTGAAAGTTTGACCCTCCTCTAGCCTAGTCTCTTGACTTAGCCAAATTTTGAGTTTGAAAATGTGATAACATGTCAGACTTCCTTGCCTTAGCAGAATTTTGGGATTGACAAGATGCTACTAAGTATTTGACTACCTTATTATCCTACACCCTAGTGTTTATTGCCCTATTATAACAAAGTATTTAAAAGATATATACTAACAATTTGTTGATGTAATAATGATGCTTTTGGTCAAGCTCCTAGGTTGTTATCCTAACAAAATTTGATAAATCTTTCAATAGAATTACAATCTGACTTGATCTACAAGGACTTGTGAATATGAGTAATCGCATTGACCCACATTTACACTTATGCTTGAAGAAGGAAACTAGCAATTCAAATTTGGTAAGTAAAAATATTACTGCTATCATATCAACAAATTGAGGATGGTCTTCCCACATCTACTCATATTTAAAATATGATATTTTCTTGAATTCATTTACCACCATTTTAACTCTTATTGGTCAATTATCTAAACCAATTCAAGGTATTAATTTTAGTTCAAGTCCCTAAATCTAGCCAATGATCTAAGAGAATGCATATATCTAGTTTTTTTGCTATTTGGTTCTAGCCTCCCATTTTTTTGGTCCATGTATAGTTATCTTATTCAATCTCAACCTCCAATAGATTATTATTTTGAATAAAAGTTGAGAAATATCTTATACTTTGGGTTAATTTTTGAATTCCCCGAAAATTTTCATCCATCTTGGTTATGGCATTAAAATCTCCTATGATCATGAATTGGGTTTCTTGGTCTTAAATTCTCATAAATGCTTCAATCCCACTCCAAACTTCTAATTTTTCTGACTAATTTGTAGGTCCATAGACATTGATAAGGATGAAATTAATATCTACAAAGTAGTATGTGACAAAGAGGCTATCCAATGCCTACTTTTATGAATGGTTACATAGGAGGTTCTAATAGGATTCCAATTATAATTTCCCCTATCACTCCTTTAGAATCCATAGCATCCCATTCACATCTCACCCATACTACTTTAAAAGTTTTGGAAACTTAATATTTTGTCATTTTAGTTTCCTAGATACAAAGAATATCATGCTTATTACTTAAATAGAGGTTCTTGATACACCTTTTATTTGAGGGGGAATCAACACCGCTTATATTCCATGAGATGATAATCATGTCTAATTAGGGGCTACCAACCTTGCTTGTGAATTCCAATATCATTTTGTTGTTTGGTAAAGAGAAGTTAAACCAACTTAGTTTGTGTTCCTTTCTCTATTTTTGCTCTTGTTTCCACATTTTTCCTTGTTAGTTTTCTATTACCTATAAAATACACCCAAGAATTATTAATATTTAGTAGGGAACTACAATTTGAGTGGGCCTAGTGATGGATATTTTAAAATACAAGGCAAGAGCTTAAATATAATAGGAGGTAGGGTTTTGTACAATACTTTGATAATTGGATTTTGGTTGGATAAACATGTATTAGATAAACAACATCCTTCTAAGGATTACCACATATAACTTATGACCTCGTGGATATTGAAATCTATTTAAGTAACTTTGAATGTAAACAAAGAGTAAGCACAATACAACAAAAAATACCTTTCATGTAGCCTTTATATATCTCCATTTAAATCTAATAGATTAAAATCTAATAGACTAAATTTAAATTTAGACTTAATAAACTAAATTTAAAGCCAAACTTTATGTTAATAGGCTATTAACTAATGATTTATTGAAATTAAAATGGTAAGTTGAGGCTTCAATAGTGGAAGGTAATTTAAACATATATTAAAATAGAAAAATAAAGTAAATCATTACTAAATAATACACATATTTCAAGAGCATAGAAAAAATGAGGGTAAATTTTTCTAGAAAAATGTTTCATCTTTCAAGAGCCACATCTTTGTGAAGGTTTGTCTGATTTAGATGATTCATAGATATTTTTTTGTAGAATTTAAAGATATTTAAAATGAATGGTAATATGAAGGACCTCAATTAGTTGAGGGAGATACAACCTTATGAAGTTAGACATCCAAAACAAGAATAATGACAAATTTTAAAGTCATGGGAAAACAAAATTGCATATATCTATCAACCAGGGTTTAGATGATGAGAGGTGTTGGAAATTTTGAGTGATAAGTTGTCATTGATGTCAAGAGTGAGTAGTCATTGATGTCAAGCTTTCAGCACCAGTCAGTGGCAAGTTCAGTCGACAGCATCAGTTTTCGGTTCTCCAATCAATGCAAAAGAATAATTTGGTCCAAAGTGCAAAAAGAAGCCCAAGTGAATAATATTATAATATTATTTTATAATATTATATAAAGGAAGTTTAAAATTAATTATAAAATAATTTTAAATTAATTTATTACTTAATTTACTTAACTTATAAAGTTATTTAAATTAATTATTAATTATAAATTAATTTAAGCTAAGGTTAAATAACCCTAAGGTGGGTTATTAAAATTAAAATTTGAAATTCGATTTCAAATGACAAAGCGCCAACGTGAGGAGAAGTTTAAAAATGTGTATATAAGGGGGAACTCCCACTTTACCAAACCTTACCATGCCTTCGAAATAAATTGTGAGCCTTATAATTTGCGTTGCGTCCAAGGAAGAAAAAGCATGAAAAATTTATGGAAAGTCAAATGACGGCAGAGGCATAAGAGGAAGGGACTCTTCCTTCCTTCATGTGGGCATTAGTAGCCCACACAGTGGGCTCCCAAGCGCTAAGGCACTTAGGCTAGAGGAGACGGTGGATCGAATCTCATCGAATCCTCTTTTGGGGAAGAAAGAGGTATGCTTTAATATTGATCGCCAAAAATTTTGAAAATATAGTTTGGGCATTTAAAAATTAATTTTTGCATATTTTTTATTGGTTCTAAGGTTGCAAAGGGAGTTATAAAGGTTGCAAAATTAAATTTTTAATGTTATTTACTCAAATATTTTGAAAGGATTGTAAGGTGTTTGGTTGATATTTTATGGTGTTGGATATTATTTTAAGTTGGAGTTTATAATGTGTATCAAAAAAAAAAAATTATATCTATGTTATGATGAGTGTTATTTTTAAAAGGGAGCAATAAGGCATAAATTGAGTTGTGGTTATTTTGTGTCTAATGGAATATTTTTGAGAAAGTATTTAAGTGATAGTGTTGTGTTTAACCATTGGAATTGGAAAGAAGAATTGTGATTAAGACAGGTTTTTCCAAAGCCACTTTTACATCCAATAAAAGGTATGGGCATATTCTTCCTAGTGAGTGATTGTTGAAAGTTGTGTATGAAAATTTGGAGTGAAAAGGATTGTTTGGTTAGCATTTTTGAGAGTGTTTTGATTTAATGCTTCAAGGTTTTCTGGAATAAAAAGAGTTGTTGATAAAACCTTGTTTTATAAGCATTGTTGTTGAAGTGATTAAGTTGAGTGAAGAACTTGAAAAAGGGTTTGGAAAGAACATGAGTATAATTGTTATGTGACAAATGACTGATAAGCATAGTTGGGAAAATTGAGTGATTGCTCATGTGATTGGATTAGAGTTTGTGAGCAAGGGTTATTTCATTGAGTGATTGGTTGAGTAGAGTTGTTTGAGCCTAGTCAAGTGAATGTGTTGAAGTGATTTTTCAAGTTCTATGAAACAAATTATTCTATATTTTGAATTGAGTTTTGAGGTGAATGTGAAGCATATTGAGTCTCTAACAATTCTCTATATGTTTCTAAGAGAGTGATTGAGCATTGTGATGAATGAGAAGCATATTGAGTCTAACAATTCTCTTTATGTTTCTATGAGATTGGAAAAGTTCTAGTGTGATATTGTTGGGAAGATTTGAGATAAGTATTAGAGAAGACTTGTGGATATATTTATGTGAGCTTTTGTGGAAGCTTACAATACAGATTGAGGATAGATTTGAGGATAGAGTTTGATACAGATTTGAGGACAGGTTTGTGCCAGATCAAAGATAGATATTAAGGATAAATTTGAGGATAGATTTTGGTACAAATTTGAGGACAGGTTTGTACCATATCAAAGATAGATATTGAGGACTGATATGAGGACAAATTTTGGTACATATTTGAGGATAGGTTTGTGCCAGATCAAAGACAGAGATTGAGGAATATTTGTGCTAAACCAAATGACTATGTTTAGTGTCGACTTGAGACAGATCTTTGGAGGTGATAGAGTATATAAGACGATAGTCTCTAGTGGATAGAGATCCATTAGCTAGGGCAGTGAGGACAGGTGTATTCATTGGATAGAGATCCATTAGCCAGAGCAATAGGAGCAACAATTTTTCGAGAAGATCATCAACTAGAGCAGAGGGGAAAGTTCTCCTATGGATAGAGATCCAAAAAATTGATTAGGAGATTGGTGTCTCCTTTGGATAGAGGTCCATAAACATTGTAGGGAAAGGATTCCCAAGAAAATTTATTTGAGAAAAATTATAAGAAATAATTTCTCCGTGGAGTAGCCCACATTGGGTGAACCACGTAAAATTATGTCTCTCATGTGTGTGATGCTTTGTGTGATGTTTCTTGCTTTAATATTGCTAATTTTATCATTTGGATTAAAAGGCAAAAAGTTTTATCTTATACTGTTCACCCCCCCCGTCTCAGTATAAGCACATGTTCTTCAAGAGAAGGAATGAAGGACTAGGTAATTAGTGATGTAGGACATTCTATTAGGGCATAGAATTTTTATAGCTAAGTTTAATTTATCCCTTTATTTTATAAAATATTTTGCATGTAGATTATTATAGGTTCATTTTCAAATAAGATAATCTCTATAAGATATATTGGTAAATTTTAGTAGTCTACAGTGTTCCTCCCATGGATTGATTTATAGTTAAATACTTAGAATCATCATTTGTAATAGAATTTAGGGAGGACCTCATAGAGAAACAATCCTCATTGCTCAAAGATAAGGAAGTCATTGGTAAATTTAATGGTTCTTGTCTAGGGGCTTCAACTCTAAGAAAATAAATTGATAGGAAATGGAAGTATATAAGAGTGAGTCTATATTTTCTTCTTAAAGGTTTCTTCCTAGCCATTTTCTATTCTAGGGAGGTAGAGATAGAATCTTGAAAGGGTGTCCTTGATTTATGGGATGAGCCAGACTCTTCCTTACCTGTTGGTTTAAAGGCTTTGCACTTGAAAACATAAATATATCCATAGTACTAATGTAGATCAAGATGTATGGGTTGCCCATTGAATTCTAGGAAATCATTAGCATCAAGTAAATAGGCAACACTCTAGGATAATTCCTTGAGACTTAAAAAACTATTAAAATGGAGTCTTGGGTATTTAATCTTGAATATTGGTCATTATTTATATCAATAAACCTTTACCAAAATCAATCATTCTTAAGCATGAGGGTAAGTTGTGGACAAAAACCATGGATTATGACAATATAAAATGATATGGATGAGGGTGATTTTTAATTTTAAAAAAATACGTCTAGACAAATGAAAGTAAATAAATAGTGGAGATCGATAAGTAAGGATATTAAAGAAACACCAATTATGTGAGGCTTTATCCCATGAAGAAAAAATATATCTGAGCTTAGATGGTACAATAGGATCAACATATTAATAAGGAACCATCTACTCAGTCGGAACCCAATTTAGGGATAAACATTATTGTTGAACCTAAGGAATGTGCCTTATCAAATTGTGAAGACTGTATTGAAGCATTGTTAGCAAATGAGTCTAATACATTCATACGTCTATATTCCTAAGATAAAAATATACATAAAATCTCATTCATATATTGCACAATAAAACTTTTCCTAAATAAGAATTTCTCACATTACAAAAAATATTTTGATTACATAGCATGGATATTTGTTTCTAATATATAGCTTTATGCAATAAACTCTTTAGTACTCCTAACTATAGCTCTTCTCAAACTCATGGGGGATGTAACCTTTCACAGACCTCACATTATGACAAAGTCTCTCATGATTACATAACCTCCTACTTCACATATTAACACATCTCGCATGATTCTTCACTTCCACACTTGGCACCTATCACTTATGACTCTTCACTTGCACACTTGACACCTTTTAGTCACACTTTCATACTTGATAAGCATGATACATAAACATTTTTCACAACTTGACACGTACTATTGAAAAAAATATTAAACACACTCTTAATCTAAATATTTACAGTAGTAATCAATGGTACAAAATAATGTAATATCACCAACAAGTACCATGCACCATTCATGTGAAATAAATTTGTAGAGAATAAGTAGCATTGGATGTTAATACCTCCACCATTAACAAGGAAATACCTAAAAATGAATAGTCTAAGTCAAAATATTCCTTAGTAGAGCTAGGAGATGATATATTTAATGAAAAGGAAAGTTGTGAAAGAATATTGAGGAATAGAATAATAAGACCTACCCCAATATTATCAAGGAAAAAAAGGAAATCCTTTAAATTATCAAGCAAGAGCCAGGGAAGTAAGAGCAAACATAAAGAAAGGAATTCAATCTAAGTTGGTTAAACTTCTATTCACAAAATAGTATGATGATACTGGTAATCCACAGGAGGGGCCATCAACCCTAGTGAGATATTATTACCATCTCATGCAGTATAAGGTGTGCTAATGCCCCCTCAAAGCAAAGGTATATCAGGGACCTGTGTTTAAGTAATAAGCCTAGTATTCTTTGTATCTAGGAAACTAAAATGACAAAGAAAGAAGTTTCCAAAGCTATGGAAGTAGTATGAGAAAGATATGAATGAGATGTTATGGATTCAAGAGTAGTAGGGGCAATTCTAACATGTTATAATCTAGTCAGAAACTTCTATGAAACCATTCATAAAACTAGGCATTGGATAGCCTCATTAGTCACATGCTATTTTGCAAATATTTATTTCATCCTTATTAATGTCTATGGACCTACAACTCAGTCAGGAAAATCAAATGTATTGAGTGGGATTGAAGCCTTTATGAGAAGTAAATATGAAGAAAATTTATTGATGATCACAGGAGATAATGCCATAACCAAGTTGGATGAAACTTTTGGGGAATTAAGAAAATAACCCAAAGTATGAGAGATTTCTCAGCTTTTATTCAAAATAATAATCTATGGGAGGTTGAGTTTGAAGAGGAAAACTATACATGGACCAACAACAAGATAGGCTAGAACCTAATAGTAGAAAAATTGGATAGATGCATACTCTCAAATAATTGGCTAGATGAAGGGACTTGTGCTAAAATTAATACCTTGACAAGGATTGGTCCATATCACCAACCAATAAGAGTTAAAATGGTGGTAAGTAAATAAAATATCATATTTTAAATATTAGCAAATATTTTTTGATATGATAGTGCAAACATGAATTTATTTAATAAACAATGGGTTGTATACACTTCCAAAATAAATTAAATCAATGACATCTAGATTGAAATATTAGAACAATAACACTTTTGGAAATATTTTTGAGAAGAAATAACTAAAAGAGAAACTTTCAAAATTTAAAAAATATGAGCACAATGATCCAACCTTAGAGGAAAGGGAGTTCTTAGTAAATATTATAATATCTTAAATAAGGAATAGAAAGTTTAGAGATTAAAATCAACATAGAATTGGTTAAAAGAAGCATATAAGAACACAAATTTCTTTTATAGAATGACAATAGTGTAGATATTAGCATTTAGAATTAGTAGAATTAACTCAATAGAAGGGGTTTGGATTGAAGACCAAAGTGAAATAAAAAATGAGATAAGGATTTTTTACCAAAATATTCTAGGATTAGAAGAGATTGAAGTTCTTAATGATAAGCTACTACAAGAATCACCCTTAGTTATAATATATGAAGATAATAGTAAATTACTAGAGCCTTTTTGAAGATATTATATTATTTGACCCCCTTAATACTAGTTTGATAATTCATATTTGTATAATGTATGAGAGAAAGTGCAAAGTGTCAAGATAGAGAGAATGAAGAGTCACATGATATGTGGTAAAATTAAAGTTGTCTTTATGAGTATTATGAAAGGTTGCAATTCCCAGATGAAAGAGGAATATCAACAGTCAAAGTACTGAAAAGTCATGTAAAAGGATATATTGGAGGTAAAGCTCCATGCATTGTAACCATGTTGTATCATTAATACTAGTTTGATAATTCATATTTGTATAATATATGAGAGAAAGTGCAAAGTGTCAAGATAGAGAGAATGAAGAGTCACATGATATGTGGTAAAATTAAAGTTGTCTTTATGAGTAATATGAAAGGTTGCAATTCCCGGATGAAAGAGGAAGAGCAACAGTCAAAGTACTGAAAAGTCATGTAAAAGGATATATTGGAGGTAAAGCTCCATGCATTGTAACCATGTTGTATCATTAATATAATATTTGTATATTGTGTTCATTTGTGTTAAATCTTATGATATATTGTTTTTACTAAGTTTCATTGTTTGTAGCATTGGATTTTTTTATATTTAGATCCTATTTGAAGCTTTTTGTGAATTAACCTATTCAGAAAGCAACAATGGTATCAGAGCCACAAGATAATATTTGAAGGAGAAATTTGAAGAAGAATTTGAGCTGAAAATTTCAGATTTTTTGGATAGATAAAGGTAACAAATTGAAGGAATTTTGGATAGAAATATTTTAGGATATTGGGCAGCAATTTCAAGAAGCAAAGGAGATACGATTTCACCATTTTGGGTAGCAAGCAAAAATCTAAGGATAGAAACATATTTTAATCTGTAAAATACAACAAAAAAGAGTGGATTTAAATATTGCTTGAAAAAGGTGAAATGAGGAGAAGAGAGTCTTAAAATACATGCTATTTTTTTATAAAAATTTAAAAGGGTATATTTTTCAAGCATTAGTAAATTAGAGAGGAGGAGGAGCAAAGCCTCAATGTCATCATCGTCATCATTAGCACCAAGATCCAAAGAAGAGCATAGCACTAGAAATAAAGAGAAGTGTAGGAAACATTGTATGTGAGGAGAATATGAGAGCAACCAAAGCCAAGCACCACTAAGGAGACCAGCAAGCATCAAGGAAAAACAACACATGATAAAGAAGAACAATCTTTGTCAGTGCATGTCAGGCTGAATGGTAACAATAAGCAAGAGAACAATATGTGCAACTTTAATACCGATGGAGACGAGGATTTGCTAAATAAAACTATAGAAAATGTCCTAAAAAGCTCTATGTGGACTCACCAACTTAAATATTCTATCGTCAAGAAGATTATTTTTTGAAAGAGCAAATAGGGACGTATTTTGCTATTGCATTCCTTTGTGAGACTATCTTTGTGTCTATTCTTGCTTTTGGATCCTAGTTAGCCATGACTGTGCTTCATTTGCTTCTACCCTTCTCACATGTTTAGATACCTATTGGGCCCATAAAAGGAATATCTCCATGACTTTATAAAAATTATATAAAGGAAGAATAGCTCAAGTACAAGGGAAACTTGGTGTGGACTCAAATCTAGCTAATGAAATTTCAAGTAGTGAGATAAAAATAAATAAACTTATTTTTGGTGTTTTTTCCAATGTCATTTTTGACATCTCAATAGCTTCCTATTCAAATCCTAAAGTGCACACTCCAATCATTTATTGACTCAGCTAGAGTAGGTTATATGAAACATTATTTTTTTGAAGAAAAGAATAAATGAATTTAGTGATTATTATTCCAAGATAGATGATAAGTCGTGATAGTGTAAATTTGGTGGCACAAAATAGCTAACTACTGACATGATTTAGGGGTTGAATCAATGTGAACATGGTCAAGAGTTTACTATCATGTTCTAGAGGGTGAAAACGGTCTCTCATTTTGCTAAAAATATTATTTATAGAAATTTGAGAGCATCTATTGGAGGATGTGGAAAAAATGGGTAGCTAGACAATAGCTAGCCATTATAGGTGAAATGTAATCGTCACCTAAAATCTCTCAAATAATCAAACATAGTAATGAATAGTTGATAGGTGGGAGTTCTAAAAAATCATCTACTGCATACTCTGGTAGGTTATGTGGAAGTTTTGTAGAAGGGCGAAGGCATTGAGTCATGTGGTGGAATCATCCAAGGGGAGGACAAGATAAATTTTGTAGTCTTCGATGAACCTACGCACCGACAACCACATGGAAAGAAAAATCTAGCAACGTGACAATGATTTAAGGTAAAACTTCTTTGCAATATCAATCAAGTTAAAATGGGTGTAAAGTTATTTTATATGAAGTTGCTTTATTAAAAGAAAAAGGGGATAAAAGAATAATAAAAAAAAAGATAAATATTTATTTAGGAGGCATAAGGTTGAATATAGATTGTTTGGTCTAATTTTTTGGAGAATTAGTCTAATTAAATATATATTAATTTAATAATATGATAAATAAGGTTGATAAGTAATATTTTATCTAAGGTTTCATTTAATTAATCTATTCCAAGTTAGATTAATTATACAAAAGGAGAGATAAGGGGATTAATTAAATGATTAAACCCTAGAAGCAATATTAATTTTGAAAAATTTTGTATTTGATTTATTAAGTTTTGCAAAGCAATTTGAAATATTTGCAATTAATTCTATTTTGGAGAAATAAGGATTTCAAAATCAAATTAGAATTACTAAATTTACGAATATATTTTAAAACCTCTAAATTTCTAATTCGGGAGCCATAAGATATTTAACATCAAAAACATATATTTTTGTGAAATTTGGAATTCAAAACCTAGGGAGTTATAAGGTAGTCAACTTCAAAGGAACATGGCAAAGAAAAGAAAATGCAAAAGAAAGCAAATGATCAAAAAATAGAAACATAAATACATGAGAAAAAATAATTGAAATAGAAAACTCATGTTTTCAAGAAGAACAAATATACATTCAAGATGTCCAAGAAAAACAATTAGACATTCAAGAAATTTTAGAAAGGGTGGAAATATTAAAATTCCATACACAAAACATGATAGATGAAATTTAAAAAGATACATAAATAAGTGAAAAAAGTGCTTTACAATCAATTTTTTTATTATTAGATAGATGAAGGAGTTTTGGAAGGACCTCCAAACCTTTTTACAAAAAGGACCTAGTCACCTTTCAAGAAGAAACCATGAAAATGATAGCACACATCAACCATGAAATGAAACATCAAACCTTGGAACAAACTGACTCCATACAACCAACATTAAACAACCTAAAGTAAAGTAGAGAGAAAAAAATATATAAACTTAAGGAGACCAAGCTCCCACACAGGGGAGACGAAAAACCCAAAAAAACCACAAAAAAATAGACCCAACAAGGGTAGAAGTCCCAAGAGCACAAAATAAAAGTGATGAGAAACCAAAACATAGAGAAGCTAGGATGTAACTAGGATAGAGCTATCAGTTCTTAGTTCCATTGGGCCCAACATAATTCTCCTCTTTGTGCTCGATCCTCTCCTAATGATCCCAACCCATGAGGATAAGAATTTCCTCTATGTAAGATATCGTGGCTTACATGGAATCAATCAAGGATCTCCAAAGTTTAAGAAACATTCATTTCAGGGGTTTAGTGGACAACCCCCCATTCTGGATCCCAAAATTTTGCACCTTTTTAGCACTTCCTATTCTGAGAGTAAGCTTCAATTTTTTGGGAGGCAATAGAAAATATTTAGAATCAGAATCTTCAATATTCATAAAAACCTTCCCATGGTTAGCCATCTTGGCCACTAATCTCTTGGAGCACCTTGTCCTCTCTTCATTACCTCTAGATCCTTTTAGAGGATATTCCACCACCCATGTCATTGATCCCACTAGAGGAGTAACATTAACAACTTCTTGACTCATTGAGTTAGAGTTTCCAAAGTTGGATGAGTCAAGATAATCCATAATTAGTGTTGGTTCCCTGTTAAGAGAATTAAAATATATCTTCACCTTTCATACCTCTAGATTTCACCACATAATCGAAGAGCATATTTACCAATCCTTGATGAATAGAATCTGAGGTCATGCCTTTCTTCACTCTACTGATAAATCTAGCTAAATACTGGAAAAGGAAGGATGGGATGTTCATCAGCCTCTTATGGTGAAGGTGATTTAGGAACGTGAAATTATGGCTTTGCAATATTTCTTGGTTCTCATATAGTGTAAAATATTGCATGATTACTAGGGCCACTCGATCCCAAGGAGCCTTCAAAGAATTGTGCTTGAAATTATTCTGAATCTTGACCAATTCTTATTCTTCACCCAGGAATATTTTTGATTCCTTGGCCAAAGAATGCTTTTACCCATTATGCATGAAGCCATCTACAACTTGGTCAATCACCTCTACAATTAAAGGGATGTTAATTTCAAAATCGATGGTGCCAAACCTGACTACCCTATTTTACCATGAGTATTCCAAGTGCTTATCCATCTCCCTATGATGTTTGGTTAATTTTAGTAAGCATTAAAGACTGTTACCTTTCTTCAATATCTTCCCAACATCCTCATCCATAATTAAAGAGTTTGGAGTGAGGATTAGGGCTGCCATCCTGAAAAATTTCTATTATTATTTTGAAAAGCTCTTTTAGCTCCATTACCCACTCTGCCACATGAAAAAGCACCCAGAGCTAAAGGGATACTCGAGTGGTTAAAATAAACCTGACAAAAAAGGATATATCAAATAAATCTACCAACCGCCCATCTTGGGAACTCTTAATTTATCACTTGTAGTGAAGAGAGGGGGTATATTTCCAAAATACACAACCAAGGTAGAAGGTAGGGACTTCTCAACACAACATGAATCAATACCCAATCGCCACCTTTATGCCAACTCACATAGTGGGAGTTGCACCAAGGAAAAAATCTTTTGATTGTCTTATCAAGGTGTTTCAAGAAGTTACTAAGCTAGTGCATGTTGAAAATAGAAACCAGGCTCCTTAGTATTAGCCAAAAGGTGGTGATAACCACCAGCATCTTGCACATATTAGATGACTTCCACTTAGGGGTAATAACTATGCTCGTTTCATGGCTCTAGCTCATATTTTCAAAATCTAACAAAGGAAAGAGCCAGTTGATCGAGCCAATATGAATGTGCCAATTCCTCAAAATTTTCCATTTGTTCTTCCATTTGGAGGGTTCTAGGTTGCTGAGTATCCCAAACCAAGATGTCCCCTGGACCTTCTTCCATTGCCTCATTGGGACATGATTAATGTCATTACTATTATCACATATTTTGTCCTTCCTCCACACTTTAGGAGGGCTTGTTATTTGGTTACTTCCTGTTGGTCAAAATTTTATCTAATGGTAAGGATTATGCACCCACAGACCTCAACCAACTTTGAATGACCTCAAGATCATGAATCTCAGGATCAATCTTCAGATAAGGATGGATCATTTTAAATTATAACTAAACACTTAGGTAAAAGGGAGGGGAAAGAGTTTAAAGAGAACACAAATCTAGAACATGATGTGGTGTAGATACAATCACATCAAGATACATGCCCAATAAATCTGAAACATAAACAACATTCATGGACTACCTAACAGACCAACCATTGATTTCATTAATCATTTACGCACATAACTCTACTGAGAATTCCAGAATTAAAGAATAAACAACATGAAATCCAGATATCAAAATTAAAGCTAGTTCATTCATTTAACTTTAGCAAAAATAATCAATAGAGCAAGATCATACATACATGAAAACAATTGAAGGCCAGACAATAATCCACTTATATTGTTGAATGCATCAAATTGTACATGCAGGTTGTAATGACTGGAGAGCTGACACTAAAACATATATTACAAACATGTATATATAGCCCCTTCAAGGAGCAGGATTTCAAAATACTAATTAATATTTCATTAATGGTGGATCAAAATGTCAGTATCCAACTGGTTTGAATGACCTCTTTTACGATCACTCTGTCATAGATGGAACATTCTCCACTGTGTTCGAATAGGAGCTACTAACATTCTCTGTCTGAGCCTTCCTTTTCTAATTAATGAACTTGATGTTGCTACTACCTACACATGTTTCTTTATGAGTTGAGGTAGTCACACTACATCAATTCTTCATCTACCACCTTATGTACTCAGACTGACCAATCATTAAATTTACTCATCTACTGCATCCTTGGATCCAATGTTCTAACATCATTGGTAGGAAGGAGAAATTTGAATTGAGGAGCCTTCTATGTAGCTGGGCCTTTGTGCATTTATGACTGGATAGGATGGAGCTCTGGGCTGAATGCATACCTTGGTTCCACCCCAATCTTACATCTGGATCACATTCTCCTAGGATGGGGAAATGGGAGCCCTTGCTTATCTTCTTCTTCCTTCTCTTTCCATCTTCCTTGTGGTTGGGTCAACCTCGAGTGGAACTTTGGGTCTACCACCTTCTGAGTCTACCTCTGAATTCTTCATCTATATGAGTTTACCACTTGGGAGACAATTTGGGATCACTTTCCTTTCCATCATTCTCTTGATATTTCGCCTAATTCCTTCCACTTGTGGATGGAGTTTTGGGAGTGCCCATGATATGTTCGCAACCCATTCTTCCATCAGGTGCATTCTTTGACTTGCCCTCTTTCGGATAGAAACTTTGGATAGTCGATGGCCTAGAAGTGACCCATTTCTCCATCCATATTTTCTCTTAGCCATTTTTCAAAATACCCCCCCTTCTCTTCATGGAACAAAACAAGTGGGTGCAGAAAACTCACCCACATTCTTGGTGACTTATGGGGGGCTTTTACTAGGTAGAAGGCATAGAACCCAACTAACTATAACATATCAAAAACATAAAAACAACAAGTAGATTAATATTTATGACCACATCCTTTGGGCCATGGAGTCATCAAAATAGAATGAATTCAAAAATAGAACATAAAATTCATCTTCCATGACTTAGGCTAGACCCGATGGATCTCTTGATTATTGTACTTCTACTCTAGATGATTCGACATGAGGGACCACTGCTTGAGTGACTGCTCCACTCTGCAATTTGCTACACATTTCTACCCAGTCATCCATGGAAGGGATAGGGGCACTTTTCATCTGATCCACAATATACTTGAGCCTGCACCCCTCTTTGTCGGGTGGGTCATTGTATCTATCAACCATTTGATCAAAAATGTTTGAAAGACTGAATAACTTGGAGATTAAATTAAAAATTTGATCTAATATTATAGGCTCTTGCAAAGCCATGATCATACTCTCATCTTCTTCAAGATATTGGAACAACTTCTCAAGATTTTACTCTGAGTATAGTTGATGATTATTGTCCCAAAATCTTGGTGACCCAAGTGCTTTGAGTTGTTCATTAAATTCATTCATTACCCCCAACTCTTTCTTCAACATGTCCATAAGCTTGGTTCCTTCACAATACAAGTCAGTCAGATGTAGAACTTGTTGTATCATGACTTCATATTGTTCTCGCTCATGCCTTTGATAGATGTGGGGGTTAGTGTTGTGATTGATCAACATTATGCGTAAAGTAGCTGCCTATGGGCTCATATTGTGTATGATGCCCTTATTTTTGTTGAACTCAGCCTTTGCTACTATTGAGATCTCAAGACTACTTTCTATTGCCAGTGTGAAAGGAGAAACAATTTTCAAGGCCGCCTCCCTCGCTTTCTTCAAATGAACAAGCCTAACTCTCCTGAGGTTGTCTTTTGAAATGGTAGGCCTAGTAGGCTTCTCTTTTTCTTTTTGTAGCTCTTGAAGGAGAAGATTAAGCTCACTCTCTTACCATTGGATCTTGCTTCTACATTCATTGAGTAGGAGCTCCTACTGTTGCATCTTTATTTTGAATTCTTCATTACATTGCTCCAACTTGCTACTCATTGCTTGTAACTCATTTTTGAGTTTAGCAATTTCTTCTTCCTTTTGCTGTAGGATTTTGGGAGAGGGAGTTTTGTTTAGGGTATCACTCAACATTTTGTTTCTATTTTCAATAGCTTTCTTTTCATGTTGTACCTGATGAAACTAGGCCTCAAAGTTTTTTGCCTTCTTTTCTATTATCTTCATATTCTTTTCAATATTTTTCAATTTGAGGTATAGGGTATCAAAGTTCACATGCGATGCTTTCAATACTTCGATAGAGGGAATATCATCAATATGCTTGGTGAGGCACTCAAACTCCCAATCATCATATTTCATGTCAGCTTTTACCTTTTTGACTTTGGGCTTGGCAATCACCTTATGTTGTTTTCCCTCAATCGGATCGAGCTCATGCAAAATCACCATAGTGGCCTCTTCTTGACCCTGATGCTCCTGTTGCAGCTACTCTTCTACCCATTTATTTTGGTTATCTCTTGCTACATGTATGACCTTGAATATTTTTGGTTCTTCTTCTTCTATTTCTTGATATGGAAGTGGAAAAGACAACATAGAGGATAATGGGGACACTAGGAGTGTCATCAATGCTTGCTCTTGGTTTAGACCTATTGATTGATTTAAGGTTTTGGTGATGACTGATGTTGATGATGATTGGAATTGTTGGGGCAATATTTGTGAAGGAGGTGGAGGGGTGACTGAGGATATGGGAGTGATTTATGGATTGGATGAAGACATGGGGATGGATGATTCCAATGGATTTAGAGGAAGGTCAGGTAAGAGGCCTGGATATGGAGAAGGAGTTAATGAAGGTTTAAGGTACTCTTTATCTATCATAGGCCTTGTGGTTAGAATTGCCTCGAAAGATAGGGTGACATGAGTGAAAGGGGGAGGATTATTCAATGGATTGTTGGGAGGGTTCTGATTTGGGGAAGGTGTATTGAGTTGTACCTACAAGGGACTTTGTTCTTCTTCAAGCTCCACAACCTTTTGGCTTCCCTTGGTGTGATGTGCTGATGCTTTTGATCCTTTCGCTTGCACCACCTTGGTCTACAATCACTGATGCTTATGCCCTGACCCTTGTTCTTGTAGAATAACTAGGCTAGAGTGAGTCCTTTTCTTTCCACTTTGCATCGATCTCTAAGGGGAGGATCTGGATGAATGGCAAGTCTCTTGAAGGGTTTTTCTTGAACTCGTTCTTCGACTACTTTGCTATTTCTATGAGGATGAGACTTCTGGCTTGACTTGCACTTCATGAGCTACACCATTAGATTCTTGCTGAGAACTAGGATCCTCCTACTCTTGATCTCCCTCTTGCTCATCACTACTTCCTCCTATAGTAGGCTCTATAGAATCAAATTTCTTTAGCACTTTTGGAAAATATTATCATCCTTCCTTTCTCACCATTTTCCAATGTGAGCCTTAAATTCCATTTGAAATTTAGCATCAGCTACTCCTGGGAGGATTTCCCTAAGATCATCCTTCTCACACTTCATTATCCACCACTGCTCAACCTTTTCTTCATCATCCCAATCCTTCTGCTCTACAACTCTCTCAAAGAAACTGGTTCCTATTCTTTGGTCAGGGTTCCTCTCAG
This sequence comes from Wollemia nobilis, assembly GCA_028583015.1. NCBI lineage: Eukaryota > Viridiplantae > Streptophyta > Pinopsida > Araucariales > Araucariaceae > Wollemia > Wollemia nobilis. Next base: position 4,474,623 of record JAQPPZ010001056.1, on the reverse strand, counting down.
GATCAAATACCCTCTTATATGAATACGGGGCCCTCCATGGTGGGCGCTTATGGAATTGGAACCGGGTGAATGGGACCAGTTGATCATCTGGGAGATTCCTAAATTGTAGAACATCTAGATTTACCTCATTCTCCTGATGCTCAAATGGTCAGGGTTTGACATTATTGGTGACCTTTCTTTTGATAACATCCTCAAGATCATAGTGCCACCAAGGAGGTACTACTAGGAGACCCAAAGCACACAACTTATTATCTAGTTTTAAATATGTGGGCTGATCTCTGAAGGGATTACTGATAGGACTATGTGATACTGGGAACTAAAAAATCATTTTCTTCTTTACCCCTTGGCCATGCTTATCTTCTACTACAATGGCTTACCTACAAACCTCTAGGCCAAAGACCCAATCTGTTACATAGTAGGGGAGAAGGAAGGGGAAGCTAGAGAAACCATATAACCTAATGCATGTTCCTTCTACCAAAAAATACCAATCCCCTACTTCAAGGAATTTTGTTCTTAAAAATTGTATGGCTCTTTCAGATAGGTGAGGACAACTACCATAAATGTATGCCAAAGTAGGACCAAGGAAATTTTTATTGAACTCTAAGTAGGATTAGCTTTTTCTAAGAAAATACGTCCAGTCAACGACTAGGCGGGTATCATTTTCCATTATTGGCATAGAGTGTGCTGATCTAGGCATGAAGTAAAGAAACAACCAAGCTAAATAAGAAGGGTAATGAAATCCCATACTCTATTTGGACTGATAGTCCACTAGCTACTTTCTTAGGTTCCTAGCCAAAAATTCTACCCAATCCATCTTTAATGACCTATGAGCTCTCAAAATAGCATGTGCCATGGCTATCTACTTCAGGAATACTATCTTATCTATTTCAGCACCCTGCAATATGGCTATCATGCATAGGACTGGTTGAACCTCCTCCTTGAATTCTACCAACTACTAGGTTCTTTCTAAATAGTCTTCGGGTAAGCTTCTTAAGTTCAATACTTCCATCATCCATGCTTTTGGGCCATCCTCTCACAAGCTTCCCTCTTTGGGATTTTTCCTTAATAATTCTAAGATGCTTTATGGATACATCTTCAAGGGAGGGTTCCGGAGTTGCAAATACTTTTCTGATGTTTTGAGTGGTTATTTGAAATAGAGGCCACTCATCTTGCCCTCTAATCATCCTCGTACTAGCATCATAGAATTTAGACACAACATCTACTAGCTCGGGATACAGGTGCACAACAATTGGTAAGAACATCACCAATTGTGTGTTCCATGGAGCTACCCCTATGACACTTGAGTTGATTGATTTTACCTTTTGCTCTACTCCCATTCATGATAACTTTGCTTTGGCCTTAAGGGTAATGCATGTGTCCGCAATTCCCTCAAATGAGTCTTCTAATTTTTTCTTTGGCTTTGCCTTGGTCATCTTGCTCGACTCTTTATTTGCTTTCAAGGGCTACTAGACTCAGAACACTTGGAGCATTTTTTCTAGCAATATTCATCAGGTGCTGCATCATCACAAAACTTCAATAGGTATCCCCATTTTATAATGCTAGGAATGTAGAGCCAATGAAATTAGCTATTGGAGATGTTGCATAAGATCTCACTTGCTACGAGGTAAATCTTGTTGAAGTACAGTATTACTGTCATATTATCTCCACCAACTCCTTTTGAGTTATGGACCTCCAACCAATCAAATGATCTGGGTGAGCAAACATCCTATTAAGATAGTTAAGTTGCTATTTTCCTAGGCAGATCACACTTCAGACCTCATCCTTCTATCATTTATGATGCATGCTCAAATCATTCTGAAGAGTGTGCTTTCATCGATCCTTCTATTAATGCGCAACTTCATGCCAAACCTTGATAGGTGCTAGTTGGATGACCACGCCCCCTTCTGGCCGTTATGCACGTTGGAGCTTCTTGATATATGTGCCTATGATCTTCCTTTTGATTTTATCAGGATGGAGCATTAGCCATTTGTACGCATGCAACTATGTTACTGGGCACTCCTTCCAACTTGATCATTAATCTTCCTGATGAATCAGGGGAGCTGATATTACCACTTGTACACCTACTCTTGATAACTGACAGTTGTAGGTCATAGCTCCTCTTTCCTTCCTCTTGTTCGGGTGACATTTTGGGTCCCACTTTTCATTGCTATCGATCCCATTTTTCCATCCCTGTTTGAAATGGACTTTTAGGGTCCTTCCCTTAATTAAACATCTCCCATTTGCCCATCCATTTTTGGATTTAAATATTGCATCCGAGGAAATATCTTGAGAATCGAAAAGGCTTAGGTCACTTAATTATATAACAAAAAGCATAATTACAACCTCCTTATGTACAAAATAAAAAAAGAATATATACATATATACACAACTACCCAAGGTAGATCAAGCATAGTGTTTTAGATGTTGGCCATTCACTAGGATCGAAAGCAACTGACCCTCCAAATCTCATAACTGATATGCATTTGAAGTCTTACATTCTTCAATGAGATATGGACCCATCCAGAATGAATCAAATTTATCATGAGCACCTGGCTTAGCCCGATTTACATCCCATCTAAGTACAAGGTCACCTTTGGAAAATTCTTTTGATTTTGCTTTCTTATCAAACCAGTGCTTGACCAGACTTTGATGTTGGGTTACATTATCAAATACCTTTTCTCGCTCTTCTTCTAGCTGCATCAATTGCACTAATATTTTTTCAACTGGAGGGAAGTCTTCATCATCTATTTGTTTTAGAAACTTTAGTGTCGATAATTCAAGATTAATAGGAAGGATAACTTCTTTGCCATACACTAGAGAGTAAGGGGATATCTTTAAATATTTATTTGGAGTTATCCTGTCTACCCATAATGCTTGATTTAACAAAAGATGCCAACTTCTAGGATTCTTCTCAATATTCCTTTTAATAATTTTTAATAAATTTTTATTTGAAGATTCTGCTAAGTCATTGCCTTGCGGATAATAATTTGAGGTTGCATTCTAGTATATCCCATATTTTCTAGCAAATTCCATTGTCTTAGCACCTATGAAAGAAGAGCCATTGTCTGAGATGATAGTGGTTGGGACCCCAAATCTGGTAATTAATCTTTCCAAGAAGTCAATGACTATCTGTTGGTCAGCCTGTTTAGTTGCTTCAACCTCAGTCCACTTAGTAAAGTAATCTGTTGTTGTAAGAATATACTTGTGTCCTGCTGATGAGTTTGGATTTATGACCCCAATAAAATCTAGCCCCCACTACTAAAAAGGTTCTTCTGCTACTATCGGCTTTAAAGGCATGGCATGGTGCTTTTCCTTCCCAACAAATATTTGATATTTATCACATCTTCTGACTAACTTGAATGCATCTGAGAATATGGAAGGCTAGTAGAATCCTACCCTCAAGATTTTGTTGTTGTGGTTTACACCGAGTAATGGCCTCCCAAGAATCTAGAGTGAAATTCCTCCAACAACTCCCTTGCTTTTTCTTGAGGTATGCAATGCAATAAAACACCATCAAAATTCTTTTGATAGAGAATGTTATTGACTAATGTATATTTTCTAGCTTGCAACTTATATCTGTATCTTTGTGGTGTTATCAATCCTTTCGAGCATTTTCTAGTATTAAGGTAGGAAGTCAAGTGGATGATCCAGGGGTCAAATGACATCTTTGTTTGTGCTGATTCAGGATTATCTACTACTTTTATACATAAGTTGGAGTCTGTCACTACTGCTTCCACCAAATGCTGACAAAGTGCTCACCCCTGACCAACTTTGTTGGTCAAATTTCTACATCAAACTCTTGAATCTTTGTTGTCCAACTAACCCTTCGATCACCCCATTCTCCTTGGATTATGAAACTCCTAACATCTGGGTGTACCACATATACCACTGTTTTACTCTGTGAGATAAAATGCTTGAATTTCTTGAGGGATTTCATAACAACATATACTTGTCTTTCTATGAAATTATATCTTTCCTCATGATCATGTAGAGTTTGGCTGAGAAAAGTGATTGGTATTTCATTACCATCATCTCCTTTTTGCATTAGAATTATTGCATAACTTTCTTCTACTCCAAAGGCATACAAAATAAAGTCCTTAGAATAATCAGGATTAATGAGAATTGGAGCTCATGAAATAGCTTCCTTAATGCTCCTAAAAGCATCTTTTTGGGCATCTATCCATTTGAATTCAACATTATTTTTAAGCATTTGAGTCATAGGCTTGACTATCTGTGCAAATTCAGATACAAACTTTTGCACAAAGTTGATCTACCCAAAGAAATACTGAAGTGTCTTCTTATTCATGGGTATTGGTAATTCTAAGATGGCATTGACCCTATCCGAGTCTATGGTGAGCCTTACTTTTGACACAACATGTCCCAGGAGTTTACCTTCTTGCATGACAAATATTGATTTCTTTGGATTCAATGATATCCTAAACTCTCTGCATTTCTCAAATATTTTTCGGAGATGCTCCACATGATCCTACCTTTTGTGAGAAAAAATAGTCATGTCATCTAAGTAGATAACAATTACTTTATTAACCAATTCATCGAATGCTAGATCCATTGCCCTTTGAAAGGTAGCACCAATGTTAGATAGGCCAAATGGCATCCTTTGGTATGCATATGTTCCCCATTTAGTGGTGAATGTTATCTTATGTTGATCTTCATATTTAACCCAAACTTGGTTAAATCTTGAAAAGTCATCCAGTAATGAGAATCGTTCTGCTCCTACCACTGTATGCAATATTTGATCTATCTGTGGTAGAGGATAATGATCCTTCAAAGAGACTTTGTTTAGATTACAAAATAGAAAGCCCTAAAATCCCCTTTTTTTTTTTAAGGGAACTAGGTGATCATACCCCTTCTTTTTTTTATGGAACTAGGTTAGCTACCCAAGTAGAGTGCTTAATGGGATAAATTATTTTGGCATTCAACAATTTCAACAACTCTTGTTTCATCAGGGCTTCTATTTTTGGATTTATTGGTCTCTACTTTTATCAAAAAGGCTTTGCATCAGGCTCCAATTCAATGGTGTGTTGAATAACATCTTTACTATATACTTTGAGGTCATCATATGTCTAGGTGATAATATCATCATATCTTCTACACAATTCTTGAATTTGGTGGACTTCCTTATCTGAGCAATCTACCCCTATCTTCAGATATTTTCCCACTAAAATTTGGACTTCCTTATAACCTTTGGAGTCAACTTTCATCATATGACCTTTTGGTCGATCACTGTTGTCAAACAAGCTTTCTAGGGTGATTAGTCCCTTTGGAATGTGATTATTTTTTAGCTGGATAAACCCTTCTTCTTCTTTATCATCTTCAACTTCGGAGGACCCATCAACTAAACAATTCATTTCATGAATTAAAAAATCCACTATTTGTTCATCATTTTCAAATACTTGCTAGAAGATGTCTTTATCTGGGATGGATGGTCTATACACCAACCTAACTGATTTTGCTTTGTGAATGGTATTGGACACCGAACAAAAATTTGCTCCTATGGAGGCCAATATATCAGCATGCCTATTTTGATCCCTAGGAATAGCTTTAATATTTAATGCCTCAAATGCTTCTAATAGGTCCCATACTTTGTTCTTGTAGGCTTTTAAGTAATGTTGCTTACTAATACATTTTTTAGTAATTTGATTAATCACTAGCTCAGAATCCCCAAATATTTGGAGCTACTTGATTCCTAGCTTTTTTACCTTTTTTAGTCCCAAACAAAGGGCTTCATATTCTACTGCATTATTAGTACAACTCCATGTTAATCTATATGAGAAAACCTTTTGGGCTCCTTCAGGATAAATCAAGACTATTCTAGCTCCTGCACCATTTTTGCATCTTGCTCCATCGAAATATAGTTTCCATAACTTATGGGATGAAGACGGAGGTTCTTCCTGGGTGATTAGCTTTTTTGTCTCTGGTTTCTCAATTGTATAAGTACCAACCCCTATTTCTATTATAGCATTGAATTTTTTATAGAAAATTGATCTTCCATTTGCAGTTCTTCCAAGGCCTCTTCTATGAGATCTCCTTCCTCAATAATAGCATTTACTATGGTTGCTTGCTGGTCTATTTCCTCTAACCTTTCTATATGAAAAGAAGATGTTTTTTCTGAATAAATCTTCACCCTCCTTCCTTTACATGGGATTTCCATATGAGAGTAATCAAGAGAAAGGTATCCCCCCAACTTGGCTATGAATTCCCTAGAAAGGTACATCCCAAAGTATGGTTCTAGGTCTACTACCACAATTTCTTGTATAATAGTGACCTAAGGTAATCTATGAAGGACCATGGGTACATCCTTGATAACCCCAATAATTTTTATTAGGGTACCATCCAACTACAACACACTAAGACAAATTCTAGTATATTCCATACCCATGACATCACATACTACTTTGGGCATGACTGTAGTGGTGATGCCTGAATCTATCATGTAGTTATGCACAACCCATCCTTCCATTTCCAAAGAAAGGTAAAATGGTGAAGGTCTATTCTTTTTGCCTCCCATAATAGAGCTGCTTTGAACCAGATTCTATTTTGGTTGGAATTTGCTTTGGTCCTTAATCATTTTTAGGGAGGCTTGAAGTAGATCAATCTGTCTAGGGATTAGTAAAGCATCATACATACTAGCCCTTGAGGGGGTTTTCTTTAATTCTTCCATAATATTGAAGGTAGGGATTTTGGATTGTCTATCCTTATCTTTTGGAGGGGTTTCAAATTTACTCCTATATTCATGGGTGGCTTCAATCCATTGACACTTTGTCAAGGATGGATATTTAAGCTTATCTCTAGCCTCCGTTTGAGTCTCCATTACTTTTGATTGAGTTTCATTGGGTTTAGGATCTTCTTTCTATTGTTGTAGAAGTTTTTTAAAGGGAACCTTTTGAGGAGCATTACTTTCAACTTTCTTTTCTTCTAGATCATCAGTAGCAATTTTCATGGTATTGGGCTCTTCAGGGTTCACTTGGAGTGGTTTCTTCCTGGATCTCATCAAGACAGAGACTTGCTCCACTGATGGCACCATGAAATTATGTTCATTATTTTTGACCATGTTGATTTATCCCTTTTGAACTCTTTTTGCCCTCTCAATGGCCATTCTCTGCATATAGTGTTGATGCATCATGCAGGTATTTTCCCCATGAGGATCATTACATGTAGAACACCAATAGTCTGAATCAGACATGGAAGTTGAAGGCTCACTTCCTTCATTAATAAGGACTGCATTAGTTCTCTCCGATGGCCTACTAGTGGAAGCGGACTGATATTTTACCACATATGGGAACCTTCTTGGTTGGAAGTTCCTTTTGGCCTCCCTCCTTTTCATCATGGTAACCTCATTGGATAGATTTTTCATAAAATCCTGCATCTCCCATAAGGTAGCAGCTTGTGAATCTAGAGCGGGTAATGTAGGTACTATAGGAGGAGCAAGGAGAGACAGTATTATAGGAGTGGCAGGAAGTGCTGGCACTGTAGGTGTGTTAGACCATTGAGAAAAGCCCATGGGAGGTGGGAGTGTTGTATAAGTAGGCACTGGGACAGCTAGCTATGGTTGACTATTAAGGAACTCAGGGAAAATAGGCATCAAAGGCTTGGGAGGCAATCTGCCTATAGCAATAAGGATTTTTTACCTTTGCAGCTTCTTGGAATATCTAAGGGAAAGCAAGAACATTTGATTGCCTTATCATCAGTCCTAGATCTGAACTGAATGCTCTTAGGTAATAATAAACAACTTGCTCATGGGTTGGTCTAAGACCATCAGACACTCTTTGCCAGGTATGACTAAACCTGATATTGAAATCCATAATATCTTCTTGTGGATGTCTTTGTATCACTGTGAATTGAGTGAGCAAGGAAAAGGGGTCTGCTTGTTCATTGAACTCTTCTATTAGCTTGGATGCCAAAGCATTCCAAGAATTTATACTCCCATTAGGTAGAGTTCTATACCAATAAAGCAATTTTCCTTTCAGAGAAATGACCAATAATTTGACCATCACATCCTCATCTTGGATGTTATGCACAACAACCAATGATGCTACATCCTAAACATGTTCATACGCTATTTTTCCTGTACCATCATAGGTTGGAAGGGCTTTCAAGGCTACTTGTGGAATCGCATGTTGATCAACCAGGTTAAGGGGTCCTGTATTATTCCAGTTAGGGACTCTTGGGTTTTGATTTTGGGCCATTGCTATTTGATGCAAGATGGATATTTGGGATACGGGTACCAATTGAGTATCAATCTGATCTTGCTCTTGTTCTTCAATAGAATTAGGGGGATAGTGGAATTTTAGTATCCAGCTGGTTTGAATGATTCTTCTATGATCACTCTATCACAAATAAAATATTATCCAATGTGTTCGGACAAGAGCTACTAATTTTTTTTTATCTAAGCCTTCCTTTTATAATTAATAAAATTCATGTTTCTACTGCATACACATGTTTCTTTATCAGCTAAGGTAGTTGCACTACATCAATTATTCATCTACCACATTATGTACTCAGAATAACCAATCATTAAATTTATTCATCTACTACATGCTTGGATCCAGTGTTCTAACAACATTGGTGGGAAGGAGAAATTTGAATTGTGGAGCCTTATACGCAGTTGGGCCTTTGTGCATTTATTACTAAATAGGATAGAGCTCTAGGCTGAATGCATACCTTGGTTCCACCCCAATCTTACATCTGGATCACATTCTTCTAGGACGAGAAAATGGGAGCCCTTGCTTATCTTCTTCTTCCTTTTATTTCCATCTTCCTTGTGGTTGGGTAAACCTCAGGTGGAACTTTTGGCCTACCACCTTCTGAGTCTACCTCTGAATTCTCTATCTATATGATTTTATCACTTGGGCGGTAATCTGGGATCACTTTCCTTTTTGTCATTCTCTTGATTTTCCACCTGATTCCTTCTGCTTGCAAATAAAGTTTTGGGAGTGCCCATGATATGTTCATAGTCCATTCTTCCATCAAGTACATTTTTTACTTACCTTATTTTGAACAAAAAATTTGGATAGCTGATGGCCTGAAAGTGACTCATTTCTCTGTCATCTTTTCTCTTAGCCATTTTTTAAAATACCCTCTCTTCTCTTCATGGAACAAAACAAGTGGGTGTACAAAACTCACCTACACTTCCCAACCAATGATGGGATCTTTTCTCATAAATGAAGAAGTAGATTATTTCATCCATAAAACTAAAGCTAAAATTAATATAATTACTAATTTCGATAGGTTGCCTCCTTGGAAACTTCCACCTAAGCCCTCTATTGAAAATAATGACCATGATCAGTAGTACTAGAGGTGAAAACCATTTGAACACCCAAAAAGCCAACTCGGATGAAATTCAAGCATACACCACCTAAGAAGAAGCCCTTTAAGTTACCATTACATATTTTGGTTGGCTTAGATTTTGGGCTTATTTGAATTCAAATTTTGGTGGTTCTTAGGATTTTAAATTTTGAGAACATGTTTCAAACTAGATACATCCCAGGTTTCCAACTTGGTGGAAGAGAGGGGAATAGGGTTAGCTTTATCCAAAGTCATTGTCAAATGATTTTATCATGGGTGGGAAATTTCCACTCCAAATAGATAGATCTTCTTGGGATAGGCCTAGGTTGACCAAGAAGTCCATCGATCTATTTCCTTCCCTGTATAAATGTTTAAATTGGACAACATCTAAATTTTGAACCATTCTATGGACTTCCAAGAGCAGGTTTAAAATCATAAATGTGGGGGTATTTCTCCCTTTAATCATATTTATAATGTTAATGGAATCACCCTCTATGATTACCTTCTTATAATCTAGAGACTAAATGTGAAACTCCTTGATAAAGGGCTCTTGCTTCTGCAAATGACTGGTTTAGCAGCCCAATTTTTAGCAAAGGCTAATAAAATGACCCCATCTAAGTTTTTGATTAGACCCATTTCTCTAGAAGGTTTGAGGTTGCCTTTAGAGGCCCCATAAAAATTTATCTTCAACCATCCTAGAGGAGGGGGTTCCCAAACTATAACAGAGTGACCTGAAGGCCCCGACCTAGATGAAGGAGACTACAGGGTTCTAAAACCAAGGTATAATTCTAGAGCTTTCTCTCTATTGATCAAAACCCTATCCAAATTAAGAATATTCACATTCTAAATAATATCCACAACAACATGCAGATAGACTGATTCAGTTGAGTGGGAAAGGTTTTTGAAGGCCCTAGAGTTCCTTTCCTTCCACACACGCCACCATAAATGGAGTAAGCCCAACATCCAAAAGTTGCAAAGGTGGGGGGAAGAGAATGAAGGACACCACTACTCCATAAAAGCATCTAGATTCTCAGGGAAAATCTAAATAATACTTAAAGACCTAAGGAAAAGAGAGAACACTTCCTGAGAGAAGGGATACAAGGACAAGAGGTGGATTGGGGATTCTTTCACACATTTACACAAATAATATCTATTGGGAAGATACAACCTCCTCTTTTGGAGATTATCCAAAGAAAATAATTTACCCTAGACCACTAGCCAAAAGAAAACATTGATCTTAGGAATTGACCCCTTTAACCAAATATTGAAAACTAGGAACCAGGGGACCTCAACACAGTAAAAATAAAAATAAGTAGACTTGATCAAGAAAGCACCATTCTTCTCAGGACCCCAAACTAGTCTATCTGGGATGCCTCTACCAAGAATAAAAATCCATCTAATTATATCATATAAATATTTAAAATCATCCTTTTCCTCCTACGATAGACTAGGGAGAGCAAAGGATTTCCAACAATAACAATTATTAATAAATTCAAATAAGTTACACATCTTTAATCCAAAAAATGTATCTATAATTGGTTTCACGAAGGATAGATTTGGAATGAAATCCAGTGGATCAACATCATCCCAAGGGTCCCCAAAAAATCAATTGTATGACCATCCCCCATTTTCCATGTTTCTCCTTTCCAAATGTTCAAACGACTTTTTATAATGCTTGACCATAAGGTAGAGCCCTGAGGAAAGGTTGGATTAGTGTGGAAATGACTGTCATTACCCAAGTATTTAGCTTTTAAAACTTGAATCCAACTGACATTTTAATTTTGGATCAACCTCCATCCCTGTTTAGTGATCAAAGCTTTATTCATAACTTTGATTCTTCTTAGGCCCAATCCACCTCTATCTTTTTCACTACACACTTGATCCTAGGCCACTAAATGAAACTTATCATCAGCTTCAAACTAGAGAAAAGAACACTGGATCTATTCAAAAAATTTCTAGAGATCCTAAAAAATGATATGAAATAAATAGGAATACTTTGGAGGGTAGATTTAACTAGCATAGCTTTTCTCGCTTGGCTCAATAGAGCACCTTTCCATCTGGCTAGCTTTCTTTGGATTCTTTCAACCACCGAGTTCCATAAGGATACCTTAGAAGCTCCCTTAAACATAGGCATTCCTAAATACACTAAAGGAAGAGAAGCAATGTCACAACCCAAATATCTATAATTCACCTCTTCCCAATAGAGGGGTGTTGAAGAAATATATTTTTCTTTTCATAAGGTTAATTTTCTGACCTACTACTTTCTCATAATCCTCTAAAATTTTCTTAATAGCCTTGTCTTGTAGAATTGAAGCTAGGAAAGACAACAAGATTTCATCAATAAATTATTGGTGGGAAATTGGATCTGAAGCCAAGGCATGTTTAATCCATTAAATTATGGGATCAACTTTGATAGCCCTCCCCAAATATTTGACCATCAGGATTAATAAGTATGGAGATAAAAGGTCTCCCTAATGGATTCCCCTGTAGTTTCAAAAGTACTCAGCTAGAGAATTGTTTATAATAATAAAGAACATTGTTGAAGAAATATAGGATTTGATCAATTTCAACCAATTTTTCATGAAGCCAAATTTATCTAAGACTTTGAAAAGGAAGTCCCATGACAACCTATTGTAAGCTTTGTTCATATCTAGTTTGAGAAGGATCCTAGATCTACCACTCTTGATAGTGGAATGAATAATCTCATGCACTGCTATGATCCCATAAAGGATTTGTATTACTTCTACAAAGCCACTTTGAGGCTTTACAATCAATGTTAAGAGAAACCAAATATGGAAATATTCTGAATGAAATTATCTGAATGAAAGGCTTGATGAGGCATATAAATATTCTAGAATTTTTTTTATATTACCTAGTGATATAGGAAATTTTATGTTTATGACATTACTTTCTAATGAAATTCTAAAAGAAAAGAATAGAAGACAAGAGGACATGATTAAATATTTGAAGAAAAAATTTATTGATGAAACAAATACTTTGAACATTAGGCTTGTTGATATTACCAGTGAAGCATAAAAAGGAGAATTTTCAATACTTTAGAAATGTATGCAAAGTGTACTCAATGATGCTAATGATTTCTATGAATATTTTGTTACTATACCTATTAGTCTATGGAAAATAATATACAAAGGAATTATCACTCATAATATTTCTAATATGAGAAAATAAGAAGAGGTTGAAGAAGTAGAGAACAAATCAGTGATGAAATATTCTTCTTGTAATACAAATGACTTAAGGCCTATGATGGTAGATTCATGTTGTAATACTATAGAATCAAAACAATTGATGATTGATGAATGTTATGATACTAGTGATCTTCTTAAAAAATAAAAATATGCAAATTATGATTCTTGTCAAAATGAAAGAAAATATTCTTGTCAAATTATTAATGCCACTAGTGATTTAGAATTCATGACAAATATAGAACCTGTTACAAAATTGATTCTATATGTGATACAAGTGATTTGAATACAATTCGTGATTGTTTAGAAAAAGATTATGTTATCAAGATTGAAGAAGGTATGAATTTAGATAATGATAAAAATAGTGATGCTCAGAGTTGTATTAATATGGATAAAGGTCAGTCTAATGGTTGTATTGGTTATTTTGAAACTAAAGAAATTAGTTCAAAGTTGTTAAGTAGAATGGGATATAAAAGTATATGTTTAGAAAAATATGAACAAGAAATGAAAGAACCAATTATATCAAAAATAATACCAAGATATGAAGGTCTTGGATATACAGGTCAGACTAGCAGTAATGAACAAGGAACTAAGTTCATGATAGGAAATAGAGCCATCAAATCAGTGATAGGGTTTGATAGAATTAGTTGCAGTAAAGGATAGAATGGTAAAAGAAATTTTGTAATAGAAAAAAATGTAGTCATTATGGTAGACATGGACATACAATAGAGATATGTTAGAATCATAATTGTAAATTTGTGGAGCATATAATCATTCACAAATATTTTATCTACAAAAGAAAAATAAATACTACAGAGTAAAATTTTATTGTGGATGGATGAACATAGATGAATGGGATAAAATGAAAAGGAATATTGTATGGTTTCTACAAGAGGAAACCAAGTATAATAAAAGTCCTCTTACATAGAACTTGAAAGTTGTAAAAGACAAGTATTACCACTATACTTGAAGGAAAACTAGTGAAGATAAGGATTAATACCACTAGGTTGAAGAACAACTAGTGAAGAATAAGTTCTAGATTTTTGAGAAATAACTAATTTAGGAAAAGTATAATATAGATTGAGTTTACCTATTCCAAGAATATATTTAGAATAGAAGGCATTCTATAAGAAATTTAAAAGTAGATTAAGAAGACCCATGGAAAGATATCCCATAGTAGACAGAGAGAAAGAAGACACAAGAACAACTTGGAATATGGTTCACAGAGAAATCATATATAGTGATGATCCTACAAATATGATGGTTTTATAGTGAAGGACCCATAGACAATGATAATCTAAAGGCAACCTAGAGGTAAAGTTCTGAAGTTAGTGACCACGAGGTAGTGATCTAGTGGAAGTGATTAAAATACAATGATCAAGAGGTAGATATCTAGAGGTAGAACTAGTGGCAGTGATCTAGAGGCAATGACCTAGATACAAATCCAAAGGTGAATTAGATACATTGATCCAGAGTAGACACAAATTACTTATCCAACCATGATATAGTTAGAGCTAAGGATTGTAGAGAAAGAAGAATTAGAGATTAAAGGTAAAAATCCTTCCTACCAAATAATGTAATACATGGGGGTGTTGGAGATATTACATTATTTGATCCCCTTGATATTAGTTTGATAGTTCATATTTGTATAATGTATGAGAGAAAGTGCAAAGTATCAATATAGAGAGAATGAAGAGTCACATGATATGTGGTAAAATGAAAGTTATCTTTATGAGTAATATGAAAGGTTGCAATTCTTGGATGAAAGAGGAAGAGCAATAGTTAGAGTACTAAAAAGTCATGTAAAAGGATATATTGGAGGTAAAGCTCCATGCATTGTAACCAAGTTGTACCATTAATGTAATCTCTGTATATTGTGTTCATTTATATTATATTTCATGAGCTATTTTTGTTATTAAGTTTCATGTTTGTAGCATTGGTTTGGTTTATCTTTAGATCCTAGTTGAAGCTTTCTATGAGTTAACCTATTCAAAAAGCTAACAAGCCTATTACTCTAGAAGTTCATTGAACTCTTTTCTCTTATGATAAGGATAAATCCTCAGGTCTGGATGGAATCTATTTAGCATTATATCAGCATAACTAAGAAATAGTGAAGGATTCTTTATTGGTGGTAGTGGAATAGTCTAGGTTAAAACAACATATACCTTATAAATTAAATGCAACATATCTTATATTGATTTAGAAAAATAAGTATGTAAAATTGTTTGATTCATTCAAGCCCATAAGCCTATGTAATATGACATATAAGATAGCAATAGTGTAGAAATTAGAATATATAATTACTAGAATTAAATTAATAAAAGGGGTTTGTACAGAAGACCAAAGAGAAATTAGAAAGGATGCAAGGTTTTTTTTTTAATATTCTAGGATCAAAAGAGATTGAAGTTCTTAATGATAAGCTACTACAAGAAGCACCTTTAGTTATAATATATGAAGACAATAGCAAACTGCTAGAGCCTTTTACTCTAGAATTTCATTCAACTATTTTATCTTTTGATAAGGATAAATCCCTAGGTCTAAATGGACTCTGTGTAGTATTCTATCAACATAACCAAGTAACAATGAATGATTATTTATTGGTGGTAGTGGAATAGTCTAAGATAAAACAAAATATACCTTAAATTAAATGCAATATATCTTACCTTGATTCCAAAAAAGAAGGATGTAAAATTGTTTGATTCATTTAGAACCATAAGACTACGTAATATGGCATATATGATAATCTCCATAGTGATGGTAAATCGGTTAAGACCACTATTAGACAAAAAAAATATTGGAAGAGCAAGGATGATTTGTGAAAGGAAGATAGATTTTGGATTTGATCATGGTAGTTCATAAATTAATGCATTCAACAACTTCTAAAAAAAAAGAGCAATGCTCTTAAAAATTGATACGAATAAATCCTATGATAGAGTTAAATATGATTTTTTTTGCAGTATTAAAAAATTTTGGATTTGGGAAGAAATGAATCAGATCGATCAAAGATTATTAATTTACAATATCATATTCAATGTTGGTCAATGGGCTAGTAGTAGAATCATTTAAATTCAAGAGGGGTCTTATATAGGGAGATCCTCTATCATCATATATGTTCATTATTATTGTAGAGGTACTAGGAAGGAACTTGAAGAAGGCATACAAAGGGGCTAGTAAGTTAACTTAAGGCTAGTAATAACATTGACAACACCACCCATCAATAATTTGTAGATGATATAGCCATTTTTGGGAGGGCAAGAAAAAATGAGGCCATAGCTTTGAATAAATTATTAAAGGAATATGAAAGAGCATCTAGGTAGAAAGTTAGTAGGAAAAAATATAAAATTTACTTCATAAACACTCCAACTAGAAACAAAGTAGGGCTATGCAGGTTAATTCAAATGAGGGAGGGAAAAATACCAATAACTTACCTAGGGATGCTCTTATTTGAGGGGAGAATGAGGATATAATTGTGGAATCTAGTTATAAGTAAATTTTAGAATAAACTACCAACATGGAAATGTAGATGGTTATCATTAGTAGGAAGAGTGCAACTAATTAAATCATGTTGGAAATATGAGAAGATTTTGTTGTCATTGATTTCAAGAAGTCAGCACCAGTGAGCGTCAATTTCAGTGAGCAGCATCAGCTTCAGGTTCCGTAATCAAGTGCAAAAGGAAGTTTTCTCCCAGGTAATCAGATGAGGTTTAAATGGCAAAAGGAAGGCCCAAGACAAATAATATTATAATAATTTATTATAATATTAAAAGTGCAAGACCCAAAGAGTTAATTATAAATTATTTTAATTAACTTTTAAAGTTATTAAGTTAAATTTAAAATTAATTATTATTTAATTATTATTTAATTTATAAATTAATTAAGCTAACCCTAAATATAGGGTTATAAAGTTTATAATTCAAATTTTCAAATTAATCATGTCAAATTCATTGAAGACATCACATTATGCATATAAAGGAGGGAAGAGACCCAAGGCATTAATCATCCACGATCAATGTGTTAAGTGTGATTTTCATGCACATGGTAAAAGAGGCGATCGTGTGTTTTTCGAAGGGTGTGCAAGGTAGAAGACAAGCAGAGGAGGTTTTTGTTTCATATCCCAAAGTGCTCTGTAGTGCAACTGGAAGCAAGGGAGGCACCAAGTCATTGGCAAGCGTGAGGTGTAGGGATCAAATCCCACGGGTTTGCATTTTATGAAGTGAAGGAAGTATTTTGGTAAATACTGCACGCTAGGAGGAATACAAAGGAAAGGTGCAAGCCATTTCCTTTGTGTTGTGGCTCATAGCCCATGTGGTGGGTGCGTGCCTTGCTAAGGCACCTAGCTGGGAGAGGTTTCGAGTTCAAAACCCACCAAGGCACCTTTTACATTGTCTAAGGTATGCACTAGTTCCAAAATTTGTGAAGACCCAAAATTTGTGGAGATAATTTTTTTTAGGTTTTAAATTGGAATTTGCATGCTATAAGGTTTTTGTGAGGGAGATAAAAGGTTTGGCATTATTTTATGTTAAGGTTTGGTTTTTGAGTGTTATGAGCTTATTGAGAGGAGTAATAAGGTGTGCCTTAGGAGTTAGAAATATTTGTTGAATACAAAGTTAATAATTGTATTGGAAGGAGAAATAAGGTTGATTAAGTTGTGATATTTGACTTGGTGAAATATTCTTGTGAGAATTTATTGAGAACAAATATTTGCTATCTAACCCTAGTATTGGCAAAAGGAGTGGTTGTGATTGAGACAGGTGTAAAGGTCAAATCATCTTCAAACAAGAGGTAAGGGCATATTATCCTTGAGAGTGATTGTTGGATGTTATGAATGCTAAGTTGGAGTGAAAAGGAATTTTTTGGTAAGCATTGTTGAGTTTTATTGTTAAAGGTTTTTCTAAGTGAGATTTGATGATAAAAACCTTGTTTGATAAGTATTTTTGAAAACATTGAATGAACCTTCATATGAATGGTTAGGGTTTGTGAAAGAACATGAGTATCATTGTTATGTGAATTTGATAACTATCTTGAACTAAAGTTTGTGCAATATCATGAGTATCATTGTTATGTGAAGCATTGTTGAATAAGATTTCATTGAGTGTTTGATTGATTGAAGTTGAGTAAGCTTTTGTGGAAGATTACAATACAAATTTGATGCAAGTCTTGGTGAAGACTTGTTGAGTAGATTGGACAAGTTCTAGAGAGGACTTGTGGATAGATTAGTGTGAGCTTTTATGGAATATTACAAGGTAGATTTGAGATAAGTCTTTGAGAAGACTTGAGAGCAGAGTTGATTGATTGATTTGTTCAAACCTTGGGTTAAGGTTTGGGATAGATCTAGCAGAGTTGATAAGTGATTAAGTCAAGCTTTGTGTTAAATATTGATGATAGATTTGAAGAAAATTTTGAGGATATATTTGAGGATATAATTTGGTGTAGATTTGAGGACATGTTTGTGCCAAAATAGAGACAAATATTGAGCAAAAATATGCTAAGCTAAAGGACTATGTTTAGTATAGATTTAAGACAGAGCTGAGATCAAGCTTTGGAGGTGATAGAGTATAGAGGATGATAGTCTCTAGTGGATAGAGGTCCATTAGCTAGGGCAGTGAGGATAGGTATTCTGAGTGAGGATAGAAGTCTTCGATGGATAGAGATCCATTAGCCGATGTAGTGGAGGCAGTAGTTCTTCTAGAAGATCACCAACCAAATTAGAGGAGAAGGAGTTCTCCTATGGATAGAAATATACAAACTTGATTAGGGGATTGGTGTCTCCTTTGGATAGAGGTCCATAAACATTATAATAGGGAAAGGATTCCCAAGAGAATTTATTTGAGAAAATTTTATAAGGAATATTTTCTCTATGGAGTAGCCCACATTGGGTGAACCACGTTAAATCATGTCTCTCATGTGTGTGATGCTTTGTGTGATGTTTACTACTTTAATATTGTTGATATTATCATATGGATTGAAAAGAAAAAAGTTTTATCTTATACTGTTCACCCCCTCCCTCTCAGTATAAGCACATGTTCTTCAATTGGTATTAGAGCGGGTCTCTCCATGAAAAGACTAACATCTTGGAGGAGGATCCATCAGAAACACACATGACTTCAAAAAATAAAGAAGAGACAATGTTTGATTTAAAAGAGAAATTCTTAACTACTCTCAAGAATTTGGAAAAGATTAGATAGAAGAACTCAAGCTTGTAGGAACAAATTCAAGAAGATGAAGAAGCAAATATGGAACTCCTACAAAGTCTCACAAAACTCAAGATAAAGGTAGAAGAGGGAAAGAAAATTAAATAGGTTATGACAGATCTATTAAGAGTAAGAGAAATAGAATATGAAATATTGGAAGCAAAAATTGTATATCTAAGGAGTAAAGTTGAAAATACCAAGGTACTACCAAATATAGAGTTTGTAAGATACAAAGAAGAGACAAGTCTTCAAGAAGCAGAAACTTCAAACAAAGATAAGCAAGTGACGTATACTCCAGAAATAAAAGACATCAGGAAGAAAGCAAATAATAACCATGGATGAGAGTTAATCATAGAAGGAGAAGCACTCAACCGCAATCTCAAAGGTATCCAAATAGGTTACATAATTTCTTCCATGGCTATTATTTTTCTTGTAACAAATATGGTCATAGAGTTGTTCACTACACTAGTTATGTGAAAAATAATGTCAAAAGAAATTTCAACTCTTTTGCACCTCTTATGAACAATTATATCATATGTTAAAAATACAATAATTTTGGACATAAGGCTAGATGGTGCAACTACTTGAGTCTAGTAAAAAGAATACAACTTTCACAACTAGGAAAGAGAAAAGGGGAAATGAAAAGGCTAGATCAATGTTAGTTCAAACAACTCTTCCTACTCAAGATAAATAAGAACAATGGTATCTTGATAGTGGTTGCTCTAGACACATGACATGAGACAAAGACAAATTTATTGTACTAAAAGAAACCAATAGAGGATCAGTAAGTTTTGGTGATAATGGATCAACAAAAATTGGTGGAAGAGGAACTCTGAGTTTAGATAATGGGAAAACAAGAACAAAAAATGTACTATATGTCAAAGGGTTAAAACATAATCTGCTAAGTGTAAGCCAACTTTGTTATCAAGGTCATATGGTTACATTTCACCCAGATAGATTTGAGATAAGAAAACTAGAAACTGGAAAAGTCATTGCAAATGCAAGGAGACCTCTCAATAGTCTATATATGCTTAGTGAGATCAAAGGGGAAAAGTACTTTATATCACAAGAATATGAGATTTGGTTGTGGCATAGAATATTGGGTCACTTGAATTTTGACAACATAGTCAACATAAGAAATAAGTAGGTTGTCAGAGATTTACCCAAGCTAAAAAGGCCACAAAACACAATTTGTGCACCTTGTCAACATGGAAAGTAAACTAGAACAAGCTTTAAATCAAAGGGATATATGTCATCTGAGCCATTAATTCTAATACACACTTATCTATGTGGTCCTACCAGAACATAGAGTATTCAAGGTGAGATTTACTTCATATTGTTTATATATGATTACTCCATAATGGTTTGGGTAGCTTTCTTGAAAGATAAGTCAAAAGCATTTGAAAAATTCAAAGCATTTAAAGAACGGGTTGAAAATGAAAATGACAAGAGGATTAAGTGTTTGATATCTGATAGAGGAGGAGAATTTACCTCAAATGAATTTGTATATTTTTGTGAACAAGATGGAATCAAAAGAGAATACTCAGTTGCAAGAACTCCTCAACAAAATGGAGTAGTTGAAAGGAAAAATAGGACTATTGAGAATATGGCTAGAGCTATGTTGAATGAGTCTAAGATTTTAGATGGATTTTGGAGGAAAGTAGTCAACATAGTAGTATATATAATCACTAGGGTTCAAATGAGGGTAAACCATCACAAGACTCCATATGAGCTTTGGAAAGGAAGACCGGCCACTTTAAAACACTTCAAGATTTTTGGAAGCAAGTGCTACATAAAACGGGAAGAGAAAAACTTGGGCAAGTTTGACCCAAGATATGATGAGGGAATTTTTCTTGGTTATTCTACTAAGAGTAAATCTTATAGATGCTTCAACAAGAGAACACGCACTATTGTAGAAATTATAAATGTAACAGTTGATGAGAAGATAGATTCAAGAGAACTAGTTTAGCAAATTGTGTATCAGGAAGATGGAAGTTATCAAGAAGAGTTTCATGAGGAATCAGATGAAGAAGACGAAGAAACACAAAGATTTCTTCCAAAAACTCCATCCAGATATGTATAGAAACATCATCCAAAATATCTAATCATTGGGAATCTAGATGAAAGACAGATAAGGAGAAGGATAATAACACCATCTCAACAAGCAAATTTTTATTTGTTATCTAAGATTGAACCAAAAGACTTCAATCAGGCAAGTGAAGATAAGTTCTAGATTAAGGCAATGGATGAGGAATTAGATCAGATAGAAAAAAGCAAGACTTGGGAACTTGTTCCATGACCAAAGGACAAAAATGTGATTGGCACAAAATGGGTATTCAAAAATAAGTTAAATGAAGATGGACAGGTAGTCAGGAATAAAGCAAGGTTGGTGTGCAAAGGTTATGCACAGGTAGAGGGAATTGAATTTGATGAGACATTTTCACTAGTTGCATGACTTGAAGCCATAAGAATATTCTTAGCCTTATCAAGTTTTAAAAACTTCAAGGTATATCATATGGATGTTAAGTCAGCATTTCTAAATGGTGTTCTAGAAGAAGTTTATATTGAATAGCCAGAGGGATTCATATTAACAGATAAACTAGACCATGTATGTAGATTGAAAAATACATTGTATGGTCTAAAATAGGCTCCTAGAGCATGGTACTCAAGATTGGATAAGCATATTTAGGACCAAGGATTCAGAAAAGGAATAGCGAATAGAAAATTATACATCAAAAATTAAGTGAATAATCTACTAATGATGGTTGTTTATGTTGATGACATCATTTTTTGGGGAAACAATGATAAGATGTGTAAAGAATTTGCAAAGAAGATGTAGAATGAATTTGAGATGTCTATACTTGGTGATTTTTCCTTCTTTCTTGGACTTCAGATTTCACAATCAGAGAAAGGAGTATTTCTTTCACAAACCAAGTATATAAAATAGATGCTAAATAAATTCAAGTTAGAAGATTGCAAACTAGTAAGTACCCCCATGGTTATAGGATGTAAGTTAAGTAAGGATGATGAATCTCCAGAGGTAGATCAGAGATCATACAGATCTATGATTAGTAGCTTGTTTTATGTCATAGCTACAAGACTATATATAGTGAAGGTAGTGGGATTAGTGGTAAGGTTTCAAACAACACCTAAGGAAACACATGTGGCAGCAGTAAAAAGGATTCTTAGGTATATAAAAGGGACTATGGATTTTGGGCTTTGGTATCCCAAAAGTGATAGTTTCACACTCACAGCGTATACAGATGCAGATTGTACTGGCAGCATTGATGATAGAAAAAGCACAAGTGGAGGAGCATTCTTTCTTGGAGACTGTTTAATCTATTGGCTAAGTAAGAAACAAGCATTATTATCCTTATCTACAGCACAAGCAGAGTATATTACAATAGTATCCAGTTGTACACAGGTATTGTGGATGAAGTGAACTCTAGAAGAATTCAAGATAAAATATGATTATCCTATTTCTATATTATGTGATAATACAAGTGCTATAAGTATCTCAAAGAATTCAATGATGCACTCCAGGACAAAGCACATTCTGATAAAGTATTATTTTTGAGAGAATAGGTGATAGATAAACAAGTTTGGTTGGAATATGTTACTACAAAGGAGTAAATAATAGACATCTTCACTAAGCCACTTTCGAAAGAGACTTTTGAGTATCTTCGAGGAAAACTGAGAGTAATACTCCCACATTAAAATTAACCACCTCAAGAGGAGGTGGGGGAGGGGCTAATATAAGAGTTTCATTCTTATCCTCGAGCCTCAAATATGACCCTTTGCCATTGATGACAAAAGGGGAGATAATTGAGTAAATGGGAGAGATTTGAGTTAGAAAGAAAGCATTCAGTCAGGGGGAGCAGTTTCTCAGAGGGAGAAGAATAGAAAGAGGTTAATAAAATGGTAAAAAGTAATTGGGTTACCATCAATGACAAAGGGGAAGAAATATGAGTAGATTTTGTTGTCATTGATGTCAAGAAGTTAGCACCAACGAGCATCAATTTCAGTGAGCAGCATCAGTTTTAGGTTTTGTAATCAAGTGTAAAATAAAGTTTTCTCCCAAGTGGTCAGATGAGGTTTAAAGGGCAAAAGGAAGACCCAAGCCAAATAATATTATAATAATTTATTATAATATTAAAAGTGCAAGACCCAAAGAGTTAATTAATTATAAATTAATTTAATTAACTTTTAAAGTTATTAAGTTAATTGTAAATTAATTATAATTTAATTATAAGTTAATTTATAAATTAATTAAGCTAACCCTAAAGATAGGGTTATAAAGTTTATAATTCAAATTTTCAAATTAATCATGCCAACGTCGTTGAAGACATCACATTATGCATATAAAGGAGGGAAGAGACCCAAGGCATTAATCATCCGCGATCGATGTGTTAAGTGTGATTTTTGTGTGCATGGTAAAAGAGGTGATCGTGTGTTTTTCAAAGGGTGTGCAAGGTAGAAGACAAGCAAAGGAGGTTTTTTTCATATCCCAAAGCACTTTGTAGCACAACTGATAGCAAGTGAGGCACCAAGTCATTGGCAAGCGTGAGGTGCAAGGATCGAATCCTATGGGTTTGCATTTTGTGAAGTGAAGGAAGTGTTTTGGTAAAGACTACGTGCTAGGAGGAATACAAAGGAAAGGTGCAAGCCATTTCCTTTATGTTGTGGCTCATAGCCCACGTGGTGGGCATGCGCCTTGCTAAGGTGCCCGGTTGGGAGAGGTTTCAAGTTTGAAACCCACCGAGGCACCTTTTGTGTTGTCTAAGGTATGCACTAGTTTCAAAATTTATGGAGACCCAAAATTTGTGGAGGCTTTGAAATTTGCGAAGATAATTTTGGTTTTAAATTGGAATTTGTATGCTATAAGGTTTTTGTGAGGGAGATAAAAGGTTTGGCATTGTTTTATGTTAAGGTTTGGTTTTTGAGTGTTATGAGCTTATTGAGAGGAGTAATAAGGTGTGCCTTAGGAGTTAGAAATATTTGTTGAATACAAAGTTAATAATTGTATTGGAAGGAGAAATAAGGTTGATTAAGTTGTGATATTTGACTTGGTGAAATATTCTTGTGAGAATTTATTGAGAATAAATATTTGCTATCTAACCCTAGTATTGGAAAAAGGAGTGGTTGTGATTGAGACAGGTGTAAGAGGTCAAATCATATTCAAACAAGAGGTAAGGGCATATTATACTTGAGAGTGATTGTTGGATGTTATGAATGCTAAGTTGGAGTGAAAAGGATTTTTTGGTAAGAATTTTTTAGTTTGATTGTTAAATGTTTTTTCTGAGTGAGAGTTGATGATAAAAAATTTGTTTGATAAGCATTGTTGAAAACATTGAATGAACCTTCATATGCATGGTTAGGGTTTGTGCAAGAACATGAGTATCATTGTTATGTGAATTTGAGAACTATCTTGAACTAGAGTTTGTGCAAGATCATGAGTATCATTGTTATGTGAAGCATTGTTGAATAATATTTCATTGAGTGTTTGATTGAGTTGAGTTGAGTAAGATTTTGTGGAAGCTTACAATATAGATTTGAGATAAGTCTTGGTGAAGACTTTTTGAGCGTATTGTACAAGTTCTATAGAGGACTTGTGGACAGATTAGTGTGAGCTTTTATGTAAGCTTACAAGGCAGATTTGAGATAAGTATTTGAGAAGACTTGAGAGCAGAGTTGATTGATTGATTTTTTCAAACCTTGGGTTAAGTTTTGAGATAAATCTAATAGATTTGATATGTGATTAAGTCAAACTTTGTGTTAAATATTGATGACAAATTTGACGATAGAATTTGGTGCAGATTTGAGGATAGGTTTGTGCCAGACCATAATAGAGATTGAGTAGATTTGTGCTAAGTTAAAGGACTATGTTTAGTACATATTTGAGACAGAGCTAAGAGTAAGTTTTGGAGGTGACAGAGTATAGAGGATGATAGTCTCCAATGGATAGAGGTCCATTAGCTAGGGCAGTGAGGACAAGTCTTTTGAGTGAGGATAGAAGTCTTCAATAGATAGAGATCCATTAGCTAGTGCAATGAATGTAGCAGTTCTTCTAGAAGATAATAGGCCAGAGCAGAGGAGAAGGATTTCTCCTATAGATAGATATCCACAAACTTGATTAAGGGATTGGTGTCTCCTTTGGACAGAGGTCCATAAACATTGTAATAGGGAAAGGATTCCTAAGAGAATTTATTTGAGAAAATTTTATAAGAAATATTTTCTTCGTGGAGTAGCCCACATTGGGTGAACCACGTTAAATCATGTCTCTCATAGGTGTGATTTTTACTGCTTTAATACTACTAATATTATCATAAGCACATGTTCTTTCTTATATTGTTCACCCCCCTCTTAGTATAAGCACATGTTCTTCAAATCATACTTACAATTCCAACATATTATATGTCCTTGTATATTATGCTAGAACTGATAGAAAAATTTTAATCTATATTATATGATCATTTTTGTGGTTAGGATTACATGATAAAATAAAATATCCTTTGGTGAAACAAAGCAAGGTGTGTGATGATAAAACTAGGAGAGGTTTTGGTTTTAGATTTCTTATAGATGCAAACTTAGCTCTAAGGGGAAAAGTAATTTTAATATTGTACAAAGAGAGTCAAAGATAATGGGAAATAATTCTTCTAAGTATGTTGATCCTAATGACCCAAGCTTAATATTTACTACATTCTCACCACTAGATGGTTCTACACTACGGAATAGTTTAAAAATTTCAATAGATCTGGTGATAAAGGTCTAATATGGATGATGTGAATTGGAGAAAAAACTCTATTTAGATGGATATTAGGTGTGATAAAATACCAATAAATATATATCTAATTTTTAAACCATGGATGAGATTACTTCAAGATAAATATGGTGATAGGGTTTCAAACATTATGTACAATAATTAGGAAGGAAGATACAAATGGGTTTTTTTTTAAGTATACCAAACATTGTTGTTATGAGATAGTTGAGTAGAAAGATAATAATAGTGATTGTTTTTAGGGGAGCTAAGGATAAGCTAATTTGGAAGTTGAATAACTTAGAAGAATACACAACAAAAAGTGGATAGAATGTAAAGCACCAACAAAATATAAATACCACAGGAATATGGAGAAATATTTAGGATAGCTTTAGCATTCCAAAAGTCAAAAAAATTATATGGCTAGTAGGTCATAGAAAACTTTTATCCTAGGACCTAATGAAAATGGGTTTTCATGGCCCCTCACAACGTGTTCTATGTAAAAATAAGGAGGAGAGTATAGACTATCACTTGGTATATTGCTCAATAGTTTAGGTACTATGGCTATGGATCCTTAATATTTTTTGTAAATGCATGGTGATGAATGGTAGAACTAAAGTTAAATCAATGACAATACACTTTTAAAAGTGAGACATTACAAACAATCTTGGATACATCAAAAGATACAATACTTTGGAGTATATGGATGGAAAGGAATAAAATAATATTTAAAGGAAAGGAAAGTAGTTTAGAGGTAATGAAAATGAATATTTTCTTAGCTATAGAGGAGTATAAACAAGCCCTATCAACTCACCCAATCCCTAATCTTGAAGGAGAAAGCCTTGATAGATGGAATCAACTGTCAAGTCATCAAATGGAATTATGATGGTGGGTATAGGAGAAATAAAATGAAGGTAAAAAATATAAAGTGAAAACTACTGGAAGCATAGTTGGTCAAATTAAATTTTGATGGAGCTTCTAAAGAAAATCTATGACCAATAAGAAGAGGACGAATATTAAAAAATACTAGGGGTGAGATTTTTTTATATTATGCTTTTAGTAGTGGATTTAAGGCAATAATTAAGCTAAAGCTTGGGTGGATTTGGAAGGATTAAAAATATGCATACAAATGAAATGGAATAGAGTATGGATGGAAGGTAATTCAATAATAGTGATAAATGCAATCTTGAGGAAAGCAAAGGCTCTATGGAACATACAAGGGATCATTATGGAAATAAAATACCTTTCTATATATTTTAAAGAAGTCAATATTACACATACATTAAGGAAAGGGAAGAAATATGTAAATAAAATAGATGATAGAGGGGTTTTAATAGAGGATCATGAAGTTAAAATCCCTTTCCCATGGTTAGAGGAAGTAGTAAGTTTAGTTAAAGCTAACAAGAAAAATATAAAAGGAGCAAATTCAAAATGATGTTCCAAATAATTACAAAGTTTTTTAGGGGTATTCATTTATAGATCAGTGCATTGGAGGAAACTAATAATATAGATTCGGTAAAGTGGACTATGCTTTTGTAAAGTGAGTAGAAGTTTTGTTTGCTGAAACAGAAGAAGATGATATAAGATGAACTTCATGGATGAAGGTATTTTTGAGTTGTTGGTTGGATTAAGAGATAGAGTATGGATTGGAACTTTCAACTTTTTAAGATTGCTAAACTATTTATTAAAATAATACCATTATAATTTTTTTAAATGTCATTACAATATGAATGCAAGTCATTTCATAACTCATTAAAATAGTAAAATGTTTTTTAATTATTATTTGGGATTAAAATGAATTCCACTTGTATTATATAATGACACATAGTTTAGTTATTATACTTACAACTTATTGAGTCTACTAAACTATCTTGGGGTTGCACTTATGCTTTAGGAAGGAAACTAATTGTCTAGAGATGGTAAAGTAGACTATGATAATGCAAATTTTTGGAAATATTAATCTACTAAGATGTAGTGCGTAGACATAAAAGGTAGAGTTTTAGTATTATGAAGGCTATTTTAGGAAAATTTCAAGAAAAAGGATGTTGAATTATAGAATATTTGTATTTACAAGGAAAATTGAAGAAGATCCAAAAAATAAAAATAAATTAATTAATATTTTTATGAAAAAGATGTAGGTATCTATCTATAGAAACTCAATTGAGATGATAATTAATTTTTTTTGTAAACTCTCAAGCTCTAAAGGAGACAATTATGATTTGTCAAGTGTGGGGGACCTAAGTACATTCCCTTTTCTTAAGGAAAAAAAAAACTGCTAGATAATAAATCAATTTTATAACATTCTCCAAAGGTCAAATAAATAATGTAACAACTCCATATTATGGATTTCTATTAGTAATGCGATTGAAAGTGAGGAATTCAAATAAGTTGTAGATGAACTTCAAAATATGCTTTAATATTTTTATGTTAAAGGATGAGTTAGTTTGGAATCTATAAAATATGATGGATACTCAGTCAAGTTGGAATATGAGGATTTAGAGCAATTGATATTTCCCACTCTCAAATATTTCCATTGGAATAATATTTGATAACTAGAGGGTCTTCCTAAGGCCTCAACATTCCTTTAGTTAGCAATTCAAAGTAAGATTTTTGAAGGAGATAGTCTAGAAAGAAGAGGATATTATTAAAATTTCAAATGTGCCTTGTGTGAGAAAGATTAAGAAACAACACGTCATTTGCTTCTTCATTGTATCTTTGCTCCCAAAATTTGGGATTACTTTTTCAAAAATGTAGAATGTATTGTGTAGATTTATTAATATTGAAAGAGATGAAATGTTGGATTAATTATTTTAAAGCTAAAGCATTATGTATTATGTGGAGGATTGGTCTTTAATTATTTGTTTAAATTTATGAATTGAAAGGAATAATAGATTTTTTTAAAATAAATCTCAAAATCATGCCTAAGTTTAGAACCATATTATTGCCTCTTTTCTAGAATGTTTATAGAAATGGTGCTCATCATGGAAAGTATCAAAAGCAGAAAAATATGTTAGCCACTTGGTTACAATATTTGAATATAAATGGAAGAGTCATATATAATAATTCCATTATTAAAACAAAGGATTTGCTTTGATCTATGGTAAAATAGAAATGACTAGAAATTGGGTTTATCAAAATTAATTTTAATGATGCTTCCAAAATAAATTTGAGAAAAGCTGGTGGAGGTGGTGTTTTTCAAAATAATGAAGGAAAAATTATCCTCACTACTAAAAAACATATTAAACTTCAACTAACAACTATGCAAAGGTTTCATAATAAACTACCAATATGAAAAGGTAGATGGTTATCATTAGAAGGAAGAGTGCAACTAATTAAATCGGTCTTATAGGACATTCCAACATATTATATGTCCTTGTGTACTATGCTAAAATTGATAGAAAAGGTTTAATGCATATTATGTGGTCATTTTTTGGTCAATATTACATTATAATAGGATATTTCCTTTAGTGAAATGAAGCAAGGTGTGTGATGATACAAATAGGAAAGATCTCGATTTAAGATTTCTTGCAGATGCAAACTTAGATTTAAGGGGAAAAGTAATTTAGAGATTATACAAAGAGAGTCAAAAACAATGGGCAATAAATCTTCCAAGTTAGGACATTGATCCCAATGACCCAAGCTTAATATTTACTACATTCTCACTACCAAATGGTTCAGCACTATAGCTTAAAAAAATCAATTGATTTAGTGACTAAAGGTCTAATATGAGTGGTAGGAATTGGATAAAAAATCTATTTGGATGGACACTTGATGTGATAAAAAACCACTCAATATAGACCCAGTTTTAAAAACATGGATGAGATAACTTCAAGATAAATATGGTAATAGGCTTTCAAATATTATGTACAAGGATCAATATGGAAGATACAAATGGAAATAATATTTATTTATAAGGATATAAGACATTGATGCTAGGATATAGTTAAGTAGAAAGATAAACACAAACATTATTTTGAGGAGAGCCAAGGATAAGTTGATTTGGGAGTGGAATAGTTCAGGAGAATACATACCAAAATGAGACATAAGGTCTATTATTCCTAAGGTTAAGTCTAACTAATCATTTCATGGAGATATAAGTAAATTAAAACCTAATAATTCATTTATGGATTGGAAAGGTAATTCAAGTAAGGAGAATATAATTTTAAGAGTTTTTGCAAAATTGCATTATTTGAGATTCAAGTATCAAAACATTTGTAAATTATTAAACTAGGGATATATAAGGTAGTCTACAAGTATCATCATGAAAACAAATAAATTCATTCTCATATAATACCAACTTGTTAAAGGACCTAATTAATCTTCATGGAAAAATAAAGTGAGAGCAATATTGATAGTTGAAAATATTTGGGATATTGTTAAAGGAAAAAAAACAAAACCTACTATGTTAGACTATATTACAACATTTGGGTCATGTAAATATACCACCCTTGGTACATAACTAGAGTAGGAAGTTACTTGAGAGTAAAGTAAAGTAGTTACTTGATGAATAAGTAATAAATGCACAAGTATCAATGTGCAAGGTGTCCACCTGTACATCAAGATATACTGTTGGCCAATGAATCCATATTCCTATATAAAGGGTCTCATAGTGCATGTTAGATATAGAGGTGAGATAGCAGTAGTTATTGTTGTAGTGTTGCATATATAGATTAGTGATGGAGTATAATTTAGTACTATAATAATTAGTTGCTAGAGTGTTAATTTCCTCCATTATACTGCATTTTAATATTCTTATATTTTCTAGTTATAGCATATTTTAGTATTGTGTCAGAACTCCATTACTGCTCATCTCAGCATAGCTTAGATCTTGTGATTGATTACTCTTGTATCATCAAAATCTAACAGTGGTATCAGACCTACAATAGATCAGTAGGAATAGGAAGAGTCACAAGAGAGAAGACAAGCAAATCTCAATTCCAAAATTCTTGAGATTGTATTTGGCTAGAATATTCCCATAGAGTTATAGGAAAATTCATAAAGACTAGGACTTAGCATTTCTACCAGGTTGAGTGATAGGAAAGTGATAAGGGCCAATATTGATACTATTGGTCTAAACCTGCTATATCTTTGCAAAATCAGATCCATTGATGTGCATCACTGCATACAAATGCCACTATATCAATATTATTTGTTAGAAGATCTTATTTCTATAACCTAAAGCAAAAGAGGATATTTTAGGAACCTGAGGGAAGTCCTGATACAGACCTGCACATTGCAAAATATAAAATGCCATATAAGCCTTGATCCATAAGAAAAGACCATAAAGCCTTGATTTAGAATAAAATGCCATAAAAGCTTTGATCCAGAAAAAAGGCCATAGAAGCCTTGATATAGAAGAAAAGGCCACAAAAGGCTTATTCTAAAAAAGGACTCCAAAAAATATTTTATGAGAAATAGAAGATAGGAGATTGGTGATATCCATTGAAGACTATAAATTGTATATTAGCTACAGTTTTTCCACAAGACTATGAAGACCAGGACTCAGCACAGAACTCATACCACTAGTTTCAAGAATAACTAGTGAAGTTGAAAAGGTCTAAGAAAATATCCCATTGGAAATAACAGATTGAAGATCTATTCTAGAAGAAGTTAAAGAGACTCATAGAAAGACTCATTGAAGAACTTCTATAATAAGGAAGACTTAATAAGGATGAGCAAAGTCCAGTACCTGATTCTAGAAGCGGAAAAATCCAAATATTTGATAAGGTGTTCTCATCACCAACACTTCCATAGTAGAAGTTTAAATAAAATGTCTCATCAAGAATACTAGAGCAGCTACAAGATAGAAGACCTTGGAGAGGTCTCAAGGAGAAACAAGAAGAAGGTTTGGAGAGCCTTATTGCAAAGTTCATTGAAGCTATCAAAGGATTTTCTAGAAGAACTCAAAGGATAAATTCATCTCCAAGAAGAATCTCATGATAGCAAAATATTTGGGGTAATTGTCACCACCCAAAAACAATCCCAAAAGAAAAATATTTGGCAAGTAGTTTACCAAATTTTGAGGAAGATTCACGAAGACCTTAAGACTATGATGAAGACCCTGTTTGAAGTTAAAATTCAACAAGGAAGTTGAAGAATAACACAAACAAAAGAAGCCCAAAAAATCCAAGATATTTGGAGATTGTATTTCAGAGCTAAAAAGGCACATTATAGAAGATAGATTGTCTGCCAAAAAGGATAGCAATTAGGACATCAATACTAGCTGTAAAACTTTTGAGTTGTAGAGGTCATCTCAAAGGTTAATCAATTTATCCAATACATAATCAAGTAGAAATTCATAAGCATTGGAGAGTTGCATATTAATGAATATAGAAGAGTTGTTTTAAATAGTTAAGCAAAGCCATGAATCCATCCAGTGTCAAGGTAGCAGTAAGGTGAATCAAATCATCTCGTAATCCTTCATCTACAAATCAGTAAAGGTAATCAACTTGGATACAAATAATTTTATTAGTTGAACTTTGATTAGGGTTATTATCCAGTTCCATTAAAGCACCATTATTAGAATTCAAAAGTTGCAAAAATAATGTTGTATTATATAGTCTTAAGGTGTGCAGAAGAAAATTACTTTTAAGGTTATCACCTACATAATAAAATAGGAGTTGGATATATTTCAACAGAAAGAAAAATATCATCTACCTATTGTCTATCTAAGAAAAGACTACATCCTACAATATTGATTGTAGTGCAAGTTTCAAATTGCTTTTAAAGAAAGTATTCTTTAGAATATATTATTCTTACTTCAAAGTTGTAGAGATTATTAAGTGCATTATTTAAAATTTATTAGTGCATTAAATGAGTAATAATGTAAGTCTACTATTGAACTATTCTAGATTGGTTAACTTATTTACTCTTAAAGATCATTATATGCATTCATTATTATCTTGAGGAGGAAACCAACAGAGCACAAAATTTGCAAATATCAAAGTGTCTAAAGATACTAGTCAATACTCAATATATACAATCTATTGCGACCTATAGAAGCCATCAAGTAGATCAAAATTCCTCCAAGAAGTGGAGAATAATAATGCAGGTACTAAAGCATTGAAATAAGTTACAAATCGATACTTGGAGTCTCAAATCTAAGGTGCAGTAAAGGTAGTGTAGAAATCATTCTTTCAAAAGCTTACTATAGACATGATTATTAGCTTGGATTCATTACCATATTAACCAATAAAATGAGAGTTTTATCTAGAAAATAAGACAACATCAAATCATCCCTTGCCTACAAGAAATAGTACAAAGGAGCCATCATAAGAACCAACAAAAAAAAAGCTTACAAAAGGTATTTAAAGATCTTAGGTAAAGGTGAAAAATTAAAGTATTTTATTCTAACTATTGTAAAAATATTTACACTAGTATCTTGCACCATTCTATGTAGCAAGAAAGGATAAGGATCGAGTGTCTCAATGAAACATCAACACCAGTAAGATCTATCACAAAGTGGCCAAAGGAAGGGCTCAATATGAGCAAGAAAGAAGAGATAATAGAAATTTCTTAATACAATGTCTAAATACACCCTTATAGCCATGAAAATAGTGTATCCATCAAGTAACCTGAAGTATAAAATATCACAAAAAGGCCATTGTCCATATACATCAGCCATTGTCTAGTCTACATTACAAAGGAGCATTCAAATCAACATATTAAAAGCACAAAGGGGATAGTGCATATAACCAAGCGAAAGGAGCTATACCTAGAATATAGCCTAAGAAACATATCCACCAAGTAGGAGCACTCATATCGGTCATTGGACAACCATAGAACCATTTCCAATCTCCTACGACCTCCATCAAACCAAGATCCAACCTTCAATAAGTGTTGAAGAACAAGAACGAGCATATGTTGGTAAGAAGTTTATAGAAGAAGAAAGGTGTAGGAGGGAAAATACATGTAAATTTCCACTTGTCATCTCTAACATGAAGCACTCATTATTTGAGCAAGGAAATGCTCAAACGTTAGAAGGAGCACATCAGCCACTTGGAGAAAAGCATTACAACATATTTGGAGCATTAAAAACATTAATTAAAACTCATAAGCCACTTGGAGAAAGTGTTAGACATGACCAAGAGTTACTCAAGTCTCATGCATGTTGGAGCTTATAAATCCACTTGGACACCACTCAAAGAAAGTGTTAGACCAACTACAAACATTTCCCAAGGTACACATCCCACTTGGAAGTCATCAAGAGGAGCTCATAGCTATTAAAGTACCAAAGTTCTAAGAGGAGAATAGAACTAATCCTATAGTGAAGTAGAATGAAGCCTACAATGAAGCATAACATAGCTTATAATTAAGAATAGGGAAGCTTTAGAGTCAAACTTTCATAAATATCAATAGTGAATAAGAGCATTAAATGCTCATGGTCGTAAGCGCCTGTTGAAGAAAATCCTAAGCCAGAATAGTATTGTGAGGCACAGAATTCAAAGAAATAGCACAAAGGCCTCTCTTTGGATATCAAGGTCAAAGTAGCATTGAATGAATATTTGAAAGGAATCTCCACCCAACCATCAAAGCATGTGGATCTACTCAAGGATACATGGAGCAACAAGCCTTGCTAAGGTAAAGATTAAATTTACTTGGTTTAATAAATTATTGGAGTTATAAGATATATTGGTTGATTATTAAAAAGCAATAAAAAAATCCTAACAAAGTAATAAATTATATTAGATATTTGCAAATCAAGTAGGAGATATAAGGCTAACCACCTTAGTAATTATAAAATATTTTGCAAATACTATTATTGCTATTATATTTTAATATTTCAAAAATAGGGAGTTATAAGGCATGCTACATCAAATTGTAATACTTTAGAATAAATATTAAATTATTGAAGGTAGGAGAAATAAATTTATTAAAGTATCATATAGAGTTGGAATTAATTAGAGGGTTAAAAGGAATCCAAACTAAAGGAACTTCAAAATTGATAAGTGCATAAGTTCAATACAAGAAATAAGGATAAATAGAAATTGATTAGAAAACATTACAAAATCAACTCAAGATTGAACTATTACTTCCAAAATCACGTATAACATAACATAACAACTAGGGAGATATCAGGAATTCTACAAAACCAAAAGGTTTTATCAAATTGGATCATATACTCAAGATAGATATAGTATTCTACAAATTCAAATACTAGAGAAGCAAAAGAATACTATAAACTTAATTCACTAGGGAGCCATAAGGATGTCAACTCCAAAGAACACATTAAAATATGTTATTAGAAATGGAATAAGGAAATCGCTCAGAAATACACTAGACTCAATGGAAAGCACAATTGATGATTCAAAAAAACTAATGAATAACAAGGAAGATACAGATGAAAAAGGATCAATAAGATCTAGAAAGGTTTTTGAAAACCCACAAACTAATAGTCTAGTGAAAGCAAATCTCTCATATAGTATGGTAGAAAAAATAATTGATGATAACCATACTAATAAGGATGATGAAGATCATATTCAAAAGGAAGAAAAGAATATTGATCAAAAAGACCTCATACAGATATATGAAAGGAGTAAAACTGGAATAGCTTCAATTGTACACATGGTTTAAATATCTCATCAAGGAGATAGATAAACATGATATTCCTAAATTAGAAAGTAAATAAGGTGGAATAGCTTTGCTATGTACTTATTGCAACCAAAATGGTCATGAGAAGATCAACTGCTAGAATTTCCATCCATGTAAATATTGTGGAGGAAAAAGTCATTCATATTTCTTTTGCTACTACAAATATAAGTACTATAAAATTTATGAGGAGATATTAATGTACAAAATAGATTGTTTCTTTCAAGAACTTATTTCAGAAGCATCCACTAACAATGATTTCAAGCTTGACAATTGTAGAATACAAGAAAACAGGTCATTCAGAGAATCAAAAGGAAAGAAAATGGATCAACACTGATCCACTTGTAACCTGTGAAATGATGAGATCACTAGTTCATCAAAGACACCTGATGAATTCCAAGGACAAAGATTCATTCAAATATCTTGAGACAGGAAAGAACAGTGAAACATAAAAGACAAGAAGAAACAACATAAAGACTGAAGACAAAGAAGACAAAGAGCCTAATGAAGCCAAAGAATATTCAAAGGAAGAAGATCCATATTGAAGACTAAAGTCTTCAATACCCAAATAATTCAATACAGGGGGATGTTAGAGTATATTACATCTCATGTAAATTTGCCACCTTTGGTACATAACTAGAGTAGAAAGTTACTTGAGAGTAAAGTAAAGTAGTTACTTTATGAAGAAGTAATAAATGCACAAGTTTCAATGTGCAAGTTTTAAATATGCAAGGTGTCCACTTGTACATCATGATAGAGTGTTGGCCAAGGAATCCATCTTCCTATATAAAGGGTCTCTTAGTGTATGGTAGATATAGAGGTGAGATAATAGTAGTTACTACTGTGGTGTGGTAGATTTAGATTAGTGATGGAGTATAATGTAGTACTATAAGCATCAATTACTGGAGTGTCCATTTCCTCCATTATACTACATTGTAATATTCTTATCATTTCTAGTTATAGCATATTTTAGTATTGTACCATAACTTCATTACTTCTCATCTCAACATAGCTTAGATCTTGTGATTGATTACTCTCATATCATCAAAATCTAGCATACTACAAGTGATAGAGATTCAAAATTTTGAAGAAGATGAAGCAAAAACACTAATGATAATAACTTTTGCAATTACAGATGAAATACAACCATATATTAGTTCAACATCAACTTCTATAGAAGCTTGGAAAATCTTAGCCAAGATATTTGAAGGAAAGAATAAAGCCACTATCTTAAATATTCAAACTCAATTGCATTCTCTAAAAGTGAATAGTGGTGAAAGTATAGAATTGTTCCTAAGGAAAGTAGTAGATATAAAATAAAAATTGTTAACCTTAGGATAATAGGTAGAAGATAATTTTCTTGTTCAAGTAACCTTAAGAGCACTTCCAGAAAGCTACAAGCATTTAGTTACATATTTACAAATTTTAAGTAAAGATACATCATTTGATGAGTTAGTCAATATTCTATAGGAATATGAGGTGGAAAATTTAGTAAAATATGAAATGACTAACAATGCCTTGGTTACAAAAGATAATCCACAGGGAAATATTGCCTCATCCCCAAAAGGAAGATCAATATGGAACAATAGATATTGTCAAGTATGCAGGAAGAAATGACATAGTACCAATTATTGCAAATTCAATCCTAGAAACCAGTATCAAGGAAATCAAACAAAATTTTGAAGCCAATAAAATAGGTCATTCCAACCAAGACAATATCAGAATCAATATAATCCACATCAGCAACAATTTTAGCATCCATATACTTCTCAAAATTAATACAATTACCCATAAATATAATATAGAGAAGGAAAACAAAAAGGACACTTATTTCAAGAGATTCAATAAATTTAGGAACTATAAAAACCTACATATGAACATGAAGTTAAATCTCTCTCAACAAAAATAGCATGTTATGAAGATACTAACTATTTACTTGATCAGGATACAGACAAAGAGCAAAATGAAAAAAACAGAAAAGAAGATTTCAAATTCCAAAACCAATACAAAGACCATATTGAAGACTAAAGTCTTCAATACCCAAATAATGTAATATAGGGGGTTTTTGGAATATATTACATTATTTGGTATATGCCAATGTACCACCTTGGGTACATCTTTAGATTATGATTTTATCTTATATTATAGGTTTGAGTATTTACTTTATGTAATGTAATAAATGCACAAATGTTAGAATGTTCAATGATGTAAATGTTTATGTAGTCCACATGTGTGATTCATAGGATAGGAGGATGAAAATTCATGGGTAGAGAAAATACCTCATTTATCTCCTTCTTATGATAAGTCATTACCTTGAAACTATCTATTTTGGAAGAATATAGATTAGTGCAAATAAATGACCAATGCCTTCCAAATACCCTCAAATGTTAAGTGTATCATAGGTGTCTATTTTCTCAACAAGTGTCAATTGGTTCAAGAGAAATCCACTTATAAAGTGGTTTGATTGGCTTGTGGGAAAGAAGCATTTAGGTTCAACTAGCAATTAAGTGATTTGCTCACTTCCTAGAGATAATTGCTTGCCAACCTATGGATGGGTAAAAATAAAGGTATATATCTCAAGAACAACCTTTTAAAAGGGGAATTTTAGAATGTAGTGGCATACTTACTTATTTTAGAAGCCTTTTAACCTATTAGAGATACATTTAGAGGTATGCAATATTTGGAGGTACATCATTTTGTTAGATATATACCTAAATATTTACTTTTAATAGGAATTATTACATCATAGATAATGTGAATGTAAGTTGAGTAAAACTACTCAACACATGGTACGTAAGATCCACTAGAAGTCAAGGGTAGTTGCAAGATTAGTTATGGTTTGTTATGCTAAAATTGGGCATCCATTGTATTTAAATATCCATTATTTCATAATGTATTTTATTGAAGAATTTAAGCATTATAAATATTAGTGGTATCAAATTGGGTGGAAGGAAGAGCAAACTCTCCTTCCAATCCCTTCCATTTGCTTCAATCTAGAGGGTTTAAACCCTACAAAATACCAAGGTTTAACCTCAAGATAAAGATGTAACTATTATCTCTATGAACCATTCCCATGAAAGATTCCAAAATATCAAACTCTTGCTAAGAAGGGTATCAAGATAAAAGTCCTACCAAAAGACCTTAGTAGAGGTAGTATCAATATCAAGATAAGAAATCCTATCAAATATCAACTAAACTCAAGCAAAATAAAGTAATCGAGACACTCAAACTTGAAATTTACAAGCAAAAGTGAGTCACCAAGACTACAAAGAAAAATCATCAAAAGGATAAAATATATACACATACCTTGTTTTATTTTAAAAGAGTATAAATTAATCACAAGGCACACATGAGTACAAACTGTTAGATATTGATGTTGTATATTTAATGAAATAACTACCACAAGGTATAAAATGAGCATGCAATATTAAATATATGAAAAATACAATATACTAAGCATGTAAATATCATGAGAAACTTCTGCAACTACTCATAAATAAGCCATTAATGAAAGCTCATGAAAATAGTATATTGCTATAAAATGGAGGTCTCAAACTCTCCATATTTCATACATGCTCTACATTGTATATATCATATCAACTACTACTCTACCTTGGGTACACCAAAATTGTTTCTCTCTCTCCATATCTTTTTCATGTCCATAAAAAATAATATATATAATGAGAGGTGACTCTTGACCTTTCATCTTCCTATGACTCTTCACCTTCCTATTCTATGGACTCATGTGCACATGGACAACATGCACATTTACATCATCAAGTACTTTGCACATTCTAACACTTGTGTGTTTATTACATTACATTAAATAAATACTCAAACTCTAATCTAAGATAAACTCCTAATATAAACATGTATCCATGGTGGTACATTAGCATGTACCAAATAATTTAATATATTCTAACACCCCCTTGTATTACATTATTTCAGTATTGAAGACTTTAGTCTTCAAATGGTTTTCATCCTCATTCTAGAACTTGAACTCTTCTTTTCTGCTTTCTTCAGTGTACTCTATGTCTGTATCATGATCAAGTAAATAATTTTTTTTTTCATCTTGTTCCTTTAGTTCACTTTGATCTATATTCAGCTTGAAATTATTTTCTTTCATCTTCATATTTTCTTTTTTGTCATGCTTCTTCTTCTTCTTCTTCTTCTTCTTCTTCTTCTTCATTTCTGCATTTTTACTAGTGATATATCTTCTTCATGGTGAGTTAGTATATCATCACAATAGTATTGGCCATGATTTTAATATTTGGCCATTGATTTAGTATATCTATATTCAGCTTTGAATAGTACTTCATGAAGATAACCAATTAATATCATAAAATTTCCTTCTTTTGTTTCCTTTAGAAACAAAGAGAATATTTCTTTTTACTAGTAGACAAATATTTGTATCCATCAAAAGTATCTATTAAGTTTTGTGAATAAAATTTCAATTCATGAAATAGTTCTTCATTATTGAATGTATTCCTCACTATATCATCCAGGCTTCTTCTAATTTAATCTTTGAAGTCAAATTCATTATAGCGCCCTAGTATTATATATTAAAAATAGTTTTGATAGAATATTTTATTGTTCAAAGCCTTTGAAGTTTTCTACCTTATGACTCCCTAGTTTTGAGTATGAGATCAAATTTGATAAGATCTTTCCAATTCTTAAGTTTTGTAGAATACTTTGTATCTCCCAAGTGTTTTGAATGTAATATGGTTTTAATAAAGTACTTAGATTTCTTTTGAGTTGAATTCCTTTTGTCTCCCTAATGTTCAACTTCTATTCTTCACCTTATTTCTCTCTATTTGTGAATAGAAAGCTAAAGATAATTTTTTATGCAATTTCAAGTTTGATAAGGTTCTCTATTTTCAAAAACCTTTAAGTTGGATTCCTTATGTCTCATTAATTTGAGCAAGAGACTAATACAAATGTAATTTCCAACTTTTCAAAGAACTCTATGTTGTGATTCTTATACCTTTCAATTTTCAATAATGTAGTTTCTAAATTTCAAAGATTTAAATTGGTGTTGAACTCCTTATAACTCCCTAATTGGAAATTTAGAAAACTAATGTATTTGCAAATTCAATATTTCAATTTCAATGTGGAAATCCTTATTTCTCCAAGTTAAACAATTTGCAAATATTTCAATGCCATATGAATTTCAAAAGTTGTATAAAGTAATTTCAAAACCTTTCAAAATGCTTCTTGCTTCAAATATTTCTAAGGCATTCAATACTTCTTC
Source organism: Wollemia nobilis (assembly GCA_028583015.1). Classification (NCBI taxonomy): domain Eukaryota; kingdom Viridiplantae; phylum Streptophyta; class Pinopsida; order Araucariales; family Araucariaceae; genus Wollemia; species Wollemia nobilis. Next base: position 4,434,327 of record JAQPPZ010001056.1, on the reverse strand, counting down.
TAAGGTTATAATTTATTACCTTATTTCTCCTTATATTCAAATAACCTTAAGTATAAAAGCTTAATTAATCTTATCCTCAAAAAATAAGCTTTATACCTCCTTTAATCTTTGCAAAGGTTTTGATTTAAATATTTCTTACCTCCTCGTATATGAGATGCGTCAAACTTGACTTGCTTCAACTCTGTAACTTGCACTCAAAATAGTCTTCTCTCTTGCTGCAATTAAAGTATCTCCTTGCTCGTTAAATTTGGCCATATGAAGTTTGACTCTCCTCTATGCTTTTCAAGCTTTTCCAAGGTGCTCAAGTTTTATTTCCATGCACTCACTCTGTTCTTTGTAGACTATATTCATCCCATGCATTAATAGACACTCTTAGACATTGTGCCTTCCTCCAATCATGATTTACATTTTGAGTTTCAAGTGCCAAGTGGCATCAAATATCCTTTGTTCTTCTATGGTTGTTACTTATGGCGCTCTATCCAATTGATCTTCGCTCAATGCTTGGCAAGAGCGTTATATTTCTTGAGCCTTGAATTATCTAATGATATTATGACTTCTTGAATGTTATAAATGTAACTATACTCTTCTCTTATGTGAATTTTAATGTCCTCCATATGGAAAATGGCTTCTTCAACACTTTACCTTTCATATGATGCTCCTAACACACCCTAAATTAGTTATTTTGTTGCTTGGATCTCAAACATTCAAAACTCTCTTGTTCTATTTAGCTTACCAACATCCACCTAAGTTCTTTTGGCTATCACTTCTCCAATGCTCTCCTCCTATGGTAGTTTCAACATCTGATGATTCCTTTGTAATGAAGCTTGCTTCATATTTGGTGGCACTCAAACTCTTTGATGTTTCAACTCCTCCAAGTAACACTGCCTTCTATAAAAATTTTGTCTTTCATTTTTATATTACTTTCTTTGTCTAACATTGTGGATTTTCTTCTCTATGGTGGCTCAAGTTTGTTATGGTGGCTCCTCCTCCAATAGGGTGGTGTTTCTTCACTATGGTGGTTCTACCTTTCAATGGTGGCTCGACTTCACTATGGAACCTCTTCTACGCCTTTGGTGATTTATCTTCACCAAAAATTTTCCACACTAAGCACACCTCTCGATGTCTTTAGACACTACAAATCTGCCCTGCCTTTGTTCACTATTGAATCTCTTTCTTTTGCTCAATAGGACTTAGAAAAATCTGCACTTCAATTATAAACACAACATATGCTTCTTCTACTTATCACTCCCTTTTTGAGCAAGTTTTAACTTCTACCTTTGTTGTTTTTTTTGTAGATTTCAAGATAATAATGAAGTCTCCTTCCTTGTCTTGGAGATACTTAAATAAAACTAGCTTTTTCTCCTTAAATAACTCTTAATATGGTGCTTTCAAAAACCTTAAAATGAACTAGATTTAATACTTTAAAAATAAACTTTCATAGCACCACTTTTACACACCTTTTGGCCTCCTTTTGTAGCTAGTATTTTTGGTGATTTGGTTCACCTATTTGATGCCCCGATTTAGTGAAATTTTCAGCTTCAATTCCTTTTTATTTTCTTCCCTAAACTTGTCAATATTGCAGCTCTCCTTTCTACTCAAATGTTGCCTTAGATTTATCAATTTTGCAGCTCTAATTTCTGCCCAAATTCTCTGCTTTTTAGCCTTTAATTTTCTGCTTGAAAATATGATTATTGTGGCTTCAATTCTCCTCCAAACTCATTCTCTTGGACTCTGAAATTTGCAGCTATTAGTGCTGCCCAAAATGTTGCCCTCTTGTTGTCCTAAACTTTGTAATTTTCAGATTCTAATGCAGCCAATTCCTCCTTCATTTTGCTGTCCTTAACTCTCTCAAATTTTCTAGGAAACTCCTTCAATTCATAGCTCTAATATTGCTTTCCAAAACCCTTTAGTTTTTTGTCCAAAACTCCTTTAATTTGTAGCCTCCAATGGTGCTCAAAAATCAGCTTCTATGCTGTCCAATTTTCTTGATTTACTGCCTTCTTTTGCTGCCAACTCCTCCTTCAATTTTGTGTTCAAGAGCTCTTCAAAATCTACCCAAATCTTCTCTAAATTGCAGCTCTATGTCACCTTGAATTTATTGTCATGTGAATCTTCAAATTTTTCTGAAAAATCAATAATATTCTCTTCTATAAATTAGCCTTCAAATCCTTTGTGGATGTCCTCAAAACTCTCAAATCTAGTGGCCTCTTCTAGCTTCTTTCTCCTTCAATATTCCTTGTTAAATTTTGACTCCAAATTGGGTCTCTTTGCTGGCCTTCTCCTCAAGAATCTGAATGTCTTGAGGTCTTCAAAAATTTCTTCCAAAATTTGGAAAACTTCTTTCCAAATCCTTCTTCCTTTTTGGGCTTGTTGTCGGATGGTGACAATTATCCCAAATTCTTCTTTTCAGGAGCTACTCCTTGCAATATTCTCCCTTGAGATTTCTTCAAATCTCCTCCAATGGCCACTTCTTCAATTTCTTCAATAGGGCTTCTCTAGCCTTCTTCTTCTTTCTCCTTCCAAATTTTCTTGAGACCTCTTCTTTTGGGTCTTCAAATTATGTAGCTTCTCAAATATTCAATAGGAATTTTCTTAGTCCTTATCTATCTTCAATCTTCAGTATTATTTCTTCCAAATATGGAAGTTCTTCAATGGGACCTCTTTCTTGGGTCTTCTCCTTCTCAATATTCAATAAAGTTGCTTTCTTCTTTCTTCAATCTGGAGTCTTCAATATTCTAACTTCTATGAGGACCTCCTTCTTGGTTCTCCTCAATCTTCAATGGAGATCTCTTTCTTGATTCTCCTCAATCTTCTATCTTTAATAGGGCTCCTTTGGCCTCTTCCTCTTTTCTCAATCTGAATCTGAAATCTTCAATATTCAAATTCTGCAATGGGACCTTTTTCTTTAGGCCTCCAAATTCTTCAATCTTCAACTTGTTGCTTCAAGTATTGGATCAATTCCAAAGAAGATATTCTTCCTAGCTATTGTAGGAAGCTTCTCAAATTTTGAGAATTAATTTTCTACAACAAAAAACTTAGATAGTAGCAAGCAAATACATGCAAATATCCAGATCTCTATAAATCAATAAGCATCACTAGTTATCCTTCAATCTAGTGGAAAAAATCTATGTTGAGTCCTAGTCTTCACGAGTTTTCCTACAACCTTGTGGAAAGAATCTAGCCAAAAAGCAATTTCAAAAATTTTGGAAATGAAATTTCCCTATCTCCTCTCAATATTCTTGTGGCTCTCCCTATCTCCTATCAATCTCCCTTATGGCTCTGATACCACTATTAGCTTTTGATGTTGTATATTTAATGAAATAACTACCACAAGGTATAAAATGAGCATGCAATATTAAATATATGAAAAAGATAATATACTAAGCATGTAAATATCATGAGAAACTTTTGCAACTACTCATAAATAAGCCATTAATGAAAGCTCATGAAAAGGTCTCAAAATCTCCATATTTCATACATGCTCTACATTGTATCTATCATATCAACTACAACTACTCTACCTTGTGCACACCAGAATTGTGTCTCTCTTCCTCTTTTTCGTGTCCATACAAAAGCATATATAATGAGAGGTGACTCTTGACCTTCCATCTTCCTATGACTCTTCACCTTCCTATTCTATGGACTCATGTGCACATGGACAACATGCACATTTACATCATCAAGTACTTTGCACATTCTAACACTTGCATTTATTACATTACATTAAGTAAATACTCAAACTCTAATATAAGACAAACTCCTAATCTAAACATGTACCCATGGTGGTATATTAGCATGTACCAAATAATGTAATATATTCCAACATAAACCAACAAGGTGCACAAATTATAAGCCACTAAGGTGCACATAGGCATAAACCAATAAGGCACATAGGCTCAAGGTAATATTTTTTAACCAAAAATAGCTCAATTTCCAATGTTGTTGCTTTAGTATTATTCTTGGGTGATCTATGTCTCAATGGATTGAGGAAAAAATTGAAATATATATCAAAATCTAGAGAATGACATAGTGAAAACTCAAAAATAACAAGGATAACATCAAGACATCTCAACTAGAGACCAAAATCAGTCTTCTTATCATTCAAATTTAAATATACATTGAACCATTAATGACCAATGGACATTGCATCAACAATAAAACTCAAGTGATGTAGGAGCATCACATTCTAACCCTCTTCCTCTTAAATTCCTAATGGTCATTTGTTCTTTTAGTTTGTTATTTTTGTAACTATTCCCCTACAACGGTCTTCTCTTTCTAACAACCATATTATAATAGTCATGTTGTAACGGTCATATTGTAACGACCATATTGTAATGATCATATTGTAATGACCATGTTATAACAGTCATATTGTATGGACCATGTTGTAATGATCATATTGTAACGGTCATGTTGTAATGGTCATATTGTAATGATCAAATTTCTCAGAGCTTGTAAATGATCATTTTGATCTGTAGTTAGGCAGTGGGCTATGAGCTTCGTACTGCCACTTGGTGACCTTGGTTGGATTGTAATTTCAAAGTTGTGATCTAATACAAAATCATATATTTATTACTTAAGAGGCTTGATGTTATTGTTATTTAATTAAAAAGTGTATCTTTATTATCTATGTTGTGTGTGTGTATGTTGGTTGGCTTCTACTATGGTGCTGCTACATCATTTGATATCAAAGCAAGTTGTATCTTGGTAGAGGAGAGAAGGTCTATATTTTGATAATGAGACTATGGGAGAAGACAATAGATCAAAGGTTCATGTAGAGGAAGAACCAGAGGGGAAGCCAAAGGAGCATCATTTTGAGGATAGGTTGATTAGGGCCTTGGAAGGAAATAGAGATGGGATCAAGGTTGATATCCTTGAGTATACAGGAGGGTTAAAACCAAAAGAGTTGATATATTGGTTGAATAGCATGGAGAAGTTTTTTTGAGTGGAGAGACCTTTCAGAGGAAATAAATCAGCACTCTATGCAGTGCTTGCAGGAGGTTTGTTATGTAAATCCTCAGAAGAAGAAATTGATACTTTGCATAGTGCTTGCAGGAGGTTTGAGATATAAAACCTTGGAAGGAGATTGGTACTCTAAGGAGTGCTTACATATGTGTGGCACTCTATGGAGAGAAATTATGAGTTTTATCAAAGGAACTTGCAGGAGCAGAGTTCTTTTCAACCAAAGGAGAATGATGCAGGAGCATCACATTCTAACCCTCTTCCTCTTAAATTTCTAACGGTCATATTTTCTTTCGGTTTGTTATTTTTGTAATTGTTCCCCTACAACGGTCTTCTCTTTGTAACGACCATATTATAATGGCCATGTTGTAATGATCATATTGTAATGACCATATTATAACAGTCATGTTGTAACGACCATGTTGTAAAGGTCATATTGTAATGACCATGTTGTAACGGTCAAGTTGTAATGATCATGTTGTAACGGCCATGGTGTAATGGTCATATTTTAATGATTGAATTTCTTAGAGCCTATAAATGCTCATTTTGATTCATAGTTAGGTGGTGGGCTGTGAGCTCTGTACCACCATTTGGCAATCTTGGTTGGCTTGTAATTTCAAAGTTGTGATCTAATAGAAAACCATATTTTTATTACTTAAGAGGGTTGTTGTTACTGTTATTTAATAAAAAGTGTACGTTTATTATCTATGTTGTGTCTATGTATGTTGGTTGGCTTCTGTTGTGGTGTTGTTGCATAATCAAAAGCATTGATATTCTCACTATTGACAACATCAATAAGGTCAAATAAGGTGCTTTTTAAGTTCCATCAAGATGTTTCATAAGCAATAATTTCCAAAACCCAACTCATTCTGACAAAAAATAAAGAATCAATAAAACACACCAGAATTTCAATTAGAAGTAATAGTTACAGATATAAAATGCATCTAAATATACTCCATATATACACCTAGAATTATTTGAGTAAGGATATCCGATGCCAAAATTTAGTGATTTAACTTGTATATGATAGTCATTGCAGCACGTGCCTTGAGAGGTAATTCCAATTATCAAAAAATCTCAAAGAGAATCATTCTTGCTTGACATAGATATCAAGCATACCTTTGAATATATTCAACATCATTATGATCAAACTATGATGTACAACATAGCACAAATGATCAAAATAAAAGTTACCATAAAAATATTTACATGGTCTCAAACAATATCATAATGTAAAATAGCATGACACATGGAGTCATAAAAACGTAATCAAAATCAACAAATAGATAAGTGCACACTTATTTACAATAAAAAAGGGATATTTATTTTGACATTAATAGTGGGAAGGCTCATTAGATCCTATAATATTTTTACTCCTCTCTTAGTTGAATGCAAGTGTAATGGAGAAGAACCTATAATATTTTAAAGAATCAAAATTTCTTGAAAGCTTTTGATAGGAGAAATAAGAATTACCTATATTTTTACCTAGAAAGACACTAACTTTCTTATAATTTGAGGTATTAATTAAATCATAAGTATAGGCTTATATATACACATCGAAAAGAATTTTTCAAGTTTAATCCTATGGAAGAAAAGTTTTCAAGTTTTGTGAAAGTTTGATATGTTTAGTGATGCACCAAAGTTATTATTGCTTGATTTCCAACTATTAAGGGAGAATCATTTTTCTACCTAGAAGACCAAAATCAAACACAACTCAAATTTGAATAAGTATGGAGAGTAGTTGATGGGAAAATTACCCATCCTAATGAAAAATATGAAGAGTAGACAAAATTTGACAAGGTAGATAGAAAAGCATGATTGATCATCATGTTTGGAGTAGCTAATGAAGTAAAACCATACATTCGAGATTTTACCATAGATAAATATTCATGGGAGAAACTTCATATAGTATTTGAGCAAAGAAACTAGAATCAGATTATGTTTATCCAAATTCAACTTCATTGCTTGAAAATGAAGAATGGAGAAAAACTTGAATCTTTCTTGAGAAGATTTATAGAAATACAGGAATTGCTTCAAGATTTAGGATAAAATGTATTACACGAGACACCTTTTCCTATCCTTTTAATATCTTTCCCTTCACAATATAATGTATTTATCACAACTTTTAATATAACTAAGCAAACACCAATATTGGAGAATTTGGTGAACCTACTTCAAAAAGTAGATGCCACACACATAACACAAGAAGAAGAAGCTATTCACACAAATAAAAAATACAAGAAATAATTCAAAATAGGAAGAATACCTCAACACCCATACCAACAATAGAGGAATAATTCTCACATACAAGGAGACTAGTAGCAAAGGAATAATTTTTATACATAAAAGGTGTGTGAACTTTGTGGAAAGAATGGATACACAATAAAGAAATTTTGGCACAATCCCATCATAAATAAGTTATCAACAACAAAATAATTCATCATCTAATAAGAAAAATTCAATTTATAAAATGGTACAACATAGTAATGTAGTCAAAGACAACCAAACTAGAGAAGAAGAAATAGATCACTCTTAAGAAGAGGAGCATGTATGTGTTGCACATTGGTATGACTTAGAAGCAACCAATATTATGAACCATAAAAAAAGGTTTCATCCAAGTCATACTAGAAAAGTATTTCTATATTATAGTGCAACCAATGACATCAAAATCTTAATTTATTGTTGCAAGCCACTAGAGAGCTAGCAAGATAACAAGATGAATGATCAAATTTTGCAACTTCAAATAAAGCATAATCAAGCACCAAATATGAAACAATTTGATGATGAGAAAATCCATTTCAAATATGATTCATCCTCATCCATAGAATAATAAAAATGGTATATCAATAAAAATCAATAATCCACATCAAGTACTTAAGATTCGACCATGTTCATCAAAGGTATGTATCATTACCAACCAAAGAAAGAATGAATACATCACTTTCCAGAAACAATATCTTATTTAGATGGACAAAGCCAACATAAATAAAAATAAACAAAAAATTATTGACCTCACTATAGAAAGTGATGATCAAAATATGAAGTGGTAGCAATTCACTAATGCAAAAACATGATAATGCAACATAAATTTCTTTATAAGGAAGAATATGATGTTTCAAACATACTTTTTATGAAGAGGTATGCATATTTATATTCACAAGAAGATAATTAGTAAAACCAAATATTCACTAAGCATTATTTTTTAGATATGTATTTATAATGAGTATGTAATTGAAGTGTGTGATTGGTAGTACTCGATACTCCTAGGTATCATAGTATAAATTCCACATCGAGGGAGGGGAATTTCTCTCTTTCAAAACTAGAGATCCCAACATCATCCTAAAAAATTAATTTTACTCAATATAAGAGTTAGATCCAAATCCAGAACCAAGATCTAAAGCCAAGATCAAAGGCCACAATTGGAGCTAAGACTATGGTGTAATAAGAAGGGTATGTTAAGAATTATTACATTATAGATATTATGAATTTAAGTTGAGAAAAACTGCTCAACACATGGTATGTAAGGTCCACTAGAAGTCAAGGGTGGTTGTAATATTAGTTATGGTTTACTATGACAATTTTGCATCCATTGTATTTAAATATCCATCATTTCATAATGTAAATCATCAAAGCATCTAAGCATTAGCAATATCAACTTTTACTAGGAATAATAGTTTCTAAAACTAAGTAACTCAAAGTTAAAATCCTACTATAAATAAGAACCAAGGGATCCATTGTAAACATATTTTTGCCATAAAAATCTAGAGCTATACTATGTGAAACCTACATTTTGCTTTCTATCTCATGAAATTGGTGAGAAATTGGAAAGTCTTTCAATTTTCATCAGTGACACTACCCTCTTGGATTATAAAATGTGTGATGATTAAGGCATAACCCTTTTTCCAATATTGTAATTCACTCCACAATTTTGTATATGTTAAATGGAAACATTATTGTTATTCAGATTCTCATGTATTGATTTATTACATAGTTCCTTGTTGTGGTTACAACCATATTTTTTTATTTCATTCCCTTACATCCTTAAACTTTAAAATTTAATTTTCATACAATTAGAGTAAATTAGATTAGAATTTAGAAAATATAGTGGGAAGTTGGCCTAAATACAAAGGCTGGAAAAATCCACAAGCCCTTGTTTAACTTGTTGAAAGGATGGAATTAGGGTGCATTATTGGTCAAATTGGAAGTCAAAACTATTCCTCGATTCAATACTCATCCATATAGATCTCCATTGATAAGATTTTGTTTTGTCCCTATGTTATAATTGATGGAAAAGTTTGCAAAATCTTACCTTTAGCCTCTTTATCTCTCCTAGTATATGATAAAATATATTTGAAATAATTACTTGTTTCCTTCTTGTTTTCTTCCATCTAGAGTTGAAACATTTCTTATGTGATGAAAAGAAAATTTTATTTTGGCTATAGAATAAAATTTTCGGTATTTCTATCTCCTTCCTTGAGCCATATCTACCTTGATTTTTGGAACCAATATGACTCCTCTTTTTCAATACATTATGATAATCATAAAGCAATTGTTTTTTCTTGAACATAAGAATCTTGGTTCATTCCATTTACTTCTACTATCTCTTGTAAAATTTTGAGCTTCATTTCAATTTCTTATTTTCTTTAAATATTTTACCAAAATATTTGGCACTCCAAATATTAGTTTGACCCTTTAGGTATATCATCTTTTGAACAAACATGTTAATACATGATCCTCCAAATTTTTCTTCATCCCAACAAACAACCATCTGAAAGAAATCAAGGTCTTGGAGCCATATTAACTAAAAGATAAAATCTTTGGATCATCATTATTAAGTAAATCATTTCTCAAGATAATGATTTAATGATTTGATCCTACCTATAATAAAATCTTTGAAGATATGGTTGTTGGTTGTAGGGGACTTCCCTGGGAAGTCCTTCTCCACTTCCCTGCAGCCCATCCCTGGTTCTATCCCAGATCCCTGGTCCTGTCCTAGTTCCTTGGCACTTTCTTTGCCCTCTTTCTCGACTGGATGGTGATGCAGAGAATCTCCTTGGGGTGGGAGGTCACATACCCATTTTTTTGCCCCTTTCCATGCCTTCTAGTGGGGTTTTTTCTAGTGCCTATGATCTGGGATATCCTTGGGATTTTTTGGGATGTCCCTGGGTTCTATCCTAGTTCCTTAGCACTCCCTTTGCCCTTCCTCCCTGGCTGGATAGTGTTGCAGATGATCTCCTTGGGTGGGAGGTCATTTATTCTTTTGTTTACCCCTTTCCATGCCTTATGGTGGGGTTTTCTTTTGGTGTCTGTGAATTGGAACGTCCCTAGGGTTTTTTGGGATGTCCTTGGGTTTTTCTTGGGTCCTCCCCTAGGATTCTTGAGTTACTTTAGGAATCCAATTCCTTGGAGCTTGCTGCTTTGTCTCATTTTCTTGTAGGGTCCTATTTGGAGCTGAGGACCAAAGGTTCTTCTAGTGCAAGGCATTATGGATTGGGATTTTGGCTTCATGAGAAGCTCTTCACAATTTTTTTTGGCTTGATATGGGACCACGTGCTTATTCTTGTGGTGCTACTCTTTGGGTTTTCAGATGTGGGCTTGGTGGTGGGTTCTCAATATTTTTCATGGCTTGGAGAATGGGCCTCTATGCTGATTGTTGTTGTTTTCTTGTTGGTCATCTCCTTTTGGATCCCTAAAGCTACTCGTCGATGGTGTTGGAGGATTCTTTAGAGTTCTCACTACTTTTTTAGTCTTGAGGGAGACCCTGCACTTATTTTTGGTAGCTCATGCTTCATGGCTCAATCTGTTGAGGTTTCATGGGACCTCCCCACCTATTTTTTTTGGATCGTGGTTCTGCATTGATTTTCTCTTTGTCTCCTTTGGATTCTAGGTAGTTATCATTGTTGCATCGAGACTTCTTGGCCTGGTGTTGTGGCTTCCTTGGGTTTTTGTTGGTTTTTAGATCGATTTGTTGCATCCTTGTTGTTGCTTCTTGGTATGTATCCTTCTACTATGTCCTAGGATATCCTTGACGGGATTGATTTTTCAAATTCCATTTTTTTGCATTTACCACTTTATTTTTTAATTTTAATTTTAAATTTTAGTGGAGGGCAGGATGGCCTTGTTTCAATTGTTCCATCCTTTAGACGGGATTGTTTTGTTTAATTTCCTGCTTTAAGTGCTTTTGTATCTTGTGTTTTATTTTTCAAGTAATTCTAGGTAGGTCAACCCTATTTTAATTTTTATTTGCATGTGTTGTTTGGGTAGGATGACCCTGATCCTCTTCTCCATCCTTCGTGCACATATCGTAAGGATTCCCTGGGCGGTATGGCCCCATTTTAGTTTTAATTTTTTCTCATGTGTTGTGTTTTGCATAGCCGATTTTGGGCAGTGTGGCCCTTTCTTATTTTTCCTGTATGTGCTTGTCCCACTTGCTGTGTGGGTAGGTTTTAGGATTTTTGTAGTTTGCATCCTTCGGGGAAGGATTTTCTATTGTATCCTTAAGGTTTTTAAGCGATCTCCGCTATTGTTGTAATCAGTTTTTAGATCTCTTGATAAAAATCCAATTAAATTTAAATTTAACTGATCAAAAAAATATTTGAAGAGATTGTATTCTTTCTTTGCAACCATATATTGGATAACAAAAAATATATCCAATTTTTCTACTATATGAGTTTGCCAATGTATGTATTATCTCATGTATATTAAAAACTTGAAGGAATAGCATCCCAAATGTGATTACAATTGAGAAACAAAGTGAAATATTATATTGATTTAAAACATCCAAGAGTCCTACCCTTATTTTTCAAAGGACATTGAAATGTATTAGAGTTCCACCCTCCCCTAGAATCCATCACTCATAATTCTAAATCATTATTGTATTTGAAAAAAATAACTTGTTAAGGTACTTCCAACATCTTTGATGAAGAGTAACTATAGTTGGAGCATATACATTAATAAACCAACTTTGATGTTTTTTTTTTTTTTTACAAAAATAGACTAACAACCCAATTACTTTTTGCTTCTAGCAATTACTAATCTCGTTTGCATTTATCCTATACTATAGAAATACCACTAAAATCTCTTAGAGAATAAAATTCCAAATAATACCCCATATTATAAATATAAATGCATGCATCCTTTCATTACTCACTACTTAATTTTATTTTTTACATAGCAATTCCTTAATAAATCTTTTTTTAGTGGTCTTATTCATACCACTAATATTCCATGATACCATTTTCATCCTAACTTTTTATTTTTATTAGTGGACTCAGCCCCACTTCTCGTTGACACCTATGATATTTATTTTTATTTTCCCAAATTAATGTCCCTTTGAGTTTCTCTTCTTTTTGTTTTTGCTTTTAAGGTCTTCCTATTCTTTTTTCATTTCTACCAACACTTTTATCTTCATCAATCTCTTCAATTTTTCCATGTTGTTCATAACGAGACTTATCTATAGATATTTATGTTGCCCTATAGAATCTAAAATGCAAGGATTAACCTCATAAATATTTCTTCTTTATGATGTCCTAAAAACCCTAAAGTACAAGGATTATCCTCCATATTACTGACTTTCTTTTTTTTATAGATAGAAAAAAGGAGTTTTGAAAGGGACCTCAAACCTTTTACAACCATATGCCAAAAGGAAAAAAAAGGGTGATCATCTTACCAGAGAGAAAAAGGAAACCATCTCTATAGACCAACAAACTAGAGTAGGCTTCAACAGACCGATAGACAAGAGAAGAGAGGGAAATTATCCTTGCAGAGCAAACCAGGATAAAAAATAACAGACAAGCAATAGACAATAAGACCAAAAAATCACAGCCATGAAGGTTCATCCTACTCATTAGGGTGGTCCTAATGAGTCAAGTCAGCATTAAGCTCATCCTTCCTTCCTTGGTTACTACCATTATTCATTGTGGCAAGGATATTTCCATCCTAGAGGATTGTGGATGATGTAAAGTTTAAGAGTTCCACCATGCTGGCCCAAGACTTTTTTTTTTTTTGGATTTTCCCACATCCGTAGAATGATTCCATTTGGAGCCTTCCTCAGTTTTTATCTTCTTGGGCTTCATCGAGGTCATCTCTAGAGAATATTCTGACTGGTCAACATCCATAATTTTATGTTTATCGCCTAGGCCACACCCACTTCTGTATGAGTGGTGGTAAGATCCAAAATTAGTAGGAGATGGGGTGCAAACAAGGGTTCTAGATTTACCTTTGGCTACACCAGTAGAGTCATCCTTTGAGTCATCATCATTAAGTATTAAGGTTGAAGGAACTCCTTCCTGGCTACCAATAACAGCAAGAGTCACCTTGTCAACTTCTTTCTGCACCACGTGATGATACAACATGAGGTGGAGGTCCTAGTGCTTGGTATGGGTGGAAGACCCATCCCTGAAATTCGATACAAAAAGTTCCAATGATCGAAAGAGATAATCAAGAATTTTGATCTTCCTCACCGCACGTATATGGTTCAAAAACATGATATGAAAGCTCCTTAAGGGTGATCGAAACCACCTCCAATATACGACCTTCTTAGTTAAGAACCACCTCTAACTAGTCTTTCTCATCCAAGAACAACACCTCCAATGTGTAGTAGAAAACAGGTGAAGAGCAATGTTTCCCATGCAAAAATAAAAAGCCATCTAGAAATTTGAAGCATCAGCACCTTTCGAAATATGCATGCCACCGAAGGAGGTTGGTATTTTATCAGCAAGCTTGAGGTCAAGGAGCATTGAATTGGGTGCCCAATATTTAGTAATTACTTTCTTATGCTACCCTAGAAACCCTAAATTTCCATGGATATTATATTCATTTATTTATTATGTTACTCTTAAAATATTAAAGCACGAGGGATACACTTTATATTACTTTCATTTTTATTACGAGAAGATTTTATGCTATTTGAAAAAAATGAAGATGATTTATCTAGATTAGTTTAACCTATTTCACCTCATTTTCTTTAAAATCTACCTCTCAGTCTTCCTTTTCACCTTTGACTATTTCTAAATTTAAACTTGCATATTGGACTTCATCCCTTGTGCCATTTTTTCTTCTAATGGTTTATTCGAGTAAACTATAATGGACTTCACAATTTTATTATGTGAAGGGGATTTCTCTACCACTTTCTTGAGAGTAGAAATTCCTTGGTTTAACCTAGCTTCTCCTATGATATGATCTCCTTTCTTCTTATTCAAGTTTATCTCATGACCAAAAATTAACATCTATTTCTTTAAGGACATTAAACACTGAATAATAATTTGATTGCTATCAATACACAAATATGCATACAAGTCTCTTGGATATCTCAATATACTCTTGGTGCTTCACCTTTATCTCTAATTGTTTAACTTCTCTCATTCTCCCATGAGGTGTAACATAATAATCAAATATTGTGATAATTATCCAAAAATTGTAATAAAGATCTATAAAAAAATATTTTAAGGTATCATACATGGCTAAAAATGCATTGTTTACAAAAAATTAATACCCCTTTAATTTTGAAGGTAATGAAATTATGGTCTAGCTCTAGATCTAGCATTGGCTCTTTCTCCAGCTTTGGTACTGGCCCTAGATATAGAACTAGCTCTTTCTTGGGCTCTAGCATTAGCTCAGGCTTTGGGTAATCACCTTTGGATTTACCTCTAGAACATCATCTCTATGTCTTACTTTGGATCATTACCTCTAGGTAAACCTCTAGGTTTACCTTTGGGTCATATTCTCTTGGTCAATATTTGGGTATTTCTTTAAGTTATCACCTATAGTTTTATCTCTAGTTCATCATTCAATTTCTTCCACATGATGTTTAACTATAGGCTTTATAATTGTAATATTTTTGAGCAAAGCTCATGTCACATCTATAAGTTTTGATGTAAAAATAATGCAACTAAATAATCCCAATATTGCATTACTCCATGGGAAAACCATCATTGTCATTTCTCTCAACCATAAAATTTTATCTTATCCTTGCTTTCTTCTCAAAAAAAAACTTTCTCTTGTAAAATCCATTCAACATTTCTTTTACTCTATCCCATTCTATCACATTTATGCATCCACAATCAACATGTATTTTATTAGTAATTTTATCTTTGTGTCAATAATATTTTTGAGAGTGATTATTACCTTCACAAATCTTACAAGGATGTAGATTCCAACATTTCTAGGAGGTCATATGTCCAAATCATCCATAATAACTACAAAAAACTATTCTAGGAGGTTCATATTTTGCATAGTTTTCTCTTTTTACAAACTTGGTCTCACCACTTCCTATTTGATCATCATAGCCAAGGACTTATTTCCTTGATCTTACATTTAGTGTTATAGGATTTCTTATACATTGTCCATTCCTTCCCAATATTGTGCAACTATATCACATTATTCTCATTAATTTTGAACCAATACCTTTGGTGTGCTTTTCAAAGCACCCAATTTCTCCATCAGTATGTCCTTTATCAACATGGTCTTTGTCATGACCAACACCTCCAACAATGTTTAAACTCCTAAACTTTTTATCATCAATGTGGTCTTTAGTAACATGGAATTCATCATGACCAATACAATAAATGGGACCATTATTTTCATCCTCAACACAAACACCACTATCATTAACAAGGTCTAAATCATTAGTATAACAAGAAAATTTATATTTTTTATAAGGTCACTTATGTCACAACAAATATTTTCCATCATGGGCTTGTCAACAATGTCAATCTCGCAAATGAAATAGGTCCCTTGGATAAGGTTGCTTGTGTCTCAATAAATATTTGTCAACATAGGATTTAGGTTGCTTGTGTCACAACAAGCATCTACCTTTAATATTTATTTTTTTTCTATTTATTTTTATACTTAAATATGTCAAGAGTGATTAATTCCATGTGTACTATCCTCACAACATCTATAGAGAATGGAACATCATTTTTAAAATGATCTTCACAAGCATCAATAATTTTCAAAATGATCTTCACAACCATCAAATTCTTTAAGAATTGTTCACAAGCCACCCCTTAGTTTTAAGAATTCCCTTCTTCATAAATATATCTATATTTTGGAAAATAAATATCTTTATTTAGTCTCACACACTTTTGAATTTCAACTTGCTTATCTCCACCTTCACTAGCTTTTGTTGTCACACACTTTTGAACTTTTGTTTGTTTCTTGGCTTATTTTCTCTTTGCCTTTTTTATGTAGTCACATGATATGAATGCTTGAAATTTATTTTCTTCAACATAATAGTGAGGATTCCTCATGTCTTCCAAATGGTCCCCTTTCAATATACCACCAATCCTATATGTTGATCATTTCTATATACCTTTTGGTATGTGGAAGAAGCTAGTCCTCTTGATATACACAATTGTACGTGAAAGACCTTGAGGTACATGAAAGAGAATAGTACATGGCACCAAGGTAGTACAAAAAAGAATTTTCCCTATCAATAACACTTGCTTAAAGAGCAATCCTTATATGTGGACATAACTTCCCTATATACTTGGATTTTCTCAATTTTAGGATTTGCATCTAACGATAGTGATGAATAAGGTAAAAAATATGAAATAATAACAACAAAATGGTGTCCTAATTTCTCCTTCATGATCTATAGGGTTGATGCCCATGCATCAATATTGTAGCTATATTTAACACAATAACTTTACATGTAAATACAAGTCAAATGTATCATTTATACTAAACATTGTGAGTGTACTAAAGCACATGTTTGATTTGTGTACAAAGTATAAAAAAAAATTGAATAAAACCAAGCACCTCAAATGTAATGCCATAACATAGCTATTTCAAAAAATGATACACTATTTTGACACCTAAAATACAATGACTCTTCACCACACTATATCTCTCACATCACTTTTTTATTCCTTTTTTTATATTGACTATAACACATCTTCAATGTAATTCCTTGACCTTTGATTAATTATAACTATTACTCTTTTCACACTTAGACAATAAATAACATGGCATTTACAAAATTTTTAAAAACTTGACTTATCACTCCACAAATTGATGACCAGCATTAAAAATACTTTACATAGATCAAATTGACAACCAACATTATTTTTGCTTTACATGGATTAAAAATATGTTGACTCTTAATATGATTCCACGGTTATACACTACTTTCACAACTTGACTTGACCTTCTTCTTTTTTAACTTTTATTTTTCTTTTCTTACTTTTCTTTTCTTTTTTTCCTTTTTACCTTTTTATCTTTTTTCCTTTTTAAAATATATTCTTTAATTTTATTTTTTAATAAAATATTTTATTTTTATTTTTTAAATGCTACTTTTGTTTATAATTGCCACCTCTTCTTCTAGTCTTTGAAAGGTTTTGACCTTTACCCTCTATTTTATACTTTTTTTTAAATCCCAATTCCCCTACAATTTATGTATTTGAAAGGAGAAAAAACTTTTATATACCTTTGAACTGGAACTAAAATAAATTGTGGCCAAAATACCATAATCAAAATTGGGACCCCGTTGGATTGTTTGTGCTTCACCCACGGTGTATCCACTAGTTTGCTAACTAGGAAAGAGAAAACCAATGTGCACTTCTCCCACATTGTTTTCATTGCTACATTAATTAGGAAAGAGAAACCCATCACAACTCCTCAAAATTGATGTCTCTAGTTGCAATGTCCATTATCCATGTGGTGCACATAGGTGGAAACTGCTACCCGAGAGATGATCCTCCTCTTATTTAAGTGGTAATATAAATACTCACATGTGGTGTCCTTGTTGTGGGACTAACCCTAATTATATGTGTGACATGTGGGCATGCATATATGGAATAAGAAATAGATGAGAATACAAATTTTGATAATATTGATTTATTCCTCATTAAAACTCTTAAGTTGTGGTATCATAAAGAAGTAAAATCACCTACTATAGGGAAAGACAAATATGGAATAGTCTTGGTGCTAAAATGAGGACATAAAACAAAGTTCCAAAAAAATAATCATATTAGAGCCAAGGCAAAAAAAATATTTCACAAACGAGTAAAGACAACTAAAGTAGCCAATTTTTTTTTAGATCCTCCATGGGCTCTAAGTTAGGTGGCATAAAAAATGATGAAGTAGTGACTATGGATATTAGGGATGATGTTTTAGATGATTTGGATTCTTTGTTAAATAATGAATTTGACCACTTTTTTAAAGGAGAGGCAGCTTAAAATGGCAGTCTAGAAGGAAAACAGAGTCATCCAAGATGTACAGAGTTAGTCAAGATGTATAGAGTTAACATGGTTGGAGATTTTTGGTTGCTATCTCATTTAATAGACTCTTTGGGAGGCATAAACTCATACATAGCATCCTTGGAATAGATACAAGGTAATGTTTAATATGTGGAAGAGGAACTATACTAAGTAGGATCTGATGGATTTTACAACCATGGGGGTCATGAAATAGGATGACAATAGCACAATATGTGCAAATATGGAATGATAAAGCATGGGAAACAAGTAAAAATATATATAAAATTTTGATACCACTAGAAGGATATTGAACATTGAATAATATTTTCATTGCCATCAATACACATATATACATACAAGTGTCTCTTGGATGTATCAAGAGACTCTTGGTGCTTCACCTTCATTTTTAATTGTTTAGCTTCTCTAAACCTCCCATGAGGTATAACAGAAAATCAGATATTGTGATAATTATCCAAATAATGTAATAATGTTCTAACACTTTCTCCATATTTTTCACTTTGAAATCTCTTGCCATGTGTCTAGTCTCATAACATTTGTGATATAAAAATGCAATATTTTGATAATCCACTTGCTTATCCTATTCTCTTGATTTATATGTAATCCTAATGAATTATGGAAAATATTTTAAAATATCCCTAACAACATATATTTGGGTGTATATAACAAGACTTTGCTCCTTAGTTGTTGATCCCTCTTGATTGAACTCCATTAGACTATTTTCAATATTCTTCAAGACCATATTGATAAGCTAATGCAGAAGCCCAAAAAGCCTAATCCATAATAGAATCTTTTTAATAGACTCTATCTTCATAAAAATATCTCACTCCATGGTCTTAAAATGATGCATAACTCCCCCCAAACCATAGGCCACAATCCATTATTTTATTCCTAATTTTGAACTAGAGAAGATAATGAGGAAAAATTCTTTTGGAAGAAAAGCCATGGAGTAGTTTGAATTCAGTCCCCATTTCCACTTTGATCATGTTATAAATTATTACATCATAGACCATGTGATAATTCAAGTGGTAAAACCATCCCTCACAAGTTACATGCATGTAGTATAAGATAAGGTAGTTGCAAGTTTGTTTGAAGGTTTTTTATGCCTAAAATAGGCATCCTAATAGTTATATACCCTTCCTTTCTATGATACAATCATTCATAGTAATAATATATAGCATGTGGTATTAGATAAGGTAGAAGGAAGAAATATTTCTCCTTCTGATCCTCCTCTAGTTTTAACACAAAGAAAGCCAAAGGTGTACTTTGTTTGAGAAAAAAAATGTCAAGTTTGAGGAAAGAGCTTTCAAGGGTAAAATTACCCTATATAAAATTTTCACCATGAAGCAAAATTCTAAGGTAGATTTTTAAATATTTTAGGGTGTAAAATCCCTACCAAAGGAAAAATAAATTAAGCAACCAAGCTAGTTGAGGTAAGAAAGAAAACCATAAGAATCTCCTTAAAAATAAAAAATGCATTGAAGGTTATTAAAGTATTGCAAAAAGAATAGTTCTCATTCAAAGAATTGATGCACATCCTATGAAAAATAATTATTATGTTATAAAGGAACATAAAAATATTTGGTTCATATAATTTTAAAGGCCAAGGCCTTTTTGAATCACTAAGAAGCAACAAAGTTAGTATATTTTATAAATATACAAACAGGAGAAATAAAAGCTCTTAAAAATAGATAGAAGAAAGGTTTTAGAATGTTTATAGAAGAGAAGAAGAACCACATAATACTCTCAAATAAGCACTCAAAATCTTACAAGAATGAGAAGACACATGAAAATAAGATGTCACTCATGAACTTTAGTTAGAAACATAAAAGAATCTATATTTGGAAGTAGAGCACATATTGCCAGAATATTGTTATAGAGAAGGTGAAGAATCTTCACCAAAGGAAGATCCCATGTTTAAAATAGCCACATCACTTATAAGAGCTCCATGAAGCGTACAAGGATTTAAATCAAAGAAGATATAAAAGCTCTAGAGTGAGAAACAAGGAGATATAGAAAGAAAGGGAATGAATAAAAAATGTCTCAAAGAAGAGACATAAGTCATTTGAAGAAACATCTACAAGTCAAGAAGAGACTATTACATCCAAAGAAATTTGACTGCATTTGAAAAAAGACAACATTTGAACAAAGATATTCTCTTTTGAAGAGACTAAATAATAGAAGTAAAAATTTACCAAAAGCATCTATAATGGGAGACAAAAACTCCAAAGGCCAAGCAAAAGCAGAAGGAAGGAAAATAATGATTCCACTCAAAATGTTCAAGGAGATTTAGGATCAATAGGTAACTCAGGTGCAAAGCCTAGACACTCACCCATAGGTTACCCAACAAACACCCAAAGATCACTTGATCAACACACAATCATATGATGCAACAATCATATCTTAGAATAATAAAACTACAAAGAAATATCCTTCAACAAGGCTAATATTTAACAAATGAGAAGACTTCATAAGGCTATACAATACAAACTATAGATAATGACTAAAACAAGGCATAACAAGGATCCCGTGAAAGAGCATTGCATCAAATAAGATAACCAAATAACATCAATGATGATCAAAATAAGATATAGTAAGGAGCTCATGAAAAAGCATTATGTCAAAGAAGAGAGTTAAACAACATCAACATCAACTCAAACAGTACAAGCAAGATCTAGAACAAGTTTTAAAGCTCTAGAAGAAAGAAATAAAAATAATTCACTAGTGGTAATCTAAGAGCACACCAATCACAATGTCGTTTAATTTTCCTAACATGAAATCAAAGTTTCAAATAAATTCAACAAGAAAGCAGCACGTGGACAAAGGCGAAAGTACCACTATTGGAGATATTATATTATTTGGTAACAATGAAGTACCTTTGAGTACTATTGTAAATATTAGATTAAGAGTGTGTTAAATATTTGTCTAATGTATGTGTCAAAGTGTGAGGAGTGTTTATGTGTTATGTAATAAAGTGTGCAAGGTGTCAAGAGTGCAAGTGTAAGGTGTGCAAGTGTGAGTTGTGAGAGTGCAAAGTATCAAGTGAGCAAGTGAAGAGTCATAGGTGTTAGGTGTCAAGTGTGGAAGTGAAGAGTCATGTAAGATGTGTCAATATGTAAAGTGAAAGGTTATGTAATCATGAGATTTTTATCATAATGTGAGGCATATGAAAGGTTACATCTCTCGAGGAGTTTGAGGAGAGCAATAGTCAAGAATATTGAAGGTCTTATGTAAAGTTATATATTGGAGATAAAGCTCCATGCTATGTAATCTGAATCTTTGAGAACTTTTGAATATATGTAATCTCTTTTGAATGTAATGAAGTGTGTTTTGTATTGTGAGAAATATTGGAGTTATTTGTGAATGTGATATTGTGATTGATATTTAATCCTAGAGAAATTAACCTGTGAGATAATCTAGAAGAATTGTCAACACCCACATGGAGAATTCTTTAACAAGGTAAAAAGGAAAATATAATATATTAAAGAGAGTAATATTCCATATAGGAAGAAGCATTCCCTCTACCTTTACTAAGCGAGGCATAATTTTTTCTTACATTTTTGAAGCATCATTTGAAATCTGAGTATAGACATATATATACTCATCAAAAAGAGTTTTTCAAGGTGGACTGAGTAAAAGAAGAATATTTACATTTTGTGAAATTTTACCATGGTTAGTGGAGAACCGAGGTTCTTGTTACCAAATTTCTAATTCTTGAGGGGAAATGACTATGTTGCCTAGAAGACCAAACTTAGGATAGCTTGAATTTTAGGAAGTATAGCAAGTAGTAGATGGAATCATTACCCATCCTACTACAAAAGGATAAGATCAAACAAATTTTGAGAAGGAATACATAAAGGCAAGACTAATCATCATGTTCAAAATAGCAAACGAGGTCCCAACATACATTAGGGATTCGAACACAACCAAAGGAATTCGAAAATAAATTTTGAGAAGGAAGACATAAAGGTAAGACTAATCATCATATTTAAAATAGCAAATGAGGTCCAAGCATACATTAGGGATTCGACCACAACCAAATATGCATAGGAGAAGTTGAAAATAGTATTTGAAGTCAAGAATCAAAATCAAATTTTATTCCTCCAAATCTACCTCCATTGTTTAAAGATGTAGGATGGAGAAATTTTGAAATCATTCATAAGAAGAATAGCAAAGTTGTGAGCATCATTGCAAGAACTAGGAACTTAGGCATGTAATGAAATGTTAGTTCCTATAATGTTAGTTACAGAAGCTTTTGAACTTCTCAAACAATACCTCCTTAATCCGTCGGTGCTTTCACCACCTAAATCCGATCGCCCATTTCTCCTATATATTTCAGCTTTAGATTCTGCCTTAGGGGCTATGTTAGCTCAGTTAGATGATGAAAAGCGAGAACGTGCTAATTATTATATTAACCGAACCTTCATCAGTTATGAAACCCGCTATACAGCGTTAGAGAAGCTATGTCTAGCAGTTGTTTTTGCTACGCAAAAATTACGACATTATATTCTTAGCCAAAAAATGTATGTCATTGCCAAATATGATCCCTTAAGGTATCTCATGAGTCGACCTTATTTATCGGGTCGCACAGCCAAGTGGGTTCTTGCTCTAAGCGAGTTTGATCTCACCTTCATAGGATAGAAGTTTGTTAAGGGTCAAATCATAGCAGATCAATTAGCTGTTGCACCCTTAGAATCTACTCATCCCCTCATCATCGAGTTTCCAGATGAATGCTTTCAATTAGAGGCAGACCATCTTGAACAATGGTCCTTATACTTTGATGGAGCCCGATGCATGAGTGGGGCTGGTGCGGGTATTATTTTAATATCTCCGCAAAACATCTTATTCCTCTGTCCTTCAAACTAACCTTTGCTTGCACCAACAATATTGTTGAGTATGAAGCTCTAATCCTTGGATTACGAGCTGCTTTAGCACTAAAAATTAAACACCTTTTAGTTTTTGGTGATTCCCAACTGGTTATAAACCAAATTAATGAAGTTTATCAAACCCGAGATGATAAAATGTGCCCATATAAGGCCTATGTTTTACAACTAATGTCCTTGTTTGGTCAAGTCACCTTGGAAGCTATTCCTCAAACTAGCAACCGTGCAGCTGATGCTATGGCCGCAGCTACATCTCTCCTGCCCTTGGAGTTAGATGACGAATATGCCACTATCATTATTCACCGACTCCAGGAACCCGCTTCAAATAAGTCATGCTTAGAGCCTTTGGATGTGTTTCTAATCAATGAAACTACTCCTGAACCTTGGTATACAAACATATTTGATTTTCTCCAAAATGGGACTTTCCCTGATAATTCTAATAGAAACCAGCATCGGTTATTACGTCGACGAGCAAGTCGCTTTGTAATAATTGGCAATACTTTATATAGGAGATCTTTTGAAGGTATCCTATTAAGATGTTTAAACTTAGAAGAGTCTAAATCAGCCTTGATTGAAGCCCACGATGGATCTTGTGGAGGACACTTTAGTGGTAGTGCCATTGCTAAAAAGCTCCTTTGGGTAGGATGCTTTTGGCCTACCATGGAAATGGATGCACATGAGTATGTGCGCCATTGCGACAAGTGTCAAAAACATGTTGACCTTGTCCATGTGCCTGCACAAGAGCTGCAGGCTATTTCATCTCCTTGGCCCTTCTCTAAATGGGGCTTGGATATTATTGGCAAAATCAATCCGTGTCTTCTGATGGACACAAGTTCATCATAACTGCCACTGAGTATTTCACGAAGTGGGTCGAAGCTATGCCTTTAGCTTCCTGCACTGGCACATAAGTTTCTAAATTTATTTTTAATCAAATTATTTGCAGGTTCGAAATTCCTGCCAACCTCATCTCTGACAATGGAACTCCTTTCAAAAATAAAGATGTTAAAAAATTATGCCAAAAATACAAGATTCAACATTGCTGGTCCACTCCCTATTATCCTCAGGGTAATGGTCAAGCAGAAGCTTCTAACAAAACTTTAATCAAAATTCTCAAAAGATTAGTCAATAAAACTGGTCGTGACTGGCATATTCAATTATATCTAGCCTTGTGGGCTTATCGAACTAGTGTTCGAACCCCGACGGGCACTTCACCATTTGTTTTGGTATATGGTGTCAAGCAGCTTTTCCATTTGAATTGGAAGTTCCTTCTTTGGCTCTGCTACTTCAAGATACCGAAGTAGGAGATGAATATCGTGTCGGCAGCACTCGATCACTGGAACTCCTAGATGAAAAATGCATCAATGCTTTGGAGCATCTCCGTGCTTACCAAAACAAGCTTAAAAGATCATATGCTAAGAAAGTTCATCATCGATCCTTTGAGATTGGCGACCTTGTTTTAAAAGAAAATCAAAAAAATACAAATGCAACCAAAGAACTTAAAGGTAAATTTGAGCCCAACTGGCTTGGACCATACATTATTACTGTAAAATTTGAATCAGGAGCATATAAATTATCTACCTTAGATGGTAAAGAACTTAAAGAACCCATGAATATTTTGCATCTTAAACGTTACTATGCATAAACTTGGTCATTTCATCCATGTATATATTTGTTCAAAATTACTATCTTATATTTCTTTCAATTTATAAAAAATTCAAAAACACCAAAAACATTCATAAATCTCCAAAAATCTTCAAAAACTATCTATTGCATTTGTTTAAGGCGGCTTGTTAAATTTTTTGCTCAAAAATATAAAAACAACAATATTCTTGACTTTTTCGAAACCAAAACAATATACAGAAGAAAGAGAGAGTCAACATTCTCAAAACTTCTTAAAATTATTTATATCTATAATTTTCTTCCAATTATTGCAGTTATATGTTTCAATTTATTTTGGATAAAATTAGCATTTATTTGGCATTCCTCACTTGCACACTCACAACAATAAATATCTTGATTTTATCTGGTATGATTACTAATCTCTCTTATATCAAAGTTCACAAAATTTAATTAAATAAAGTTTGAGCATAGAGAATTGATCTTGTTATTTACTTAAACCAAGCACATCTTTCCACAATAAAATGATTATATTTGTAATTTCCATGTTTTGCTACATAGTAGAACTGATTTCTTGAGTGAAAAGTTTCCCCTGCTATCCTATCATGCACATGGTCTAGAATATTTGAGAATTGGCAAAAGGACAAGCTCACCCCTACCCAGAATAAAAATCCCTTGCTCTACAGCTAATCCGAGCAAGTATCCCTAGCAAAGAAAAAGAGAAAAAAAATTCAAGAAAGAAGAGAAAAGAAAAATGTTATTTCAGCAATGTTCCAAGCATTATCAAGCAAAATAAATACTAAAAGAAAAATAAGCAAAGTTCAAAAGAAAGCAAGAAAGCAATAAAATCCCTTTCCCTACCATTTGAAAAGAAAATAAGGGTTGATGAGCTTGAATCCCTGGAATTCTCAATTATTCGAAAACTGTGAGGTAAGCCCCATAACAGGTGGTTTGTGCCCAACCCGCTTGGCCTTGGGTAACTCCTAGCGTGGCGATATGTCCGTCACATTAGCGACCTTCTTTTGTACAGACCTATGTCTGCTTATGGATTAGCTAGCTCTTGATAATCCGATCTACATAGTAGTCTAATATGGTTATATGCATCTACATCATGGTTAATGAACACTTATTTGGTTTCTTCAAATCACTTGTATCATAGTATCTTGCTCACAATTGGTAAATGAACAATGCAATTGCACACACATTTGTATTTGAGAGATTTTGTCTATCATTATAATGAATCAAGATCGGAAATGAATTCACATATGCACATGGGATTCCTTATAAATCTAACTTTTGTCTTCAAAATACTTTGAAATATTATTTTTGCAATTTGTTGAAATAAATCAAGTACAGTTGTTTACTATAAAGACAACTATATAACAAAAAAATCAAAAATTTCTTTCAAACTATACAATCAAAACATATACATATATATCTGATTGACTTTTGCGACGATGGTATAGTTTCAAAACCAAAATTGGAATTTTATGCCTAGCGCAAGTCCTCATTTTCATATTTTCTGTTCATCAAAAATCAACCTTGCAATAAAACTATTTTTTTGGATTTTCGCGATGATGGTATAAGTCTATACCTACATATTCTATGCCTAGCGCAAACCATTGTAACAATTTTTATTCCCCCATTTATCAAAAATCATAAAAACCATATGACTTCATTTTACACAAATTATGCTTTTCAAAAGCAAACCCATTTTTTTCACTATTTTATGTCATTATGTCAAACCTTCAACTTTGCAATGATGGTATAATTCCTAAGGAATTATTCAAGAATTTTATCACACTTAGGAATTTATGCCTAGCAAAAATCATTTTAAAATATTTCATGCATAATATTTTTCATGAAAATCTGAAAACAAAACCAATCATCATCATCATCATCATTTGCATCATCACACCAAAGTCTTAAGACAGTCTCTTAAGCACTCTTTTCCTTTTTAACAATATTTCTATAAATGGGATTAGCTTGACGACCGAGTGAGCGACGACTCCATGAAATGGTCTATAATAGCGACAATGTCCTTTGAAATTATTGTTAGAAGTCTCTTTTTATCTTTTATCATATTGCATCACAAACAACCACCAATTGTTTACATCAGATTATTTCATTTATAATGTTATAGCATGACATTCAAATTATAATATTTCCAACGACATAATTACATGAAGCCTCAATGAATTATCAAATCAATCAATCAAAACATAAAAGTATCATAAGCATCACAAAATACATAACACAATATAAGTCATATGATCAATATATCATCTTATATATCTCAAATATATATATACATCATATCAGCTAGATTGGTATGCCACAATCCATATCTTGGCATACTCAATCGAATACCCTCTGTGTAGTGTCTCGAGAGCCCCTCGAGCTCTCAGCCTCATCTCCTCCCCCCCCTGAGGTGGAGGAGGTGGCCCCATCGCAGTCCGTGTGGTGCCATGAGTCCTGGATGCCGATCGTGATGATGTCCTAGATGACCCCATCACGACAGGCTCTGCAATGTGTGCTGGTAATGGCACCCTCTGCTCCACTGGCACTGCCTGGTAGTATAGAGCTTGATAGAAAGTGATGGGTGATAGCGCATGCTAAATCCCGAGTGCTCGCTTCTCTGCCCCAAGCTCTGAGCCATGTAGCCTCATCTTGTAGTGTCTGCACCTGAGCTTGCAAGCGGGCAACCTCAGCTCAGAGAGTCGCTATCTCACTGCTCTCCCCAGTGTCCATGCCCTTGCCCTTATCGAGCGATGGTGGTCTTTCTCTCTATGGATATGGGGGTCTCTGCTCCCTCCTCTCCCGCTGTCGCGGCCTCTCCTATGCCTGTGGCCTCCTCTGCTCCCTCCCGTCGTGACCCTGGGCCGCCTCTATCGTCGCCTGGTGCTACCTCCCTATCCGACGCACAACTGCATGGATCGGACCCTGTGCCCTCATCATCCGAGGAGGGCGGATGCCTGCGTACCAGGCATCGTAGCCATCGGCTACTCTTGCGTCGTCCCCATCCACTGGCTGGATGGGGGCATCATCTACGTCCTGGCTCCAGAAGCGCTGCATGTCAGGAGCCCCGCTAACTGTAATTTTATCCCGGACTGTCTGAGAAAACTCGTAGTCTCTGCGAGATGGGATCCCTTGCTGTAGACCGAACTGTCGCAAAACTTGATCGTAGCGATGGAGCTCCACCTCTCCCCTCTCCATCCTCAACCAGCAGACTCGCCTGATGCGAGCCAGCTCCTGTCCGTCCTCTGGCCACCTTGGGTGCCCTCTCCATGGTCTCCAGGTGATCTAGTCTGGGACCAAATCATCCAGTAGTCTCCGAGACATCGGTAGGTCAATCCGCCGCTGTGACCCTCTTCGGAGCCACCAGTAGAAGACTCGGGGCCTCTCCCCGTCAATCCCTGTCAGTGGAAGCCCTACCGGCCTCTGCACTGCAATGTGCTCCCAGCACCAAACCTGTAGGAGCGATGTCATCACCAGACATCGGCCGCCCTTGTACACGACCCCATATAGGATCCTGTACAATCGGCATAGAACAAAGCTGCCTCAGCAAAACCTGTACCCATGGTCCCACATATCGCAGATCACATCTACGAGCATCCATGGTACCCTGCATCCGCTCTGGTGGCACAGCAGAAGTCCACCAACCACTCCAGCTAGTACTCGTGTGAGTCGTGATGCCCCAAGCATCTGGCGTAGTGCCTCAATATTAACTCCGCCCTTCTCTAGGGCAAAGCTCGGGTCACCACACAATCATCCCATAGTGTGGCCCTGATTGGCCGCAGGAGTGATCATCCGTCCTTGTATGGGGATTCTCAGAATCCTCCATACGTCCTCTAGTGTGGGAGTCATCTCCCCTGTCGGTAGCTGGAATCAGGAAGACCCCGGATACCACCTCTCTGCTAGGGCCGTCAGTAGCCCCATGTCCGTAGATACTTGTGGCATCTTCGCCACATGCTGCAAGCTGGCCTATGCCAGCAGATCTCGCTCTGCCTGTGTCAGAGCGGCCAAGTCATCTCTCAATCCTCCATATTTCCACTCCTTGCTCTTTAGTAATCCTCTCTGCAAACATAAACAACAAAACAATAAACAATCATTAATAACAATTCAAGTAATCAATAATGCAAATTAAAAAAATTCAATTTTGTGCAATTGATGATATCGCCCACTATTGGACGATATCGTCCCAAATTTGAGCATAATCGTCTCCGATTTCGTAGTTCGAAATCGTCTCTAATTTGATGAAATCGTCCCCCTTTCGAAATTGTCGAAACCGAGACGATTTCATCGAAATCGGGACGATTTCGTCCCGACGACGTCGACGGCCCAAAAACGGCCACGATGCTCCAAATTCATCTAAAATCTACCTAAAAAGCATGTAAAATCAAATTAAATCAGTTCTAGTTAAGTCTAGGCTTTTACCCGTAGATCATGCCGAACCTATGTCGATCTATGCATTGTCTCCACCATTTCTGCTTCAGAGCTCTAAAAACCAGAAAATGAACAAGAAAATGAATTAGGGTTTTACCCTATTTTTCTTAATTTTATTCAACAATAATTTTTTGCTTTTCTGCGTTTTTACCTCAAACGTTCGATTTGGGTAAAAACACGGAGGGGGCACCATAGTAAGCTGTCGTATGATTCGACCAAGAATCGTCGCCTAAAAATGGGTATAATCTTTTGCTTTCTCGTAGATCGAGAAGAACTCATATTTAATGCATTTTCTTCGAAAAATTCGTTAAAGAGGGGGCAAAATGTAGCACCCTAAAATTGGCGCAGTAAAATTATAAAATTTACATTCACCTTAGTAAATAAATTTAAATTCAAATTTAACCTCCCAAACCCCTCGTTAACCGCCGGGAAATCTGTTTCTCCATTTTCCGATATCGTCGCCGATCAGACGATATCGCCCTAGATTTGACGATTTCGTCTGGACTAGGACGTCCAGACGATCTTGTCGCAAAACTGAATTTGCATAGTTGGAATCTGTTCCAACGGGTCTCCAATTTGGGCAGAAGCGTGTTTGCATCGTTGGGACCCTCCCCCGTTGGAGATCTCCTAAATTGGGATGATCTCCAACCTCCTAACTACTCCCCCTAAGCCTATTTAACCTCTAGGATTTTCCCTCCCCAACCCCTCACTGAAATTATTTGCAAAGTGATTCCCTCTGCGTCAAAACATCCTAATCTTGCTTTTGCACTAGTCCCATAGCAATTTTGTTGTAGGTACATCATTGATTTTCAGCCGGAGCCAACATCCATCGTCGCCGACGAACCTGTTCAGATCGAAGGCGATCCCATCAAATTCGAGAAGATTTCATACTGATGCGAGACGATCTCGACTGCAGTCCACATCGAGGCAATCAGTGCCTGGAGTTTGCTTTTCTCAACCTTTTCTTTGTCATTTTATGTCGCAAATTAGATCATTTACTCAGTGTTTATATTATTTTGCATTTGGAGTTCACCCATTTAGCTTTGATTGCACATTAAGTTCATGATTTGTTGTTAAAATACAAAAATTTGCTAGGATTGTTGTTTTAAACTATTGCTCAGTATTCATTTTATTATTTGGTGTAATTTGCCTCTGTTAGCACAGTAGGACTTCTTGTATTTTGCATCTGTTTTCTGTCTTGCAGGTCTCTGACGAATTCGTCAGATCTCAGACGATTCTGTCAGTCTCAGACGATTCTGTCAGATTGCAGACGATCTTGTCAGATTGCAGGCGATTCTGTAGAATTCCAGACGATCCAAACTGCTTCAAACGTCAAAATCTTCTTCAGACATCCGGATCAGGTATTCCCCATTTTCCTCCTGTAAATTCTTTGTTTTCTGCTTTTTTAATTTGTTTGTTGTATTCATGAAAGTTGCATTTTCATGTAGTTTAATTTAGATTCATTCGGCCAAACCTAGGATATGAATGCTTAAGATTAAAACGAACTCATCTAAACACATTCCAAAACCTAGGCGTGGAAACTACCGCTAAATGTTTCCTGGTGAACCCACCATCCGTCGAAAAATCACCAAAATACACCTCCCTTGAGAGGCGGAACCTTCGCAAAGTCCTCTCAGTCCGAGGTACCGCACCATCCTTTTCCCATCCTCCTTCCGGGCGCGGATCCTATAGCCTGAAGGTAGGGATGCGAAAAATTTGGAGCGATACACTCCCATCAAAGTATAATATTTTTGTGACTACATTAAATACTGAGCAAACACCAAGCTTTTAAAATTTGGTAAACCTACTTCAAAAATCCCTCTCATACAATAGAAGAAGAAGAAAAAGAAGACGAATTACTACTTACAAGTCAAAGAGAGAAGCAACCAACAAGAAGAGGCATAAGACCTCCACAATACTTTCAATAAAGAAATAATTTTCAAAGATATCAATAATCAAATAAATGATTCTTAAAGGAGTACTTTCCACATGCAAAATACATGTGAAAATTATGGTAAAAACAAACATGCCATGAAGGAATGTTAGCATATTCCATTAAAAATGGATCCTCTTCACAAGATATGAACTAGTATCAAGATTCTTGTGAACTAGCATGAAGATAGGTCATCCTTAAAAAATCAAAATTAGAATTACAAAAAAGCATGTCAAAGCAATGTAGCCAATGAAAACCAAGTTAAATAAGAAGAAAAAAGAATTAAGAAAATGAAGAAGAACATGTGTTTATCACACAAGTAGAAATAAGACAATACAATAATGTTTGGTATGAATACAAATATATGATAGATCGAGAAACTTGGATGCATTCAAATCATCATACAATAAGAGTTCCATCGGTTGATCATTTCAAGCTAGGGAACCAACAAGAGGTAATGTTGCCTAGATACAAAGGGAACTATTTCAAATGCAAGCCATAAGACACCTCCAAGTTTAAGAAATTCATTACATTCTAGAACAGATATGGTATGTTCAAAGTTAATTCCGTTTCTACTCATTTTCCCAAGCATAGATAGAAATATTTGTAGGATGAATGGTTTATTATGAAGAAAAATTATAAGAAGCATGCAATAGTATGCAAACTAGATCTTGTTTAAAGAATATTTTCTATCTTTGCAACTCGAACAAAAGACCCATACATCATTATCAAAGCCCAATATCTTATAAGACTACTATCAAGGAGTGTACTAGAACTACAAGCAATCAATATACTAAATGATGAGATACATTGTGATATCATCAAGATTGAAAATATAATTCATGATAGATACAAATTCGTTAGATAGTGACAACAACTATTGGGCCCTAATGGGTCAACTTTAAAGACCATAGAGTAATTGATAGGTTGATACTTTCTAGTTCAAGGAAAAATTATGGCAGCCATAGGATCATTCAAAGGACTAAAACAAATATGCATAATTTCTTGATATTGCATTCAAAAAATGCATCCCATTTATCATATCATAATACTTATGATAAAAAAGAACTTACAAAGAATCTACAACTTGATCACAATGGAAAGCAAATAAAGGAAAAGCAAAAAAAATAAACAATACATACCTTACATTCCATTGTATATAACCCAAAAATTAGCAGGCAATGAGTGTCATTGGATGCATGGTACCACATGCTTCACTTGAAGACATTGGAGAAACATCATTGAAGTCTATAAGCATTGAATAAAAATTTTCTAATTAATATATTTTTACTGCATGAACGATAGAACCCAACACTCCTAAGTATTAAAGTAGTAGGTCTACACTATGGGGGTCTCTCTCAAACTCCAACAACACACTAGACATTAGTTTTTTTATCTTAAGCAAAATAGAGCTTTTTACTATGATTTAAAAATAGGGTGTATGTTAGGAGTTATTACATCATAGACCATGTGAGAAGTCAAGTGGTATAACCACCCCTCACAAGGTACATGCATGTAGTATAGGACAAGGTAGTTGCAAGTTTGTTTGAAGGTTTGTTATGCCTAAAATAGATATCTTAAATACCTTTCATTTCCATAATACAATCATTTGAAGCATTAAGGTCTAACAGATCTAGTTTGGAATCTCAAAAAACCTAGATAATATGCATGGAACTTACATAATAACCTTAATATTTTAAGAACCATTATATCATGTTCAATCATCTCATTTTTTATAATCATTTTTGGTGTAATATTTGCTACCTAGATAGTTTTTTTGTAGATTCACTTTTCTTCTTGTCCCTGAATGGGACCTCCATACTTCCAGCTATGGCATCTTTGCTTCTAGTTAGGACTTTGAAAAATGACCTTAATTTAGAATTTCTTCAGACGAATCCTTTAGTTTTTAAATTTCCCTAAGATGTGGATCAAGAAAAGTGATGCTCACTCCTTTCTTACACTTTGCTTCTTATTAGCACTTGCAATATTTGCTTGCTTTTTAAAACAATAAAAGGTGAGAGTCACTCCAAATTGCTTGATAGATTTTATTTTTATCATTGCTAAAAGTAATTTTTAATCAAATATAATATCAAATGATAGGAATTCAACTATTTTAATACCTCGAGTTTCAAATAGGAAACCTAGATTTAAATATTGTTAGATGATACTTATATAGTTGCCAAAATATGATGTAATACAAGTGGTGTCTATGTGAATTCCATATGAAAAATGAGAAATGTAGAAAAATGTCTTTGAGTCTTAATATTAAAAATTAAAAAAATCATACACTAATATGCTATAAGATTTTTTTCATATTTATAGGACCCTTTAAAATGATTAACAATCAAAGAAAAATATGAAAATAAATTAAAATAAAGTAGTTGCAACTTTGTCTAAACATAATTAATGACTTACAATGAAATAAAATAAAATAAATAATAAAACTTTGTCCAAACATACTTGTGACCCTACATGACCTCATTTTTTCATCATGGATTCCTCACTAATTTAAAATGACCCTATCATTTTATCAAAATGCTCCTATTAGTTAGCAAAAGTATCTTGTTTGTGGGAGGGGTGTGTGATTTTGACCCTATTTTACCCAAGAAGACTTTGGGTTTTACCTACTGACCTTAATAATGTGTTACTAAGAGACTATCAATCATAATGGTCTTGGGGTCTTTAATCAATTTTATGTCCTTGCTGACATGATGACTATATAGATTTGAACATGTACCTTTAAATATTTATATCCAATAAAAAATGAAGGAAAACATGAGACAAAATACAAATATATTCTTTAAAAAAATCAAGTTATTATTTTTAGTTAATATCATATACTCACTCAATAAGATAGTTTCTCCTACTTGGTCCAAAGGGTCAATGAATTTGTGTAACATTGTATTGATAAATAACATTCTATACTTTAAAGATCAACACAAGATAAGCAGCTTAATTAAACATATATGTTGAAGGTGTTTATAGAAGTGGTTAAGAACTTATAATAAGAATTATAGAACATTTTGGATCTCCATCAAGACTTTGTCCAATGAATAACAACTTTGATCTCTACACTAATTCCTTTTGACTAAAGATGAATAAATCTATTAACCTTTAATTTAGAGCACAATGAGAGTTGTGACAAGAAGATATTAGTTTTCATATATTATCTACAATTTGTAGAAAGATTGAAGTGGTTAATGTAAGAACCTAATCAAAGAAGATAAATATTAAATTTTATAATATATTAATTAATTATAGTTATATAAATTTGTAGAGTGAAGATAAGATGTTTCTTTTCATAACCATAACAAGAAAATCTACATACTAAAAAAATTCCAAACACATTTCATGTGGCATAAAGTATCAATAAATATGATCTAAAAATTATTCCTTAAATCCATCAAAAATAAGGAAATGAAGATTTTTCATAGCTATATTTTGAGAAAATCAAAATCTTCATCTTTCTTGAGTTTTCATTAGTCAATCCCATCACACTAGAAATAATTGTTGTAATTATTACTCAAATTCTAATCCAAAATCAAATTACTTGATTTAATAGTTCAATGAATAAAATAGTTCAATATTAGTACTAATAAATTTTATAGTAGATTGGCCTCATGCACACTTACTAAGGTAGTATCACATGAACTTATGGCCTTCAATAGAACGTCTTATGGAAATACACATTAAAAAATTAAACTTGATAGTATCTGACCTAAGATAACTTAGTTCTATAATGTTGAAAGAATCATCATTAAAATTTTATCTTTTATCATATAAGGGTAAACCATAGAATTACACATTACTTTAAAAAACATTTGAGAAAATATTATTATTAATAAACATTATGCTAAAATCAATCTTACATGTTTAAGGCTACTCAAACATGGTTTTTCTAACATATTAGTTGAGGAGGCTTCACTTGTTTTTAGCATACCTCTAATGGCTTCACATAGATGGATAAGATTGAAATACACCACATCCAAGTCAAAAACAAAGACATCATACATCTCACCCATCAATCAACTCCTACCACTATATATTTTCTAGCATATTTATTTGAAATATGGAATGACGCTTGAAGGACATACATATAATGTGAGATTTGCATGTATTGTAACTGATTTTCTCCCAAAATTAACTAATGATACAAGCTATTGATAATACTAGCCCCAAGAAGCAAGTGTTAGTAGATGTCATCTAATATTTAAAGAACCTATAGAGGCTATTGCTTTTAAATAGCCCCTACCCAATCATTTTTGTTCAATCCCATTAAAGTTAAACGGTGCTCTCTTAAGCAACTCTTTTTGACAAACATTGTAATATGTAATGAGTTTAAACATGGCACTGCTAGGAGGACATGGCCATAAGATGCATGAGTATCATGGAAATTTGACTCTTCCTCAACTAAATAGAGATCTTGACACTAGTTAAGGAAAAATGACGATTTATGATATCATATAAAATTAAAAAAAACAATGAGAAAGGGATAATATAAACTAGCCTCATCAATGTTTGTACATTGTAATGTAGGTACGATCCTTATAAATATTTGATTACCAACTCAAAAAATTAATTATGCTACATAAAATCATAGACATGATAAAAAAAACACAATTATAGGGTTAGAGATGAAGGTACAAGCAACTTCAAACATAAAATATTAAAGGAACTTTTTAATAAGCAAATTCTTGGCTTCCATTCTAAATGATCTACACTTTATATTCTACACAAATTCTCTTAACTCCCAAGACCATATAGGTAAATGATAAAGTAGACATTATTTTAGGTGTCTCCTAAATCCTTATGTATCGCATAAATCCTAAGAAGACCATGTAAGTAAACAATGTGGCCATTATTTTAGGTGTCTCCTAAATCCTTATGTATCTCATAAATCCTAAGAATACCCTGTAAGTAACCAATGTGGTCATTATTTTAGGTGTCTTATGAATCCCAAGAAGACCTTGTAAGTGAATAATATGGAAAACATTATTTTGGTGTCAAATATCTACACCTATAAGCTTCATACAAAAATTAGTTTGACAAATAGTGGATCCTATAAACCACTCAAGTTCCAAAACTAGATTAATATGGAACTATATGTAGGCACTGGTTCTAGAACTTAAAAAGTAGTGAACATAGTAGACATAAGTGCAAAATGCACTAAGTGTAAGTAAATTGTAATGTAATTCAAATGAGATAAATGCATATGAAATACAAATGAAAATGTAAATGAAATGTCAATGTAATGCAATTTAATCATCAATTTGATAAATTGCAATAGACTATAATATGCATTAAGGGTGTTATGTAAACGTTCAAATGGGGAGACGATTGGATGATGTGTTGTCCTGGAAGCTATTGTTGGAAATGGCTAACACACAAGCATAAATAGGCCCCCCTTATTCGTTCAAGACTATGATTATCTGGGAGAGACTATTACCCATGTAGAGACTAGAGTCATGTATTAGTAAATCATATGTATGTGCAGACAATGCAGCATGTATACAAATATGTGTAGAGCATGTGCTAGGAGAGAGATATACATTGTATGAGCCTTCGTAATGTTGCCCTATTAATTAATATAAATGAATCATCTTCTATCCTTGATGTGTATAATCTATGTATTGTATGATTTTCATTGTTAGTTGGTAGTTATGTGTTAGATTGTGTGCAAGAATTATTATTGCAGTCAAAGCATGGAAGAGGGAAGTTGTAGTTCAGAATGTTGTATAAGTGGAACTATTGAGGTTGTTGTTCCAATGGTGTTGAGCATGTCATTCTAGTAGATTGATTGTGGTCATTCCAGTGCAAGTCATCATTCAAGTACTTCTCGTTCTAGTAGAATTGATCTTACCATTCTAGTAAGTGTAGTTCAAGCACTTGTCGTTCCAACATATTGTTGTTCTAGTGTCAGTTGTTCTAGTAGAATTGATCCTATCATTCTAGCGAGTGTCATTCAAGCATTGAAGTCTACGTTGAGTTAAGGTAAGGATTAAAATCTTTGATTTCAGACATAATTTATATTTGGGCAAGTGAATTTTATTTTTGCGCTTTCTAAAATTGGAGTAATAAGGTTAAAAGAACCTTTGATTAGCGCATGATATATATATATATATATATATGAAATTTGATAAAGTTTAAACAAAAGAAATTTGGCTTCACTGAATTTTAAAGAATTAATTGGAGTGAAAATAAATTTGACTTCGAAAGTGTTTTTTGAAAACTTGAAAAGTAGAAAATTAATATTGGCTAATTAGGGAGTCAAAAGACTCATTGGAAAAAAAAATAGGGAGTCAAAAGCAATTCAACTCCAAAAAGATTTTTGAAGAATTGAAAATTGTATATTTGCAAATTGATTTTGCAATTTGATTTCAAAAACTTGATTTTTGAAAATTGATAAATTAAATTAATTTTTGGAGAGAAGGATTTCTACTCGAATATTTGAAAATTTTGATTGATTTGCAAATTAATTATTTAAGAGTCAAGGTTTCGTACTCCAAAAGAATTGATTTTTTTGTGAATTTGGTTTGCAAATTTTATTAAAGTTTTTTATGAGTTCCATTATATCAAAGAGCAAAATTTTCTTTTCTAAATCACAACTTTTGAAAAGCCTAAATTTTGCATCATGGAAAGACAAAACGAAATCAATTTTCATTGTAGAAAAACTTTAGAAAATTGTAAATGGAACAAAAAAAACATTTTGAAGATGAAAGAGAAAAACAAAAGTTTGAAGAAAGTGATGCAAAATCCCTTATGTTGATTACATTCAGGATAATTGATGAAATACAACCATACTTAAGTGGAGCAGAAACTTTTGCAAATGCTTGGAGGAAATTAAGCAAGATATTTGGAGGAAAGAACAAAGCAACCATCTTAAATTTACAATCTCAATTATATTCATTGAAGGTTAATAGTGGAGAGAGTACAGAACTCCTTTTTAAAGGAGTTGATATAAAGGTAAAACAATTGACTCTAGGAGAAAAGGTAGAAGACAAGTTTCTTGTTCAAGTTACATTAAGAGCACTTAGAGAAAATTACAAACATTTAGTTACTTCACTACAAGTGCTAAATAAGGAAACAACCTTTGATGACTTAGTTAATATTCTTTAAGAATATGAGGTGGAAAATCTAGTCAAAGATGAAATGACTAATATCTAAGAATATTGTACCAAGTAATACTAAAGTAACAATAAAATCTCAACCTAGATGGATGCAAATATTTTGTCACATATACAAAAAAAATGGTCATTCTACAATTTTTTGTAGATATAATTCTTTGAATCAAGGAAATCAAATGAATAGACCTTTTCAAAATTTCCAACCAAGGCAATACCAGCCTCAATACCAATATGAACAACAACAACAACTACAACCAAGAGAAGAAAATCAAAAGGGCAATTTAGTCTAAGAGATTCAAGAGATAGAGGAACCTATAGAAAAAATTTAAATTAGACCCCTTATAGCAAGAATTATGGTAAAAATCAAAATGAAGATAGTTATAAAAGGATAAAAATTTTAAAAAAAAAAATCTAAAATTTCTAAAGGCACTAATGTTACAAATGACAAACAAAAAGTAACAAAAAACAAGGCTATAAAAGCAGGAAAGATTTCAAGGAACAACAAAGCATGATCAAGACCAAACCAGAAAAAAATTAGAATAAAGAAACATAAGAAGAAGATAAAAAAGATAAAAGAAAGATAGCCAAAGAAAATGTAGGAAAGAGGAAGGTAGATAAGCACCAAAATCTAGAGTAGTGTCATAACCGGAACAGAAGAACAAAAGCAAGAATAAGATATTGAAGGCTAAAACCTTTAATAACCAAATAATTTAATACAAGGAGGTGTTGGAGAATATTATATTATTTAATACATGTTAATGTACCCCCATGGTACCTATGGTACAATGTAAATATTAGAATAGGGTTTGAATCTATAGTTTAGGAGTGTGTTTTATATTTTTCTTTATATATGTGTCTATGTGCAAGATATGCACAAGTGTCATGTAATTATGTGTGCAAGTGTGTAATATGAGAAAGTGTAAAAGTTTCATAGTGAAAGTGTGCATGTAGAGGTATGCAAGTGTCATAGAGTAAAGTGTACAAGTAAATAGAAAGTCAAGAGTAATGGATACAGTGGCAAGATTGCATTCAAGCATTGATAATATTGAAGCTTGTATGCAT
Source organism: Wollemia nobilis (assembly GCA_028583015.1). Taxonomy (NCBI): domain Eukaryota; kingdom Viridiplantae; phylum Streptophyta; class Pinopsida; order Araucariales; family Araucariaceae; genus Wollemia; species Wollemia nobilis. The sequence continues at coordinate 4,395,083 of JAQPPZ010001056.1, read as the reverse complement.
ATTTTGAGCAATTCTACTGTAAGTTTTCTTCATGTTATTGCATGAATGATATTGACAATTTTATTCATATTATTGTTATTTTTTTCATGAATGTTATGTTCATTATTTTTTTCATTTAATATATTGATTGCTCTTATAATTGAGAGTCTAAGACTACTCAAAATCCAAAATATTGGGACCTGAGATAATCTGGCTAAAAAGCCAACAATGAAAACTCACAAAAACAACCTTGTGCTAACACTCTTGAGGAGAAGAGAATGAAGGCTTCACCTTAAAAGGGGAAGGAAAGAATGTCAATACCATTGAAGGACATTACATGGCAACAGCCAGTGAGATAATTTTGCCACAATTGGTGGAAGGCAAGCGCAATAGATCACCTATTGAGAACTACAATTAAGAATGCAAGTGTAAGTTGTATGCTACATATTCCTAATTTTGAGAAGGAATTCTTCAAGATTTATTTGTTGTAGATGCTGCAAACACACAATCCACAACAAAATGTCAGTAGAGTGAATATTGGTGATAAGTGGGTGCAAGTGCCATTTTCACTTGGCAATTTTCAAAGAATGTTTGGGTTACGATTATGGATTACCAATTAGGAAGGAGGTAATATATCAAAACTAATGGATTGAAATAATATGTGATATCATCAATATAACTCTGGAGGAATTTATAAAGCTGACAAAGCATGGAAGCTATGGAATAAAGCAACAAGTGAAGACAACGGAATTGTAGTGTGCCATGAGCATAATAATATCCAAGTTGCAAGGAGAACAATGATGTTTGAAGATGCCCCTCTACCTCATACCATATGTACAAGGAATCATGGAGGGTGTTGTGTATGATTGGGCATCATATCTGTCACCGTGAATTAAGAATTTCTTGATGTGGCATTCAAAGAAATTTTCAATGGCATTTCATGCTATTACAGTGGTAATGAATGTTGTGGCATAGGAGAAGTTGCAATTTCCTAGACTAAATCCTCCAAGGGAAATAGGGGAGCAAAAGCCAATTATCTTGAGGTGGATCAATGTGATGCCACTTACAAAGGTGAATACTCTACTTCAAACAAAGAAAATGTTGAAAAGGAAGAACACGTCCAATGATGAAATAAGCAAGGATTCAGATAATGATGAACAACAGTCGGTACAACAAGAGAAGAGGCACAAAAGGTTGATATAGTAAGAGACACAAGAAGCTGCATGGAGAGAGCAGTAGTATGTGGAAAAGACTGCATGGGAAGAAGAGGGAAGAATTGCATAGTAGGCATAGAGATTGGCAATTATTGTGGATATGGATAGAGGTACAAGATGCAATGAATGCAGTTTAGGTGGAAGCAATTAGAGAAATGCGAGTGGAGTCACCTTATATTTTTGCAAAGTTTTAGCAGCAAATAGATCCATGTGAATCACCTTCGTTACAAGAGGAATTACCATTTAAGATCACATCCATAGTAGATGAGCTGGCAAGGACAAAGACAATGCCAACAAAAGTTATGGAGAAAAGGAAACAACTAGCATGGGAAAATAAAATGTCTGCAGAAGTAATGGAGAAAGAAAGGTGGCTCACATAAAAGTTCAAAGTGATAAGGAGAGGACATAATAACTAAAGAATGAAACAATTTGTTGATACTATGGAGAAGTCAATATTGGGAGGCAAGGCAGCAGAGAAAACCATCAATCTGCGAGGTGACAATAAAGGAGACAAAGGAGATCCTCACTGAGGAAGAAACTGAGGTCAAAATATCGGAGGAGACAAGTAAGCATTCATGATTGAAGTGCCAAATTTTAGACAGATAACGGCCTTAGGAGACCAGGTGGATGAACATGTTGATGTATTCTTTGAGAAGATGACAAAATTCTTTGATGGAGCAAGAGTGGAATTCAAGCTTGGTTGCGTTGGACAGTGGAAGAAGTGGCAGCTGATGGTATATGAGGAATTGGATAAACTAATATAGTGGGTTCAGGATGAAGAAAGGACAAAGAAGCTCATTGAAATCCATCAGAAGCAGCCATGGGAAATGGAAGTTGGTAATATACAGAGGATGGTTGGAATAAAAGAATTGCCAGCAGGAACGATGACAATATATAGACAGTCAACCAAAACGTATATGGATGCAATAGATTTAATGCCTTGTCTAGAATATGCAGCAAGTGTGGAGAATAGGAAGATCACAGCTAAATTAGTAAAGATGTATGCAATAATTAATTTCTTGGCATACTAGATAGAATGGTTAGCTACATGATTGCAAAAGATCCACCAGTTATAGGAAGGACAAGCTAACCAATACAAGAATATGAAGAAAGCGAAAGAGGAGGTTGACACAGAAACGGTTGCTTTAAAGCAAGAGGTTGAGGAAAGGACAACAACTCAAAATGAACAAAGTGTACTAATTGCATGGCCGAAATATGAGTGTTCAATCACGGAATAGATGATGGAAGCAAATAATAAGGATATGAAGCACAAAGAGTAGCTGATTGCAGAAAGAGAGAAGCAGCTTGCAGAAGCGACTAAGAAAGTGAGGAAAGAAGTTGAAGATGCCTTTGCAAAGAGGGAGAAAGAACTCTTGACAAAATTGGCTGAGATGGAACAAAGGGCCAATCATTATGGTATAGTAGCTAGATACCATAATTATGCCAAGAGACTAAAGGATGAGAAAGAGGCATTGAAGCTACAGATAATGAAGACGGGAGTACCTGTTCCGACACCTCCATTGCGGCAACCGAGTCCCCAGGAACAAAAATAGACGTCGACAAGGATATCAACCAAAATAAAGGGGAGGATAGATGTAGGCATTGGTTTTGGAACTCACAAAAAGTAGTGAACATAGTAGAAATAAGTGCAAATGCACTGTGTAAGTAAATTGTAATGTAATTCAAATGTGAGTAAAATGCATATGAAATGCAAATGCAAATGTAAATGAAATGTCAATGTAATGCAATTTAATCATGAGTTTGATAAATTGCAATAGACTATAGTATGCATTAAGGGTGTTATGTAAACATTTGAACAAGGACACGATTGGGTGATGCGTTGTCCTTAGAGTCATCGTTGGCAATGACCAAGACACAAGCATAAATAGACCCCCCTCCTTCATTTGAGACTATGATTATTTGAGAGAGACTATTACCCATGTGGAGACTAGAGCCATGTATTGGCAAACCATATGTATGTGCAGACAATGTAGCATGTATGCAGATGTGTGTAGAGCATGTGCTAGGAGAGAGATTGTGTATGCATTGTACGAGACTCGCCTTTGTAATGTCGTACTATTGAGTAATGCAAATGACTCATCTTCTATCCATGATGTATGTAATCTGTGTACAGTATGATTGCTATTGCTAGTTGGTAGTTGTGTGTTGGATTGTGTGTAGGAATCAATGTTGCAATCAAAGAGTGGAATAGGGGAGTTGCAGTCCAAAACACCATACAAGTGGAACTGCTAAGGTCGTTGTTCCAATGGTGTTGAGCATGCCATTCTAGAGGATTGATTGTGGTTGTTCCAATGCAAGTGGTTATTCAAGCACTTGCCATTCTAGTAGAATAGATCCTATTGTTCTAGCAAATGTCATTCCAGTGTTTTTTGTTCTAGTGCAAGTGTTGTTCTACTGCTTGCCATCTAACACTATGTCGTTCAAGTCATATTGCCATATGAGTCAAGTGTTGATGCCGTTCAAGTGCAGAATGTTGAGCAGAATTGCATTGACTGCAGTCTTGTTTGGCCTCTAATTTGTCATCTTGTCCTTCATTCTTGGAATACTCACCACCGTGCTACACTATCCACAACTCACACACACTAACTACCCACAACTCCCACGCACACTAAATACTAAGAAGAATTGGTATTATAGTGGAACATAATTCCAAACATGAAATATGACACTTGCAAAAAAAGTTCCACAAAGATTCAATTAGAGAGGAAGAGAGCTTATTACCCTCACATTTATGTTGCACTCGATGTTAATAAGGATGAGGAATCGCAAATAAGCATTATTGAGGTCTTGACTTGTTACCTTATTGAAAAAAGAATTAGCAAGTGGCATGTCCCATAAACCACTCAAGTCCACTAAGGAGAGCCTTTGTTTCTTCACATGGCCTAACCACATGTCTCGTTATACTTCTCATAAAGGTGGTTGCTACAAGGCATTAATCACTCAAGAGATTCTCCAATACAATAAGCAAATTACATTTCTATTTCATGCTACCGTGGGCACCGCAGGTACTTCTTCCTCACAATAGAGTTATTGACCAGATATTCTCCTTTGGTCTATCTTGAATGCCTACCTATTCATATGAGGTAGAAAATATATTGGAGACCTATGTTTACTTGTCAACAACTGTTAAATACGATCAAGATTCAATCATATAAAAGGATGTTATAGGGAAATCAGGTAGGATGTGGATGGTGAAAAACATGGCAAAATCCATGTGTGAAACACTGAAACCACTATGTAAAACATAGGATATATCTAATTTCAAAATGTTGACTACGTCCCCTTTGATATGAGGAAATCATAAGTGATCACATGACAGACATACACTGCTTCAGAAAATTAAGGGTTAGTGAAACTAGGAAAATTCTGTCTAAAACCCTTGGAAGAGGAAGTGTAAGATACTTTCAGTTCTAAGGACCAGAGGACAGATAGGCATCAAAGCATATTTCTGTTCATGATCAAACTCAAAAAATTGAGACCCTTTTGAGTATTAGAGCAAACCCAGGAAGTTGAAAGACATTGTGGCTGAAGTACTGTGTCACGACAACATGAAAAATCCCCAAAGTCCCAAGTATTGGAGGACACATCACCAGGACTTTCTGCATCCAAAATACTTGGAAATCAACAGAAACAGTTTCGGAGATTTGAGGATTAGAATGGTAAGTGACAAGAAGGAAGGTGCAGCATGTTTGCAAGAATTATGAAATGATAATCCCAGTGTGGCAAAACTTAAAAATAATCATCTTGTGAAGTTCACAAGAAACAAACATGGTCGTCAAGTTGCCAAGACAAAGTTCCAACCAGTTATGATAGAGAGAGGATGCAATGAAGAAAAAGATGCAAATCAAAACATTCATCCTACTACCATGGTTGAGATGAAGCTAAAAACTTGCTGCAAAACCCAATTTGGACAGTTAAAACAAAAGAAATATTATAAATTGAGACAATTAAGACATTAATTTGGTAGATTCTGCTATAGCTATTTTAAAATTATTTTTCTAGTGCAACCTAAAAACCTTGCATTCAAAGATCCATATGGTTACGCGTGCAATTGTTGTGGCTACTTAGGCATTCTGGTGGATTGTGAAGTTGTAGATTCTTGCATTAGTTGGTTCAAAGTCAATCAGCAGAACAAAGTGCAAAAGTCATTGAGCAGAATTAAAGTCATGTTAGTTTGATGGAAAATATCTAGGAAATATTCCATACAACAAGAACCCTGCTATTACATGATTACAGTTAGGCTGGAGCAGCTAGTAAATTATATCTTTTGTCAAGAATAATGCTTAATGTAAAGTAGAAAAAGCATGTTGTTAAAAAAAGTGCTTTGTGGAAAAAAGCATGTAAAGTGCTTTTCCTTTAGGAGAAGAAAAGTTGTTTATAGACAGTTATAAAAAAGGAATTAAAAAAAAAATAGTAGTTGTAAAAATAAAAAAAGAAGATAAAAATAGAGAAGGAGAGGAACCACATATAGAAAAGTCTTGTTATTATTAACATCTTATACGTTGGGGGTGCTAGGCACTAATTGTAATTTAATTCAATGAGTGTAATTAACTCAAAGGAGTTGTTTGAGTGAAAGGAGTTGTGACTGAAATTGAAGAAGTAAAGATATATTGGATTTGGCAATTGCTTTTTCAAGTGTTTGTTCAAGAATATATGTTTTTATAAGTGTGTTTTCAGAAATCTACTTTATAAAATTGCAAGAAATTGCAGTGTATTTTCTTCATCTGCTATTAGAGACAAGTTCGAATAGTTTGGAAGATTTCAATGGTAGTGATAAATTCACAACTGCTAGCTTCTTCATTCAATGGTGATCACTATGAGTTATGGGCAATTAAAATGCAAGCCTTGATGGTTTACAAATACATATGGGAGATAGTTCAAACAGAATATTATTGAGCCCCATGAATGGAGTGTGTAGTCAACACAAGACATAAGTAATATGAAAGAGGTGAAGAAGAAGAATGCTTTGGCCATGTTTCTAATCTAGAGTGCTTTAGATGTGAGCATCTTCCCTAGAATTGCAAGAGAGCTAAAACTGCAAAAGAAGCATGGGAGACAATGCAATCTGCTTATCAAGGTATAGAGAAGAAGGTTCAATTGCAAAATTTGCAAACAGAATTTGAGAATCTTCAAATAAAGGACAGTGAGAAGATAGCTGATTTTTATGTTCGAGTACAAGACATAGTCAATCAATTGTTCAACAATGGAGAGAGCATCACATAACAGGTTATTTGTGAAAAGGTACGTTGATATTTACTAGTGAAGTGGAATGTGGTTGTGATTGCAATAGAAGAAAGCAAAGATTTAACTAAATTGCAGCTAGATCAGTTCATGGGATCATTATTATCCCATGAAAGTAGATTGGACAAAGCTCTAGAAAGTCTGGAACAAGCTTTTACAACAAAAGCTAAAATAGATGGAGAAAGTAACAACCGGAATAGCCCCCATCAGAGGAAGGTGAAGTTATCAAAATATTTAAGAGGGCGAGGAAGAATCCTTGGTGGAGAAAGAGGTCATAGATGCAGTATTCCATAATAAGAGAAATATCCAATGTCATTCTTGCAAAAGATCTAGTCAGTTTGAATGGGATTGTAGACTCAAATAGAGTCTTTTTTTGAAGATGAAGAAGAGGATTTTATGTCTAGCATGCTTTTTTCTTGTCACATGGCTAAAAAAGTCTAAAGATGAAGTCTGGTATTGATTCTAGTTGTTTGAATCATATGACAGGTAACAAAAATTTATTTGTGGAAATTGATGAATCAATTAGGAATAAAGTAAAGCCTGGAGATGACAAAGCAATTAAATTTGTTGGCAAAGGTATGGATGTTGTGCACAACAAACAAGGTGAGGTAAAGAATATTCAAAATACTTGGTTAGTACCTATTCTTAAGCATAATCTTTTAAGTGTAGGCTAGCTTGTTTAGAAAATTATAAAGTGTTGTTTGACAATGGAGCTTGTAGAATCTATAATAAAAATAATGGTGGAGAATTAGTGGCAATAATTCCCATAACAGAAAATCACATGTTCCCAATGAATATGCATCCAACACTCTTCAATGCTTTAAAGAATACAGTTGAAGATAGCTGGCTAAAACATAAGCACAATGGTCATTTAAACTTGCAAGAGCTAAATTTGTTACACACAAAAGGGATGGTTCAAGGATTACCTAAGATTGAAGTGAAGGATGAAATTTGATCTAGTTGTGCATTTAAAAAACAACATATACATGAATTTCCAATGGGGAGTTCATGGTGAGCTTCACAACCATTGCAATTGGTTCATTCAAATTTTGTGGTCCTATGTAAACACCAGGTATTTGTAAGTCGTTTTGACATTTATAGATGACTATACAAGGAAGACATGGATCTAATTTTTGAAAAATAAAAGTGAGGCATTTAGATGTTTTCTATATTTCAAGGCTTTGGTTGAAAAAGAAAGTGGGCATTTTATTAAAATTTATAGAGGGGGCGAATACAGTTCCAAACTTTTCAATTCATATTGTGTTGACAATGGAATCAAAAGGCAGCTTGCAGTAGGATACACACCACAACAAAATGGATTTGTTGAGCGATAAAATTGGACCCTTGTTGAAATGGCAAGGTGACAGGTCAATGTTGAAATCAAAGCATTTGGGGAATGTGTTTTGGTATTAAGCAATATCTATAGCAGTGTATATCCACAATCAACCCAACATTAACAGTAAGAAGGTGCACACTAGAAGAAGCATGATTTGGTTGAAGACCTAGTGTATCACATTTCAAAGTCTTTGGTTCATTGGCATATGTGCATGTTCAAAATGATAAACAAAAGAAGCTAGACATAAAAAGTGAAGCATGCATTTTTGTTGGCCACTCTAAAGAGAGTAAAGCATATAAACTCTAGAATCCTTAGTCCAAAACAGTGATTATATCGAGGGATGTAATATTTGATGAACATGGAGTATGGCATGAAGACATGCAGTAGGAAAAACCAGCACTTGTGGATACAGAATCTCAAAATAGCATCATTCCTCTCTCTAGTAATTATAGTACCAACCCCACTTCAAGTGGCAGTATAGGTTCACCACCAAAAGGGTCCTCATCATATTCACTCCAGCATCAACTCCAGGTCCCCCAAGGAAGGTAAGAAGTATAAGAGAAATTTATGAGAGGACTAACATTCAAGAAGATTTGATGGTCAATTTTGCTCTATATTCTCAAGTTCTAATTGAGCCAAGTTGTTACGAAGATGCAACAAAACAATTTTTTTGGTGTGAAGCAATGGAAGAAGAAATGAGAGCAATTGAGAAGAATGAAATTTGGGACTTAGTTGAGATTCTAGAGGACAAAGAAGTGATAGGAGTGAAGTGGATATACAAGAATAAGCATAAGAGTGATGGCACAATTGAAAGGCATAAGGCAAGGCTAGTTGCCAAAGGGTATGCCCAAGTCTATGGAATACGATAGACTAAAGAAACTTTTGCACTAGTTGCTAGATTGGATACAATAAGAACATTGATAGCATTATCAGTTCACAACAATTGAAAAATTTATTAAATGGATGTTATGTCAGCATTCTTGAATGGGTCAATTGAAGAAGAAGTTTATGTGCAACAGCCACCAAGATTTGAAGTCAAATAAAAAGAAGGTTTTGTCTACAGATTGAAGAAAGCATTACATGGACCGAAACAAGATCCTAAAGCTTGGTATCCAAGAATTGATGGTTATCTCCAATGATATGGCTTCATTAGAAGCCCAAATAAACTGAATTTATAAGTGAAGAAGCAAGTTTATCATATTTTAATTGTTTGTGTTTATGTGGATGATTTGATTTTTAAAGGTAACAACTCTAGCATGATACAAGAATTTGATCAAATAATGATGAAAAAGTTGGAGACGAATTATCTTGGATTATTGCACTTATTATTTGGAATGGAGATATATCAATAGCATGATGGTATCTTTATTTTTCAATCTTAGTCTGCACTATGCCCAAGACATAATGAGGTGACTTGGAATGGACAGGCACAAGAAGGCAGCAACTCCAAAAGCACAAGGTGAAAAGTTGAGTAAAGAAGATAAGAGTAGGATTGTTGATGGAACATGGTTTCGGAGGATGGTTGGTAGTCTAATGTTTTTACAACTACCAGGTCAGACATCATGTTTGCAATAAGTCTTGTTGCTAGATTTATGGAAGTCCACTTGAAACTCATATGAGAGCAATGAAAAGGATTCTTCGAAATATCAAAGGTACAATGTATCATAGCATTAACTACTCAAAAGCTGAAAATTTGGAGTTGGTTGGATATTCAGATTCAGATTGGGTTGGTTTAGTAGATGATTGAAAATCAACTTCAGGATATTGCTTTAGTCTTGGTAATTGTCTTATTTCATGGAGTTCAAAGAAGCAACAAAGAGTTTCTCTTTCCATAGTAGAGGCTGAATATATAGCAGCTGCATTTGCAAGTTGTCAAGCAATATGGCTACAAGGAGTTTTAGATGGTTTGCAACAAGAGATCAATTCCCCCACTACTATATATTGTGATAATAGTAGCACCATTCAAATAGCAAAAAATATTGTTTTTCATAAAAACAAGGCACATAGATATTCGTCATCACTTCATTCAGAATTTGATTCAGGAAGGAGTGGTACAATTGCAATTTTGTGGGACAAAGAATGAATTGGTAGACATTTTTACAAAAGCACTCCAAAGAGAAAGATTTGTTTCCCTTCCTAGAATATTAGGAGTTGGACCATTAAGCATTAAGGGAGAGAATGTGAAAAATAATGCTTACTATAAAATAGAAAAAGCATGTTATTAAAATGGTGCTTTGTGGAAAAAAGCATGCAATGTGCTTTTCCTAAAGGAGAAGAAAAGTTTTTTTTTATAGATAGTCTTATAAAAAAGGAAGAAAGAAAAAAGACAATAGTTGTAAAAATAGAAAAGGGAGATAATGATGGAAAATGAGGAGAGAACCAAATACAAAAAAGTCTTCTTATTATTAGCATGTATGATGTCTATCTATTGAGTGCTAGTGTTGAATTTGTGATCTTATTCATGGCCAAGAGCCAACATTGTGCAATGTATTAGATACACCTAAGGGCATCTCATTGTGTAATTTATTTAATAATTTGTAATATTTTATTATGTAAGCCTAATAGGCCATGGTTAACCTTGTTATGGTTAAACCTTATTTAATATTTGTAATTAACCTAAAGCCCACTTGTTATGTTGACTTAGGTTAAAATCTATGATGTAATTTGGGGTTTTGGTATTGCTATAAATACCCCCCTCACACTCCTCATTTCTTATTGGAGTGTTGTGCAATAATATCTATGGATAGTGATTATTTATGGTGCATATGAGCATCCCCATTCCATTTCATCTCTTTCATTTTTTGTTTGCTTTTGTTTGCTTGTAGAAAACATTGTGAATTTCATCATGGTATTAGAGCGGGTATGGAGCGGCATTGCTTGGTCACGCAAAAATCGTACATGGAGCCTTCGATTTTTCTTCCAAGTTCAAGGACGAAACTCTTCTCGAAGTTTCACAAGAAGCAAAGAGATCTCTCCTTTTTTACCATCCATCCTTCTAGCATATCCAAAAAATGTGAGGTTAGTGTATCCAATGTTTAGGCAAATATATTTTTTTAATGCATTTTTTAAAATTTTGTTTGGCGTCGTTTTTCAAAAAAGTGTCGCCTAGTTGGGGACACTGCATTGGTAAAGGCTTTGGGCTCACATTGTGGAGACCCAAGTTTGAATCACGGGCAGGGTGGCACCCACTGTACCCCCAGCTTTATGCTTCAACTGCTATAGTATTTTCAACAAAAAAAAAAAAAAATGCCTCTCGTTTTTGCGCAAAATAAGGGCACTTCCTTTTCGAACAAGGCATGTAATGCTCCACTCTACAGAGTGAGTGCATGCACCTATCCATGCAAGGGATAGGCCACAATGAATAGCAAAAAAGCACCAAGGCACAATAGCCAAAAGGTGACGAGTTCAATTCCTATCGACTCGTCACTTTTGCCAGCAATAATGGATGCACAATTTACTCTTTAATGGATCCATTTTGTCGCATTCCACAGCATGGCAAGTTGGATAGAAGGATGAGTGTTCTTATAAGCCACTCAAGAGGTCGTGAGATCAAGTCATACTCCCATTTTTTGACTTCTTTCATTGCAGAGGTATTTGTCTTCACGGAGTAGATGTTTTTTGGCTCAGCATGGATGATAATGAAAATTTGGCTAGACAAGTTGCATGTGGTATTTGTTGCCTCCTAGTCGTAGGTTCGAGCTTGTGGAAGAATTGCTTTTTTTTTCACATGGTAGTGGGCATAATGCCATCTACAAAGACACCGACTCTTTGGTCACCACCTAGAGAGTGGGAACGTTGGTTGTGGAGAAGGCAAGACAAAGAAGTGGACTCAAGTTCAAGTTGCATGCCCTTCCTTTTGCAAAGAGGAATCAATAGGTAGCAGTCCAATAACCATTCTTCATAAAATTATGCAAGTATGGCTTTAGATGAAATGTTCGCATGTTAGTTAGCCACATGTTTTTGAATGAAGGCGTAGGTTCAATTCCCAACAACGTGTTTTGGCTTGAACTTTGTGATGGTTTTCTTTCTCGGTTGATGTGGAGGCCAATGTGGCAACATGGCATGCCACAAAATTATTTTTACTATATATTTGAGACTTTAGCCAATTGGAAGGGGATAAGCATTGTAGTTATAGTGGTTCAGGAGAGCTAAGTTGATGAAAAATCAATGGAGGACATCAATGAATCATGGATTGCCAAGTTGCAACAAGCGGTTGGTTCATATTTTTCTAAGGTTTGGAGATTTAATTTTAAATTTTTTGGGGTCCATTAGGGCAAAACTTTGAGAGGCCATATCTTTGCATATGGAAATGCTTTCAGCCCTTTCTTTTTCAAATCGCACGATTTTTCAAGCTCTATGCATTGGTGGCATTATTTCATAGACCAGTTGTGATGTTAAGGGTCAAATTATGTAAGATGGACCACAAAGCCCTAGTTACTCGCCTTAATGGGCAAAATTATAGTATTTGGTCAACTTAAATGATCGGCCTGCTACGAAGAACCTATGGTGTATCTTTCAAGAGGATAAAGCAACGGTTCTTGATGATGAAGCTTGACACCAAAAGGCATAAGAGGCTCTAGGTTTGTTTTCCTTGTTGATTGAACTAGAATTGCTTTTCCATATCAAAGAAGAGAGTGACCCTATCAAGGTATGGTCAAAACTACATGAAATTTTTGGAAAGGTTAATACTACTAAAGTAAGTTGCTTGGAATTAGAGCTTTCCTCTCTTAAGTTGGTTGGGTTTAATGTCGTTGAGGACTATATTGTGAAATTCAAGGCTTTAGGGTAGATATTGCAGCTTCTGGAGGAAAAAAAAAAGGATGATGTAGAATATGTTAAGATTGTCCTTGCTAATCTCTCCCCCTCTTTTGAGGTATTGAAACTAATAGTTCATACAATTCCTATGTCCTTGGAATCCCAAAAGGCTTACTCTTGATTAGTTTTTCTCTTTTCTAATTCACTTTCAGGTTGCACTGCAATATTGGGGTGGTGGAACTCCTCACATACAGGCTCATGCAAAGGAATTCAAATCTAAGGAGGCTAAGACCCAAGGGCCCACGGGCAAGGCTAAGTCTTCAAAGAAAATGAAGACCACTTGTGGATACTGTAAAAGGGAGGGACATCCTACAAAGAATTGCTTGTTGAAGCTACAAAAGATTGAAGCTAAGTTCTTAAAGCAAGGTGGACATCTTTCAAATGATGAGGGAGATTCAGATGGATCTACCTCAACTGCAGAGACCCACTAGAGCATCCATTATGGGGGAAGATATTATTATCACTAATGTCTTCTTTCCTTGGCCCCTTAGTTTAGATTATAGGGGGTGTTGAATTTGTAATCTCATTCATGGCCAAGAGCTGACATTGTGCAATGTATTTAATATTTTATTATGTAAGCTCAATGGGCCATGGTAACCTTATTTAATATTTATAATTAACCTTAAGCCCACTTGTTATGTCAGCTTAGGCTAAACTTTATGATATAATTTGAAGTCTTGGTATTGCTATAAATACTCCCTCACAATCCTCATTTCTTATCGAAGTGTTGTGCAATATTATCTACAAATAGTGAATTTTTATGGTGCTTTGGGCACCCCATTCTATTTTGTCTCCTTAACTTTCTATATAGGATTTGAGTGTATGTTTTGCTTTTGTTTGTTTTTGAAAAGCATTGTGAATTCCATCAGTTAGGCACCAGTTGTAATTCAGTTCAATGGGTGTAATCAACTCAAAGAAATTGTTTGAGTGAAAGGAGTTGTAATTCAGATTTTGTGATTGAAATTGAAGAAGTAAAGAGATATTGAATTCAGTAATTGCTTTTTCAAGTGTTTGTTTAAGAATATTTTTTTTAAAGTGTGTTTTCAAGAAGCTACTTTATAAACTTGCAGGAAATTGCAGCATATTTTCTTTACCTTTTAATCACGTCAAAAGCAAGTGATTCCGCTAAGCCTTAAGCATAGTCAGCACAACTAAAGGCTTAACGTTTTATCATCTTTTGGTGACAAGACTTCCAGTATGTTAATACAAATGAAATCAGCCTTCTATGCACTGTGTGTGAAGTTGTAAATCAGCTGGTAACCAGGAAAGTAGGCGAGCTGAAAAACTACACCTTCATAGTGATAGTGAAACTGTAATTTCCAAAGCATATTAAGTTCCACATTATAAAGAGAAGAAAGAATCTTTCAAGTATGGGTCATCATCATTTTAAAGCTAAGTCATCTGATCCATACCAGACGGGCTACTGATAGGGAAATTTAAAGATTTAAAGTCTTGTTCTAAGCACTTGAGACATTCCAAAGATATAAAATTTTCAGAAATCATTAAATTGAAATTGACCAAGTACACTTTTCTATCAGGAATTTTAGAGGACTGGATGACAATCTAACATCAAAGCATGCAACATTGCCACCAGAAGCCAAAACTGACAAAAGTTTTTCTGACTAACTGTTTATTTGTAACTTGAGAAATCAATCAACGTTATGATTGAAGAATGTATCATGCTATGGAAATCCGTAAGGTCCTGAGTGACATCAATAAGCAAGTCTCTAGAAAATCCTGGATCACTGAAGGAATCAATTTTCGATTGCAAGTTGTGCGAAATCACTGAGAAGCCAAAATGCCAAGTGACATTCAAAGAGATAGAGTGAGTCCTACAAATGCTGCCATCAATAGTAAAATGTTTAAGGTCCACTACTATTATGCATATCATTCCATCTCGTACTCTTTATGGGTCCACTATCTGCATAAGAAACATAAGTACCCTCCCCTTGAATAAATCTGGAAACACTGGTTATAAAAGGGTCAAAACGTGCTTGGAAAGGATTAATCAACAAGGACATGCATAAGAAACATAAGTACCCTCCCCTCGAATGAATCTGGAAACACTAGTTATAAAAGGGTCAAAACCTGCTTGGAAAGGATTAATCAACAAGGACAAAGCCGAGAGGAACAACCGGGAAAGAGAAGATATAAATATATAGTAACCAGAGTACTATAATTCACTCATCCTTAGAGCCTATAGTTTCTCAACAGGAGTTTTCTCCATATTGCAGTACTGTATTCCCAACGGGAATCTAAATCCTGAACAAATGTAATCGGAGATACAATCAGTAATGGAAGATTGATTTTAACACAACATTTAACACCTATACCACAGTGATATTTCACCGAGACCTCTATGTCAATTGACCTTAGCAGAAGATTTTGATCTGCAGTAAGGGATGCCATAACAGAGTTTAATCAAGAAAGCCATTATATGGACCTTTCGACATTGAGTGCACAACTGCAAGGGGACATACAAAAGAAATCATGCAGTTGTATTCTATACTTAATATTGATAGTTTTAAGAAAATCCAGTTTTAAAAGCATATAAAGCCTAAAAAGATCCAATAAGAACAATATGAGATACAAAATATGATAGCATAGACAGCATGATGTCCATATTTCGTAGGCCGAGGTGGCACCGTTTTATCTCAACAAATACATGAACTTAATGTGTCCTCTAGGAAACCATCTGTACTGCTAACCATTCCAATCCCCAGTCTAGAGTCTAAGAACGTCTTCTGGAAAATGGACTGGGCTGAGGGGAGCTGGTGATACCATCTTATGGGAGTACATGATTTCCATGCCCTCTTGTTTTGTCTCCAAACAATCACTATTGGTAAGAACAGCTGGAGAGGGTGTAAGTAAGAGTGGCTTTCACCTTGTGTCGGTGGTTGGCTCTAAGTACATTAGCTAAGCTCGAAGCAATGAGGGAACTAGTGTTTCTCTTGACTATCATTGTAGTAACTCTATCACTTACAAGATCAGTCCACATGATATTTTGCAAACCTGCCGTCAGAGATAGGTTGAAAGACATAAGTAATTGAGTGATTCAGCGTTGAAAGACATCACTAATTGAGCGATTCAGCCTAGACTGCCCCACTGAAGTTTGATATGGAAGAACTTGCATTTCCCAAGGCAAAGCCAAATTTTGTTCCACCTTAATACCTAGTTCTGAACAGCCTTCAAGGTAACCTAAAAGAGAGCCCCCTTCCATCGTCCCTGAACAGGGAGTAATATCTCCCTCAAATCTCATAGTGGATGGAACGCTAAATATAAAATGCTTCTCAATCTCAACCTTCTGCCGTCAGTAATATGTAGGCTTTTTGTAATAAGAACTGAAAAGTTGGGGACACTTAGACAATTACAGAGTTGTGGATTGTAAGAAATACTAATGCATTGAGCATAAGCCATCCTTTATATTATGACACCGTTGATAATTGTATTATAACAACAAAACAAAATATATAATGATAAACTGGAAAGAGGAATTCCAGCAGTATGGGTAGCTCTTAAAAGTTCATCCCGCAGATTACTTTCCAAGAAAAAAATCCACATGGAAGGCTGGGCTTAACAGCCTCTTTGTTAAAAAGATTTTGAGCCAATCATACACCCAGGGATTTGATCTGCCACCTCACTTTTACTATGTAGACAGTCTCACCAGTTACACTTACGGACAGTAAGGATACAAAAGACATTATAATGCTATGACTTATTTTGGAATGTTTGGAAAATATTAGGCATTACATGAATGTCAGTGCCTGATATCTTAGAATGACTTCCTACTGATTAGAAAGTTTGGAATGAAAGTGTTCCACATTTCCAGGGAGGTGGCTTGCAATGGGTTAGCACATTCTAAAGATCAGGATTCATTTTCATCTTACTTCAACAAGGTAGTAATAGAAAACATTTAAGAACGAAATAGCACTATTCTGCCTCAGGAATTTATATATGTAAGAATTAATCTTTTAACAGGAGGTATAAGATTAGAGACTTAGAACATAAAGGATATGTGGCAACCGGTTACAAATGTCCATTCATAGAAAACAGAAACCTTATTTTTTTCTTCTAGAAGAACTAGTGCTGCTTGAAAAGACTAACACAAGTCTGGTTAAGATAGAACTCGGCGGGTTTATAGGAGTGAATTCAAGACCTTATGTCCAACTGTAGAGTTGCTGCAGTTACATCAAAACCTTTAATCCCAAGTTTAGAATGGTTAGTCTATTAAGTCAAATTCCCGAGGTACGGTGGTTAGTCCATTACCCCTTAGTTAGTCCATTACCCTTTCTTTTTCGACATGATTGAGGGATTTGATCTTGGGATGAGGCTCCGCCGCTGTAGGGTTGCCATTACACCAAAACCTCGAGGTTAGTGTTGGGCACGATCTTTGTATTTGAACACCTCACATGATTATTAGTACATAACTAACAGTTAGTCTACTAAATGAAATCCCGTCTTTTGATGTTTAATCCATAACTAACAGTTAATCTAGGTTAGTCCAATACAACCTTAAAGGATCCCAAATGTTAAGATAGAAAAGCATAAATAAAGATCTAAACAAGTATTTTGTTTGCGTAATATCCCAAACAATGAGGCATAAATTGTTCGTTTCATGCTTTCTATCTAGTGGCACGGTTCAAAGTTATCTCGGAAATAATAAAAAAAAAAATTAATACATACATAATTAAAGATTGTTTAGAAAAACACTCTTTCCACACAACTTGGAGGATCAGTGCTATTCTGGTCAAATTTTAGGTGCCATAACAATCAAGAATAGTAGAGGCCAAGTTGCATTTTGGTTTCCAAATTTTCTTTCAACAAATGACACTAATAACATTGCAACGCCTAAAATAAGGTGCAGGATCTCTAGACTAAGCAGTCAACTATGTCAAATTGCAGGATCTGGAGACTAAGCAGTCAACTATGTCAAATTGCATTTTACAAGAATCCAGTAGATCCGGATTAAGAGATGGCATAAGTCATAGCCAACCTAGAATTCGAACCAGCAATAGCATGGAACTACCATGCAGTCAGGAAGACTATATTATAATTAACAAGAGTATGGATGGCCATCAGGGCACCAAACACCAAACATGAGAGAAATAAAATATTCTAAATAATAGCACTGATCTAACTACTCCATTATTCATCCACCCATAATGCACATTGTAACAATAAAATCTTTTTTTTTTTTTTTTTTCTTAATCTTGATCAATATAAAATAAAATAACATGAATTTACCACTCTAACATGCTCCATGAATTCCTCTGAAATTCAAAAGTATTGCAGTTAAAAGAGAAAACAAACGAAATGATCCAAACTGGGTGTCAGGTTCTTTTAACAGGATCAAAGTTGGAGACTCCAATGACGGCCACCCCAATGACAGCAAGCACCACTCCCCCTGAAACAATGCTCAACAGAAAGTTCGTCAGTGATGGAGAGACCCCTGGTGCAGCTGCCTCTGCCATCTCAGGAATCAACGTGGCTGCTAGCACACCCAGAGTTGTAACCGCCGCAAGTGATTGTGATTGAGATTGCTCCTGCTTCTTTGGAACAGCATTGCTCATCATCACCACCCTGCTCTTCTGGGCTACAACCCTCTTGTAAGGACTATAGACGGACAGAGTTTGCAGCTGTGATGCCCTTTTGGAGGTTCCAGAATTGTTAACAAGTGTCGCAATGGGTGAGGCGAGGGAAACAGCTGTGGCAGAGGCCATTGCTGGTGATGCCTACTTAGGATAAAATTGTTAAGTGGGGGTGCAAAGACTGCAAATCGCTTTATAATACGGATTTTCTCTGGTGGTGGTGAAAATAAGCTTGTAGGCAGTTAAGAATGTTACATGTGAGGAGGATATGAGTTTAAGATAAGATAGAGTAGAGGCCTATCGATAAAAGAACGAAGAACGTGCCTTTTCAATGGCCGGAGTTCCTTCGGGCAATGGATACCACTCATTTTTCCCAGTGCTTTCAAGACCCTGTCTGATAATAAATAACAAGGATCACACAGCACCGCACGTTTACCACAAACAAGAGATCATCGTTATTCGTTCCTTATGTAATTAATTCACCTAACATTATTTGATATATTTGATTTGCTATGTTTTAAAATTAATTTTATAATCTATTTTTTCTTAACTATAATTTAAATATTTATTAAATACTTTTTTTATTGAGGTTAGTGTGAAAAACTTTACCATTGATGGTCAGGGTTGGGTACACCATCCCAACCATGACCTCTCTGATAAGGGTCAGAGCTAAGCTTGTCAGAGGTCAAACACACATCCACCCCTCACACACTCTTCTAGGCCGCAGTTTGGGTTTGAACCTTGAACCTTTCGAAGAAGAACTAAAACTCGCACCTCTCGAAGAAGAGTTAAAACTCGTACCGTCAAATACATTTATTTTATTTTTTCATTACATTTTATGTGGATACATAGAGGAGTTGATTACATTTACACTAATTTTTAGTAACTACTAAGTGCAATGTTCAAACCAAGAGTTGCTTGAACAAGCCTATACCACCTTGTTATTGTTAACTCGGTGTGAGGGGACCAATACATTATTTTTATTTTAATAAATAAGAAAAGGTCGTATTTTTATTTAATATTTGAAACTTTAATTTAAATTTTTTTTTTTTTTTTTTTTTTTTAAAGGATTTGGTTATTGTGAGAAACCCCTATGACTAACGTACGGGGCTGAGCACTCTCCTGCCAACCATGACCCCTCCTAAAGTTGAGAGCTATACTTATCAATAGGGAATTTAACACAAAGCCACCACACACCCACTCCCTCACACAGTCGAATAATAATAAGAGTTTTATTATAAATTAAACTCAAATAATTAAAAAATGTATTGCTTATTAATATGAAGTTATAAATATCATGAATTTTTATTAGTAACTTACTTGGAAGAGAAACTCAAACAAATGACACATGGGCTTCAAAAAAATGTTTCAGCAGTTATAGTCTAGTTGGAAGGATAACTTGGTTTCGAATTTATCAAAGATGGTGGATAGTTGATGAAATTAGGATATGGAAATTTAGAGCAATCAAAATTCCTTACAATAATTTCCCTTACAAGAATGTTTGGTTACTAAACGTCCTCCTTAAGGCCTAAACATTCCTTTGGTTAACAATCCAAAGCAAGATTCTTACAAGAGAGATTCTTCCAAGAAGAGGATATTATGGACCTTTCAAGTGTGCTTCATGTGAGAAAGAACTACAAACATCATATCATTTATTTCTTTATTGTTCATTTGCTTACATCATTTAGAGTTGTTTCTTTTAAATATTAGAATATATTGGGTAGGTCCATCACGATTGACAAAGTTGATGAAATGGTAAATTTAATTATTCCAAAGTGAAAACAATATATATTTTATTTAGAATTAGTGTTCTCATTATTTATGAAAATTTATGGTTTGAAAGGAATAATAGAATCTTTAAATAGGTTTTATTTTGAATGGGATCTATTTGAAGCTAATGGTAGGAGCAAGAGAGAGAGTTGGGAGAGGAGCAAGATCAAGAGATGTTATAGACACAGATCCAGAAGTAGGTTTAGAGGTGGGAATGAGATAAACCTGGGAAACATCATAGGGCCTAACAAAGGGCTTAGTTTCAAAGGTCAAATGGATCAGAGTGCAAGCACGTTAAGGGGATAGAAGGTCAAAACTTAACCCTCATTTATAGCTACTCTCAAAGGAAAAGGTAAGGTCTCAAGTTGGCCTCAACCCTAGACTACAAATGTTGATCATAAATCTAATAAGAACTTTTTGGTGAAGGATAGGGTTCCTTTCGTTCTAGTTAGTGATATTGTTATAAGAGGTAACATGTTGGATTTGAAAAGCAACCTAATCTACAAATTCATGGAAGTGTGACTAGATCTAGTTGCTTTGAAAAGTTGGATCAAAAGTAAATGGGCTTTAAAAGGGGAAGCTTCAATCATTTTGATATCAAAGGGTTTCTTCTTAGTAACCTTCACCCAAGAGGAAGACTATGATTTAGTCTACATCGAAGGGTCGTGGTCTCTTGATATTGTTGGACTATACATGCATCACTGGTCATTAGAGTTTTAACACTCATATAGAAGTTGTTACAAAGGCCTCAATATGGGTATGGGTGTTCAACCTACCCTTGAAATTTTGGATAGAAGAGGTCTTTGAATATTTCAAATATGCTTTGGGGGAATTTGTCTTAATGGTCCTTATGACTACAAACAACGTTGCTCATAATTGTGTGAGGATAGACCTACAAAAATCCTTAACTAAAATAATAAATTTGGTTTCATGTCTAGTTAAGCATTGTTAGGAGGTTGATTATGAAAATATACCCTTTTGTTGTCACCTTTGACATGCATGTAGGAACTTGACAAGATTTTCCCCAACAAAGAAACAAACATTGAAAGAGGACCTTTAGGTGCCAATGAAGAAAAAGTCATGACAAGACTCATTTGCCATGGAGCCAAACATACAAAAGGAAATGCAATATACAACATAAGAACTGGAATAATCAAAACGAAAGATTTTAAAAATAGTAGAAGAGAAGGAAATAGTTCCAGAGACGCAAGAGCCCAAGAAGGGTCTAAAAGAAGAAAATACAGAAGATGAAAAAGTTGAATAAGATAAAAAAAATAGAGGAGGACCAAGACAAAAAATAGAAGAGGTAGAATGCAAGGGAGAGGAGGATTAGCCTTATCAAAGGGGGGGATGGAGCACTTGCAGACAAGCTAACATAGGAGGATTTGGACAAGGAAGGGTGACCCTTAGAAAATACTTTACAAACCAAGGAAGCAAGAAAAGAAGTGGCAAGTGGCAACACAATGTTTTTTTGTTAATGCCTTTATAGGGGATCCAAACCCCTAGCCAAAAGTAAAAATAAAATAATTATCCTAGAGTGTGAGGGGTCTAAATGCCCTAGCCCAACCTAGATTGCTAAAATCCTATATCGATAGTATGTATACTTATATAGTCTTATTATTGGAGATAAAATTTAGGGGAAACGAGTTAGGACAAAAATATCTCGAGCAAAAGTAGCTTCTTGGGAGTTCTAACTGAAGGGGCTTCAAGAGGTTTGGTAACTCTTTGAAACCTAGAGATATTTGATGGAGAGTTGGTTGATCAAAATTGATATCACCTTATAATATTCTTTGAGCATAGCCTCATAGCTAAAGTAGGCTCCATCACAAATATTTATACAACCAATTCAATTGAGCATAAAAAAATTATTTGGAATTTACTTACAGAAAATAGTCAAAACTTAGAAATAAAAAATAAATGGTAGTCATGGATTTCAATACCCTACTAACCTCGAATAAGAAGAAAGGAAGGGTTTCTTTCACATAGGTCATGAGAGATTTAATATATTTTTTTATAGAGACAAGCCTAATAGACTTGCATTTGGAGGGTGCAACTATACTTGGAATAAGAAAAGGATGAAGGATTAGGGTATTCAATCTTAGATTGGATAGAATTATGATATATCCTTAATGGTATATAGAGGTTTTCCTAAGACTTAGAATAGGCTCTAAAATTGGATCTAGCCATACTTCTTTGATTTTGAAAATGGAGAGAGGTAGGGCTAAGGAAAATTAACCTTTTTGTTTCGAAATGATATGAACAACACACCCAAATCTGAAAGAAAAAATAAGGTAATGGTGGGGTACATTTAGAACAGGGAGCCACATGTTCCAAGTTTCCCAAAAGATGAAATAATTAAGCGTGAGTTGAAAATATAGAATTGTGGAGATATTTTAATTTTTCAAAAGAAGGTTAGGCTAGAGAAAATTTTAAAGAACATTGAGATGATGGAGGTGGAGCAGAACATTAAGGAATTGATTTTGGAGGAAAATAAAAATCTTTAAGAATACCATAATAATTTAGCAAGAGAATAAATCCACTGGAGACAGAGGTAGCAATACCTTTGGCTTTAGGAAGGAGACAAACACCAAAGTTTTTCATATCACCACCCTAATCCATCAAACTAGGAATAAGATCAACAAAACTACTTTGGATCAAGGGATGTTATAAATTATGAGAGAATTGAGATGCAAGCTATCAATTTATTCCATCACCTCCTAATAGAAGAAGGAAGGGAGAAGAAGATATCCAATGACTTCTTGAACAATATTTCTCAAGTGATCATAGTGGAAGATAACAAGTTGTTGGATAAACCCTTCACAAAAGAAGAAATTGAAGAGGTAATGTTCTTTATGAAAAAGGAGAAAGCCCTAGTGTTGAATGAGTTCTAGGTAGGGTTCTTCCAAATTTTTTGGTAGATAGTTAAAAAATATGTTGTAGCAGCTATAAGGAAAGCCCAAAATAAAGGAAGGTTTTGAAGGAGTGGAATAATATTTTCATCATACTTATCCTCAAGAAAGCCAAGATGGATTCCTTTACTAACTTTAGGCTAATAAGCCTGTATAACATAGTTTATAAAATTTCGATAAAAGCAATATCTTTTAGAATGAAAGCCTTCTCATGGGCTTGATCTCTAAAAACTAGGGGGATCATCATATTCTAGATGATATTGTAGTGGTTCATGAGGCTTTACATTCCCTGGTTGAAAGTAAGAGGAAGGGGATGTTAGTTAAGTTGGACATGAATAAGGCATATGATAGGGTCTCCTAAAACTTTCTTTAGAAGTTGCTTAGAAAGTTTGGATTTGGGGAGGCCTGGATAGATCTAGTTATGAGTTATGTAAAGACTCTGAGATATTCTATCCTAGTGAATGGAGCGTTGACTAGTTTTTTACTAGCTCTTAGGGTCTAAGGCAAAGTAACCCGATATCCTCCTACCTATTTATCCTACTTGTAGAAGCTCTAAGCCAAACCTTGCTAGAAAAAATTAGACTAAAGAATCCAAGGCCTAAAGGTGGAAAACACCATGGAGGTAGTTTCTCATCAGCTTTTTATGGATGATACAATCCTTTTGGGATCGATAAGTATTATTGAAGCCAAATAATGGAAGAAAATTCTAGAGAGCTACAAGAAGGTTGTAGGTCAATGAGTCAATAAAAATAAAAGTTTGTGAATTTCATCAATAACTAGGTAAGGACCCATAGAAAGCTAAAGAAAAATTTGGGTTATAAACTAGGGTCCTTGCCTTGGATATAACTGGGAATGCCTTTTTTCATGGGTATAGTGAAGCAAGAACACTGCAACCTTATTTTTGATTGATTCTAAAGAAAACTAGTAGGGTGGAAGGAAAATTAGCTAAGTCAAGCTAGGAAGATGCAACTACTATAGGCAACCCTTCAAACCCTCCCCACCTACATCATGTCTCTATTCAAAATTCTAAGGGTAATGGAAACTAAGTTAGAATCTCTTCATAATAATTTCCTCTAGATAGGAATAGAGAGGATTGCCTCTCTTGAAATAGAAAACATTTTACTAGCCTAAGAAAAAGAGAGGTGCAAGTTTAAGTAGAATCAATTTGATGTGCATAACCTTGGAAAACTAGACTAGAGATTAAGAAGAGAACCAAAAAATATTTGGTCTAGGATTATTTGACATAAATACTTAGAAGGTGGGGATCCTTTGAGAATATTAAGTGAGAAAGAGCATTGCAAAGGTTCAATCATTTGGAATCATCTATTTGGAAGTAAATATATTTTGAGAAAAGTAGTAAAATGGAAGGTTGGAACTGGGGGGCATATTGAATTTTGGAATTATATTTGGTTGAGGAAATCCTCAATGATAGGATGAGAGTTGGAATGCACTAGCCTAAGATGCATGAAACATCTATGGAAACAAAGTGAGCAATTACTTCCACAAGGATTGGGAGGGCAACATTAGATGTGTTCTAGAGGATTGAATAAAAGAGGAGAACAAATAGAATGAGCAAGTTCAAATCATTCTACGAAAACTATGTTCTACATATATTTCTCTAAAAGGTACAAACACTCGTTACTGGTCATTAAGCTTGAAAGGAGAATGCTCAGTCAAAAGTGGTTATGAAAAATTAACTAAGGTACCAGTGAAGAGTTCTAGACAAAAATATTGGAAAATACAACAATCCTAAAGATTAAGGTTTTTAAGTGGCTAGTTTCTTATGATAAAATGCTAATAATGGATATCTTTGAAAGAGGGGCTTCATGAGCCTTTTCGATTTCGATGCACTTTATGTGAGGAAGAGGAGGAAAATAGATCATCGTATGTTCATGTAGTGTAAGTTGAGTGAAGAGATTTGGGAAAATATTGAAAGAGACTTCTCTATTGGTGGGTTTTATTGGAGGGGGTCAAGGACTAGTTAGACCACTAGAGAAGTCCCGTCAAATATAAGAAGTTATCACCTCTATTAAACATGTCAGCCTTAAAATTCTTGTGAAATATCTGGTTGGAATGAAACTGGTGTCAAAACATGTAAATGGATGTGATTAGAGTTTATAATTAAATTAAATCCTCAATGACAAAATAAATTACTAAAGTGTAGGTGAATTAAACATGTACTTGGGATGACATGGGTTTTTTGTAGAGGAGAGGGAAAAAAGTAGAGAGGGGAGGATCTTGATCCCTTCCCTGCTCCCCCTCCCCTGGTTCCTGCCCAGTCCCTGGCTCATCCCAGGTCATCCCTCCCTGGGATTGTTTGTTGTAGATGATCTCCTTGAGGGATATCCTTCTCCTCTTTTTGCACCTCTCCCAGTCGATCAGGGTTCCCTTGTTTGAGTTTTTGGCCTGGTGCTTCCTAGGGTTCCTTGTTGTTTTCGGGATCCCTTCCTCTTTTTTTCCCTCAGGCTTCCCTGTGGGGTTTTTTGTAGGTTTTTGGTGTGGATCTGGTTCCCTGCAGTTCTCTGGGTGGTGGGGGTGATTGGTTGGGTTTTTGATGGCTTCTTAGGGTTTTATTTGAGGTCCTTACTGCTTTGGGGGTGGTCTGGGGGGGCCTATTTCCCCCTTTTTCTTGTGAATCCTCTCTAGGATCATGTGGCTGTTGTTGGTCCCGTCTTTGTGGGGAGGGCCCTCTTCGATTTCTCGCTTGGAGGCTTCTTCATGTTGGTTCTGCTCCTTGGTGGACACCCTGGGCATTTTTTTGGCCTTGGGGGGGCTTTTTCTCTGCCTGGGCTGTTCCCAACCTCAGTCCCAGTTCCTTGAAGTTTCTCCTATGCAAGGATGGGATTCTTGGCCCCTGTTGTTGGGGTTCTCTGGGTTCTGCTGCATTTTTCAAATCTTGGGGGATCTGATCTATGCATGCAGACCCTGGATCCCCTAGGCTAGGCTCCCAAGGATCCCATATTTGTGGTTGTTACCTCTTCCCGCCTGGGATCCCCAGTCCCTGTATCCCTGGTCCCTTAACCTGTTGTCTTTTCTTGTTGGTTGTCCTAGGGGCAAGATTCTCTTGGTGGTGCTTTCTGGCTGCTTCTCGATGGGCGGGATCTCCTCTTTGCTGGTTTTCAACTGCTTCCTACTGGGAAAGATTCCCCCTTTTTTCTAGGCAGGATGGTTTCTCGATGGGCGGGATGGTTTCCCGTGGAGCAGGATTCTCCAGAACCGCTGGGTTTCTCGCTGGGCGGGTTTTTATCATTTCTTGCTGATTTTCTCGGGAGGCGGGATTCACTTAGTAGAGGTTTTTGCTGCTTCTCGTTGGGTAGGATCTACACTGGGATGGATTTTAGTTGCTTCTCGCTAGGCGGGATTCACTCTTTGGTGGTTTTTCGACTGCTTCCCACTAGGCAGGATTTATATTATAATGGTTTTGTTGCTTCCTGCTGGGCGGGATTTACACGATGGTGATTTTCAACTGCTCCCTGCTGGGCGGGATCTTCAAACTTACCTTCCTTCGAAATTGGTGGTTTCCCGTTGGACGGGATTGTTCAAATTTACCTGTTCCCACTGGGCAGGATTTATGTTTGTTTTTCATTTTCAGGGTATTGGTGCCTTGGGCCCAGAATTTTGTTGTAATGGCTTATTCTCGGCATGTTATTTCCAACTCTTATGTAATCAAGTTTTGGGATCCTAGATAAAACCCGCTGTAAATACAATCGCTACTTATAAAAAAAAAACATGTACTTGGGAGTGTGAGACCCTGGAAAGATGATGTATTCATCTAATTTTTGTCGTCCACTACCATAGGGAGTGGAAAAAAAAATTAGATAGAGCAAATATAACATGGAAATGACCAAGAAAGGGGTGAAATAAATTGAATACTAATGGGTATTCCAAAGGGAATCTTGGCCCAGCAAGAGGAGGGGGAGTAGTGAGAGATGATATAGGAAAAATAAAAATGATTTTTACATATAACTTCAATGAGACTACCACTATTGTGACAAAATCTAAAGTGTTGCTTGCCAGAGTTAAGTTGGCAAGAAAAATGAGAATAAACAAGTTAGAAGTGGAGTGTGATTCACATGTGCTAGTGAATTAGCTCAATGACAAGAATAAATTCAATTGGCAAGTGATGAATATAATAGAAGAGATATTAACTCTACATAGTGGGTTCGAGGATACCAAGATTCAACATACCTTCTATGAAGGGAATGCTTTAAAAGACATATTAGCAAATATAAGAGTTCTGGAATAGGAGGGATTTGGAGGGAGGGTGGAGAGGCTCACGTCTTGATAAGGGCAGTTTGGGAGTTAGATCAAGTAAAATCAACAAAGCTAAAAAATAATAAAGTTTGGGATCAATGATTCAAAGGAAATGTTAGATCCTTGAAGCCTTTTTTGTCCATGATACGAGTAATATAGTTAGGGTTTGTATTTTTGTATTTTATAAGGGTTAGAAAGGTACCCAATGAGGAGGATTTTGTAACTAGTTTGAGGACTCACTCAAAACCTCATTTACCATGATTAAAAAAATAACTTTTTAAAAATAAGTCTCAAAATCATTTCCAAGTTTGGAATCATATTATTACCTCTTTTATAAAGAGTTTGTAGATATGGTGTTCATCATGGAAAGTATCAAGTATAAAAATATAAGTGCTAGCATCTTGGTTACAAGATTTGAATATACACAAAAGGGTTATTTATGATAATGGGTTTGACACAAAGGGATTTGCTCTAACTTATGGTGAAATAGAAATGTCTAGACATTGGGATTATCAAAATTAATTTTGATGGTGCTTCAAAGAAAATCCAGGAAAAGCTAGTGGAGTTAATACTTTTTTAAATAATGAGGCAAACTTCCCCTCACTTATTCATAATTATATGAAACTTCGACTAACAACTATGCAAAGGTTAGGGTAAATGGATTTACAAATTATCATTAATGTTATCAACATAAATACATGTGGAGATTTATTTAAAAAACCAAATTAATGTTCATAAACTATTGTGGAAGCAATCTTTTAAAAATGTGAGCATATATGCAAAAAATGAAATCATAACAAATAAATCTTCATCTCAATGAAATTTAAATTTTTAAAAATATTCAAATAAATAATTTTTTTCTATTATCAAAAATAATATCAAATAACTAATTGTAGAAACATAACAACTTACAAAATAAAAATATATATTTAATAAAATAAAAGATATCATTAATAAAAATATATAATCTAATTGACAGCAGGTTATTTTATTTTTTAACTTTTAACTAATTTATTAACCCTTGCCAATGGACAAGTGACAATAACTAATTGCCAGAAAGGTCCTTAATTTTTCTTTAACTAATTTATTAGTCCTAGTCAATAGACAAGGAACTATAGTCCCCAAGGGCTAGGTGGATTGGTAAGACTTTCGGCACTTACCAAGAGGAGACCTAGATTCAAACCTTGGGGTATGCCCAATAAGGGCAAAGGTAGTAGTCTGACTTGAGTCCGTTGAGTCCGCGCCAGTTTTATGGCGGTAGTACCAACCTTGAGTCATCGAGGGTCTCCTTCACTCCGGGTTGCATTTATCGAGGAGAGGTAGGGGTTATAGAGGTAGCTTCAATATTTGACCTATGTTTGGAGGCAAAAACCTCGAGGAGAATATCTAACCTCCATACCCAATTGTTAAAGATGAAAGAATATTATTGATTCCCCTCATGTACAAAAAATACACAAAGAACTATAAAATACATAGGTCTACCGATTCCCTCATATACAAAAAAATAGACAAGGAACTACAAACGACATAGGTCCCTGATTTTTATTGCATGATTTGGTTAATCAATAAGTTGGATTGAACACATGGCAATATTCTTATTGGTTTTGAAACATTGCAAAACTTTCATTTTTGTTTTTTTTTTTAAAACTTCGGGCAATAGAAAATTATCCCTATCCATGCATTCAATGAACATTATTTATTTGGATGAGGAAAAACTGCTCTGCTAGGGTTTGATTAGGAAAAACTATTCTGCAAGGATGGCAACAATTTCTGGAGGAGGTCTGAACAATTGGAGGAATGTTGTGATGGCATTGGGCACGTCACAAAGCATGCATTCTATCAATGTTTTTTCATCTAAAAATGATTGGAAGGAACAAGATTTACCATTGCATGCTAGGAATCACTTGTTAAATAACAATGGATGTTTGGAACGATGTGAAGCCAGTCCGGTTCTAGTGGTTCAACCAGACTCGATGGTGGAAGATGTGGAGTATTTAACCAAACTTGCACTTATTGGAAAATTTATGGGCATCCAAATTTCTCTTCCCTTTGTGGAGTCTTGGGTTAGGAAGACTTGGAACCCTGAAAGTGATGTGGAGGTGATGCTGAGTGCGAGTAGCTATTTTATGGTGGTTTTCTCTTGTCTTGCGAACCGTAACAAAGAATTTGAAGGGGGTCCCTATTTCCATAACCAAGCGGGACTCTTTCTTAAACCCTGGCATGTGGGTTTCAACCTGTCAAAGGAGCGGCCAATATGGTTTTGACTTTTGTGGCTTCCGTTGGAATTCTAGAGAAATGACATCTTGCATATGATTGCCCTTCTTCTTGGGAAGCCGGTTGGACCGTCATAATAGATGATGGATAAAAAGGTAATCTCTGTTACCCGTATCTATATTCAAATTGATTTAAACAATCTTATTCCATATTCTATTGAAATACAGTTTAGATCAACTACATGGGCTCAACAACTTGACTATGAAGCTCTTCCGTTTCATTGATGGATCTACCATGAATACAACACCCTACAAAGAAAATACCCTAAGTTTATCTTGCTCGTGGCTTTAAATCCTGTGCCCTCTCGATCTGCACAAAATTTGGATAAAGGAAAAGCCTCAATAAAGGAATGGGATCAGGAAAAAGAAGGTTTTGTTTCGGTAAAACCTCGAAACAAAGGAAGAAGGGCAAAAAGAGACCTTAAGGATAGCCAGCCAAATGCTTTGCTCAACCGGTTTAAAATACTAGATGATCTTGATCAGTGCATGGAGATACCTAAAATATCACTACCTGATGCAGATATAATAGGGCCGAATCAGATGTCTCTTCTTGAGGTGGAACCTAAGGAATCATATCTAAGGGGTTTAAATGAAGAACATAGGGCTTTGGTTCTGAGTATAGGTGATATGGTTGACTCTAGACCTGGAAGGAAAACTATTTTGGAAAGTGGCACAGATTTAGTTATGCCCTCTCCTACTCAGGTACTGATGCAGTCATCCTTGGACTGCAAAAATCCTATGGTGTTCGGATTGCAACAGAAAACAATTAAAAAATGTGCTTAGAATAAGAATATGAAGGTGGGTTAAAAGAAAGACTAGGATAAAATTAAGTTAATGGGGGAGACTTTGGTGGACTCAAGCTTGGTGAGAACATTGGACTCCCATTTTTCTAACCCCCAAAAATTATTATCCTTTCATGGAATGTAAGGGGGTTGAACAACATCCCCAGACAAAAAGTTGTTCGTGATTTGGTTCGTGTTCATTCTTCGAATGTGGTGCTTATTCAGGAGACTAAATTGGCTACTGATAGTATGTTCAATATTGCTTCTAAGTTGTGGATAAGGGATCAATGCCAGTGTATTGGTGCATGTGGATATGTTGGTGGCGTTGCTTGTTTATGGGTTTCGGTTAAGATCTCTCCTCTTACTTGGATTTCCATTAGATGGTCTATTTTGATGATCGGGCATGATAATAAATCTGGTGAAACCATACTACTTACAAATGTGTATGCTCCTGTTGATTACAATGGTAAAGTGAATTTGTGGAGACACATTGGCTTTGTGAGAAGTATGAATCCCTTATACCCATGGATTTTGACTAGATACTTCAACTCTATCACTTGTCTAGAGGAGAAACGCGGTGGGATTGATCGTCTCAAGCCTTTTTATTTTGTCTTCAGTGCTCATATTCGGGCCCTGAACTTGGTTGACATCAAGTTGGATAATGGGATATTTACCTGGAACAATAGAATATGTGGGAAAGATTCCATCTTAGAGAGACTGGATAGGTTTATGATCTCTAGTTTTTGGATTGGTAATAACAGAAGCGCTAGTTCTGTGATTCTAGAGGGTAGGGGATCTGATCATTGGCCTATCAAACTCTCCGCTCTGGAGTTAGGGCTAAAGAAGAATCCTTCCTTTATGTTTCAACTTATATGTCTTCGAGATCATAAGCTTCATGATTTCATGCAATGCTAGTGGACCAATGTCAAACCTCCTCATGGTATCGCTATGTATTCCTTTATGAAGCGACTACAATTTGTTAAACATAAATTGAAGAGATGGAATAGAATAAATTTTGGGAACCTTTCCTTGGATAATTTGACGGCTCTTAGGAGAGGAAGAAGCTTCAAGAAATATTAGAGATCAGGGACCCATGGAGGAGCTTCTAGTTGAGGAATCTGAGGTTGCGAAAGAACTTAATGGGAACTGAGGGAAGATTTTTTTTGGAAATAAAAAGCTTGAGTAGATTGGCTTTAGGAAGAGGATAGGAACACAAACTTCTTTTATAACTCAATTAAGGCTCACCATAATGGTAACCTAAATACCTCTCTTGTGAATTCTCAGGGTTCCCTGCTAGTCTTTCAAGGATATTTCAGAAGAGACTAGGAGGTATTTTTCCTCTCTCTTCAAGGATGACTCCCTCTCAAATGATGAGGATGAAAAGCTTATTCTAAATTGTATTCCCTCAATTTTTTCTAGAGATATGAATGAGCACTTGATGGGTCCAATTTTCCTTGAGGAGTTGGAAAATGTTGTATTCAAGATAAAAAAAAGGGAAAGCCCCGTGTCCAAATGGATTCCTGATTGAGTTTTATCAGGAGTTTTGGGAGTTAATAAAATTTGATCTTCTAGAGGTGGTCCATGAGTCCCAAAAGAACAAACAGATGCTAAGGGCCCTAAATGCTACCTTTGTGGTGCTTATTCCCAAAAAATAGGGAGCAAATTCCCTGGATATGTTTAGGCCTATCGCTCTCTACAATGTTGTGTATAAGATCATCACAAAAATTATTGTTAAGAGGCTGAAGATATGGTTGAACAAAATCATCTCTAAGGAGCAAGGTGGGTTTGTTGTTGGCCAAAAAATCCTGGATGGGGTTGTTATTGCTATAAAAGTTATTCACTCGATCTAAGGAGAAAACTATGTTCATTGAGTTGGACATGGCCAAAGCCTATGATCGGGTCAGATGGTCCTTTCTTCATAAATTTCTTGCTTCTTTTGGCTTTGAGGAGGAATGGATTAGATGGCTGATGAGTTGTTTCTTCTTCCTCATTCTCCATTCTTGTTAATAATGAGTCTTCAAAGTTGATTGAGGCCTCAAGGGGTTTGAGGCAAGGAGATCCTTTATCTCCTTATTTGTTTATCATTATGGCAGAAGGTTGGGAAGATTTCTCAAGTCTCAAGTTATGCAGGGTCTCATTCAGGGGTGGAAGTGAGATAGTAGTTTGTTGCATCTTTCCCACCTTCAATTTATTGATGATACTGCTTTGCTAGGAGTTGCCACTATTAGGGAAGTCGACAACATTAGATGGTCTCTTGACATATATCTTAGTGCTTCTGGACAGTTGATTAATGAGGACAAGTCTTCTATTTTCTTCTTCAATACCCCTCCTCTTATTCAAGCAAGGAGTTCTCACATTCTAAGATTTCAGGTCAGGATTCCCCCTTCATTTATCTTGGTATTCAGATTTCATCTTATCCTCTACCTAGATCTTCTTGGCAGTCTATGCTTGATAAGTTTAGAAGGAAGGTGAATAACTGGATTGTCAGATGGCTATCCTATGCAGGTAGAGTGTTGCTTTTAAAATTTTTTGTTCAAGCTTTACCCATTTACAGGTGTTTTGTGCAAAAAACTCCCTCTTGTTTCATCAAGGACATGGATTCTTTGTCAAGACAATTTTTGTGGTCTAAAAAACTTGATAAATCTAAATGGAGTTTGGTTAGGTGGGATTCTATTTATAGGCTGATTCAAGAGGGAGGCCTTGGGTTGTGATAGGCGGTTCTTTCTAGGCAGGATTTGGCTACGAAACTTTATTGGAGATGGTGTACCTCTTAAAATCAAATTTGGGCTAAAATATTATCTTGTAAATACTTGAGAGGTATTTTTGAGGCTAAGATCCCTAGAGTCAGCTTGGTTGGGAAAGGTCCAGTTATCTGGGACACTCTGAAAAGAGAAGCTAATTTAATTAAGCAGTGTTTGTTCTGGATTTGCAATCGAGGATCAGATGCTCTTTTCTAGAAGGATTCTTAGGATGGCCAACCTCCTATATTGACTCAATATTCGAGGTTACGTTCCCTAAGTGTTTATTTATTGGAAGCAGGCTGGTCTCGTGTGGAGGATTTTAAAAAATCTAGTCTTTTGGAAATCTGAAGATGCATAGGTGGAAAGATCCAAAGGAATGGCCTCAGGGGGGATTGGTCGAGGATAGAGATGTGCTTGCTCTTATTCTTGCGAGGAGGCCCTGTACTTCATTGAGGGGTAAAGACATTCTGGTTTGGAACCTGATCCCAAGGGAACCTACTCTGTAGCCTATGGTTATCAGGTTCTTTATAAGGAAAAGTTTGGGAGTCTCCCTATCACATGGTGGAAAAAGGTGTGGAACAGATATGTTTGGCTGAAATGTAACTTATTTCTCTAGCTAGTAGCTCGTAATAAATGCCTCACTTGGGATAACATGAGGAAGAGGGGATTTTAGGGTCCCTCTTTTTGTGTCCTTTGTGATAAGAATGAGGATGACTCTTCTCATTTATTTTTCTAATGCTCCCTTGCCAGAGACATTTGGCACCGTTGGTGGAGTGCCTGGAACCATCCTTGTTTTCATGTTCTCTCCTTGGTGGAGTTTTAGAGTAGTTTGGGTAGACCTCCGGCCAAGGCCCCCTTCCTCCAGGTGGCTTGGAATTTGGGCCCTTCTTGCATCATCTGGAAGATTTAGCTCGAACGAAACTGTTGCATATTTCAAGGCAAACATTTGGTTTTCAATAGGATCTGGAAAAGGATCCTATGTATGGTTCAAGAAACTATCCATAACAAATGTGATGTGGACCCTCTTTTGGACTCTAGGGAGGAGAAGGTACGGTAGGCCCTTGGTCTCTTTGGGTTGGTGCGAACTCTTCTAGCCCTAGCAAGGTTACTCAGCTCAACAAGAAGGTTAGGAGAGATGGTAGGTGGAGGTTGCCCCCTAGAGGAGTTTTAAAAATTAATACTGATGGGTCGTCTAGGGATAATCTTGGATATGTTGGAATTGGTGGTGTTGGGAAAGATTCTGCTGGCGTGGTTAGTTTTTCTTTTCCATTTATAAAGGTGTTCACTCCAAAAATTTTATGGAAGCTCTTGCGATTCTCAAGGCCTTGTAGAGGGGGTTTTCTCTTGGTTGGCGCAGGATTATCTACGAGTTTGACTCTCAAATTTTGGTTAATATTTTAAACAAAAAAAGGGTGGAGGATGTTAATTGGTAGTTGGCCTCTATGGCCGTTCAGATTCTCAGAATGAGTGAAGAGTTCGAATTTATATCCTTTGTACACATTCTAAGGGAATAGAATGGGGTTGTTGATTACCTTGCCAAAAGGGCTTCTGAGTTGTTAAATCCTTGGATTATCGATAACTGGGAGAGTCTCTCGTCTGGGGACTCTCAACGCCTCTAGAAGTTGATTTACAAGGATGTTCAAACTTAATGTGGTTTGTTCTTGTTGTCTTCTTCAGGTTTCGACCTTATCTAGTGGTTTTAGTCTGTATTGTTTCTTATTTGAGTCCTAGTTGGGAGCTCAGATGTATTTTGTAATCCAGACTTTTTATCAATATTTTTTTACCCCTTTATTTAAAAAAAAATGAACATATTTATTTAGTGTATCTATTTGTAAACTCTTAAATTCTAAATAAAATATGTAATTTATCATGAGAACTTGAGTACAACCCTTTATTATCCAATAAAAAAATGAACATTATTTACCTGTTATTGATTTTTTTTTTATACATAGGGGAATTGGCAATTGCCTTTCCTTTTTGAATAACTGGTCATTAGGTCAAATCACATGGCCTCCGATCATAGCGTCAAATCATGAAGCTATCATTATAACCCCTACCTCGCCTCGGTAAACACGACCCGGAGTGAGGGAGACCCCGTGGCTCGGGGTTGGTACCATCGTCATCAAGCTAGCGTACACTCAGTGGATTCTAGTCATACTACTACCTTTGCCCTAGAGTGGGCATACCTGCGAGGTTTAAATTTACTTACTTGGATGGAAACAACAAAAAATGTAAGCATTATCATAAGAAAAAAAAAATTTATTCGAAAATATAAAGTATAGTTTTGATAGGGACAATTTTTTTAACGAAAACTCAAATTTAATTTATGAAAAAAATAATATTTTAATATATATATATATAATGAAAAATCAAAGTATTTTGTTCCGCATATCAATGCAAATAAGAGATGGATTGACTTATGCATGCAAAAACAATCTTCAATAATATAAATCAAAGTAGATATTACAATGTCATGATGCAACGTCTTCTTATCATTGTAATCATGCGCTGAATAATATTTAAGGTAAATGGTGGTATAATTTAGGTAAGAATATAATCTTTTCTTGATTTAAATTATTTAAATTAAAGTAATTGAGATGAAACTAAAAGCCAACAACATATTTTTAGAATATTTAAATATAATTTTTATAAACTTTTACACTTAAATTTAAATATTAAAGTTTAAACTAAAAAAAAAAGCCAACAACGTAGAATAGTCAAATAAAAACTTTCATAAGTTTTTTTTTTTATTTGGTTAGTGCGAGAAACTCCTACTACAGGGCTGAGCAATCTCCTTCCAATCATAACCCCTCGTAGAGCCAAGAAATTTAAACACACCCACCACACACACATCTCCTCATACACTTGCCCATGCTGCAATTTGAACCTTGAACCTCTTGAAGAAGAACCAAAGCCCAAATTGTTGCATTTTCTCCCTGAGACCCAAACTTTTATCTTAGATTTAAATATCAAAGTTTAAACCTCAAAGAAAATTATCATAAACTTTTACCCTTAAATTTGAATATCAAAGTTTAGACCTTCAAAGAATATCATTGTTTCATATTTTAAGATAGCTCTAGTAAAAATCCTTGCAAAGAAAGAATTTAATACCCTTGTACCATCTAAACACCTTTAAAATTGCTCAACTTAATTATCTTTGATCTCTAAAGTCATTTGATTTAATATTTTAATCTTATTTGAGTTGCTTAGATCATTTTTTTTCTATTATAACGAAGATTAGGAATCTTTTTCATCAAGATTATTATTATTACTTATTTTTCTTCATGAAAAATAATGAATTAATTAATATTATATTGTTAAAAAATATTATTAATAAAACAAGAAGTATGAATAGAAAATAAATGTGAATGATAAAAAAGTTCAAACAATGAATGAGCCTCAGCTTTTCTTATTCTAGATCTTTGGAAAATTAAAAAAAAAAAAATTGAGAAGGAAAAGTTAGGTAACATAAAAAGAGTAATTTTGGAAGCCCTAACTAAAAGTTGGGATGTTATGGCTAGAAGAATGGAATCCTCAGTTGAGAATAAAAGTAAGAGTGAATCTATGACAAGCCTTATCTAGGTAGTAAATGTTACAGTAGAAGTGATCATCTAGGATAAGATGATCGAGCATGCTATAATAGTTCTTAAAAGCACAGGGTTAATATGTAAGTTCAAATTAGATCATGTAAAAATGGGGATTGAATTCAAAGTATTCTATGACTTTTTCTTCTAAAATGATTTTTCCTCATCATCTTCTTTAGTTTGTAAATTAGGGATAAAATATGGGGTGATGGTCCATGTTTTAGGGGGAGAGATATCTTATATTTAAGACCATGAATTGAGAAATTTTCTATGGAGATAAAAACAGTTAAAAGGCTTCTAATGTGGGGTAGGATTTTTGGACTTCCATATTAGCTTATTAATGAGAATATTTTAAAGAATATTAGCAAAACTCTTGGGGAGTTCATTTAGGAGGAACCGACTACTAATGAACAAAAGCATGTCATATATACTTAGATATGTGTTGCCATAGGTATTTGAAAATCTTTGCCACAATCCATTGAGATTAAATTTGAATCAAGAGAATGTGATCAACAAGTAGAGTATGAAAATTTGCATTTTGATGTCACAAATGTTATGAATGAAAAAAATGTAATATATTACAACGTAAAAAAAAAAAATGGAGAAACAAATGGAAAATTTTGATCATGAGACAAACTTTAAGATGAACCAAGGACATCACATCGTAGTAGAAGTTATAATAGATTAAGAATTTTGCACCCTCAAAAACATTGTAAGAAATCCCCTCTACATCAACCCATCATGATTCACTTAGATCAACCATTATAAGAAGTAGAGAGGGATATAAAGGATGAGGAAGTACAATGTGCAAGATCAAACTCATAAAAAACTAGAGGTGCAAAGGAACAAATGGAGGAAAATTTTAAACAACGAATGTAAAAGGGTTCAAGTTTAATTAGGTCAATCATCTTTATTTTCCTCTAGTTCTATAAGATACTCGCCTTATAATAAAAATGAGAGTAATGTAGATTTTATCCCTTACAATTTAGGGCTTTAAGAACAACATAATAGAGAAATGTATATGAAAGATATCAATGGAAATTTTGGATCTTTAGGAAAACATAACAAAGTGAGTACTATGGAGGATGGTCCTTGCACTTTAGAGTCTAGGAAAATATATAAAAAAATCATTTTGAGGTTATTCCTTGCACTTCTGATTCTTTGGGGCAGCATAAATCTATATGTGATAAATCTCATTATGAAGAGTATGGAAAATCAAAAATATTAATGAAGATGAAGTGTTGTTGGGAATGCAAAAAGAAGAGGAATATCCTTAAATAAATAAAAAAGAGAAAATAAAACCTAGAGGGATACCAATATGTGAAAATAAAAACAAATATTAGACTTGTTAACAAGAAGTGGGTCTAAGCCTAGAAATAAAAAAGCGATGCTCAAAATATTATCTTGGAATATTAGAGATATGATAAAAACCCCTAAGAAAATAATTATTAGTGAATTAATAGGTTATTATAGTCTAGAATTTATTTAATATAAGAAACACAAATAAATAGTAAATAATGTAAGGATGCATTCCAAAAAACAACAAGATGAAGGATCAAATTGTAGTTTTTATTGTAGGGGCTTCAAGAGGTATTGCAACAATATAAGGCAAATGCAAATGGGATGAAAATTTTCTAAAAGTAAAAAAAGTGATTGGATTGATCGTATTTTGTGAAGAAAGGAGAAAAATATTAAAGTTGAGGTTATATATTTAGTCTTCGTAAAAAATGTTGAAAGAACCATAGTTTATTTATATCAAATTCAATGATGGCTCAAAATTATGAATATTGGATTCTTGGTAGAGGACATCAATATAATTATATACCCTTTGGTGAAGAAGGGTGGTACTAATAGATGGACTAAATCAATGGAGCATTTTGCATTATTTTTTAAATTTAAATGGTCCTTGGAATGTTATTCCTTCAACATTTTAGTATACATGGGATAATAGTTGCATTAAGTAAACTCATCTAGTAGAATGGTTAGCTAGATTTTTGTTATCTAACATATGGTTGTAAACAAAGTATACAATCTCTTCAAATATTTTATTGTGTGTAGGCTCAAATAATAAAACTATTTTCTTGTTGTATGATTTAATCTATAATGCCCTCTTTTTTAAACCCTTTAGAAATTCAAACTCTTTGATGATGATGCTTGGCATGTTCTTAAATAGATGACCACATGTTCGATAAAATTTTATATGATGTATTAAGAAAAAATAATATCTACATGATACTCATAGCTACTCTATGTAATCAGATGTATTTATCTTATGAAATATTGACACGAGGAATTATTAAATTATGATGTATAGATGTATCTTTGATTTTATTAATATGATTAATAGTATAGTATTATAATTTTTGATGTTGGACATTTCAAAAGAAGGAACAAGTTAAGTTTATGATTTTGAATGATACACATTAACCATGTTGGATATAAGCATAAATGTGTTTTGTAGATGAATTATAAGTAGAAATGAATAAAGTTATCTAAATCCATGAAATTTGTAGTACATGGTATAATTATTTGTCATTGCTAGAGGGATTGCTTTGTAAGATGTTTTATGGGTTAAGTTTTTTTGTGCAAGTCTTACACCATGGAAAGAGGAGGATTTATAAGTGAAAATAATGTGTGTTTAAAATATTTAAAATCTTCCATGAATAAACTTAATTATCTTGAAAATTAATAAGGTTCTATCTATCTATCTACCTACCTATCTATCTATATGTATATATATCTGTGTGTGTGTGTGTGCAAGTATATCTTTATGGATAAAATTCACCTATTAAAGTTAATATAACATGGAATATTAATTACTTCCTAAACTTATAAATCACACTAGAAATCCTTGGAAAAAATTATAAACTTACCTTTTTACCTTGTGTAATCAATCCCATGAAAACTATATATTCCAATGATTCTTGAGCAATTATGAGACCACTTAACTTACAAACAATACCCATGAGATAAGGATAAATTATGGGAACTATATTGATTGAGGTGGTAGCGAAAAATATGTTGGATTTCACAATACTTTCCAAAAACATTCTAAAACATACATTCACCAAGATCATATGCCAAAAATATATAACAACAAAATAAATGTATCATAATAAATGAATTAGAGAGAAATATAGATAAAATAAATAAGAGGAAGGTGCCCATAGACACCCCCATGATCTCACATATCATAAGTTGATACAATGGATTAGTCACTAGGGGTATTTATAGTACAACAAAATCTTGAATAAATATTGACCTCAAGCTGACATAACCTAACATGAAGGTCAACTTAAAATATATCAAATGTATTAAACACTTTAATTGAGGTTAACCATATAGGTGATTTAAGCAATATCTCTAAGGGTGAATACATCAAAATTTTCCATATGATTATATAAATGATGCTCATAGGTTTACATAGATGGTGCTTGAAGGCTTAAATAAATTATTCCTAAAGGATTGCATAGATGATGCCCATAGGGTTACATGAGGGACTCATATAGTCTTGAAAAATTACTTGCTCATAGGCTACATTGGTAGTGTTCATAAGTACTCTTTAACACTATTGGCCTTGGCCTGATAAGATTAGATTATAGATGCTTTTGTACTTGTCAAAAGAGAACTAATGACTAACTTATAAGTGGCGGAGAGCCTCGTCCTTGTAATATGGTACAGGGTGGACTATTTTTGTTAGTCCTTAGATAGGATTGCAATGAGTCATGTTGTTTGATTTTTTTGTTCTATTATCTCATCTAGTTTGTTACCTTTCTACTATTTTTTGTTGTTGTTTTGGCTTGCTAACTTTCCTCAAACTTAAAAATATGGATAAAGGCATGATTAATGGATATGTTTATATGTGTTCCCCAAAAGCACATGTCTTGATAATCAATAGTACCACCATCATCACTTTAAGCGGTTATCATGGTCATTGATTGGATTTTAAGGTTTTCAATGTGTGGTCATGATCCTAGTATGTTGTTATACCTAGGTTTAAGACAACATATCATTTTGAATGATGGTTGCAATTTTATAGCTCTAGCAATAGTGTAATCTATTTGTCATCCTCAAAAGGGAAAATTATCTCTTCCATTCACTATAAATACACATTTCATATTCTTATTTACTTACCATACATCTTCCTATCATCCAAATGATTATGATTTTACTACTAACACACTTGCTCACTTTTAACAAACTTACATTATTAATTATCTCTGCTACTATCATAACACATGATATTTTTTCACTCTCTCTATCTCCTTGTTCATCGATAACTAGTTCTCTACCTTCAATAAGGGAGAACAAGATACTCCATCAAGATTTACATATATAGATCAAAGTTCCTACTTGAGGATTGATTTCTAATGTAATTCAAGTCCCCTATGCTAATCCTAGGTGTGGTTCATCCTTGTTATAGTGGTGATGTTGTAGACAAGATAGAGTATGATTGTTGTCATTTGTCCCAATAAAAAAAATCGTGCCTTGCAAGGAGTAACACAATAGAGCCATAGCTGAGAGCATGGGGATCGACTCATTTGGGGGCCTCTAAGAGTTTTAACAAGATCAACTCCTTGTTAAGATATGATATTTAAGGTGCACTAAGAGTTTTTACAAGATCAACTCCTTGTTAAGATATGATATTTAAGGTGCACTCGAACTCTATAGGGAAAAGAGATGAGAGAAACAAAAGGAAAACAACTCAACAAAAGGAAAAAGGTGGTGATGCATCAAAATATTTGCTAAGACCTCCCTGCACGATAGGCCTAAACACTATATGCCAACGATGAATGCTTCCTCTCCTTGACACAATTAAACATAGATGAACTTCACCCATGTATATGTGCATAAGAAAATGAATTTGTAGAAGAGATAAATGGCTGGTCAAAAAATTAACACAAGCCTCCCACACACGCATACATAAGCAAAACTCATGAACAAGTAAAAACTACAGACACACATACACACAAAAATGGGTCCGTAAGAGATCCATATATGGATAGTATAAAAATTGATGTAGGCCTTGATATATATGTGCAAGCAATTATTTAGAAATATTGTGCCAGAAGAGGGGGTTCGATTTTCCCACAAGTCACTTAGGAGCCAACTGTTCTACAAAAATAAATAAAATGAAAGCTTACAAGAGGATACAAATATAAACTTGTTGATCCTTAGTACAACCTAAAATGTTGCTATTTATAGATTACAATAGGGATATTTTCCTTCCAAAACTTGCAAGATGATTTGAATTTCTTAGCTACATTTTTTAGAGATTCTAAATATTGAATGAGGATACCTTTCGCAATTGTTTTTGTTAGTCCATAACTATCATGACTAGAGGTCCCATTCCTTTGTCTTTAATGGACCAACCACCTTCTCTTGACTTGTTAAGTTGAAATATAATTGGTAGATAATCCATATTTTCTTAATAATCGCATGCTATCTTATCTCATTTACCTCTTCTAGTAATTCATGCACCATTACTCATACCTACCCCCTTTTGGTACCAATGTGCTCTTATTTGTCCTAGTAGTTTCCTCCTTTTGGGAAATTTTATTTTGAAGCTTTATTTGCTCATCGAGATTTTTTCTAGTCCTTTTCTCTAGGACTTTTATGAGTTTCAACAAGCAATCCCATCAAAATTTTCTTCCTATATCTTAGTTTTGTCCATAAAATTTTTGATCTTTTTCTTTATTTGTGTCCTTAGGTCCTTGCCTTTATCCTGTTTTGTAATTTCTTCCCTCCTTGCCTATACCAAATTTCTCCTTGTGATAATATACTTTCTATATTTCTTTTCCAGACAAGATCTTTTAAATCCCCTTTGTAGTGCAAGCTATGAATGTTGACATTTAGCCCTTGGGACTTTTATCTAGGATATTTCTACATAGGCCAATCTACTAGTAAATCTATTAGCTCTTCTTGTTGGATGAGCCATTGATGTAGAGAGGCTTTCACCTTGGTGACCTCTTTATCTAAATAATGGGATGTAAATGTCCTATGAATTATGTTCGTGTAGAGTCATCATAAGGGTTTATCTACTTTCCCTAGTTGTCGATTCCCTCTCAGTCATCTCCCACCATTAGCGATGACCTTGAATGTGTAGTGAAGAGATGACACACAAGGTTCAAGAGGCCCAAAATCCAAATCAATATAAATGAGAGTTAGTTGTTCTAACTTAGATACAAATGTTACTTAGGTTGAACCTTTTCTAACGATGGAACTTTTTTAGCTATCATCAAAAATGCTCATTAGCTCTCATCAAGAGTGGGGTCCAGTTCATATATCATTGAAAGGGCTTAAAAAGATCATTGTGGGTTGTCACCTCATGAAGGCTCGGTGATCAACTTGTTCACATACTGTAAGAGTTTTTACACCCCTCTTTACCCTTTGGAGATATTTGTGTGGTGATGCCTGATATGGAATCCCTGGCAGTTTGGTGATGATTGCAGTCCCCCTATCTTTGCTCTAGGCTTTACCTTATTTTTGGGGTGCAATATAACCAAGCTATAGTGATTTATCACTACAAATTTGGTGGCTCCGAGGGGGACTTTTGCATATAGGAGGAGATGAACTTAGAAGCTAAGGCCTTTATTTATTCGATGCAAAGTTGCATGATGTAGCTTTTTGGAGAGTGTCAGTCTTCTTTTATAGCCTTTCTCTTAGGGATGAGGCAATTGTTCCCATTTATTGATTCCACACAGACCTCTGTCTTCTTTTGTACCATTGTGGGAGTAAGTCTTTCTTTTCACATTATATGATGATGTAATAAAATCCTTGATTTGCATTTTCTTTGTGTGTAATTAATCCTTGGATGATGTGAACCTACCACCTAACTTGTCTTGGTCATTTATTTGATTCAACATTGATTCCAAGAGTGGCCCTATTGGTGGTTTTATGTCTTCTTCCCTTTTTGAATGGTTAATATATAGGCTTCTGTTAGGGACTTTCCTCCTCTAGCTTTAATTATCAACGAGATTTTAGAATCCAAGGCTTTCAAATAATTTATGAGTGCCAAACCTAGGGGTTGATGCATCTCCTTAGGTATTCTATGCTAGGACTCGTGAAATATGAGGTTGAAATATTCTACTACCTCCATGGAAGATCTTTTAATTGTTTGTATTTGTTCAAGGAGTGATACCCCATCCATTTTTTCTCATAATATTTCCACAAAAGTATTTTCGAGTTGGTCCCAACATGTTATTAAA
Organism: Wollemia nobilis; assembly: GCA_028583015.1. Classification (NCBI taxonomy): domain Eukaryota; kingdom Viridiplantae; phylum Streptophyta; class Pinopsida; order Araucariales; family Araucariaceae; genus Wollemia; species Wollemia nobilis. Next base: position 4,351,368 of record JAQPPZ010001056.1, on the reverse strand, counting down.
CCAGACTAGAGTGTAATATACCATTCTTGGGCCTTTACACTGAAAGAGATTGCCAACAATATTAGAGCTATGTTCTGTTGTAATATATTATGGATTTTACATAGACTTACCACATGATTAATATGCTTAATGGGAGTAGTGAGATCCTCCCCAATAAAATAGGAAATATATTTTAGAGAAAATTGGGGTATCTCCTCCCATACTTCATGTGGTGTTGGCGATGCCAAAAAACCTCTATCATTATAGGTAGGAAATGCTATTGGGGCTAGTGGTGGAGCAGCTATATTATGGACTGTATTTCTTTTTCTTCACATAATGGTTGCAGGTGGTGGCAACAACTCTTATTAAATTTTGTTGGCACAAAACCCAATCTCAGGTTCTTTCTCTAGCTATTTCTAGGTTCTTCATTTAGAGTGGATTCACCAAGTGAATGTAGCTTCATGCATATTAAAAGTAGGTATACTAAGGCCTTAATCAAAACTTTAGTCTAATATCTTCAAAAATGGCTTCTACTAGTTTTTGTTGTGGAATAGAGTCACAAGGTGAGTAAAAGAGGATTTTCAATAAGCAAGAATAAGCAAAGACCCTCACCAATTCTAAGCCTAACTTGTTGCTACAATTTTAGGACCAATGATATATCATTGGGGCCCCATAGACCATGCCATTAAACTATTCTCATCTTTGATTATCCCCATTAGAATAGTCATGCCTTACGAGGAGTGACACAATAGGGCCATAACTGAGAGCATGAAAATTGGCTCAATTAGGGGCCTCCAAGAGTTTTCACAAGGTTTGATCCTTGTTAAGATGTGATATTTAAGATGCACTTGAATTCTATAGGGGAAATGGATGAGATAAATAAAAGGAAAATAACTCAACAAAAGGAAAAATGCGATGATACACCAAAATATCCACTAAGATCCCCTTGCATAACAGACATGAATGTTATGTGCCAATGGTGAATGCTTCCTCTCCTTGGCACAGTTAAGCATAGATGAACTCCACCCATTTATATATACATAAGAAAATGAGTCTACAAGAGAGCTATAGATGGCTAGTCCAAAAATTAATGTAGGCCTCCCACACACACATACATAAGCAAAACTCATGAATAGGTAAAAATTATAGACACACACATACACATAGAAATGGTTCCATAGTAAAGCTATACATGGCTGGTCCAAAAATTAATGGAGACACTTATATATGTGTGTGTTTGTGTGCGTGCAAGCAATTGTTTATAAAAATTATGTCAAAGTAGGGGTTTGATTTTCTTACAAGCCGCTCAAGAGCCAACTGCTCTACAGAAAGAAATTAAAGGAAATATTGCAAGAGGATACAAATGCAAACTTGTTGATCCTTGGAATAACCTAAAATACTACTATTTATAGATTACAATAAGGATATTTTCTGTCCAAAATTCATAGGATGGTTTGATTTTATTAGCTACATTTTTTTAGAATTTTTGATTAATGAATGAGGATACCTTCTACCATTGCTTTTGTTAGTCTACAACTATCATGACTATAGGTCCTATTACTTTATCTTTAATGGACCAACCACCTTCTCTTGACTTGATGAGTTGAAATATCCTTAGTAGATAATCCATTTTTTCTTAATAATGGTGTGTTATCATGTCTCATTTACTTCTAGTAATTCATGTGTCATTACTCAAACCTACCCCCATTTTGGTACCAATGTGCTCTTTTTTGTCCTAGTGATCACCTATCTTTTTGAAACTTTTCCTTGGAAGCTTTATCCGCTCATCGAGACTTTTGCCTAGTCAAATTCTCTAAGAATTTTATGAGTTTTGACTTTATGAGTTTTGACAAGCAATCTCATTAGACTTTCCTCCATTGTACTTTTCTTCCTTCACCTTAGTCTCATCCACAAAAATTTCTATATTTTTCTTTACTTGTGCCCTTAGGTCCTTGCCTTTATTCTATTTTTTAATTTTCTCCCTCCTTTCCTATGCCAACTTTTGCATTGTGATCATATACTTTCTATATTTATTTTCTAGGCAATATATTTTAAATCTCCTTTGTAGTGTGAGTTGCGAATGATGAAATTTAGTCCTTGGGAATTTTATCCATGATATTTTCATGTATGCCAATTTACTAGTAATTCAATTAGCTCTTCCTATTGGATGAGCCATTGATGTAGATAGGATTTCACCCTAGCAACCTCTTTGGCTAAATGTGTGGAATTCTATGTCCTACAAAGTCTCTTGGAGTAGATTCATTATAATGGTTTATCTACTTTTCCTAGTTGTTGATTCCCTCTCATCCATATCCCACCATTGGAGATAACCTTGAATGTGTGGTGAAGAGATGATGTACGAGGTGCAAGAGGTCATGAACCCAAACCAATGTAAATTAGAGTCAATTTTGCTAAGTCAGATACAAATTTTTTTTGGGTTGAACCTCCATTGATGATGGAACTTTGTTAGTTATCATAAAAATGGATCGTTAGCTCTTATTAACTTTGTCTAGTTTAAATATCACTAAAAAGGCTTAGACAAGATAATTGTGGGTTGTTACTCCATGAAGTCTTGGTGATCAACTTGTTTGCATAGTATGAGGGTTTTTACACCTATATTTAGCCTTTGGAGATACCTATCTGGTGATGTTTGATATAGAATCCCTTCCAATTGGTGATGATTGTGGTCCCCTTGTCTTTGCTCTAGGATTTACCTCATTTTTGGGGTGCAATATAACCAAGTTGTAATGATTTATCACTACAAGGATTAAGTATTTTTCATGCTTATTATTACAATATTTGTGAATGATATAGTACTTGATACCCTAGGTCAATAAGTAATTACTTTTCTATACTAGAATTCAATATTACATCATATTTGTAGAAAATATTAGAGTAGTAAGCTCTTTATTTTGATTCATTGATCATTGCTTTAATTAGGATAGTATTAGATTAGTTATTACATGGTTTCTTATTATTCTTTATCTTTATTGTCTTAGTTCAATTATTTTGGTGTATCTTGAAGGAAATTCATGTAACTATATGAGATATTATTTTTCTTATAAATATTTTGGTGAGTCTAACATGAATCCACCTTTGAGGCATTCACTTTTCATTTTTTAGCCCTAGTGTTTAGTTGGTTAGCTATCATATATTTTATGTTGGCTATTGTATTTTTTTGTAAGCTGATTAGATCTTGTTGTAGCTTTTCTCTTTCTATTAGGACTTATTTTAATATCTATTTTATTTTGTTATGCAGGTTTATGATAGTTTTATCACTTAGTGGTTTGCTTGAGGATAAAGACCTTGTGAAAACTCTAGTTGCCTTTGAGTAGTTTTCTTCATTTCCTTATGACTCCTACTTCTTCATAGGGTGTTAGAATGACTAGTAGGTCTAAAAAGAAGTAAATACAAGAAATAGAAGAGGATTTGCATCATTCCATTCCTCCAAAATACTATGTTGTTCATCTTTTTTCTCTTGGTCATGGTAATGATGTCCTTATTGAATATTTAACCAAAAGTGAGGGAGATTCAGATTTTGATGATGATAGGGACCCAACTAATGATTATGGTGAGCCTTATCAGGTTTCCATAGGAACCCATGATGCCTTATAAACATCTATATTTTCCAATGAATATGAATGTCACACTCTAATATAATCATTGCTTGATGTGGCAATCATGACAAACAACACATGAATGCAGTATAGTTCTCCTGATAGTTTCAACACTTCTCTTAATTATTAGGATGAGAAATTAGCTAAATACATGACTGCCCTAAAGTAATTACTTTCTTTTTAGTTATAACATCATAGGAGAGATATTGAGAAGCAAATGTAGGCTACTAGGAGAGAGACAACCAAACAATTATTATACATCATGCACAATATGGAGAATAACCTCATTTAGACTATGAGTGTCAATAGGTCCCCTATAATACAAGCTATTATCCTTCCTCTAGTCCTAAACACTCCTCTTCCTCTACCTCTCTAAAATAACCTTGGAGTGGCTATGTCTATGTCTACTAACCCTACATTAACAAATTACTAAATAAAATCTTTAGTCCCTAATATTGAAGCTATAGACTTGTCTTGGCATGTCCATAAATTCTTTTATGATGGAAAAAATAAAGTCCCAATATTTATTAACAAGTTTATTGCATATTATAGGGGTTGGTTGCATAATGAAAAGGTTTTGTTGAAATTAACTACTAGGGATGATAGAAAATAATCTTGATTGATCTACATCTTTTCCTTAACATTATTGACTTCCTATGTACTTTTGTCAAAAAAATAGAGAAAGAATTTGATGATATGATTGTAATGGAAATAATGGATGAGTTTGTAAATTCTAAACAAAGACCTGTTGATTCTATAAAAAAATTCTATAGGATATGGGAATGGATTAAGTGTAATGCTAATATGATATTAATTGAAGATTCATCCATGAGAATGTTTGTAAATAAACTTAGGCATCCTATTCAAGCTAAAGTCTAGGAAAATAACTCATGTAGTTTTCCCTCCTTAAGAAAGATCGTATGATTTTTTAAAGTCCTTTAACATTGGGAAAATAAAGGTGGTCAAAAATCCTTGAAACCTAATAACACTAACAAAATTGTTATAGGGGATGGTATTTGTATTATATCTATCCAAGATACCTCTCATGAGATAGATAAATTTGGAACCCCTGTGCACATGTTGACCAAATTTGAAGGTGGCTCAAGACTTGAAAATATGGTGCCACAATAGACTCACAAAGATACTAGTGGGATTTGTCACTTCCTAGGATCAAGAATTATAACTATAATAAAATATTTGAAGCACCTGAGTGGCATGATGTGAACAAGTTCTATTTTGGCATGGGACTTATATGTGAATGAGGCTAAAACCTACTTAGAGCTATGAAAGTTATTTTATAAAGAAACCTTTGGTCCTTATTTTAACATTAAAAAATCAATAATAATAGGATCAACCTAATTTATAAAATGGTCAAGGGTTTATAGAAGAAATCTAATCATACTCACAATTAGATATTAGATAGATGTTGTTGTCTTTGATTGCCTTAGTCAAAGTAATCATGCTTGGTGCAAAGAAACACAATAGAGACATAGTAGAGAGCATGGTATTTGGCTCAATTAGGGGCCTCCAAGAGTTTTTTAAGGTTGGATCCTTGTTAGGATGTGACCTTTTAGGTGAACTTTAACTCAAGTGGGAGGAAAAGGGATGTGAGAGAAAAATAAAATAACTCAACAAAAAAGAAAAGGGTGGTGGTGTGCCAAAAGATCTAATAAGATCTCTTTTCACAACGGGCCTAACATTATGTGTCAATGATGAACACTTCCTCTCTTCAAAACAGTTAAGCATAAATGATATTTATCGATATATATACCCATAAATAAATATGTTAGTGGAGAACCACATATGGCTAGTCCAAAAATTAATGTAGGCCTCCCACACACACATGCAAGCAAAACCCAAAATATAAATAAAATTACAAACACATACACACATACAAAAATGGGTCAGCAAGAGAACCACATATGGCTAGTCCAAAAATTGACACATGCCTCCATATATATATGCAAGTAAATTTTACAAAGGAATCAACTGTTCTACAAAAATAAATGAAAGGAAAGCTTACAAAAGACTACAAATGAAAGCTTACCAATTATTTACAAAGCTAAAACTACTCCTATTTATATACTACAAAGAGGAGGGTTTCCCTCCCAAAACTCATGCAAAAATTTCAAGATGACTATTACTTTTGATGTTGAGTCATGTCTTGTTTAAGTTGTTAGTCCTTTTGAGGTCTCTAGATCTAGTATCATAAATGCCAAATGGTTTTGATTCCTTGGATGAGTAGTTACCACCATTATTTCCAACAACGTTTTTGAAAATCCCCATAATTTGGGTGTGAGAGATTTCTATTCTTAATTCTTCAAAGTTGAGAGTGGATTTGTTGTGGCTTCCTCGCCACTGTTATTCTTTTCAATAAATATGCAACATTTCTTTTATAGGAAAGGACAATACTTTTAGAAGATTGCATACCTCAACAAATCTTAGATTTTTGGGATGTGATGGCTTCTCTTTGAAAGTTTTCCTCACTATTAGACTTTGGGATTTTTTTTTACCTTGGGACTTTCGACTGATGGACCTTCCTATTAGAGCTTTTGATTTTCCTTTTTTGATCAAACTTTATTAAGGTCCAATATTCAAACCTTATCCTTGTTGGCCTCCCAATTTTTGATTAGAGCTTTCTTTTGCATCTATTAGTTGCTTTGTCCTTCTCTTTTTGTCACCTAAGAATGATACATTCTAAGTGTAGTGAGTCAATTTCATCAATATTTTATTTTATTAATATATTTTATGTCATCTTGGTACCAACCCTTCTCTTGAGTTACAAGCAATGCTTTACCTGGCAATCTGTCTTTATGTCTATACTTTATTTTGATTATGTATATCAAAAATTGAAAACTACTTCTCCTTCTAATGAAAACATTATTGTTTCTACTAATAGCATGGGATTGTTGGAATATAAATAATGCATCCTTATTAGCCAAGGTTAACAATGATTGTGGCCTACAAGCATTTGAAATATAAGCATACAAACATTCTTTATGTAAGCTTATGGGTATCCTTTATGTAATACTATGAGAATCCTCCATATAAGGATGTAGTTAGTATAAATGAATTCACCCTTATTGATATCGATTAAACCATTGGTATGATTAACCTCAATTAAGGGCTTAATATTTTATATATTGTAATTTCACCTTTGAGCCAATCGGCTTGAGGTTTGTAATAAATTGGGGATTATGTATCACCTATGTTAAAATTCATCAATGTTGAAGGAGATTCAAATAAATTCATTGAAATTCAAGACATAATTTTATCAGAGTCATACATTAAACCTTAATTTTTTCATTCAAATATTTTCTTACAACATCTACGCCTATACATATACATATTTAAAATATTAAAACCTTATATTGAGGAATTTGTCAAACATTGTAGACACCAAAATCTAGGCATTTACAATTCACCGCATAATTCTGCATGATAAAATATATGCCTAGGTCTAAACTTAGGTATATTAATTCATGTACACTTCACCCACATTGCACACCACAATTCTACATAATAATATATGCCTAAGTCTAAACTTAGGCATAAAAATCCTGCACATTATCCTATTTTCCAAATTTTAATAAATCTGGAAAATCCCCCTAGGATACCCTGCCTACCCATTAGACATTTGTCCTAGCCACCTCACTACCCCACCTTGCCACATCTCATACACCCTTGTCCCCTATGTCCCTTCACATGGGAAAACCCTTACACCTCACTCCACTTGCACCCACATCACCCCAGTTAAGTGAGACACCCTGGGTGACTCACTCTAATTGCCCCCTCCATTTGGCAGCCCAGGATTACCACTTGGCAACCCTAGCTTGCCACCTCTCATTTCCCTCCAAAACCCAAAATTGCCTATAAAAGCAACACCATTCCATCAAGCAAAGGGGGCTGGAAAATACGTCATTACGTTGTCAAAATCATTGCAGGGAATCATCAACAATCTTGGAGTTTGAGCCATCAAGGTCCCGGATCCGAGTTTCAAGGTTTTCTACCATCTCTGCACAACCGCGCATCCGCGGTTACGCAGTCCCAACCACAGTCCTACGATTTCTAAACTACACATCTATGGTTACACAGTCACAATCGTAGTATCACAGATCCTAAACTGCACACCCATGGTTACACAGTCACAACCGTAGTCTCGTGGTTCCTAAACCACACACCCATGGTTACAAAGTCACAACCACGGACCTGCGGTTCTGCAAAAACTGCCAAACTTGTTTTGGTCATATCTCACTCGTACGAACTTGGATTGAGCTAAAATTTTGAGGGTAGGTTCCTAACATCCTCAAGAACATCCCCACAAATTTTTAGAACATTTTGAGTAGTATAGATAAGTAAGTTATCAATTTTTTAGCAAGGCATTTTTAATTAGTATTTCTATGTTTCCTGCAAGCATTCCTTTCAGGGGTTTTCATTTGCATTGTTTTGCAATCATTTATACAAGTGCTATTAACCCATGTTTTATTTCCATGTGTGCATGATATAGGTATTGGAAGAGATATTGAAGCTAAGAGTGGTCCCTACATTGGATACCAAAGCCCACTCACCAATTGGATTGGAGCGAAAGAAGACCAAAGACACCAGCAATAATTTGATTAGCCAAAGGGGTTTCTTTTCCCTCTTTGTGCTCATTGTATCATGTGAAAGCAAGCATTCACTTATTGTAATAATACCCCTATGCACTTGGGGCAAATCACTTGTAAAGAGGAGACTAAGGCTCCAATAAAATTCATTTATTTTGTAATTGCTTGTCTTTCATTATTTTATTTGCAAGGTGTTGTCTTCTTTTGCTTACAAAATGGCGATCACGATGGGACCTACCAAAGGTTCCATTTTGTTTTGCCTTGCTTATTTTTAATTTTACTGATCTCTGTTTGTGTGCCTAAGTGTCAGGAATTCGAAACACACTTGAATTTTATTTTGAATTGTTTAACCTGTTACTATGGAACCACACATCCGTGATTTACCTCTTGAGGAAAAGCACATCCGTGATTGCTGTCTGTGGAAACATGGACCGACGGTTAAAATTTGGAAGGAACATCGAAAGGAACATAGGTTTGTACCTTGTTTCATATTTTTAATTTTTCCTTCGGTTCTGGTTTTAGGCAGCATTTAAGTAGATTAAGGGGTTTAGTTTTGTATGCCAATGCTTGCATTTAAGTCTTAGGATAGAAAAATTTACTTAAATCTGGCATTCATACACATAATAACAAAGCAAAATAAACAAGAATCTGCATATGCATAGTAGGGAATAATCATATTGCATGTACCAGATTAGAAATAACTCAGGTATTTCTTTTTCGAGGTTTGGGCTTGTATTTAGCTTTGTTCTGTTGATAGAAAGGACCCACGCACCCACGGTTGGGATATCCCAAATGCGCATGTGCGGTTGGCAAACCGCGTACCCACGGTTTACCAGAACTAATCGCCCACCCGCGGTTAGCCCTGTTAAGCAGAATTTGGTCGAATCTTACTTGAAGTTGCAATTTTTGCCCCTGATCTTATTATGTCTGCTATTCTTTTTTTCCCTCATTTTTTTGTATTAGGCATAAAAATAGAATTGCATGTTATATTTGCATCACACAATAGAAAAAAAAACCTTCACACAAACACATATAATAAAAACATTGGTCAGGTTGGATTTCATCACCAACCCCCCCCAAAAAACACACCATGATGCAAATCCAAAACTTAGTGCAAACTAGGGTCAAACACTTTGTATGTTTATTTGCTTGGCATTTTGTATTGCATTGTACTTTATTTTTCATTCACATAGATTGCATAATAGCGTATGGTAGTAACTCGTAGTCAAGCAAGAAAATTAGCATTGATACAGAGTTAGTGGTCCTCCCCCATGGCAACCCATTCTAGTGAGGCCCCCAACACTTCGGTTCTAGGGCAAGTCAACATGCCCTCTATTATGTACAAAAGCCTAAATATAGGACCCTCTAATGGTGCCCCTATTTTAGACATAGATATTATGCATAGGGCTACTCACACTGCTATTCCCAAGACTCCTAGGAGTGAACCACCTACCATAATTGATGATCGTGTCACACTTGTAGACATGGATGCAGTTAGGATGTACCTGAGTGTAGCTGGAAGGGTTTTTCTATTGCTACCACCACTTACCATTCCACCCCATTCCATTCCATCATTCCATCAGTAAGTCACCTTCCCACACCTACAACAGTCTAGCCAATCCTTTGCAAATCCATTTTTTGAGCACATTGCTACCACCATAGCCCATACTCATCCATCATCATCTAATCAACCTCCCATCATCATACCAAATCAACAAGTAATTTGCACAAACCCCTTTTACGAAGCACCCATTAGTGTTGTTTCATAAATTCTTGTGTCCATTCCATCCATAGCACCCATAAGCACCATGGTCCATAACCCCCCTCCTTTAGTAGCAATGCAATTTTCCACCTACCCACCATCAACATCCCATCAACCCCCCACCTTCTTCATCCAAGATCCATCTTGGGTGTTGCACCCCCCAACTATAACCATACCCACACATCCAATCAATCACATGTATGGTGATTCATCAACACAACACACCATCATTTCACCTTCTCCTCATCAACAAAAACCATTTCATCAATGCACTATGATCATTTTACAACAAATCTTGAGCCGCCTCACAAGCATTGATATACAATTGAGTCATCATCAACAACTTCATCAAAATTACCCACCTCAACAACCTCATCAACCTCGTCCACATGGCCAATCTTGTCCAAATCATCAACCCCGTACTTGGACCCCTCTATTTGAGCCCATGTCAATCATCTTTCAAAAGTTGCAGCATGCAAAAACCATCATTTTACCTGACATACATCCTGCAGATACCAAAATACATAAACCTAGATTGTATAGGGAAGACTGTTATTGTCTCTATCATTGACAAGTGGGCCATGATATAAATGATTTCAAAGCCTTTAGAAATGTGGTCCAAGATATTATCGACAAGGGGATCTTTTCCATTGAAAGTCCACTCATCACACCCAATCAAAACCTTGGTAGTCCACAGAACCATTGTGGGGATACTCAAGGCATCACACCTTCCCCATGCTCACCAAGCATAAAACATTATGGGGATACTCAAGGCATTGCACCTTCCCCATGCTCACCAAGCACAAAATATTGTGGGGATACTCAAGGTATCACACCTTCCCCATGCTCACCAGTCACCAAAAAATTTGGGAATGATTAAGGTATCACACCTTCCCCATCAATCCAAAAAAAAAAGCTCCAAAGGGGGTATCCCTTTGGTCAAATCCATTCAAAAGGCCCCAAAGGAACCTAACCCCTTTGGTCAAATTTCATTTCAAAATGCTCCAAGGGAAACACCCCTTTGGTTAATTCAAAAAGTCCCCAAAGGAACCTAACCCCTTTGGTCAAATTTCATTTCAAAATGCTCCAAGGGTGCCTACATCTCACTTGGTCAACCTAAAATGCTCCTATGCAGTCAAAAACTGTCTAGGTCAACCAAAAGACCCAAAGGCATCCATAAGCCCTTTGGTCCCCCCCAAATGCCCCAATGGCCACAAATAAACCTATTTGTCACATGTACATACATATATAAAAATACAAAAACATGGCATCGCATTGCATTTCAAAAATCATAAAAACATCAAAATACAAAAACATCGCATCACATTGCATTTCAAAAATCATCAAAACATCAAAATACAAAAACATTGCATCGCATTGCATTTTTCATACATATAAATCAATCAAAAATTCAAAAACATTATCAAAATATCAAATTTTCAAAAAAATCACATCAAATCACATTGCATTCTATCATCGCTTACATTTAGACATACTCATCATTAGCACTTTACATTTTTAGAGTTGCTCATACGTGTCTAGCACCATGATGGTACACCACTTACTGTTCAAAATCAATGTAGTGAAAGTAATCATAGTTCAATGTTATACTTATCATTTCCACCCACATTTGTTTTACATTCCATATTTGTGTCCATTGCTTCACCTAATCATTTGTTGTAGAATGTTATTAGGGGTTTTGGTCACTCAACCATTTTTAGCTTCTCTTCAGGTTTCGTAGAAAGCTATCTCAATTTTTAGGAGGGAGAGTCTTGCTTAGATTATGCCTTGTGTACATCATATCCCAAACACATTTTAACATTAACAATCCAAGTTTTGCATAAAGACAGATGAAATCCGTGAAGTGGTCTAGGTTACCTTATGCCAAAAGGTCATCTTGCTCTTCCCCCTGTGGAAATGGTTCAAGAAATATTAGAGTTAGCCAAATGACAAGTATCTTCCCTACCCAATTCTCAAAATAAACAGTGGTTTTCACCACTATTAGAAATCCCAAATTCTCAAAATGTTGCAAACATCAAAAAATTGCAAAAGTCAAAGTACAAACTCCAAAGTTCGACATCAAAACCTTCAAAGTGCACACATCAAAAAGCACAAGAAATAGTGATCCCCATCACTCAAAATTCAAATCCCTTGCTCAAGAAAAAAAAAAAAAAACTCAAAATAAATAGTGATTATTGTCACTAAAAAAAAGAGAAAAATAAACAATGATTTTTATCACTATATATGAGAGCAAGTATCCCAAAAAAATTGAAGAAAATAAGGGAGTCGAACTTGAATCCCTGGAAATATCAGCATTTGGAAAACCATAAGGTGATCCTCAGTACAAGTTTGATTGATAGCCTACTTGGCACTAGTGGTATCCTTACGCATGACGACATGTCTATTACATTAGCTTCAGCGTGTGTGTAGACCAATGTTTGCATGTGGACGAGCTAGCTTTGGTAACCTCGATTGCCTAGTGGTCTAGTCATACTTAGTACAAAACCTAGGATGGTGGCATTCATTTTGTGATCCTCAGTACAGGTTTGGTTGAGATTCTGCTTGGCAATGGCGGTATCTTTATGCATCTCATAGGAATGAACTCACTTGCACACACAGGGATATGATGTACCTTGGTCGTCATAGCAAGATTCATACCTTGTCAAAAAGTCTTGAAAATTCAGTATACAAACATTGATCAAAACAGCTAGAATATTTGAGTCTCATAAAAAACCTCACCTATATTCGTTGCACATCTCATTTCATTTAATCCATTTTACAAAATCGCAATAATGGTCTCAAATTTCCATTTACAAAAACAATACAAAAAAAACAAAGCAAAGAAAAACAGAACAATGATCAATAAAGAAACATCATTCATTCAAATAGTTCAAAATCTCTTTGAACAACGATCAATAAAGCAACATCATTCATTAAAATGATTCAAAATCTCTTTGAATAATGATCAATAAAACAACACCATTCATTCAAATAGTTCAAAATCTCTTTGAAAAACGATTAATAAAGCAACATCATTCATTAAAATGGTTCAAAATCTCTTTGAACAATGATCAATAAAGAAACACCATTCATTCAAATGGTTCAAAATCTCTTTGAACAATGATTAATAAAGCAACACCTTTCATTCATTTGCATTAATTCATAAAATATTCATTTCATAATGTGTACAAAAAAATAATAATTTGAACAATCAATCATTACACATATACATAAACAATCACAAAGCAACTTGGGGGGTTCAAGGTCTCACACCTTCCCCATCAATCACATCAAACAATCAATCAAACAACTTGGGAGGATTCAAGGTCTCACACCTACCCCAACAATCACATTAAAAATTCACATTTCAAATAATAAAATTCAAAAAGCTCCAAAGGAATCAACCCCTTTGGTCACATTCAACTCAAAAAAAAAAAAAAACTCCAAAGGTAACACAATTTATTTGGTCAAATTCAATCTTAACAAGGCTTTCAAAAATTAAAATGCTATTATTTCAACTCCCTAAGAAAGCCATGTGGCTGGACTACTCCATGGGATAGAGATGCGCATTTCCTTCTTTCACTCAGCCTTAAGTGATCCTTGTATCTAGTGATTTACTCGAGCACCCTAGCGGTTGTAGCGATTGGCTATCCATACAATCCGGTAGGAGGAGTAGATTACCATAAGGACAATTATCATTAACACATTCAAAAAATCCCAAAGGCATAAATCCCTTTGGTCAAATAAATCCAAAATGCTCCAAACGTACTCAAATTTCTTTCGTCAAAAAAAAAAATCAATCATCAAAACATAAAAACAAAAAAACATCTATTCCCATACATATTTTGTCTTATGAAAGCATAAAATAAAATAAAAAACATTGCCATGAATCTTTTGTCATATAAAACATAAAACATCAAAAACATTTTCATACATCTTTTGTCTTACAAAAAAAAACACACACACACAAAAAATCATGTTTTAAAAAAAAAAAAAAAAAAAAAAAAAAGAAAAACTCCAAAGATATCTCAATTCCTTTGGTCAAAACATTCAATAGACTCTTGAAAGAATAGAATTGTTCTCATCTCAACTCCCTAAGAAAGCCATGAGGCTGGACTGCTCCAAGGGATAGAGGTGTACATTTTCTTCTTCCACTTAGCCTCAAGTGATCCTCGTATACACTAACTTATCCTATATACTTAGCGGTTGCAACGACTAGCAATCCATACAATCTAGTAGGATGGATAAATTACCATAAGGCCCTTGAAAAGTGATTCACCTCATGCAAAAATTGAATTGTTATCATCTTAATTCTCTAAGAAAGCCATACGACTAGACTGCTCCAAGGGATAGAAGTGCACAATTATCAACAAAGGTCAAAATCACAGTTGAAACAAAAATAAAAATATTTATTTCATTCCAACCATTATCATTTGTTTCATTGCTTTCATCATTTCATATCTTCTCCATCGAATCATCGCTTTAAGGGAAAGATAAAATAAACAAATTCAGTTTCATAATAAAAGTCAACACTCAAAACACTCAATCATGCAAATTACGCTCATTAAAATAATCATATTTTCCATGATTGGGGCAACATAAGTTGACTTTTATTTGTGACCATCTTACATAATTCCCCTTCAAATGCAAATGGCTACAAAAATATTGCAAAACCCTCCAAATAATCATTTCACATCATCATCATCTCAAGTGAACCTTCTACCTAGTGATTTACTCTAGACACCTGGCGGTTGTAGCGATTGGTTGTCCATGCAATATGGTAGGATGAATAAATTACCATAAGGACACTTATTCAAAATCATTTCATATCAAAATGTTTGAAATTAAACCAGGTTGGTCCTTCAATTTTTGAGTGACCTACATTCAAGCATATTTGTCCAAGATTGTCATTGACGCCTACTCCATGGAGTTACAAAACATGGAAACTTTTACTTCATCATTTTGCATTTAGGAATTGCTAACAGTCACTAGGACAATGATCTCCTAGGGTGATTGGTTCCTTTACTTCATCATATTGCATGTCAATCAAACCAAAAGGTAAATTTATGACAACATAAGTCCACCTCAAACTTGGGGCATCCAAATTGATATTGATTTCAAATATTTATATCAATCACATCATGCATTTCCACAAAATTCATCATCATCATCACATCATATAGTGAACCTTGTATTAGTGGATTACCCTATAAACATAGCGGTTGCAACGACTAGAAATCCATGCAATCTATTTGGATGGGTAGTTCACCATAAGGAAACTCATTAAAAAATTCAACATCAAATCACTATGGCATTAAATAAGTTAGGTCCCTAAATATTGGAGCTTAGATGTGTCCAAAAAATCTTTGCACAAGGTTATCCTTCAACCCCTTCTGTTAGGCCAAAAATGAAAAACAACCAAACACAATTTGGTAATAATAAAAATCACTTGAGTATCAAATTCTTGAACGACTGGTTCCTTGAACCCATCATTTGGAAGGAATTGCTAAAGTCATAGTGGAACAAGAACTCTAAATGTGATCAAATATTTTACCACATATTTTGCACATCAATGAAACCAAATGCAAATTTGTAAGAACACAAATAATACCAAACTTGGAGCATCAAATTGATCAAAATGTCATACATTTGCATACACAATTCACCTCATTCAATAATCCACCACCTTCTTCATCCACATTTGGTCAATTGGCTCATGGGTTTCATCCTGTACCCATTCACCAATTGAGGGGTAAAGCAAACAAATCAAAATTTTCAAAATTCATTCATTCTTGTGCGTCGAGAAGATTTGAGTCCATTCATCCAATAAAGATAGGTGTCATTTATTTTTGCACCTCATTATATTTCATGCAACCCAGTACAAAAAAGGGCATCTGTAGATACCAAAATCTAGGCATTTACAATTCACCGCATAATTCTGCATGATAAAATATATGCCTAGTTCTACACTTAGGTATATTAATTCATGTACACTTCACCCACATTTTTTTTTGGTATAAGGTAGAGGTGGTTATAAGGTCCACAAACCTTTTACAAAGTCAAAATGGGCTGGTTCTAGCATCAAGCCCGTATAATCAAAATACAAAATGGATCTTTCTAAGACTCACATTAAGCCATACTTAGAGTCCACGGTCCTATACTTGTCGCTTGACTATTCAGGATAAAACAAAAACCAAACAACACCTAGCACTTACTAACACTAGGTTGTCTGATCTGTACACTTGTCACCTCCCAGGCCCCAACAAATGGGATGCCTTTTCTCGCCTAATTCCATCCGTCGGATTACTCATCATCGACCCCTCCGATCTCCTCGATGCTCTAACGAGTTTGATCTTAGCTCTTCTCTAGCAACCAACACCAATAGTTCTTGAGGGAAGTTATCCTTCCAAATTTGCATCTCCCCAACAGAAACCGCAATATTTGCCATTAGATCCGCCGCTCTGGTTCCCTTCTCTCGAAGGTGTGTTGGATTCGGGCATTAACCAAATGAGATTTATGAATCCTTGCTTCTAGGATAAGCTCCAATATGGTCCATATGGGGTCTTTATCCTCCTTAATTGCCTTGATTATATTAAGCGAATCCCCTTCAAAGATAACTTCCTTATAACCCTCAAGTCCGGCAATTCTCATTGCCCGCATGCGAGCTCGGGCTTCGCAAAATGATTTGTTTGAGTTCCCAAAGGCTCTGCAAAGGCAAGGACCACTTTTCCTTCCTCATTTCTCAAAACTCCTCCTGCTCCTGCAGGCCCCGGATTTCCTTTAGCTGCCCCGTCAAAATTAAACTTAACCCACTTTTGTGTGGGGGTATCCACTTGACACCATCCCGTGGGTTGGTTGTAATGTCTAGGTCCGGAAGTTCCTCTCCCCGGTTCCGCAAAATCCTCCTTTCCCTTAGAGACATGGTCTCATTTTTGAAGAAGAAAGTTTTCCAGCTTTTCTTTCAAAGCTCGATTATTTTATTGCCACATAACCCGGGATCTTTCTTACGTCCTTTAAATACTCTCTTATTTCTCTCATTCCATATCCCCCATAAAAAATGGGGTAAGCCGAGCTTCCGAGCCAAGTCAAAAGCTTTGCCCGGAAGGGGAAGCCCACCGTATGCGTAAGTCGGACATGCTATTTGGACAGACCCAATCTATATGAAATTTGGACAGGATCATTTGGAAGACTCGTACAAGAAAAATCACAAGTTAGAAATATATGACTTACGATTCTATTGCTTTCTCACACAAGATACATCGATTGATGAATTGGAAACCTCTCCTTTGCAGATTATCTCGTTGTCGGGATCTTATTTTGAATCGCCAACCAAAAGAAGAAAGCTATTTTTGGGGTTAAATTATTTAACCAAATAACTGAAGTCGGAGTCCAGCCATTGAATCCTGAGTGGATTAACTTATAGGCAGTTTTTACTGAATAGATCCCACTTGTAGTTTTGCCCCAAATCGCCTTGTCTCTTCCTTCCCCGGGAATGATCGGGAACACCCTTAAAGCATCATTGAGTTTGGTTAGGGCCACCTTCTCTTGCTCGACGGATTATGAACTCGTGATTTTCTTCCAAGAAGAAGTTTTCTGTGCTACAACAATAAAATCCCCTACTTTTCCTCCCATTTCCTTCGAAAGTTTATGTTGGAGGACTTGAAGGTCTAAGTTATCTTTCAGAGGGGCCTCTTCCAACCACGGGTCTTTCCAAAATTCCACTTGTCTTCCATTACCAATTCTCCATCTGATGCCTTTCCTGACTACCTCCCGACATTCAAGCAAACAATTCCAAAAATAGGATCCTCTAGGGAGATTATCGACTTTCAGGAAGTCCCGATTATTTCTGATGTATTTTGCCTTAAGAAGTTTTACCCATCCCAATTGATCATTATTGATAAATCTCCATACCTGTTTGCCAATCAGAGCTTGATTCAATTCTTTCATTCTCTTTAACCCCAGGCCCCCCTGATCCTTGCTTGCACACACCTGATTCCATGCTACCAATGAAATTCTCTTTCTCTCCTCTGAACCCGACCACAAGAAGTTGCGTTGAATTAGCTCCAATGTAGCTTGGACCTTTGCGGGCATTCTAAATAGAGACATGCGAGTAAATTGGAATGCTCGTAAAGTAGTTTGAACTAATAAGGCTTTTCTCGCGGAGTCGAGAAGGCTGCCCTTCCACCCCGCTAACTTTTTGGAGATCCTGTCAATGATCGAGTTCCACAAAGTAGCCTTCATTCTTCCTTCGAACATAGGCATGCCTAGATAAGTTTCTGGTAGAAGCTCCTTTCCACAACCGAAGAGGTTAGCTATTCTTTCCTCCCTCCCACCAGGCGTGTTAAAGAAATAGATGCTACTCTTCTTATAGTTTATGTACTGTCCTGCTTCTGTCTCATACTTGGTTAGAATTCTCTTCAACTTCCTAGCTTGAGGCACCGAGGCTTTGGACACAATGATTGTATCATCCACAAACTGTTGGTGAGACACTGGCCTCGCTGTTGAGGCTGGTTTAAAACCTTCCAATTGACCATCTGCCACCGCTGCTGAAATGTTCCTACCCAATGCTTCCGCTAAAATAATAAACAAGTATGGAGACAAAGGATCTCCTTGTCGCAACCCCCTTTCACTCTTAAAGTAACCGGAGGGTGACCCATTCACCATGACAGAAAATCTTGTAGTAGAGATACAACTAAAAATCAACTTAATCCACTGGGGACAGAAACCAAACTTACCCAAAATCTTGGTGAGGAACCGCCATGAGACCCGGTCGTAGGCTTTATTCATATCAAGCTTTAGTAACATACCCGCTTCCTTACTAGTCACCATTGAATGAATAACCTCATGAATTGTGATGATACCATCCAATATTTGTCGCCCTTTCACAAAGCCACCTTGGTTCATATCAATGATGAAAGGAAGGATAACCTTCACCCTATTGGCGATTGTTTTTGTGAGAATCTTCATCGAGTGTTACATAAACCGATAGGGCGAAACCGGAAAATTCCATTGCTCCCACTAGTTTAGGGATGAGGACTAAAAAAGTAGCATTAACTCCTTCTGGGATTTCCATGTCCTTTTGAGCCTCAATTATAGCTTCCACTACATCATTGCCTAGGATATCCCAAAACTTCCGGAAGAAAGTCTGCAGGGAAGCCATCCGGTCCTGGGGAGTCGTTACCATCCATGTCAAAAACGACCTTCTTGATTTCCTCCTTTGTGAAAGGACTAAGTAAGAATCCATTAAGATTATCGATTACGAGGGGTGGAATGGCTGCCAACGAGAGAGTCCTCTTCTTCAATAGTCGGATTTACATCTTCTAGCAACGATTTAAAGTACTCAACCGCTTCCCTCCTTATGTCTTCCATATCTTTGGTGTTAGACCCATCGGCCATCTTGATCTCCTTAATTTTGTTAGTACTCCTGTGGCGAAGAGTAGAGACATGGAAGAACTTTGTATTTCTGTCACCCTCCTTTAACCAACGCAATCTGGATTTCTGCCTCCAAAAGGTTTCTTCAAATCCTAGCATCGTGTGGTATTCGGCTAACAGCTCCCTCTCCTGGTTTCTCAGATCCTCTGTAAGCTGCTCTGACTTCAACTTCTCCTGTAGTTCATTGATCTTGTCTTTTAGTTCTGCCTTTTTAACAAAAATATTGCCAAAGGAAGTTTTGTTCCACTCTCTAATGTTAGCCTTCACATTCCTTAGTTTACATGCCACTTGGGCCGCTTTCGAACCATTATACTTTTTGTCCCACCATTGGGCAACCGGATCCTTGAGATCCTGATGTTGGAACCACATAAGTTCGAATCGAAAGGGTCTGATGTATCTTTTCTTAGAGTCCTCCCCTGTTTCCCATAGAATTGGGTTGTGATCAGACCCGATTCTTGGGAGTGCCGTTAATGAAGAGTCCCCAAACCTCTCCTGGCATTCTTGAGAAAGAAGAAACCTATCTAATCTGATCCGAATTTGGTTTTCCTTCAATCTTTTGTTAGACCATGTATAGGAGAATCTACGCAGGTCCACATACATCAGCTCATGTTGCTCTACAAAATATCTAAACTCATAGATATCAGCAGTTATTCTTTGAGAGCCCCCAATTTATCTACAGGATTAAGGTAGCAATTGAAATCCCCCGCCACAATCCAAGGGTAGTTGGGGACCGTCTCCCTCAATTCAGCTAGTCGACTCCAAAGAACCCTTCTCGATCCCTCGTCTAACCGGAGCATATACATTCGTTAAGATCCACTCTTCCCGCGTGGTTTTATCCACACATAAGAGACAAATAAACCAACTAGACATTCGAATCACTCTACTATCAATCACATTTTTGTTCCACATAACCGAGTAACCCTCCTCGCTGTTCCAGTGGCCTCTTGGCCTACTACTTCAACTTCTCGCCAAGTCCTATTCTTAAAAGGAATAACTCTACTCTCCTCCATTTTAGTTTCTTGCAGTAAAATCATATCCGGTTTGTGTTCTTGTCTAAGAGCATACAAAGCTCTTATTTTTGCAGGATTACTCCCACGAATATTCCATGAAAGAATCTTCATTTATGGGCTTTGGATCCTCGAGCCTTTGCCCCAAAGAGCAATATTGCTTGAGTGCCATCAGCCACTCCTCGCTCTGCTTCTTTCTGCCTTAAGGCAACATTGCTAGGTTTCCCTCTTCCTACCGAACCATATCCCCATACATCCGCTCTAGGTTGAAGTTCCTTAGGATTCACTTGGCTTCTAGTAACCATCTTGGGTAGGTCAGTCTTGGTATTTGGGGTAACAATCTGGCTTTCCAGGTTAACTGGTCTTTTTGACAGTGGAGATGATTCCGTGCTCTTAGCTTCTTGATTAGTAGATTCTTTTTTCCCTGCTTTGGGGTTACACTGATCTTGGTGGTTCACCTCTTCCTCCTGAGTATCCTTGCCTGTATTATTAGTTTCCTGGCTCCTTCCTCTCGATTTTTCTCCTCTAAATCCTTCTCTTGAGTCTCCTCTACCTCGGATTCCACTTCTTGGCTGTCCATCCGATCTCCCTTCAAATGATTTAATGCATCA
Source organism: Wollemia nobilis (assembly GCA_028583015.1). Classification (NCBI taxonomy): domain Eukaryota; kingdom Viridiplantae; phylum Streptophyta; class Pinopsida; order Araucariales; family Araucariaceae; genus Wollemia; species Wollemia nobilis. The sequence continues at coordinate 4,330,356 of JAQPPZ010001056.1, read as the reverse complement.
AAACTGTTCTCCACTTGGGATGTTGATCTCCTTGGAATTTCTTCCCATAAATTCCTCTGCAGTACATGGGACCACTTCCACCGAGCCTCCATAGGCCTCCCGTATCACCCAATCAAACTTACTTTCCCCAGGGCGTTGATCTATGGGGTTCTTTCCTTTGTTATTTGGCTCTGAGGCTTGCTGTATCATCTTAGGAGCAGGTTGAGCTTGAGGGTTCCCATCAAAGGGACCAGCTCCCCCGTGAGAGGGTTTTGGGGCATAGGAATTTTTGGGAGGAGGGTTAAAACGTTGCCTCTTGCTTACAATAGGGCGAACAGGGTCTCTGATATTCGGATTTTGAGCTCCACGTCCTTGAGGCCCGAGGTTGGGTAGGAATGGAGATCTCGCGGGGAGGGATATTATTCCGGGTTTGAGGATCGGTATTTTGGAGTGGGGGTTGGTTCTTGGAAATGCAAGTGGATACCCCGGTGCCCTACCTTCCCACAAACACTACACTTAAAAGACATATTTTCATATTCAAATACCTGAGTATGAAGGCCAAACATAGACGACAAAATAATGGATTTAGGGAGCTCTTTACTCAAGTCCGCCAACACACACATGCGAGCAGACATGAGTCTTGTTTTGCTCAAGGTTGCAGGATCAATAGCTATTAGTTCTCCAATCTCTGTAGCTATCCCAGCCAATATTTGTTCGTTCCGAAAAGCGAGAGGTAATCCCGGCATCTTAACCCAAATAGGAGCCAAATCCAAGACTCCGAGTCCGGGGGTTGAAATCGGGGGTCCAACGCTTCGGATACAAGCCCCTTTTCCCAAAAAACCAAGGACCTCCTTGGAGAGTCCTTTCCATGCCCTGTTCACATTGAAATGTCACCAAAAGAAAACTCTTGGGTAAAGCCTTAATCATCATACCGGCCCTTGGCTGCCATTTTTGGATGGCCCATCTCCTTATGACTTCCATGTCTGGCCTCAACCCCATAAATTTAGCCACCAAATATGTTCTTCCCTCCATAGCCACATGTTGAGCTAAGGAATTCGGGACGTGCAACCTACCATTGACAGATTTTAGATTAAAACAAGAGTCGGATAATTTTTGCTTACCGCGAAGAGCATTAAGATATGAAGGTCTCCAGTTGCTGGGTTTCTCTTTGTCTCCTTCTTGGTTCTTCCTTTGATCCCGACGCATAGAGTCCTCGGTCCCCCTCGGAGAAATCTTCAACCGCATCCGCCCAACGCCCTTGGACCGGTTCCAAAAGAACTTCCTTGTCCACATCCTCCGCCCGGGGGCCTCGCTATCTCGCCAGAGCCCCCACCTGCCGCGTCTGCTGATCTGCCCTCTGAAGTCCCACACCTAGGGTTTGATGCCCCTAGACCTCTCGCTCCTCCTCCTTGCTGCTCCATCCGTCCGATGTACACTTCACCCACATTGCACACCACAATTATACATAATAATATATGCCTAAGTCTAAAATTAGGCATAAAAAACCTACACATTATCCTATTTTTTAGATTTTAATAAATCTAGAAAATCCCTCTAGGATTTCCTGCTTACCTATTAGACATGTGTCCTAGCCACCTCATTACCCCACATTACCACATCTCATACACCCTTGTCCCCTTTGCCCCTTCACATGGGAAAACCCTTACACCTCACTCCATTTGGATCCACATCACCCTAGTTAAGTGAGACACCCTGGGTGACTCACTCTAATTACCCTCTCCATTTGGCAGCCCAGGATTGCCACTTGGCAGCCGTGGCAAAACCCAAAATTGCCTATAAAAGCAACACCATTCCATCAAGAAGAAGGGGGGCTGAAAAATAAGTTGTTACACTATCAAAATCACTGTAGGGAATCATCAACAATCGCAGAGTTCCAGCCATCAAGGTCCTGAATCTGAGTTTCAAGGTTTTCTGCCATCTCTGCACAACCGCGCATCCATGGTTACACAGTCTCAATCACAGTCCCGTAGTTTCTAAACTGCACATCTATGGTTACACAGTCACAACCGTAGTCTCACGGTTCCTAAATCACACACCCACGGTTACACAGTCACAACTGCAGTCCCGTGGTTCCTAAATCGCACACCCGCGGTTACACAGTCACAACTACAGACTCGCAGTTTTGCAAAAACTTCCAATTTTTTTTGTCCATATATTGCTCGTCCGGACTCAAATTGAGCTGAAATTTTGAGGGTAGGTTCCTAACATCCTCAAGAACGTCTCCACAAATTTTTAGGATATTTGGAGTAACAGAGATCAATAATTTATTCATTTGTTTGCAAGGAAGTATTTCTATGTTTCCTACAAGCATTCCTTTCAGGGGTTTTCATTTGCATTGTTTTGTAATCATTTATACATGTGCTATTAACCCTTGTTTGATTTCCATGTGTGCATAAGATAGGTATTGGAAGAGCTATTGAAGCTAAGAGTGGTCCCTACATTGGATACCAAAGCCCACTCACCAATTGGATTGGAGCGAAAGAAGACCAAAGACACCACCAATAATTTGATTAGCCAAAGGGGTTTCTTTTCCCTCTTTGTGCTCATTGTATCATGTGAAAGCAAGCATTCATTTATTATAATAATACCCCTATGCACTTGGGGTAAATCACTTGTAAAGAGGAGACTAAGGCTCCAATAAAATTCATTTATTTTGCAATTGCTTGTCTTTCATTATTTTATTTGCAAGGTGTTGTCTTATTTTGCTTACAAAATGGCGATCATGGTGGTACCTCCCAAGGATTCCATTTTATTTTTTTTATTCTTTTTAATTTTACTGATCTCTGTTTGTGTGCCTAGGTGTCAGGAATTCGAAACGCACGGGAATTTTATTTCAAATTGTTTAACCTATTACTATGGAACCGCGCATCCGCGATTTACCTCTTGAGGAAATGCACATCCGTAGTTGTTGTTTGTGGAAACGTGGACTGACGGTTGAAAGTTGTAAGGAACATCGAAAGGAACTCAGGTTTGTACCCTGTTTCATAATTTTAATTTTTCCTTTAGTTCTGGTTTTAGCCAGCATTTAAGTAGATTAAGGGGTTCAGTTATGTATGCCAATGATTGCATTTAGGTCTTAGGATAGAAAAATTTACTTAAATTTGGAATTCATACACATAATAACAAAGAAAAATAAACGAGGATTTGTATATGCACAGTAGGGAATAATCATATTGCATGTACCAGTTTAGAAATAACTCAGGTATTTCTTTTTTGGGGTTTGGGCTTGTATTCAAATTTGTTCTGTTGATAGAAAGGACCCATGCACCCAAGGTTGGGATCTCCCAAACATGCATGTGCAGTTGGAAAACCGCATACCCGTAGTTTACCAGAACTAACTGCCACCCGCGGTTAGCTCTATTAAACAAAATTTGGTCGAATCTTACCTGAAGTTGCAATTTTTATCCCTAATCTTATTTGTCTGCTATTCTTTGTTTCCCTCATTTTTTGCATTAGGCATAAAAATAGAATTGCATTTTATATTTGCATCACATAATAAAAAAAAAACCTTCACACACACGCGTATCATAAAAACATTGGTCAGGTTCGATTTCATCACCAACCCCCAAAAAAAACACACACACAAAAACACACCGTGATGCAAATCCAAAAACTTAGTGCAAACTAGGGTCAAACACTTTGTATGTTTATTTTCTTGGCATTTTGTATTGCATTGTACTTTATTTTTCATTCACATAGATTGCATATTAGCGTATGGTAGTAACTCGTAGTCAAGCAAGAAAATTAGCATTGATACAGAGTCAATGGTCCTCCCCCATGGCAACCTAGTCTAGTAAGGCCCCTAACACTTCGATGCTAGGGCAAGTCAACATGCCCTCTATTATGTACCAAATGTTAAATGTGGGAGCCTCTAGTGGTGCCCCCATTTCAAACATATATATTATGCATAGGGCTACTCACACTACTATTCTCGAGACTCTTAGGAGTGAACCACCTGCCATAACTGATGATCTTGTCACACTTGTAGACATGGATGCAGTTAGGATGTACTTGAGTACAGCTAGAAGAATTTTTCCATTGCTACCACCGCTTACAATTCCACCCCATTCCATTCCATCATTCCATCAGGAAGTCACCTTCCCACACCCACAACAGTCTAGCCAAGCCTTTGCAAATCCACTTTTTGAGCACACTGCTACCACCATAGCCCATACCCATCCATAATCATCTAATCAACCTCCCATCATCATACCAAATCAACAAGTCATTTGCACAAAACCCTTTTACAAAGCACCCATTAGTGTTGTTTCATAAATTCTTGTGTCCATTCCATCCATAGCACCCATAAGCATCATGGTCCATAACCCCCCTCCTTTAGTAGTAATGCAATTTTCCACTTACCCACCATCAACATCCCATCAACTCCCCACCTTCTTCATCCAAGATCCATCTTGGGTGTTCCACCCCCAACTATAACCATACCCACACATCTAATCAATCACATGTATGGTGCTTCATCAACACAACACACCATCATTTCACCTTCTCCTCATCAACAACAACCATTTCATCAATGCACTATGCTCATTTTACAACAAATCTTGAGCTGCCTCACAAGCGTTGATATACAATTGAGTCATCAACAACTTCATCAAAATTACCCACCTCAACAACCTCATCAACCTCGTCCACATGGCCAATCTCGTCCAAATCATCATCCTTGTACTTGTACCCCTCTATTTGAGCCCATGTCAATCATCTTTCAAAATTTATAAGATGCAAAAATAATCATTTTACCTGACATACGTCCTGCAGATACCAAAATACATAAACCTAGATCGTATAGGGAAGACCATTATGGTCTATATCATCGACAAGTGGGCCATGATATCATTGATTGCAAAGCCTTTAGAAATGTGGTCCAAGATCTTATTGTATCGCTCCAAATTTTTTGCATCCTTACCTTCAGCCTAAGGACGGTACCTCGAAGGAGGATGGGAAAAGGATGGGACGGTACCTCGAACTGAGAGGCCCTTTGAAGGTCCTGCCTCTCGGGGGAGGGGTATTAAGGTGATTTTTCGATGGATGGTGGGGTTCACCAGGAAATGTTTAGTGGCAGTTTCCACGCCTAGGTTGGGAATGAGTTTAATGTGTTCAATTTTAGCTTTAAACATCCAAGTCCTAGGTTTGGCCAAATGAATCTAAGCTAAGCTATATGAAATGCTGATTATATGAATACAAAAAACAAATTTGAACAGAAAACAGAGAGAATAAGCTAGATTAAAGAGCCATACCTGATCCGGATGTCTGATGGAGATTCTGATTTTTGAAGCAGTCCAGATCGTCTGAAATTTGACAGGATCGTCTGAGATCTGACAGGATCGTCTGAGATCTGACGAATTCGTCGAAGACCTGCAATTGCAGAAATGGATACCAAGAACAAAAAATACAACTGCAAAAGCAAGGGAAAATGATAGAAATGAAAGTATAAATGCTAGAATGACAACTTTAGCTAACAAATTAAGTAAAATGCATGGTTTTAATGACTAACTTTGACTTTATTATGCATCTAGGCTACATGAGGTGAACTCCAAGATGCAAAGCAATAATAAGCTTAACTAATGCAAAGCAAAACAACAAAAAAGAGTAAAGAAACACAAACTTTGGGCACTGATTGCCCCCAACGTTGACTGCAGTCGAAATCGTCTCAGATTGGTACAAAATCGTCTCGAATTGGATAGGATCGTCTGCGACGATCTGAGCTTTGCTCCGCTGAAGAATAACAAAGTTCCTGCAAGAAAATTCAAAAAGGGACAAAGGCGAACAATAATCTAGGATATCCTGAAGCATGTAAAACTTAAAGTATAGAAAAATTCAGCCAGGGGAATGTTAAGGGGAGGGCCTCAGATTAAATAGGCATAGGAAAGAGGTTGGGAGGTTGGAGATCCTCTCATTTTTTGATATCTCCAATGGGGGGAGACTCTAACGGTGCAGACGCGTCTCTGCCCGAGTTAGAGAAGCTATTGAAACAAAAGCTAATTATGAAAAATCAGTTTTGGGACGAAATCGTTTGGACGTTCTGCTCCAGACGAAATCGTCCGATCTGAGGCGATATCATTTTATCGGAGACGATATCATCCAACGGATGAAACAAACTCTAAAAATGGCACAAAAAATAAGGAAACGGGTAGCAGGCGGTTTGGGAGCGATTTTGGGGTTGAAATTTGAATTTGAATTATTACTAAGGTAATTTTAATTATTTACTAAGTTTTACTGTGCCAATTTTAGGGTGCTACACTTATCAACAAGGGGGTCTTTTCCATTAAAAGTCCACTCATCACACCTTATCAAAACCCTGGTAGTCCACAGAACCATTGTGGGGATACTCAAGGTATCACACCTTCCCCATGCTCACCAAGCATAAAAAATTATGGGGATACTCAAGGCATCGCACCTTTCCCATGCTCACCAAGAACAAAACATTGTGGGGATACTCAAGGTATCACACCTTCCCCATGCTCACCAGTCACCAAGCAATTTGGGAATGATTAAGGTATCACACCTTCCCCATCAATCCAAAAAAAAAAAAAGCTCCAAAGGGGGTATCCCTTTAGTCAAATCCATTCAAAAGGCCCCAAAGGAACCTAACCCCTTTGGTCAAATTTCATTTCAAAATGCTCCAAGGGTGCCTACATCCCACTTGGTCAACCTAAAACGCTCCTAGGCGGTCAAAAATTGTCTAGGTCAACCAAAAAGCCCCAAAGGCATCCATAAGCCCTTTGGTCCCCCCCAAATGCCCCAATGACCCCAAATAAGCATGTTGGTCACATGTACATACATATATAAAAATACAAAAAAATTGCATCGCATTGCATTTCAAAAATCATCAAAACATCAAAATACAAAAACATCTTATCACATTGCATTTTAAAAATCATCAAAACATCAAAATACAAAAACATTGCATCGCATTGCATTTTTCATACATATAAATCAATCAAAAATTCAAAAACATTATCAAAATATCAAAAATCCAAAAAAATCACATCAACTCACATTGCATCCCATTGCATTCTATCATTGCTTGCATTTAGACATACTCATCATTAGCACTTTATATTTTTAGAGTTACTCATACGTATCTAGCACCATGATGGTACACCACTTACCGTTCAAAATCAATGTAGTGAAATTAATCATAGTTCAATGTTATACTTATCATTTCCACCCACATTTGTTTTACTTTCCATATTTGTGTTCATTGCTTCACCTAATCATTTGTTGTAGAATGTCATTAGGGGTTTTGGCCACTCAACCATTTTTAGCTTCTCTTCAGGTTTCGTAGAAAGCTATCTTAATTTTTATGAGGGAGAGTCTTGCTTAGATTATGCCTTGTGTACATCATATCCCAAACACATTTTAACATTGACAATCCAAGTTTTGCACAAAGACAGATGAAATTCGTGAAGTGGTCTAGGTTACCTTACGTGAAAATGTCATCTTGCTCATCCCCCTGTGAGAATGGTTCAAGAATGTTGAGAGTTAGCAAAAGGACAAGTATCTTCCCTACCCAATTCCCAAAAATAAACAATGGTTTTCACCACTATCAGAAATCCCAAATTCTCAAAAAGTTGCAAACATCAAAAAATTACAAAAGTCAAAGTACAAACTCCAAAATTCGACATCAAAACCCTCAAAGTGCACACATCAAAAAGCACAAGAAATAGTGATCCCCGTCACTCAAAATTCAAATCCCTTGCTCAAGAAAAAAAAAACTCAAAATAAACAGTGATTATTGTCACTTAAAAAAGAGAAAAATAAACAGTGATTTTTATCACTATATATGAGAGCAAGTATCCCAATAAAATTGAAGAAAAGAAGAGAGTCGAACTTGAATCCTTGAAAATCTCAGCATTTGGAAAACCATAAGGTGATCCTCAGTACAAGTTTGGTTGATAGCCTACTTGGCACTGGTGTTATCCTTACGAATGATAATATGTTTGTCACATTAGCTTCGGCGTGTGTGTAGACCAATGTTTGCATGTGGACAAGCTAGCTTTGGTAACCTAGATTACCTAGTGGTCTAGTCATACTTAGTACAAAACCTAGGATGGTGGCATTCATTTGGTGATCCTCAGTGCAGGTTTGGTTGAGAGCCTGCTTGGCACTGGCGGTATCTTTATGCATCTCACAGGAATGAACTCACTTGCACACACATGGATATGATGTACCTTGGTCGTCATAGCAAGATTCATACCTTGTCAAAAAGTCTTGAAAAGTTAGTATACAAATTGATCAAAATGTTGAGCAAGGTGCAGAAACAATATTGTCATTATTGTCAACACAGACAGATAAATCAGTTGATACAGTGGACAGGAGTTCAGAGGTCAGTCAGAGCATGTACAGTAAATTTCCAAGAAGACAGAAGTGGCCCAGATTCAAAGAATCAAAGAAAAAGATAAGTAAGAAAACTGTCACGATATCGCGACATGTTTTCTGTCGCGATTTCACGACATATCGAAGGAGAGAGAAAAAGCTGGAAAAGCTATCGCGATTTCGCAACATATCGGAGGAGAGAGAAAAAGTTGTCATGATTTCGTGACATATCGGAGGAGAGAGAAAATTCTAGAAAAGCTGTCGCGATTTCGCGACATATCGGAGGAGAGAGAAAAAGCTGGAAAAGCTGTCGTGATTTTGCGACATATCGAAGGAGAGAGAAAATGCTGGTAAAATTGTCGTGATTTCGTGACATGTTGGAGGAAAGAGAAAGCGCAAGGAAAACTGTCACGATTTCGTGACATGTTCGGAAAGAAGGCGCAAGCAAAGAAAACTATCGCGATTTCGCGACATGTTGGCAGAGAAGAAAGCAAGTGGAAAAACTGTCACGATTTCGCGACATGTTCGAAGAAGAAGCACATGCAGGGAAAACTGTCGTGATTTCGTGACATGTTCGAAGAAGAAGCACATGCAAGAAAAACTGTTGCGATTTCGTGACATGTTTGGAGAGAAGGCGTAGGCAAAGAAAACTATCACGATTTCGTGACATGTTTGGAGAGAAGGCGCAGGCAAATAAAATTGTCATGATTTCACGACAATTTGCAAGAAGAGTGTACGGATGCGAAAGATGTCACGATTTCATGACATGTCATGTTTTTGCTAGTGCAAGCAGAGAAGAGTGCAAGGCAGCGAAAGTGTCACGATTTCGCGACATGTTCTATTTTTGTCGAAAAGAGACAGAGAAGAGCACAAGGTAGCGAATGTGTCACGATTTCGTGACATGTCTTGTTTTTGATGTGCAAGCCAAGAAGAGTGTACGAATGAGAAAGAGTGTCATGATTTCATGACATGTCATGTTTTCGCTAGTGCAAGCAGAGAAGAGTGCAAGGCAGCGAAAGTGTCACGATTTCGCGACATGTTGTTTTCACGGGAAAGAGACAGAGAAGAGCACAAGGCAACGAATGTGTCGCGATTTCGTGACATGTCTTGTTTTCGCTGGTGCAAGCCAAGAAGAGTGTATGGATGCGAAAGATGTCACGATTTTGCGACATGTCATGTTTTCGCTAGTGCAAGCAGAAAAGAGTGCAAGGCAACGAAAGTGTCGTGATTTCGCGACATGTTCTATTTTCGCGGGAAAGAGACAGAGAAGAGCACAAGGCAGCGAATGTGTCACGATTTCGTGACATGTCTTGTTTTCACTGTGCAAGCCAAGAAGAGTGTACGAATGCGAAAGATGTCACGATTTCATGACATGTCATGTTTTCGCTAGTGCAAGCAGAGAAGAGTGCAAGGCAACGAAAGTGTCACGATTTTGCGACATGTTCTGTTTTCACGGGAAAGAGACAGAGAAGAGCTCAAGGCAACGAAAGTGTCGTGATTTCACGACATGTTCTGTTTTCACAGGTGCAAGCTGAGAAAAGGACAAGGAGGCAAAAACTGTCACGATTTCGTGACATGTATTTTTGCGGGTACAAGCCAAGAAGAAGACAAAGAGGCAGAAGTGTCACGATTTCACGACAGGTCATTTTGGCGCAAGCTAAAAATAGAACCCAGCCGTATTAAGATATGTAACCGTTAACTAAAGTTACATAGCAGTTACATGGGACGTTACAAAAGAAAATCATGCAGCTAATTTAAGAACAGTCAAAGAAGGAGAAATCTAACAGTCGTATAAATAGAATCGAATATGCATGCATGCATAGAAAAGAATACGAACAATCATGACCAAGAAGACGAACAGTCATGGTAGGGGTATATGTGTAAATTCGTAACATGCATCGTGGTTGATGAAAAGCCTACCCTATATTTATACAAAAGCAATTACACAGTTAGAAGGCGTTACAACTGGCAAGTGGCACATGAGAAATAAAAGGAGTTACAACTGGAGTTACAGTTAGACAATTTGATTATAAAAGGGCAGTTGCATGGAGAATAAAGTTATCACTGAATGTGTGAAAGTGCTACCGAAAGAGGGTTAGAAGAGTGCTATAAGAGAGCAACAAGCTAAGCAGTAAGTGTTTACTATGTTTTGATAAATTGTAGACCAGTTAGGGTCTTATAAAAGTGAAGGCATTTGTATGTCATTGATATAGCTTTCAAAACTGTGATCCAAGTTGGTGCTTGGATAGGGGTTGGTGCTCCTTTCTGTTGGTGCAGATAAATCAGGGGTTGGTGCTCCTTCCAGTGGGTGCTTGGTAAACAGATTGTAAAATTGGTGTTTTGCAAAGGCTGGATTTGGACCGTAGTCCAAGCGAGTCATTCTTGAGGAGTAGCCAAATTGGTGAACCTCGTTACATTGTGTGTTGTGGTGTGCTCTCTTGTGATAATTGCTTTATCTGCTTTTAAGTTCTCTTTGCTTCAGCTTTAAGAGTTGTAGATTTGAATTTAAATAGCTACACTGATTCACCCCCCCTCTCAGTGTCATTGTGAGAATATCAATTGGTATCAGAGCAAGGTTCTTGAACAAGCTTAATCAGCTAAGGTGATCTTGGAAGAAACACAATGGCAGGTGGTGAAGGATTCTCATCAAACAAAGCTCATTTTTTTGATGGAACTAATTACTCATTTTGAAGACTCAGGATGCAAGACATATCTATGTGCATTGGGATACGACATTTGGGAGTCAATAGAAAGTGGATACACAATACCAGCTACTCCTCCAACAGATACTGTCGAGAAGAAAAAGTTTGAGAATAACTCCAAAGCAAAGAATGCCATAATGTGTGGGCTAGTAGACAGTGAACTGATAAGGATCATGAGGCTGTAAAACGACAAAAGACATGTGGGACAAACTAAAGAGCATCCATGAAGGAGACAACAAGATCAAGGAAGCCAAGCTACAAATGCATCGAGCTCAGTTCGAAGCATTAAAAATGAATGATGATGAGAACATAGAGGCCTATATGCTGAGAGTCAATGGAATCATTAATGCAATCAGAGGACTCGACAAAGAAATCAAAGATGCGATCATCGTGAAAAAGGTACTTAGAACTCTTCACAAAATATTTAATTCTAAAGTTTTTGCAATAGAAGAAGCTAAAGATCTAAACAATTTTAGCATGGACGAGATGCATGGTTCTTTGACTGCATACGAAATGAGAATAGGACAAACTAAGCCCATAGACAAAGAAGTTGCTTTTAAAGCACACAAAAATATAAAAGCTGAACAAGAATCTGAGGATGAAGAGACATCGGATGAAACGAAAGCTAACTTTGTTCGGAAACTTATAAAGGAAAAAGGAAAATATAGAGGAAAGTTACCGTTTAAGTGCTTCAATTGTGGAGGGGTCGGTCACTTTGCAGCTAAGTGTCCAATGAATGAGAAAACCAAAAGTGATGAAGGGTCACACAAAGAAAGAAGTGACTGGAAGAAGAAACCAAATTTTAGAAAAAACAACTTCAAAAAGAAAAGTTTCATATCCAAGAATGTTAGCTCTTCTGAAGATAGCTCAGGTGAAGATTCTGAAGAAGAAACAGGTGAAGCTCTATTCATGGCATTTGAAGAAGAAAAAATAGAAGAAAAATAGGAAGGTGACACAAACATTAAGGATGAGGCTGAAGTATATCTGGAAGGAGAGTTGGTTGCTGCACTTAAAGAGTTGAGTACAGAAAGGAAAAAGAATAAAAAGGTCTCAAGAAATCTTGAGGATGCGAATGACATAATAAACAGTTTGAAAGTTCAGACAGAAGAATTTAAGAAAATGTCTGAAGAACTCGAAGTACAATTAACCATGAAAATAGATGAGTGCAGCAAACTGGAAGAAGAGATTGTTGTCTTAAGAATGCGGGTAGAAGAAAAGAATCAAAAATTGAGTTGCTATCACAAACTTGAAGGAAGTTCTGCGAAGCTTGAAAAGATTATAAATAGTCAGAGGACTACAGGCATCAAATTTGGCTTGGGCTTTGTCGAAGGAGAATCGTCAAGTGGATCAAAGGCCATAATTGTAGAACAAGTAAAGAAAGAAGATAAGATCAAGGTTGATCAAGGAAAAATGAATCAGGCAAAAGAAAGCAACAGTGCCAGGCACGAGAAGAGTGCTGACAATGAGGGATTCATAAAAGTCACACATCAAAGGAGAAGAAAATTTGTGGCTCCTACTACAAAATGGCAAAGACCAACTCCCAGGTTCAATCATTCCTTTTCTGGTTATTGTTTTAAATGCAATGCTTACGGTCATAAGATTTCAGATTGCATTTATAATATAGGACAAAGAAATTTCACCAGTAGAAATGTCTTTTCACCCTTGATGGATTATGCAGTAGAATGCTATAACTGTCATAACTTTGGACACATTGCAAGAAACTGTAGAAGCACATATGCAGCAAATAAAAATCAGGGAAGAAGATCTCAACCAAAGAGTTTAAGGCAAAACAAAAAATTCCCGAGAAAAACATGCACGAGGCTACTGACAAAGAAAAATCTAAACAAGTGACCAAAATTGTAGTCAAACTAGAGTGGAAAGAAAAGGAGCGACCCAAGGAAGAAAAGGAATCCTTGATTGTACGAGATAGCATTCAAAGCACAGAACAAATCTGCACCATGGATATTGGATAGTGGATGCTCCGAGTCACATGACAGGAGATAAACAAAAATTTGAAAAATTACAGAAATATGAAGGGGGCTCTGTAAAGTTTGGAAATAATGATGGAGCCAAGATAGTTGGCAAAGGATCAGTCAAGATAAGTGATGGAAAGATCAATTCCAAAGAATTTCTGTTTGTGATTGGTTTGAAGCACAACTTACTGAGCGTAAGTCAAATCTGTGACGAGAGGTCATGAAGTCATCTTTAAGAAGAAGGGTTGTGAAGTCAGAAAAGCACACAGTGGGAAGCTGATAGCTACTGGATCGAGGACTTCTAGAAACCTGTATACTCTCTCGGAGACTTCAGAAGGAGCATGTTTGATTGGACAGGAAGATGAAAATTGGTTGTGGCACAAGAGGCTTGGTCATATTAGCTTTGACAATCTAGTAAAAATAAGTTCAAAAAGGGCAATAAGAGATATACCCACCATTGGCAAACCATTAAATAGCATCTGTGCTTCATGCCAAAAGGGGAAGCAAACTAGATCCACATTTAAATCAAAGGAATACTTCACCAACAAACCTTTAGAGCTAATTCATACTAACTTATGTGGACCCATGAGAACACAAAGCATAAATGGTGACAAATACTTTATGCTGTGTATAGATGACTATTCCAGGATGACATGGGTACTATTTTTAAAGCTTAAATTGGATGCCTTTGAAATGTTCAAGACTTTCAAACACCAGGTTGAGAATCAAACAAGAAAAAGAATTAAATGCTTAAGATCAGATAGAGGAGGAGAGTTTATCTCAGAGGAGTTTGTAGAGTACTGTCAAAAATATGGGATCAAAAGATAGTTTTCAGCAGCAAGGACACCTCAGTAGAATGGTATTGTAGAAAGGAAGAACAGGACTGTGCAAGAAATGGCACGGACAATGTTGGCTGAGAACAAAATAGCTGACAGATTTTGGAAAGAGGCAGTCCATACTGTAGTTTACATCCAAAATAGGTGCATGTTAAGGACGCATGAAAGCAAAACACCTTATGAGCTGTGGTTCGGCAGGAAGGCAACAACAAGATACTTCAAAGTGTTCGGCAACAAGTGTTATATCAAACAAACTAAAGATAATCTTGGTAAGTTTGAAGATAGAGCTGACGAAGGTATTTTTCTTGGTTACTCGACAAAAAGCAAAGCCTACACATGCTACAACAAGAGGCTAAAGAAAATTGTGGAGAGTGCCGATGTTAAAGTTGATGAAGGTAGAGAACGAGAAATTACTCATCAAGAAAACTACCCTATTTATGAAGAAGTTATTGAAGGAGATGAAGAAAAGGAAACGAAAGAGAATCAGAAAATTGATCCAGATGATTTAAGTATTGACTCAGAAGTAGAAGAAAATAAGAAGTTCAAAATAGGTAGCTGGCAGAAAAATCATCCCAGAGAGCAAATTATTGGGGACCCCATAGTTGGTATTCAGACAAGAAGAGCAGTAGTACGGAACTACTCTCTATTATCCAACATTGAGCCCAAAAATGTTGTTGAAGCAAGCACAAATGAAAGTTGGATGAAGGCAATTAATGAAGAACTAGATCAGATTGAGAAAACCAAAACCTAGGAGTTAGTACCAAGGCCGACAAATAAAAATATAATCGATACTAAATGGATTTTTTGAAATAAATTGAACGAAGATGGACAGGTTGTAAGGAATAAAGCAAGACTGGTCTGTAAAGGCTATGCACAGGTTGAAGGTATTGATTTTGAGGAAACCTTTGCACCAGTAGCTAGACTAGAGGCAATCAGAATGTTTCTGGCTTTAGCAGTTCATAAAAATTTCAAAGTATATCAAATGGACGTGAAATCAGCATTTCTGAATGGAAAACTGGAAGAAGAGGTTTACATTGAGCAGCCAGATGGTTTCCAACTCGGTGATAATCCCAACTTTGTTTGCAAGTTGAAGAAAGCTTTGTATGGCTTGAAATAGGCACCCAGAGCATGGTATGCAAGGCTGGATAACTATCTGATTCAACAGGGGTTCAAGAAAGGTTTGGTGGACAACAATCTGTATGTCAAAACAGAGAATGGCCATCTTATTGTCCTTGTTGTTTATGTAGATGATATCATTTTTGGCAGCAGCAATGATAAGTCCTATAGAGACATAGCAAATAAAATGAAGAAAGAATTTGAGATGTCTATGATTGGTGAACTTTCTTATTTCCTCGAACTGCAAGTCAATCAAAATGAAAAGGGCATTTTTATCTCTCAAGTTAAATATGTGAAAGAAATGTTGAAAAAGTTCACAATGGAGGATAGTAAACCTGTTAGCACTCCCATGACAACAGGTTGCAAGTTGAGCAAGGATGAAAAATCTCCAGATGTAGATCAAACCATGTACAGATCTATGATTGGAAGTCTGTTGTATTTGACAGCTACCAGACCAGATATCTTACAGGCAGTATGCATGGTAGCAAGATTTCAGGCTAGTCCCAAAGAGACTCATGTGACAGCTGTGAAGAGGATTTTTAGGTACCTCAAGGGTACTATGGAGTATGGGTTATGGTACCCAAAAGGTAAGGACTTCACTCTTATTGCATATTCTATGCAGATTGGGCGGGATGTATAGATGACAGAAAGAGTACCGGTGGAGGAGCATTTTATCTTGGAGATAGGTTGGTAGCATGGCACAACAAGAAACAAGAATCGGTCTCTCTATCTACAGTAGAGGCAGAATACATTGCAGCAACAACATGTTGTACACAAGATATTATGGATGAGACAAACCCTAAAAGATCTTGGTATTCACTTCAAAGAGCCAATTTCAGTTAAATGTGATAACACCAGTGCTATTAACATCTCGAAGAATCCGGTTATGCATTCTCGAACCAAACATATTGCAATCCGGTATCACTTTTTGAAGGATAAAGTTGTAGAAGGTGAGGTTAAATTGGATTTTGTTCCAACTACAGAGCAAGTAGCAGATATATTCACAAAACCATTGCCCAAGGAAGTTTTTGAGTACCTTCGGAGTAAGTTGGGAGTGGTCACGTTTCCCAAAAATTGACTACATATCGGGACCACATTCTCAGGGGGAGCATTCATGTATGTGTTTATATCTTTGCTCATATTCTTGATTTTTACTAACTGTAACAGTTTTTGCTCGAGAATGTTGTGCATAGACTCAGGGGGAGTCTGCAGCAGCCCTTTGGTATTATTGTCAAAGGGGGAGAAGAATTACAAGAAATTGCCCATGTGTTGCCAACAATTCCAAAGGGGGAGATTGTTGAGCAAGGTGCAAAAACAAGTATTGTCATTGTTGTCAACACGGACGGATAAATCGATTGATGCGAGTGGACGGGAGTTCAGAGGTCAGTCAGAGCATGTACAGTAAATTTCCAAGAAGACGAAGTGGCCCAGATTCAAAGAATCAAAGAAAAAGACAAGTAAGAAAACTGTCGCGATATCACGACATGTTTTCTGTCACGATTTCACGACATATCGGAGGAGAGAGAAAAAGCTAGAAAAGCTATTGCAATTTTGCGACATATCGGAGGAGAGAGAAAAAGCTGGAAAAGCTGTCACGATTTCGCAACATATCGGAGGAGAGAGAAAAAGCTAGAAAAGCTGTCACGATTTCGTGACATATCAAAGGAGAGAGAAAAATCTAGAAAAGCTGTCGTGATTTCGTGACATATCGAAGGAGAGAGAAAATGCTGGTAAAACTGTCGCGATTTCGTGACATGTTGGATGAAAGAGAAAGCGCAAGGAAAACTATCACGATTTCATGACATGTTCGAAAAGAAGGCGCAAGCAAAGAAAACTGTCGTGATTTCACGACATGTTGGTAGAGAAGAAAGCAAGTGGAAAAACTATCGTGATTTCGTGACATGTTCGAAGAAGAAGCACATGCAGGGAAAACTGTCACGATTTCGCGACATGTTCGAAGAAGAAGCGCATGCAAGAAAAACTGTCGCGATTTCGCGACATGTTTGGAGAGAAGGCGCAGGCAAAGAAAACTGTCGCGATTTCATGACATGTTTGGAGAGAAGGCGCAGGCAAAGAAAACTGTCATGATTTCGTGACAATCTGCAAGAAGAGTGTACGAATGAGAAAGATGTCACGATTTCGTGACATGTCATGTTTTTGCTAGTGCAACAGAGAAGAGTGCAAGGCAGCGAAAGTGTCACGATTTCGCGACATGTTCTATTTTTGTGGGAAAGAGAGAGAAGAGCACAAGGCAGCGAAAGTGTCGCGATTTCGTGACATGTCGTGTTTTCGATGTGCAAGCCAAGAAGAGTGTACGGATGCGAAAGATGTCACGATTTTGTGACATGTCATGTTTTCGCTAGTGCAAGCAGAGAAGAGTGCAAGGCAACGAAAGTGTCACGATTTCGTGACATGTTCTATTTTCGCGGGAAAGAGACAGAGAAGAGCACAAGGCAGCGAATGTGTCACGATTTCGTGACATGTCTTGTTTTGTTGTGCAAGCCAAGAAGAGTGTATGGATGTGAAATATGTCACGATTTTGTGACATGTCATGTTTTTGCTAGTGCAAGCAGAGAAGAGTGCAAGGAAGCGAAAGTGTCACGATTTCGTGACATGTTCTGTTTTTGCGGGAAAGAGACAGAGAAGAGCACAAGGCAGCGAATGTGTCACGATTTCGCGACATGTCTTGTTTTCGCTGTGCAAGCCAAGAAGAGTGTATGAATGCGAAAGATGTCACGATTTCGTGACATGTCATGTTTTCGCTAGTGCAAGCAAAGAAGAGTGCAAGGCAGCGAAAGTGTCACGATTTTGTGACATGTTCTGTTTTCACGGGAAAGAGACAGAGAAGAGCTCAAGGCAGCGAAAGTGTCACGATTTTGCGACATGTTCTATTTTCGCAGGTGCAAGCTGAGAAAAGGACAAGGAGGCAAAAACTGTCACGATTTCGTGACATGTATTTTCGTGGGTACAAGCCAAGAAGAAGACAAAGAGGCAGAAGTGTCACGATTTCGTGACAGGTCATTTTGGCGCAAGCTAAAAATAGAACCCAGCCGTATTAAGATATGTAACCGTTAACTGAAGTTACACAACAGTTATAGGGGACGTTACAAAAGAAAATCATGCAGCTAATTTAAGAACAGTCGAAGAAGGAGAAATCTAACAGTCATATAAATAGAATCGAATATGCATGCATGCACAAAAAAGAATACGAACAGTCATGACCAAGAAGATGAACAGTCATGGTAGGGGTATATGTGTAAATTCGTAACATGCATCGTGGTTGATGAAAAGCCTACCCTATATTTATACAAAAGCAGTTACAGTTAGAAGGCATTACAACTGGCAAGTGGCGCATGAGAAATAAAAGGAGTTACAACTGGAGTTACAGTTAGACAATTTGATTATAAAAGGGCAGTTGCATGGAGAATAAAGTTGCCACTGAATGTGTGAAAGTGCTACCGAAAGAGGGTTAGAAGAGTGTTGTAAGAGAGCAACAAGCTGAGCAGTAAGTGTTTACTATGTTTTGATAAATTGTAGACCAGTCAGGGTCTTGTAAAAGTGAAGGCATTTGTATGTCATTGATATAGCTTTCAAAACTGTGATCCAAGTTGGTGCTTGGATAGGGGTTGGTGCTCCTTTCTGTTGGTGCAGATAAATCAAGGGTTGGTGCTCCTTCCAGTGGGTGCTGGTAAACAGATTGTAAAATTGGTGTTTTGCAAAGGCTAGATTTGGACCGTAGTCCAAGCAGTCATTCTTGAGGAGTAGCCAAATTGGTGAACCTCGTTACATTGTGTGTTGTGGTGTGCTCTCTTGTGATAATTGCTTTATCTGCTTTTAAGTTCTCTTTGCTTCAGCTTTAAGAGTTGTAGATTTGAATTTGAATAGCTACACTGATTCACCCCCCCCTCTCAGTGTCATTGTGAGAATATCACAAAATAGCTAGAATGTTTGAGTCTCATAAAAACCTCACCTATATTCGTTGCACATCTCATTTCATTTAATCCATTTTACAAAATTGCAATAATGTTCTTAAATTTCCATTTACAAAAATAATACAAAAAAAAAACAAAGCAAAGAAAAACATAACAATGATCAATAAAGAAACATCATTCATTCAAATAGTTCAAAATCTCTTTGAACAATGATCAATAAAGCAACATCATTCATTAAGATGGTTCAAAATCTCTTTGAACAATGATCAATAAAACAACACCATTCATTCAAATAGTTCAAAATCTCTTTGAAAAACGATCAATAAAGCAACATCATTCATTAAAATGGTTCAAAATCTCTTTGAACAATGATCAATAAAGAAACACCATTCATTCAAATGGTTCAAAATCTCTTTGAACAATTATTAATAAAGCAACACCTTTCATTCATTTGCATTCATTCATAACATATTCATTTCATAATGTGTACAAAAAAAAAAAAATGAACAATCAATCATTACACATACATAAACAATCACAAAGCAACTTGGGGGGTTCAAGGTCTCACACCTTCCCCATCAATCACATCAAACAATCAATCAAACAACTTGGGGGGATTCAAGGTCTCACACCTACCCCATCAATCACATTAAACATTCACATTTCAAATAATTAAATTCAAAAATCTCCAAAGGAATCAATCCCTTTGGTCACATTCAACTCAAAAATAAAAAAAGAGCTCCAAAGGTAACACAATGTCTTTGGTCAAATTCAATCTTAACAAGGCTTTCAAAAATTGAAATGCTATTATTTCAACTCCCTAAGAAAGCCATGTGGTTGGACTGCTCCATGGGATAGAGATGCGCATTTCCTTCTTTTACTCAGTCTTAAGTGATCCTTGTATCTAGTGATTTACTCTAGCACCATAGCAGTTGTAGCGATTGGCTATCCACACAATCCGGTAGGAGGAGTAGATTACCATAAGGACAATTATCATTAACACATTCAAAAAGTCCCAAAGGCATAAATCCCTTTGGTCAAATCAATCCAAAATGCTCCAAACGTACTCAAATTCCTTTGGTCAAAAAAAAAATCAATCATCAAAACATAAAAATAAAAAACATCTATTTCCATACATCTTTTGTCTTACAAAAGCATAAAACAAAAAAAAAAAACATTGCCATGAATATTTTGTCATATAAAACATAAAACATCAAAAACATTTCCATACATCTTTTGTCTTACAAAAAAAAAACACACACACACAAAACAATCATGCATTCTCAAAAAAAAAGAACAAACAAAAAATAAAGAAAAACTCCAAAGATATCTCAATTCCTTTGGTCAAAAACAAATTCAACAAGCTCTTGAAAGAATAGAAGTGTTCTCATCTCAACTCCCTAAGAAAGCCATGAGTTTGGATTGCTCCAAGGGATAGAGGTGTACATTTCCTTCTTCCACTTAGCCTCAAGTGATCCTCGTATACAGTAACTTACCTATATACTTAGCGGTTGCAGCAACTAGCAATCCATGCAATCCGGTAGGATGGATAAATTACCATAAGGCCCTTGAAAAGTGATTCACCTCATGCAAAAATTGAATTGTTATCATCTCAAATCCCTAATAAAGCCATACGGTTGGACTACTCCAAGGGATAGAAGTGCACAATTATCAACAAAGGTTAAAATCACAATTGAAACAAAAACAAAAACATTTATTTCATTCCAACCATTATCATTTGTTTCATTGCTTTCATCATTTCATATCTTCTCCATCGAATCATCACTTGAAGGGAAAGACAAAATAAACAAATTCAGTTTCATAATCAAATTCAACACTCAAAACACTCAATCATGCAAATTATGCTCATTAAAATAAGCATCTTTTCCATGATTGGGGCAACACAAGTTGACTTTTATTTGTGACCATCTTACATAATTCCCCTTCAAATGCAAATGGCTACAAAAACATTGCAAAACACTCCAAATAATCATTTCACATCATCACATCTCAAGTGAACCTTCTACCTAGTGATTTACTCTAGACACCTGGCGGTTGCAGCGAGTTTTTGTCCATGCAATCTGGTAGGATGAATAAATTACCATAAGGACACTTATTCAAAATCATTTTATATCAAAATGTTTGAAATTAAACCAGGTTGGTCCTTCAATTTTTGAGTGACCTGCATTCAAGCATAGTTGTCCAATATTGTCATTGACGCCTACTCCATTGAGTTACAAAACATGGAAACTTTTACTTCATCATTTTGCACTTAGGAATTGCTAACAGTCACTAAGACAACGAGCTCCTAGGATGATTGGTTCCTTTACTTCATCATCTTGCATGTCAATCAAACCAAAAGGTAAATTTACGACAACATAAGTCCACCTCAAACTTGGGGCATCCAACTTGATATTGATTTTGAATATTTATTTCAATCACATCATGCATTTCCATAAAAATATTCATCATCATCACATCATATAGTGAACCTTGTATTAGTGGATTACCCTATAAACCTGGCGGTTGCAGCGACTAGCAATCCGTGCAATCCGGTTGGATTGGTAGTTCACCATAAGGAAATTCATTCAAACATTCAACATCAAATCACTATGGCATTAAATCAGTTAGGTCCCTAAATATTGGAGCTTAGATGTGTCCAAAATAGATTTGCACAAGGTTATCCTTCAACCCCTTCCGTTGGGTCAAAAACGGAAAACAACCAAACACAATTTGGTAATAATCAAAAATCACTTGAGTACCAAATTTTTGAACGACTGGTTCCTTGAACCCATCATTTGGAAGAATTGCTAAATTCACAGTGGAACAAGAACTCTAAATATGGTCAAATATTTTACCACATATTTTGCACATCAATGAAACCAAAGGCAAATTTTTAACACAAATAATACCAAACTTGGAGCATCAAATTGATCAAAATGTCATACATTTGCATACACAATTCACCTCATGCAATCATCCATCACCTTCTTCATCCACATTTGGTCAATTGGCTCATGGGTTTCATCCTTTACCCATTCACCAACTGAGGGGGTAAGCAAACAAATCAAAATTTTCAAAAGTCATTCATTCTTGTGCGTCGAGAAGATTTGAGTCCATTCATCCAATAAAGACAAGTGTCATTTGTTTTTGCACCGCATTATATTTCATGCAACACGGTACCAAAAGGGGCATCTGTAGACACCAAAATCTAGGCATTTATAATTCACCGCATAATTCTGCATGATAAATTATATGCCTAGGTCTAAACTTAGGTATATTAATTCATGTACACTTCACCCACATTGCACACCACAATTCTACATAATAATATATGCCTAAGTCTAAACTTAGGCATAAAAATCTTGCACATTATCCTATTTTTTAGATTTTAATAAATCTGGAAAATCCCCCTAGGATACCCTGCTTACCCATTAAACATGTGTCCTAGCTACCTCACTACCCCACCTTGCCACATCTCATACACCCTTGTCCCCTTCGTCCCTTCACAAGGGACAACCCTTACACCTCACTTCACTTGCACCCACATCACCCCAGTTAAGTGAGACACCCTGGGTGACTCACTCTAATTTCCCCCTCCATTTGGCAGCCCAGGATTACCACTTGGCAGCCCTGGCTTGCCACCTCTCATTTCCCTCCAAAACCCAAAATTGCTTATAAAAGCAACACCATTCCATCCAGCAGTAGGGGATTGGAAAATACGTTGTTACACTATCGAAATCACTGCAGGGAATCATCAACAATCAGGGAGTTCGAGCCATCGAGGTCCCGGATCTGAGTTTAAAGGTTTTCTGCCATCTCTGCACAACCGCACATCCGCGGTTATGCAGTCCCAATCGCAGTCCCACGGTTTCTAAACCACACATTTGCGGTTACATAGTCACAACCGCAGTCCCGCGGTTCCTAAACCACACACCTGTGGTTACACTGTCACAACCGCAGTCTCGTGGTTCCTAAACCGCACACCCGCGGACCCACGGTTCTGCAAAAACTTCCAAACTTGTTTTGGTCATATCTCGCTCATTCAGACTCGGATTGAGCTAAAATTTTGAGGGTAGGTTCCTAACATCCTCAAGAACATCTCCACAAATTTTTAGAATATTTAGAGCAGCAGATATCAGTAAGTTATTCATTTGTTAGCAAAGCATTTTTAATTAGTATTTCTATGTTTCCTACAAGCATTCCTTTTAGGGGTTTTTATTTGCATTGTTTTGCAATCATTTATACAGGTGCTATTAACCCTTGTTTGATTTCTATGTGTGTATGAGATAGGTATTTGAAGAGCTATTGAAGCTAAGAGTGGTCCCTACATTGGATACCAAATCCCACTCACCAATTGGATTGGAGCGAAAGAAGACCAAAGACACCACCAATAATTTGATTAGCCAAAGGGGTTTCTTTTCCCTCTTTGTGCTCATTGTATCATGTGAAAGCAAGCATTCACTTATTGTAATCATACCCCTATGCACTTGGGGCAAATAACTTGTAAAGAGGAGACTAAGGCTCCAATAAAATTCATTTATTTTGCAATTGCTTGTCTTTAATTATTTTATTTGCAAGGTGTTGTCTTCTTTTGCTTACAAACATTTCTATCAAGACCTTTATGAAATTTATGAAATTATAAATTTATATGTAATTGTGTATCAAATTTTATCTCAAATTTTCTCCTTTGTTAAATATCTTTCGAATTTCAACCTTGTCAAACTTGAACTTGAACTAAAACCTTGTAATATTGGGTGTCACTATAAATACCATAAAATATTGATCCATTGTACCAATTTGTGATATGTGATTATGGGGATGCCTATGAGAATTTATTCCTTTATTATTTTTTTGTAATTTACATGGTGGAATCGGTAGTCGCCACGAATCCAGGCAGGTTGTCCTGCTTTTATGGCTGCCACAATATTCTACGTTGTCCACCCTAGAATTTGCCACACAATTTTTCGTGCAGTCTGCCCCTATAACCACCATGTCACAATCATTTTAAATATTTTATGCTTCTGAAAGCACTAGGAAAGAGACAAGCGTTCAGTCCAATGAGGCCAAAGATTTGAACCTTGGACCTTCGCCCCCCTTATAGGGTTTGGTCGAACCAATGGTCTACACCTCCAACCTTTACCCCTTTATTCTAATTTGATTATCTATCTTTTGTTTTATTGGATGTATACGTTCTCTCTATTTTAATATTTTATTATTATGCATATGATTGTGATGAATGTATGTTTGAAATGCTTTTTAAAAAGTCTTGTAAAATCCAACATGGTATCAAATCAATATCACTCTATATACAAAAAGAAAAGAAGATTCCTCTTTAGTTTCTAAAGGAAAAATGCTTTAGATTTTTTTTAAATTATGGTATCAATTTTTGAGGTCCAAAATTCATATCCTCTTTGGTACCAAGTTGTGTATCAAAGAAGAAATTCAGTTAACTTCAATCATGTCACAATATCTTGCACAATGGGAAAATTGTTCGTTGCTTCCCTTGACATTATAAGATCAAATATTTATGGTTGCTCTTTTTCTTGTGCATAGGTCATTCTAGTGGCTTTTATAAGGAGAGGATCAGGTCTTTTATGGGATCATGCCTCCAACAAGTTGTTTGAGTTCTCTTTTTAGATACATTTGAGGTTTAATTCTACCTCATATAAACATTTTTGTGTTCTCAATTTTAGACTTCATCCTCATTTCATCACATGTGTAAGACATGGTGTCATTTGTCATTCCAACATGCTTGCTGGCATGGTGGTTGGGAAACCCCTTTGTACTCAAGGTCCTATATTTGATTCCACATAGTGGAAGATCAATTTCAAGTTCTTCATTACAAGGCATCTCTCTTTAGTCCATGTCTATGGCATGGTGATATTTTCATCTCAATAGTGTAATAATTGGTAACCTTTTTTGCTCATGTAATGTTAGGTGTTCAGATCTTCTCTATGCCCTAATTTTAAAGAATTAAAATAGTATTTTTAAGATAAACAACTTGTCAATATTCAAGTCCTAGGCTTTGCTCTTTGGTCCCATCACATATTGTTGGTATAAATTGATAGCAGAGTTGCATAGAGGTCCTCCTTGAGCAAGAGGGCAATGTTTCAAATCTTGGTGGTGTATACCTTTTGCTTTTGAAGCAAGGACACTACATGTGGAATTTGTTACCTCGGGGGGGTAGTCATGTGTTTTCCTATCAAAGAAGAGTGATGGGGCAACTTGATAGCCTTTTTCTATCTAATAAAGAGTGTTGGGGCAATCAAATAGCCTAGCAAATTGAGACCGTCCCCCAAATCAAAGTCATTGGTTTGATTCCCACTTTTTATTTTGTTGGTTGATTGGTTTCCAAAACAAAATTTTATACATATAACGAAAGTTTTGTCTAATCAAACTTGAACAAGTATCAACTATCAATTCGTAGAATCAATGTAAGTGGTAGACAAGTGATGGCAAACTGTGATTTACCAAAATTCCTCCTAAGGATTGAAAATATTATTTCCTTTTTGTAAATTTAAGTACTAATTAACCCAACCTTTCAAAGGCTATGACTTTTGTATACAAAAGTGTTTTGGGCCCATTTTTTTAAATCACATGGTTTTTTGAGCCCTACACTAGGAAAATTAGTTCAAGGACTTGTTATAGTATTCTACTTCTTTGTGCAAAAGGGATCCTTTCACATATGTAAATTGTCTTCATGGATAAAATTATAGCACTTGGTTAGTACAAATGGTAGCAGTACTTAGAAGTAAGAATCTATTGTCCATTTTTAATGATGGAAAATAATATGGTCTTGATGATCATGCAATAGCATAAAAGGAAGAAGCTCTCTACCAATTATTTATATTGGTGGAACAAAATATACTTTTTCATATTAGAAAGTTGAGTGATCCTATCAAGGTATGGAAAACTTTGAAAAAACTATACGAAAAAACAAATTTTAAACACGTTAATAGGTTAGAGATGGAGCTCTTCAATCTCAAGATTTCGAAATTTGATAATGTTGAGGCATATATATTCCCTTTTAAGGTCTTGTGAGCTTATTAGAAATGGTAGGAGGTAAGATAAAAAGTGATGAAGAATATGTAAACTATTTAATTAAATCTTGCTTCACCTTTTTCAATAGTTGTCTTAATGATTCATATGAATGTTATGACTATGAAGGATCCAAAACCTATAACTATTGATGGTCTCTTTAAATTCTTTATTCATTATGAATTTGAAATGATGAATTGTGGAGCACTTCTTATATATATAGCCCCATCCTAAGGACTTCAAATATGTGGAGGCTAAGGCTCCACTACCCAAGGACAAGTCAAATTCTTCAAAGAAATCAAACTCATATTAATACTATAAGAGGAAAGGACACTCTATAAAGACTTGCATAACAAGATTAAGGAAGATTGAAGCAAAATTCTTGAAGTCAAGAAGTAAAATTTTAAATGAAGAATATAATTCAAAGGCTCATTTGAGCATCCATTACGAGGGGAGATGTTACCATATCTAATGTCTCCTCTTCTTGGTCCCTCATCTCAGATTATGGGGGTGTTGGAATATCAATAATCTGACTTTATTGCCCAACGTCGATAGTGATTATGACCTACAAGAATGTGCAATATAAGTCTACGGGCATCATTTATGTAAGCCTATAGGCATTCTTTATATAAGCTTATCAACATCCTCTATGTAAACCTATAGGCATCCTCTATCTAGGCCTACAGGCAGTATTCATATATTCACTATTAGCAATATTGGCTAAACCAATTATATGATTAACCTCAGTTGAGGGTTTAATATATTTTTTATATTGTAATATAACTTATAGGCTAGGTTATATCGGATTGAGGCTCGTAATAAATTGGGATTAGGTATTACTCTAATTACTAAATTGTTGTATCATTTTATGATATGTGATTGTGGGGGTGCCTATGGGCACCCACACTTTTATTTTACTTTGATTTTCCCTTCTATTTTATTTTATCTAGATGCTCTCTTTATTTTGCTCTTTTATTATTCTACATATGATTGTGGTAAACTTATGCTTCAAAACACAATGAATATATGCTTCAAAATGCTTTCTTGAAAGTATTGTAAAGTACAAAAGGGAGAAGGAGCATAAACCTTAACCCATAGTTCTAGCAAAAAATACTTTTTAGACTCTCTTAACCTTTGTTCCAAGCATATTTTGATAGATTGAACCCAAATAGGATAACCATGCAAAAGCTTTTGTTTGTACCAAGGTTTTAAAAAAAAACTTTTAAAATTCTAATTCCATAGTTGACTTCATATATGTTTATTTAGCATGGCATAAAGAGATTTCATACCTCCTATTATGCATTTCTCTACGCTAGCATTCCAATTGTAGCTAGGATCAAATTCAAGTCAAGAACTACCTCCAATTTATGTGTTTCAATAATCAACCATCACTTTTGTTTTGTTTACATTAACTTTGATTTTAAAGTAACAACTGAATTTGTCTAAGTAATCTTTATTTTTACTAGGAATACAACATCATATGCATAATTGACAATGATAAAACATACTTTGCAATATATACCTCTTTCCCTATCTTTTTTATTCACTCCTTAAATCCATCTATAAATAAACCAACTAGTGTAGGGTGAAAGAGACCATCCTTGTTTTGCACCAATAGTATTACTAATAGTTGCCTCCTTAGTTTTATTTCTATCATATATTAATATTGCTAATTTTATTAAAATCTTTTCATATAGGTATAGTGTTGCTTTTCTAATCTCTTACAATATTTTTCTTGGAATTATATCAAAATTCCTAGCAAAATTCACAAAACAAAGAAAGTGTTATTGTTTTTTACTCGCTTTATTAACCAAACTCTAAAAATTAAACAAATAGTCAATGGTTTCTAATGTCATAGATGTGAAAAAATTTTATGAATTAAACAAATAGTCAATGGTTTCTAATGTCATAGATGTGAAACAATTTTATGGATGTATATAAGGCATATTGTAGTCAGTATCCATATATTTTGGATTTTAAGTGTGTCTTCAGTCTATGGTTTAAAGACTTCATCTAATAATTAAATAAATGTGTATTATAACTTGTACTTGCTTTTAATATAGAAATATAGGGATTTTAATAATCTATAATTCAAAAAAAAAAAAATCTATAAACAATCTCAATAAAAGTCAAAATAATAAAATAATCTTAATTAATAATTGTAGTACATATGGATCTTTGCAAGTATTTTTGTGAGATTTTCATTTCACATGATGAATTAAAACGAGGACAAGTCCTGCTTGTTTATACTCTTTTGAACACAATATGCAGTTCCTCTGAATGTTAGGTTGACATGACTTTAAGTGGGGTTAATGCAAGTAGTTACCTTTACCCTTGTTTCAAAAATGTCAAAGCAAATATTTTTGGAGGTATATAACATCAAGATGACTAGTATAATATTTACAATAATGATGAAGACATCACAGCTTGATAACTCTTTTAATGACTGAAATTGTACCTTATAATACTGTAAAGTTGATAACTCAAAAAATAAAAAAGGACTATGCAATATTCCAATGTTTTCATCCCTTAACAATAAAGCTGATTACTAAAACAAGAAAAGACTGCAATATTCCAATGTTTTCATCCCTTGACAATAAAGTTGATTAAAGACTGCAATATTCCATTGTTTTCATCCCTTAACAATTATAGCCTACTCTTCAGCTCTTCTAGATCTACCCTAAGATATTATAAAGTTGACACCCATGGTAGATGAGAAATTTTCCACAATACTTTAATATGTGCTACCCTTAACAAATATATCTTTGCAACTATTTATAAAAAAAATTCTTAATCCTATAAAATGTTATTCCCATCCACCCTTTACGAATGTCTAAGGGCACAATATTGTGCTTATCTACGTTGAAGTACTTCATTATAATAAAAAAATTAAAATTTAATTGCTAGGTGAGTTGCATCTTGACATCCTTTATTATCCATCTTTGTAGGAAAAGCTCAAAATATGTCAATTAAAAACTTGATCTATTTCTTCTCTCCTAATAGGCAGGGGCCAAAATACCTAAGTATCTTAAACTCAAGCTTGACTAACAATGCAATTAGCAGTTTGGTTAGAGTGCTTGTGTCAAGAATGGTTGCCATCTTGTTAACTCAACTCGCAATTTCACATTAAACCACCTTTGTATCCCTACTGTCTTAATCAAAGATGTGTCCATGACATTATCTTACTTATCTATTTTTGCACGGATACATTATCTTACTTATCTATTTTTGCACGGATACAACACCATGCATTGATAATTAGAGTCAGGGCAGCTCTGGCAAAGTCCAGAATGGATGTTTTACTTCTAGGCATAAGTCCCAACTCTTGATCCACAAAATCTATCAACATTCTTATTAGGTTTAACACAATGTTATGTACCCAGGTGTTGTAGGTGAGTTGGAGAGGAGAGGACAATCCTCTAAGGGAGGTCCCAGGTTCAAATCTCCAACCTACCAAAAAGTTGAATTGGGTACCCAAAATCCAATTGATAATGTTGGTGCGGGCATGGCCAGGTACGACTCCCAGGTGACTTTGACGGTGTAGAACCCCCTGGTCGTGGTCTCTCAGACCAAGGCGGCCCCGCACACCGCCTCAACCCCCAGCCACTGTTTGTCTTACCTGGAGTTTCAGAAAAGCATCCCACTGCGGGGGGACTTCCCCGAGGGTAGTTGCTGAAACAGGGCCATCCGGGAAAGCATTACAGGGTGTCTCTAGGATGCTGACAAGACAACAAGATGGTCTCAGGACCGTCCCAAGAGGGCTGCGTGTTCCAGATGTCCGGCACCCTTTACTAGAAGGGAAGAAGAGGCGGGAAAACAGTAAACCAAGATTGCGTTGTGTTTGTATGATTGTCTTGTCACAGAATTTCAGGGAAACATCTTGACATGCTATTGAGCCAAAAAGACAAAAATAAAGGTTAATGGTTGACTGATATTCCAGCAGCAAGTCTTGACCAAGAAGTCTTAATGATTTGTAAGGTATGTTGATTCATTGATCTCCTAATGGTTACAATTCATTGAGAGATGTACTTCCAAAGTGAATTGTTGTTAGAGACAATTGCTGCAGTTTCTGTCTCAAGGCCCGCAACCCTACAAAGGATGGTGGCAAATGTCAGCTAGTAGTACTCAATGGATGGTGGCAATAATAACTCAAGACCATGAGTTGTCTGTCCCTTAAGGAATCATAGCAAAAGTCTTAGCAAATAGACCGTTAAAAGGATGGTAGAGCCAAACGTTAACTACAGGTAGCAGAAGTGAAAATAGATCTTATTCTGTGAACATATTTTTTATTTACATTTAATGCATATAAAGCTAGGTGATGAACATTACACAACGTAGCAAAATAAAATTGTGTTATTTGACTAGAGTTGACTATGTAGCAAAATTGAAAAATAAACAACACATTTTGTTTTCTGTGAAAATATATTTGATTTATGTTTATAGCATATTAGAGGATTTGCATTGCTCTTTGTTTTCTTATAAATTTGTGTTTATATACGGTTCCCTAGCTGTCCTTAAGGCACATCTCATCATATCACAGTTCCTGTATAAAAAAGTTTTTGGAACATAAGAACTTTAACATGCAAGCAAAGCAATCATACTGGAAATGTGATTGGTGGCAACCCAAAATTAAACAGCAGACTGTCCGATACCTTGACACCAGTCGAATGTCCTTTAGCTCCCTTACTCAACCAGAACATAAGCCACATTAAAAGTTAAATTCACAGTTTTGAAGTTGAAGTGACAAATGTTATCCATCGAAGAATTTTTCAGGTTATCAAATGCCATGTTAATAGATTTGTTTCTCCATATTATTTTCTGATACTGTTTTAATACGTTTAGTTTTCTAACAAAAAATTGCTCAGAAGTAAATAAGAAGATTGAAGTTCATACTCATCACAAGACTGACTAAAATTTGATAATGAGTTTCATCTTGTGTCATGTTTTAAGCATCTGCCTCAACACAAGGAAACTTGCCACAGCTAAGCTTTTGATAAAATTCAAGCAAGCTGCAGAGTAAATAATCATATTCCAATGCCAAATTTCTTTTTAGCTGCTTTGTTCAATAGAACACATCAAACCCATAAACCATTGTACTGTATAGGCTTAAAGGATCAAAACAATAAAGCTGCAAACCCACAGGAAAACCATGCATTTATGTTCCAAAACAAATTCTTATATGACAAAACAGAAGCTGTATAGAAGCATGATTTAAAATCAACTTTACCATGAATCCCTTACATTTTGTGAAAACAATACAGATGCTGACTTCAAAACTGGAAGATTTTGAACACCAATTTCCAGCAGTTTTACTTTCATTTGAATCCCCATCTATGAACTTGCAAAATGCATGTCCATTTCCTCTACACTGTTCAAGATTATGCTGTATCACAGATTCGCATCCTAATTGTTTTTATTATAGTCACATGGAAGCACTTCTTGCAGATAAGAAACATATAATATAGATACATCAGATGCTGCATTTTGCTAGTCTTAATATTTTTTCTCCTCCTCTAGGCATTGAATCTTCCTTAAAAGATAAAGGGAACCATTTGGCCATAGTGCGAAGCTTTACATTGGACTAAGGTAACAGAATTCAATAACTTCAGATTTAGCTCATAGAAGAAAACGTATTTGCTCTTATTGATAAGGGTATAACTGTGTATGCTATCCAATACTTCTGGATTGCAGTTTTAAACAACAATGGTGTACCATGCACTTATCAGAATTCTATCATTGCTGAATGAAACACCATTAGATGCTAATATCCACCTAAACCACTGAAGTGCTTTTTCATTGCCTGATCTTTCCTGCGATGATTGTCACTGCTTTTTCTAACATATGCAACCTTGTCACCTTGAACCCCACCCCTTCTGTTACCACCCCTTCCCCTTTGGCTGCCTCCTCGAGTTGCTCTGTTGCCATAAATATTATCAGTTGCAGCACCAGACAAAGATTCCATCTGTATTGAAGGTATATTCCCTCCAGGTCCCAAGCCATAAATAGTTTCCTCCTCTACTTTTTTGAGAGCTTCTGCCTCTTCCACACTTGAAACAGCAACTGCACCTGCAACCTTGTAGCTATAATTTTTTCCATCTTTAACATAAAATTGTGTTTTCTCTTTTTCCATTTTTTTGCCTCTACCATAAGAGCCATGAGTAGTTCTTTGAAGAGAAGGTGCAGATCCTCCTAGACCGGTATGACATACTTTAGAATCAATTTTTTTATGGGAGACATTAACTGAGTTTTCTTGCGATGTGCTGTCATCTGAGGAATTGTTAACCTTTCTCGATGACCCAACCTCATCTTTGGTTGATTGTGCGCTCCATCTTTGTGCTGGCTCTGAAGAAATCCTATACTCCAAGCTGTCTATTTCCTCAATCCTTGAATCTAGAACACCCGTACCCAACTCATCAAAAGAGTCATCATATTCATCCTCGTATTGGCTAGCAAGTATAGCAGAGCGGAAGGAATCTTTAACATCATGCTGATCAAGAATATTGGCAACATTTTCATCATCCTTTGAGCGACGCACATAACGTCCAGCTGAACTA
Organism: Wollemia nobilis; assembly: GCA_028583015.1. NCBI lineage: Eukaryota > Viridiplantae > Streptophyta > Pinopsida > Araucariales > Araucariaceae > Wollemia > Wollemia nobilis. The sequence continues at coordinate 4,297,865 of JAQPPZ010001056.1, read as the reverse complement.
AACTTCATAACAGGTGACAATGAAGGCTTCATTGACTCTCCCGAAGAAGATGAAGAAGAAATTATTTTCTGCGAGTAAGAACCATTCAGTCTGGGTTCCTCTCGAGCCAAGAAAGCAGATTCATCCAAAATTCCTTTACCTTTGTCATTTCTCTCCAAAGAAGTTTGTTTATTACTGGTTTTCACTTGGAGAGTGGTATCCAGAGATAATAAATCTGGATGAAGCGTCCCTTCTAATATGTGTTGAATGACTTCTTCAGGATTATCATTATAAACATCCAAACAAGCAGACAAGAATCCATCACCATAATCAGAAAAAATGTCCTTAATTTGACTAATTTTTGACTGAAAAATTACAATCTCTTCCTTGCTGCTGTTCTTATCCTCCAATGCCAGGCTTGAAATGTCAGCTCTCTCAGTTATGCTATTCTCTATCAATGTTTTAGACTCAGAGTGGCCTACTAATTGGGATATATAATCAAGTTGTGCATTATTCAAGTGTATCCATTCTGCAAAAAAAATACAGATATTTCAGTTTTATTGCCTTAAATGTGTTTGATAAGAATTGAAAACAAATGGCTGACTGTTGCTCATGCAATTTTTTGCAGCTTAGTTACAGGTTTGCATTTTTGCAAGTATTTTATGAATAGTCTGTAACATAAGCAAGCAAAAATATTTATTTTGGACAATAAACAATCATACTGATATTTTCTTGTGAGTGCGTTGGTTTAGAGGACATGCCTGTTATAAAATAAAATTACAATATCAAAGAAATCTTAACACGATATTGAAATCATTGTGAAATGGGGCATTGTAGGCACTCACCATTTTGACAAAGCTCGTCAATATTGTTCATAAGTTTGTGTCTTTTGTTAAGATTCCCGAGAAATGCTCCACTACTACTACACCCGTCAACACTAATGGAGCTTCCCCCAGCTATGTCGCCAATTACTTGTATTATAATATCTCCTCTGACTCCTGGATCCTCGACTTGTGCTGGAAATACCTTTGAACTTGCACAATAAGAGTTATCCCAGTCCATGTTTTGACTTAGATAACAGGAACATAGTAACTGCCAAGCAAACTTTATAATCCTTGCACATAACGTCTTCAAGCAAAGTTGAACAGAAACCCCGAAGTCATTAGAATCAGAATTGTTGGCATTTTCTGTTGTCAAAACCAACCCTCTCTCTAATAGTGGTAGCAGTGAATCATGCATACATGCCAGCATAGGAAGCAATTCCTTATTACCTTCACTGAGACCATGCAAATATATATTCAGAAATCACTAAATGTGCTTTATTAAATTCCAGCATAGCCACTCTAAGGCATAACGTTAGGTTGAGAAAGAAAAGCAACAATGGAACAGAAAATCACAGTACTTGGAAACCCCTGAAGAAATGAAAACAGCCGCAGCAGGAGCATAAGCTTCTACAAATGCATTCAGAGTAGAAACTCCATCATTTAGAAAGTCCAATACCTGCAATCCAATGCAATTATAAAATCCAAAATAAGTTCAAGCACACAAGTGTATTTGACTTATATTTTACTATGAATGGGCTACAGCTTGCCTCCAATAGGTCTTCATGAAGTTGTCTAACCGCCAATGTCCCATTGTCCCTTGAGACAGGCAAGACCTGCAAATCAACAACACAATTGAAGTCGGACCAACTATAATCACAATTTGTCATCTTTCAAGCTACCCTGGCCAATGGAACATAATAAACTTGTATACATAGGCACAGCAGCACCACAGCCAAAACTTTGTACCAAATAATAGTTGTAAAACAGCAAAACAAAACAGTATAGTAAATAAATCAATGTAGGTTAGTTAATAATACCCTTAAGCACTTTTAACTATTAATTTGGTTAAAAAAATTGTTTATGCTAGCCAGAAGCAAGCCTTGTCTTTTCTTGTTTTAGACTGTTGGGAAAGAACTGGAAGAGAGTACTAAGGAAGCAAGTGAGAGTAAGGAGTGAGCCTCACGTTTTCTTGCTGTAGAACCTTGGGGAAATTCAAAAAATAAAGGATTCATATGACAAAAAGCTAGGTAGCATAAAAGGAAAGCCGTATTTAAAAGCCCTAATTGGAAGTAAGGATGCCCTAGCTGGAAGTATGGATGCCCGAATTGGAGATAAAAGAAAGAGTGAATTTATGGCAAGTCCGATCCAGGCAGCAGATGTTACAGCAGAAGTGACTATCAAAGATGAGATGATCAAGCATGATATAATAATTCTTAAAAGCTAAGGGTTAATATGTAAGTTCCAAGGATACTGGCAAGAATTTTTGAAGAAATAAAATTGGATCAAGTGGAAGTGCGTATTGAATTCAAATTACTCCATGATTTTTCTTCCTAAAGGTTTTTTTCATCATCTTTTTTAGTTCGGAAATCAGAAATAAAAAAATTGGTAGTGGCCCATGGTTTAGGGGGGAAGATGCCCTATATTTTAGACCATGGAGTGAGAATTTTTCTGCCCATACAAATACTATTAAAAAGCTTTGAGTGTGGGTTAGGCTTTTTGGACTTCCATATCAACTTATCAATAAGGACGTTCTAAAGAATCTTGGCAATACCCTAGGGGAGTCCTTTTAGGAAAAGCATGTTGTATATATCTGGATATGTTTTGTTATGGATAATTCAAAACTTTGCCACAATCCAATAAAATTAAATCTAAATCAAGAGAATGGGATCAACAAGTGAATTATGAAAGCATTGCATTCCGATGCCATAAATATTATGACATTGGATACATGGCTAGAAATTGCGAAGTGAAAATGATGGAGAAAGAGATGAGACATATTTCAAGATGAAACAAGAAGATCATACTAAAGTAGAAGTTGGATTAAATCAAGGATATTCCACTCCCATAAAAGATTCAAATAACAAAGACCATCATAGTTCATTCAAATCAATCATTAAAAGAAATAAAGTAGGGTACAAGGGATGAGGAAGTACAATGTGCAAGTTCAAACATAGAAGAAATTAAAGGTGCAAAGGAAGATATGGAGGAAAAGTTTAAAACAAAGGAGGATAAAGAGGTGAAGTTTATTCCAATTAAATCGTCTTCATTTTTTTCTAGTAGTATAAAACCCTCTCTTTGCAATAGAAATGAAAGTAATATAGAGGTTGCCCCTTGCACTTTAGGGTTTAAAAAGCAGCATAATAAAAAAAAAGAGGACGGAGGATATCCATAACAATTTAGGGTTTGTAGGGCAGCTTAAGAAAACAATTACTAGGGAGGAACATCCTTCTACTTTAGGGTTTCCAAGGCAATATAAAGAATAAAGTGCTTTGGAGGTTATTTCCTTGAACTTCAGATCCTTAAGAGCAAGACAAACTTATAGATGATAAATCTTACAATGAACAGTACGAAAAAATTGAAGAAATTGATGAAGATGAAAGTGTTGGTAGGAATGAAAAAATGAGAGGATAACCCAAGAAACCAAAACAAAAAGAAAAGGAAACTTGGAGGGATATTAATATGTGAAAACAAAAACAAATATTGCAAGTGCTAACAAGAAGTGGGGCTAAGCCCACAAATAAAAATTAAAATTGATGATAAAAATAATATCTTGGAACATTACAGGCATGAATAAGACCCCTAAAAAAAGAGGTATTAGGGAATTGACAGGTTGTTATAGCCAACATATTTATAGAGAAGGAAACTGGCTAACAAATATCTTAGTCATTCACTGTTTTTATCTTCATCTTGGCAAATTTCATATTTTAGAAGGCAACTGACGAAGTGAAATTTTATCTCTTAATGAAAATGATATCAAAGAGTTGATTGTGGAAACATAGCAGTTTGAAGAAGATGATGAATATTTCTGATAGAAAGGCAAATGAAGAATATCACTGATAAAAAGGCAAGCTAGATATGGTTTAATTAACCTTGACAACAATAAAATGACAGCAATGTGATGTTTTATTATTTTGATGGGAGTGGCCCCTAATAAAAGCCACACATAGCTTAATATTAATATTTAAATAAATAAATAAAAACTATTATTTTGGTTAAGAATTCAGAAGTATTTATGTTCTAAATAAAAACCAAATCAGCCACAACTGTCAGGGAGAGGTTTTATCAAAGAATAAATTCTTCCAATATTAACCTGATTTAAATAACCATATCTTCCTTGCCAGTATTCTCAGTCCTGTCTAAAAATAATTTGAATAATTTATACATTGGGTTTTGATTTCATAAGCTAAATATACTGACTCGTGTTGGCCAGGAGAGGGAAAATGAATGGTTGACTGGATTTTAATTGGTTTTGAGTTGATGACATCATGAACATTAATAATAATTACAAAAGTAAATGAAAATGTGAAGTCAGTTACAAATAATGACTATATGAGTTAATGATGCCATAATGAATAAGGTAATGCCATCTTCCTTCTTATTTTCAGAATCGGATGTCTTTTCCACTCACTTTCTATTACTTTGAAAATGCAATCATGGAATGAAGACCTACCTAACATTGCATTGCCTCTGTAGCCTGAGTTCCAATCATGCAAAAGTTTCATTTGATTGAAAAATGCATCTGTATGTCCAGATCAATTAATACAAAAGAAACTGCAATAACAGTGGATTCCCAATAATCAAGAAAATACAGATTCAATAAGTTGTATTTTATAATTTGGTGGATTATCTTGTGATATTCTATTGAGAGAATATAATTTTTAAAATAGTTCAGATTGAGAGAAGAAAATTTTCAACAAAACCAGGCCTCTATAACTTAAGCAAAAGCCAAGTTTTTTATTTTGTTTTTGCTTTTCTTTTTTTTTTTGCTTTTCAGAAAAATCAATACTACCTATAACAACAAAGACAGATAGTTTTAAAGATTCTAAAATTAACGACTGTGGAAGACTGCAAACAAAACTAAAACTAGAGATCAATGGATTTCTTCTGGTGAGACAAACAAATGTAAAGCAAGTCACAAAACAGACCATCAATGCAGTAAAGTTATTCTGAAGGTTGTATTTATGCCTAAATTTTACAGATGGTTCACTCGGAATCAAAACACCTATCATCCAAAGCTATAAACTTATATGTTGCTAGGTTTCATTTTTTGGCATATTTACAACATTCAGAAAGTTCGGTCTGAATAAAGGGACAAAAACATTCAAAAGTTTAGGTTCTCTAAGAAAGCTTGATTCAGTTCGAATAATATAAAAATATTTCAAATATATAAATATTGAAAAAATATTTTTTATAATTTAAAATTACTTTACAAATCATATCTTTATTTTTTATAATTGATTATATAGGGTTGAAATGGAACCCACCCACATTACATTATCACCCTATAGTAGTATTACAACAGCTTGGCAAGACTTGGACCTGGGTCTCCTCCTTGAAAGTTGAGGAATTTAACTGGTTGAGCTCACACCATTTGATTAAAATTTTAGGGTTCTCCCATGCAATTTGAACCTTGGTTTAAGATGTGAAACTCTTCACTCCCAACCAATTGCTCAAAATTAAATATAAAACTATATAAATTGTAATTTATGTTAAATTATAAATGAGAGAAAAGAAACCATGGTATCTAAACAAACGGTAATACAACAAACTGTACTATCATGGTGCCCATGGGAAGTAAACCTTGGTGGGCCAGAGGTTTTGAAGAAACAAAATTATATTGAATCATAATTTAATGAATAACAAATTACAAAATATATTAATCATAAACTACACGTAATGAAATTTACGAAAAATAAAAATGGTTATTAATGATAAACCGATCAATAATAAACTATCAAATATATTATAATACAGTAAGATATCATTCAAGGTATTGTAGAGCATTGGTAAATGGTATGCAGTTGTATGAACGCAACCGGAGTTTAAATCTCCGCATTGTGGACACTCTTGTAATAAGGCGGTCCAATATAATACACATTGCTATGGTACCATGATGTGGTTCACTAGAATAGATGTAATATGGGTTAGGCCCATTTCAACTCCATTTAATCAATTGAGTATGTATAAAGAAAGATAGATAGATAGATATATGTCCAAGTGCTTGTACCAGGAAGAAACTTGGACGTACCCAAAGCACACTTGTACCAGGTATATGGGTGAAGGTCTGAAACATACTTGTGGCTGCACCCATGGTGCACCCAGTGCATTGATCATGTTTCCATTCAATAACAGGTGAGTGAGCTGGGCGTAGCACACTCTCATGGCACATCAAAAGGCATGAATTCTCAATTTAGAGCAAGTTGTGGCCCAATGCAGGACGGTGACATTGGAAGCGATGGCTTCCTTTAACTCACTATCACAGGGGGTAAAAACAACAAACACAGCAGAAAGCAGAGATTCGTCATAAAGAGCATCTTCAGCATAATTCCTCCACAAAAAGATGCATTTTCCACTGCTTTCCTTCTGCTGCTTCTTCACATGGACAACATGTTTCATGTCACTCCCGCACCTTGACAGAACTGGAAAAGAAAGTGGGGATGCAGTTGGAATAAGCGATGATGAGTGACTCGGTTATTCCTTGTGACATCTCCAGCTAGACTTTCTACAATATGGATTTGGTGAGGAGAATTCTGGAACACTTATCATCCAAGAGCAGTCAAATGAGCATTTTTACTTACACTAACAACAATGAAATGATTGTGGGATATAACAACGAAGGTATCCCTCAATGCACACAGCTCCTGATAACGCTAATAACATCATTGCCAAACATATGGACTGTTATTTGGCCAAAGTTGCATGAGACAGTAATCTTTCCTTAACAAAATTCAAGCTTTGGTGGAGGCACTACTTGACTATGCTAGAACATGTGATGTTTGACTCTATAGTGCCATTGATACTTTATGTCAAAGTATTTCAATACTCAATGCCCCAGATTGTTTATTTTCTATTGAAACTTGTTATATAAGCTATAAACAAATCATCAATTATCAGGCTAAGCCCACAAGTCATATGCAGTGCTGATATAACATAAGGCATTGAACAAATATGGCCATGGCCACCAAAGAACATTACAATGTACAATATCACAGCATATTCTTTGAAATCTAAAACCCACATTTCACTGCAACCAACATAACTAATAAAACAAATATTCTACTATATAAGCAGTACACAGTGTAGAGGTCATTACAATAATAAGTCTTTCAACCTACCGTCAAGTCAAAATTTCATAAACAATCTTGACATGTTTCAGAAGTTTGTCTACTGATTTTAGAACATTCATCAATTATTTCTTCAACAATTTAGATCAATACTGGTTATTCAACTGGACCTTGGGCTTTATCTTGGTCTTTTCCTTGATTAACTTCTGCAATCTTTAGCTGTCTCAATCTTACAATTATTTTCCCATGCTTTCCCGGTTGAGAAGACCACTTCATCTCCTTTATTATTTTCTGTCTGGCACATGTTGGTGCTCTTCTTCCATGACTTGTTCTCTTTCTTCCGTGAAAACATCTTGGGTCCTTTCTATATTGTTAGTCTCTTGTATTCTCCTTTTTATAGCTGCAGTGGCCACCATGATTTGTTTTCTTTGAGAAAGATTTCCTGGAGTTTCTCCAATTCATGAGACTCTATAGCCTCCAAATCAAATGTAGGCAGCAAAAGGTCTGAAAAGTTCAAACAAACATTGGGCCCTGAACTCCCCATAGCATAAGGCATTTTGAGCCCTGTAACACAGCGATTTTTGAAAATACAGCAGAAAGATGAGATACAGTTGAATGCTAAGAACAGAACTCGGTGATATAGAACGAGTCGATATCTCACCAAGAATGTCAATAGTCAGTAACATTTATTGATTGGAATAAAGAACAACAGTGAACAAATGATATTAAATTTATAAGGAATTTTTTTTTTATCATTATAAGGTAGGCTTGTGGCATTCCTTCAGAAACAGGTACCATCCCTGTACAGGCAGCTGCCAATGATGGATGCAAATAGATGGCCTAAAGCTGTAATAGAAGAAGATCTAAACAAAAGAAAGAAAACATGGATGAAGCAAAACAACAAATGGATGAACAAATGGAATATCAACTTGGATGAATGTCCAAATAATAAAAAAGACAAAGGCTATGAAGGAAAAGAAGTTAAGAAAAAAGAGAACATTATCTTGCTGAATTTAACCCTATATACGATCGCCACCAAAAGGCCTATATGAAGGCAAGCATCAATTGGAGAGAAAAGATGCTCACGGCTCAATTGAGGACCAGCTCATACCAACTTAAATGTGGAACAGGCAGAAGGAAGAGACCAAAAGAGGAATGGGAGGAAAGTATATGTACCTTTTGTACATCAAGGGCAGTTGAGACAGAAGCATTTTATGTTGGAATGCAAGGCATATAGTGATATTCAAGCTACCTATGCTGATATTCTAGCAGTGGAACCGTTATAAGAATTGTTTGAAGAGGAGAAAATAGAAGAAGTAGGAGAATTCATCATCAAATTCAGTAGCAAAAGATCAACATTAATTGGGTGGTTTTGGGGTTGTCATCCGCGGTTCTTTGTAAAGTTCCTGTTCCATAGGCTGATTTGGCCTCGTGGACATTAAAAACCTTTTATTCTATTCTATTCCTTTCAAAAAGGATGTATTTTATTTTCCTGGTTTATGTAGACAAGGAATTTGCAACATCCTATTTTTCCGGAGCTACCTATTTCGTGGGGAACACTTGTCAAGTATCATGTTATATGCCTGCTGTCAAGTATAATGTTCTTTTTGGCTCTTCTTTCTACAAGCTGTTATTTCCAATGGCACATTCCTATAATGGAATCTCATTCCACTTTTATAGTTATTTTCTTTGCTTCTTGCTCTTCTTTCTACAAGCTGTTATTTCCAATGGCACATTCCTATAATGGAATCCCATTCCACTTTAATAGTTATTTTCTTTGCGGGCTTTTAGCCTGCTTGCTGGCAGTCATTATTGTACTTCTTATAGTCCCTTGGGTCTTTTTTGGCCAACAGTGAACATTAATAATATTTCATTTTATTTCATTTCTCCTGAAGAAAAACATGGGAGTGGAGGCCATAGACATTAACAATAATAGAAATTGTGTTTTCAAAAATAAAAATTCATGTTTAATTTTAGTTACTAATGATTTATTTAAAAAAACATTAATTTTATCTTATTATATTCAATTATTATTTCATTTAATAAGAGCACAAAAAATAAGTATCTAAATTATATAATATGTATGTATATGTAATACCCCAAGCCACATAATACTCCATATCCACATCCAGCATACCAGTGCACCCATACAACCTTTGATATATACCCATTCCACTTATATTTGCAATTTAGTTCAATTGAAAGTGACATAAATCTGGTATATGATGATTCATCAAAATCCAATTTCATTGCCCAAAATAGATCCCTTTCACATTCATCGTGTAAAAAGTATTAACAGATATTGTATTCTCTAGCGGGCTACAACAACAAATGTTGACCCTAGGATGCTCACCGGCATGAAAAAAATTTCCAGATTTGAAGTAAACACTCAAAATCATTTTATAAAATGCCTTTGGCTTGTTTTCTGCCCTATTTGTGTCTTATCTCTTCTATATCTTCCCAGGCTTACATAAAAATATTTGTGAAAGCTTGGAAACATGGAAGGGGTTTTGCAAGAGAAGAAAAGCCCAAAACAAAAATTATGTTTCAGCCACATGTTAATCACAGATAAGAGAAGAACAGAAATGTCAGAAGGAATAGCTTGCAGTTGCCTTGCAGAAGAGCAAAGGACCTAGAAGAAAAACACCTGCACATATGCAAAAATCTTTGTCCTTTATCTCTTTATTTCTGCAATTTTTTCTATAAATTGACAGTAGTGTATTACTGGTTGCTGCAAAGGCACAATATAGTCTATGTTTATTGTTATTTTTATTCTCTGTGGAGGCTATTTTAACCTAGATATTGCACATTAACATGTTTTTCTATTTTCATTAAAAAAATCATAAATGTTAATTTAAAAATGACACAGATCAAACCAGACCAGTTCGGCTGGCCACAAAAGTCCAGATTGGACCGAACTTGGGCCCAGTTCGACTGCATGTATCTATGCTTGTTGGCTGCAACTTGAAAGGGTTATGGCAAATATGTAATGCTAACAACAATTGGGTAAAAGTGGCCCAGAATATGAAGTTCACAACAATATCCTGAGTATATCAGAGCAAATCAAGATAAGCGTTCATCCCATCTACTACAATGCAAAAGTGAATTATAAAAATAAAATGTAGCTCAAACAAGACACAGAAATATGACCTGAAATAGAGAAATATTGACATATTTTTCTGTTAAAATGATTTGAAAGAAACCACCAGCCACAGAGGCCAATCATACCATGCAACACAGAGAAGGTAAAGAAATGGAACAATAAAACTACAAACTTAGAAGATTACTAACACAAAATAATGGTCATTGCTTAAAACCCTCAAAATTGCCAATAATATGTCCAATACTACACCATATAAACTTGATCTTGCACTCCTTACAAAGGGCACATCAAAGTATCACCCAGACAAGACTCGATGTTGTAAAGTATTGTAAGCACGATTTGCATTCATGTAACATATGGAAATCAAAATATAAACTTGATCTTCCAATGCTTGCAAGGGACACATCAAAGTATCATGAATCATCTAGACAAAACTCAGCTTATACGTATTATTAAGTTTACTATCTACAAGAGTGGGTGGATATATTAAGGATGTTTGGAACATCTCAGAATGAACACAGACAAGACCTTTATGGATTAATATGACAACAAGGTTGAAACGAATTGCAGCTGATCTCCAAGCAAAGGAAAAAAAACTTATTTATGTAATCTATTTTTCTCTTTTCTTTTTCTGTCTCATAGATCTACAAGGTCTCCTGTAGATGAAATTAAAAATATTTCATTCAATCACTTCTATTTATGTCATGTATTGAGATCAACACTTTGCGTTCTGCATGAGAGCCTATTTCTGCCATCTCTCCAAGACATACCAGTAGTAGCATAGCATAGAGTCAACTTTCTTCCCACAAAGAATGATATTTGTCCTACATGAAGCCTCTTTCAACCATGTCTTGAAGAGATACCAGTAGCATTACATAGAGTCAACTTTCTTGCCACAAAAAACAATTTCAAGTGTAATCAAGCAAAATTACCTCTATTGAGGAAAGGCATCGATGATACATCATATCAACTATATCCAGGAACCGAGGAACCACTCCTTTAAGCTCATCAGCCAATCCTGGCTGTGACTTCAGGGCATTGAAAACCTGCAAGAAACAAATTCTCATTAGAGATGCCAAAGATGTTTTGCAGCATACACTTTCTACTTTATTGTTGCAGGCAATATTCCAAGTGTTCAAATATGGAACGGTTCATGAAATAAGAATGGGTCTTGATAAAGAGTATAGCCTTTACAATATAACTCCATTGATTTTTCAAAATTACATCAGTCAACTGACTAATGCCAAGTCAAACTGCCGGTGAGCAGCTTTGTAGCATCTAAAACAGCCAAAAGACAAAGCACAAGTTTGTTGCTTGATACAAACTGGCAAAAAAAATTACAAATATCATAGCACTTCACATTCAAAATATCAAGAAAGTGCGGTGAGTAACTCTCAGAAGTATGATACTAGACATTAAAGAATGCTATATTTGAAAAACTGGTAAGCTACATTACTGGTTGGAATTCAGGTACAAATTTGAAGGGAAAATATAGTTTAAAAAAGCACCATGAAAAAATTGCTCATGAAATTCACTATTCCACTTGAACAAATTCTTTTTTAATTTTAAATCTGAAATTATGCAAATTTATAAATAGGTTTTACATTTTGTATAGGAAGACAAATGTCAAAATAAATTACATTTTTTTAGTGAGTTCAAAATATATGATTAAAAACTATTTATGTATATTGTAAAGATAAATACTATCATATGGCATTAGCTCAACCACTTAGATTTTTCAACTTTCAAGGAGGAGACCAAGGTTCGAATCTTGCCAAGTGATACATGCATATTTGCCAAGCTTGTTGTAATACAGGTGGGGCCCGTTTCAATCCCATATAACCAATTTAAAAAAAAAAAATCATATAAATATTAAATTAAGATTAGAACATTAATGTATAGTTTAAGGCATTGTGGACCAATCATAAATGAGAAGCAATCGTATAAACATGACCCGTGTTCAAATCCTTGCATTGTAATGGACACTCCCACAATAACATGGTCCACATTAATATATTTTATTGCAATACCAGGATAAACCGTTTTGTCGAATTACCGTGTTGATGTAGTCACAATGTAGTACAGGTGGGGCCCATCCAATCTCATATAATCAATTTAAGGGGGTGGGGGTGTTAATAATCAGAAAATAAAAGATTACTTATTTTTTAGACTTTATTTAAAATTTAAAATTTTATTTAGAAATTAAAAAATAAAAAATAAAGAGGGAAAATTGGGACCGGGGGTGGGAGAGGGGGAGGGACCTGCTCCCTCTCCCTGCTCCCCCTTCCCTGGTTCTTGCCCAGTCCCTGATTCATCCCAGGTCATCCCACTCTGGGAATGGTTTGTAGCAGATGATCTCCTTGGGGGGAGATCCTTACCCACTTTCTGCTCCTTTCCCAGTAGTTTTTGGGGTTTCCTCGTTTGAGTCTCGAGCCTGGTGCTTCCCAGGGATCCTCTGGGGTTTCCTGCATGTTCTTGGGATCCTGTCCCTAATCTCCCTCAGGCTTTCCCCTAGGGATTTTTCGCAGGTTGTTACTGGGATCCGGTTCCCAGGGCTTTCTCGGTCTGTGGTGGTTGCAGGTTGGGTTCTCGTTTGCTTCTTGGTGCATCCCGTGAGGTTCTCTCTTCATCGAGGTTGGTCTGGGGGGGCCAGTTTCCTCTTTGCTCGTGTTTCCTCTCTGGGATGCCGTTGGTTGCTGGTGGTCTCATCCCTTTGGGTGGGACCATGTTCGATTTCCTGTTCGAAGGCTTCTTCTTGTTGGATCTGTTGCTTGGTGGACGCTTTGAGCATTTGCATGGCCTTGGGGGGGCCTCTTCCTGTGCTTGAGTTGTTCCCAGCCCCAGTCCCAGTTCCCTGAAGTTGTTCGTGTGCAAGGATGGGGATTCCTGGTCCTTTCTGTTGGGGTGCTTTGGGTTTTTTGCTGCATGTCTCGATCTTGGGGGGGACCTATGATCAATGCATGCAGACCCCTGGATCCCTCAGTTTAGGCTTTCATGGATCCCATATTTGTGTCTGTTGTTGCTTTCTGCCTGGGCTTCGCAGGTTTTCGTTTCAGTTTCCTGTTCGAGGGCTTCTGCTTTCTGGTCCTGCTTCTTGGTGGACTCTCAGAGCTTGTTCTTGGCCTTGGGGGGGCCTCTTCTTGTTCCTGAGTTGTTCCCAGTCCCAGTTCCACTTCCCTGGAACTGTTCGTGAGCAAGGATGGTGGGTTCCTGGTCCTTTGTGGCTTCCGGGATCCTTTTTTTGTGCCTACGTTTGTTTTCCCTGGATCCTTCCAACTTCCTCTACTCTTGTTGGCGGGATTCCAGTGCTGCAGTTTCACAAATCTAGTTTTCCTGCTGGGCGGGATTTTCCAAACCTGTTGGTTTTCCCACTGGGCGGGATTTTTCAAACCTGGTTTTCTGCTGGTTTTCCTGTTGGGCGGGACTCTCCATACCTGTTGGTTTTCCTGTGGGGCGGGGTTTCTCAATTTCTTTTTTCTGCTGGATTTCCCGCTGGGCGGGATTTTCCAAATCTACTGGTTTTCCCGCTAGGCGGGATTTCCAATCTGGTGGTTTTCTTCTGCTTCCCGCTGGGCAGGATTTTCAAATTCATCATCCTGCATGTTTTCCCGTTAGGCAGGATTTTTCAAAACTGGTGGTTTCCCGTTGGGTGGGATTTTTCAAAATTGGTGGTTTCCCGCTAGGCGGGATTTTTCAAAATTGTCTATTCCCGCTGGGCGGGTTTTTCCAAACTGTCTATTTTCCGTTGGGCGGGATTCTTCAAATTGATTGTTCTTGACCTTTGGTTTGGTCGGTTGACCTGTTGTAAAAAGGTTTTGGGGTCCTTTCAAAACCCGCTTTTAATATAATTTTAACCTACCAAAAAAATAAAAATAAAGAAAAATAAATCATTTTAATTAAATGGCATGAGCTTAAACGGTTAGAAACATGGAGTTTCAAGGTGGAATCCCAGGTTCAAATCTTACCAGGCGATATACAAATAGTTACCAGAGTGTTATTGTAATACCAATATATGGTTTGTTGAAATAAAAAATCTTCTAGTAAGGGTGGGACTCAGTCCAATCACATATAACCAATTTATGTCCAAGGCGTTGTGGAGCAACGGTATATGGGATGCATTCATATGAGCACACCTAGTTTGAATCCCCACAATGCAATGGACACTTCACTGAAAAAAGAACAACCCACAATAATATAGTTTGTTGAAATACCATAATAATGGAATCATCATGATTAATACGAGTGGGACCTATTTCAACCCATATAACCAATTAAAATATATAATAATGTTATTTTTCTGGTTCTAAACAAAAATTAGAAGTATTAAAAACTAAACGTAAAATCTAAAATATATATTAAAAATTTCTATGTATTTATATTTTTAATTTTGAAACATTTTAGTTTTAAAAGAAAATCTCAAAAACTAAAATAAAACAAAACACTCTCTTCGATCACTTGGGTCACTCCATCTCAACCTCTTATTCCTAACTTGGCCTTCTATAGTAAGCATTTCATGAGGATTAAGAATGGCATTATTACTCGTTCTAATTATGTTAAGTGACATTGGAGACAGCCTTAGAATTCCTCTTGGTCAACTTAGAATATGCTTAGATCAGTTGTCGGTGGAGACGGACCACCATATTCCTCTAGAAGATAAGGTATGTCATCTTTGCTCTATTAGGGAGGTGGAGACTGAAGAACATTTCATCTTAAGGTGTCCTATTTATTATGAGATTAGAGGGAGGTGCTATTGGTTGTAAGGAGATTCAGGTGGATCGCTTGCCACTTTTTTCAGCTATCCTAACCAAATATGCTTGGCTCTTTACCTCAGGGAAGCTATGACTCTATGGTGTCAGTTATTACAAGGTAAATAGACTACTACTTGACAAATCACCTCATTCTCTCATACTATCTCTGAAATCAAGAGTAATAAGTGCTCATTGGAAGCTACAACTATCCAAAATATTAATGATAAATTTGTGTGCCCTTGACTACATACAAGAGTGGCTACTAGGGCTTCAATTCTTCTTGCTTGTGACAGGAAAAGACTGCAATTCTTCGGCATCAGGTTTTGGCCACCCCTCACATATCGAGGAGTTGTACACATGTGCAGCTTACTAGCTTCTTGTCCTCTTCTGTTGATTCCACAGCCATGGATGCTAAAAGAGTCTTGAGGGGTTGAACTCCATGTCCTCCTAGGATTATCCAAGCAGGCCCTCTTAGTCCTGGCCATTCTCCTAGGAGTATCATTAGATCCTATGATGGCCCTTTTGGGATAGTTGGTGACGAAAATGACCGTGGTTCTACTTTACATCCCACTATAGATTATTGTTGGCGCTTGCATCCATTGGAGCTCCTTTCTATCTCTGTTATACCTCAACTTCTAGATCTCTCTTAATCATTACTTTAAGCATGTTAGGGTTTATCCATTTTGAGTAACCCTCAAGGCTGTGATTTTACGCCATACAGTGATTCCACTTTAGAGTAGTTTACACTAGATTCTTTACTCAAGTTTAGCTTATTTTTGTAGTACTTTCTAGTTACTACAATGCATTGTAATTTGTAACAGCTCTTTTTAAACGAGTCCTATTGGCCTACTTTGGCCATCTATGAACATTAATAGAATTATCTTATCTTATCTTACCTCTCCAAAATACAACTACCATTAAACATAAAACAACTCAAAAATGAAATAAAAATATAATAAAGAAAAGCCTAGAACAAAACTTAGACAGCTAACAATCAAATGGTAAGAGCTCAACTAGTTAAATGTGTAGACTTTCAAATATGCGACGAGGGTTTAAATCTTGCCATGCAATAGATGTGTAATTAACAATAGCAGTCATAATGCAATATGGGGGCGATATATGTGTAACTGCCAGAGATGCACATGGAATTCCGGACAAATATCCAGAGTATCATGGCAAGAGATATCATCCACAAGCATTTCAAGTCCACTAAGAGTTATAGACGATACCTTCTGGTCAAATGAAATGAAATAAAACTGGGGTGAGGGGAATTCAAAATAAAAACAGGGATAAATTTTCTCCAAATTATTATTGATTAAACAAAACCCTACTGCCGTTTTTAAAACAAATTTTGCCACTTTGTTAATGTTTTTCCCCTTAGTTATGGCTTCAACATTCCATCACATTTATTCATAATTTCCAACAAATTCTATAGACCCTGTTTCAAAGTCGCCTGATTTCAAATTTATGGTTGAAATGCGCCAATACAGCAACATGGCTGATAAGTATCCCTTATTGCTCTGGCATGTTGACTACTTTACAAATGAGCACAATACAGAAACATGGCTGATAAGTATCCCTTATTGCTCCGGCTTCATGTTGACTACTTTACAAATGAGCACAAGAGTACTTTAACACAGCTGCCTTATGGCTCAACTCAGAATACTCCTCCAAGTCCAAAGATCGATACATGTGCCCTAACTGATCTAATTAAACTAAAAATGCAAAACATGATTTTCTCTCTTCAAATTTCCAATCAAAACAACCAAAAATGCATGCACACCATTTAAGAACAAATAGTTCACTATTGTAACAAGAAGAAAATTGTTTTGAATTTTTACTTCATAGGATTTTCACGTGCATCTAATATTTAGCATGTTACTGGCTACGTTATCGAGTTTTGGTTCAGGTTCAAGTTCAACAATGATAAAAATTGGAAAAATGAAAATAAAAAATCAGTTACAAAACCTATTATGATCGTCAAAAAACAGAAATAAATATTTTTATTAGTTTAAATGTCTTATTAATATCTGTTGTGTATATGTATGTATGTTAAAGGACTTCACATTTCATACAAGAATGAGATTGAATTGCAAATGCCTCAATGATTTTGTTGTCCTAAGATTATTTTGCACTGTTCTTTTATTTTAATAAGCTATGTGTGGCTTCTATTACAAAAACAAAATATTACATTGTTCTCATTACATTTCTAACATGTTAATTAAAGCATATCCAACTTTGCCTTTCGATCAAAGATATTCTTCATTTGCCTTTCTATCAATCTCCATCTTCCTCAAATTGCTAAGTTTCCACAATCAACTCCTTTTATATCAGATGCCTTCTCAAATTTAAATTCTGCTGTAGACATTTATTACTGTGAATTGTTTGTCTCAGGTATTTTCTGTAAATGACAGAAATTTAGGGGTCTGCAATTAGGTTTCAGCAATTTTTAGGTTTTTTAATGCACTTCTCAAAAACATTGCAAACTGCCTTCATTTGCAATAAAATTTCTGTCACTTCTACGTTTGGTACTTGCAATCTGCTATTGAATTCTAGGATTTGTGATGTGAAGGTCTCTGGAATTTGTCTTCAGAATATTTGTATGCAATTTCTTTGCTTCTCTGAATTTAGTCTGCAATATCTATGGATTTCTTCTTTCTCTCTCCCTGCTGTTTCATGTGCTGTCTCCATATTTTGGATGTGTCTGTTCTTACATACTTCTGAAAAACTTAAAATTCTCTTACCCATTGGTGAACAATTAAAAACCTTGCAAATGTCATGGCATTCCTTATCAAATTCTTCTGGATTCCAAACATGATAGCTTTGATACCTTTTTTTTTGTTTTAACATTGGCTTGAGATGCCCAACCGAGGGTGGGCGGCTGGGCGTCTTTGGGGGGCACCAGCTTCAATAGACCGGTTCCGCTTCAAAAGAGATAACTGCTTTTCCTAGTAATATGGACAAACCAGAAAATTGCAGAGTCCTTTTCATCCCGGAATCAGACATGGTTGAGACATTACAAGAAGTGGCTTCTCCAATCAAGGAGAATGTAGAAGTCAAAAAGCAGCTCAGAGAGGAACATGGCTCAACACTATCATATGGTGGGAAGAGGCTATGCTACAGAACATGGCTCAACACTATCATATGGTGGGTCAGTTCTGCCAATGGTTTGATTGTGTTCTGCAGTGCCTCGTAATCAGCCAAAACATGCACTCAAACATTGTTGATCTTAGAAGACAAAAGCTGTTGGCAGATGAATGTCTGGTTTTATGCTCATATTGCTATCTCAATCTGGTATATTCCCATGCTAGTCTGCTATACTGTAATGGACAGTACAGTCCACATAAATAATATAGAACCAGAATCATAAAATCCTGTTGATACCCACACAAGTTTGTGGGACAGGCGAATAAAATATTTTACTGACCGAAAAAAATTGCGAAATATGAAAAAATTTCCTTTTCTCCTTAGAATCGCACCTGAAAATTTCATCCCTGCGGTTGTTCCAAAAGCCCAAATTTAGAAGGCCATATCATCCTTGATATTGCCCAAATCTCCTTGGAAAGCTCTCAGAAAATCAAAATACCCACCAATGGTAAACGGCTTAAATCTGACACTCTTAAGAAACATGTCATTTAAAAGATAAGACCTAAATAAATAAATAATCCTAGGAATAGTCTGAGAAATCTTCAGGTATGATTAGGTCTCTCCACTTGCCCAAATTGCTGATCTAATACCCACTTGTTCAAACAACAGAAATATCACTGTAATACATAGTGCATATATATATATATACATAATTCAACATGCAAGATAACCATACATGAGATATATTTCAAAAATTGCTTCTAGGGTAGAGCAAAACTGTAGAATTTCCCTTATAAAAGGAATCACTTCACAAGATCTCCCAATATAAAAGCCCAACCAATTATGATGCTACAACACTTGATATCTCACAACTCATGATGGTCATGCAATGATACTCATGCCCTATATATAACATCTCATCTAGTAACACTAGAAGAGAGTAAAACCTTCATCCACAAGTTACCCTCTTAACCATTTGAGTCACTATAATAAACCTAGGATTATGCATGTCACATATTAATTACTCCATAACCCTAACATACAATATAATATCAAGCCATAAATACATAACAAGCCATGTCAAAGAAGACAGCGAATGAATTTGCATCACAGCCTCCTCTGGCAACATTACCAATATCAGTAAGTCAATTTTTTATCAAACAAGAGAGATCTTAAAATTTGTCAATGAGCACATAAAGTACTTGAAATGTTAAGCTTTACCAATGATTGGGTTAGCTCCAAATTATCATGTCCAAATATAGCAGAAATATCCATCAGTTTCGGTACATCCAACAAACTTTTCCCCAGTAAGAGATCTGTCAAAATTTCACAGAGAGAAAGAGATGAAAACATGTGGCATAGATTCAGCAATAAAATTTTCAGGGACATGTGAGACAACAAATTGTGAATCACAAGTCACATACATTAAAATCTGCAAAACAATAACCAGAAAACCACCTGCATGTTCCTTTGAGCTAAGGCTTTCCCTTGCAGGAGCACCAGGATCCTGATTTGATGACCTATATCAAGTGGCATTATTGTCAATAGATCAACAAAACTTTTACCTTAAAAACAACATCTATGCACAAGCCACCAAAATTTTATTAAATACCAAAGAAATAAATTAAGGGTAATGAGGAAAATCTTACATACGATACAAGACCATGAATACACGTTGACTTAGCTCCTGATCACCAACAACCAAACCAGCCATTGATCCAGGCTGGCTACAATGAGGCAAGTCATACCATCGTCTTCTGAACTGGAGATAGCTATCCAAGAATTCACAAAGAGAATCATCTGTGGAAACTGAGAGCATAGCTGCAGAGTTATTGGGATTGAACTATAAAGGGTAACTCATCATTTTCATACACATTAAAACACGCCTTCGGAGGCAACTGAATAACACAAAATAATTGATGCACATGATTTCGACACTTAAACAAAGGCACTATCCACAAGCTGTCTTGGTATGTTCCTAGGTTGGAATCTTAGATGAACATAACACACAAAACTCTAGAGTGGTAGTTACTGATGAGCATGATCTCACAAAAGATACAAGCTTACATCCAACTAGTTTAACTACAGAAAATGTCAGGTTATTAAATCTATGAAACTTGTATAATTTGACATAATTACTGACCAATTAACTAGCAATGCAAACGTAAGGTAAAGAAGATACTCAAAAACTTAAAACCTGCTAGTAGGCAAGCAAAAGGCAGATGTTTAGAGGTGAGAATGAATCCAAAAAACAAAAAACTCCCGCTGATTGTTGCTCCTTTGCAATGCACTTCAGCTTTTGACTAGAAGCCAAAACAAAATTCTGATATGCTGGCCTCCAATAGGCAACATTTGCACTCATGAATACAGGTCCCTAGAATTCACCCTTTGTATGTGGTATGATCTGCAAATGTTCTGTTTCTAAAAGTTTTATCACATGAATGCTACATACTCTAAGGATGAATGAGCTTAATACTCCTAGTTCAGGAGAACCAAATACCAATACATCATGATTAAATTATTAAATGATGTACTAAGACAATTCTAGGGGTGCTAGGAAACATGAATGTGGACTGGCATGAAAGAGTCCTATATACATAGTATTGTTTTATAGCAACAGTATACAACTATTTAAGAATCTGCATCACTAAGAGCTCCCTGACATGATCAATAATAACCCATAACAGTGACAAGTTTTTCCAAGGATAAAGTGAGATTACTAATTCTTTGTCTATATTACCCTTTAAACAGAATTTTCCTCTCTGCTTTATATTTGTTGTTAGAGATATGTGAGGAAAACTAGCCCATTTGGGGTTGCACAAATTACCGTCTTTTCTTATTTTTACTCTTAGCTTAGATGCCAATGTCTAAGGTTATCTATTCCACGAAAAGTTGCATGGGAATTGCACAAGGCCTCATTCCTTTAAAGACGTCAGAGCCTAGCACTCCGCTGAGACAGAATCCTTGCAGGTTATAAAATCCAGCCAACTCAACTTCACCAGTGGACCATTTCAAGTTCATAGATTTTATTTAAGAGGTTATTTTGTCAGAATAACATAGTTTTTTGGTCCTTTAAGCTCTGTCTACAAGGTCTTAAACTTACTTTTGTTAAGATTTCTTCAGCCATAAGCGTACAGCATTTTCATCTTGCACAAACACTTAAATTTTTCACAAGTAAAATTTGGATCAGATTAACTTCCAAGGTACGAAATTGCCAACGTCCATCTTTTCTTACAAAGATCAATCCAAAAATTATCAAATATTAATCATTGACAGACCTCTCAAAGTATCTTGCACTGGGAATTCTAGGGCCTTCCCAGGTTCAAAGATGAAATAATAAAAGGTCTTATTGACAAAATTCCATTGTGAACTCACTAACTAATACGTCCAAGCTTTCTAATAGCACACCAAAAATCTTCATACACATGACAACCAAATATAAATATTAGTGAACTCACATAATACAATTATGGAAGTAACACACTTAACTCATTAAGCATCTTTTCCCTTCACAATTGGCTAAAATTTGTGGTTATGGCACACCACCCCATTAAGTTTGATATAAAGCATTATGATAAGGTAATGGAAATAAGCTCATTTTTCGTCCAAGTGAAGAGGGACAAGACATAAGCGGCAAAATTCATCAAGTTGGTATGATGAGATCAATCGTAGCCTTTTCAAGAATTAACAAATAGTCCACACTAAACAGAATGCTGATGTTGTAGATGCATTTCCACATCCCACAGGAATTGGGGACAGAAGAATGGCAAGGAAACATTCATTTGCCGTCCCCTTCTTCTGTAACAAGTCCCCACAAAGCATATATGTTTATTTAGTTTTCGTATTTTTTATTTCATCCTTCTATATGGTCCTATGGTGTTGTTAGATGATAAATTCTTATATTACAAAATTCTTTGCATTGTCATTCCCTGTGTCATCCCCTAAGACGGGTGCCGTTGGAGGGGGGCAATGCAAAGAATTTTGTAATATAAGAATTTATCACCTAACACCACCATAGGATCATATAGAAGGATGAAATAAAAGCTGGTCCCCTCCATTCCCCATCCCCTCCTCCAATGTACACGGAGGAACTTTGATATCAACACAATACAGGTTTCCTTATGTCATCTTCTTTACATGCCATGTTCATATTTGACTGCACTTCTAAAGAATGCCATCAACTTCTTTCACTTGTCCTCTGTCTTGTGCCACCTCATGCCTGTGTTAAACTTAAGGATTCTTACAATAAATTTCTGAAAAAATCACGGAATTGGAGTGGCTGGCCCAGTTGAATTCCAAGCTGCCCATCAGGGTCTTATTCTTGTGGAGGTCTGCTCTACCTGGAAAGGGATGTGGAAACTAAAGTGAGGAATCGAGAAAATGGATGCGCAATTTAAATGGATGAGGTCAGTCGCAAGTCCTGAGTGAATTTCCGTGAGTTCAAAATTCCTTGAACCAGGCAGCCTAGCAGAAATAGCCTGCATATTTGATCTAGCCTCTTATGAGGGTGTTTTCACGAGTAGCATTGGGGTAAAAATTTATTTTTTGCCTCTTTAATTGTGACTAACGGACCTTACGCTATAATATACACATTGTTTTTGGGAATAATAAACAGGTTCTCAATATCTGCGATTGAAGCATGGTCACAAATTCTTGAACCCAAAGCAGACTACTGCCCTAGAATATATAATTATGAATTCCCCATACACATACGCACGGGACATTACTGGAAAAACAAGAATAATTACAAACACAAGTAAATAAAAATCAGGGAGCAATATAACTTACCTGTTCTCCAGAAATCCCTGGGCTTCATCCTAAGCAATAAAGAGAGCTCCTGATTCAAAAGATCAGCCACTGTCTGACTCTCTTCTGGATCGAGGCCCCCCTGTTCGGCGCCCAAGCCGGCTGCAACCGCATCGTCCTGCGGCAAATACCTCACGAACCTGCCCTCTTTCAATAATTTCCCCTTTTCACCGTTGCCCCATCCTACCTGTTTGTTACTGCTTTGAGAGTCATCTTTGTTGTCCTTTTCCCCGGGCTTGCAATTCACCGGGCCTTTTTCCTTATCATTGCTTTGTCTTAGAGAACCTGTTAAGAGCCCGTTCCTGGCCTTATTTGAACTTCGTCGGCCTTCTTTTTCTTTCTCAGAATAATCCGATGTTTTGGGGACGTATTTTTGCTGCTGTTTATTCACATCTTTTCTATGGCCGGACTGGCCGGAAGGTGGGGTTTGACGGTGCATTTTGAGAAGAGCCTTTAATTTTGCTCCAGAAAAAGATCAAAGCTGGATGGAATGAAAAAAGAGTTCTGCGCTCAAAGAGGCCCTGCAACAGAATGGCTTTCGAATACAAATCGAAACGAATCTAAAACCTCTTCCGGAATACAGAGATATGCGTAAAGTCTATTTTGAGCGCAGGGTAACAAATCTGGAGACCAACAGTCTGCTTCTTTGTTTGTAGCGCTTTATGTGGGCTGCCAACGAGAGGAACGTCAGGCTTGAAAATTGAAATTTGACGATCATTCGTCATTTCAGCCAGTTTAGCCGTCGAAAGATACAGTTTTTAACTTCCTGTTGTCAACAGGAACGTCCGAAACTGTTTTTCAAGGCCAGTCAAGTTGATGTAGGTGGTCAGATATTACCATGTTTATAAATAATGGTAACTTATGTGGTTACGCAACTCAACTGGTGATAAACAGATATATGGTATATGGTTACAATGCCAATATTTATACGTTGTTTTAAAAATAAAATTGATTGATAGAAAGTTTGGGTTTAAATCATGCGCATGTATTTATCAAATTTATTTCACTTCATTGTTTTATAGTTCTCGACCATCGGGGTGGTCCTCGGGATCTGTACGGTTATTGTCAATGCGAGGCACACGGAAAGAATTTAAATCAGACTACTACGTCCTCGGGATCTGTACCGTTATTGTCAATACGAGGCACATGGAAAGAATTTAAATCAGACTACTACGTCCTTGGGATCTGTACAGTTATTGTCAATACGAGGCACACGGAAAGAATTTAAATCAGACTACTACATTACCTTTACAACAGGATCGAAAGATTTGAAAAAACTTAACAACTTCAAGATTGAGGAACGAAGCTCTTTACCTTATAACTGGTGCCATTTCGAGGAGGCAGAGCTCTCTATCCCCTCTCTATTTTAGAAGGCTTCCCCCAGGTTTGAACCAACGAATAATTTTTTTAATTATTATAATAATTATATTTTAAAATATGTTTTTTTTAAGGATATTGTTATAGTAAGTTTTTAAGTTTTTATGAAGGAGACTCAAGTTCAAACCTAATATGAAGGGAATCTCTTATAATAACTTGTGTTTTACCTTTAATAGGTGGGTTGGTAGCAGTGCTTGCCAGTGACCTCGTGTTCGATTTTTTTTAGAGGGTCAAGGTTCTATTAACTTTGTATTTACCTAATAGACTAAGGACATAAAAAAAGTCTTAAAATATATATATATATATATATATATATATTTTTTAAAAATATAATATAAATATTTTTTATTGAGGTTAGTATAAAAAATCCCGACGCTCAAGGTTGGATATCTCCGTCCCAACCATAACCTCTAATAAGGGTGAGAGTTGAGCTTATCAATAGGGGTGTCAAACACACAACCATACACACCCCCTCACACACTTACCACACACATCTACCCCTCACACACTCGCCACACCGTGGTTTGAACCTTGGACCTCTGGGTATCCCCATCCCAACCATAACCTCTAATAAGGGTGAGAGTTGAGCTTATCAATAAGGGTGCGAAACACACAATCATACACACCCCCTCACACACTTGCCACATTGTGGTTTGAACCTTAGACCTCTAAGTTAGGCATCCCCATCCCAACCATGACCTTTAATAAGGATGAGAGTTGAGTTTATCAGTAAAGGCCAAATACACAGCCATACACACCCACCCTCACACACTTGCACATGTCATGATTTTAACCTTGAACTTGTCAAAGAAGAGCCAAAGTCCATATCGTTGCATTGTCCTATAGGAACAAAACTTTTAGGTTAGAAAGAAACCTCTTTCTAGAGTCGCTAACCATGACCTCTGATAAGGGCGAGAGCTGAGCTTATTAATAAGGGCTAAAAACACAGCCATATGCACACCCACCCCCTCGTACACTCACTCGCACACACCACGGTTTAACCTTGGACTTCTTGAAGAAGAACCAAATTTCGTATCGTTGCGTTGTCCCACATGGACAAAACTTTTAGGTTAGAAACCTTTAGAACGGCTCTTAGATGACCAACAACATCGTACCATCCAAGTATACCACTATTTAGAGGGAAGCCACATGAGAATTTTTTGTGTCCTCCTTCGCATTACAAAGGTTCAAACTGTGGACCTCCCGGTCAACAAGGCTAGGCCCACCTTCTCCACTTGCACTATAAAGGAGAACCAAAAAAGACCTCCCGTTCAACGAGGCTAGGCTCACCTTCTCCACTTGCACTACAAAGGAGAACCAAAAAAAAATTAAATGAGTACTATGATAGATCACCTTCTCCACTTGCCCTGCAAAGGAGAACAAAAAAAAAGGCATCCCGTTCAACGAGGCTAGGCTCACCTTCTCCACTTGCACTGCAAAGAAGAACAAGAAAAAAAAAAAAAATGGGTAGTGTGATTGACCCCTACGATCGATAGGGCTGAGCAATGTCCTTCCAACCACAACCCCTCATAAACTCTCAGATAGGGAATTAACATACATCTAAATGCCACAGTTTGAACTTTGAACCTCTTAAAGAAGAGCCAAACCCCAGACCATTACACTATCCCCATCATGTTGTCTCCATCAGAACAAATATAAATAAATTTTAATAATACTTATAAATATAAAATATTATATTTATGGAAAAAATAAAGGTATTGATAGGGGTTTAAATTCCTCCAAATGCCATAGTTTGAACCTTGAACTTCTTAAAGAAGAGCCAAACCCCATACCATTACGCTATCCTCATCATGTTGTCCCCATTGGAACAAATATAAATAAATTTTAATAATACTTATAAATATAAAATATTATATTTATGGAAAAGATAAAGGTATTGGTAAGGGTTTAAATTCCTCCTTGCCGGATATGTATGTATGTGTCCACCTTTATAGTGCAAGTGGAGAAGGCAAGCCTGCCCCATTGAATGGAAGGTTTACGATGTGAACCTATGGGATGCGAACACAAAAAAATCTAGTATTTTTTCTCTAGATAATAGGACGACATTGTTGACCACCTAGTATGGTTGCAACCAACTCTTAAAAAAAGCAGTATGTATGTATACATGCACCAGGAGTGGTTTAAATATGGGATGCAAACACAAAAAATCTCGTATTTTTTCTCTAGATAATAGGACGACATTGTTGACCACCTAGTATGGTTGCAACCAACTCTTAAAAAAAAAGTATGTATGTATACATGCATCAGGAGTGGTTTAAATGTAAGAAGGAATGACATGTTTCCTTATGACTTTTTTTGATAGAAAAGATAACCCCTCCCCTCGTAAAACCGACCGATAGCTATGCTTATCAATAGTTATATTTTATAATATTTTAATAAATTCAAATCTTTATTATAAAAGGGTTATTTTTTATTTATTTGTAACTCTTTATGTACATAGCATATCCACAGCATGTGAGGGGAGAGATTTGAACCTAGGGCTTCTCGATTTCAACTGGAGAGTTTTAACTACCCGCTTGCTCTCCAACTCCTCTACATGAGAGTTTATTTATTTATTTATTTGATTAGTGTAAGAAACCCCTAAGATAATTTCATAATATTTTTCAATAAATTTAAATCTTTATTAAGGTTCATTTTACTTGTAAAATTTACCCAGGTTGAGCAGTCTCCTCCCAACCATGATCCCTCGTAAAACCCGAGAGCTATGCTTATCAAGAAATTTAACACATAGCCACCGCACATCCACCCCCTCACACACTCGTCCACGTTGCGGTTTGAACCTTGGACCTTTCGAAGAAGAGCCAAAGCTCCTACCATTGCGCAGTCTCCTTCCAACCATGATCCCTCGTAAAACCTAAGAGCTATGCTTATCAAGAAATTTAACACACATCCACCTCCTCACACACTCGCCCACATCGCAGTTTGAACCTTAGACCTTTCGAAGAAGAGCCAAAGCTCACACCGTTGCGTTGTCCCCTGAGGACAAAATTAAATTTTTATTACTTGAAATTCAATAAGGTGAAAGTATTGGAATATAAAAATAAAATTTAATTTTTTATATTAATTAAATTATTTATTTGGTTAGTATGAGAAACTTTTAGGATATTTAGGGTTGGAAATTTCCATCTCACCGTGACTTCTTATACGGGGGAGAGCTAAGCTTATCAATAAGGAATTTAACATACAACCACACACACCGCGGTTTGAATTTTGGACCTATTGAAGAAGAGTGAAAGCCCAAACCGTTATGTTGTCCCCCTCGAAACAAATTAAAAAATATTTTAAAACTATCTAAAAAGTGTGGTTAATTAAATAGTTAGGGTGATAATACATAGTCGAGTGTGAACCAAGATTGAGTTCCATTAGGTGGCATGGAAGGAAAGTTATATTTAAAAGTCTTAATGTGAAGTCAAGATGCCTTAGCTACAAGTATGAATGCCTAAGTTGGAGATGTTGTGCATATTCCTAAAAAAATAACAAATATGACTAAGTTTGATCCAAGGAATAAATGTTACACCAAAAGTCATTATTAAAGATGAAATGGTCGAGCATGATATGATATAATGGTTCTTAAAAATAAAGGGTTAATATATGAGTTTCATATTGAATGCAAATTACTCTGAGGTTTCTTTCTAAAGGTTTTTTCCTCTTCTTTTCCAAATCAAAAGTATAGGATAAATCAATGGGTGGTAGCTCATGGTTTAAAGGGAGAGATACTCTTTAATTAAGATCATGGAGTGAAAAATGTTCTATCGAGATAAAAGTTATTAAAAAGCTTTTGGTGTGGGTTAGGTTTTTTGGACTTCCTTATTAGCTTATCAATAAGGATGTTTTGAAGAACATTATAAATTCTTTAGAGGAATTCATCAAGGAGAGACCAACTATAAAGGAGCAAAAGCAAAAGCATTTTGATGTTGCAATTGTTATGAGACTAGATACATAGCAAGAGATTGCAAATTAAATACAATGAAGAAAGAGAAAAAAAATTGGTCATGAGATAAACTTCAAGATGAAGCAAGAAAATCATATTGTAATAGAAGTTGGATTAGGTCATAGATATTACATTTCAAAGTGATAGAATTCATGATGCTTTCCAAAAACAAACAAAAGCAAACCATTGATACATGTCACCAAAGTACCACACATGAGACAAGATAAACACCAAACTTGCTTGCAAATTTGATTGATCAATTATGAATTTATAGGCTGAGAAGCCTTTACAAAACCACCGAGAAATCAAAACCCACAGTAAAAAAAATGCGTATAGATTTACAAAAGGCTGTCAAAAAGCTTGCAGCTCTAACAAACAAAAAGGTTGCATACTAACAAATTATAGGGAAGAAAATCTTATGGAAGATTTTAAAATTTGATTAATTAATTTTAATTATAAATTAATTAATCCTTATCATTCCTCCCAACCACAAAAGTATTGGACTCTAATGCGCACAAAAGGGGAGGAAGACGATACCGAATGCAAAAATTGGAAAGAACCCAAGTGGACTTGGTGGATCTCCATAATGACTAGAGCTTTAGAACCAAGAATTACCTCCAAGTTGAACAAGATGTTAGTGCATTGATGATGGTTGTTGAAGAATGATAAGATATATTGTTGGAAGCTAAAAACCCTACAAGGTGGAGGAGGCAGGATGTTAAACGATGTGAACAAAAGTTGAAACTGGTCCTCGAGTAGGAGGAGGAGGAGGAATAGAAGCAACAACAGGAGCATAAGCAACAAGACAAGATAAAAAATAAGAACATGTGCAAGTGCTCGATGAATTCTTTGCTCAAATGGTGCAGCATGTTGAGTGGTCAAAGGTGTTTTTACTTGTGTCTCCTCGTGTTTTAGGGTGTTGAAAACTAAGACAATATTTTGTACTTGATGCAAATTAGTATGGGTCTGATGTGTAGTTGACTGAATACTATGAATAAGAAAAGTTTTTTACTCATGCTAAAAAGTATAAGTATTCTAATATGCATCATATTAAGCCCTTTTATCATATTTATAAAGTTTACCGAGCAACAGACCACAACAATCCATAGGAGTGACATCACATGTTATAGTGTCTACATACTTAAGATCAAAAGCAATACATAAAATGCAAGTGTGTGTGATCATGGAAGTAGTATCATTGTCCTTCATCCAAGTGAGCAGGTGCAACTTTTCAATAATGGATAGCGCAATCAAGTTTTTCTGCAAGCCATTATCAATGATATGATTTATAGCAAAACAATGTGTAAAATGAGCATGAGTAACAAACAAATTATCACGATCTCCTACAAAGGTCTGATGACTAAGTAAGATGACATTATTGAGTCAATATTCTAACTTAGGATAAGTATGATCTTCCCCACAAGTCTTGATGGAATTTTAAAGTTCCCTTCTCAAGATATAGTACAAGCAATTATTTATTTTTCGTCTCTAGACAAGCATATCTCATGTCCCTTCTATTTACAATAATGACAAATACATTAGAAGAATAATCTAGAGAAGGAGAAGAGAAAGAAGAAGAGTGATAAGAAAGAGAAAAAGACTTTTTTGCGTAGGAGGAATGTTGCTAATGTGGAGAACTTGGATCTATGGAAGTATGTTCTAAAAAAGAAGATCTAAGAGTCAAAGATCAAGAGTTGTTGAAAAAGAAGACCGATGAACACTTGATTAGAAGGAAGATCAAGGTGCATGAGACTGAGTAAAAGTTTCTCCTCTACAAGTTGAGCTTGATTAAAAGTTGCATCAAGTGTGTCAAGTGGAGTATATTTCAACTCTTGAAACAAGTGTGTCTAAAGACCACTCTTAAACTTAGCAATAAGAGTAGGTATAAGGTCCAGTGCACAAAGCAAGATGCACAAGTTGTTGAATTGATAGATTACATGTGGTTTTCTTGTCTTAAGCGAAGCCATTGGATGAAGAAATCATCATTATAATTAGATGGATAGAATGTAGCCTTCAAGGTTGTGACCAACTGATCCCAAGTGGTGATGGGATTTTGTGTAGTTTGTTGCTCAGTGATTAAAATTTTAGCAACTCCTAAAAGTTTCAACTTAGCAAAAGGGACCTTATCATCAGGGACTTGCTTGCAAACAAACCAAGTTTCCATGTCTAAAATCCAACTATTCAAAATTCCAAGATTCATATACCCATCATAGATTTTAACCTCAATTTTGATATGAGAACAAGTGTCAGGAGTGTATACCCAAGGTGATGGAGGTTGAATTTGCATGTTATTAACTTTATCAACCAAATTACTAACTATATTAGCTAGTGTTGTTATTTTTTTTGTCTACCAATGTACCATAGCTCTTCTAGTGAATTGTAGGGAGGAAGTGTGACCAAATGAGCAAGAAGGTCACTGCTTTTGATTAAGATTGACGGGCACTACTAAAAATACGTTATTTTACAAGAGATACTTTGAGGCATAATTAATCACATTAAATAATTACAAAACTTAAAAATAGCACTTCCAATAGATCCAGCTTGGAAAAACTTTTCCAAGTATAAACAAAGATATACTTGGATACAAATAAGTGCCTCAAAATATGAGAAATACAATGTCCCTTTAGGAAAAAAAAGTTAGATTGAATTTAACCTCCTCAAGAATATATTAAAGTGCCCCCTAACTATTGATTCTACCCCCTTTATTAAAAAATAATAATAAATAGTCAAAAGGGGGTGAACAATGTTTAATTGTCTTTTGCTACCAATGACCCCCAACTATCTTGAGTATTTCTCTATTAAACATGTAGCAATTTTCAAGTAGAGACACGTCACCTAGAAATGACAACACATAAGGGCTCCTGTATTTGTTTTACATGCACATTATAGGCATACATAAAGTTGGGTTTATCCTTCTAACAAGTGATACAAATATAACCCCCATATTTTTTTAATTTATCCCCTACAAAAAATCAAAACACACCATTAAAATTAAGGAACATGATTTATGTCCTCACAAGGCATCAAAGCACACCATTCCAACAACACCATTTGTGAATGTTAACTTGTTGTCAACGTTAGGACAACATATTGAATCCATGCAAGGAGGGGGGAAGCATTGCAGACGACTAGGCAAAAGTGGTCATGTGGCTAAAGAGACTTGGAACAAAAATTTGTTGGTCAGTGAATACATGGTGCTAGTGAGAGGTGTTCACATGTTCGACGACATAACAACTCGATTCACATGCTCGTGTACCACTGGAATAACTAGTTCATCAAGAGTGGAATGAAACAACTAGAAATTCAACACAATTACCATTAGATTAATAACTTGTAAGGGATCATCACAACAACCTGAAATTAAATCCTAACTAGCAGGCTCTTTCTGTTAGCCAAAAACCAAATGCATTGTAGGTAGGCAAATTGACATGTCTACTTTTAGTTAAAAAGTTATGTCATTTTGATGTTATTTTGTAGCTATACACAACGTGTTTGACAAACTGTGTGTACATATATTCATAAAGTGACTTATGAAATGCAAATGCATGTGAAATAAAATGCAAATTAAATGACATGTAGATGAAATATAATTTAATAAAAATCAAATTATAACCTTAGTAAACTTTAATAAATTTGTTGATTTGAGAAGTTGCGGGTGATAGTTGTGAATAATGTGGTCTTAGAAACTGCTTTGGAATGACCTAGACAAGCATTATAAGGCCCCATTCAATTTTTTTAGGGGTACACAAATTGTTCACGTGTGTGCTCATTCATGGTTGTTCATAGGCTTATGTTGAAGGCTCTTGTGATACCTCGAAGATACATTCATAGAATGAGTATAATGGTTCAATGCTATTATTTATGTATTGCTATGTGTATCTTGTTGTATTGTAGAATTTTTGTGTATAACAACCATGAAGAATATGAACTCCAATTGAGTTAGATCTGTGTATACATGTGTGAGAATTGGAGTGTATTTTCTATACCTATATTATCTATGGAGTTTGATTGTTATTGTAGGTATTGTTGATTCTAGATCTATGGCAGATATGCACATCCAAAAATCATACAATCAACCATGAATTATTGCAAGGAACATACAATGAAGATATAACATGATTAATGGATAATTACACTAAAGAATAATGTCCATGCAATTAGTATGCAATTGGGAAATGGTAGGAATAAGTAGTTTGGAGTATTGAGGATTTTGTGATTGTACAGTTGAGTCACCAAACCATGCAATTAGCATTGTACCACCTAATTTTGGTATGGATACATTCATTATACACTTTGGAGTTGAAATAAGTTAATAGTCGATTGATTGATTACAATACCCAATCGTTAATTCTATGTAATTTCCAATTGAACGATTTTGGTTGATCAAACATTTGTGGAATCGTACAATTAAGTGTTATTGTACATTTGCAACTTTATAATCATATAATGTACGATTTGTGATCATATAGTGGGTTGTATATTTTGTAGAGTTGTACAGTTGGAATTGTAAAACTGTATGATTGCCTTGTTTGCATACAAAACTCTAGGAATCATTCCAAAATCTATCATCACACCCCTCATCAGGAATACCACCACTCATGCTACATGCACCAAAGACAATTGGATGCTACTAAACATAATCAATTTGCAATCCTATAAAAATTACTCATTGGTGCCTCCTCCAATCAGATGGTCACTCCACATGCTTAATAAAAGTAGTTATGGGTGGTTATCAGATGATTGTTGAGCTAGGTTAGACATGCTCATCTCCAATAAGGCTTTAACAATCCCATGAAATTGCTCCCTCAAATAATCTAAAAGTATCATGGATAGGATATGTGGTCATTTCACCAATTTTACTATATCATGAACTCCACGAAGATGTCTCCATAAAGTAGCTTCACATTTGAAGAAACAAATATCCGTCGCATTGCTATCATGGAAAATCTAGAGTAACAAGTGAATTGTTGGTGCTTAGATGCAATGTGTTAAAACCTAATGATGAATAGCATAATATGATAAAATTACAGCTAGTAGGTAGAATTGGCACCAACCATTCATCAAAATTTGCCATGTGAATCAAGGAAACTATCATGTACTAATACTCCAAAAAAGGAGTCACCAATTATTTTATGTGTATCTGGTGTGCACTATGTGGAACTAAGTAGGAGCTATGACAGGGCAAAAACAACCAGAGGAGAAAGCTTAAAATAATTGGTGTAGGGTTTGTCGATGCCATCCACAAAATCTTATGCTACCAATATCCCCAATATATTAGAGGTGAAATGAAGGGGTTGATAGGCTTTTGATGTGTCGCAAATGACATTCTACAATGTCCAAGGGAGCCTTAAGAGTTGTGAGGCTGAGGCAATGCATCGAGACAAGGGAGGTGGGGTGGGATCATCCTTTGGCTTGTAGTAGGGGGAAGCATGGCTTTGATTTTATGCTTTAACCATGTACAACATCTATAAGGAAGTGGTATGTCCGGGTGATGCAATCTATGTGTGTTGGTCCAGCACCAGAGACTACAACATATCTTGGACATGAATGTGTGATGAGGTTGAATCCTTGTCATGGCATGTTGACATCAGGAGAAGCCGCAATATGCAAAGATAGTTTTGTAGAGGCGTTGAACTTTGTTATTGTCCTGATAAATTTCTTGCACAGGTTGTTGTGCAGCAATGATGTAATCAAATTATTTTTATGTACATATATCTCCTCCCAACTAATGGCATCTTATAGTGGCTCAAAGCAGCTATGGTTTTGTAGAATTTAGGGGTTGCAAATACTAAGTGTTATGATATAAGACAATGCAGTTATATGTATACTTCTAGAATATCCTAGCAAATATTGAGCATACTCTCAATTTTAAGATCAAAACAATGGTCATGACTAATGCTCCTCCTACGATGGGTTTTATAACTTGGTTAGATCCATGTGATGGGCATTCATGCTAAGGCCATGGAAAAATCATTGCTCCAAGGTCTCCAAAGATCCTTTTTCCTCCTTTCTATGTCAAAAATAAATTCGTTTTTACATCCTATCCTTTTAACCCCTGGCTACCTTAACCATTTTTTGTTGTATATCCTTAGTTTCTCATCATTGCACTAGTGTGGATCATAATCAAGTTGAGTTTCCTTGGCCCAACTTGATTTTCCCTCTAAAATTCAAGGGGGTACACCAAGGCATGGAAACATTTAATATTTCCTAAAATATGAATTTTAACATCACTTCTAAGTAAATAATCACAACATCAATAATATTGCATCACTAACCATAAGCATCAATAAATCTTCTTATCTCAAAATTGGGGTATCTATGTTAGTTTTTGATGCCTTTATTATGTAATATATTCAACAAAAGTGGAAAATGTGGACACCTAATTTTGAGCATAGGGCTAATATTCAAGTTTGTTAACTCCTTCATCATTCAACCTTTCAATTAGCCAAAATGGGTTAGCCATAATCATGTTGAATTTTAAGTACTTAATGTGCTCAGAATAAAAGTTTTGGGACATGAGTGAAATATTGTTGATGATTTTTTGACCTGAAAACACTTTTGCCAAACTTTTTACTTTTGACCTTTCCCACTCAGTCAATAACCTCCAATGGTCATGATGATAAAATTTACATTGTGAAAGTATTTCCAATATTTTAGTCAATTAGTGTTTTTGACTATCATGCTCCAAAACAAACAAAAAAACACTTTTTATACCCTCCATTATGCCCACCATTAGTAGATTAGATCCCTAAGATCTTATTTGCAAATCCCAAAAAAAATTCTAAATCTAAGATTTTTCATTTTCATTCTTACTCCATTAATGACATCTTGGTTTCATTTAAAATTCCTACCATATCTAATCCTATCATCTTCAATGCAATTCTTCCTCAAGGAGCCATGGGTTCCTATAAAACTAGCACTTGGGTGACCATTTCATCAAGAGTTTTAGAGTAGCAATATTTTGTTAAAATCTCTATAGAATCATAGGGATTTATCACTTTGCATGGTAAGGCTATACCAAAATTTAGCCATAATCTTGTGAAGGCCATCCTTGTAAATACTCAAACTCTTGTTCTTACAAGCACCTAGGCAATCAAGTCTCCAAGAAATCAAGCCTCTAAGAAATATTCAAGCATTCAAGTGCCCAAGCTCAAGCTTTCAAGTGACCATAATCAAGCCAAAAATCTTTCAACAAGCTTCTACAAATAAAGGAAAACAACCTCACATCTTGGGTTATGCTCTTCCCTCTTATTTGATTTTGGTACTCTTTTGTCTTGCAACTCTAAGATTTTATCATGTTCCATGTTGGCTAATACTACACGTTGTATTTGCATCTAGTTAGCATCTTGTTTTGCCATCTTGAGCTTTATTTAAATCAAACAAATATATATTTTTTGTTATTTGATAGAGTCTCTATACTCCTAAGTTAGAGACCTTCATTATACCTTTCATTGAGTTAGATTATCTTTCATCTAATCTTGCTTCGATGCTCTCAGAAGTGAGATCACATTTAGATTGTAGGTCTAATGGTGCTATCACTTTATACTTTACAAAAAGCAAGCATCAATTCAAAGTGTTGATGGTGTTATCACCATCCAATGACACTTTCACCACTTACCATTTATTTTATACATTTATTATTTCTAGCATTTTTTTCATCTGTTTGAATAGGGGCTTGATTTTTGTTTAAGGGAGTCCAAATTTCTCTACTAGCTTAGACAAGCCCCTCCACCACTTATCATATATTTTACTATCTATTTTGTAGGGAAACAAAAGCACCATCAATAGTAAAAGTGCCAACGTACTTTTATGGACTAGTGGTACTTCTACCTTTATGGTAGAAATAAGTTTTTTTGCTCCATAATATTTTTTATTTTGGCATTAAGACTCAATATTTGTCTACTATATTGTTGAATTAGTCTCTATTTTTTGTTTATTTAATAAAATAAGCAAAAAGAAAAAGAAATAACTAGTTTGGCCTTAATAATATAGATCAATTTTAATTTTTTTTAAGCAAAAAACCCCTTGCGGGGCCGCCTTGGTCTGAGAGACCACGAACAGGGGATTCTACACCGTCAAAGTCACCCGGAGTCGCACCCGACCCTGCCCGCACCAACATTATCAACTGGATTTTGGGTACACAATTCAGCTTTTTAGTAGGGTGGAGATTCGAACCTGGGACCTCCCTTGGAAAATTGCCCTCTCCTCTCCAACTCACCTACAACACTTGGGTATATAGGAGATCAATTAAATCCTTAATATTTGTCATCATATAAAAATCACATATAACTACATTTAGGACTTATTTGCTACATCTTTCTTGCACTATTACCTCCTAGAATAATTTTTTCAATTTATTTCATTATTGAAAAGCAAAATCATATTAGCTTTAGGCCTTGATTGTTGTATTTGTATATTGCATTAGGTCTACATTAAGGTTAAGCTTAGTAAAAGAAGTATCGTAGGAGGAATTTAGGTTGTATTCAAACTAATCCATCAAACATTAAGCTCCAATATCACAAAATATCCCTAATATTGAGGTGAGAAGAGGGAGAATCATGGTGGATCCCCTAAGGTGTTGAGGATACTTAGGCTTGATAATTTTTATCCTAAGTTATACTATTGTAGTGCATTTTTATGCATTGATGTAATAAGTGAAGGTATAGTATACCTCATGTACGTTTTGCATTTACTTGTTTTAGGTTTTTTAGAACTGTTAGATGGCATTTATTTTCTAAACAGCTCTTAGTTGTGTGCACTATGTTTGTGATCGAGCGTTATCCCTATTTAGCACTCTGTTACAGGTTGTTTTAAAACTCACAATTGCATTTATGTTTTCTTATATATTGCATATCATGGAATAAGAAACTCAACTTCACTTTGGGTTTTCATTTTTGTATCACTGGTAATCAGAGCCAAGGAAGGAGACCTATTTGCAATTGTGTTAAATTTGGCTTTAAAGCTAGCCGCGTCGCTTTATGAAGCTCGTGGTGATAGAGGGCAGCCATTCTCCTGCACCCATTTCTGACAGAGACGTTAGAGGGTTAACCCAGATGGGTAACATTCCTTGCCTCGTTGCATGCAGAAAGTCGCTCAGATTAGATTTGTCTTGTAGCAGGAGGAGTTATGAGTTTTGAAGTTTTTTAGCATAAAACATTTTGCATCGAGGTGAAACCTTAAGTCCACTAAGGTTTTCGATTTGATTATTATCGTCCCATTATTGGCCTTCAACGACATTGTGTACATTCCGACGATTAATTTTATTTTTCACTAAAGTTTTTGAAGAAACTTACGATGGTTCATATTGGGTGAACGTGCCAGAATCATTTTTGGCATCCACCTCTATTTTGAGGTATGCATATCATTTTAATTTTGGTTGCGTGGAGGAAATTCAGGCCAAGGTTTGGCCAAAATTAAGGCACTATGTACGGAGACCACCAGTTATAGCCAGCGAACCAAGTGCAGTTCATTCTTGTTGAATCCATCACATCGTAGATGCACTAGAAGACACCAATGCTAGTTGTGATCTCATACCATTGCAAAAGGTTTTTCGGTGACCGTTTGTCTTAGTAGCCATCATGGAAGATCTACCAGCAATCGCAAGAGTCCGATATTCTCACAAATATTTTCCACTACACCACCAATTATTCCTACTAAACGATGTTGATGTCCCTACTAAACAACTGTGTGGATCAACATTGAAATTCCTATTAAGGCCGCATGATTAAAGTTTACTTTCGTGTGACTTTGGAAAGCAAGATAATTAATCCCATCAGGTTTCTTTGCTATCACGATGTATTTATGCTACGAGGAGAAAATGTTGGAAGGTGATGATGTTTGGAGGAGCGTAATATCATTGGAGGATGTGAAACAATAATTTTTCCTATGTAGCCGTTCAGGGAGCAGGCCACACACTATTTGAATATTATCGATGATCCTAAATTGTTGGACATCGTTCAATGTTGGAAGAAGACCACGACAGTTTGCAGGTGTAAAGCATTCGGGGAGGACGTGGAAAATTTAAACTCGTCCTAAGTTGCAATGCATAATTAATTAGGCCATGAAGAAAGACATTTGCCAACCAATTTGGCTGATTTCTAAGGTCCAACGCAGTAAATCAACTATTAACCACGTGGAAATTTCCTACCGCATGGAGAAACAGTGGAAGGCAACGCAAATTGAGAACAGGTATAAGTTGACATTGTGGAGTTGTAAATAATTGGAGGACATCGCCCACTGACTCAATACTTCAAACAATATCATTCACAAAATTGCAAGATCATGATGCCTTTCCGCTGCGAAAACCATCGACGACAAGCGTGTAGAGAGGCGTGTGAAATCATCAAATTTCGGTATGATTTAATTTTTACTGCTAAGGTTGTAAACACTGCACATTATTTTTGAGCCATGAGCATGCAAAGGAATCTGGTCAAGAAATAAAAATATTTTATTTTCCTTACGCACTGATCGAATGATACAAACAATTTGCACATCATTCGAGGATTGCCCGATAACAAACAAAATGCACAATTTTGTTTTGTGCATTTTTAGTCCCACACGGACTATGTATGGACCGTCTAAGCATTTCAAAAAAGAAGAACACACAGAAGGATTGGTGTCTAGCAAAGCTAGACACACTGCACACGTAGCCAATTGGTCACGCGCTTGTGCTTGACACCGCACGGTGTTAATTGACCGTCAAAATAGTTTGTGACATGCTGCACCCAAACAGTTTTATCTGCTACACTACGGAAATTGAGCGGAGGGTAGTTGGCACACCAATTTTTTTCTACAAGCTACAAAATTGGAGGTGAATTTTTTTTAATTTTTGCATATATATTCTATTTTTGCAAAAATTAGAAATATTTCACTTTTTAGGTCAAAATTTTTTTTGCATTAGGGGAAAATTTTTGAGTTTTAAAGTGCAAATTTTTTGTGAAAATTGGAAAAAGGAGTTGAAATTTTAGCACTAAACTCACCCTATTTTTGCAAATTTCAAGAGGAAAATTTTGTGATTTGAGTCATTATTTTGCAAACCTATACTGGCATACACTAGAAAACAAATGGTAAATGATCTTGCACAACAAGTAGCCAACATTGCCACTATTGTTGGTGACTTAATGGATAGAGTAAAAGATATTGTTGTAGCTTCCTCTCCACAAGATGTCAAAATCTACAACAATAAATTTGCCAACAAAATCAAATGTGATGTGAAACCTTATGATGGATCCCGCAATCCTGATGTATTGTCTACTTGGATCTTGGATATGGAGACTTGGTTCTCATATGTCGAGCTCCAAGAAGAAGACCAATTACCTTTGGCAAGGGTAAGACTT
Organism: Wollemia nobilis; assembly: GCA_028583015.1. Classification (NCBI taxonomy): domain Eukaryota; kingdom Viridiplantae; phylum Streptophyta; class Pinopsida; order Araucariales; family Araucariaceae; genus Wollemia; species Wollemia nobilis. The sequence goes on along the minus strand of JAQPPZ010001056.1, from coordinate 4,258,369 downwards.
ACAGGTTTAGCACAAATGTTGGTTTCTGATGGCACAACTAAGGTCAACAATTGGAAAGAATTAGTGGCACTCTTGAAAGAAACATTTTTTCCACCTAACTACCAGGCAGATCTAAGGATCAAATGGTATAGGTTAAAGCAAGGTTTTAATATGCCAGTTTTTGATTACATTTTTTAGTTCAATAAGCTTAGAGTTCTTTCTGGAATCACTTCTTCAGATCAAGAGCTTATTGAAAAATTTGTAAGTGGTTTGCATGATCCTATAATGAGAGAGATGAAATTCATTCCATTTGTCTCATTGTCATCGACATTCAAGCATGCCATCTTAGCGGAGGAGAAAGTTGGTGGTTCTTACAGGTCACGACCGTCACAGGAAAGCTCTTCCAAAGGTTCGAATCAGCACCAACAAAAGGTGAAGAACTCCTCTTCCCCTAATTCTTCTACTCCTCCCCATTCATCTAAATCTCATTCTTCCTCTTCTAGCTCTAAAAATTCTTCTTCTTCTACATTGTATTGTGCTTATTGTAAAAAGAATGGTCATACCAAAGCTAATTGTTTTATACTTGGGAGAATGAAGAAGAAATCCCTTTTTGTAAAGTCAAATGAGGACACACAAGATGGTCCCATTGTGGCTACAGGGAGAGAGGAAGAATATCCTACTTTGAAGGGTAAACTCAACAAGGTTACCCTTATGACAAATGTTTCTGCTCATGGGGGTCGTGACCATTTGTTTATCACTAAGGCCCACCTTACACACAATGTTTCTGTTGATTGTATCATAGATAACGGCTCGTAGAAAAATTTGATTGCGAGATCCATTGTCAAGAAGTTGAAGCTCCCCACAAAACCACATCCTCAACCCTATGCACTTGGGTGGAAGGATGTTGACTCTACTTCAGACATCACACACACTTGCACCATGTCTTTTACCTTTGGTGATAAATTTGTGGATAAGGTTAGGTGTGATGTCACAGATATGGATTGTTGTGGAATGTTGTTGGGTAAACCCTATCAATATGATAGGAATGTTGTATACCATGCTAAAAAGAACACCTACACATTGGAATTGGATAACAAACAATATCTGGTGGAATGCACTAAGGACACATCTAATCTAGTGCTAAGTTGTAGGTAAGCTCGCAAAGCAGTAAATCAAGCACAAGAGTTGGCACTCATATTCATAAGACCCACACAAAAAGAAGATCAAGCACAAACTTCTAAGTTCCACACAAAGAATGCTTCACTTCAAAATATTCTACAGTCACATCAGATTGTGTTTAATGAACCCACCACTCTACCATCAGAGAGAGATATTAATCATAGCATCGAAATCATTCTAGGTGTATCACTTCCAAATGCACCCATGTACAGACAATCAGTGCTACAAATGGATGAAATCAAACACCAAATTGAGGACTTGTTGGAAAAAGGATTCATTAAGCCTAGCACTTCTCCTTGTGCTTCCCCTATTCTTTTGGTGCTAAAGAAGGATGGCTCATGGAGACTTTGTATTGATTTTCATGCATTGAACAAAATAACAATAAAAAATAGATATCCTCTCCCTCGCATTGATGACTTGCTAGATCAACTTCAAGGGGTAAATTTTTTCTCTAAAATTGATCTTAAGAGTGGTTACCATCAAGTAAGGGTTCAAGCAGAAGACACTTGGAAAACAACATTTAAGACTAAATTTGGGCTCTTTGAGTGGTTGGTGATGCCCTTTGGTCTTACAAATGCACCTGCAACCTTCATGAGGTTGATGAATGAAGTGTTTAGGGACAACCTAGACAACTTTGTGATCATATACTTGGATGATATCCTTGTATATTCTACTACTTGGAAGGTACACTTGCAACACCTAGATCAGGTTCTCCACACCCTTGAGAAGAACCAACTTTTTTCTAACCTTCCTAAGTGTTCATTTGCCCAAACTTCAATCTCCTATCTTGGCTTCATAATAAATCAACAAGGAATCCATGTAGATCCCGCAAAGGTAGAAGCACTCCAAAATTGGCCAACTCCCTCCTCTGTCACTGATCTTAGGAGTTTCCTTGGACTTGCGAATTTCTATCGTAAGTTCATACCTGGCTACTCTACCATTGCTCATCCCTTGCACCATCTCACGAAGGCCAAAGTTAGATTTCATTGGATCAAGGAACATGACCAAGCCTTTGAGACCTTGAAACACAAATTGTGCACTACTCTTGTTCTTGTCCTTCCCAACCTTTCTCATCCATTTGAGATAGAGATAGATGCCTCATAGTTTGCAATGGGAGCTATTTTGAAGCAAAATGGGCACCTTGTGGCATATAATTTTGAGACATTCTTAGTTGCCAAAAGAAACTACTCCACATATGACAAAGAGTTGTATGCATTGGTCCAAGCCATCAAATATTGGAGACATTATCTTCTTGGGAAAGAAACAATTGTCCACACAGATCACATGCCTCTCAAGTTTCTTCAATCACAAACCAAGATTGAGGAAGCTAGACACATGAAGTGGGCCACTTACTTGCAACAGTTCCACTTGGTCATCAAGTACAAGAAAGGAACAACTAATACAGTGGTTGATTGTTTGAGTCATCCACCCATGGCTCAAGCTTTGACAACAATTGTGACTACCTCCCATATTGGATTTTAGACTTGGCCACCTCTTTATGCTCTTGATCCAGATTTTAGCAAGGTTCATCATCATCTTGTACACCCTTCATCTTCCAACCTCACTCCTTTTCAGGACTATCACATGAAGGATGGACTTTTGTACAAGTTAGACAAACTTTGTGTACCACAAGAGCATAGGGTTTCTCTCCTCAAAGAAGCCCACTCAACTCTTTATGGAGGTCACTTTGGAAAATAAAAAACACTCCACCACTTACAATGGTTCTTCTACTGGCCTCACATGCAGAGAGATGTCCTGCGATTCTTGAGATAGTGTGTCGTATGTTGTCACTCCAAATCAGCAAATAGGAAGTTGGGCTTGAGTGTTCCTTTACCCATTCCTTCACGTCCTTGGGAGAGCATATCCATGGACTTGGTGAGTGGATTTCCCTTGATAGTAAGGCAACATGACAGTGTTTTTGTGGTTGTGGACCGATTCAGTAAGATGGCCAAGTTTATTCCATGCAGGAAGACTAGCACAACACCTGACTTGGCACAAATTTTCTTTGAGATAGTGTGGTGATCCTTTGGCCTCCCCACTAGCATTGTTTCTTATAGAGATCCACACTTTGTGGGACACTTTTGGAGATCTTTGTGGAAAATTTTGGGAGTTTCCCTTAATTTTTCCATGACTTTCCACCCTCAGTCAGATGGGTAGATCGAAGTTGTGAATCGTACACTAGTGCAGAGTTTGAGGATCTACCACCACACCTCACCGACAAAGTGGGATTTGAGCCTCACTCACATAGAGCATGCATATAATATAGTGGTTCATAGTTCCACATCACATTCACCATTTGAGGTTTATCTCGGATTTCAGCCACTTGCACCATATGAGTTACCTCTTGCCTTGCCCTCTCCCACCACTGCACACATGGAGAAGGAGCAAGATAAGGCAACCTCTTTCATACAACATTTGTAGAGCCTCCAGGCTAAGGTGACATAGATCCTACAAAGGACTCAATAGTAACAGAAGAAAGTGATGGACAAGCATCGCATTCCTCATCCTTTTCAGGTTGGTGATAGATTTTGGCTTCACTTGGACAAACGACATTTTTAGAGAAGGCACATAGCAAGCTCAAGCCTCTTCACTATGGGCCATACACCATCATTCAATAGATCTCTGAGAATACATTTCATTTGGACCTTCCTTCACATCTTGGCATCCATGATGTTGTCAATGTGGATCTTTTGAAGCCATATCAAGACTCTACTTTGGAGACTACACCTGTCATCAACCATCCAGTAGATGTGGTATCTAACTTTCAACTTTCGCTTGATACAGATAGAGTTTTCGACATGAAGACTCATCAGACTCGATAGGGTTCTACCACTTCCTACCTTGTCGCCCATCACGGTCAGCTTCCACACCAGGCACGTTGGATCTCTCACCATCATATGGCTCGTGATCTTCCAGATTTGTTGAGAGCATTGGGGTCCAATGCTTCTATGGTTGGGAGGAGTGTTGAGGATACTTAGGCTTGATCATTTTTAGCCTAAGTTATATTATTGTATTGCATTTTTATGCATTGATGTAATACGTGAAGGTATAGTATACCTCACGTAAGTTTTGCATTTACTTGTTTTAGGCTACTATTAGAATTGTTAGATGGCATTTGTTTTCTAAATAGTTCTTAGTTGTGTGCACTATATGATCGAGCATTATTCGTATTTAGCACTCTGTTACAGGTTGTTTTAATGCTCTCATGATTGCATTTATGTTTTCTTATATATTGCATATCATGGAATAAGAAACTTAGCTTCACTTTGGGTTTTCATTTCATTTCTGTATTATAAGGGGTCTTTTTTAATATTCTTTTCCATCTCACACACTTGTAACAAAACAACTTTTAAAAATAGGAGTAGCAACAACTTAGGAATGTGAAATAGAAATACTTAACAAGGAGAAAAACTAAAATAATATAGCAAGAAAATTAATATGACAAACTATAGATTCTAGTTTCTAAATGAATGCAAATCCTAGTCACTCATAGAGGCTAAAGTATCATAACCACTTGGAGGGGGTAAATTCTCATATGTGCATTAGAGGAAACTTAAGAGAGCAAGTAGAAAATGATATCTCAACTATAGTATAACTCCTTTATTTATGCATAAAAATAACCAATAACCCAAATCCTAATTCTCAAGGGGTGACTAACCTAATCCCAGGGCCCAAGCTAACAATAATGAAGATAGCCATTTGTAATGAAGATAGGGTTTAAGGGATTTAGTCTTGGGCAAATCTTGCATGAATTTGATTTTTCTAGGGTCTATCTTGACTCCTTCCAAAGATATGTTATGTCTTAAGTATCCTACCTCATGGACCCCAAAATAATATCTAGATCACTTTATGAATAATCTTTTATATACATTAGGTGGAGAAATTACTAAAAATAAGATAAATAAGCTTTATAGGTCTTATGGTAAGCTAAGATATCATCAAATAAGACTAGCAAAAATATAAAAAAGGGCAAAAAATAGAATTTATGAGGCTCTAAAAGTGGAAGGAGTATTAGTAAGTTTTAAGTGCATAAACAAGAACAAATATTGACCTTTATGTGTACACAAATCCATCTTAGAAATATCCTCTTATCTAACCCTAATTTTATGGAATGACAAATGCAAGTCAATATTGGTAAAGTATTTAGAGCCACGTGGTTTAGCTATCCAATCTCAATAATAAGTATAGGCACATTATCTTTTATGATGATTTTGTTGAGAGGTAAAAAATTGCATACATGCACCAAGAATTATTGAATGCTATTTTTTCACATTTTCCATATTGGGGTTCTAGGATCATTACACTATCAAGATTCAAGGCTTCATAAAACAACAATGTGTCAATAGGTTTATTTAGATAACATGCATAATGTTTTTGATATTAATACAACCAAAAACTTGGGACTCTATATCAATAATAGGATCCAAGACAATTAAAGGTGCTAATTACCAATGGGACCATGGCCCTATGTATTGAGGAATATTACATTATTTGGTACATGCTAATGTACCCCCATGGTACCTTCATGGTACAATTGTAAATATGTAATATATTAGGGTTGAGTCTATAGTTTATGTGAGTGATTTATATTTCCTCTTTCATGTAAGTGTCAATGTGCAGGAAATGCACAAGTGTCATGTAAGTTAGAGTGCAAGAGTGTATTGAGAGAATGTGCACAAGTGTCTTGTATGTAAGTGTGAAAATATGTAATGTGAGGATGTGCACAAGTATCTTAGATTAGGAGTGCATGTAGAAGTGTGCAAGTGTCATAGAGTCAAGTGTGCATGTAAGAAGAAAGTGAAGAGTCTAGTATGCAAGTGGCAAGATGATAAGCCAAAGGTCATGGGACTTGTCATATGGAGAGCAATAGTCAAGTACTTGAAGAGTCACATTACTATGGCTATATTATGGAGACAATGCTCCATGAGAAAGGAATCTGATTATATGATTATCTAATTGTAAGAGATATAGAAAAGGAATAAAGCTTGTATACATATTTTGAGCAATTAATATTGTAAGTTTTCTTCATGCATAGTACATGAATGATTTAGGCCATTTACATTCATATTTGATTTTATAAGTGAATGTTATTTTCATATTTATTGTCAATGATATATTTTTTTCTTCATTATTTATTTATTTTTTTTGGATAATAAGGGGTTGTACTCGGGTCCCCCACCCTTGACAAATTACATCTCTCTTCTTTAGAGCTTGAGAGTTTACAAATAGATACACTTCTCATCTCAATTGAGATGCTATAGCTAGAAACCTACATCATTTTACATAAAATGTCTGAATTCTTGATTTTCATTTTTTGGATCTTTTCAAATTTTTGTATGAATACAATTAATCCAGAATTTAGCATCTTTCTTGACATTTTCCTATAGCAGCCTTCACAATGCCAAAACTTCACCTCTACTATCTATGCCTTGCATCTTAGTAGAGTAATATTTCCAAAACATCGCACTATCATAGTCCGCTTTACCAAATCTGGATTGCTAGTTTCCTTCCTGAAACACAAGTGCAACCACAAAAATTATAATAAATAGTCTAAATGAAAACACATTATTGTTACAAAATAAAGCAGATATTACCAATGGAAAACATTAAAGTAAATCTTAATCATTAATTGATTCAGGCAATCAACATTTTCTTGTCAGCTTCAACTAAACTTTCTACTTCCTCTAACCATGGAAAGGAGAATTTAACTTCACGATCCTCAATCAAAACCCCTCTATTGGCTAGCTTATCTGCACATTTGTTTCCTTCCCTTAATATATGTGTAAACCTGATTTCTTCAAACTCTTTAGCAAGATCTTGAATTTCCACAATTATCTCTTGTATGTTCCATGGAGCCTTTGCTTTCCTCAAAATTGCATTTATTACTATGAGAGAATCACCTTCCATCCATACTCTATTCCATTTCATTTGTTTACATATTTTTAACCCTTCTAAAGCTGCCCAAGCTTCAACTTCATTATTTGTCTTAAATCCACTATTGAAAGCATAATGAGACAAAATCTCTCCTCTATTATTTCTAATTATTCCTCCTCCTCCTGTTGGTCCTGGATTTCCTTTAGATGCTCCATCAAAATTCAATTTAACCCACTCCACATCTGGTGGTTTCCACTTTATATTCTTTGCCTTCTTTTTGCTTCTCTTGTACCCAACATCATAATTCCATTTAATGACTTGACTCCATCTATCAAGGCTCTCTGCTTCCAAATTAGGGATTGGGTGAGTTGATAGGGTTGGTTTAGACTCCTCTATGGCTAAACATATCTTCTTTTTCATTACCTCTAAACTGCTTTCCTTTCCTTTAAATATTCTTCTATTCCTTTCTAGCCATATAGTCCAAAGTATTGTATCTTTTGATATATCCCATATTGTCTGTAAAGCCTCACTTTTATAAGTGCTCTACCATTGCTTTAACCAATCTTCAATTCTGCTATTCATCACCATGCATTTACCAAACATATTAAGAATCCATTGCCATAGATTCCAGACTATTGAGCAATGTCCCAAGAGATGGTCTATACTCTCCTCCTTTTTACAAAAAACACATTGAGAGGGGCCATGAAAACCCCTTTTCATAAGGTTATCCCAGGATAAAATTCTTCTATGACCTACTAGCCAAACAAACATTTTGACTTTAGGAATGCTTGGGCTATCCCAAATATCTCTCCATATTCTAGTGACATTATTATTTTGTTGGTGTTGTACATTATATCCACTTCTTGTTGTGTATTCTCCTGAGCTATTCAACTCCCAAATCAATTTATCCTTGGCTCCCCTCGGAATAATCACAGTTGTTATCTTTCTACTCAATTGCCTCCTAGCATCAATGTCTTGTATACTTGTAAAAAAATCTTCTTTCCATTTGTATCTTCCTTCTCGATCCTTGTACAAAATGTTTGAAACCCTATCACCATATTTGTCTTGAAGCAATCTCATCCAAGGTTTCAAAATTGGATCTAAATTGAGTGGTTTTTTATCACACCAAGTATCCATCCAAATAGAATTTTTTCTCCAGTTCCCACCACCCATCTTAAACCTTTAATCATAAGATCAATAGATTTTTTTAAACCATTCCAAAGAGCAGAACCATTTGGTAGAGAGAATGCAGTAAATATTAAACTTGGGTCATTGGGATCAACATACTTAGAAGAATTCTTGCCCATTGTCTTTGACTCTCTTTGTACAATCTCCAGATTACTTTTCCCCTAAGAGCTAAGTTTGCATCTGTAAGAACTCTTAAACCAAGACCTCCCCTAGTTTTATCATCACACAACTTGCTCCATTTCACCAAAGGAAATTTCCTTTTATCATGTAAACCTGACCATAAAAAGGATCGCATAATATAGATTAAACTTTTTTCAACTGATTTTGGCATAGAATACAATGACATATAATATGTTGGAATGGCTTGTAAGACTGACTTAATTAACTGCACTCTTCCTGCTAACGATAACCATCTACCTTTCCAAGCTGGAAGTTTATTCTAAACTTTACTAATAACTGGATTCCATAAATCTATCCTCATTCTCCCCTCAAATAAAGGCATCCCTAGATAAGTTGTTGGTAAATTTGCCTCCTCCATTTGAAGCAACCTACAAATTCTTGCTTTGATATTAGCAGGAGTGTTAAGGAAGTAAATTTTGGATTTAGTCCTATTAACTTTTTGCCCTAAAGCTCTTTCATACTCTTTTAAAAAGTTATTCAAAGCTCTAGCCTCATTTATCCTTGCCCTTCCAAAAAGGGTTGTATCATCTACAAATTGTTGATGGGTGATGTTATCGATGTTATTACTAACCTTAAGTCCACTTATAAGCCCATATTTGTAAGCCTTCTTTAAGTTCCTACTCAAAACCTCTACCATAATAATGAACAAATAAGGAGATAGAGGATCTCCTTGTCTAAGGCCTCTCTTGGCTTTAAAATATTTTGTTACTAACCCATTGACCAACATTGAATAAGAAATTGTAGAGACACAAGCTTTAATCCATCTAACCCATTTCTTCTCGAAACCAAACTTTTCTAAAACTGCAAAAAGAAAATCCCATTTAACCCTATCATAGGCTTTACTCATATCAAGTTTTAAGATCATTGCTTTCTCTTTTCTTGAAGTTGTTGAATGTATAACTTCATGAGCTACTATGATCCCATCCAAAATTTGTCTCCCTTTCACAAATCCTCCTTGCTCTTCTGAAATGATTTTGTCTAACAATGGCCTTAATCTATTCACCATCACTTTGGAGATAATCTTATATGCCATATTACATAGGCTTATGGGTCTAAAAGAATCAAACAATTCAACATCCTTCTTTTTGGAATTAGGGTAAGATATGTTGCATTTATTTTATAAGGTATGTATTGTTTTACCCTAGACTGTTCCACTACCACCAATAAAGAATCCTTCACTATATCCCAATTATGTTGGTAAAAAGTTGTAGAGAGCCCATCTGGACCTAGGGATTTATCCTTATTAAAAGAGAAAAGAGCTAAATGAACTTCTTCTAGAGTAATAGGCTCCATCAGTTTCCTATTGTCTTCATTCGTTATAACTGAAGGAACATCTTGAAGAAGTTTATCATTAAGAACTTCGGTCTCCTCTGAACCTAGAATATTATGATAAAAAGACTTTACCTCTTTTCTAATTTCACTTTGATCTTCAATCCAAACCCCTTCTATTGATTTAATTCTACTAATTCTGGAAGTTGATCTCTGTACTATAGCCATCCTATGAAAAAACTTTGTATTTTTATCTCCTTTTAACCAAGTCTGTCTTGATTTTAATCTCCAGAATTTCTCTTCCTTACTCAAAATATTATGATATTCACTAAGCAACTCCCTTTCCTCTGAGCTTGGATTATTATCATCACCTTTTTGGAATTTTGAAAGTTTATCTTTTAGTTCTTCTTTCTTCTCAAAAATATTTCCAAAGGTGTTCTTGTTCCATTCTTTTAATCTAGATGTCATAGATTTAATTTGATTTGGAAGAGCATACAACCCACCATTACCTAAAGAATTCCACGTTTGAGCTATCATATCAACAAATTGAGGATGGTCTTCCCACATCTGCTCATATTTAAAATATGATATTTTTTGAATTCACTTACCACCATTTTAACTCTTATTGGCCAGTGATCTGAACCAATCCTTGTTAAGGTATTAATTTTAGCACAAGTTCCTTCATCTAGCCAATGATCTGAGAGAATGCATCTATCTAATTTTTCTGCTATTAGGTTCTGGCCTCTCCTATTGTTGGTCCAAGTATAGTTGTCTTCTTCAAACTCAACTTCCCATAGATTATTGTTTTGAATAAAAGTTGAGAAATCTTTCATACTTTGGGTCAATTTCCTAATTCCCCCAAATTTTTCATCCAACTTGGTTATGGCATTAAAATCTCCAATGATCATGAATCGGGTTTCTTGGTCTTTACTTCTCATAAAGGCTTCAATCCCACTCCAAACTTCTAATCTACCTGACTGAGTTGTAGGTCCATAGACATTGATAAGGATGAAATGAATATCTGCAAAGTAGCAAGTGACTAAAGAGGCTATCCAATGCCTAGTTTTATGAATGGTTACACAAGAGGTTCTAGAAGGATTCCAACAAGTTAGAATTCCCCCTATCGCTCCTTCAGAATCCATAGCATCCCATTCACATCTTGCCCATACTGCTTTCATAGTTTTTGAAACTTCTTCTTTTGTCATTTTAGTTTCCTGGATACAAAGAATATCAGGTTTATTACTTAAACATAGGTCCCTAATACACCTCTGCTTTGAGGGGGCATTAGCACCCCTTATATTCCATGAGATGATAATCATGTCTCATTAGGGGCTTTTGGCCCTGCCTGCGTATTACCAATATCATTTTGTTGTTTGGTAAAGAGAAGTTCAACCAACTTAGTTTGTGTTCCCTTTCTCTATGTTTGCTCTTGCTTCCCTGGATCTTGCTTGATAATTTGAGGGTTTTCCTCTTTTTGCCTTGCCTATATCAAGAGTAGGTCTTATTATTCTATTCCTCAATATTCTTTCACAATTTTATTTTTCATCATATTTATCCTCTCCTGGCTCTATTATAGAAGCTTTTGACTTGTTCTGCTCATTTTCTGGTATTTCCTTATTAATGGTAGAGGTATTAACTTCTAAAACTGCATTTTCTTTACCAATTTTTTCTCCTGAATGGTGCATGGTACTTCAAGAGAGTCTTCAAAATCTGATGAGACACATTCCTTAGGTTCATCGAGAATGTTCTTCCTTAAATTAGGATCATATTGAATAGATGGTTCCTTGTTAATATGTTGAAATTGTTGTACTGTGTCCTCTAAGTTTTGATCTACTTTTTCTTCATAGGCTAAAGCCTCAAAAGAGTTGGTATTTCTTCCAATATCCTTCCTTATTGGTCTCCACTATTTATTTTCTTTTATTTTTCTAGATCTATTTTTTGGAAGTTGAAAACCATCTTCATCCATAACCATTTGTAAGTTTCTCTTGCGGTTTTCTACATATGATTATGTTGGGCTCTTCTTAGGGCATGATCTCTCAATATGCCCCACCTCATGACATCTTCTACATCTAAAAGATATGTTTTCATAATCTATAGTTTGGATCCACATATTATCCCCATACTTAAGAATGATTGATTCTGGTAAAGCTTTACTTATATCAATCATGACCAATATTTGAGCATAAATAACCAAAAATCCATCTTTTATCATATCTAAAATCTCAAGGAATTCAAAAATCCTTCAAATTGTGAGAGGAGGAGGGACCTGCTCCCTCTCCTTGCTACCCCTTCCCTGGTTCTTTCCCAGTATCTGATTCATCCCAGGTCATCCCACTTTGGGAATGGTTTGTAGCAGATGATCTCCTTGGGGGAGATCCTTGCCCACTTTCTGCTCCTTTCCCAGTAGTTTTTGGGGTTTCCTCATTTGAGTCCTAGGCCTGGTGCTTCCCAGGGATCCTCTAGGGTTTCCTACATGTTCCTGGGATCCTGTCCCTGATCTCCCTCAGGATTTCCCTTGGGGTTTTTTCATAAGTTGTTACTGGAATCCGGTTCCCAAGGCTTTCTTAGTTTGTGGTGGTTGCAGGTTGGGTTCTCGTTTGCTTCCTAGTGCATCCTGTGAGGTTCTCTCTTCATTGAGGTTGGTCTGGGGGGCCAATTTCCTCTTTGCTCATGTTTCCTCTCTAGGATGTCATTGGTTGTTGGTGGTCTCATCCCTCATGTCCTATTTCTTATTCTAAGGCTTCTTTTTGTTGGATCTGCTGCTTGGTGGATGCTTTGAGCATTTGCATGGCCTTGGGGGGGCCTCTTCTTGTGCTTGAGTTGTTCCCAACCCTAGTCCTAGTTTTTTGAAGTTGTTTGTGTACAAGGATGGGGATTCTTGGTCCTTTTTTCTGGGGTTCTTTAGGCTTTCTGCTGCATATCTCGATCTTGGGGGGGATCTGTAATCATTGCATGTAGACCCCTAGATCCCTTAGTTTAGGTTTTCATGGATCCCATCGTTGTGTCTGTTGTCGCTTTTTGCCTAGGCTTCGCAGGTTTTCATTTTAGTTTCCAGTTCGGGGGCTTCTGCTTTATGGTCCTACTTCTTGGTGGACTCTCAGAGCTTGTTCTTGGCCTTGGGGGGGCTATTCTTGTTCTTGAGTTGTTCCCAATCCCAGTTCCACTTCCTTGGAACTGTTCATGAGCAAGGATGGTGGGTTCTTGGTCCTTTGTGGCTTTCGAGATCCTTTATTTGTGCCTACGTTTGTTTTCCATGGATCCTTTTGGCTTCCTCGTACTCCTATTGGCAGGATTCTAGTGTTGTAGTTTCCCAAATTTGTTCTTCTTCTAGTTCTCATTTTGGGCAAGATTTTCCAATCCTGCTAGTTTTCTTGTTGGGCAATATTTTTCAAACCCGATTTTTTGCTGGTTTTCTTGCTGGGTGGGACTCTCCATACCTGTTGGTTTTCCTGTGGGGCGAGGTTTCTCAATTTATTTTTTTGTTGGATTTCTCGTTGGGCGGGATTTCCAATCTGGTGGTTTTCGGCTGCTTCTCGCTGGGTGCGATTTTCAAATTCATCATCTTGCATGTTTTCTTGTTAGGCGAGATTTATCAAAACTGGTGGTTTCCCACTGGACGAGATTTTACAAAATTGGTGGTTTCCCACTAGGCAAGATTTTTCAAAATTGGTGGTTTCTCACTAAGAAGGATTTTCCAATCTACTGGTTTTTCTGTTGGGTGGGATTTCCAATATGGTGGTTTTCCCGCTAGGCAGGATTTTCAAATTCATCATCCTGCATGTTTTCCCGTTATGCAAGATTTTTCAAAACTGGTGGTTTTTCATGGGGTGATATTTTTCAAAAATTGGCGGTTTCATGCTAGGCAAGATTTTTCAAAATTGGTGGTTTCCCGCCAGGCGGGATTTTCCAAAATTATCTATTTCCATTGGGCGGGGTTTTCCAAACTATCTATTTTTTGTTGGGCAAGATTCTTCAAATTGATTGTTCTTGACCGTTGGTTTAATCATTTGACCTATTGTAAAAAGGTTTTGGGGTCCTTTCAAAACCCACTTTTAATATAATTTTAACCTACAAAAAAAAAATCTCAAGGAATTCTCCTAGAGTGTTGTCTATTACCTTGAAGGTGTCTATTTCCTAAAATTCAATGGGTAACCCAAACATCCTAACCCAAACTAGTAATAGGGATATATTTACATTTTTAGATGAAAAGCCTTTGTACCAGTGGGTAAGAAAGAGTCTTGCTCTTCCCATAAACCAAGGACCCTCTATTAAGATTCTTTCTCTTTCTTCCTTAGAAAAAAAATGGCTAGGAAGAAACCTTTGGGAAGAAATGATAGGATAACTCTTGGAGACTTCCAACTCCTATCAATCCATTTTCTCAAGGCTAAAGCCCCTGGCCAATACCCATTAAATTTACCAAAAAATTCTCTATCTTGGAGCAACGAGGATCTCTATGAGGTGCACTCACTAACCCGTATCACTAGAGATGATTCTAAGGATTTAACAATAAATTATCCATGGAAAGGAAACTAAAACTCAAAATCTATTGAAATTTATCTAAATGTACTATAGCAAATATAATATTTCATAAAAAATTTATAAAATTTTCATGCACAATTTCTAAGATAAAGAAAGGGAAAAAAAACTTAGGTAAAAAATTCTTTGTCCAGATAGAATGTCTTGCCTCACTGAAGCCCCCTTCATTGCTCTTCCCATTGTTCGAACCCTAGTTGAAAAATATTTACAATTTCATTTTTCGTGACTTGAAAAATTGTCACTACCCTTGTTCCAAATGGTTGACTTCACAGGGTCATATCTCCCTCAATATTACTTGGATTTTTGCATATGACCACTCATTTTAAAGATATTCAAATTCTACACAAGTTGGTCCAATAATTAGCTGAATCGAACAACTCTTCACAAAGATATGGATCCCAAAAGATGAGATGTTTTTTAGGAAAAATCCCTAATCCTTCGCACTTCACACCTTCATTATTGATATATGACCTTTAATATTGTGGCTCTTTTATATTGGGACCTATGATATTTTGTGATAGTAAGGCTTAAAAATCCAACACTATGTGTGTGAAGTACTATTAATGTTTATATCTGTATGGGATATTATACTTATTTCTATCATATTTTTACCATTGATCTAGGTAGTATAGATGTCATCTTGGGATCTCAATGGTTCTTTTAATTCAAATATGTTACTATTAATCTCCTGATAGGGTAATTATTTTAAGTAGAAAACATCTTCCTTTTGGGGTTGTTAGATCATACCAAATGGAAAATATCCTAAATAAAGTTGAGCATGACTTCTTTGTTAAAGTCAATTGCATGGAATTCTAGTTTTTTGAGCAACCCCCTCTAACGTTTCCTATGGACATGCAATCTATTATTGATCATTATGTAATAGCATTTGATGAACCCATGGGTATTCCACATAAGTAAACACTTGATCATAAAATTCACATCATTCTAGGAATTCAACCCCCTAATGTGTGTCCTTACTACTTTCCCTAGCCTCAAAAGTCATAGATAGAGAAGCTAGTTCAAGATATGCTGGTGCAAGAAATTATCCACCCAAGAATTAGTTCTTATTCCTCTTCAATAGTCATGGCTTGATGTAAGGAAAAATTATTGATTTAATGTCTAGAATTCCAACCTCTCAACAAGATCACCATCAAATATAAGCTACCTATCCCTATAATTTATGATTGACTAGATGAACTATATGGAACTAAATACTTTACCAAAATTAACTTATGTTTGTGGTTCATCAAATTAGGGTTAGAGAAGAGGATATTCCCAAGACAAATTTTCATACACATGAGGGTTACTATGAGTTATTTTTCATACCCTTTAGTCTTACTAATGCTCCTTCCATATTTAGAGCCTCATGAATTATATATTTCATCCTTGTGTTTGTCTTTTTTGATGATATCTTAGTTTACAATAAAATCTACAAAGTTCATTTATCTCATGTTGACCAAGTTCTCTACCTGGTACAAAAGGAAAGGTTATTTTTGACAAGATCCTAATGTTATTTTTTGTTACCATAGATAAAATACTTGGAATATATCATATCTTAGAAAAGAGTTAATGTGGATTCTAACAAGATCAAAGCCATGCAATAATGGACTACGCCTAATCCCCAAGAAACTTTATAGACTTTTTAGTTCTTACTAGGTAGTATGTAGAATTTATCCATAACTATAAAAGTTAGTTTCTCCTCTTAATGCTTTTAATAATAAATATGGTTTTTTTTTATCAAAAGTATCATACCTAGTCTTCACTTCCTTAAAGGAGTCTATGTGTACCACCCATGTTTTGGCTACTCCTAATTCCATAAAACCTTTCATTTAAAATAGACATTGGAGTTGTAGAGGGAGAAAAATTTCATGCTGCATATGATTCTTGGTTGGATCTGCTGGAAGCCGAAGTGACCATGGGGGTGTGTTACATCCTCTACACTCGAGGGCTTGGGGATCGAAGGGTTCACTAGGAATGGTTTAAGGATTCGTTCCAAGTCTGGGCATGGAATCTTTGATGTGTATATTGAACAAACACCTATGTTTGGCCTTTCTAAAAGCTAAATTATGGAAATAAAAGAATAATGCAAGACAACCAAAGATGTAAGAAGATAAGAAACTAACCCTAGAATGATTCTTGATTTTCAATGATGACTAAACGCTAACTTGTAATGAAATAAATCTCTCTTTTTAGTAAGGTTTTAAGAGAATGCAAAATGAAGTAAATGCTCTAATGCAAACTACATGCTTTTAATCTTTCAAATGCCTAGAAATAAAGTCAAATGTTTTTTCCCTACTATAATTAGAATTTGAAACAAAACAAAACAAAGACGCTCAACAAGCAACCGAAAGATCTACTAGGGCACTTACCTGATTTGATGGTTGATCCTAGCTTTAACTTGTGTCCAAAATATCCAAATAACTTCAAACCTATAGAATAGCTTACAAAACCTTAGAAATGTTTATCAACATTTGGGGGCTTGCATAGGCCGCTATATGACTGAGCTTGGATGTGTAGAATTCAAGCCCCCTCGGTCCTTTTAGTTGACCATTTGAAAATGAAATGATATTTGACCTTTGGAAAAAGCAAAAGCAAGATTAAATGGATATGCAATAGCAAAAAGAAATGAAACAAGATGCAAGTGACATAAAGCTAAAATATACACACAAAACTAGGGTTTTGGGAAGCAAAACTTTGCCCCAAGCCCTAGTTGACAAAATTCATATCTTGTAATGAGGGATCATGAATATGGCTTGCCAAATTCACACCTTTTAATGAGGGAACACGAATATGGCTTGCCAAATTTACACCTTGCATATATGGGGTGTGAATATGGTTTGGATACACTTTTTGGATCCCAAAATGCCAAAAAACACGATGCAAAACAACACAAATAGACTTAATAACTAATAACACAATTAAAGAAATTGGTTAGCTAATGGAGAAATTAAGGAGGAATGAGAAGATGAAGGAAGTACTCCAATATGGTAGACCTCTCCAATCATCAAGAATCCACTTGATCCCCAAGGGTAGCCAACACCAAAGCAAAAAAATAACAAAAGTAACAATTCCACAGTAGAATAGCACTTCTCAAGAGGATTCATTCTCTCTCTCTAGGAAAAAGAGGGGATCCAATCCCCTATTTGTAAGAGGTTTGGAGGCTAAAGGGCAAGAAAATGAAATTTCACCATGGGCAAGGATCGATAACCAAACATGTCGATGAGGGGAGGGGTTTTTGAGAGAAAAAAACCCCTAGAATGCCAAATTTATGGCCAGTAATTATAGGGTGTAAATGTGGCAAGTCAAATTTGTGCCTTGTATAGATCGAATGTGATTTTGGTAAGGTTAGGGAAAAGGGCAAAGGAAGGGAGGAAAAGGATCCTAAATTTGCACTTGGCAAGTTTAGGTGGTGTTGACCCCCAAAAATATATTCTCTTTTTGGGGGATCTAAGCCACATCTCCTAGAGGGTCACACAAGGTCGTGCGTCCTAACTTAGCCCTATGCACTTCGTTTCTATAGAGCATACTAAGAGACCCTCAGGCATACAAGTTGTGTGCCCCAAGATAAAATTGCACGAGCACGCAAGGACCCCATCGGGCATGCACCATTGTGCACCTGTCCCTAACCCATGTGCCCCATTGGGGATGAGGTGCACAATGTACCCTAGGGACACACGAGCCATGTGCCCCATCCAAGGTCAATGCACTCCATGGGGAGGTGGAGCGCACAACAGTCCCATGGATGTGTGCCCCGTCACGAAGCTCGTGTGCTCCAAAGGAGTGGAGCATACATGAAGCCAAAAGGGGTGCACCACCTTGTGCACCCTAAAGAAGCATGTGCACTCCACTCTAATGGAGTGCATGGAACCCCTATGGGTGCACATCCTTGTGCACCTGTCCCCACCTCACACGCTTCATTTTAATAGAGCGTGCACAAGACCTTAGAGTGCACAAGTTTGTGCTCCTCTCCCGGTTAGTGCGCTCTGCTCTCAAGGCAGAGTGCACTTCCATCAGGGTGCACAGGGTTGTGTACCCCATCCCGTCCATGTGCCCCACTCCCTCGGGGCATGCAAGTGTCCAAGTCGGGTGCACAAGTTGTGTGCCTACCTCAGGGTGGTTCTCTCCACTATAGTGGAGTGCATAAAGTTTGTTAGGGGTGCACAGCCTGTGCCCCCTATTGAGTCTTGTGCACCCCACTCCCTTGGGATGCACAAAGATCAAGCGAGTGCATAAACCAGTGTATCCACCTCGGGAGCCATGCAATCCAATCCCCAATGGAGCACGCATGCAAAAATTAACTCCAACACACTCCGTGCGTGCGTGCACCTATGTCCGTCCTGTCCAATCTCGAGCTGCCACATGTTCGGCCTGCTGCCCCCAGCCACAAAGTGGTTGATGACATGGTGTGCCCAACCAATCAAAGAACATCATTGCATGGAAAAGCACATGCTCCCATCTACCCAAATGTAATGCACATGCTTTATTAGAAGGTGGCAGATCTAGCATGCAAAATTATCTGTCAATGAGGTTGAGCATAGAGTGAAAAAAGCAAGGTAAATTGTAGTTTTACTCATGGCATCTACCAGTTCTGATGTTCCAGAAACTTTGATCATTTGGGCGAGAGTTGGTAACATTACAGGGGTGTGGCCCATAGTGATGAAAATGGGGAGGGAGCAAGACCCTAAGGCCCTCGTTAATTTTCTAGATACAAGTAGAGATATCATCGAGGAGCAACATAATAAGGTAGAAGGGGTCACCATTTATGCATTTGACCTTATCGTGGAAGGCAACCAAAGCCACCCTACACTCCTAAGGAGCCTTTACACCCAGGCGTATAGAGACAATACCTCAACTGCCCTAGTATGTAACAAATGGAACACAAACCTAGGTCGGTTGACATACCCAAAAGTATACCACTCGTTCAAACTATTGGCTTAGCTCACGGTATCCTACAACTCCAAGGCACGCATGATTCATGATTATAAAGGCCAGGCGGTAGCTTGGGTGTTAGCAGACAATATTAGGTAGGTCTTCGGCCTGGCCACTGCGTCTAAGGTAGTGGACTTTAAGACATTGTCTCTCCAGGCCACTTATATGTTAAATACCACTTTCCCCCAATCTCTGTTAAAGAAGGGAAGGAACATACCATATGAATTCCCTATAAGGAAGTTCTTGCTTCGACCCTGGGCACAAGAGTACGCCAACATGATAAACTTGGAATTGGGAAAGAAAGACTTGGAGCCAATTACGAAGGAGATAATGTTTTTCATCCTCTAGTGTAACAGAACAAACAAGACTCCTCTCTACAGGTGGTAGGATGTAATTAGCGACAATCTGGATAAGGAATTACAACAGTTGCAAGAGGCCATATTGAACAATAAGGAGGTGATGCCTCCTTTTTCCTATTATTCTTTCTTCATCCATTTATTTGTAGCACAATTGGATAAGTCATTGGTAACTCAATTGGTAAGGGTAACTGCGCCAACCATGAAAGACCAGTTATTATGCATCCAGAAGGGATGCTCCAGTTATAAAACCTTCTTTGAGAAGGTCCTTATAGTGGTCCACTTTTGATTGTGTGGGAAATTTCCAGATATGATTGGGAAGGGAGTTAGAAATTTCTTGCACCAAGAAAAGGCAGGAGACTTCTTCTATGTGGAGGAGTTTTCTTACATCAGGATATTCAGGTTGAAGTTACCCCCAAAAGTGCTCCCTCTACACTGTCCCACGTCCATCACCATCCTAGAGATCACTCGATAGATGGACGAAGAGATTAAAATTAGGCACTTAAGGAAGAAGGGACTGGTGAAATGGCTGTCGATTCCATGCACAATGGGTCATTATACTTATCTTGGCCACTTTGTCGTGCTATAGGCTATCTGGAACATTGATACCTACTATTTTCCAGAAGTCACTTAGAGGACCTATGACCCATATGGCCACCACAAGAAAGAGGTTACAGGCAAGCTTGCCCTTCTGAAAGTCACACACGGTGTTGATGATTTCTAAGATGAAATGCAGGAGGCCTTCAAGAACAATCAAAAGTTAGACTTGGTATAGAGGATGACTGACCGATATTATAGTAAGTTGAAATTCGTGGGTGATTATAGTGCCCAGTTAATATTGCATCATGGGCTACTAGTTGACAAAATGGTCCCACTGGTCCCAATGGCCCCTCCAGAGGAATTTGAGGACCTCACCTTTCATATCTCTTGACAAGACACAGATCTCTTCCAAGTCATGATGCAAATTGTTGATGAGGCCCAACAAGAGTAGGTCAAAATACATTCTTCTTCCAGTTCTCCCGTTGCCACCTCAAAAGGGAAGGATTTGGCTATTGGCCCATCACCACAAAGTGCCACCTCATCAGCACTAACTTTGATAAGCCCACAAGAGCAGGGTCAGTTGGTAGAAGGTCAAAGTTCTTTGTATTTTGTCACCTTAGTGATCAATCAAGAGGAACATAAAATGCACTCCAAGGTTATGAAGAACATAGCCGAAGATAGGGGATTATCCAATATCTTGAGAGGCTATGAGGTGCAAAGCCCTACACAGTCCCCTACTCACAAAAAATCTAGGACCGAGGTTTGAATATTTGACAATGGCAAAGGTCAATGATACCTACCAGTTTATAGTTGACGAGGAGGACCAAATTCAAGACATGGAAGAACAAAGGTCCCCTAGTAAAGGGATAGTCAATCCCATAAGGACAGTTGAACAAGAGGCCACTGACACATCTGTTGCCACCTTTGAAATACCTTTGCCACCTAGTATGAAGGAAGACACCATTGATGTGAGCAAAGGTGTCATTAGAACAACAACTGCACCTATCCAAATGATGAAGTCCTAGGTGGCTACCCAGGCACAGGTGGCCGAGGTGGTAGAAAAAGAACTTGAAGAATGGAAGGCCAAGGCTACAAAAGTCAGGCAATTACAGCTCAAAGTTAAACAACTTCAGGGTGAGATTGACAAATTGAAGATGCATGTTCCTTCCACTGTGCAGACTGGTGTCCAGCTTGTGGGTGGCCGAGGTGGTAGAAAAAGAACTTGAAGAATGGAAGGCCAAGGCTACAAAAGTCAGGCAATTACAGCTCAAAGTTAAACAACTTCAGGGTGAGATTGACAAATTGAAGATGCATGTTCCTTCCACTGTGCAGACTGGTGTCCAGCTTGTGGGTGGCCGAGGTGGTAGAAAAAGAACTTGAAGAATGGAAGGCCAAGGCTACAAAAGTCAGGCAATTACAGCTCAAAGTTAAACAACTTCAGGGTGAGATTGACAAATTGAAGATGCATGTTCCTTCCACTGTGCATACTGGTGTCCAGATCTACTTCTACAGATTTTGCTTTAGTCTCCAAAACACCCCTATGAGTTCCCTGAGCATCTTTGGTTACAACCTATTATTACCGAGTGTCTCTAGGCACTTACTTGCCATGACCGAGTACCTCTGGGTACCTCCTACCATCATCGAGCACCCATGGGTATTCATAGCCCTAGTTCTACAGTCTAGCAATACCTTGGGTGTTGCTAGGGCATCTGTGCACCAAATCCTGTAACAATGACGAAGAACAAAGAACAATGAATTAGTGTGACAAGGTAATTTATTTATTGCAAGTATTTTTATTCTTTAGATCTGTTTA
This sequence comes from Wollemia nobilis, assembly GCA_028583015.1. Lineage (NCBI taxonomy): Eukaryota > Viridiplantae > Streptophyta > Pinopsida > Araucariales > Araucariaceae > Wollemia > Wollemia nobilis. The sequence goes on along the minus strand of JAQPPZ010001056.1, from coordinate 4,236,526 downwards.
TAGCTTCATTTCTGCAACTAGGGTTAGTAGTTTTCTTATTGAGGGCCTCACATAGTGGAGCCCTCGTAGATATTATTGACCTTTTATTGTTTGTTGTTTGTAGGTTTAGGGATCAATTTCATTGGAAGATGCTAAAGCACTTGAGTGGTCCAGCCTATGGATATTTGAAGCCCACTCACCTTACTATTGAGATCAAGTCGAGCGTGAAGACACCACCCTTATTTGTTAGCTAGGGTTTTGGAGAACCCTAGCATATTGAAATTGTTGTATTGGATAATAAAGCATTGTAAAACCCCTATTTGGGGTACACTTGGTTGTAATATTAGAGATCCACCCGATAATAAGAATAAAAGTTTATTTATGTGCAATCATTTGTGTTTATTCTGCTTTATTCATTCATTTATTTAAGTACATTATTTGGTGTTGTTCGATTTTGCATCTAAAAATGGCAATCATGGTGGCACCCACAATGGGTTCTTTATGCTAATTATCTTGTCATTAATTCACTATTTTTTTTCTTCTATCTTCTAGGTTTAAAAAAAAAATGGGTTGCGTAAATTTTGTAGAACTAGTTTTTGAGGAGTTGTAGAAGTTGCAGAAGGTGTGCAGACGCCTCGTGATGCTCATGGGACATTCAGGAAGTGCCTAGGTGCATTTCATAGGTGCCCAGGTGCATTTCATAGAGAAGAGGAACAATACATAGGCTTACCTGTAAGTCTACATTAAAACCCTAACTTCTCTATTTTACGTATTTTTATGTTTTTACATTTATGGCTAAAAAGAACCTCATTAATAATATATTAAAAACAAATATTTTAATATGCATTTTTAGGCATTAGAATAATTTTGCATTCATATTTCACACATTTCCATTTAAAGGTTTCATTGTTTTCTAGTGTGCTACAAATTACAACCTTGCAATTATGTTTTCATGTGAATGATTAATTGCATAAAATAGTTTGCATTCTAGGGTTAGGGATTTCTCCTTTTGCTGGTCTAAGTAGGAACAACATTAGAATAATTGAAAGTACCCCTGCATTTGGTGATTCAAGGTGGAAGAGTAGACGAACCCTCCTCTATTTAGAGAGTGGTCTTAAGCGGTGTACTCTACTTCTTTTGGGAAAATCAATATTTCTTGTGTTGGCTTCTAATTTAGACTAGTGAAATCAATTATTTCTGACATTGTATGTACACCTTAATAAACTAAAAACATTTAAAAGGAATCACACACACAACATGTTTCATTTTTAACAGTAATGGTTGGATTTCATCACCAACCATTGCTTGAGATCTGGTGATGGTGGGTTTCATCTCCATCCACCAATCTCTGCCCCTAGACACCATAGGTTACCCCTGAGCAAACTTGTTGGATTTCATCACCAGTAAGAATATTTTTGTCCATCCTAGCCATAGTGTTCACCCATTTTAATTCATATTAGAGCATTGAAACACACAAAACCACAAAAAAAAGAAACATTAACACAAGATAATCAAAGAACCAGGTAAGACACATTTTGTTGCATAAACATAGGATTGGATTGCCTGTTTGATTTTGTGAATTTTTCATTCCACATTTCATTTTCAGCATATTTTATATTTGGTTCATTAGTTTATGGTATTAAAAATAAATCAAGCTAAAATAATGAATCAAATATCCACCAACCAAACCACTTCAGCAATGGAGTGTTCATCATCACCTTCCACCACCACTTCCATGATCAATCCCCCTAGTGTGATACAAGAAAGTCATTCAGATTTGTCTGTAGGTCCCTCACACACTATGTCATCCACATCATTTCATATGGCCATACCCCAAATAGAATCATCATCACCAACCATTGACCATCACATCACCCACATAGACATGGCACAAGTGGAAGCTCTTATGAAATCCACTAACTATGTCTTAGAGTCAGTCCCCAACTCACCTAGACATGATCCTTCTTTACAACAGGAATTTATCTCCTCCCAGCCTTCAAGCTTTACCCAGGTGTACAATAACCCTATTTTTGAGGTATCTGCTACACCTTCCCAATATTTTTCCATGCCCCAATCATCATGTGCTCAAAGCACATCCATCCCATCCTCATATACCTCAGTCTATGGTAACCCCTTGTATGAAGCACATGTTAATGTTGCTTCACAAGTGCCCACATCCATACCATCTAGTGTCTCCCATCAAGTTGCAATTCCCATTGCAACTTACCCCCCACCTACCTCATCAATCCCATCCACATCCACTCCATAAACCACTGATAGGGAAATACATGAGACATGGGAACATCTCAACAAATTACTTAAGCAGTGGTAGAATGCTCAACAACAAGTTTAGGTGAACCCTAAGCCTCAACCTATTTCCACTCAGCCCATATTCATTAGCCAAAGTCCATCTTGGGTACCACAATCTTCTGTGGTTTCCATTCCAACATCGCCAACAACCCATACCCATTCTATTCCCATTGGCCAACCTATCCAAAGCCCTCATACATCATCTCCATATCTTCATTCACAATTATTCCTTCATCAACCACATCATCATCAACATCAATCAACTCCACCAAGTCATCATTACCTCATCACACCTCAACATATTTCCACCTCACCATCACAAAATCATCAAGTGATTCAGGGTTTCCACATTCTTGGGGAGGACCCTCGAATCTAGGCTATGCAACAACAGATTGATAGTTTGATGCAACATACTCCTGGCATGATAAACCAGAAGCCTACCCTACGTCAACTAATCAATCAACCAATTCATCCTTCGGTACCATCACCACCATATCCGATAGATTTCACAATACCAAAGTTTGATAAATTTAAAAGGATGGAGAACCCTAAAGAGCACATGAGCTCATTTGTTCATTCTTGCTTTAGAATTCAAAGCAATGACGCTCTAATGCTTAGAACCTTCCCTCAAAAATTAGGGGAGATGTTGTAGAATGGTATAACCATTTGCCCAACCATAGTATTTATACTTTTGAGCAATTGGTTGACCAATTTCTTGAAATATTCTCCCTCAATATAAGAAAGAAAGTCTCATTATCCGATATCTATGATCTAAAACAATACGATGATGAGTCTATATTTGAATTTGGTAATCGTTGGAGGGTCGTTATCACCAAATTACCATTTTCCCTACCAATGGAAGAGTTGACCCGATTTTTCGCTAAGAGTTGCTTAAAACCCATCTCTTGGTTATTACAATTGCAACAACATAGATCATTTGATGAAGCTCTTGCCCAGGCTAGCACAATTGAGGAGATAAAAATCCAAGGAGTGCTTAAGCCTAAGAATAAAGAATGGCAAAACAAGGGCCAATATAAAGGAAATTATTTTGGCCAATCAAAATCCAATCAGGCCAATCTGGCCAATTCCAATCAAGTAAATCAAGTGGTCATGAGCCAACCAGTAATGGCTCAACAACAACCCATGCAACAACAATCATGACAAATTGAATATCATGTGGTTCCCTCAACTACTCAATCAAGTCAAAACACAGTGCTAGTTGTGGACAATCGACCACGTCGACAATCTATTCGACAACCCTATCAATATACCCCATTGGATGAATCTTATGCTTCCATTTTTTGCAGGTTATATGACACGAATCAACTTCCCTTGCCTGAGGTCAGACTTGATGATCCTGCTAAACATGGTAAACACTATAGGGAGCATTTGTTTTGTCCTTATCATAGATAAAATGGGCATGACATTAATAACTACCATCAATTCAAAGATAGAGTGCAAGACCTTATTGAGTTAGGAGCTATCAAACTTGACAATCCTCTAGCTCAACAAAATCAAAATCTTGGGATTTTCAAACATCACTTCCTCATCATGAGGAAGCACAACCAACAATAGGAGGGTCAAATACCAAGACTCCTCCTAATTAGGTTAATCATGTTCAATAGTACCAAGGTTTTGTGGGTGCTATTCATGTAGTAACCCGAGGTCAACAACAATGCTCCAATCAATAAAATTCTCAACAATAGTCTAGTCAACCGCCCATACCTCCACAAGCAAGTGTGTCTCAACCTGCCACATCATCATATCCCATCCAATTTTTTACCAATACCTCTCAGCCAATCCATATTCTAGCCCATCCATATCAACCCATTCATCCTTCCAATCATCCATCTAGGCCAATCATCTCATTGAGTAGTTGGTTAACCACAAGCTTAAAAATGGCTTCAGCCAAACTATCCATATATGAGCTAATTCAAAAATCTCCTCCACATCGTGAAGCATTAATGGATATTCTAAAATCCATTGAACTTCAATCTCAAGATGCTAATGCATTTAACAATTTTATGGGGAATATTCAAACATGTATGGAGCCTTCCATCACTTTCTATGATTTTGAAATCAAACCAATATCATCGAAATCAATGGACCCTCCATTACACATCATGGCTCAAATTGATAGGAAGCCTTTCAAAAGAGTTTTAATTGATATCGAGTCCTCCATAAACATAATTATCACATCCTCCCTTAAACATCTCAAGCTTCCACTAGACCACATCACCAAATCCTCATTCACCTTGAAAGCATTTAATGATGCTCTCTATTCCACAGTTGGCACTATTGTTTTTCCCATCGAAGTGGGGGTCAAAATATTGCATACTATGTTCCACATCTTGGAAGGGTCCATGGCGTATAATGTACTCCTTGGATGACCTTGGATGAGGGAAATGAGATGTGTCCCCTCCATATTACATCAATGCTTGAAATACGTACATGAGGGACAAGTACATTGCATACCAACGGATGTTGAACCATTTAAGTATTGTAATTTTATCTCAAATCCCTATGAGTCCATGTTACCTTCCACTCATCTATTCCTCACTTCATCAACCACTTCATCAACCACCCCATCCACATCATCATCTAAAGCCCCTATTCTTGAGGAGATTCCCATCACCAATTCACATCAAGCATCCACTTCCATACCCCCATATTCATCACCTTTGACTACATGCACATGTGGTCAAACTCAATCAACATTAGCCACATCATCAACATCAACATCTTCCACCACTCCTTCCACATCATTGCCAATTCAACAATCCACCCAACCAAATCCATCTTCATCCACATCAGCCAATATCTCACAAGTTGAAATGATGGATTGTGAGATACCATCAACCAACCATGAGTTAGTTCCATCTACATCCAATCCATCCACATCATCCCAAGTCAAGGTCCACCTCACTAATCCTGGTATTGGTGAATATGTGGTCCAAGATATCACAGTCACATCGCTCAACATTCAAAGTGCTAAGGACTACGGTCACCCACGTGACCCACCCTTATCTATAGGAGCGGTATATAACATGGGTTCAATGCCTAATAGCATTAATTTTGTATATGGGGACTTGATTCATCGTCCAATCTAGTTACCCCAGATGAACCCAAATCACCAACACCGGCCAATATACAACATATATAAGGTTTTCCATCCCGATATTTCCACATTGTTAATTATCAAGGACATGGCCTAAGATGACATGAACAGGGAATGCATGAGATTATCGATGTTTCATATCGAGAAATGCATGACCATTCAGGTTTAGGTTATCATCCACTTTCATCCACCTCTTCTCTTGAACAAGATTTTCAAAGCTTAAATTTAAATTTAGGAGAAGATATCCATCACATAGATGACTCCGATGATGAAATATATGAAGAATTTGACCTCATGTCGATAGTTTTTGATGAATCTAAAGAGGAATCAGACCCCATCATTCCACACACTGAACAAGATGAGTTTTACCTCAAAACGTTCCCCATCCATCAACCCATATTTCACTTGCTTCTTCCACAAGAGCGAGCTGACCCAACTAGTGAACCACCACCTCCATCTCATTGATCCATCTCATCGACCATTTTGCTTGTAATATATGTACATAAAAACAAATTTCAAAAATTCAAAAAAAATCAAAAACAAATTTCAAAAATTAAAAAAAATAAAAAACAAATTTCAAAAACACAAAAAAAATATTTTGCATATATATGGCATTTATTTGTGTTGCTTGTTGCTATCCAGGTTTAACAGAGTTCTAGCATTGGTTCTAGCCAATAGGATCCACCCATCCATTTACCCTTGCCTTCGCCATCCATTTTCCCTTTAAGTCAACATGAATCTTGCTGACTTATTTGCCCCCCTCCGTAATCCATACGATTTGTCAAAGCCAATTCATATTGACATGAGCCTTATTGATATGGACCGGATTTCCTCACCCCCATCCTTTTCTGAGTTTGTCTTATCCAAGGAATTGTTAAGGGCTTCAACCAACTACATTCCTCCATCACCCCCACCTTCACCTTCACCTTCACCTTCACCTTTAGCTTCACCTTCATATCCTGAGGTTTTCCAGGCAAACATAGATGAGGATAGGTCAGAATATTTTGATGACATCATAGACGACATTCATCATCCCAACTCTCCATCAACTTGAGGAAGGCTCTCACATGTCTATTGAAGATACTATCGATTTGAACCTTAGTTCAGATGCAGACAATCCACAAATTGTCAAACTTGGCAAAAGCTTATCCAAAGATGAACAAGAGCAATTAATTGCTCTCCTGAAGAGGAAGAAGGAAATTTTTGCACATTCCTACAAGGATATGCCTGGTATTGACTCTAATTTGGTTGTCCACAATCTTACCTTATACTCTGATGCTAATCTGATCAAACAAAAACTTAGAAGGATGCATCCTACTATTGCCATCTTGGTCAAAGAGCATAAAAATATTTTAGACATGAACTTCATAGTTCCTATCAATTACCCTAAGTGGCTCTCAAACATGGTACCCATTCGTAAGCCTAATGGGGTGATACGCATTTACAATGACTTTCAAGACCTTAACAAAGCATGTCCAAAGGATGAATTTCCTATTCCAAACATCGATACTCTTGTCGACACATGTACTGGCCATGAAATTCTTTCTCTCATGGACGGTTTCTCAAGAAACAACCAAATTTGAATAAATCTTGATGACCAACACAAAACAACATTCACTACACCTTGGGGGACTTTTTGTTACAAGGTGATGCCCTTTGAACTTAAAAATGTAGGTACCACTTATCAAAATGCCATGACATACATCTTCCATGATTACATGCATAAGATCATCGAAGATTATGTGGATGATCTCTTGGTAAAATCCAAAACTTGACAAGAACACATTGGTGTATTGGAAAAATTTTTTGATCGATTTCTAGAGCATAATGTAAGGTTGAACCCCAAGAAATGTGTCTTTGGTGTTACCTCTAGCAAAGTACTAGGGTTTGTTGTCTCCAAAAGAGGCATTGAGGTGGACCCAAACAAATTCAAGGCCATCATAGAGAAACCTCCCCCCCCCAAATTTAAAGGAATTGTGTAATTTACAAGGAAAGATTCAATCAATCCGTCATTTCATTGTGTAAATTTTTAACAAATGCAGGCCATTCAATCACCTGCTATAGAAGGGGGTGTCATTTTCATGGAAAAATGAATGTAAAAAAGACTTTGATGACATTAAGCTTCTCCACTAGTCTTAGCTCATCCTCGTTTGGGGTCCCCTTCTATCTTTATGTTTCAACAATAAACTTTGCATTAGGGACAATGCTTACACAAAAGAATGAAAACAATCGAGAGCAAGCTATCTATTAAATTAGTCAAAAATTGGTAAGCTATGAAACCAGACATTCTTACATGGAAAAATTGTGCTTAGCAGTGGTCTTTGCCACTAAGAAACTTTGACATTACTATCGACACCAAAATCTAGCCATTTGTCCTCCATCCATGCTTTCCCACCATTTCCACCACCAAAACATAGTCATTTGTACACCATCCCTATTTTCCACAATTTTTTAATATTATTCACATTTATTTATGTATATTTATTTTATATATATTTAAATATAATATTTTATATTATATTTTAGTATATGTTTAATAAATATGTATTTATTTAAGTGAATTAATCCTAGCCATCCAATCCCATTTAATCCCAACCACCCATTTAAATCAATCCATGCCACACCATAGAATTGTTATCTACCCTTAGATGTGCTTTAATATCAGCCACACGATTAGTGTCATTGAAACCCTAGCATGCCCTAAGTTAGATTATAAATAGGAGCCATTTTGATGGCTCAACCCCTAAGTGTCTAAGTGTTCAAATTCCCTAAGTCCCTAAGTTTCTAAGTGCCTTAAGCATTTTACCAATCCTTTTGTGTCCTAATCCCATTCCATCAACCATATTATCTGCCCCTTGCTCGTCATTTCCACCACTACATCCCATGCCCTCACCTGATATGCTTCTACAAAATCCTCCATCATCCATCGGGTGCCTTCGGGTGCTTTCTATCAACGCCAAGTTCCTATGGGTGACTCCCTACCAACACCAAGTACCCACATGTATTTTTAATAGTCACCAGGTGCTCGTGGGGATTTTACATAAGCCCTTATGAAAGCCTCCTACCTTCAGTTGATGCTAGGGCATCATCACATCAACCACCTACATCAGACATTGCACATAAGAGCACAATAAGTAAAATAGATCCATAATTTATTATTTTATGCATATGCTTTTGTTTTTGTTCACTCTATTTGTAACACTTAGTTAGGGTTTATTATTTCTTATAGAGGGTCTCACACTATGGAGCCCTTGCAGGTATTACTAATTATTTTGTTGTGTCCTTGTGTGTAGATCTAAAAGCACTACATCAGGATTTGGAGTGGCCCAACCTTGGATACCAAAAAGCCCACTCAACCCTATTGGGATCAAGACGCGCTTGAATACATCACAAATTTGTTTGTTAGGATTTTTGAGAACCCTAACCCCTTGTAATATTGTATCAAAAGGATTCAAGGATCCAAGCTTGTAAACAATGGAGTTTCTAGGCTCCCCCTGTCAATGAAAATTATTCTATTGTGCAATCTTGTGTTTCCTTGTATTTCATTTGTTCAAGCATTGTTTGGGTGTTGCATTTTGCATCTTTCAAATGGTGATCACGATGGGACCCCCTAAGGGTTTCTATTTATGATCTATTTTACTAATTCGCTTGTTTTCTATCATCTTGCAGATTTTTCAAAAGCATGGATTTCACAAATTTTGCTGGATCTAGGGTTTTTGAAGTCTACAAAAGCTTGCAGAAGGTGCGCAAAATGCCCGACAACATTTGAAGGTCATTCAAAAACACCCAAAAGCATTCAGAGGCATCCAAAAATGCCCAGGTGAATTTCAAGAAGCATCCAGGTGCATTTTATGATGATTTGAAGCAAATACGTAGGCTGTTTGTAAGTCTACTATCTAAAATTTAAGTCTCTGTTTTACGTATTTTGGGTTAGATGTTATATTTTTCAGATTATAAGCTTAAAATGAACCATCATTAAATAATCTAGAAATTAACTCATGTTAGTTTGCATTTTTAGGTCTGCATTCATTCACATATTCTGATTAGGGTTTATGTTTTCTTGATACAAACTACTACATTTTGTTTGCATTTGAACTAAAAAATTGCATAACATAGTGTTGCATCTTAGGGTTAGAAATATTTTATTTCGTTTATCTAAGTTGGAACACCATTAGATTGCCAAAAGTATCCCTGCCAGTTGGGTGATTCCAGGCAGAGGGGTGGACGAACCCTCTGATTTTTATTTAGATAGGGGGTCTTTTTTTTTTTTGATAGTTATAAGTGTTTGTATTTATAGCGGGTTTTATCAAGGATCCCAAAACCTGATTACATAAGCAATGGGCCTAGGGCATCAATCCCTTGAAACTGAACACCAAAACAGAAATCCCGCCTGTGATAACGAGTAAGCATGAAACAATCCCTCTTAGCGGGAAACAAACAAATAAGAAAGAAAGTAGTTTTGGAGATCCCGCCCAGCGAGGAGTAGCCAAAAACCACCATCGAGAAGATCCCACCCAGCAGGAAGCATAGAAAAACCGTTACAATAAAATCCCGCCTCGCGAGAAGCAGTCAAAACCACCACAAACAGTCCCGCCTAGCGGGAAGCAACAGGGAAATCCCGCCATCCGGAAACCAGCAGAAAAGAAAGGATCTCGCCTCGCAGGAAAATCGACGGATTTGGTGGATCCCGCCTTGTGGAGAAACCATCCCGCACACCAGTAAAACATTCAGTTCAGCGAGAGCCATCTTGTAGGAAGCCGACAACCAGCACAGAGAGGATCCAGCCCATCAAGAAGTGACCAGAGAGTTGCACCACAAGGAACCCGCCTCGGGAAAACAAAATAGGATCCTAGCAGCAGGGACCAAGAATCTCGTCCAAGCACAGAGCCCGCCGAGGGACCAAGAATCCCGTCCAAGCACAGAGCCCACCGAGGATTCACAAGAAAAAGGGGGAAGCTATCCAAACCCTAAATCGTCACCTCCACCGCATCGAGAAATGCAGGGGACCAGATCCACGTGAATAACCTGCAAAAAAACCCCAGGGGGAAGCCTGAGGGAAAAAGGGAAGGGATCCCCAACCAAACAGGGATCCCTGGGAAGCACCAGTCCAAAAAAACAACCAAGGAAACCCTAGCCAACCGGGAGGGGTGCAGATAGTGGAGAAGGATCTCCCCCCAGGAGATCATCTGCAAACTAGATAGGGGGTCTTAAGCAATGCAGTTCACGCCCTTTTGAGAACTTGGTATTATTTTGTTGGCTTCTGATTTAGATCTATGAAATTAATTGTTTTTAACATTGTTTGTACACAATAAAAAACATAAGCTATAAAAATAATTCACACACAACATGCTTCACTCAAAACAATAGTGGTTGGATTTCATCACCAACCATTGCTTGAGATTTGGTGATGGTGGCATTCATCTCCATCCACCAATATCTGCCCTTAGCCACCATAGGATACCCTCGAGAAAACTTGTTGGATTTCATCACCAACAAGAATCTCATTGCCCTATCTTTGCCATAGATTTTACCTTTGTTTCATTAAGTAAGATTAGTGTAGATTGAAAATACACGCCAAACAGAAAGATAAAACCACAAGAATGGAATACAGGAAATTTGCACAAAACAGACGACTAGGCGAAGAAGATAGGTAGCCGACATAGATAGGGTTTGAGCCATCAAAGTGACTTGATTTATAATCCAATCTTAGGGCACACTTTAGGGTTTTAACGACACTTTGAACGTGTGGCTAAGATTAAAGCGGATCCAAGGGTAGAGAATACATCTTGGTTGTGGAATGGATTAAGATGGATGGACGGATGAGATTAAATGAAGGATGGACGGCTCAGATTAAATCACTTAAACTATTATTTAAATATATATATTAAAATATTAAAATAAATATTAATTTAAATAAATTTGGGGATGAAAAATGGCGGGAAAGGTGAAATTGGGCCAAATAATGGCGGGAAAGTGTGAATTTGGGCCAAATAATGGCGGGAAGGTGGATGACCGACATGTGGCTGACAGAAGGTATAGATGACTTGCAAGTGGCTGGATTTTGGTGTCTACAATTAGAAAATCAAAACACACAAAACTGACACATAAAATGAATACACATTAAAAGGAGATAATCAATGAACAAGGTAAGCCACATTGGTTGAAACTTAGCATTGGTTGTTTGTTTCCTTAAGAATTTTAGTTTTTGTGTTATATTTGGTATTTTAATTTGTATCTTGATTTATTTTTCTTATGGTATTAACTAGAAATCAAAAGAAAGCTATAAGTCAAGATAACTTAATGGAACCTTCATCCACCTTCCCCACCACTTCTATGGTAGATTCCCTGAATGTGACATAGGTAGATTTATCTGCAGGTCCCTCACATTCCTTACCATCCACAACCTATCATATGGCCATGCCCCAAGAGGAGTCAACATCCCCTACCATTGACAACCACATCACCCATATAGACATGGCAAGAGTAGAAGCTTTCATGAAGTCTTCTAATTATGTCTTAGAGTCTATTCCCAATTCACCTAGATAGGAGTCTACTTTACAACAAGAGCCTATCTATTCCCAACCCCCATCCACCTTTACCCAGGTGTATACTAACCCTCTTTTTGAGGCATCAGTTGCACCTTCATCCCATGCATCCATTCCCCAACCTTCATGTGCTCCTAGCACCTCATATACCTCCACTTACACCAACCCCTTGTATGAGGCACAAGTCAATGTTGCTTCACAAGTTCCAACCTCACAAGTTGCCATACCTAGTGTAACTTGTACCCAAGCCACATCTTCCATACCATCTACCTCCATACCCTTAGCCTCTGATAGAGATATTAGTGAGGCATGGGAACACCTAAACAAATTACTTAGATAATATCAAAATGCTCAACAACAAGTACATGTAAACCCTAAGCCTTTACATAACTCTACTCAGACTATCCTTGTCAACCAGGGTCCATCATGGGCACCATAGTCTTCTATGGTTTCTATCCCTATTCCCCCATCAAGCCATACCATTACCCATCCTATTCCCATTGGCCAGCCTAGCCATAACCTCCATCCATCAACATCATTCCATAATTCCCCATATTTTCATCAACAATCCCCCATTCATCATATTCCATCCAATTCACCTAGTCATCAATACCAATCTCCTCATCATTTGATCACTCCACAATATTTCTCCACACCTCCACAAACTCATCAGGTAATTCAGGGCTTCCACATTCCTGAGGAAGACCCTCGAATTAAGGCCATGCAGAAATAGATAGATCAATTGATGCAATTTACTCCTAGTTTTTCAAACCAAAAACCAACCTTATACCAATTGATCAATCAACCAATTCATCCTTCGGTACCATCCCCACCATATCTGATAGATTTTATGGTACCCAAGTTTGATAAATTTAAGGGAACTGAGGATCCCAAAGAACATGTGAGCACCTTTGTTCATGCATGCTTTAGAATTCAAGATGATAATGCTCTCATGCTTTAAAATTTTCCTCAAACATTAGGAGGGGATGCCATAGAATGGTACAATCAATTGCCAAGCCATAGTATCTATACTTTTGAGCAATTGATTGATCAATTATTTGATCATTTCATCCTAAATGTTAAAAATAAGATCTCATTATCTGATGTCTATGCTTTAAGGCAACATGATGATGAATCTATCTATGATTTTAGAAACCGTTGGAGGGTTATCATCACTAAATTGCCATTCACCCTACCAATGGATGAGCTAATTAAGCTATTCACCAAGAGTTGCTTAAAACCTATCTCTTGGATGCTCCAACTACGAACTTATCAATCATTTGAAGAAGCTTTAGCTCAGGCTAGTGTCATTGAGGATATCAAAATCCAAGAAGGCATATTAAAGCCTAAGAATAAAGAATGGCAAAACAAGGGCCAATACAAAAGCAATTATTTAGCCAACAAAAATCAACATAGGCTACCCCAACCACCCAATCCAATCAAGTCAATCAAGTGGTCATGAGCCAATCGGTAATGGCTCAACAACAACCTATGCAACAAACACCACAACAAATTTCATATCATGTGGTCCCCTCAACAACACAAGCTCCAATAGTTCAAAACATAGTGCCAACTATGGAAAACCATCCTCGATGATAGTCTATCTAAAAAATTACCAATATACCCCATTAGATGAGTCATATGCCTCTCTTTTTAGAAGGTTGTATGAGACAAATAAACTTGCTTTACCCAACATTAGACTGGATGATCCCACCAAACATGGTAAAAATTATCGGGAATACTTATTTTACCCTTATCATAGGCAAAATGGGTATGACATCAACAATTACCATGTGTTTAAAAATGTAGTCCAAGACCTTATTGACTTGGGGGCAATCAAGCTTGATAATCCCCTCGCTCAACAAAACCAAAACCTTGGTATATTTCAAACACCACTTCCTCATCATGAGGAGGTGCAACCAAATGTAGAGGGAGCTAACACTAAAACTCCCCCTAACCAAGTCAATCACATTCAACAATACCAAGGGTTTGTAGGGGCCATTCATGTGGTCACTAGAGGTCAATGGAATAACCAACAATGGCAACCACCTCAAGCAAGTGTGTCACAACCTTCTACATTGCCACCCATCCAAGTTTCCCCTAATCCTTCATCACCTATCCATATCCCTAGTCAATCGAATCCACCAAATCCACCCATCAATCATCCACCTCGACCAGTCATCTCATTGAGTAGTCGGTTAACTACAAGTTTGAAAATGGCTTCCACCAAATTGTCGATTTATGAGCTAATCCAACAATCTCCCCCACATCATGAGGCATTAATGGACATTTTGAAATCCATCGAATTGCAATCGCAAGATCCTAATGCCTTCAACAACTTTGTGGGGAGCATCCAAACATGCATGGAGCCTTCCATCACATTTTATGACTTTGAGATTAAGCCAATCTCATCGGAATCAGTAGACCCTCCATTGCATATCATGGCTCTAATTGACAAGAAGCCTTTTAAAAGAGTCCTAATTGACACTGGTTCCTCTATCAACATCATTACCACATCCACTCTTCATCATTTGAACCTTCCTCCATCTCACATCACTAAGTCATCCTTCACCCTCAAAGCATTCAATGATGCTTTGTGTTCCATAGTTGGCACTATTGTTTTGCCCATCGAAGTAGGGGTTAAAATGTTGCACACAATGTTCCACATCTTGGAAGGATCCATGGCGTACAATGTACTCCTTGGAAGACCTTGGATGAGGGAAATGAGATGTGTCCCTTCAATACTACATCAATGTTTGAAATATGTTCATGAGGGATAAGTACATTGCATACCAATGGACGTCGAGCCATTTAAGTATTGCAATTTCATCTCAAATCCTTATGAGTCCATGCTCCCTTCCACTCACCTTTTTCTTTCACCATCATCCAATCCATCCACCACTTCACCAATCTCTTCATCAAAGGATCCCATTCTTGAAGAGCTCCCTATCACCAACCCTCATCAAACTTCCATATCCCCATCATCTTCATCATTGACTACATGCACATGTGGTCACAATCAATCCACATCATCAACATCATTGCCATCCACTTCATCATCATCATCCACTCAACAACCTTCCCAAGCCAATCCATTGCCATCACCTAATGTTTCACAAGTCAAATTGATAGATTGTGAGATACCTCCATTTCCACCATTTCTTGATCCATCACTTGACCATAATCCTCCCATATCATCCCAAGTTGAGGTCCACCTCACTAATCTTGGTATTGGTGAATATGTGGTCCAAGACATCACCATTACACCCCTCACCATCCCTAGTGCTAAGGATTTTGGTCACCCACGTGACCCACCTTTAGCAATAGGAGTAGTCTATAATATGGGTTCAGCTCCAAATAGCATAAATTTTGTATATGGGGGGATTGAATCTTCATCAAGTCCAGCTCCCATAGAGGAACCCAAAGAACCACAACTTGCCAATATTCCAAACATGATGGGATTTCCATCTCGATATTTCCACATTGTCAATTGGCAAGGCCATGGCCTAGGATTGCATGAACAAGGAGTGCATCAACCTATCGATGTTCCATATCAAGAGGTGCATGACCATTCAGGTCTAGGCTACCACCCACTCCCTACCACCTCTTCTCTTGAACAAGCCTTCCAAAGGCTTAACCTCAATTCAGGAGAAGAAGCCCTCCATCTCGATAATTTTGATGAGGAAATCTATGAAGAATTCGAGCTTATGTCGATAATTTTAGATGAATCTGAAGAAGAATCGGAGCCCATCATTCCCCATTCTGAACAAGATGAGTTTTATCTCAACATGTTCCCCATCCATGAGCCCATATTTCACTTGCTTCTTCCACAAGAGTGAGCCACCCCTACCGGTGAACCACCACCTCCATTCCATTAAGCCATTCCATAAGCCAACTTGTAACATATGTACATAACACAAAAATAGTGGTTTTCACCACTACCAAAAAAAAAAAAATCAATCAAAAATCAAAAACATGTTTTCTTTCTTTGCATTACATATGTAAATATACCATTTAATAAAATATGTTTTGTGTTGCTTGCTGTTGTTCAGGTTAACCAAGCCCATAGCACCGATTCCTAGGTTCCATCCATTCCATCCAACCTTGTCCACCTTGCCCATAAGTCAACATGAATCCTATTGATTTATTCACCCCACTCCGTAATCCATATGATCTGGCTAAGCCAATTCCAATTGACATAAGCCTTATTGATATGGACCAGATTTCCTCACCTCCAACCTTTTCTAAATTTGTCTTGTCCGAGGAATTTTTAAGGGCTTCCACCAACTACATTCCTCCATCCCCTCACCTTCACCTTCACCTTCACCTTCGGATCCTAAGGTTTTCTAGGTAGAAATAGATGAGGATAAGCCATAAGAGTTTGATGACATCTTAGATGATATTCATCTGATCCCTACACCCCATCAGCTTGAGGAAGGTTCCCACATGTCTATTGAAGATACTATCGATGTGGACCTTAGTTTAGATAAAGACAATCCCCAAATTGTCAAGCTTGGTAAAATTTTATCACTCGATGAACAAGAGCAATTTATTGCTCTCCTCAAGAGGAAAAAGGGTATATTTGCATGGTCCTATAAGGACATGCCTAGTCTTGACCCTAGTTTGGTTGTCCACAATCTCACCTTATAGCCTGATGCTAAGTCGGTCAAACAAAAACTTAGGAGAATGCATCCTACCATGGCCCTCTTGGTAAAAATAGAGCTTCAAAAACTCTTAGATGTGAACTTCATAGTTCCTATCGACTATCTTGAGTGGCTCTCAAACATGGTACCCATTCGCAAGCCTAACGAGGTGATACGCGTATGCACTGACTTTCGAGATCTCAACAAAGCGTGTCCTAAGGATGACTTCCCTCTCCCAAACATTGATACTCTTGTCGATACCTGCACTGGCCATGAAATGCTTTCACTCATGGATAGTTTTTTAGGATACAACCAAATTCGAATAAATCTTGATGACCAACACAAAACAACATTCACTACACCTTGGGGAACTTTTTGTTACAAGGTGATGCCCTTTGGCCTCAAAAATGTAGGTGCCACTTATCAACATGCCATGACATACATTTTCCATGACTACATGCATAAGATTATCGAAGACTATGTGGATGATCTCTTGGCTAAATCCAAAACTCGACAAGAACATATTGGTGTATTGGAGAAAGTTTTTGACCGACTCCTAGAGCATAATGTAAGGTTGAATCCCAAGAAATGTGTCTTTGGTGTTACCTCGGGCAAACTTCTAGGATTCATTATCTCCAAAAGAGGCATTGAGGTGGACCCTAATAAGGTCAAGGCTATCCTGGAGATGCCTCCCCCAACTAACTTAAAGGAATTGCATAGTTTACAAGGAAATATTCAATCAATCCATCATTTTATTGTACAACTTTCTGACAAATGTAGGCCATTCAATCACCTACTACAAAAGGGGTGCCATTCTCTTGGATAGATGAATGTCAAAAAGCCTTCGATGACATTAAGCAATACCTAGCTTCTCCACCAGTCTTAGCTCCTCCTCATCCAGGGGTCCCATTTTATCTTTATATCTCAGCAATGGACTTTGCATTAGGGACAATGCTTGCACAAAATAATGAACAAAATTGAGAGCAAGTTGTCTACTACATTAGTCGAACATTGGTAAGCTATGAAACTAAATATGCTTATGTAGAAAAATTATGCTTAGCAATGGTTTTTGCCACTAAGAAACTTTGACATTACATGCTTAGCCACACAACTTATGTCATAGCTAGAGAAAATCCTCTGTGTTACATGATGTCCCACACTTACAATAATACCCACACCGCTAAATGGATAATGCTCCTCACTGAATTTGACTTGGAATTCATTAGCCAAAAATCCATTAAAGGTCAGGTAATAGCCGATCAACTTGTGGAAGCTCCACTACCTAGTGATCATCCTTTGATTATTGAGCTCCTAGATGATTCGGTATTTGCTATCACTGAACAAGAAGAAGATGTCATTCCAGAGGAAGATGTCGATATCACATTATTCTTTGATGGCTCTAAGTGCATGAAAGGTCAAGGTGTTGGAGTCATATTTCACACACCACAGGGGGTACCTATCCCCTTGTCATTCAAACTAGACTTCCAATGCACAAACAACACTATAGAGTATGAAGCCTTAATCTTAGGTCTTCAATCAACTATAGCTATGAGCATTAAGCGTATTAGGATATTTGGTGATTCTCAACTTGTCATCAAGCAAATCAATGGAGAATACCAATGCAAAGAACCTACCATTAAGCTTTATCATGAAGTAGCAATGAAGTTGCTCTCTAAGTTTGATTGGTATGAAATCAATAGCTTGCCATGTTCGACTAATAGATTTGTAGATGCGATGGCCTCCCTTGGATCATTGATTCCAAAAGACTCCTTTGGAGAGGTACAACCCCTTATCATTTCAATGGTCTCTAAATCTGCAATTTCTCGTGCTGAGTCAAAATATGAAAAGGATGTTTGCTTTATCCAGTCGGATTCATATGAGCCTTGGTCGAGCCAAATAGTAGCCTTTCTCAAGTTTGGAACACTCCCATCTGATATGTCTCGAACTACCAAACACACTTTCAAGCAAAAGGTAGCCCATTTCATTCTTTTGGGGGACGTGTTGTATAAACATGGTTATGATGGAGTCCTCCTTCATTGTCTCGAGGCTAGTGAGGCTCAAAGAGCCATAGCTGAAGCCCATGATGGTACTTGTGGTGGTCATTTTAGTGGAATGGCCATTGCAAAGCGTATTTTATGCATGGGTTATTATTGGCCCACAATGGAACGTGATTGTTGCACATATGTTAAACATTGCAAAAAGTGTCAAGAACATGCTAATTTAACTCATGTACCATCACAAGCCTTACAACCTATTCAAAGCCTTTGGCCCTTTTCACAATGGGATCTAGATCTAATTGGTAAAATTTCACCTCCTTCCTTGGGACAACATACTTTCATCATCACAACCATTGAATACTTCACAAAGTGGGTTGAGGCAATTCCTCTAACCAGCACGATAGGACCTAGAATTGTGGAGTTTATACTCCATCATATCATTTATCATTTTGGTATCCCCTCAAAAATCATTTTAGACAATGGCAAGTCTTTCAAGAACAAGGATGTTCGAGCACTTTGCGAGAAATATAATATTCAACATAGTTTCTCGACTCCTTATTACCCACAAGCAAATGGACAAGCTGAAGCTTCCAACAAGACCTTAATTGCTATTCTCAAGAAACTTGTCAAAGAAAATCATAGAGATTGGCATACACAAATTCCCTTGGCATTATGGGCTTATCGAACAAGCATCCACATGCCTACAGGGGCAACACCATTTTCATTGGTCTATGGAGCCGAAGCAATCATGCCTCTTGAGCTCGAGATCCCTTCCTTGCAAATTTCTTTGCAGGAATTCATAGATGATGACACTGCTAGACAAGCACGTCTTGACCAACTCACACTTCTTGATGAGAGGTGAGTCAATGCTTTAGAGCATTTATGAGTTTATCAAGACCACCTCAAACATGCTTACAATGCCAAAGTTCATCTACGTGAATTCCAAGTAGGAGATCTTGTCCTTAAAGAGAACCAACAAAACACCAATGCATTACCGCATCTTCATGATAAATTCATGGCTAATTGGTTAGGTCCATACATCGTTACACAAAGAGTGGGTAATGGTACTTATAGACTTGCCAGTCTAGAGGGAGAGGAAGAATCCGAACCACTTAATGTTATACACTTGAGAGCATTCTATGCATGATTTGATTATTATATATGTATATATACATGGCTAATACACAAAAACATTTGCATACACTTCATTCATAACATTGCATTTCACTTGCATTCACATTCCAAAAACAATGCATTCACCCACATTTCATATTGCATTTCACAAAATTGCATGTCATACATTGCATTCACATTCACATTCCACATTTCATACAAGGTCTTAATTGGTCCAACAAAATTCATGTTGCCTTAATCAGGGGCACCTTCACAATGTCATCCACACAATTCCACCAAGTCAAATTGCCATTAGCACAAAACACATTCACAAACCCTAGGTGTTTTCGGTCACTCAGCCACTCCTAGTGTTTTAAGCAACCTCCAAAATACATGTCAAGTTCTTTTAGGACCATTGCACATATACACTAAGAAAATCTTGAGTTTTGGGAATTGATTCCAAAACAATTCTTGAACCAAACACAATTTTCACATCTTAAAAACATCTTGTGTCAAAGAGGGATAACACCATACTTGGTATGAACCTTGAAGTGAAAAGGGTCATCCTTGCTAGTCCCATCATGCAACATAGTCCATAAAAATAGTGGTTCTCACCACTACCACAATTCCAAAAATAAAATAAAGAGTAGGGAAAAATCCCTAACAAAAACTCTAAATATTTTACATCACACACCACTGATCAATTGGGTTGTAAGGATCATACTACATTTCTAGTCAGACGGTTAGGTAGTCATCCCAAAAATTTAAGAGATCAAAAACAAAATTCATGGACTATGGAGTTAGCCTCCACCAGAGCTATAGATGCTTGACTGGCAGTGGAGTACACTCATGCGTGGTGACATGTCTCTTTTAAAAGAGACCTCTGACCGCTCATACGGACAAGCTAGCTTCTTGGTTTCATCCATAATAGGTTTACCCAATTTACTCAAGATGAGTTAATGAACTCACTTGCACACACATTGGTTCTTGATTGTCTCGGGTCATTACCATGCTCTTGATTCGGTAAATGAATTCACTGCACACACATTTGGTCCTATAAGGATTAGGTAGTTTTAGTGGGTTTGTTTGATGCCACTAGGATGTTTGAGTCTCTACAAAATAGGTAGTCTTCCATATCAACATCCATATCTTCTTCCATATCAACATCCATATCTTCTTCCATGTCAACATCCATGTCAGTTCATAAGTCATTCATCCCATACGCCACCAAGTCTGGTGCCCCTGATTAAACAATAATGCTAACAAAATGGTCAAGAAAATATCTAAACTATAAATGATCATTAGCACATGCCATCTTGCATTAATCATCCATATATTTCATCTTGCATTAATCATCCATAACATATCATATGCATTAATCATAAACATAAACATGCATTCCACAAAAGCATTCACACAAAAATATAACACAAAAGGTAAAAGCCATGTATATATATATATATATATATATAAAGGCTAATATTTTTATACACAAACAATGGAGCACCAAGGCTCATATACAAAAGTGCATCTAAGCACTAGCTACATCCTCCAAGAAGACCCTTGTGACCTAGGACCTAGACCTAGAAGGAGCCCTAGACCTAGAGCTATACCTAGACTCGCTACACCTCGTACCCTCAGACATAGATGAGGTTGGAGGATCAGGAAGTGGAATATGATGTTCCATCAACCTATCCTCCAATGCCTTGATATATATCTATCAAGATCAAAGGTATGCTATATCGATATTATATCGATGCTCTCTCTCCTAGCTCTACCTGGAGCCTCATGATCCTTGCATCCTTCTCTACCACCTACTACTCCAGTTGTGCCCAATCCTCCTCACTCTAACTTGGGGGTACATCTAGAACCTTCCACATCCTCCCCATCTCCTCTATCTCCCCCAATATTAGGAGCCTACTGCGTCGCACCCTTCACCTTCTACCTTCGACTATCATATTAAAGGTATCACTCCTTGGGGCCTCTTGGGTCCCCTCATCCTGGGTCTCCTGAGTACCCTCATCCCTAGCCTCTCCACCTCCATCCTCATCAATCACTCCTCGAGGTGGTACCCATGGTGGCTGAGCTATGAACCATGCATCATACTCTATGGTCATCCTCACATCCTCCATATCTAGGAGATCCATCTCCTCATCATCCTCCAAGACTACCCTCCATGGCTCTATGCAAGGTAGCTCGATCTCCTCTCGATGTCTCCTATACTGCATTGGCTCATCAGGGACATCCTACCTCAGCCCAAACTGATGGAGCACTCATGAGAATTGGAAGTACTCCACCTCACTCCTATGCCTCCCAACCACCCATCTACCCTACCACACCCACGTAGATGCTCTCCATCCTCGGTCCATTAGGCACCCCACCATGGCCTCCACACCACTTGGGTGGATGTCAATCCAACCCATAGCTCCCTATACCACTGACTCATCCTCATTGGATGACTCGATTGCACCTCCTCCACCAATGCCCATCACCTAGCATAGGGCTGATCCCTACCAAACTCCTCCATAGGTAAGCCCTCTGGTCGAGCAACCCTAAAGTGCTCCCATCCCTAACATTGTAATAATAAGTTGCACCCCAATCCCTTTCACCCCACCTCGTCACATCATATAACTCTTGGTATACCTACACCAGTAAGGTGGGAGCCCATGCATACACCTATCTCTTAGTGAGCATATCACTCACTACCCCTATCAGGTTCCAAGGGAACCTACACCGATACTATTCGGGGCCACAATGTTGGCCAACATGAACATCACCAAAGCTCGAAGGGGGTCCAACTCCTTGTCCACATACATGGATAAATAAGGTATACCCCCACTCTCCACCTTCACCCCCTACCATGCATCCCTAAACATCCTCATCATCTCCATATTTCGATTGAGCCCAACCTCAACCTGGATCCCCTCCATCGGTACCTTGAGGATGCGATATACATCCTCCAAGGTAACTATCACCTCACCTATGGGGAGCTAAAATATCCCCCTATCTACATCCCACCTCTCTACCAAGGTAGAGAGGTACCCCTCATCAGCCCTCACCACATCCAGTCGAGCTACCTCCACTAGCCCCACCTCCCCCAGCAACTCCCACTCCTCCTCCGTAATCGCCTTCCTCATCTTGGGGATGTAAGGCAAAAATTGGTGTTGAGCCTCCAAAACTCTAAGTTGCAACACAACACAAAATATTTGTTAATAATTAAAAAAAATTTGCACAATACAAAAGCATAATGTTACCTCATCAACTCGCACCCCATAGCCTCGACCTCCACACCAGCTCCCTCCATTGCCATAGCTTTCCTCCAAATGCCTCACCTCACTTCACTCCTCACTCACCCTTCACTCCTTAGATGTAACTTCTCGAACTCCTAAATGCACAAATGAGCTTCAATCTTACCCAACAAGCTATTTATAGCTGCTTCAGGCGCTTTGGGGTGCCCATGGGCATTTCTTGATGCCCTGCAGCGCCTATGGGTGTTTCTACAGAACACAAGCACCTGCGAGCATTTCATGTCAACATTGACAAAATATAAAATTACACAAAATAGTAGCTTCCCCCAACCAAATCACTCCAAATTTCATTCATCAATACATTTCATCATTTTATCAAGTTTTGTGAAGATTCCAATTGATTTGGATGCATAATTTTTGCTACATTTTGCAAATTCACCAAACATGCTACAAAAGCACCTCAAGAGGGTCCAAATCTTCACAAAATGATGATCATCAACATTTTCATCATTCATACATCATCTCCACCTCATTTCACATCATCATTTACATATTTGCCAAGTTCATATAACATTCAAGTGAATCTCGTATATAGTGGGTTATTCTATATAATTGGTGATTGCAATGATTTGCCTCCATGCAATTCGGTAAGATGAATAGCCTACAATAAGGACACTTGTCCATGATCATCATCACTTATCTCCTTGCTCAAGATCACAATCATATTTGGTACTTCATATTTTGAGTGAAACATTGCCAAGAACAATTTGCACAACCACTATCATTGATGGCCTAGTTCGTGGGGCTTAAAACATGGACAAAACTCAAATTTCATCATTCAAAAACTCCCTAACACCATAGAGATAGGCACTAGCTAGGATGATTGGTTCCAATCATGGGAATTATTCAAACAGTCACTAGCAGACCCTCCAAGGTTGACTCTTTTTTTCTTTGCATTATCATCTTTGCATATCAATGATGCCGAAAGGTATATTGTTTCAACAACATCGAATCACCCCAAATTTGGGGCAACCACATTTGGTTTTGACTTTCCCACAATGGGATACATCTTACATGATCATGGCATCTACACTTGGCAAAAATCCCTTCATCTGTTGGGGCAAAATAGACACATTTTCACACATTCAAAACCCTTCATCTGTTGGGGCAAAAATAGACACATTTTTCACCAACCCCCTTCCCACCATTGGGGCAATAATGGTATCACATTTTACATCATTCATATCATCCACATTCCATTTGCATAGATTTTTCAATTGGCTCATGAGATTCATCCGTAACCTCATTCACCAATTGAGGGGGTAAGCTACACAAAACTCAAAATTATTTTATTCTTTTATCTTCAAGCTCATGCTCCACATCCCAAGAGAAGTTGCTTCTACACCTGGCCAAAATAAGTGTCTCATATTTTTGCACTACATTGTGTTCCACGCAACATAGTACAAAAAGGGGCATCTGTAGACACCAAAATCTAGCCATTTGTCCTCCATCCATGCTTTCCCACCATTTCCACCACCAAAACATAGTCAATTTGTCCACCATCCTAGCTTTCCTACCATTTTTAAATATATTATATATATATATATTTAAATAATAATATTTTAATATTATATTTAATATATATTTAATAAATATATATTTATTTAAATAAATTAATCCTAACCATCCAATTCCATTTAATCTCGACCACCCATTTACATTAATCCATGCCACACCCTAAATTTATTATCTACCCTTAGATGTGCTTTAATCTCAGCCACACGATTAGTGTCATTGAAACCCTAGCATGCCCTAAGTTAGATTATAAATAGGAGCCATTTTGATGGCTCAACCCCTAAGTGTCTAAGTGTTCAAATTCCCTAAGTCCCTGAGTTCCTAAGTGCTTTAAGTATTTTACAAAGCCTTTTGTGCCCTAATCCCATTCTATCAACCATATTCTCTATCCCTCTCTCATCGTCGCCACCACCGCATCCTATGCCCTCGCTCGATCTACTTTTGTAGAATCCTCCATCATCTGTTGGGTACCCCTAGGTCCTTTCTATCAATTCCAGGAACCTCTGGGTGCCTCCCTACCAACACCAGGTGCCCACGGGCATTTTTCATAGCTGTTAGGTGCATGTGGGGATTTTATGTAAGCCCTTTTGAAAGCCCCCTAGCCTTCGGGTGATGCTAGGGCATCACCGCACCAGCCACCTGCATCAAACATCTCACATCAGAGCACAGTAAGTAAAACAGATCCATCATTTATTATTTTATGCATGTGCTTTTGTTTTTGTTCACTCTATTTGCAGCACTTAGTTAGGGTTTATTATTGCTTATAGAGGGCCTCACACTATGGAGCCCTCGTAGGTATTACTAACTATTTTGTTGTGTCCTTGTGTGCAGATCTAAAAGCACTACATCAGCATCTGGAGTGGCCCAGCCTTGGATATCAAAAAGCCCACTCAACCCTATTGGGATCAAGATGCGCTTGAAGACATCACAACTTTGCTTGTTAGGGTTTTGGAGAACCCTAACCCCTTGTAATATTGTATCAAAAGGATTCAAGGATCCAAGCTTGTAAACAATGGAGTTTCTAGGCTCCCCCATCAATGAAAATTATTCTATTGTGCAATCTTGTGTTTCCTTGTATTTCATTTGTTCAAGCATTGTTTGGGTGTTGCATTTTGCATATTTCAATTACATGCTTAGTCACACCACATATGTTATATCTAGAGAAAACCCTTTGCATTATATGATACCTCATACTTATAATAACACTCGTACCACTAAATGGATAATGCTTCTCATTGAATTCGATCTTGAGTTTATTAGCCAAAAATCCATTAAAGGTCAAGTTATATCCGATCAGCTTACAGAAGCTCCACTACCTAGTGATCATCCTTTGATTATTGAGCTCCCAGATGTTTTAGTATTCACTATGATTGAACAAGAAGAAGATATAATTCCATTGGAAGATGTCGATATCACACTATTCTTTGATGGTTCTAAGTGCGAAAAAGGTCAAGGTGTTGGAGTCATGTTTCATACACCCAGGGGGTGCCTATCCCCTTATCATTCAAACTAGAATTCCAATGCACAAAAAAAAACGTAGAATATGAAGCCTTAATATTAGGTCTTAAAGCAGCTATAGCTATGGGCATTGAGCATATTAGGATATTTGGTGATTCTCAACTTGTTTTCAAACTAGTAATAGGTGAATACCAATGCAAAGAGCCTACCATTAAGCTTTACCATGAAGTAGTAATGAAATTGATCTCTAAGATTTATTGGCATAAAATTAATAGTTTTTCATGTTTGACTAATGGATTTGCAAATGCAATGGCCTCTCTTGGATAATTGATTCCAAAGGATACCTTAGGAGAGGTACAACCCCTCATAATTTCAACGATCTCTAAATTTGCAATTGTCTATGTTGAATCTAAGGATGAAAAGGATGTTTGCTTTATCCATTTGGAGTCATGTGAGCCTTAATCAAGCCAAATAATAGCCTTTCTCAAGTTTGGAACACTCCCATAAAACATGTCACAAACTGCTAAATTCACTTTCAAGAAAAAGGTAACTAGTTTTACTCTCTTGGGGGATGTGTTGTATAAATGTGGTTATGATGGAATCCTCCTTTGTTGTCTCAAGTCTAATGAAGCACAAAGAGCCATATCTGAAGCTCATGATGGTACTTGTGGTGGTCATTTTAGTGGAATGGCCATTGCAAAGTGTATTTTATGCATGGGTTATTATTGTCCCACCATGGAATGTGATTGTTGCACATATATCAAACATTGCAAGCAATGTCAAGAACATGCTAATTTAACTCATGTGCCATCACAAACATTACAACCTATTCAAAACCTTTGGCCCTTTTTACAATGGGGTCTATATTTAATTGGCAAAATCTTGCCTTCTTCCTTAGGATAATATACATTCATCATCATAGCCACTAAATACTTCACAAAGTGGGTTGAGGCAATTCCTCTAACCAATATGATAGGACCTAGAATTGTGGAGTTTATACTTCATCATATCATTTGTCATTTTGGTATTCCCTCAAAAATCATATTTGATAATGGAAAGTCTTTCAAGAACAAGGATGTTCAAGCACTTTGCAATAAATATAATATCCAACATAGCTTCTCAACTCCTTATTACCCACAAGAAAATGGACAAGTTGAGGCTACCAATAAGACCTTAATTGCTATTCTCAAGAAACTTGTTAAAGAAAATTATAGAGATTGGCATATACAAACTCCATTGGCATTATGGCCTTATCGAACAAGCATTCAAACGCCTACTAGGGCAACACCATTTTCATTGGTCTATGGAGCCAAAGCAATCATGCTTCTTGAGCTTGAGATCCCCTCATTCCGAATTTCATTGTAGGAATTCATAGATGACGACATTGCTAGACAAGCATGTCTTGACCAACTAACACTTCTTGATGAAAGACACCTCAATGCTTTAGAGCATTTATGATTATATCAAGACCGCCTTAAGTGTGATTACAATGCCAAAGTTCATCTACGTGAATTCCAATTAGATCTTGTTCTTAAAGAGAATCAACAAAACACCAACACTTTACTGCATCTTCATGATAAATTCATGGCTAATTAGTTAGGTCCATACATTGTTGCTCAAAAAGTGGGTAAAGGTACTTATAGGCCTACCAATCTAGAGGGAATTGAAGAGCTCGAACCACTTAATGTTATATACTTGAGAGTATTATATGTATAATGTGATATATATATATATATATATATATATATATATATATATATATATATGGCTATTACAAAA
The DNA here is from genome assembly GCA_028583015.1 of Wollemia nobilis. Classification (NCBI taxonomy): domain Eukaryota; kingdom Viridiplantae; phylum Streptophyta; class Pinopsida; order Araucariales; family Araucariaceae; genus Wollemia; species Wollemia nobilis. The sequence goes on along the minus strand of JAQPPZ010001056.1, from coordinate 4,208,761 downwards.
ACAACATTACATTTCATACATTTCATTAACACACTTGCATTTTCACAAAATTTGCATTAAACACATTTCATTTCATAAGTTGCATTTCATACATTGCATCCATACATTCCATTTCATATTTAGGGATCATTTATTTAGTTCATATATTAATTGGTCCAACAAAGTCATGTTGCCTTAATCAGAGACACCTTCGAGTCATCATCCATTTCATTGCATCATTCCATAAAGACAAATTGTCATTAGCAATGTCACATACCCATAATTTATAGGTGTTTTTGGTCACTCAACCACTCCTAGTGTTTTAAGAAACCTCCAAATATATGTCAAGTTTTCTTTAGGACCTAGACACAATTTTCACTAAGATTTTTTTTGAGTTCTGGGAATTGAATCCAAAATATTCTTGAACCAAACACAATTTTTACATCTTAAAAACATCTTGTGTTAAAGAGGGATAACACCATACTTGGGTTGAACTTAAAAGTGAAAAAGGTATTCCTTGCTTGTCCCATCATGCAACATAGTCCACAAAAATAGTGGTTTTAACCACTATCATAGTTGCTTCCAAATACAAAAGACAGAGTAGTAAGGATAAGGTACAATTCTCATCACACTCAGGTTGAGAATCTAATTTCCCAAAGCTCTAAATATTTCATCACACACAAAAAATCCTCAAACTATAAGGATAGTACTACATTTCCTATCAGACGGTTAGGTAGTCATTCCCAAAGCCTAAATATCAAATTCTTGGACTATGGAGGTAGTCTTCACCGGATCTATAGATGCTTGACTGTAAGTGGAATATGCTCATGCATGGTGACATGTCTCTTTCAAATATATATTTGACCACACGTACGAATAAGCTAGCTTCTCGATCTAATTCATAATAGGTTTTACCTAATTTACTCAATATGAGTTAATGAACTCACTTGCACACACATTGGTTATTGATTGCCTTGAGTCATTACCATACTCTTGATTCAATAAATGAATTCACTGCACACAAATTTGGTCTTAGAGAAATTAGGTAGTATTTAGTGAGTTTGATTGATACCACTAGTATGTCCAAGTCTCTACAAAACAATCACCATATCAACATTCATATCTTCTTCCATGTCAACATCCATGTCATTTCATGAGTTTTTTCACCCCACCTCCCACCAAGTTTGGTGTCCTTGATTAAAAAACAATGCTAAACATGGCCAAGAAAAATCTAAACTATGAATGATCATTAGAACATTTGCATTCTATAACTTGCATTAATCATCCATACACATACATTCCATTTGCATTAATCATCCATATATATTTACATTATCACTTGCATTAATCATCCATATACACATGCATCCACACAAAAACATTCACACAAAAGCATAACACAAAAGTAAAAGCCATGTATATATATATAAATATTGCATGTACAATAAATGCCCAAAAGGATACATACAATGGAGCACCTATTGGGCACCGAATTGACATCAAGTTTTACTTGACACTATGACTATCTATCTTCCAATTTTCTATCCAGGCATGCACCCGATAGTCACAGCTCAACACTCAACATTGGATGGACCAAATGTTAATTCAACCCAACCTCCAGTGTAGGCTGGTTCCTTGTCAACTTAGTAAGGTGTTGACACAATTAAAGCTCAATTAGGGTTTGAAGAATAGGGTTAGAAAAGGTTTAGGGTTAGAGATATTATGAAAAATAGTGGCCAGATAGGCTAACAACATAGGCAACTACAACAAAAATCTCCCACAAACTATTTCCAGTGTCCCATCACTCAAAATTAGTAACACCCAAAACCATGAAATCTTCATACATTTAAGCATAAAATAGAGATATGTTGTAGAAAGCAATTCCAATATCCAATATATTGATAATCCAATTTAGTAGAATAGACCAATAATCAGATTTAGTAGAAATAAACTCCCTATCAACATAGATCTAACTATGAACAGATTTCAACTACTTTCACAACTAGTAATCCAATAAACTAGAATGAACTAACCGTTAGAATATTGATAGAAATGCAATTCACAACTTCGAACCTCTTGCATGAAAGATAGCAAAGATAACACGTTCTTGAGTCAAAAATTAGAGTAATGCTCCTTCCATTAGTTTGTAAAGAATATTTATAGTAGGGCAAGCAAACGCACTAGAGCTGACCCTTAAAAATGAGGGTTCGACCTCTATTTATAGTTTTACAAAATGAAATATTTGAAGGAGACATTACAAAGATTAAAATTTTATAACTCAGTAGAGAGATTTGTTGGCATTATCTCATTTGTTGGTGAAGTCCAGGAAATCCTTGGAAGTAATCCACCATGGCAGCTCAACTCTACAACTTGCTAGTTCATTGATGGTAGTTGGAGTTCAGGCCATTAGAAACTACATCTGATCCATTCATCATTCTTTAAAACCTCGCTCCACCATAGATCTATAACTACTTTGGTTCTTGGTTCTTGAAAACCCTTCGACGCTTCACCTTCCCACCTTCAAACTGATTGTTCTTTGATCTAGCAAGAATCTACCTTTAAATGCTTTAACAATGTCAGCAATATCTCAATCATTGATGCTTTTGGTGAATGATGGTGATTAAATCTCAAAAATGTTCTACAAAGCAATGAGGAGAAACAAAATACCATTCCACACTTTATAAACGTTGATGTCATCTTCAATGGCTTCATATAGTGGAATCAAGTTTCGGCATGAAATACACTAGGTTGTGAGTGGAATTGAATCCATCATTAATCCGCTACTTAGCCTTAGTTTTAAAAGCATTTAACTCCTTTCTCATATACATGGCATAAAGCAAGTTGCAATCCACTCAAAAATGATGTTGATGTCATCTTCAAATAGGTTTGACTATGAAATCACCAATCCATACTAGAAGTAGTGTAAATAGCCTTTGTCATCATTTCGCTACCTTTACAATGCTTTTGGCCTTCTTATCGTAATTCCACTCACCTTAGTCTTGGAACTCAATGGAATCGAGCTTCTCAGTACTTAGTCATTGGAGTGCATAAAAAGAATCACCATTCCACACTTTTTATCATGCTGACATCATCTTTGCTCAAAAGTTTTATGGATTGAGAACCTATCAGAGTTCACTCCAAAATACACTATGTCTTGAGTGAAATAAGAACTTTGCTCAAAAAGACTAAGTGTTGAGCGAAATCGGGTCTCTTGCATGGATCCACTCCAAAATACTCTATGTCCTCAATGGAATAGAGATTTCCATGCCTTAGAATAAAATTTTCAAATTTTTCTAAGGATGTGGCCATTTTGGGCCTACATTCTAGCGCCTCTTGGGTGGATTTGCTCATAAAGCCATCAAACTCAGAGTCTTATCCATTGGGCATCAGGAGTCAAAAAATGCTTATCTTCAAAATAATGCTTCAAAGAATAATTTCCATATGAACACTACCCTCTGAAAACTTTATGAAACATCCTAGAGGATAAATGTTCATATCGAGACCATACTGGAAACAAAAATATCTCTGCTACTCCTTCAAAACTACTCCAATGCTTAAGCAAAAAATAAAGCTATGTTCTCCTTATAAAGCCTTTTCAAAACAAATGATATGAATACCTTCACAAAAAATTGTTGTTCTCTGTATCTCTCTAACCTCATGCTTTTATTATTTCCTTCTGACAATGTTAGAGTAAAAATAAATCAAACAAAATACAAAACTTTCTACATGACTACAAAAATGTACAAAACAAAAATATGCTAAGCTTGTGTCTCTTCTGGGTCCGTAATAGCTCTATTTGGTTCTTCCTCTTCTTGTTGAGCCTCTTCTTCAGCATTATCTTCTTGCTCTTGCTCAGCTTCTTCCTTAGGTGAACTTTGCTCTTTATTTTCCTCTTCTACATCTTTTCCAAATAATTGGACCATCAGCTTCAGAGTTTGTAGGGCCTATTTCCAAACTACTTTGGAGGGGTTGGAAGTTTCTTTTAGCTACTTATGAATGTACTCTAGCTCACCAATGTCCTCATAGTTTGTAGCACTTCCTTTGTTTACCAAGTCCTCCATCAGATCTCTGAGTTTGGTAAAATCAATAATTATTTGTGAAGCTTGCTCTTGGTCAATTGGCTCTTCCAGAGCATCAATCTCAGACTCATCTTGAAGGCTCTCATTAGTACTCTTCTTAATCTCTTCTACTGATAACAAGGTGTTATCTTCCATCCATAGCCCTCTGAAACCATTCTGAATCATTTCCTTATTTATATCCACTACATCCCTGATCATATTCTCAACTTTATCAAATAATAACCAAGCCTTTTGGAGGGCTCTGTGCTTCTTCACCACAACTCTGGCAACAATTCTAGCAATATTCCATTCCTTGTTAGGAATAGGCTTAGTAGAGTCACTGAGCCTGCTATCTACTAATTTATAAATCTGCTCAACTAGAATCACCATAGGTTGTAGTTCTCTAGTGAAGCTATCTAGGTTCTTTTGAATATTCTGAAGTAGACTAGCATCATCCATATAATCAATAATAGGTTGTAGCTCTGAGCATTTTTCTAGAACTTTAGATAGCAATTATTTCCTCACTTTCTTTAACCTAGCTTTAGAGAAACCTAAAGACTTAGCCTTTTTAATTTGAAGTTGCTGCTTCAAGCTCTGTATCTCCTTAGCTTGTTCTTCATTTTTCTTCTTTTGTTCCTCCATTTGCTCCTTGAGCTTATTAGCCTCTTGAAATTTGTCCTACCAGTTATTTGCTTCCTTTTTTAGGGCCTTCTCCACTTGTTTTTTATTATCAATGGTCTTCTGAAGCTTTTCTATTTTTCTCTCCAACTTGTCCACCTTTTCTTTGTATATATCAATTTTGACATAAAAAGTGTCCAAGTGAGCTTTTGCTATGACCAATTCATCTTCTATAGGTAGCTTCTCAATATCTTCTGTATGTTCCTCTAGATGATAGTCTTGAGCAGTCATATCAGTTTTAGGCTTACTCACAAGAGGAATCATGGATCTAGATGTTCTTTGCCTTGAAACTGGATCAAAAAATATGCTTCTCCTCTTCGTGGCCATCCTCTTGGAAGGTTTGGATAACTTCTCTACCCAAAAATATTGAATTTTCTGTGTAGCTTCCTTCTCCTTTTGTAAAATTGCTTGGGTAGGATAACTCATAGGAGGAGGAGAAGAGGTTATAAGGTATGAAAGAGTAGAATCAATAGTTGATAATGGCTTGGTAGAAGTGACTATAATGGAATCTGTGACCACTACTACTATTGCAATTGGCAGACTCATGGAAACTGAAGCAAAACTCATAGAAGGGTGAGTGGGTGTGCTTAAAATAGTTTGTTTCTCAGATGATGGAGGTGGTTGCAATGGCAAATATGGAATTATGGGAGATGATGAAGAGGGAATTTCAGATGATGAAGAAGGAATTTGAGGTGACCTTGGAGGAGATGGGTTGATTTGGCCCTCAGTATTGACTAGTGAAATAGGTGGTGAACTATGAGGGGGAGAAGGCACCTTTGTTACAACCTCTTGCTTAGAAAGGGAGGGATATTTCTTTGGGGAATCTAAAGGAGGAGGAGGAGAAGAGGGGATAGAGACCATACCTTCACCTACTGATGTAGGGTGTTCTGGAGCTATCTCTTCACTTTGCTATTGCATTTGTTGTATCAATTCTTTTATAGCTGAAATAGGGGTTTCTTTAATAATTTTCTCCTTATCCAACTTCTATTTCTTAGAAATATCCTTCTTAGCTCTTTTTGGTGCCCTTTTGGCCTTTCTCTTAAATACTTGCAAGGCTACTGATTTCTCATTTTCTATGTCTTCTTCAGACAACCCTTCCTGTACTGGTTCTTCCTACAATGTTTCTTCAAAAATAGGATTTAATTCCACTATCGTTGCAGTGGTGAAACTTACCGGTGTGAACACAAAGTCCTTATCCTTCTGATTCCAGTCTATCTGTGTATCCAGGGGTTGTCCACCTAGGGCTAGGTGCTTGGGCCTACTTTCTATCTGAATGATTGGTGTACTAATAGCCCTCTCATCAGAATAGTGCATCTTACTCATTAACTGTGCCCCTTTTGGAAATTTCTCTATTTGTTCAGTTGAAGGCTGAAATATCTTCAGAACTTCAGTAGTAGTTAATGGAGTATCAACTCCTTCTTCTTGAGCTTCTTCTTGTGAAGGTGGGGATGGGGAATCTGACCCTGTTTGTGGCTTCTTATAGATTAGCACTATATTCCTTGGGTCTTTTGCTTTCCAAGTTGTGACATTCTTGTCATATTTATCAGAAAATTCATCATCAATTTTCAATCCAAACTTGGATTTCTCTTTACCAATTTCAACTCTCATCCTCCACTAGTCCGCTATCTTGGCTTCATTCCATTTCTTTTTACTTTCAATGCCTCCCATGGTAGACTCTTGCAACTGATTTTCCTCTTTCTTATCTATTTTGTTCTCAACTTCTTTGATGGTAGACTCCTACAACCGATGTTTTTCATTATTGTCTGGATCAAAATCAACAATCTGCTCATAGAAGTCTAACCATGGAGGAAGTTGTTCCATATTGGCAACATTCCACTCCAAAAGAGCATTTTCCTTATTATTTCTACCCTATTCAAAATGAGGCCTAGATTTTTTCTCAAATTTATAGGCCTTTTCTCCATTCAGGGCTATATTCCTCTTGTAGAATATATCATTTGGGTCATAACTCCATCTTTGGGGAATGTAAAATAGGCCCAACCTATCAAGATATTGGTCAATTTGTTCACCTTGCCACTTCTTGGTAATGGTTATATCATCAACACTATGGTAGGTCAACAAACACCTCCTCTTCCTCCCAGAACCATAGTTCATATTTATAAATTCTGCTTACCTCAAATATTCTAGGGCGAATAATCTATCTGTAACAAAATGGGGTAGTAGAAAAGGCTTACCAGTGAAGCCATACAGTCTAATGATTGTGCCTTCTATTAGGATGTACCAATCTCCTTCTTCGACACCTTCTATTCTTAACAATTTCTTGGCTAGTGGTGGTAACCTAGGGCATTCCCCATACATTATCTTCAATGCTGGCCCTAAAAATTCCAAGTTAAATTTATACAAGGACTCAGTGCTCCTCATATGAGAAGTCCAATAGTAAATAGGAATGGGGTCTCCCTGGTCATTCTTTTCCTTGACTAGAATCTAGGGCATCATTTCCCTCACAATAGTAAAGAACATCCAAACTAGGCTTGAGCAATACCAAAAATAGGGTGCGTCAGAACTCCTTTTCATTCTCACTAATTGCTCATGTATTCTTTGAGCAAGGAAAGTTGGCCAATCAAAGTAGATAACCCTAATGCCCTTATTTTCTGCATCTTCCTCATACATTCTCTCATTGGAAATGTAGTATGCAGTGGCTATTTTCCAATCTATCACCATTCTGTCTGAATCCAAACCCTCCATACAAGCTAACATGGAATAGAGCTCTAGGTGGACAAATTGCTCAATGGAAATTGGGGTTTTGGGCAATCCTTTCTTGGGTTTAATGTCTTTGAATTGATTATAGACCCATTTTTTGAAAGGCTCACCATCATGAGCTTGCTTCTACAAAGAGTAATACCTAGCTTGCTTGGATATTTTGAACTCTTTTGGCCTTACGGGTGGCTCTACTCCTAGGGCAAAAAGGTTGTGATAGGCCTTGGTAGTGATACTAAATAGGGTTTTGCCACTAGTGGTTTTTACTACTTTTTCCCTTGGGTCATAAAATTTGATGATGACCATTATCAACTTTGGACAAGGATGAACTAAATCATAGATATAAAAATATAAGAAGGATAGAATGACACATTTACCTTGGGTTGACAAAGTTGCTCCTTTATTGTATCTATTGTTGATATTCCTTCTGAGCTTTGTTCTCTCTATGAGGACTATCTCGGTGTCAGCCATGACTTCTGCTTTGTCGATGTAATGCCCCACTTCCTCTTTTGCTAAGGTCTCAGCTTCTTGAGTGTCTTCGAAGGCCATTTTTGCAAGCAATTTTCAAAATGTTTTCTAGAATTTGTAGATAATGCTCGGCTATCATTCTATTCTTTTCTCTTGGTAAATGTTGCTCTTTGTCGAATGAACGCATTCTATATTTTTAGCACTTTTAATTTCCCATGCATGCACACCCTCCACCATTAATGTGGTCATTATGTGAACTACCCATTGGCACGCTTTTCAAATTAAACTCATTCCTTTGGTGGCTTGGAGATGTTACACTAATTTTTGATTGGCTAGAACTCAAATACTTTCCATGTACTCATGGCATCGCTTGTCCTTTTCTTTTCCTTTGAAATGGCGTGGGAAATAGTTTTCGCTCAAAAATAGTCTTGCACTCTGGTGGATTAGAAACCTTCATTATTCTACTTCCACCTTAGTCTCTTTAAGCATGGAATAGAATGCATGCGGCATTTCACTGGCTCTTTAGTTCATTTGAGTGTGGATTTGAACTCATTCATCATTCCATTGCTTTCTTAGTACATTTGAGTGTGGAATGGAAACTTGCTGCTTCTTTGGTGACACTTAGCTTATTTGCAACTTTCTTTTTCTTTTATATATTTTTTTTTATACAACATTTTATCAAAACAAAACTTGATATAAAATGCAAAAATAATATGATACAAAGTATGTACATATGTTACAATGAGCTATATTTCAATCAAAATAGAGTTTAAGATGAAAACCATTGACCGAAATCGGTTGTATGTTTCCCTCAAGATCTTCAAGCTAGAAAACATTGGTCTCTTTAACCTCTACTATCTTGAAAGGGCCATCCCAGAAGGAGTCAAACTTCTGATGATGTCCTGGTTTAGCTCTTTCAACATTCCATCTGAGTACAGAATCTCCAACTTAGAATTTCTTGAACCTTACCTTCTTGTCAAACCATACCTTGATGTCAACTGAATGCTTTTGGAAATCCTCATATGCCTGAGTCCTCTTCTCTTCTAACTATAGTAGGTGTGTCAACCTTGTTTCCACTAGATTTTCTTTAGATTCCTCTTCTATGTTTATCAGCTTGAGTGTTAGAATCTCCAAATGGATAGGTAACACTACCTCCTTGCCATACACTAAGGCATAAGGAGAGGTCTTGATGGACTTTTTAATAGTAATTTTGTCTACCCATAGAGCTTGCTCCAGCAATAGGTGCCAACTTCTCTTATTACCCTCTAATGATCTCCTCAAAATCCTTAACATATTCTTGTTAGTTGATTCTGCAAGTCCATTTCCTTGGGGGTAGTAATTTGAAGTATTCTTTATGGTAATGCCATACTTATTAGAAAACTCAATATATTTGGCTCCTATGAATGTTGGTCCATTATCACTCACCAAGGCTTCTAGAACACCAAACCTTGAAATCAAGCTTTCCATAAAATTAATCACCACTTCTTGGTCTGATTTCTTTGTAGGAATAGCTTCTACCCATCTGGTGAGGTAGTCTGTAGTAGTCAGAATGTACTTATGATCAGCTAAGGAATGTGGATTGATAACTCCTATGAAGTCCAAACCCCATTGTTGAAAGGGTTCTTCCACTTGAATTGGCTTAAGGGGGAATGATGCATTCCTTGTCCTTCCTACATGTCATTGGCATTTATCACAGGCTCTAGTGACTTTGAAGGTGTCTAAAAATATGGTAGGCTAGTAATAGCCTACTCTAATAATATTCAAAGTTGTTACTCTTCCTAAGAAGTGTCCTCTAGATAGTCCTCCATGGAACTCCTCTATGACCTTTTGTTGTTGATCATATTTTAAGCACCTAAGGAGAACTCCATCAAGGTTTCTTTTGTATAGACCTTCTGGAAGTAAGACATACTTCAAAGCTTGTATTCTATATCTTCTTCTCTATGATGCATTAATATCAGGAGGGCATACCCTAGTTTGAAAGTACTTAGTCATCTGATCTACCTAATCTGATTCATCTAGTTATAATTCTTCAGTATGATCATCTTCTATTGACCTAACAAGCTATCACTTCTATTGAAATTGTTACTTCTGTCAGACCTTGGCATAGGGCTCTACCTCTTACTATCTTGGTAGGATGGATTTCCACATCATATTCTTGGATTTTAGTAATCCAACCAGCTCTCTTATCTCCTAGTTCTCCTTGTAGAATAAAACTTCTTACATCCGGATGAACAACATAAACCAGGGTCTTACTTTGAACCAAGTATTACCTAAATTTTTTCAATGATTTCATTATAAAAAATACTTGTTTCTCAATGAAATTATACTTAACCTGATATTCATGAAGATTCTAGCTCCAAAATAATATGGGGTGCTCCTCTCCTTGATCATTCTTCTAGGTGAGCACTGATGCATAGCTTTCCTCAGCTCCATAAGCATAAAGAATGAAGTCTTTGCTAAAATATGGATTGACTAGCACTGGAGCTGTAGCAATGGATTGCTTGATGATTTCAAAGGCTTGCTTTCTTACCTCAGTCCATTTGAAATCTGCATTTTTCTTCAGTATTTCTGATATAGGCCTCACCTTCTGAGCAAAGTCAGAGATGAATTTCCTAACAAAGTTTATCTAACCAAAGAAAGACTGCAAGGCTTTCTTGTTCATAGGAAGTGGAAGAGCAAGAATGGATTTGATTCTATCTGGATCAATGGCCATACCTTCTTTTGAGACCACATGGCCTAGAAACTTTCCCTCATGAACTACAAAGAATGACTTCTTAGGATTGAGGGAGATGCCAAATTCTCTGCACTTCTGGAAGACTTGTTCTAGGTGTGCCAAGTGGTCTTGCTTATTGTGGGAAAACACAGTCATGTCATCTAAATAGATCAGAATGACCTTGTTAATCAGTTCCCCAAAAGCATAGTCCATTGCTCTCTGGAATGTGGCCCCTACATTAGATAGCCCAAAAGGTATTCTTTGATATGCAAAGGTTCCCCATTTTGTGGTGAATGTTGTCTTAAACTGATCTTCATTCTTCACCCAAATTTGGTTATATCCAGAGAAACCATCTAGTAATGAGAACCTTTCTACCCCTACCACTATCTATAATATTTGATCAATCTATGGGAGGGGGTAGTGGTCCTTAAGTGATGCTTGATTAAGATTTCTGAAATCTACACACAGGCGGATGTCACCATTCTTCTTCCTTACAGGTACCAAGTTGGCTACCTAGGTTGAATATTTTATTGGATAAATGATCTTAGCCTTTAGCAACTTCAAGAGTTCTTCTCTCATTATGGCTTCGATCCTAGGATTTACAGGCCTTTGCTTCTACCTAAAAGGCTTTGCATTAGGCTCTAGCTCAATGGTGTGTTGGATAACCTTCTTGTCATATACTTTGAGGTCCTCATATGACCAAGCTACAATGTCTTGGTACTTTAGGCATAAAGCTTTGATATCCTCCTCTTCCTCTGGAGAACATCGAATTCCAACCTTGAGCTTCTTTTCTTTTTCTATTTCAACTTCTTTATAGATTTTCTCATTGACTTCCATGGATCTGATCTTTTTTCTATCTTCATTGTCAAACAGGCTCTCTAGAGTAACCAAACCTCTAGGTATGTGATTGTTCTTAAGTTGAATGACATCCTATTGATCAATTTCCTCTAGATTTTCCTCTTGAATAGTGGATAAATAGGCTTCTCTCACCAGAAAATCAATGATTTGTTCATCACTTTCAAAGACCTACCAAAAAATTTGCTTATCTAGCACTGTAGGCCTAAAAATCATTTTGATCCCTTTGTCCTTCTTAACTCCTATGTCTATAGAAGGGTTGAAGTTAGCTCCCCTTACTGCTAAGGAATCTACCAAAGTATTCTTTCCTCTAGGAATAAAATTTATGTTTAGGGTATGAAAGGATTCCATCAAATCCCATACCCTATTTCTATATGCTTTCAGGTAATGGTGCTTACTGTTGCACCTTTCCCTTACCTGATTTACTATCAATTCAGAGTCACCATATATGTTTAAGATCTTAATGCCCATGCTTTCAGCTTGCATCAGTCCAAGGTATAGAGCCTCATATTCTGCAGCATTATTAGTGCATGACCATGTTAGCCTATAGGCAAAACTCTTTGTCCCTTCTGATTGGGACTGTAATACCACACCAACACCAACACCATTTCTACATCTGGCACCATCAAAGTGCATGGTCCATACTTCTATTTCTCTCAAAGACTGATTAGATATAGTAGGAACTCTCTTCTCTAATTCTACAAAAATAGTATGTGCCCATACCTATCCCAAACTGGCTATAATCCTCCTTGAAAGGTAGTTCATCTTCAATTTCCAACTCTTCAAACTTATCCACAATTTCAAATTCTTCAAGAGGGGTGAGATTGCACATGTCCTCTTCAATTTTTTCAATGTGGTAAGACACAGGCTTCTCAGGTGTTATTCTTATCCTCTTTCCTTTGAAAGGAATCACCATGCTGGAATAGTCCATATACATGCATCCACCCAACTTTGTAGTGAACTCTCTTGAAAGGCATAAGCCAAAATAAGGCTCTAGATCCACCACTACTATTTCTTGTACTATAGTTACCTCAGGTGCTCTATGTAGCCTCATCAAGACATCTTTTATCACTCCCACTATCTTCATAGGTGTCCCATCTAATTGTAGAACTCCAAGGCAGGATCTGGTATACTCCATACCCATATCCTCATAAACTACTTTAGGCATAACTGTAGTAGATGCCCCTGAGTCAATCATACAATTTCGGACAACCCAACCTTCCATCCTTAGAGAGATATAAAAAGGAGGGGGTTTATTCTTTAAAATAGTAGGGGACATTTCTTTCTTTTTAGAGGGTATACTAAGGATTGTGGTGGCCTACTTTTCCTATGGATATTTGTTCAAAGAAGCTTTTAGCAGGTCTATTTGGCCAGGAATGAAGAGAGTATCATATAGACTAGCTTTTGATGGTATCTTCTTCATTTCCTCCATAATGTTGTATTCATATTTAGCCAAGGTGGGTCTCTCAGGCCTTCTTTCTGGCTCACCATATTTTCTCTTATATTTTTGAGTGGCCTCAATTCTCTACCTTTTAGTAATGGAAGGGAATCTAAGCCTCTCTTGAGCTTCATCCTTAGACCTCATTCTATCTCCCTCAGTTTCTTTCTCAAATATCTTGGGAAGACTATTTTCTTTTTCTTTGGCCTAGGGAATAGGGAAAGTATCACTACTTTGGGGAGGTGGATCACTCTTCTTCTGAGAGGGGACCTAAAATTGACCCATATTCTATGGATCTACTTGCAGTGTTTTCTTGCCTGACCTTGTCATGATAGCAATAGGTCCATCCTCATCAAGATCTTTTCCAACCATGATCTGGTCAGGTTGCCAGAGCATATTCACTCTTCCTTTCTGATTTCTTTCTGCTTGATCCATAGCTTGTTGTACATGGTGTTGGTACATAACACAAGATTATGAATCATGAGGATCATTACACACCAAACACCAGATATTCACCAGACTTGTCTCTGAAGAACACTCAGGCTCTTCATATGCTGCATTTACTCTAACCCCAGTACTATTGCTAGGACTAGGTCTTTGATATTTATTCACATAAGGAAATATCCTTTGTTGAGACCTCTCCATATCTCTCTTCTCCATTGAATTCATTTTGTTGCTAAGAGTTTTCAAAGTATTATGTATATCAAGGATGATAGAAAATTCTTGAGGAGTCTGAGAAGGAAGTGGAGGGAAAGGAATTGCAGTAGATGGTGCTTTTGGCTGAGGAATGGGAGTCATCTATGGGAATGGGGATGACAATGGAGGAGGGTCCATATAATATGGAGTAGTAGTTTGACTTTGGATATTAGTGGTTTCCAAATTGTAAGGTAGCACAACTTTTGGAGGTAATCTTCCCACATTAATAAGGATATTTTCTGCATGAACAACTGCATTATAAACTTATGGAAATGTTTCCACCCTATATTTTTGGGTTTGTAGGCCTAGATCTGATCCAAGAGCTCTGATATAATACATGTAAGCAAGGCTTGCAGCTGGTCTAGCTATAGGGGGAATTCTCTTCTAGGTTCTGCTAAACCTCAAATTAAAATCTGAGATAGTTTCTTGTTGATGTTTCTGCATAGATGTGAACTGATTAAGGAGGGAGAAAGGATCAGTAGATTCATTAAATTCCTCCACAAAGGGCTCAACCAATGCTGCCCATGAGGTGATGGTATTGTCCTCAAGAGTCCTAAACCAATGCAAAATATTTCCTCTAAAGGATAGGGCTAGGATCCTGACAATAACATCTTCATTCTTTATATTGTGGATTGTTGCTAGATTTAGAATATCTTGGCAGTGCTCATATGTAGTTTTTCTAGATCCATCATAAGTGGGAATAGCCTTAGACATAGCTTGAGGAATGTCATGCATATGGGCTAGTCTAAGGGGGCCAGTTGTGTTCCAGCTGGGGTACTTCTGCAAGGGCTGATTTGGGACTACATTTTCTGCCATGTTTCCAGGTGTAGCTCCTGTTGGAGGTGTTGTTGGATTAACTATAGGATTTTCCTCAGGAGGATCTTCTTCTGAATGAAAATATTGGTTTAAATTCCTTATAATAGTAGACCCTCTATAAGGTAGCTCATAGTAGAAATAGGAGTCTGGGTTATTCCTCTTGAATGACCTGGTATACATGAAAAACTATGGTCTATAGGGATAACTTTTTTTGGGTTTAAAGACCAGGGAGTCACTAGGTGAATTTTCTATTCTCCACTTAGCAAGGTCAAGATAATTCACCAAATCTTGATTCCTCCGGGTAAAGATAAAACAATAAATCATATGATGGGTTTTAATGTTTCTTGCAAACTGGTCCCATCGAGCATGCCAAAAACTATTGGGCACCGAATTGACATCAAGTTTTACTTGACACTATGACTGTCTATCTTCCAATTTTCTATCCAGGCTTGCACCCGATAGTCACAGCTCAACACTCAACATTGGATGGACCAAATATTAATTCAACCCAACCTCTAGAGTAGGTTGGTTCCTTGTCAACTTAGTAGGGTGTTGACACAATTAAAGCTCAATAAGGGTTTGAAGAATAGGGTTAGAAAAGGTTTAGGGTTAGAGATATTATGCAAAATAGTGGATAGATAGGCTAACAACATAGGCATCTACAACAAAAACCTCCAACAAACTATTTCCAGTGTCCCATCACTCAAGATTAGCAACACCCAAAACCATGAAATCTTCATACATTAAAGCATAAAATAGAGATATGTTGTAGAAAGCAATTCCAATATCCAATATATTGATAATCCAATTTAGCATAATAGACCAATAATCAGATTTAGTATAAATAAACTCCCTATCAACATAGATCTAACTATGAATAGATTTCAACTACTTTCACAACTAGTAATCCAATAAACTAGAATGAACTAACCATTACAGCATTGACAAAAATGCAATTCACAGCTTCGAACCTCTTGCATAAAATATAGCAAAGATAACATATTCTTGAGTAAAAAATTAGAGTAATGCTCCTTCCATTAGTTTGCAAAGAATATTTATAGTAGGGCAAGCAAACACACTAGAGCCGACCCTAAAAAATGAGGGTTCGACCTCTATTTATAGTTTTACAAATGAAATATTTGAAGGAGACATTACAAAGATTAAAATTTTATAACTCAGTAGAGAGCTTTGTTGGCATTATCTCATTTGCTGGTGGAGTCCAAGAAATCTATTGGAAGCAATCCACCATGGTAGCTCAACTCTACAACTTGCTAGTTCATTGATGGTAGTTGGAGTTTAGGCCATTGGAAACTACATCTGATCCATTCATCATTCTTTAAAACCTCACTCCACCATAGATCTACAACCACTCTAGTTCTTGATCTTGAAAACCCTTTGATGCTTCACCTTCCCACCTTCAAACTAATTGTTCTTCGATCCGACAAGAATCCACTTTTAAATGCTATAACAATGTCAGCAAAATCTCAACCATTGATGCTTTTGGTGAACGATGGTGATTAAATCTTAAAAATATTCTGCAAAGTAGTAAGGAGAAACAAAATGCCATTCCACACTTTATAAATGTTGACATCATCTTCAATGGCTTCAACTAGCAGAATCAAGTTCTGATGTGAAATACACTAGGTTGTGAGCGGAATCGAATCTATCATCAATCCGCTACTTAGCCTTTAAAAATTTTAACTCCTTTCTCACATCCATGGCATAAAGTGCAAGTTGCAATCCACACAAAAAAATGATGCTGACATCATAGTAAATGCTTTGGCTATGCAAAATCACCAATCCATTCTACAAGCAATGCAAATACCCCTTGACATCATTCCACTACCTTTACAATGCTTTTGGCCTTCTTGTCACCATTCTGTACTGAAAGTAGTGTAAAATGAGCTTATCTCCATTTCGCTCACTTTTAGTCTTGGGACTCAGCAAAATTGGGCTTTTCAAGACTTAGTCATTGGAGTGCATGGAATAAAAGAGAATCACCATTCCACACTTTTTATCGTGCTGACGTCATCTAAGCTCAAAAGTTTTGCAGATTGAGAACCTGCTAGAGTCTGCTCCAAAATACACTATGTCTCGAGTGGAATAAGAACTTTGCTCAAAAATACTAAGTGTTGAGTGGAATCGGGTCTCTTGCATGGATCCACTCCAAAATACTCTATGTCCTCAGTGGAATAGAGATTTCCATGCCTTAGAATAATTTTTAAAATTTTTCTAAGGATGTGGCCATTTTGGGCCTACAACACCAAGGCTCATATACAAAAAGTGTATCTAAGCACTACGCTAATGCCTATGAGAGGACCCCTATGATCCTGAAGGATCCCTAGACCTAGAACTATACCTAGACTCACTAGGCATAGCTAACCCAGATATGGATGAGGAGGATGGTTCTAGAAGCCTAATGTCATGCTCCATCAACTAATCATGCAATACCTAGATATATCCATCCTAATCACAAAGATGATGTACATCATGCCTCTGCCTACAATACCCCTCTAACAACTCTGTCTGGAGCCTTACGATCCTATCCTCACCTCCCCTTGCTATTGGCTATACCTCTAGCTCCATCCACAATTGAGCTATCACCACCTTGTTGAGTGGTGATTTTAACCAAGTGCAAAACCACACTCACAGTTAGGATTTCGCTATAAAACCTTCTCTTGCAAAGAAGTATAAATTTCTCCAAGGTTCCTTTTACTTTAACGTGTATGCATGTGTGTCAAATGAGTGCATGGAATACCTCAGTGCTCTACAAAACAACTGTTAACAAGGGGCCTGTTCTGGGGTTGCTTTAGTATAATGTGCTATTATTGTTCATTGCTCTTTGTTAAGAAAGTTTTAATAAATTTGATTCTTTATTAAACTTGCTTTAAATGTGCAGTAAAAGATAAAGCTCTATCTACAATGTATGAATATTAAATGCTGATATGATTCCTTTTTCTTTTAATTAGTTCCATGTGTTCAAGCTAATGAAAGAGAGCAAGGGAACTTAAACAAAAATCCTAACCCAAGCAAAAAAGTAAAAATTAACACCTAAAGTGAATGTTAAAACTTAACCCAACTAAGACCCTTTGAAATAAAACAAAAGAAAAACTCGAACCAACAAAGGACCTCTGAGCAGGCAAAATTATTGCTCAATGACAATCGAGAATACCCGAAATCCAAAATTTTAAGGTGGGTCCCCAAAATTTGGGGATAGTTGTGGAGAGGCCACAACAAATGGTGACTCTGTTGGGGAATGCTCCTGAGCATTCCGAATGAAGAACCCAGAATCTCTGGTTTTGAAACCCAACAAACCAAATATTAGAAACAAAATTATTCAACAACATCCAAAGATGATGGGGATAGACAATTTCAATCGAAAACACATGAACCATTGCTTTAGCTAAGTGTGTGAAAGTGTTTTCATTTTAGCATTCCTGAAAACTATTCAGAATCCATCACTTGTTTTGCATTAGGCTATAAAAATTACTCATTAAAGAATATGCCTTTGCATTGCTCCATAGCCAGTCAGGCGTTTATAGCCCCGGTGGAGATGCCTCACTCACCCAGGTGTTAGATTAAATTTGCATTTGCCTCTTTTGTAAACATTGCTCCACTGCCAACCAGGCGTCTATAGCCCCGATGGAGATGTCCTAAGCCATTTGATTGATTTGGCTTTTTTTTTTTATATTTATTTTATCATTTTATTGCTTTGCAAATTTCACCTGCCACCTGGGTTAGAGATCAAGTAAGGTTAAATATTGAGTATATAAAATATTTTTGCCTTAATTTGCAAACCAAATAACTTCATCTTTCAAGATTCCAAGAATACCCCTTAATATGATGTGTTCATGTGTAGCCTTAGCAAAATGATTCATGGTTCCCAAAATTCACTATCTTAGTCCCCAAAATCTAGGAGTAATTACTAAATAATTCTATCCCTTTTCTTTGATATACATGATAAGCAATTCATCCTTCAAGAGGCCACAAATTAGTAGCTATCATAGAACACAACCACCAATAGAGGAACCACCTCAAAAATCAAAACTTGCAAACCAAAACTTGGAAACAACCCAAAACCTAATCTAACACAAACTTGACAAGGAAAACATCACAAAACTCACCAAACCAAAATTTGAAACAAAACCCAAAACAAAAAACCAAAACCAAAACATGAAAACCAAAACTTATATACAATAATATACAAGATGATGCAAAAATTTTGGCTATCATTTCCTTGGATCCCAAACATGATTAGCACAATTTGAAAGACATTTAACATGAAATGCATACCAAGCTTTACAAAAATCCCAGCAAAACAAGATTGGATCAAGCCATGCAACACCTCTCATCTTGCCTCTCTCACACAACCACTTTGATTCAAGTTTATTAGCAATTCCATGTTGGACATTTGATTCATTAAACTTGCAAGTGAATACATGATTTTCAACAATCTTTTGCTTATTCAATGAGATGCAAATTTCAAGATTAGATTCATTTTCACAAGCATGTAGGATTTCTTTCAAATAAGAGGCTATTTCTGAAAATTTTAAAGCAACATCATCATCCATGTCTTTAGACCAATCATACTCACGCAACAATTTACAATTATCTAGGATATTTACTAAATGAGAATCATTATAATCTTGTATCCTAGATTCAATTGTTAGTTGTTGATGAACATGATTCAACAATTCAAGCATGTCTACTTCTCCCTCATTTAACAAAGCAATCTCATTAGTGGTATGATCAAAAATCCACTCTAATTCTTCATTCACCTCTAGTGGCATTTCATCATAAATAGCATTTGAATCCAATAAATGATTAGACAAATTTTCACCTGAAGCTTGGATGTTTGGACACAAAAGGTTAGATTCTACCTCTTGTACATTTTCATTTACCAATACTTGGTGATCCATTATGATCTCTTCTTCTTCATGGGCTTCATCATCATCATCTTGTAACACTTCTTGTGATATAGCGATTTCAACATCCTGCATATCAAATGACACAAAACCTTCATTAGTAGGAAAGTGAGAAACAAACAAGTCTTCATATCTTCCCCATCCATTATAATAATCATCTTCTAAACCCATGGGATAAAATTCTATCATGTTTTCAAATGGCATATGATTCTCTAAAGGTTTAGAAATTGTAGGCTCTTCATGCAAGATAGCATCTTTAGTGTCCTGCATATGAGATGAAGAAATTTTTTATCGAAATTCATGAAAGGAACACATTCCTCATACTCTTCCCAAACATCATCATAATTATCTTTTAAGATCAAAGAATCAGATTCTATCAAGTCTTTTGTATAATATTTAGATTCATCTATTGATTCACCTTCTTCAACTTCAAATAATTCATCTTCCTCAGATTCATCCTCTTCAATTTCGAAAAATTCATCTTCCTCAGATTCATCTATTGGTGGGTCAAGGGTTTCTTCCATGGGATCTATTATTGTATTCAAACTTCTAAAGTTATCCCAATCCTCCTTTGTAAAAAGTGACCCTAAGCCAACCTCTAGACTTTGATCAACTTGATCATCACCATCCTCATTGATGATATCTAAGGTGGTTGTAATATGTGGACATTCAACTTTATCCCCTTGATTGCTCACATTAGGCATTGTTTGATTTAGGACTACTAGGTTTGATGGTTGGTATTGGTTGGAATCTATTACTCTTGAAAAACAATCCATCATAGGAGAAGGTGGTTCCTCAACTAGATTCTTTGGTAGCATTTGATTACAAGCTTTAGGGTTGAGCAATGATAATCGACCCACATCCATACCTTTTGAAATGCATCGTTGTTCTACCGTTATTGCCTCACTGTAGGCTCTAGGCAAGGATGACTCTTTAAGAATTCTCCCTAGAAATGTAGAGGTAAAAGGGTCTAAGGCTTCTAGGTACACTTGGATAGCTTCTTCTTCTAAAATGATGTAATGACTCTCCATATCGGTGTACAACCTATGGAACCTATCATTAAATTGGCTTGTGGACTCATTAGGTTCTTTACAAATAGAAACAAACTGATTTAATATCCTGTCCGGATCAATCAATTTTCCAAACTGTTTGAGAAATGCTACCTCTAATTGATCCCAAGAGGTGATAGAACCTGCAGGTAAACCGATATACCAATCATAAGCAAATTCATCTAATGTGGATGGAAACATCCTACAAACAACATCTTCATGTATGATTTGCAAATGAATTAAAATGCTCTTATATCCTTGAATATGCTCTTCAGCTGATTCCATCCCATCATGCCTAAACTGAGGTAGATTACACATAATATCTATAGGCATATGATGTGAAGGCCCAGGTATATTTAAAGGACAATCTACCCTTAAAGAAGCAAGGAATGCCATTAGATAACCTCAAAGAATATGACTTTAAAACCAATTTTGTTAGTCAAAGAAATGTCTTGCAAAGAAGCATGAAATGACTAACAAATCTCAAAAGATATGCATCAATTAAAACATGACATTAAAGACCATTCTCCAATTTGCAAAAGGTTAGCATAAATGTATCATCAATTGGAGAACTTTCAAATCAATAGATATGATCAATAAAACCTCATTAGTCAAGATAAATGCCTTCAAATCACTCTTTCAAATAACATGAACAAGTTAGCATCTATAACAAAAACAACCAAATCAGGCCCTCCTTCTAGCGCCAAAATGTTGAGTGGTAATTTTGCCCAAGTGCAAAACCACACTCACAGTTAGGATTTCATTAGAAAACCCTCTCTTGCAAAGAAGTATAAACTTCTCCAAGGTTCCTTTTACTTTAATGTGTGCATGTATGCTTGTCAAATGAGTGCATGGAATACCTTAGTGCTCTACAAAACAACTGTTAACAAGGGGCCTGTGCTGGGGTTACTTTAGTATAATATGCTATTATTGTTCATTGCTCTTTGTTAAGCAAGTTTTAACCAATTTGATTCTTTATTAACCTTGCTTTAAATGTGAAGTAAAAGATAAAGCTCTATCTCCAATGTATGAATATTAAATGCTGATATGATTCCTTTTTCTTTTAATTAGTTCCATGTGTTCAAGCTAATGAAAGAGAACAAGGGAACTTAAACAAAAATTCTAACCCAAGAAAAACATTAAAAATTAACACCTTAAGTGAATGTTAAAACTTAACCCAACTAAGACCCTTTGAAATAAAACAAAAGGAAAACTCAAACCAACGAAGGACCTCTAAGCAGGAAAAATTATCGTTCAACGACAATCGAGAATACCCGAACTCCAAAATTTCAAGGTGGATCCCCAAATTTAGGGATTGTTTTGGAGAGGCCTCAACACGCATCTCGAACCACATCCCTACATCATAGCCAAGCTATCTCTGTATCTCGAGCTGCTATCATAGCATTTCACTCCAACACCAACTGCTCTAGCCTTGCCCGATCATCCTCACTCTAACTAGGATGCCCATACAAAATATCCTCTCTATCCTCCATGTTCCCTCAATATCCTCCAAGATTAGGAACCTACTCTGCCATATCATCTCCATATCCTCCAAACTTCGAAGCCTTATCTACGGTCCTCCTAGTATACCTCATTTGAATACTAGCTTGAAGGTGTATTCAACACTTAGGAACCTCATCAAAATCCTCATACTCATTCCCATAACCATCCCCATATACTACTAGAATATGTACCCATGGTGGCTGAGTTGTAAACCATGCATCATATTCCTTCATAGTCCCCACATCATCCACATCAGGAGATCTATCTCCTCATCATCCTCAAGTGTGGCCCTCCATTCCTTGACACATGGTAGACCTATATCATATCGATGATGCTTGTAGCATACTGGTGCCTTAGGAACCCCCTACATCAATATGAACTATCATAAAACCTATGAGAACTAGATCAGCTCCATTTTATTTGTGTGCCTCGCAACTACCCATATAGCATTTTGTACCCATTGTAGATGCTCTCCATCACTTGTCCAAATGGCACCTCACCATGGTCTCTATATCACCTGAGCGACCATCAGTCCAACCCATAAATCTCTATAACATTGACTCGTCCAAACTGGATGACTTGATTGTACCTCCTTTACCATAAGCCACCTCATTGCATAGGGCTGCTCCCTATCCCATCCCTTAGCCAGTAAACCCATAGGATGAGCCACACTTAAGTGCTCCCAATCCTAGCATTGTAGTAGCAAAATACAACCTAGTCCCTGGCACTTTTGCCTCCTCACCTCATATAGCTCCCAGTATAGCTGTGCCAATAAAGCAAGAGCCCACGTATACACCTATGGTGTATTGATCATATCGCACACCAACTTGATAAGGTTCCATGGGAACCAAAAAATAGTAATGTTCAAGGCCACTATGTTGGCTAACATGAACATCACCAAAGTGGGAAGGGTGTCCAACTTCTTGTCCACATACATGTACAAGTAAGTAATCCCTCCACCAGTCACCTCCACATCTTGCCATCCATCCTCAAACATGCAACTCAACTTGTACTTCTTATTGTGTCCAACCTCGACACGTAAACCCTCCATCGATAACTTTAGGATGTGGTATACATACTCAAGTATCACAGTCACCTCACCAGTAGGGAGCAGAAACATCCCCCTATCTGGATCCCATATCTCTACCAAGGTAGATAGATACCCCTCATCTACCCTCACCATATCTATCTTGGTTGCACTATCTAATCCAACTGCCTCTAAAAAATCCCACTCATCATCTCATAGCGCCTTCCTCACCCCATGGATGAGAGGTGAGAACCGATATTGAGCCTCCAAAATCTTTAGCTGTAACACAAAACAAAGCATTAAGGTCACATACATTGCATTATTTAAGTTTTTTTTTTTGCACAACATAAATAAAAGAGAGTCAAAAGCACTTACCTTGGCAAAGCATACACCTGCTCCCACATCCACTCCCCCTGCCGCCATAGCTTTCATAGCTTCACACCACTCACTTCACTCCACTCACTCCACTCCACTCCCTTAGATGCATCTTTCAAAATTTATGAATGCATACATGAGTTTGATTTCCTCTCTGTAAGACTTTTATAGTTGTTTCAAATGCACTAAAATGCCCATGGGTGCTTCCTGGTGTATTGAGGTGCCTCCTTACATTAGGGAAAGTGCCAAACTATGGTGGGAATCTACACATGCAGTAAGCACCCATCGACGTTTGGTGTCAATTTTGAAAAAAATTGATCCAAAAAGGTAGCTTACCTCCACCAAATTATTCCAAATTTTATCTATACATCAAAATCATCATAATATCATGTTTTGTGAAAACCAAAATTGATTTGGAGTCATAATTTTTTCTTGTGACCAAAAGTTGTAAAATCACATTACAAGTTACAAAACGCTCCAAAACGGTTCAAATTTTCACAAAATGACCATTTTCATCATCTAAATCCT
Organism: Wollemia nobilis; assembly: GCA_028583015.1. Taxonomy (NCBI): domain Eukaryota; kingdom Viridiplantae; phylum Streptophyta; class Pinopsida; order Araucariales; family Araucariaceae; genus Wollemia; species Wollemia nobilis. The sequence continues at coordinate 4,184,938 of JAQPPZ010001056.1, read as the reverse complement.
CAATTCCATCATTGCACTCATTAACACATCATCTTCCAATCATTGCATTCATACATTTACCAAGTTCACAAATTTCAAGTGAACCTCATATCTAGTGGTCTATTCTATCTCCTTGGAGATTGTAGTGACTTGCATCCATGCAATTTGGTAAGATGAATAAATAACCATAAGGAAACTTGGCCACTTCATCATCCAATATCTCATTAATCAAAAAATAAAATCAATTTTGGTACTTCACCGTTTGAGTGAAACTATGCCAAGACCAATTTTCTCTCTAGTTGTCATTGATGGCCTAGTTCATGGGGCTTGAAACATGGATAAAATTATAACTCATAATTTATTTCTAGGATAGTCATCATGGTCATTGGCCTTAGCTAGGGTGATTGGTTCTAATCAGAGGAATTATTTGATAGTCAGGAGCTAACCCTCCTAATTTGACTCTTTTTCATTTGTATTTATCATAACATTACATATCAATGATGCTGGAAGGCACATTATTCAATAGCATGGAATCATCCTAAACTTGGGGTAGCCACATTTGACTTTGATTTTGCCACAACGGGATACATCTTACATGATCATGGCATATACACTTGGAAAAAACCCTATTTTCTATGTTAAGGCAAAAACACAATCAATCACCTATATTTCACAACAACCTCCTTCCACCGTTGTGGCAAAAATGACATCACATTTACATCATTCATATCATCCACAATTGCTCCAAGAATTTCACACAATCATTTGCACAAATCTATCAATTGGCTCATGAGATGCATCTGTCACTCATTCACCAATTGAGGGGGTAAGCTACACAATCAAAATTCTTTTGTCTTCAAGTTCATCTTCACATTCCAACAAGAGAAAGTTGCTTCTGCATCAGGCCAAACCAGGTGTCTTGTATTTTTGCACCATATTGTGTTTCACACAACATGGTATAAAAAGGGGTATCTGTAGACACCAAAATCTAACCACTTATCATCCATCCATATCTTCCCACCACATTTACCCATTATTTATATATATGTATATATATTTGTTTAATATATAATTAAATAATAATATTATATATATTTATATGAATTAATCCCAGCCATCCATCATGATTTAATCCTAGCCACTCATTGCCTTAATCCATACCACATGCCTAGTTTAATCTCTACCCTCCATCATGTTTTAATATTGACCATACAAATTATGTCGTTGAAACCCTAATGTGCCCTAGGAGAGATTATAAAGAGGAATTATTTTGATGACTCAAACCCTGACAAAAACTTTCCTAAACCTCAAGTTTTTTGAATTTTGAGTTCTATCGCTTGTTTTCACCCTTGCATCCATCGTCGTCCACCTCTCCCAAATTAGATCTACTTCTACAAATTCTAGTTTAGTCCCTAGAATACCCCTTTGAGTTCCCCAAGCACCTCTGGTAACCTCCTATCATTATCGAGTGTCTCTGGGTGCTTCCCTGCCATCATCGAGCACATGCGGGTGTTCACAACCCTAGTTATGTAGTCTAGAAATCCCTCGGGTGTCGCTAGGGCATATGTGCACCAAATTCTGTAACAACTACAAAGAACAAATAGCAACAAATTAGTGTGAAAAGGTAATTTATTTATTGTAAATATTTTTATTCTTTAGATTTGTTTATATCTTCATTTCTGCAACTAGGGTTAGTAGTTTTATTATTGAGGGCCTCACATAGTGGAGCCCTCACATATATTATTGACCTTCTATTTTTGTTTATTGTTTGTAAGTTTAAGGATCAAGTTCATTGGATGCTACTGAAGCACTTGAGTTTTTGGCCTATGGATATCTAAAGCCCACTCACCTTACTGTTGAGATTGAGTCGAGCGTGAAGACACCACCCTTATTTGTTATCTAGGGTTTTGGAGAACTATAGAATATTGAAATTGTTGTATTGGATAATAAAGTATTGTAAAACCCCTATCTGGGGTGCACTTGGTTGTAATATTAGAGATCCACCCGGTAATAAGAATAACAGTTTATTTTTGTGTAATCATATGTGTTTATTTTTCTTTATTCATTCATTTATTTAAGTACATTGTTTGGTGTTGTTCGATTTTGATCTACAAGAATAAATATAATCCACATCAACAAAAATTTTAGCATCCATATACTTCTCAGAATAAATACAATCATCCTCCACTACAATATAGAGAAGGAAAATAAAAGGACATTTAGTTCAAGAGATTCAAGAAATTCAGGAACTAGAAGAACCTACAAATGAACATGAAGTTAAAGCTCTTTTTTGCTAAAATAGTATTTCTTGAAGATACTAATTATTTACTTGATCAGGATACATATAGAGAGTACAAAGAAAAAAATAGGAAAGAATAGCTCAAGTTCCAGAACTAGGATGAAGACCACATTGAAGATTAAAGTCTTCAATACCCAAATAATGTAAAACATGGGGTGTTTGAATATATTACATTATTTGGTACATTCTAATGTACCATCATGGGTACATGTTTATATTAGGAGTTTGTCTTAGATTAGGACTTAAGTATTTACTTTATGCAATGGAATAAATGCACAAGTATTATTAGAATGTGCAATGATGGAAATGTGCATGTTGTCCACATGTACATGAGTCTTTAAGAATAGAAATACGAAGAGTCATAGGAATATAGAAGGCCAAGAGTCATGTATCATTATATATAGGACTTCTTAGGTGATAGAAAACATAGGATTTTGGAGTGCACAAGGTAGAATAGTAGTAGATACAATGTAGAACATATATGAAATATGGAGTGCTTGAGAATTCCATTTCAAAGCAATGTACTATTTTTGTGAGATTTCATTAATGGCTGATTTATGAGTATTTTTAGAAGTTTCTCATCATATTCTCATGCTTAGTATATTTCCATTTCCATATATTTAATATTGCATGCTATTTTTATGCCTTGTGGTAGTTATTTCATTAAATAAATAGCATCAAAATCTAGCAATTACATCATTTATTTTAACCATCAACAAAACTTGGTAGTCAAGCATCGTTTTTAAGAAAAAATTTGGTATGTTAGGCATAGTCGATGAACTAGAGATAGTTTTGGTCTTACATCTTGAAGACCCTAGGGTAAGCTTAGTTTCCTTCCTCATAGGGGTGTAATATTTGACATCCAAATCCACCATCATAATTGGATCCGTCTCAAATTTTATATTTTATTCCACCAACATTTTTGAGTGTCTAGTCTTCTCCACTACGCCACGTACTCTAGCCATCACTTTGACATCTCCACCTGTACTCAACAGGGACTCATATCCAATCTTACCAAAAATAAGGGGACTTAATATCTTAGTCTCCTTGATAAATCTAAGTTTTCCTAGGAATATTTTGAAGACTCCCTAGCCAAAACATACTCCTAAAGGAGTCCCAGAATTCAAGCCACCTCCCCCAATATTCCTTTATCTATTACCACATATTAAAAAATTAGAAGTTCCAGACCCTGGTGAATTAGGTATATATCCTTCCCTTTTCAAACATTATCCACGGACTTATCCATTGAAGTAAACAAAAATGAAGGAGTATTCATAATCCTGTTACATCAAAGTTGGTTCAAGAACATTACATGGTAGTTGCGAATAATGTCTTTCTTAGCATCCAAAGTAAAATAGTTCATGATAACTAGTGCAACCCTATCCCAAGGGTCCTTAAGTGCTTTCCTCTGGTACCCATTTTGAAGCTTTGGCAAAGATTCATCCTCCCCGAGAAATAACCCCAGCTCCCTCGCCAATGAGTGTTTTTTACTATTATGAAAAACACCATCCATGGGAAATCCGTTACCTTTATAATCAGGGGTATGGAGATTTTAAAATCTATTCCACCAAATCTCACCATCCCATTTTTCCAAGAAAATACCATTTTCTTTGATAGATCTCTATTGTACCCATGGAATTTTAAAAGACATTCTATAATACCTCATTTTTTAAGGATCCTTCTCACATATTTATCAACCTCTAGCATTTTAGATTCTAGAACCATGTCCTCCATGTTAAAAAAAAATGAGGCTGAAAATCCAAGCAATTGAGAAATTCTCCTTTTGGTAAATTTTAACTTTTAAGTGCTCTAAGAGGTAGCTTTCTAGAATGATATAGTATGAGTGCAATGCATATGAGCTAAAACTAACCAGGTTTCATCACTTACCTTGTTGTAAAGTCCCTAAAAATTCTATATGAACAAACAACCATGCAAGTATGATCAAGCAACAAGAGATAACTAAATGATAAACAAAGATGCAAAAGAGAGAATAATATCAAGTAGTCCGTGCAATGTATGAAAAGTAGTCATGTAGTATGAGAAAGCAAACCGATGCAAGCTAGCACAAAAAAGTGAAAGAAGAAAAATAATAATAAGAAGAAGATAGGCAAAAGAGAGAGATGGCAGAGAGATGAAAATAAGATGTTTATGCATAATATATTTTTAGGTGCATTATGTTAATTGTTTCTATAAGTTCTTTACCATCTAACATTGCTAAATGATAGGCTATTGATCCAAACATGGTTGTTATGAGAAAGGGGCCTAGCCAATTGGGTTGAAATTTTCTCTTTAGATCTATCCGAGCATTAGTGTTCTTTTGGTTTTCCTTGAGGACAAGGTCCTCAACTTCAAAAGAGTAAGTGTGAAATTTCTTAGAGTAAGTTTTCTTAAGCGAATTCTAATAGGCTCAAAGATGCTCTAAGGTATGGATATGCTTTTCATCCAATAAATCCAAATTTTTTAAATAATCTAAACGATACTTATCACCAACCAAGGCATATTACAATAAGATATGCAATGGTAGGACCTCTAGCTCGAAGGGTAAAACTACCTTACTGCCATAGACCAAGACATAGGTAGTTGCACCTATAGAAGTTCGTATACTAGTACGAGAAGTGCACAAGGCAAGGTACAACTAGATATACCAATTATGACTAGTCTTACTAACCAACTTCTTAAGGATCTTAACTAAATACTTATTAGATGCTTTGGCTTGACCATTACCTTAAGGGTAATATGGGGTTGATCATTTGTGTTGAATGAATTAGCACATCTCTTATGGATACCTTGGACTCCAATCACCATAGCCAGGGGTATGGCTTTGACCCACTTAGTGAAGTAATATGTTGCTATAATGATAAAATTATGGCCATCAAATGATGTGGGGTTAATAATCCCTATAATATCCAATACCCACACGAAGAATGGCCAAGGGGAAGAAATAACCTAAAGGTTTTGAGAAAGAACATGAACAATGTTGTTATGGAATTGACACTTGTCGCAGTGTTGAACATAGTCACATGCATATTTACCATGGAATGCCAATAGTAACCAATTTTAAAGAGCTTCTTAGTAAAGACATTGTTTCTAAAATGTCCTCCACATGATCCTTCATGAGCTTTACAAAGGGCTAGTCAAACTTCATCTAAGTTAAGGCATCATAAGAGGATACCTTCAAAAAGAACATCGATATAAAGTATCATAGATTATGATAAATTGACATGCTCTTTTTTTAAAAGCTTTTGAGAGTTATAATTTAAGCCATCGGGCATTGAACCATCCTTAAGAAAATTAAATATGTTTGTGTACCTTGTCTAAGATGGAGAAACTCTAATGTTAAGGACATCTAATGGAATGAGGCCTAAGAGTTGTCTAATGATAATAGTTGCTTGATAATATTCTAACTCCAAGGGGATAAGGGATATAGTAGCAGCAATGAAATCCACATGGTAGTTGGAGGATCTAGGGATAGAATCTAAGGTTACCCTATCAAATATGGATAAGATCTTAGTGACAATCTCCTTGTAAGGTTTTAGTTTATCATATTTGGTTTGATAAATATTGTTAATCTGATTGACCACAAGTTGAGAGTCACCAAAGATAGAAAGGCTTCTAAATTTTAAGGCTAAGTCTTCCCTAAGACCAAGGATCAAGGCTTTGTACTATGTAGTATTATTAATGTTGGAATATGTAATGCAACATTGTGTAAATTATTATTAGACTAAAATATAAAGTCTAAAGAATAATATTTGAATTAGAAAATAATTCTATTTTATGTAAAAATATTCCCACCCAATTAATAAATAAAATAAGGGTGCTAGGAATATTTAATTTGTGGGAAAAAGTTATTTTCCCTTTTCTAGCAAATATTAAAAATTAACCAATCACTTTTTAATAATTAATAGATGCCACTTGTCACACATCTCAAGATAATATTGTGATAAGATTTGTCACACATCTCAAGATAATATTGTGATAAGATTAGGGCAATTTTAGGGTTGTAGTAGAAAAGCTTCTCTTTAAATAGGGGTGTTGTCTACTACATCTTGATATATCATGTTGATGCATATTATTGCATAATATTGAAGCATTCTTGTATTGTTGAATCATTGAGTAATATAGTGAGCTTCATAGTGGATGTTTCCCTTCTTCATTTGAAGTAGGGTTTTACCACTTAATATTGGTGTTGTGGGTTTTTCTCTTTTGTGTGTGATTGATCTTGTGGAGCATTCTTCGATCTTTGGGAGACTTTGCTTGTCTCACAATTAGTACAAGAGAATTGTAGCTTAAAGGAAAGAAATATCAATTATTTTTGAGGGGTGACTAGAATAATTCCATCACCAATGCCATTTAAGCAATGGGCTCTATCAAAAAACAATGACTAAGAGTCATGCTCTTCTACTTCTAGGGTGAAGTAGTCATTAGGAAACTCAATGACTTAGAAATGGGTAGTCTCTAGGATAGCAATGACTAGCTAGTCTGTAATCACCTAACCTTTTATAACCTTCTAACCTATAAATGTTAATTCAAACTCACTAAGGGATAAGACCCTCTTAGTGGTTTGATAAAAAATGTGGGGCTTCAATATTAAGTGGCAAAGAGGATCACACCTTGAAAATACTAATGTATTATGGCTAAGCATGTAGTGTCTCAACTTTTGAGAAGTAAACACTATAGCAAGGCAAAGCTTCTCTAAGGGAGTGTACCGAGTTTCATAGCTCATGAGGGTTCTAATAATATAGTATATGTTTGTCTTCTTGTTATCATCATCTTGTTGAGCTAGCATAGCCCCCAAATCTTGGGATGTGATTTCTATATAAAGCATTAAATGCTTATACAACCTAGGGAGAATAAGGAGAGGCAAGGAAGTCATATATTTCTTGAGCTCATCAAAGGATTTTTGACACTCAGTATCTCACTTGAACACTACATATTTTTTAATAATCTTAAGAAAGGGATAACACTTATCAGTTAACTAGACTATGAAGTAATGAATAGCTTTATGTTTTTCCTTGCAAGCTTCATAACTCAGTTAGGTTATGAGGAGGAGGTATATCAATAATAACCACTATATTAGCAGGATCCACTTAAATGCATCACGTAGATAATATGAAGCCTAAAATCTTATCATATGTGACTTCAAACACACACTTGGAGGGTTTAAGATAAACTTTGTATTCATGAAGTCTTTGAAAGATACATCTTAAATCTTGAGCATGAGTCTCTCAATTGATTGTGAAACCAAGATCTTCCACATCATACTCAACAATATCATGAAATATATATGTCATGGCCCTTTGGTATGTGGTACAAGTGTTATTCAAGCCAAAAGGCATTACTTTATAATAGAAGATGCCCATGGAGTTATGAAAGTTGAATAACATAAGCTTATACTAAGAGAGGGGGTGAACAATATAAGATAAACTTTTACTTTTCTTTCAAAAACAATATTATCCAATGTTATCAATTGCAATATATTTCCAAAGTAGTATTATCAATAGCAGTAGTAAAGAAATGCACAAATCATAACACACATGAGAGACACAAATTTAACGTGGTTCAACCACTATGGGTTACATCTATAGAAAAAATATTTCTTCTAAATTTTGTAAAAAAATATCTTGGGAACCAATTACCTATTACAATATTTATGGGCCTCTGCCAAAAGGAGACTCCAATCTCCTATACTCAAGTTTATGGACCTCTATACATAGGAGAACTCTATCTTCTCAACTCTGGTTCGTGGACCTCTATCCATAGGAGAACTCTATCCCCTCAACCCTAGTTTGTGGACCTCTATCTATAGGAGAACTCTATCCCCTCAAATCTAGTTTGTGGACCTCTATCCACAAGAGAAATCTATCCCCTTTGCTCTGGTTTATGGACCTCTATCCACATGAGAACTCTACCCCTTTTGCTCTAGTTTATGGGTCTCTATCCATAGGAGACATCTCTCCTCTTAACTCTATCAGCTCAAATTTGCTTCAAGAATTCTCTCAAGGCTTGCTCAACTCTGCTATCAATTCTTCCCAAATTTGCATCAAACCTACTCATGAGTCTTGCTCAAAACATCTCATCAATGCTTCTCAAATCTACTTAAAAAATTGCTCTCAACTCTACTCATATTTGCTCAAATTCTACACATAATACTTGCTAAAATATTCTTACCAAAACTTGCTCTTAACTCTACCTAAATATGCTCACATACCCTACACAAATTTACCTCAAACCTACTCACACACCCTACACAAAACTACTCACAAGCCTTCTCAAATTTTCTTACTATCTCTACACAAAACTACTCACAAGCCTTCTCAAAAGGCTTACTCAAAACAACTCACAAATTATTCTCAACTCTGCTCAAGACTGCTCATCACACATGCTCAAAACAACTCATAACACATGCTCAAAACAACTCATAGCACATGCTCAAAATAGCTCATAGCACATGCTCAAAACTTTTCCAAAATGCTTTCTTTGATTAAAGTGATTCAGACATATTCTATCCAGATTTCCTTTTCAAGAACATATAGAGAATGATATGCAATGCAAATACTCAATATGTTCTTTCCAAAAGTCACTCAAGGCCCAATGCACAAATTGTTTCACAAAACTTGATTTCAAACACTTTCACAATCACTTTCAATGTCACTCAAATCAATGCCCAAATGCTTCAAAATGATGCATAAACTTGTTCTCAACCCTAGAACAAGTGTTTCCAATTTATTTCAAAGATAAAGCACAACTTTTTCTCAAACCCTAGCACATATGTTTCCAATTTCTTTCAAAAATGAAGCACAACTTCTACCCTTTGTTTTACTCTCAATTCAACCAACAATGATGCACAAAATCTGCCCAAATGATGCATAAAATCTGCCCAACTATGATACACAAAATCATCATCAACCTATTGATAATTCTCACATAATATTGCCTTTTTACCACTTCAATTATAATAATACTTCCTTTATGCCTTATTTTTGTCTTTTGCACAAGTCACACATAATAAAGCTTTCACTAACATAATATCTACTTATATCTCCCTTTCTACAATGTTCACAATAATGCCACAACAATTTATTTCAAATACCTACTTATATCTCCCTTATGAAGTCAACAATAATACCATAAAATAAAATTATCTCTTTGTACCTTATTGGCTGCCAACGTCAAGGTGAAACCTCCTCATTCAAAAGAACTTTATTTCCACTTCTTCAAAAGAAAATCATGTATGAGACTTGAACCTGGGTCTCTTTCCTCCAAGCCTGCATTGTCTTTTGGTCTACCCAGATCAAAATTTTGTGTACAACGTCAATATATGCTTTTTTATTTTTTCTTCTTAATTACACATCAAATATAAATTATTGCCAACAATAAGGATATCTTCATTCCAAACAATGAATACTCTCTTTCACACGACAACAAACAAAAATAGATAACTCTTCTCTCAAACGAATTAACAATGGACAATACTCTCTCAAACGAATCGACAGTGGTGGAAAACTCCTTCAAGAAAATGGTAATAGTGAACAACTTGAATAGTGGGTAATTTATTTTCTCTTAGGGTAAACAAACATAAATGGACAAATCCTTATATGAGCAACCACAAGGACAATGAAACAACAAAAATGCTTTCTTTCAATATGATAATATTTCAGCAGCAATATCACTCCTTTAAGTGGCAGCAACAACAATAAAATTTCTTTCCATGAAGTGCTACTCATCCAATGAACTGAATCTTTCATGAACAATGATGAAACTCTCCATGCGTAACTTAAACCATGAATGAACTTTCTTCACAAAGCCATGGCAATCTGAAGAACAAATTGACTCAAGGGTTAACGACGAACTAGAAATAAAATAGCTTAAGAGGTAACAACGAATGGAAGAATCTCAAGGGATACAACTAATTAAGGACTCTCAAGGGCTACGGTGAATGAAGGACTCTCCTTATTTTTCATCAAATCAATTTCCTCAAACTTTAACACTTTGTTCATTGTCATCCAATCAGTTTCAACATTCTTTTGTGTCAATTCGCAACTATAGAATCACTTCAACTTGAAACATTAGCTCCTCTCATTTCCTATTCATCAAATGACACTCATCTAATCACCTACTTCTGCCCTACAAAATCTCTACAAACTTTACACATACCAATAGTCATTAGATAGCACAAAGAAATATCATTCACATTTATAATATTTTTACCTCCCGTTTATATATAGTTTACTTTCAAAAGAAGTCACATCAACGGAGGTAAATAAGCATTTTGGGCACAAAATTTAAACACAACTTTATCTTATAATATTTAAGAAATATTATAACTTTTGAACAGTTGGATTTCCTTTTTATGAACCCATTTATATATTATAATATTTAAAATATTATAATACTATATTTTAAAACTTTTGGTCCTCATAGAAATATTTTAAGCCTTGGTCTACCTTTTAACTCCTTTGTCCCAAACCACTTGTTCCAAGTACCTCTCAAACATTTTGACCTTCTTCATAACATTTTTGCCTTAAATTTTATCCATATACCTTGCGTCAAACCAAAGTGGAATATTTGTGCCTTGACTATCACATCAAACTATTCTTGCCTCATGTACCCTTTGACATCAATGACAACTTAATATGCTCAATATTTCCAACAATATTCCCCTTTGTCATTGATGGCAACCCTTACTAACAATTTTTATTTTTCTGCAATTGGATTCTAAAAATGCTCCCCCGAACTGGCTTCTCCCCCTTACTTAATTCTCTCACCCTTTTTGAAATCTCTCCCCCTTTGACATCAATGGCAATGTATAGATCTATGACAAAAGTGATTACATGAGTAGAAATTACCTTGAAAGAAATATCTATCTTCAAATGAATTGAAGTTCCTCTTAGTGAAGCCATAATTATCCTTTCCATGAACCCTATAATGCACTGCTTTATGACCAAAATGATTGCATGAGAAACAATAACCTTGAAAGAAATAATCATCTTGTCTTGGAGGATATGGACCCATGGTTCTTTCTTTACCTTTTTTGTGATAATCCCTGTTCCTTAATTGTGCATTATTTTCTTCCTCTTTAATGCTTCTATTTTCAATACATTAGCATTTGTCTTAGGTTCTTCTTTAATAACTTTTGATTCTTCTATTTATTTTGACCTTGAGCTTGACTCCTCTTCTTGTTTTCCTTGTCCTTCTTCAAAACCAAGTCCAGTCTTGATAAATGGAGATATTTGTGCTTTGAGAATGTCATCCAAATATTTTGAGCTTTTCTCAAACCTATGTAGCTTATCATTAGAATATTTTACTTCCATCCTTAGAGAAACCACTTCATGTTCTAATATTTCACATTCTAGCTCTTTTGCCTTCAATTGTTTAGCCATACCTTCTTCAATTTTCCTTGTGTCTTCAACCTTAATTTTTAAGTCAATGAGATCTTGTAGAAGATTTGCCTTTACTTTCTCATCTTCTTGTACTTGAGTATTCAATCCTTAGTTCTCGTTTTTTAGCTCTTCAAGTTTATTTTTCATTTCAACTGTAGCTTCTTCCTTTTCTGAATCTTTCCCTTTTTATAGATCTTCAAAAACATGATCATCTTCTTTCTTTTCTACTTGGTCTTTGAAAACATGTGCATATTATTTCTCACTATCAGAGAGATTTTCATCACTACTACTTTCAAAAAAGATCTTCCTCTCATGCCTACTTTGATTGTGCCTATTTTTCTTTTCATAAATGTATTCTTGTTCATCTTCACTACTACTATACCTAGTTTTTGGACAATGATCTGCATAGTGACCAAAGTTACCACAAATAAAGCATTTGAGTATTCTTAGATCCTTATTTGAAGTTTTTAATGCTATCTCTCTTTTGAATATTTTATCTTTCTATTTTTCCATGTCCACCATAGCTTCCTCTTTCTCTCCATTTTTTGAAATTCAATTACTGGAGCATATTTATTTTCTTTCATAGCCATGTGTGCTCCTTAATTATTAGGAGGATGTGGTCTTATGGTTCTTCTTTTTACTTTCTTGCCCATGTGTGTTATTGTAGGAGCTTCATTCAAGCTGTTATGCTTCCTTGAAGGAACCTACTCTGATACCAATTGAAGAACACAAGCTTATATTGAGAGGGGGGAGAACAATATAAGATAAACTTTTACTTTTATTTCCAAAATAATATTATACAATGTTATCAATTATAATATATTTCCAAATAAGTATTATCAATAGCAGTAATAAAGCAATGCACAAATCATCACGCGCATGAAAGACACATATTTAACATGGTTTACCCAATGTGGATTACATTCATGGAGAAAATATTTCTTCTAAATTTTCTCAACAAATCTCTTGGGAATCAATTCCCTATTACAATGTTTAGGGGCCTCTGCAAAAAGGAGACTCTAATCCCCTATAATAAAGTTTGTGGACCACTATCCATAAGAGAACTCTATCCCCTCAACTCTAGTTCATGTACCTCTATCCATAGGAGAACTCTATCCCCTCAAATCTGGTTCATCGACCTCTATCCATAGGAGAACTCTATCCCCTCAACTCTGGTTCATTGACCTCTATCCACATGAGAACTCTATCCCCTCTATTCTATTTTGTGGACCTCTATCTATAGGAGAACTCTATCTCCTCTACTCTAGTTTATGGACCTCTATTCATAGGATACATCTATCCTCTCAACTCTATCAGTTCCAAAACTTGCTCACTACTCTAATCAAATATGCTCCAATCCCACTCACATGTCTTCCTAAAAAATAGCTTAACAACTCTGCTCAAATATTCTTCAATATTTCTCTCAAGGCTTGCTCAAATCTGCTCTTAATTTTATCCAAATATACACTAAACATACTCATGAGGCTTGCTCAAAACATCTCACTAATGCTGCTCAAATCTACTTCAAAACTTGATTTCAACTCTGCTCAGATCTACTCCAAGTCTACTTACAAGACTTGCTCAAATCTACTTTTCAAAACCTACTCTTAACTCTATCCAAATCTACTCACACACCATACACGAATCTGCCTCAAACCTACTCACACACCCTACACAAAACTGCTCACAAGCCTTCTCAAATATGCTTACTATCTCTCCATAAAACTACTCACAAGCCTTCTCAAAAGGCCTACTCAAAACAACTCACAAACCTGTTCTCAACTCTGCTCAAGACTGCTCATCACACATGCTCAAAATAACTCATAACACATGCTCAAAATAGCTCATAACACATGCTCAAAATATCTCATAGCACATGCTCAAAACTTTTCCAAAATGCTTTCTTTGATTAAAGTGATTCAAACATATTCTATCTAGATTTCCTTTTCAAGAACATATAGAGAATGATATGCAATGCAAATACTCAATATGTTCTTTCCAAAAGTCACTCAAGGCCCAATGCACAAATTGTTTCACAAAACTTGATTTCAAACACTTTCACAATCACTTTCAATGTCACTCAAATCAATACCCAAATGCTTCACAATGATGCACAAACTTGTTCTCAACCCTAGCACAAGTGTTTCCAATTTATTTCAAATATAAAGCACAACTTTTTCTCAAACCCTAGCACATATGTTTTCAATTTCTTTCAACAACGAAACATTAGCTGAATCAATTCAACTTGAAACATTAGCTCCTCTAATTTCCTATTCATTAAATAGTGCTCATATAATCGTTTGCTTCTACCCTATGAAATCTTTGTGAACTTTACATATACCAATAGTCATTAGATAGCACAAAGAAATATCATTCACATTTATAATATTTTTGCCTCCCATTTATATATAGTTTACTTTTAAAATAAGTCATGTCGGCGGAGGTAAACAAGTACTTTGGAAACCAAATTTTTACACAACTTTATCTTATAATATTTAAGAAATATTATAACTTTTGAACAATTGGCTTTCCTTTTTATGAACCTAGTTCTCCTTCAGCAAGAGGAATGAGTGAGCTGAGGTTTAGCGGGTGCGACGGGAGTGAGGGTTTGAATTTTCTAGGCAAGAATCTCAGCCAAGGCGATAGAGGTAGAGCAGGTATGGAAGGGGCAGGTGGGAACCTCGAGCATGGATCAAGCGAGGATCCAGAGGAAGGCAATCAGGCTACAACATATTTGGAGGTGGGCATCACATGGGGGCCCGAACCTCCTCAAAAATACCCCAAAAAAAAGATACGAAGGACAATGCGGGGCCCAAGAAGTGGTTGTATTTTGCTAAGACTCTTAGAGGAAAAAGAAAGGAGGTTATCTCTCTTCCGCCCCTAGTTCCAGTAAATAATAAAATTTTAGCCCCGACAAGTTCCATGAGCCATTTTCTTTTAATGGAAGAATTCTCCCTGGTAGGCAAGTTTTTGTGAGGTAAGCCAAACATGGAGACTATCAGGGCTTGGGTGATGGGTAAATGGTGATTGGTAGGCATCTTGGAGTTGGTAGCTCTAACTCGAGGGTTCTTCATTATCTGTTTTAACAATATGGAGGATGCTAAACACATTTTAACAGGAGGTCCTTGGTTTCTAGGCAAAATGAGTCTTTTTATCAGATGATGGGGTGAATATTTTAACCCTAAAAAGAAAAATATTAACATTACCCCTATTTAGGCTCATCTCCTGAGTCTACCTACCTAGTTATTCAATGAATATTGGCTGCAGGGCATAGCGAACTATAGGGGACCTGATATCCATTGACCATGCGACCTTGGCCAGGACAAGGATGACTCATGCATGAATCTGCATAAATGCTAATTTGAATAATGAATTTCCAAGGTTTGTGGAGCTAGAGTATGGAGAATACTATAGAAAATAACTAGTAGAATACGAGAACAGACTGGCATTCTATGTAGAATGCAAAAATCAAGGACATCTATGCAATTAGTGCCCTAACTTGGCAATGAATAGAGAAAAACAAAAGCAGGGAATGCTAGACAAAGGAAATTTGAGGAGTTTCCCGGGCAGAGGCGATTTCAATCAGGCAAACTATGTCTACAAAAAAATAAAAGAGAGGGTGCAGGGTCCCAACAAGACAAAGGAAAAAAATAGGTTTTTGGCAACCAAAATATTCAGGTAAGTTCCAATCCTCTAGTTTCAAATAAATTTTCAATTCTATCCAATATGGAAGTAGGAGGATTATCAGAATATATGGAAGCCCAACATCTTTAGGCTAACTTTTCTGACTCTCTCGAATCCTTATCCAAGTTAGGATCCTCAAACCCTAATGCTAAAATTACTATAAGCCCTGTGGGAATCACAAATCCAAACCCTAATGCACGATCTCTATAATCCACATCCAAGTTAGGATCCTTAAACCCCAATGCTAGAAATACTTCAAGCCTAGTGGGCATCCCAAAGCCAAAACCTAATGCTAAAGAACTTAGGAAGAAATTTGAGGCATTGGAAAATAAAAAATCTCATCTCCCTAACATCATCACTAGGATCCAAGTGAATCCTACTGAGGGGCTGTCCCGTAGACCAGTGGAATACAAGAAAAAAAATATTTGGATGTAGGGGTGGAGGTATGTGAAACTCTTCAGACGGAGGAATATGGCAGTCCGATTCTGCAACAAATTACCTCCCCTTAGTTTAGTCCTAAACAAACCAGGAGCACTGTGAAGTCTCCTATAGATTTTGGTAGTGAAAAAAGAAGAGGGAGAATATCAAATGCTGAGCATCAAAAAATTAAAACTAACAATGACATTTCCAATGGAAAACAGAGAACCTTGTTTCAACAGGTTATTTTGGGTTTTGAAGACAAAAAATTAGGAAAACCCCCTCAAGGGAGGGGGAGAGGAAGAAATTCCAAACAATATAAATGAAGTTCCTCTCATGGAACATGAGAGGCCTCAATGGCCTGCCCAAACATAGGGAAGTCAGTGAAATAAGAAATCAAGTGAATCCAACTATTATCATGTTGCAAGAAACAAAAACTGATGAGATTCAGTAAAAAAAATAGCAAAAAAAATCTAGAATCAAGGGGAGATGGTTTGCAAATCATCCAGAGGAGCATATGGAGGGCTTATGACTTTGTGAGATCCTTGTATAGTAGAAGGCACCATTATTTAGAAAGATGATAGGGTTCTTAGTGTTTTATTTAAGGAAATAAACAACAACAGGTCATGGATCCTTTTAAATATTTATGCCCTGAATTTAATTCAAGGGAGAGCTCTACTGTGGGAGTACTTAGGCAATCTAAGTGAAATATTCCATAATGTCCCCTATATTCTGGCTGGAGATTTTAACACTCCTCTTTACCCTTCAAACAAAATGGGTGGAAATGGACCACCTATCAGGAGCATGGATGAGTTCAATGATTTTGTGAACTCCAACATGTTGATGGATGTAAAACTTAGAGGAGCAAATTATACCTGGAGCAATCGACGGATAGGGTGTCATTTCATTCAAGAAAGGCTTGATAGGTTTTTTATATCAAAGGAGGCTACAACTTTGTTTGGTGATTCTACCCTGCAAGCCCTTCCTAAAATTACCTCTGATCATAATCCCATTTTGTTGGAGATACCTAACTCTCTGTCCTTCAAGAAAAATTTCATATTTCAATCTATGTGGATCAAACATTCTAGTTTTAGAGATAACTTAAGTCAGTGGTGGCAGTAGCCTGTCAGGGGTAGTGCAACTTTTAAACTGGCTGGCAAATTAAAGTTTGTTAAGGAAATGTTTCAAACTTGGAACAAAGAGGTCTTTGGGAACCTCTTTGAAAATAAAAAATAGGTTGTTGAAAGTTTGAAGATAATTGATCAGAGGATCCAACATGGTGATGCTGATGAAACTAATAGGCAGGAGGAACAAACAAAACTAGCAGAGTTTCATAACATTTTGGCCTATGAGGAAATCTATTGGAGGCAAAAATCAAGGGCTCTTTGGTTGAAATATGGAGATTAAAATTCCAAATTTTTTCACGTCACCACACTTAGAAACAGAAGCAATAACAAGATATATTTTTTTTAAAAAGCAGATGGTTCTATTACTCAAGACTTAATAGAAATCAGAAAGGAGGCAGTAACTTATTTCAATTCTATCCTTGGTCAGGAATCATAGTGCAATGAGGAGGCCAAAGATATTCTCTTGTAATCCATTCCTAGCATAATAAATGACGATATAAACCTTAAGCTTCTAGCTCCCTTTTTCGATGAGGAAATTAAGGAAGCCTTGTTTAGCATGGAGCCAGACAAAGCCCCGGGACCCGACGGCTTTCCCCCTCATTTATATCAAGATTTTTGGGACATCATAAGTGAGGATGTAATTTTTGCTATTAGAGAATTCCAAGCAAGCAATCATATCCCAAAAGGTATCAAATCTATTTTTATTTCTCTAATTCCTAAGAAGCAAACCCCTGAATCTATGGATGACTTCAAGCCAATCAGTCTGTGCAATATTTCTTACAAGATCCTAACTAAAGCCATTATAAATAGAATGAGAGATATTATGTCCCGCATCATAGATCCATGCCAGGGAAGCTCTGTCTAGGGCAGGTCAATCTTGGATGGAGTTATCATAGTTCATGAAACTCTGCACTCTGCTCATAAGACTAATAGGTCTATTTTTGCCCTCAAGCTTGATATGAACAAAGCATTTGATAGGCTTAATTGGGACTTTCTGATTGCTGTCCTCCTTAAGTTTTGTTTTCACCACCAATGGGTTAATTTGATCAAAGAATATATTTCTAAAGCATGGTTCTAAGTTCTAGTTAATGCAACAACTGCTGGTTACTTTCAAAGCTGTAGAGGAATTTGGTAGGGGGACCCTATCAGCCTCATGTTATTCATCATTATGGCAGAAGCTTTAGGCAGAACCATAAAAAATGCTTGCAGTTCAAGGATAATATTGGAAATCAAGGCAACATCTCTCACTAGGGATGTTTCTCACCAACAATTCATCAATGATACCCTTATATTGACTAAGGCATCGGTGGTTGAGGCCAAAATAATTAAATACATCCTACAACTCTATGAGGACGCTGCTGGTTAGAAAGTTAATTTTAGTAAAAGTAAGTTATATTTCTTGAACACCCCCATTCAGAGGTAAGGAAGGATTGCAAAAATTTTAGGGTGTGATATAGCAAACCTCCCCACTTTGTATCTTGGCTCCCTCTTTTCATTGGTTCTCCGAGAGAGTCAATGTGGGACAGGGTTATTGAAGGAATTCAAAAAAAACTTTTTGGATGGAAAGGTCATCTTCTATCTCAAGTAGGAAAGCTAACCCTCACTAAGGCCTCTCTTCAGAGCATTCCAATCTATTTCCTCTATGTTTTCAAAGCCCTTGTGAAGGTTTTCCAAAAAATTGAGAAACTCCAAAAAGAATTTTTATGGACTAGATCAGAGGAGAAAAAAAGGATATACCTTGTAGGATGGACCAAAGTGTGGAGACCCAGGGAAAATGGGGGCTTAGGTCCGAGGATAATTGCTCATATAAATTAAGCTTTACTAGATAAGCAGGCATGGTGTCTCATTTATGGTGAAGAAAATGAATGGATAGCTATCATCAAACAAAAGTATCTTCAAAATATGGAATTTATAAGTGACTCAGTTCCAATCAGAGGTTCTGCTTTTTGGAAAGCAATTCTTAATTGTAAGGAAATCATCAAAAAAGGTTTAAGATGGGTTTTAGGAAATGGTGAGAGGATAAATTGCTGGAATGACAGGTGGGCTAAGGATGAACCACTGACGCAATATCCTAACTTAGCCCGAATTAGAGATATTACGGAAGAACTCATTGGCAGAAAAGTCTCCAATTATATGGTTGAGGACAAAGGTAGAATGAAGTGGAAAAAAATAAGAATTCAGGGATTTCAAGTTGAATCAAATGATCTTTGTAACATTCTCGGGCAATAGTTTATCCCCATGAGACCCAAGGAATATCAATTGACCTGGGATCCTATGAAAAATGGGTAGTTCACTGTTAAATCAGATTACAAGCTTTTGCTTGATGACGAGGATTTTGTCCTCCAAAAGGACTTAGTTTGGATAAAAAAATTAATTCCAAAAATTGTAGTCTTTTCATGGCTGGTTATCCAAGGAAGAATTATAACCATTGATAATATGATGCGTAAAGGTATTTGTATCACTAATCATTTTTATTTGTGCAGGGCTAATTGGGAGACCATTTATCACATTTTCCTTGAGTGCCCTTTTTCCTTGACTGTCATAAGTGGGGTTTTTTAGGCCTTTAATATTTCATGGGTTAAACCAGCCATCGTACTTGATTTGTTCGTCCAGTGGCCTTGCTCCTTTTCAATCCAAAGACTTAGATACATGTGGAAAATTTGTCTCAATCACTATCTTTGGTAGGTGTGGTTAGAAATGAACCATAGAGTCTTTAATGAGTCTATCCATGATCATCAAACTATCATTTCCAGGATCCTATCCTTTGCCAACGAGAATGTGAACCTTATCCCTTTTGATAGCTATAAACCTCATCTATAGGAGACCACGATTGCTCAATATTTAAGCTTAACCTTGTTAGATGAGTCTGTGCCTAGGGTAGTCAACCCAGAGCCAATGTTAAGTGGTCTCCACCTCCTACGGGTTGGTTTAAGATTAATTTTGATGGAGTAGCTAAGGACAATCTTGGTAGAGCAGGCACTGGTGGCATTGTGCGAGATCATAATGGGAATATGATGCTTGCATTTTTTGAATATTTGGGAACAAGGACGAACAACGAAGTTGAAGCTAGAGCTATGTGGAGAGGCCTTCAAATGACTCAAGACTTAGAAGGCAATTTGATTGTAGGAGACTCTATGCATGTTATAAATCTCCTCAATAATTGGAAAACACCTCCTTGGAGGATTAAAATAATTTTTGAAGAGGCTAGGATCATTTTCCAGGGAAGACAGGATAGAAAAGCCCAACATGTCTTTCGGGAAGCTAACAAAATTGTTGATAAGCTGGCCAATTTGGGTGTCGATGGTGATGAACATTTCAAATGGGAAAACAGTGTCTCGAGTGAAGTAGAGGGGCTTATTCAACAAGAATTCCAAGAATGATAGTCGAATTTACCAACAGGGAAGGCACTGTAAGTTCGAAGGCTAAGAGTATTCCCGTATCTTTTTTGAATTGGACTCATAATAAAAATTATCTGAGCTGTCAGTCTTCATGGATGCTCCTTGGAAATACCACAAAGACTAATGGGGATAGTCACATGTCAGATAACATGGCTCCTAGTCATCTTAGTAATTTGAGGTTGGTTTATAATCATAGGGAAGGAAATAAATGATAATATAAGACTTCAAAATAAAGCCACATGGACCACTAGATATCCACTGCCATAAATCTAGCCAGCAGGTTCACTTCTCCAAGGATGATTGGCCAAGATAGTATGTGGTACCAAAGCATGTCATATACGGAAGAAAGTAATTACCAAAGAATTATTAAGAGTAACTATCAATACAGAGCTTGTGGGAGTTTTTTTAGTACTCTGCTATGTGTGTCTGCAACTTTTTGTTTCTCCATTGTCTCAAGGAAGGGATTCGTGTCTATTTATTTTTTGTAATTATGATGCATGTGTGTTTTCTCAAGGTATACCCAAAATGTTGTATGGGAAGTTTATTTTTGATAACAGGCTATGTGCCTTACCGGATGTAATGGCTTTGGCAGCATATAGATTTTACATATATAGGATCCTTAGTAAGGATATGTTCATCAACAGCCCTGGGCTGATTTTTGTAAAAGGTTTTGGGTCAACCTGTAAAACCTGGTATTAATGCTATAGTATCTTATCTACCAAAAAAAAATATTTAAAAATATTATAATACTATCTTTTAAAACTTTTGGTCCTCATAGAAATATTTTAAGCCTTGGTCTACCTTTTAACTCCTTTGTCCCAAACCACTTGTTCCAAGTACCTCTCAAACCTTTTGACCTTCTTCATAACATTTTTGCCTTAAATTTTATCCATATACCTTGCATCAAACCAAAGTGGAATATTTGTGCCTTGACTATCACATCAAACTATTCTTACCTCATGTACCCTTTGACATCAATGACAAATGAATATGCTTAATATTTCCAATAAAAGTTATCTTGGACTAGTCCTCAGGGGAAATCCTAATTTGATTGTATCCCAAAAAAACATCCATGAGCGATAGCATTCCACATATGACAATAAAATCTATGATCATGTCTATGTTGGGGAGGGAAAATTCATCTTTGGGACAAGAAAAATTGATGTCCTAAAAGTTGGTACCTACTTTAATTGTCCCTTCCTTCTTAGCCATAGGAACGATGTTGGAGATCCAATCAAAATAGTTGATGGCTTTGATAAAATCTATGTCAAGGTGTTTTTGGAGCTCCTCCTTGACTAGAAGGGCAACTTTAGGATGCATCTTCTTAAGCTTCTGCTTAATAGGTTTAACATTGGGTTTAACTACTAGGTGATGCATAACTAGGGAGGGATCAAGCCCTGGCATGTTGAAATATAGCCAAGTAAAAATATATTGAAATTCTATAAATAATTTGGTAAATTGCCCGTGCTCATCCATGGACAAGGCTTTTCCTAGCTTAAGGAGTCTAGGGCTTTCTTTAGCTCCTATATTAACATTGAAGGTCTCCTTAATGAGGATATGAGATTCATCATCATAGTGAGGAGGGGTAGGGATCACTCCTAGTTGCTCAAGGTATTTGAGAGACATAGGAATAGTATCCACTTAAGAACTAGAAGAATCAACTTGGACAACATAAGGAATCGACCCATCAAAGAAGTAGCTATTTCAGATGATATCTTCATAATACATATCATAAAGAGTAACACCTTCAGTGTATTCCCATAGGGTTATGATCAACTCAGGGTGACCCAAGGTTATCACATTGTAAAATAAAATTTTAGAGGGATAAGGCGGTCCCTCATCCTCATTACTCCACTCTAAGCCATGATGATCCATGAACTCAGCAAAGGTGATAACTTGATCATCACCAGTTGGTAAGGGATGGTTTTTTTTGAGGATATAACATATACTACATCTCCTAGGCCAAAAATCAACTTCCAAAGGCTCTTGAATGACTTTCTATTATGGCCCTAAACCCTTACCTTCATATCCCATACTTGATAGGATCTACTTAGGAAGTGGGTAGTCATTGGATAAACAACAATGGGTAAATTCATCTATTGAAAAGAGGTTGCTACCATGGATATTTTCTTCATGGGATGTGCTTGCACAGACAAAGGTACACATAGTTCCGGGTAAACCCATAGTTCAGGGTGAAGGTGGTAGCTTAGCTAGATCTAGAAGAGGACTTTCAAATAGATGGTCAACTTGATCTTGTGATGAGATTATGATTGGTGGCTTCTTAATTATTCTTAAAATTTAAACTATTTAGTGATCTAAGAGGATGAAGAAGGATGATGAAAAGTAATAGAAATTTTAGGAGAACTTTTATGAAGAGAAAAATATGGGCAAAAATTTAAGTGATATTGGGCTTGCTCAACCATTGAATAATATTTGAATGGTTGAGGATGTCCCTGGATGGTGATATACTGATTTTTAAACTCATATTTTAAACATTGGTTGCATTATGGGAGGTAGTTCGATCATCTTAGCTCCCAATAGTTACTTAAGGACAAACGATAGTGGTTGGTTGAGTCTAGTGAAATTCCTTGGTGGAGGTCATTAGGGTTTGCTAAGTACCAATTTTTCAAGGCACTAGAAATATTGATATTATTGGTTTACTTATTATCTGTTACCCCATCATAAACTACATGCTTGTTCTTAGATTGAATTTTTGTGGTCCTTTCCTCTTATTTCCTTAACTTGAGTTGACCTCTTCAAATGAGAGCTTCCTCTACTCTTCTTGCTAAATATATTACATGTTTTAAAGAGGTAATGATTGTTGTTTCCAACTCATATGAGATCCACTCTTGTAAGTTTCCAATAAAAATCTTCAACATGCCTCAAGGAGGTAAGGTGTATCTTAACCGTTAAACTAAACTTCTCCATTGAGATAAGAATTCTAAGAAACTTTCATATTTACCTTATTTTAGGAGGTATAAATCTTGGATGGTTACTCCTTTATCCATATAAGCTCCATATTGTTGGACAAATAACTTGACTATTTCCTCAAAGTTTCTTAAATAATTATGGGATAGTTGTAATACCATTCTAATGCCATACCACCAAGGATTTTAGAAAATATTTTTAGCAACATCATATCATCATATATAATATCATGGCATGTTGTTATAAAAATCCTTAAATGTTCTATTGGGTCCTTTGTTCCCTTATAAATGGATAAGATCAGTATTGAAAAATGCTTAAGATAGGGCCTAGAAGATACTATAGGATCTAAACATTGATTGCATATTTTATTGTAGTTATAAGTCAAACTTGGAGTTTGAAGTGTATGTAGACACCAAAATCTAGGCATTTGCATTTCACCACATTATTATGCATAATAAAATATATGCCTAGGTATAAACTAAGGTATTAATTTGTGTACACTTCACCCACATTACACATCACAATTCTGCATAATAATATATGTCTAAGTCTAAACTTAGGCATAAAAATCCTGCACACAATTATATTTTCTAGATTTTGATTAAATCTAGAAAATCCACCTAGGATACATTGTTCCCTCATGGGACATGCATTTTAGCCACCACCACACATCACTACACTTGCATCCACTCATTAGCCACTTCACCATAGTTGCACTCATGCATTGAACACATCACTGCACTTGCATTCTTGCATTGGGAACATCACCCCAATTGCACTCATTCATCAAGGTACATCACCATAGTTCCACTCATGCATTGGGTACATCACCCCAGTTGCACTCATTCATCAAGTTACATCACCACAGTTCCACTCATGCATTGGGTACATCACCCTAGTTGCACTCACTCATCAACCCAACTCACCTTAGTTGCACTCACTCATAAAGCCACTTCACCTTAGTTGCACTCACTCATCAAGCCAACTCACCTTAGTTGCACTCACCCATCAAGCCAACTCACCTTAGTTGCACTCACTCATCAAGCCACTTCACCTTAGTTGCACTCACCCATTTAGACACATCACCCCAGTTAAGTGAGGCACTCTGGGTGACTCACTCTAACTCCCTCCAAAACCCTCAAAGGCCTATAAAGGCACCATCACATGACCAAGAAGGGGAGAAAAGGCTAATGTTATGTTGCTCACATCGTGACTCATGTATGCAATACTTGTTTTCTATTTTCATTTTGCATTAGTCATTTTATCATAATAATTGTAAACAGGTGCTACTAACATCTTTCTTGCTTCCATGTGTGTAGGTATACAACTCAACTCAAGGTGCAAAGCTCATTTCAATGGTGGTCACAACTCACAAACCCACCTCCAACCTCGATTGTAGCATGAAGAGACGAAGACACCATGATTAATGTGTATAAGGGGATTATTCCCCTATTGTAATATGTGGGTCTCAACATTGTAAAAACACCCTCCACAAGGGTCATTTGTACTCAAAGAGAGACCTTTTCAATTAATACAAAAATCTGGTTTTATTGCTATGGTGTGTCTTTTTATGTATTAAAGTATATCCATTCTTTATGCCAATTGTTTCACTATAGTTGTCAAACTATGCATGTATGGATTGTTGCTGAGGAATACCCCTAGGTTTCCTATAGGTTGTTGAAAGGGAACTTGGTTAATTTTTGAGGTATTAACACTATTATAGTATGGGTTATGGAATGGGATGTTTTATGTAGCATCTTGCTATGAGAAATAATTAATATTTTGTGGAAATAAAGAAGGAATGCTGATAGGAATAAAATTAGATGGAAATTGAACATTATTTTGGAATGCACTACTAGTTGGAGGAGGTTGTGAAATTACCCCGATGTTTTTGGTTGTCGCAGTAACATATCTAGGTTTATAAAATGGATTAACATTATGAGAGGATTCAAACAAAGGATTTATGTGAATATTTTGAGGAGAATTGATTTGAGGATAAGGTGTTCTAGATTCTTCGAGGTGGATGTAATTTTCCAAGGCTTCATTTAGGACTTGCCTATTTTACCTAAAGAAAATCAAGATATAATTATGTGATTTGAAGGTGAGTTATCCATTAGACCCCTTAATAGGATCAAAGTAATCACCAATCTCTATATCCTCTTCTTTCTCTAGATTGAGATTCTTCCTATCAAGCTGATCATCCTCATGGAATAAAGGATTATCTCCTGGCTCTATCATCTTTTGCTTACTCCTAAGGTTTGGGGCCATAGGATTAAGAGAAAGGGAGAAAAGGGGGTCAAAAAACTAAAGTGAAAACACAAAAGGGTTTTTTAAGTGTTTTTATGTTTTTCTAATTCTATGCAAATAGATTTAATGATCTTGTTTATAGTTTAAAAAGAAGAAAATGAAAAGAAAAAGGGCTTCTTAGATGGCCACAAAAGACATATTTCATTTCAGGTTCACCAAATATGTAGAGGGGGAAGGTATCCACCGTAGATGATTCTCATCGGATCTATTGGGAGCCTAGGAAACTACTGGGTTATTTTTTCTCTACACCCGAGGGCTAGGGGATCGAAGGGTTCACCAAGAGTGGTTTAAGGACTCACTCCAAGTTTGGGATGGAAATTTTTATGCATATATTGAGAAAACACCTAGGTTTGGTCTTGAATAAGATCTAAGCTAGAAAGAAAAGGAACAATAATATAGGGTAAACAACAATGTAAGCAAACAAGAAGCTAATCCTAGAATGATTCTTAGTTTTAACGAAGACTACTCTAAAATTTGTAGGACTGTAAATATTTTCTTTTCAAGTAAGGATCCAATAGAATGCACAAACATGATTAGCCTAAATACAAACTATATGCTTTTCTTATTTTGATGCCTAAATTCTTAAATCTATGATTAAAGTGCAATTGCCTTTTAACTAATCTATCAAATTTATGTTATTTATTTTAGCTAAAGATAATAAAAATAAACACAAACACTCAAAAAATAGTCTAAAAGATCTATCAAATCACTTACCTAACCTGATGGTTGATCTATCCAAATTTGTGCCCCATAAATCTTGATCATGAATTCAATAAACCTGAAGATCACCAACAAAAACTTGAAAAATTTGATCAAAATTTATGGTATTGCTTAGGTGTCTATGTTAATTAGTTTATATGCACAAAATTCAAGCCCCCTTGGCCATTTTAGCTGACCATTCAAAAATGCACATGATTGTTGACCTTGGGAACAAGTGAAACAAGATATAACAACATGAAACAATGAAAATAAAATACAAATCAAATTTAAAAAAAATGGATGCAATGGAGAACAAATATGCAAGTGATAACTTGGGTTTTATGAGCAAATATTTCCCCCATACTATTTTAGCCAAATTAAAACTCCATAATAAGCGGCCATGAATTCAAAAATAGAGAAGAAAATGAAAAAATAGTCAAATTTATGCCTTGTAAGGATGGGGTACGAATTCATAGAAGGACACTTAAAAACTAATCTATGAATACAAAATACAATGAAAAACTAATAATTAATGATCTATAAAGCTAATAATTCATAGAAAGAACTTGATGAGTCTATAGAGGAAGGAAGAGTAAAGGTAACGACCAAGGTGGAAGATCTTTCCTCCTCTAGAAGATAAATTATGTGCACAATATGTCATCAAGAAAGAACTTGATGAGTCTATGGAGGAAGGAAGAGTAAAGGTAACAGCCAAGGTGGAAGACCTTTCCTCCTCTAGAAGATAAATTATGTGCACAATTTATCATCAAGGCTTATTCACTTGCTTATCTACAATAACAAATCACAATAGGTACACAAAAGGTAGAGCACTAGAGCATTGCAAAAGCACCAAATTTTGAGAGCATTAGAAGAATATAGATCTTATCCCTCTATTATTTTTTCTTATTTCTTGTCTGGGGGGAAAGGGAGTATAGTTCTATTTATAGAAGACTTGGAGGGGTTTAGGTGGGAAAAAAAACTTAAACTTGGCTTGGAGGGGTTTAGGTTTTCCAAAAACTTAGGTTTTTAAGAGAAAAACCTAAAATTGCCAAATTTGTGTCTCGTCTAGGATGATCGTGAATTCAGCAAGGCTAGGATAAAAATCCAAACAAAAGATGAAAAAGAAGCTCAAACTTTCACTTAGTAATTTTGAGTGACTTCTTAGGTACCCAAGGGAAAAATAACTCATTTTAATGGGTCAATTTTCCATTTATACAACAAAATTTATATTTGGAACCTATAGAATTATGTAATAATCTTCTTGGTTCCATGCCTTAAACATAAGTTAGGTTGGTCATGCATACATAATTTTTAGCCACTATTCTTTCTAATTGTAGACACCCAATTTTGAGCAATCAATCTACAACACAATCAAAGCAACTTCTAGTCCATCAAAGACATAAAATTTCATAAGTGAATGACTAAGTCTAATTTGATCAAAAGACCTAAGTATCCCATATTGGAAGGAATGCACATAAAATAGTAGCACCATAACACTTCTACTATATGGAATGGAACTATTGTTAAAAATTTGAATATGATATTTCCTCATCCACCAATAGTCATATTTCACATTATCCCAAGACAACATTAGTGTAATAGTGATTTTGAATTCTAATGTTATTTCCTAGTTAGAATCCAAGAAAAAAACATACAACCAATTTACATTAGTTGCCTATTAACATGATCCCTTACCCCCTCTTTTGAGTGAAACTGGTATTAATAAATATCATTCACTTTTTTCAAATATTAATCACACTACTTTGAATAGGGATCATACACATGCACTATCAATTATGTCTCTTAAACTATCCATCATATCTAGTTAGCATATCCTATTACTTCCAATCATAAATGTCATACTCAGTCATGTACCTCACAACTCCCAATAAAAATATTATGACTGCTAATTATCTCACATGCAATTCAACAAGACTAGATCTCAACATGTTGTATCTACCACTATTATCCACTCATACATCCATTAAATCTAATGAATCTTCTAAAAGTATCTAGCAATTCTAAGATTCTATAAAAACTAGCCCTTGTGGTATCAAAGGAATAAGAAGAAGAAATATAGTGAATCTATGCTAAAATTTATATATATTTACATTTAAAATATTATTATTAGAATTCTATAAAACTAATTATAGACTAGTTTCAGAGGCCCATCCATATTTACACAAAAAAGGGGCAACAATTATTCAATTCAGTGATATCTTCAATTCATTAATTTTATTTTTCATATTTTTCTTTTATTCTCTTATTCCTTTCATAATCATTCCTTATCCTTCTAGTTTAGTATTTGTTATTTATATTTATATTATATATTATTTCAAATCTAATTTTCCAATTTTATTAGTAAATCAAAATATAGAACTTGTTTCAAAATTTATTTTGGTGGTTCTCAAGCCAAGAAATATTCTACGAAACTTGCAAGCAATAACACTATGTTTTAAGTTATTAGGAACAATAGAGGGGTTCTTATTGGAGCTTATGCAAAAAATATTTTAACTCAAACTTCTCGCTTCGTGAAAGCCAGAGCTTTGTTACAAGGTGTCATTCTTATTGAGAAATTGGGTTTTCAAAAACTCATAGTAGAAGGTGATTCATTGAACATAATCAAAATTCTGAGCTCTTCGTCTCCTCCAAGCTGGATGATTGATAATATAATCTTTGAGGCTAAAAAAATCATCCTCTCTAGATAGGAAGTGCAAATTCAGCATATCTCCTAAGAAGGGAAATCTGTGGCAAACCATATGGAAAATTTGGGTATCTCCAGATAGAGGCTCAAGATTTGGGTTTCAGATTTCCCTCAATGTCTTCTAAGAATGTTAAGCGATGATAATAGATGACCTCAATATCCCATGGTGTAGTGGTACATTTTGGTATTGCATTTGCAATGGTTCTCTTTCTGTATTGATTGTTGTTAAGGTGGGTTTGATTTTCTTAGATTTATTGATATTCCTGGGAGATTGTTTGTGTGGTTGGTATCTGGGGAATTTTGATTCTAAACCCTTATATTCAATGTTCCTTTTTTGTGCTCCTCCTTTTGGATTATTGCATGTTGGCTTGATTAGTCATTTTAAGGTGGGCCCATTTTCTCATATTATTATCCATAGAATGTCTTGTTGGTAGTGGATCAATTTGGTTTATATCCTGGTCACTCATGGCCCTCCTTTATTGTGCTTACTTGGCCTATTGGGTGCCACCTCAGATATTTTTCCTGTGGCATTTTTTTTGTTCCTCTGGGCCTTGGTTTTCTTTTTGGTAGATCTTTCACCATTTTTTCAAGCTTGGTTCTCCCTAGACATCTTAGTGACAATGTGACACAAGTTGATGGGATTGGAAAATACCACTATCTCCTATGGCATTCATGGGGTAAGTTTGAATCCCTTCTTGATTTATTATGGGCTAATGATGTAAAGCTCGGAAGCCTTGGGCTGGTCAGAGAGAGAGCTCTGGATTACACTTGGTTTGCATTATAATCTTGGAAGGGCATATCATTTTTTATGGATTTGAGTCCCTTGGAAAACAATTCAAATCCTCATTGAAGCTTATTTTTAGGTATGGACTAGGTCATTAAATTCACTCTTTTGGGTGGTTGATCTCTTCAGTGTAATCTATAGTAGGTTCAGGTTTTTTGAGCTCTATTTCCTTACTGGTTAGCAAAGCATTATGGGTCAGTGTTTAGTACAGAAAGCTTGTAAGGTCTCAATTGAACCTAGTGTTGGAGACTAATGATAAAGTTAGAAAAAATCTTTGCAAAGAGGCCCTGTTGAATTGTATTTCATCCTTTCATGGACACCATAGGGCCCTTTATAGAACATTGGCTTATTCATGGAGGATAGGTTGTGTTTAGGCCTGTGGCATCGAGTTTCAATTTTTGATGGAGTTGATAGGTGATGTTACAAGTCTACTGGTTGATGAAGCCAACCATAATCAGAGTAAGCACTCCATCAAGAGGGAACTAAACCTTTTCAAGAGAAAGGAGGAATATCTCCCAAAGCATAAAAATGGATATGATGTTAAAGCCCTCAAGGCACCATGGGATTAGGTCATTTCGATTGTCATGGGTTACTTTACCTTGGACACAAAAAAGGAGGTGCTTTGAAGTTTCCATTTGATGTTTTAAAATCAATTAAGGAGTGTTGCGGGCCAAACAAGGTGAATGGTTTCCTATTTTTGTCACATGCCCGTGCATTTAATTATCAACCCAGGGAGCTTCGTAAACTTGCAAAGAGTCGAAACTAGGTTACAACAATACCACTGGAGGGTGAGCCTACTAATCCTACATTTGGGGGGTGTTTTTGAGATGGTTGTCAATCATTCCCGCACTCCTTAATAAATTACGTAAGAAGAACAGAAATAAATATACAAAAATAAATCTAATGCACATTCCTGGAAATAAACCTACTGCAGATACTAAAACTAGTAAATTAATGAACATTCTACGCAAGAAATAAACTAATAAATAAACAGAAAGGAAATGGGGAAGAAATACTAGCTTGGAGTGGGCCCAGGCTCCAGCAGCTTCTTCCCGATCGAACACGCTCTTTTAGAACTTTTGTAGCTGAAATATATTTATCAACGTATTACAATGTCACTCTTAAGTATTTCTATATCACTATATATCTCAGAATGATCTGCGTGTGTTTATATAACACACCCGCAGAACTTCTATTATAGAAGTGGTTACAACAGTCAATTATTCCCAGACTAAATTAGAATAGTCTGGAAAATGCAATCGACGTCTGGCATTCTATTTTGATGGCGGCATGTTCGTTCGACTTGTGCTTTGCCTGGCACCCGTAAGATGTTTTGATATGTTGGTGCTATCTCTAATTTAGCTCTACATGACGCAGAGCTAGAACTGCACCAGCCGCTGTCATCCACATTCTTCGAGTCTAGTCAATGATAAATAATCAGTGGTGCCTTTCGACTGCAGGGAGGCGCTCCCATTCAGTTGGCACCTTTCGACTACAGGGAGGTGCTGATATTCAGTTGGCACCTTCTAATTGTAGGGAGGCGCTATCTTTGGTTTGGTGCCTTTCGACTGCAGGGAGGTGCTTGCATTCAGATGGCACCTTTCGACTGCAGGGAGGCGCCCATGTCCAATTGGCACCTTCCGACTGCAGAGAGGCGCTTGTTTTAACTTGGCGCCTTCCGACTGTAGGGAGGTGCTTGTTTTCACTTGGTGCCTTTCGACTGCAGGGAGGCGCCTATGTTCAATCGATGCCTTCCGACTGCAATGAGGAACCTATGTTCAATTGGTGCCTTCCGACTACAGGGAGGCACCTATGTTCTCTCCATTGACTTTCGATGAAATAAAGTGCCAGGTCCATCGAAAGGACCTCGACTGTTCCAAATCTAACTAAATCAACTGCAATTCCACAAAACATACTAAAAGCACACAAATTAGATAACGCACATAATTATATCAAATATCTATATAATCATTTATAAAAGCACGCAATCCTTATTATACAGCCGCATATTGATCCAAGAAGTATGTACAAAATATGAGCATTTTTGGTGCTCATCATCCCCCCACACCTAACATATGCCACGCCCTCGTGGCATCCAAACTGTAGGTAGCCCTCAAAATTTTTCATCGTTGCCATCTCTTGGAAGATTCGGCTACCCCTGTGGCCCAAGTCTATCTTTTTGTGCCGGCATGTGAAGGTGTGGTTCTCCTCTGCCTATGGGAAACTGTGACTGTTAATTGTCCCCTTCTTGTTCTGGCCGCTACTAGTGGTGGTCTAGCCAGCGTTGTTCCTGTTGATTGAAATGCAGCTTCGACAGCTTGCTAGAGGTCATCATCTGGAGGTTTGACCATTTCCTGAGGGATATCCGAGTTATCCTCTCTGGAAGGTACTACTTGGGCCTTGTATAATCCGACCACGTCAAGGGTAAGCCCTGCATTTTCCTTTGCAATTACAACGGCCTCCAATTGTGGGCCATAGACCCCCCATCGTTCCAAATACTTCCTCATCATGGAAGGCCGCCCTTGGGATGAACCATAGATGTCCCAAAACTGGTTGTTTTTTGCCAGATCCACGTAGATGAGAAAATCTCATTTTATCCTCAAAGATGCCTTCTTGGCCGCCTTGGCTGCTTTCATTTCTTTGTGCAGTTGCTCAAAATATTTTTGCCTTTCGATGAACGGCTGCATATCCCATTCATACCCTTCTGACTTGGCGAAGGTTACTTTCACCTTATGTCGAGCCGTCCTAGGCCTCTTTGCCTTGGCCTCTGCAGAAAATGTGGCAGCTCGGACAGGGGTCTCTTCTTTCTCTTTTTGGGACTTCTCTTCACTCCGAAGGATCGGTTGTGCTACTATCTCCGAGGGTGATTCATCCTCCTGCCTTCCTGGTGTTGACCCCTCAGGATTTTCTCCTTCTTCAGGCCTGGGGAGGTCCTCTGTATCCTCTGGTCTTATTTGGAGGCCTTCGTCCTGCTCTGTGTCACTCAGGACAATGACAGGGGGCATCGTAGGACTTCTGCCTTCTTCACACTTGAAAATAGAGGATTCCTCCCCTGCCTCCGGGCTGCTCTATCGAGCATGTGATCGAATCTCCCTTGAAGAGAATACTCTTTCAACGGATGTGGGAGAGTTCATCGGCACTGTTTCTACCCAATCACTCTGAGTGGCTGCCTCCTATCTTGCTGTTCTTCGACCATGAAGTATTTGATTTTCTTCCTGCATCTGCTGGACCAGCTGCTCGAGCTGAGTGATTCTTCTATCCTTTTCCTCCAATTCCTTTTGATGCTGGTTCTGGAAATCCTCCAGAATCTGTTGTGCCATCCAGCAATCAGTTTGCCAGTTGAGCGCCTCCTCCAAGGCCGCATTGATCTGGTCATTGCTCCCAAAAGTTTCCTCATTCTGTGGGCTCTGGTTTGTTAATTCATGGAGGGTTTGGGTGGTGATGTCTATCTCTATGTCACTCTGTTCATCCTCTATCGAGAGGAATCCCTATAGAAATTTCCTCCTAGGAATTGGTTCGTCTTCACCACCAGCGGGTGGCGCTCCTTCCTCCTCATACTCGAGCACTGGGGAATGCCCTCTATCCTCTATGTCTGCGGGTGCCGGTGACTGTTCTGCCCTTATTATAAAATAGGGCAATGCTAATTGCCCGATGTTTGCTATCTCCTCTGTAGGGGATGCTTGCCCTAGTTCGACAACCGCATTGTGTTGCTCTATTTGGCCGCCATCGCCCTCTGTGTCGTGGTTCTGTCTCTATGTTTCTGCATGGTGAACCAATGCTGATATCAACCCATGGTGGGCTAGGGAAGACGGTGCCCCCTTCTGGTATCGAGCCGCTTCATCCTTCAGAGTAGTCACCAGATAGAAGGGTATATTTATTTTCCTCCCATGCATTAGGTGATTGAGGAAGTGCACATGATTGATGTTCAGATGCATATACTTCCCTGTGCATGTGAAGAATTGAGCAATCTACTCAAACATCTTTCGTATATCCATGGGGAGACTGCTTTTGAGTAACCCATCTCTTTCTATCTGCACGTTCCTTCTTGGCAGCAGTATTTCACTGTATAGCTTTAGCACTCCGCCCTTGTATGCACATTCCCCTGTGAGAGGCAATCTAGTCGCCTGTGAGATGAACTCAAGGGTGACTGGAATTTCCACCCCTCATACTTGGGCCGCATCACCCCTCAAAGAGGTGGTGAATTCCCTAGCTGCCTCCACATCCTGGCCCTGACTGACTAGGGTGTAGTATTTGAGCCACCCCTCGGCTTCGAATCAAGTCTTCACTGCCCCTCTAATTCCATCAGTGTCATTGGGTTCATTCTTCTTGATCGTGTGGTTCCTAGACCTTCCTCCCATGGCGCCTTTCGGTGTTGTATATTTTTTTGTCCTTCCTGCTACAAGAAGGTGCCTTCTTATAGAAAGGATGCCTAACCCTAGCAGTTATGGAAGGCACCTTATCATTGGCACGCAATTTCGATGATGGGGGGATACGATCTTTATGGCAGCTATATTTTTTTGGTATTGCGTATTTATAAACAATTATATAAAAGATTTGATTTAATATGCACGTACCTGATTCGATTTTCCAGTTGTCGTGGCAGCTGCTGATTTGCTGACTTATGACACAAGGGAGGGGTATTTGATGATGCTTATACGTGTGATGCTCTGTTTCGCTCGAGGCATCTAGTCGATGTAAATGCTACATGCGGGAGGCATTCTTTGGTACCTTCCCCATGTGGATGGTGTCCATGTAGTGCCTTCTAGTGTTGTCGATGCTCGTATTTGAACGGATGCACCTTTTGGTGCCTTCTGATTGGTGGGAGGTGCTCTTGCCTGCATGCATCTTCCCAATGTGGGAGGCGCCTCCTCTTAGTTTGCACCTTCCAAATGTTGGAAGGTGTTTGTCTTGATGAATGTGCCTTCCTGATGTCGAAAGGCGTATTCGGCTGGATGCATGCGCCTTCCTGATGTTGGAAGTCGCCTTCAACTAATTTATTTATTTTTTTAATTGGGTGCCTTCCTGCCACGGAAGGCGCCTATTATATATATTATTATTATTATTATTATTATTATTATTATTTTTATCGGATGGATGCCTTCTGACTACAGTAAGGCACCTCTTTTGGATGGGCACCTTCTGATTGTGGTAAGGTGCCTTCTTCTGTTTCGGCACCTTCTGACTGCAGCAAGGCACCTTCTTTTGGACTTGGCACCTTCTGACTGCAGTAAGGCGCCTTATTTTGGATGGGCACCTTCTGACTGCAGTAAGGTACCTTCTTCTGGACGGGTGCCTTCTGACTGCAGTAAGGCACCTTCTTATTGACGGGCACCTTCTGACTGTAGTAAGGCACCTTCTTCTTGCATTGGCGCCTTCTTCTGGATGTAGTAAGGCACCTTCTTGTGGGCTTGGCACCTTCTGACTACGATAAGGCACCTGCTTCTGGACTTGGAAATTTGACTGGAAGAAGGGTGATCAAACCTTCCTAGTTTTTTTTTCACGCTGCCCAGATTCTATCTACGAGTTGGTGTCAGAATGCTAAGCCGAATCAAGCCTGGTTTCCCAGATACCTATCCCTCGTGCTATCAGGTCCTCCACCTGCAAAAAGAAACTGAAAAAGAAAAGAAAATAAATGCAGTTAGATGCATTCCGTGCCTGTTAGGCCCTGGGTTAGGATGCCTACAGCTTGCATGTGGGCATCATCCTTGCAAAAAAAACACACATTAAAAACTATAACTAACTAAACAAATTGGGTGAGCCCACCATTTCACCTATGAGAGTTCGGTCCAATTCTAGCAAGATGGGGTCTCCCCCATGCCTACTCTGGATTCCACCTAAAATTTTTTAGATGTATTATAGGGGCATAGTCGGTGGCCATTGACTGTGAACATGGTGTTGCTGCCATCAATTGTCTTGATGCGCACCGCCCCATTCTTAATGAGCTCTTCCACTTCATACGGTCCCATCCATCTCTGCATAAGTTTGCCATTCCTTTCCTGGAACTGAGAATCATATAACAGTACCCATTCCCCTACCTAGAACTTCTTCAGCTTGATGTGGTTATCATGCCACTTCTTCCTCTGGTTCTGTATAATCTCTATCCTCTGCAAAGCATCTAGTTAGATTTCGTCCAGCTGATCTAGTTGGTGAATCCTCTGTTTTTGAGCTTCGTCCAAGCTCAAATTTAATTCTGAAGCCGTCCTCAAAGTTTTGATTTTGAACTCGATGGGCATCATCGCATTTTTCCCATAGACCAGTTGGAAAGGTGTGCATCCTGTGGTGGATTTCCATGTGGTGTTGTATGCCCAAACTACCTCCGACAACCGTGTGGCCCAATCTTTCTTGTGTTGCTGCATAGTTTTGGTCAGGATGTTTTCTATCTCCTTGTTTGTCACTTCTACTTGCCCGTTCGCCTACGGATGGTAGGGCATGGTTTTGTTGTGCCGAACTCTATATTGCTCCATCAGCTCCTCAATCAATTTGGAGGTGAATTGGGGCCTTTGATCTATTGTTATCTCCTGAGGAACCCCAAATCATGTGAAAATATGAGCAAATAAGAAGTCGACGACCATTATTTCCTTTGAGTCCCTTAATGCCTGCACTTCCACCCATTTGGTGACATAATCCATGCAGACCAAAATAAACCTCCTTCCCAATGAAGGTGGATTAAATGGTCCCACGAAATCCATGCCCCATTTATCAAAAGGTTCCAGATGTACCTGGGGCTGCAGGGGCATTTCATCTTGGTGGGTTGGTCTACCCATCCTCTGGCACTCGTCACACTTGCTGGTATATGCTATCACGTCTTTGAACAAAGTGGGCCAAAAATACCTAGCCTACAGGATTTTGTAGGCAGTTCGCTTCCCTACAAAGTGTCCTCCACATGGCTCATCATGACATGCCTTAAGCACTTCTGAAAACTCATGTTCTGCTACGCATCTTCTTATAATTTGGTCCCGTCCTATTTTAAATAGGAGACCATCCATCCAAAGGAATGATGCGCTCTTCTCTATGACCGCCTGCTTTTCTCGATAGGAGAGAGCAGGTGAGGTCCTTTCGATGGCCAAGTAATTGGCTATTTTTGCATACCACGGAGTTTATTCACTAATAGTGAACAGATGTTCGTCCAAAAATTGGTCTTCCACTACTTGATGATCTGCTGGTATCAATCTGGATAAAAAATCTGCCATGACATTGTCCTTGCTCGGTTTATCGACTATAGTAATGTCAAATTCCTACAATAGTAATAGCCATCTGATAATTCTGCCACCAATGGCCGGCTTGCTCATCAGATACCTGATAGCCACATGGTCCGTATGGACGAAGACCTTGTATCCCGTTATATAGTGACAGGATTTGTTTATTGCATGGACAACTGCGAGGAATTCTTTTTTTGTCACTGTATAGTTGAGCTCCGCTCCCGCCAAGTTTTTACTGACATAATATATGGCGTAAAATTCTTTGCCATCTTTCTGTCCAAGGACTGCTCCGATTGCACCGTTAGATGCATCACAGTAAATATGGAACGGTATGGCCCAATTCGGTCCTCTCAAGACCGGTGCAGATATCAATTTTTCTTTTAGCAATTGGAACGCTTCTTCGCAATCTCCCATCCAATTGAACTCTACGTCCTTAGAAAGTAAAGTGTGCAGTGGCTTGGCAATCTTACTAAATTTGGCGATAAATCATCGGTAGTACCTAGTTGAACCAAGGAAACTTCTTACCTCTTTTTGCATTCTAGGCCTAGGTAGGTCTTTGATGACCTTGATATTTCTCTTGTCTAATTTTATCCCTTCTATAGAGAGGTGGTGTCCCAACACGATGCCTTCCTGCATCATCATAAACTTTTTTTCATTACTTAGGGACAAATGATTTTCCTTGCTCCTGTTGAGCACTCTTTCCAGATTTGTCATTGCCTCCTCGAAGGTTTCTCCATAGGCGGTGAAGTCATCCATGTATACTTCCACCCCATCTCCTATCATATCAGAGAATATGCTAAGCACCGCCCTTTGAAAGGTGGCCGATGCGTTGCACAGTCCAAAAGGCAATACCTTATAGGTGAACATTCCCCATGGATAGGTGAACGTTGTTTTATCTTGATCTTCTTCCCCTATCTGGATCTGGTTGTAACCACTAAATGCATCTAGAAAGGAGAAGTATTTTCTTCCTGAGAGTGTGTCCAAGACCTGATCGATGAATGGGAGTGAGAAGTGGTCTTTCTTAGTCGCCTTGTTCAACGCCCGGTAGTCCACGCAGATCCGCCATTTCCCATTCTTTTTGGGGACCACTACTAATGGTGATACCCATTAACTGTCAAAAATTGGATATATGAATTCGGCAGACAAAAGTTTGTGCAGTTCTTCTCTGACAATGTCTTTCATTGCTGGGTTCATCCTTCTCTGTGGCTGTCGACTAGGAGTTGCCTGGTCATCTAAGTAAATCTGATGGGTACATATTTTCGGGTTGATGTCATGCATATCTTTGTAGTCCAATGCAAATGCTTGCTGGTGCTTTACCAGAAGCTCTTCCAATTTTTCTAGTTGTATGGGCATCAACCTGCTATTGACGTTTAATGTCCTCCCTGATCCAATGTGTATTTGTTGGATGTGCTGATCTTGGGCACCAGTTAACGGTGATCTAGGTGCGGAGGTGGATGATTCTCCATGGAGAAACTCCACGATAGCACCATCCTCTTTCTATTTTGCCACCTCATCCAAGGTCATCACCGACTGGATTATGGACAGCTTCGTAGTTCCATGCTCAGTGATCTTAGGTTCTTCTATCGAGTCCATAGACTGAGCTGGTGGTGAAATGGTCAGCATTTTGACATTTTGCCCATTGGAGATGGTCATTAGACCATCCTAGAAGCTGATGTAGGCATCAGCTGTTGCCAACCATGGCCTCCCCAAAATGAGTGGGTAACCGCCCAGCCTGGTCTTGGTTTGCAAAACTAGAAAGTCAGCTGGATATTCCCATGCACTTACTGTTACGATCACATCTTCCAGCATTCCTTTTGGCACCATGATTGATCGATCGGCTAACTGTAGCACTGTCATGCTTGGCTTCAAGTTCATGAGCCGTAGCCTCTGCATGGTCTCTTGAGGCATCACATTGATGGCTGCCCCAAGGTCAACCAGTGTGTTGGACAGGGAATGTCCTCCAATTTTTATGGTCAGCACTGGGCTGCCTAGGTCTGCATACTTCGGATGATGTGTTCTACCTATCATTAGGTCTGCCAGTTTACCCACGACGTTGATAGTCTGGGTAACCTTCCACCCTGATTTCCTTAGACACATTTCTCTAATTGCCTTGGTGTAAATGGGGATGTCTCGAATTGCTTGAAATAATGGGATTGTTACCGTGAGATTCTTCAAGCTTGACAAGATGTCGAATTCTGGCTGTGTTGTTTTTCTTTGTTCCTGCAACCAGCTAGGAAATGGAGCCTCTACTCTCTCAAGTGCTTTTCCCTCTTCTATTAGAGGTGTCTCCTCTATTTCTGCCTCGTCTTCTACCAGTGGAGGTATCTCTACCATTTCTTCCTCCTCTTCTACCAGAGGCGGAGTCTCTACTCCTAATTGCCTACCTGATCTAAGCTAAATATTGTACATATGGTACATCTCACTTTCTATGTTATATGTCGACTGATTTACTTTGTTGTTCAAGTTTGCTATCAGTTGTGCTAGTAGCTACGCAGGTCTCGCTACTGGCTACGCAGGTCTCGCTACTGGCAATGCTGGTAAGTTCTATTGGATGTGAGCAGGAGCTATGTTCTGTGGAGTTTGATTCCATGCATTGTGGCCTCTCCACTGCTGCCCAAGATATGGATATGGCATCCATGGCTACTGATTTGAGAATGCTGCTGGAGGTGCGTTTCAATCGACAGGAACAACGCTGGCTATACCACCACCAGTAGTGGCCAGAACAAGAAGGGGACAATTAACAGCCGTAGTTTCCCATAGGTAGAGGAGAACCACACCTTCACATGCCAGCACAAAAAGACAGACTCGGGCCGCAGGGGCAGCCGAATCTTCCAAGAGATGGTGACGATGAAAAAGTCTGAGGGCTACCTACAGTTTGGATGCCATGAGGGCATGGCATATGTTAGGCGTGGGGGGATGATGAGCACCAAAAATGCTCATATTTTGTACATACTTCTTGGATCAATATGCGGCTGTATAATAAGGATTGCATGCTTTTATAAATGATTATATAGATATTTGATATAATTATGTGCGTTATCTAATTTGTGTGCTTTTAGTATGTTTTGTGGAATTGCAGTTGATTTAGTTAAATTTGGAATTGTCGAGGTCCTTTCGATGGACCTGGCACTTTATTTCATTGGAAGTCAATGGAGAGAACATAGGCACCTCATTGTAGTCGAAAGGCTCCAATTGAACATAGGCACCTCACTGCAATCAAAAGGCACCGATTGAACATAGGCGCCTCCCTACAGTCGGAAGGTGCCAAGTGAAAACAAGTGCCTCCCTGCAGTCGAAAGGTGCCAAGTGAAAACAAGCACATCCCTACAGTCAAAAGGCACCAAGTGAAAACAAGTGCCTCCTTGTAGTCAAAAGGCATCGATTGGACATGGGCGCCTCCCTGCAGTCGAAAGGCACCGTCTGAATGCAAGTGCCTCCCTACAGTCGAAATGTGCCATTGATTCTTTGCAATTGACCAGACTCGAAGGACGTGGATGATAGTGGCTAGTGCAGTTCCATCTCTGCATCATGCAGAGCTAAATTGGAGATAGCACCAACGTATCAAAACATCTTACAAGTGCCAGGCAAAGCACAAGTCGAACGAACACACCGCCATCAAAACAGAATGCCAGACATCGATTGCATTCACCAGACTATTCTAATTTAGTCTGGGAAATATTCTCTATGAGGGCTATGGCCAACTCTTCCTATTGCCTATGAAATAGGCCTCTGTGCTCTCATCCGCTTCCTATTTATTGGGCAGTTGTGGGCGCAATCGAGTTTTATGATTCAGCCTGCAAACTGCGCATTCTATGACCTTGTTTTTTGGGCATGCATTCTTTGTGTGCCTTCCTCTGCATTTTGGGTAGAAATAGGCTAATGCTACATCATTTTCTTGTTTCTTCTTTTCTAAGAGCAGCATATCCATATGCAATGCTAGAGATGAGAGCATTTCGCTCTTCAAATCCTCCAACATGTTTCCTATCTCTGTTTTGGTGACTGAAGCAGTTGCCTTCATGGTCCTAGGGGTGACTTTGCCTCGCCTTCTTGAGTAGTTTCGGCATAATTGTCAGATGTCATCCATAGCATGCTAATAGACCACCTCCAGAGATCATGTTGAGAGCCTCCAGTGACTCATTGGTAAGTCCCCTCAAGAAGATACTTTTGAGGGACTTATCAGATAACTTCAAGTGAGGGGACCATTGAAGATTAAAGGTGAATCTCTCCCAATACTCCTCGAGAGACTCATCTTCTCTTTGAGTCATGCTCAGGACCTCCTCCATGGAGTCTCTTGCTCTCCCGAAATCTTGATATTGCTCTAAAAAGAGCGTCTTCATCTGGTCCCGGTGGTGATGTGTTTGTCTCCCAGACCGATGAACCATCATAGAGCTGCATCATCTAATGTGGAAGGAAATAATTTCAACTTTTGCGCATTTGATTTGTAATCCACAGACCTGCATAAAACATCAAATTTAAATAAAAATAGGTTAGGGTCCTCAGTCGAGTGTCCTCTGAAGGACGGGAGGTGAGCAGGGGATATGTTTTTCATTTTGGTATCTTCTACTCCCTTCTCTATGGGGAAACTAAAGCCAGATGAGACTTCATAATTATTTGCCATTTTTTTAGGAAATGTGGTTTCTAATGCAGCGTTTATGGCCTTCTGGTCATTTAAAACTTTCTGAGTCAATGCTCTAAGGTTGTCTGGCGAGATCGTCTGATCCTCCATAGCCTTCCACAACAGGGCTTCCTCTAGAGGAGTCCTTGTAAACAGGGGATTTGTGATAATTCGTTCATCCCCTTGTTGGTGGGATGAGGCAACACTCTGCACAAAGTGCGGTTCCTCACTCCAATGGACTGCTAGTAGGTCGGACGGGTCTAACTCAAATCCAAAATGCTCGACTGACTCGAGTCCCGATGGATTAGTTCTTATAAAGTGACCGTCAGGTCCTCTTCTTCTAGAAGAACTCATGCAAGGTCAGGTGAAGGTTTCAGGGTATTATAGGTAATCTAATTGAGATGCCTCCCTGGCAACGGCACCAAAATTTTGTGGGCCAAACAAGGTGAATGGTTTCCTATTTTTGTCACATGCTCGTGCATTTAATTATCAACCCAGGGAGCTTCGTAAACTTGCAAAGAGTCGAAACTAGGTTACAACAATACCACTGGAGGGTGAGCCTGCTAATCCTACGTTTGGGGGGTGTTTTTGAGATGGTTGTCAATCATTCCCACACTCCTCAATAAATTACGTAAGAACATAAATAAATATATAGAAATAAATCTAATGCACATTCCTGGAAATAAACCTACTGTAGATACTAAAACTAGTAAATTAATGAACATTCTATGCAAGAAATAAACTAATAAATAAACATAAAGGAAATGGGGAAGAAATACTGGCTTGGAGTGGGCCCAGGCTCCAGCAGCTTCTTCCCGATCGAACACACTCTTTTAGAACTTTTGTAGTTGAAATATAATTATCAATGTATTACAATGTTACTCTTAAGTATTTTTATATCGCTATATATTCTCAGAATGATCTGCGTGTGTTTATATAACACACCCACAGAAATTCTATTACAGAAGTGGTTACAACACTTGATTCTTCCCAGACTAAATTAGAACAGTCTGGCGAATGCAATCGACGTCTGGCATTCTATTTTGATGGCAGCGTGTTCGTTCAATTTATGCTTTGCCTGGCACCTGTAAGATGTTTTGATATGTTGGTGCTATCTCCAATTTAGCTCTGCATGACGTAGAGCTGGAACTCCACCAGTCGTTGTCATCCACATCCTTCGAGTCTGGTCAATGGCAAAGAATCAGTGGCGCCTTTCGACTGCAGGGAGGTGCTCCCATTTAGTTGGCACCTTCTGACTACAGGGAGGCACTGATATTCAGTTGGCGCCTTCCGACTGCAGGGAGGCACTGTCTTTGGTTTGGCACCTTCCAACTGCAGGGAGGCGCTTGCATTCAGATGGTGCCTTTTGACTGTAGAGAGGCGCCCATGTCCAATCGATGCCTTTCAACTGCAGGGAGGTGCTTGTTTTCACTTGGTGCCTTTCGACTACAGGGAGGCACTTGTTTTCACTTGGTGCCTTTTGACTGCAGGGAGGCGCTTGTTTTCACTTGGCACATTTTGACTGCAGGGAGGTTCCTATGTTCAATTGACGCCTTCTGACTATAGTGAGGCACCTATGTTCAATTGGTGCCTTTCGACTGTAGGGAGGCGCCTATGTTCTCTCCATTGAATTTCGATGAAATAAAGTGCCAGGTCCATCGAAAGGACCTCGAATGTTCCAAATCTAACTAAATCAACTGCAATTCCACAAAACATACTAAAAGCACACAAATTAGATAACGCACAATTATATCAAATATCTATATAATCATTTATAAAAGCACGCAATCCTTATTATACAGCCGCATATTGATCCAAGAAGTATGTACAAAATATGAGCATTTCTGGTGCTCATCAAGGAGGAAGCGGCTCATGAACAACCCTTTGTTTCTTTATCATTCCCTATAAAAATCCCCAATGGATGTAAGGGGTGGGAAGGGGATGGATCTAATTCACCAAGGAATGATCCTACTTACTTTTGAGCATGTTTTGAAGTTTAAAGGGGTGGTGGTGGAGGAGGCTTTAGCTATAATTGATCTTCAAAAAAATTTACCAAATCTGGACCTAAGTCTTACAATGTTTGAGGCTTCTAGTGACTGTTTTGAGTCAGGTTTAGATGACTCACTAGATTCTTCAGCAAAAGAGAAGGCTAGATCTGGGAGTTATACGATTGTGACTCCCATTGCTAATGGGGGTATCACTCATCACTTTAAGCAGATATCATCTAAGAAAGAAAAATTTGTTAAGCCCCTAATATTTATCGAGGTGATGGACTTGGAGGATGGTTTCCCAACTAAGAAAAACTAAAATTTTAGAAGCTCTAGATGACACAAAAGAGAATTCCCCAACACTGGAACTTGAGTCCTTTATCTATCCACCATTCCTTAGCAACCTAGATGTGAAACTGTTAGAGTTAATGTAATGT
The DNA here is from genome assembly GCA_028583015.1 of Wollemia nobilis. Taxonomy (NCBI): domain Eukaryota; kingdom Viridiplantae; phylum Streptophyta; class Pinopsida; order Araucariales; family Araucariaceae; genus Wollemia; species Wollemia nobilis. The sequence goes on along the minus strand of JAQPPZ010001056.1, from coordinate 4,140,993 downwards.
GCACTATGCCTTCCTTGACACTTGTCAGTTTCACTTGACAAGTGTCATGCATTTCATATAGGCTTATGCCTATATATTGTAACTCATTTCATGAATAAAATATCCCTTCAGTTTCCATCCTAACATTTGGGAATATCAAGCACTGTGCTAATGATGACAGAAAGGAATTCTTTACCTCTGTGGGACATCTCCATTATGCTCATGCCGGATCCACTCCAGTTGTAGAACTCGGCCTGGGCCTTCTTGAGCACCTTTGTAGGCAGAATAGTGGGCCCTGCAACGAAATTGAACACGCAACCTTCTGCATCTGCTGGATTTGACACTGGTCACTTTGGGAATACTGTTGTGCATCGAATGGAGAGGGATTTAGTTGATGGAGGCTGCCATCGGTAGAGATGTAATTAAGGCTATCGATCTCGCGACATGCAGCTGCCCAGTCATTAGACAGTTTGCACCAAATGCCCGCATGAGGCACGAGTTTGATTCCTTTGCTTCGTGAAGTCCATTTAGCACATATAAGTTCGTATCTTGCCATGTCAATCGAGGGCACAGATTCTAAAGCCGATGAAGATGCTGAGTTCTCTTTCGAAGATGACTTGGACCTCTCAAAAGAACCTCCTACGCTATTTCTTCTAGGTAGCGCGTCGGCACAAAAACATTGAAGCTGTCATCCACCTCGTGATGGAGACCACGATCGTCGAGAGCAGCAAGATTTACGATGGAGGGAGTCAGTCACCGATTGTGACAAATGGCATGGTGCATGGCTCCTCGGAGAGTAGTAACACACGGAAGAAGAAAGGGGCAGTTGGGATAATGATGGACTACTTATTTTTAATGAGCTTAAGTTTTTTATGAGAAGGTAAATTATTTTTAAATGTTGGGATAATAATATTTAAAGAAGAGGGCATTTTTTGTTTTTAGTGGAGGGGAAAACTTTAATGGACACTTAATCTAGGTTAAGTGGGGTACAGAGTGGAAGTGGAAGAAGGCCCTCATGGCTTCTTATTGTATTTTTTGAGAAGATGTTGCTCACATGACCCCTTTATTTTGCAACAAGTATAGGGGTATTTATAGTCATCGAAAACATTTTTCCGTGACGAACATAATGGTGGTGTCATATTGTAATTTTGAGGCTGTTTCAATTCAGTTTTTTTTTTAGCCTCAAATTTTTTACCTTCGAGTGCACTCTCGGTTGTACCCAACACTCCAAAGGTAATTTCATATGTGATCCTTGTACCTAGTGATCTTTTCTATACACTTGGCGAATGCAGCGGTTGGTTACCCATGCATTTTGGTGGGATGAAATGGTCACCATAAGGACACTTATACTAGGGACTACAGACAAAGACACCCTAGACTCTATCCGAGGTTGTTTTCGGATCTACTTCTGAAGACTACAGACAAAGACACTTTAGAATATTCTCTTCTTTTCTTCTTCTCTCCTATTTTGATCTATGGCTCATTTTATTGTATTGAGTGCATTTTCGGCAGAGACCGACACTCTTATATGGCTCGTTTTTCCTTTAATTAGGTGCATTTTCGGCAGAGACCGACACCTTCTATATTGAGTTCACCATGAGGAGGGATTTCATACTCATGGTGAATCTAGTCAGTGACCTACGAGAGGCAACATCCTCTGAGGATGACATACAAAGGCAACATAACCAGAAGTGGCTGACCCTGACACACTCATGATGACCCCGAGGCACTTAGACAACTTACCCAGTGACAACAGACCCATGGAAGTGGCTGACCCTGAGGCAACAGACCAAGATGTATACACAATGAATCTAGCATTATTCACAGTTGGAGAGCCAAGCACAAAGAGCAAGAGCCTAAGACCAAATCAGCAATAAAGAAGGATGTAGATTTTTGTTAGAGAAGTCAACATTAATGGGGAATGTTACCTAATGTTGACTTGTTTTTTTTCTTTAGTTAGGATAGTGCACATTAAGGGGGAATGTTAGAGTTAATGTAATGTGCACTATGCCTTCCTTGACACTTGTCAGTTTCACTTGACAAGTGTCATGCATTTCATATAGGCTTATGCCTATATATTGTAACTCATTTCATGAATAAAATATCCCTTCAGTTTCCCTCCTAACAGAAACACCAAGCTCTATTGGGTACTCTTTAGGTGGTGATTTCCTATGTGCAAGATATTCGAGGAATGGCTTTGAAGTAGAGTGATGGAAATAAGTTATTTGTATATTCTGTGTTCATTTTTGGATCTCAATTTTAGCTTTTCAATTCAGGTTCAATTTCCTACTTATGTGTGTTGTGTTTGCATATTTGGTCTTTTATATTTTTAGAGGCTTCAAATTGTAGTGTTAGGGTTGCTCTTTTATTTTTCGCTTGAATTTTTATTTTATTGATTTTGCCAGAGTTTTAGGGTGTGACCCTGATCTCTAGCAGTATCACTTTGTAAAAAGAATGGGGTCCCTTTTAAAACTTCATTTTTTATCTAATAATAATAAAATTCTATGCTTTAGTAATGCTATCACTAGCACTATAAGTGCTATCATTAGTTCCACAATGTCCAATGCTTTTGTAGGGATATCTAAAGGGTTTTGCTAGAATTTTCCCAAACCTATTATAGACCAATATTATGAATAAATCTAAATATATATGATCATCACTATCTTACATATTTTCTAATCTATTATTTGTTTCTATTATTCAATTGATCTCTTTTATCCATATAGATTAAGTTTTATCTTAATCATATTGTTTTAATTTTAAATCTAATTCTAATTTGGATTAACTATCATTTCAAATAAGATATCTTCAGTATTATCACTAAGTCAATTGATGAGGCAAAAAAATACCTCATTTTGTTAAAATTTTACCATATTTTTACACTTTAAAGATATGCTTTGATTTATTGCTATAGTAGTTATGTGATTAAATAGAGTAATAAGGAGTAAATATAGACTTAGATAGATGTAGCAAAATTATATGCTAATAAAGGTAGATAAAAGGGATATTTTATTGATTTATGACAAGATTTTGGAATAAAAATAGAGTCATTAGATATTTGTATACAATTGGAGTTCTTGGGAAGCTTGGCAGTTGGTATTGGGTTCACCTAGTGTTAGAAATTATAACTGTAATAGGCATTGGAATATGTTCACATAGCCAACACTAGATATGATATCACTCACTTGGTACTAAAAGGAGCATCACTTTGTTGGCCAAAATGGAACCATAGTTGGGCACTAAATCTGGACTGTAGCCTAGTGTCAAAATCTTAGTATGCTCAAGCTTCCAATATGGTTGAAGCATGAACAAATGACATGGCAATTACAACCAAAAAGGAGCATATTATGGTAATTAGTTGACTGATGTAGTAGAGAAAAGGACAAAATAGAATGTTTCTAATATAAACCAAGTCAATTTCTCATTATTTTTAGTAGGACCCCATCCTAACATTATTTTATAATTCTCATTTGCTTATGTAATGACCCACTTCCAATGTGGGGGATTCCATATATAATGTTATTTTGTAATAATTTGTAATGTATGTGGAAAGTAAGGAACCTAACCAAGTGGGGCCATTTCATATAACCATTATCAAGATTGTAACTGATGTTTGATAAGATTCTAGTTCGAGTGGCATTTTGCATGTAAGCCAACTCTTGAGCCTTAGGGTAGGGTTGCATGGAGTTTTTATTTAAAATATATGAAGCCATGCATGAATGTATACTTTTTCCAATAAAATGAAATATTGAAGGAGGTTTCCCCCTCAAAGAGGCCTACAATTTAGTGTTATTGTGAGAGTGTTTATTTTTGTATTTACTTTTTCGTGTTATGATATTGTGAAATTGCATGAATTTATGCTAATTTTCAATATTTTGTGTGTGAGCTTATTTGTAATAGTAGGTTCCTAACAAGTGGTATTAGATCACTTTCCAAGGGTGAGTTCTATTGTGACTATGACAATTCTTACCCATCATTTTCATTTGTTAGGTATAATTTTCCTTTGTTTTTCATTTTTTGTTTATCATTTATTTAAAAAATATAATCTCTTTTTTTAATAGTAGTTGAGTAGGTTATAAACCCTATGCTAGGGGTACTAAAATATTGTGGAGGATCTATCATTATTGTCTGAGCTAGATAGCCCATAAAACATCTAGTGAAGTGAGAGACGATCAAACTCCAATACCCAGGTCTTAGATATCACTCATGCATGGAATTGAGTTCCCATGTATGTTCGGGTTTTTAGGGAGACTATCTAGGCTTAATTTTTTTATCCAATAGGAATATTTTTGACCTTGTATTATCCATAGTCCATGGGATACAAAATCCTGGACGATTACCCTCCCATACTGTCAAAGAGGTAGATAGTGTGCTCAAGGGTATGTGTGGAATCCTCCTTGGATAGTGGCCTGAAATATTGGTTTGAGCACTATTGTTCATCACTACGGTATAATAGAGGGCCTATGGGTATTACATACTCCTTTTACTAGTGTACCCTAATTCTATAAAAAAATTCAACTTACAAAAACAAAACCTTCATATTAACCTGCATTTATGACCCATAAAATTGAGCATACGAAGGACTTTCCTATCATTGAAGAACAAAATTTTGCATGCACAAAATAGTTAGGATAGAGTCTATAAGTGTCTATGATAGTAAAAAATATTCCAGTACCATTCAGATCAGTTGCAGTAATAGTCAGATCAATGACGATAACAGTCAGGTCGATAGTGGTAGTAACAATTGTTTGTAATAGTAAAAAATTATAGGTTGTTAGTGGTAGAAATAGAACCATTAGTCTTAGTTTTTGCATAGTATAGAGAATCCTAGATTCAATGAAGTGAATAGTGTCAATAATTGTAGTACATATTATAGGGATAGAGACATGACAATGATAAGGTGGTCAGTAGACATAATGCATAAATTAGAGATAGTTGACCAAGTACCCAACTTTTGAACCCAATATCCAAATAAAAAATTGACCACACCAATAGACTTGTAAAAAAAAGGATACAAAATAAAAATAATAAAAAAAGTTTGGGATGTCTAAAACTAGTGTTGATATATATAGCTCATTATGATCATTATTCCAAGCTGATCAGTTTAATATATAACACCCAAGCATTTTTTTGGACTCCTTACTAAAAATAGCAACTCTTGTAACCACACCTATTTTTAGTAATTTAGTGAAAGAGGTTCAAGACTCTCGAAAATGGTTATTGATACTCGTGGACATCAAAAAGAGGTAGACCAAACCACCTCAATGTTGGAATACCTAAAAATCTCCCTTGATAGCATTACCCAAGCAAATCAATCCATAAGGGAAGAGCTTCAAGGCTTTAGAGGTGAATACCTTACCTCCAAAAACTGCTTGGAAGAACAACTTGTAGATGTTGAGTCCAAATTGCAAGGTGGTCCAAGAAGGTTTGAGTACCATACTGAATAATCTGACCAAGGTAAAGGAATGGAAACTGATGATTCTCACCCTCACTATGAATGTGATCCTACCTGTAAGCTACCTAAATTCAACTATCCTAAGTTCAATGGGAAGGACATAGATGGGTGGTTTTATCATGTTGATCAATTTTATAAATACCATAATATCCCTAGATATTATTAGGTTTAAATGGATTCCTTCAACTTGGACTTTGAAGCTTTACGGTTGTATCAATGGTTGCAAAACACTACACATGATTCTCCTTGGGAAGAATTTGAGTCTTAATTAATCACTCGATTTGGTCTTAGTGAGTATGAAAACTTTACAGGAGCATTGACAAAGTTGAAACAAACTTCTACAATTCGAGATTACCAAACATAATTCGATAATTTATCCAACAAAACTAGGGGATTGGATGAAGCGTTCTTTGTGAGTTGTTTCATTAGTAGCTTGAAGGATGATCTCCAGGCTAAGGTCAATATGTTTAAACCATAAACCATGGTGTAGGCTATCAGTTTGTCCTAGTTGATCAAATCCAAATTCTCAGCTCAAAGGCAAACATGTAAATTTCCAAAAGCTAGATCCTTATTTCTTCCTAGATTCCAAAATCATAATGAAAATAAAATTGTGCACCCAAATATTTGACTATAGATGAAACAAATGCATGATGCGCCAAAGGTTTATGCTGCAATTATGATGAAAAATATGTTCATGGACATAGGTGCATCCAAAAGAAGTTGTTCCTCATAGACATTAATGAGCAAGTCACTAGTGACCAAAGTGATGATGACATAGAACCATTAGAGGAACCACCCCAAACTAAGAAAGAAATCCGAGAAGAATCACATGCCAAAAATTTTGTCCATGCTCTTGATGGAATTACTACTCCCCAAACCATGAAAGTTATGGGTTTTTTCAAAGGCCTATGTCTTACCATCTTGATTTATTATGGTAGTACACACAACTTTATTGATCCTCACATTGCCAAGTAGGCTAATTTTTATATACACACATGTAATTCCTTTGAGGTTATGGTAGCCAATAGAGGGACCTTACCTTATAAAGGTAAATGTCATAATGTTAAAGTAAAAATTGAAGAATATGAGCTCAAGCAAGATATATTTGCTCTCCAATTAGGGGGATGTGATAATGTATTGGGATCTCAATGGTTGGGCACATTGGAAACCATCTCAAGAATTTTTTTTGAGATCTGGATGTGATTTTCATAGAATGGATAATCCTATACTCTCAATGGTTCAAAAGCAAGGTCTTTGCAGATTATCAGTTCAAACTGTATTGAGAAGTTGAAAAAATATTTTTGAGGAGTCATAGCTTAGATATTTACGATCCAACCTCCCACTTCTAAGGTGGATTTTGTTCTCATAGATATGAAACTTATTTTGGCCAAGCACAATTCTATTTTTGTTGAACCATTAGACTTGTCACCTCATCACTCACATCACCATGTTATTCCTTTGTTAACTGGTAATGTACTGCTAAACATCATATTGTACAAGTATCCTCATGCTCTTAATTCAAATATCGATAAGTTAGTACAAGAATTATTAAAAGTTGACATAATTAGGCCGAGTAACAATCCTTACTCTTCTCTAGTATTATTGGTATGAAAGGAAGATGGATCATGGTGATTGTGTATCGATTACCGTGATCTCAATAAGCTCACCATCAAGGATAAGTTTCCTATTTTGATGGTGGATGAATTACTAGATGAGTTACATGGGACTATGTATTTCTCCAAATTAGACCTTCACTTTGGGTACCATTAGATCAGGCTACCAAGACTTCTTTCTATACTCATGGAGGTCAATATGAGTTCTTGGTGATGCCATTTGGATTGAATAATGTTCCTTCCACATTTCAAAGCCTCACAAACATTTTTCACTCATTCCTTAAAAAATTCATCCTAGTTTTATTTGATGACTATAGAAACCAAAATCTAGCCATTTTTCATCCATCCATGTCCTCCAATCACAACCATCCATTATATATATGTATGTATTTGACTAATATATATAAATATAAATATTTTATATATTATATTTATATATTTAATAAATAAATATGTATTTATATAAATTAATCCTAGCCATCCATCATGTTTTAATATCTACCGCTCATTTTGTATTGTCAAAACCCTTACATGTTCAAGGGTACATTATAAAAGATGAGTAATTTTTATGAATCAAACCCTAACACCTTACACCCTTGGAAACCTTTAAGCACATTAGAAGACTAAATCCTTAAGCCCTTCTATCCTAGCCACTTTGCCATCACTGACATCATTCACCGCCACTATTGCCATGCCTGTTTTAGCCACTGCCAAACCTGTGCGAACTAGATCCGGTTCTGTAACACTTCCCTTAGCTCTTGAACACCCTCCAAAGATAGAATAACACCTCTAAGTATTTTTGGAATATTTTTTATGCATCCAAAACCTTTTCAGAATGTGTCTTGGAATTTTCCACAATAAAACCGCAATCCTATGACTCTCGGGCACCGTATTGGTGTCCTTGCGACCATCAATGACAGAAGCAAAGAAATAAATTAGCATGTTGACAAGGTAAGAAGTTATTTGTTTTTATTTTATGTTTATGTGCTTTCTATTTACAATTATATTATGCAACATATAGGGTTTTAGTAGTTTTTATCTTTTTGAGGGCCTCACATAGTGGAGCCCTTACAGGTGCTTCTAATCCCTTTTGTTGTGTTTCTATTTACACACACATGAATCATCTTTATGGAAGATATTGAAGCTAGGGTGGTCCCTTAGGGATATAAAAGCCCACCCAAAACTCTTATTTGGATCAAATACAAGTGATAAGACACTAGTTATTCTTTGAAACTAGGGGTTTTAAATCCTAGATATTGTAATAATTGTATCAATACCAAAATTATGTTGTAAACATTGAAGATCAAGACTCCATTTTGTATCAATAAAATATAGCCTCTTAGCCTTCAGCTACTATTACCCATTTGGAAACTGCCTATGCTGCTATTGGAGGAGACATAATGCAACTGAAAGAGCACAAGAATGCTCTTAGCCTTTTGTGCTATTGTGACAGCTTTGATGAAGATACTCCCGCAAAATCCACTAACACTGCTAATCTTGAAGATAAGGAGGACAAATTTGTGGAGATCACTAAGGATATGTTTAAGGATTTCCCTAAGGATGACACCAAGGAAGTGAAGGAAGTGAATAAAGAGGATGCTAATGAGCCCACTACTGCCTGAGTGGCTTCTTTGTGTTGTTTTTGTCCCTTTGGGATTTCTTCCTTACCGTTCTTAACTGTTTTTGTTTTCCTCTGCTAAAATTGGTCCTCAAGGATGTTATTTTTGTGAATTATTCATCCTTTTATATCCTAATGTTATAAGACGTTAGGGAATATTTCAAATGCCCTCTTTAATGAAATATTTTAACTTACCAAAAAAAAAATAGTCTCTATTAATTGTGCAACATATTGTGTATTGGTTCTATTTATTTTCTTTAGTGTTGTTCATTTTTTTATTTACAAAATGGCAATCATGATGGGACCCCCAAAGGGTTATTCATGCTAATTTATATTTTCACTAATTTATGTTTCTATTTCCATCTTGTAGGCTCCAAAAGTTTGATCACATGAAAATCATAAAAATGAGGGTTTCTAGAGGTTGTAGAATTCGATTGGAGGTTACACAGATGCCCTGCAACACTTGAGGTATGCTCTATAGAGTTTAGGAGATGCCCTATAGTATTCCAGAGACTTTGGGGTGCATTTAACAAAGTGGGGAAAATATACGTAGGCTTTCTGGTAATCATGCTTCAAACCCTAATTCATTTCTGTTTTCATTTTCCTGCTTTTTACAGTAAAATTAATAAAATGAAAATAATTTATTTTTGTTTAAAGAAGTTACATTTTTATTTGCATTTTAGGCATTTACATCCATCATATAAATTGCACATAGAGTAGAATTGCATTCATGCATTCACTATAGATCACATTTATTTTAGATCTCTATTGCTTTATGGTGTATTCATTCACTATTTATGTATGTTGTTTGTATTTGAAATTACAAAAGATAAAATAGTTGCATAGTAAGTTGAAAGCTTTCATTTTTACTTTTCTAATTTGGAACAAGATCGTAATACTTAAGTATACTCCTATTGTTGGAATAACTTTATGATTCAAGGCAAAAGAACTAGGTGAACCCTCCACTGTTGGAATCACTTGATGATTTAGGGTGGGTCTTAAGTGGTGTACCCCTAAGTTCTTTTGAGGAGCTTAGTGTTGATGTTGTTGTATTATAGCTTATATGAGTGATATAGGTGTGTTTTCAACATTGAGTGAACACAATAGACAACACAAATCTTAAAATGAATCATATACTTTGCACATTTTACAATAAATAATAATGATTTGGATTTAATCACCTACCATAATGTGAGATTTGGCGACGGTGGGCTTCATCTCCATCCATAAATATTTACCCCTTAGCAACCATAGTCACCCATTATCAAATTTTATGGACTTCATCACTAGGAATAATATCATTTTCCATCTAGCCTTAGATTTCACCTTGCATAGTAGTTTAGGTTAGCACATTTACAACACACAAAACCCACAAAAATCAAAATAATAATAAAAAAAAAAATTGTTGCAAAGCATAGGGTTAAATTGCTTGTTTGATTATGTGTGTTCTCCATTTGCATTTTCTTTCTACACATTCCACACACTTCACCACCTTCATCTAACTCATTAGCTTATGGTTTCAACCCGAAGCCAAGAAAATATTTTGAGTCAAGCCCTTGCCAACCAAATCATTTTATCCATGGAATGTTCCACTTCTTCACCTACCACTTCTATGGTTAACCCTGTCAGTGTGATATAGACAAGCTATTTTGGTTTGTCTACAAGACCATCACACACTATGTATACCTCAAGTATTGATGTGTTACACAGAGCCACCAACAGTCCAATTCTAGAATTGAGCCATCATATCTTATTGATCATAACATCAGGCGCATAGACATGGCTAAAGTGAAAGCTTTTCAAAGATCCACTAATTATGTTATAGAGCAAATTTGAAATCCACCCAGGCATGATCCTTGTTTTTAGCAAGAACTTACCCATTTGTAGCCTTCTAGTTTCACCTAGGTATATACTAACCATATTTTTATATGTAATCTGCACCTTCCTAGCATTGGTCCATTCCACAACAATCATATACTCAAATCACTTCCATTCCATCTTCATATACCACTACCTATGTAAATCCATTGTATGAAGCACATGTCAATGTTGCTTCACAAATGTCAACTTCCATTGCATCCACTACCCCACATTCAATTGCAATCCCTATTCAATCTCCCATAGCACCATAGACTAGTATGTCTCTGCAACCTGCCAATTCATCATCTCCCATCCAGTTCTCCACCAATTATTTCCAATCCATTCATATTCCAAGTCATCCATATCCACCCATTCATCCTACCAACTATTCATAAAGGCTAATTATCTCTCTAAGTAGCCAGCTAACTACTAGCCTTAAAATAGCTTCATCTAAACTATCAACAATCTCCCCCACATTGCAAGGTATCAATGGAGATTCTAATATCTATTGAAATTCAATCTAATGATGTTATTGTATTTAGAAACTTTATGGGGAGCATCTGAACATGTGTGGAGCCTACCATTACATTCTATGATTTTGAAATCAAACCAATATCATCAGGATCAGTGGACCCTCCATTCCATATCATGTCTTAGATTGATAGGAATCCATTCAAACAAGTTTTTATTGATATCAGCTCCTCCATTAATATCATCACCACATCCACTCTTCAACATATTAATCTCTCATCATCTCACATCACCAAGACCACATTCACCCTAAACGCATTTAACACTGCTCTCTGTTCCACAGTTGGCACTGTAGTCTTGCCCATCGAAGTGGGGGTAAAAATATTGCACATAATATTTTACATCTTGGAAGGGTCCATGGCATACAATGTACTCCTTGGATTTCCTTGGATTAGGGAAATGAGATGTGTCCCCTCTATATTACATCAATGCTTGAAATATGTACTTGAGGGAAAAATTCATTAGATACCAATGGATGTTGAACCGTTTAAGTATTACAATTTCATTTCAAATATCTATGAGTCCACCCTTTCATCCACCCATATTTTCTTAACATCATTAACCACATTATCCACCACACCATCCATTTCTTCATCTAAAGTTCATATTTCTGAGGAAATCTATCACCACTCCACAACAAGATTCCACCTCCATACCCTCATCTTCATCATAATTGATTACATATACATGTGGTGAAGCTCAAGCTACATCAAAAACATCATCACTATACACATACTCCACCATAATTCCATCCACATCATCACCCAATCAACAAAAATATCAACCAAATCCACCTCCATACACATCAGCTGATGTCTCACAAGTTAAATTAATGGATTGTGAGATGCCATTCCAGTCCATATCTCTCTCATTGTCAGAGTCCCAAGCCAATCATGAGTATTCCACATCCACTTCCAGATACACATCATTCCATGTTGTGGTCCACGTCACTAATCCTGGTATTGGTGAATATTTGGTCCAAGACATTACAATCACACCACTCAACATCCAAACTGCTAGGGATTATGGTCACCCATGTGACCCACCCTTATCCATAAGAGCGGTGTATAACATGGGTTCAATTCCAGATAGCATAAATTTTATATATGGGAGGATTTATTCATTGTCCAATCCATCTTCCCAAGATGAACCCAAGCAACCAACACCTGCCAACATACAATGCATCTCAGGTTTTCTATCTTGGTATTTTCATTGATTCAATTGGTAAGCTTATGGTCTAGAGTGACATGAATGGGGAATGCATGAGCTCATTGATACTCCATATCAAGAAGTGCATGACCATTCATGTTTAGGATATCACCCTTATTCATTCACTTATTTTGAACAATATTTTCAAAATATTAATTTGAATTCAAAAGAAGAAACCCATCACCCTGATGACATTAAAGATGAAATATATGAATAATACAACATCATGTCTATAGCTTCTAATGATTATGATGAGGAATAAACACCCATAAATCCATTCATCGAACATGATGAGTATTACCTCAGAATGTTTCCCATCCATCAACCCATCTTTCGCTTGTTTATTCTACAAGAGCAAGCCAAACTAGCTGGTAAGCCACCTCCATTTTATTAATCCACCTCACTAGACATTTTTCTTGTAATATATGTACATAGCATAAGACAAAAACACACACACAAAAAAAAAATCATTGCATTGCATATGCATGGCTTTTTACTTGTTGCATTTATTTGTGTTACTCACTGTTGTTCAAGTTCCTAGAGTTCTAGCATTTGTTCTAGTAGACAGGATCCATCCATCCTCTACATTGCCAATCACCATTTTACCCTTTAAGTCAAAATTAATCTTGTTGACTTATTCACCCCACTCTGTAATCCATATGATTCGACAAAGCCAATTCCAATTGACATGAGCCTTATTGATATGGACCGAATTTCATCACCTCCATTATTTTCCAAATTTATCCTTTTCAAGGAATTATTAAGGGCTTCAACCAACTACATTCCTATGTCACCTCCACCTTCGCCTTCACCTTCGTATTTAGATCCTAAGGTTTTATAGGTAAACATAGAAGAGGTTGAGTCAGAAGAGTTTGATAATGTCATGTATGATAATAATCTAATCCCAATGTCCCATAATCTTGAGGAAGGTTCTCACATGTCTATTGAAGATATCATCGATGCGAACCTTAGTTTAGATGCAGATAATCCCTAAATTTTAAAATTTGATCAACATTTATTTGCTAATGAACAAGAGCAATTAATTGCTCTCCTCAAGAAGCAAAAGGACATTTTTGCATGGTCCTACAAAAACATGCCTGGTCTTGACCCTAACTTAGTTGTCCATAATCTCACCTTGCACTCTGATGCTAGGTCGATTAAACAAAAACAAAGAAATATGCATCCTACCATTTACCTCATGGTCAAAGAAGAGCTTTAAAAACTATTATATGTGGGTTTAATTTTTCCCATTGAATATCCTGAGTGGCTTTCAAATATGGTACCTTTTGGTAAGCCTAACTGGGTGATACACATTTACACTAACTTTTGAGACTTTAACAAAGTGTATCCTAAGGATGAGTTTCCTCTACCAAACATTGATACTCTTGTCGACACCTGCGCTGGCCATGAAATGCTTTATCTAATGGATGATTTTTTATGATAAAACCAAATTCAAACCAACCATGATGAACAACATAAAATAGCATTCACTACATCTTGGGGAACCTTTTGTTACAAGGTGATGCCCTTTGGCCTAAAAAATATAGGTGCCACTTACCAACATGCCATGACATACATCTTCCATGATTACATGTATAATATCATCGAATATTATGTGGAAGATCTCTTGGAAAAATTTAAAACTCAACAAGATCACATTAGGGTCTTAGAAAATGTCTTTGATCGACTTCTAGAGCATAATGTAAGGTTGAACCCCAAAAAGTGTGTCTTTGGTGTTACCTCAGGAAAACTATTAGGATTCATTATCTCCAAAAGAGGCATTAAGGTGGACGGACCCAAAGAAAGTCAAGGCCATCATGGATATGCCTCCCCAAATATACTTGAAGGAATTACGTAGTTTACAAGGAAATATCCATTCAATCCATTGTTTCATTATGCAACTTTTTGACAAATATAGGCCATTCAATCACTTGTTACAAAAGAGGTGATATTTTCATGGATATATGAGTGCCAAAAAACTTTTGATGACATCAAGAAATACCTAGATTCTCCACCATTCATAACTCCTCCTCGTTTTGGGTCCCCTTCCATATTTATGTTTTAGCAATGGGCTTTACATTAGGGACAATGCTTGCACAAAAGAATGAAAACAATCAAGAACAAGTTGTATATTACATTAGTCAAACATTGGTAAGCTATGAAAACAAATACAATTACGTGGAAAATTTGTGCTTAGCAATGGTTTTTTCCATGAAGAAACTCATATATTACATGATTAGTTACACAACATATGTCATAGCTCATAAAAATCCTCTACGTTATATGATATCTCGTACTTACAATAACACCCACACCACAAAATGGATAATGCTTCTCACTGAATTTTATCTTGAGTTCATTAGCCAAAAATTTAGTAAAGATCAGATCATAGCTAATCATCTTGTAGAAGCTCCACTTCCTAGTGATAAACCCTTGATTATTGATCTCCTAGATGATTTAGTATTTACTATCACTAAATAAAAAGAAGATGTAATTCTGGAGGAAGACGTCGATATCACACTATTCTTTGATGGTTCTAAGTGTAAAAAAGGTCAAGATGCTAGAGTCGTGTTTCATACACCTTAGGGGATACCTATCCCCTTATCATTCAAACTAGAATTCCAATGCACAAACAATAATGTAGAGTATGAAGCCTTAATATTAGGTCTTCAAGCAACCATAGCTATGGGCATAAAGCATATAAGGATATTTGGTGATTCTCAGCTTGTTTGAATAATAAACATAGAATACCAATGCAAAGAACCTACCATAAATTTTTACCATGAAGTAGCAATGAAATTGCTCATTAAATTTTATTGGTTTGAAATTGATATCTTGCTACGTTCAACTAATAGATTTGCAGATGTGATGGCCTCTCTAGGATCATTGATTCCAAAGAACTTCGTAGGAGAGGTACAACCACTCATTGTTATAACAATATCTAAATTTACAATCATCCATGTTGAATCTAAGGATGAAAAGGATGTTTGATTTATCCATTCAAAGCCATATGAGCCTTGGTAAAACCAAATAATAGCCTTCCTCAAGTTTGGAACACTCCCACTAAACATGTCACGTACTGCTAAAGGCACTTTCAAGCAAAATATGACACATTTTACTCTCTTGAGGGACGTGTTGTATAGACATGGTTATGATGGAGTACTCCTTCATTGTATGGAGCCTCCAGAGGCACAAAGAGCCATAGATGAAGCTGATGATGATACTTGTGGTGGTAATTTTAGTGGAATGACTATTGCAAAGTGTATTCTATGCATGGATTACTATTGGCCCACCATGGAATGGGACTGTTGCACTTATGTCAAGTATTATCAACAATGTCAACAACATGCTAATTTAACTCATTTGCCATCACAATCATTACATCCTTTCAAAGCCTTTGGCCCTTTTTACAATGGGGTCTTGATTTGATTGGTAAAATCTCACCTCCTTCCTCAGGATAACATACATTCATCATCACAACCACTGAATACTTCACAAAGTGGGTTGAGGTAATTCCTATAACCGGTACAATAGGACATCGAATTGTGTAGTTTCTAATTCACCATATCATCTATCAATTTGGTATTACCTCAAAAATTATCTTTGACAATGACAAGTATTTCAAGAACAAGGATGTTCAAGCACTTTATGAGAAATATAATATCCAACATTGTTTCTCGACTTCTTACTACCCACAATAAAATGGACAAGCTGAGGCTACCAATAAGACCTTAATTGCTATTCTCAAGAAACTAGTCAAAGAAAATTATAGAGATTGGCATACTCAAATCCCCTTGACAATATGGTATTATCGAATAAGAATCCACATGCCTATTGGGGCAATGTCATTTTCACTAGTCTATGGAGCTGAAGCAATTATGCCTCTTGAGCTTGAGATCCCCTTATTGCGAATTTCATTGTAGGAATTCATAGATGATGATACTGCTAGATAAGCACATTTTGACCAACACACTTTTTGATGAAAGGTGAGTCAATGCTTTAGAGCATTCATGAGTTTATCAAGACTGCCTAAAGTGTTATTACAATTTTAAAGTTCATCTACGTGAATTCCAAGTAGGATATATTTTTCTTAAAAAGAATCAACAAAATACCAATGAATTTCCACATCTTCATGATAAATTCATGGCTAATTGGTTAGGTCTATACATTATCACTTAAAAAATGGGAAAATAAACTTATAGGCTTGCTAGTCTAGAGGGAGTTGAAGAGCTTGAACCACTTAACATTATCCACTTGAGAGCATTTTATTCTTAATGCAATTTATATATATGTATATATACATGGCTAATACACAAAAACAACATTGCATTTCAAAAATCACATTTTACCACATTGCATTTCACACATTACATTTTACACTTTGCATTTCACACATTGCATTGCACACATTTCATTTCAAAAATTAAATTTCATACATTGCATTCACAACCATATTCACACATTTTAGGGATCATTTATTTAGTATAGATAATATTTGGTCCAATAAAGTTTTGTTGCATTAATCAGGAGCACCTTCAAATCATCATACATTTCATTTCACCATTCCATAAAGTCAAAATTATCATTTGCAAACCACATCTCCATAATCCCTAGGTGTTTTTTGTCACTCAGCCACTCCTAGTTTTTCTAGCAATCTCTAATACATGTCAAGTTTTATTTAGGACAAAGACACATTTTCACTACAAAAATATTGAGTTCTAGGAATTGAATCTAACACTCTTGAACCAAACACAATCACACATCTTAAAATTATCTTGTGTCAATAAGAGATAATACCATAAATAGGTTGAATCTCAAAGTGAAAAGGGTAATCCTTGCTTGTCCCATTATACACATAGTCCAAAAATAAAAAAATTGTGGTCTTTACCACATCACAATCATTTCCAAACAAAATATAAAGTATTAAGGATAGGGTAAAATTCTCATCATACTTCGGTTGAGAATATGATTCCTCAAAGCTCTAAATATTTTACACATCATAAACCACAGATCCTTAAGTTGTAAGAATAGAACTACATTTCTAGTTAGAAGATTAGGTAGTTTGAATCCCCAAAGCTTAAAGATCAGATTCTTGGAATATGGACCTAATACTACTAGGGATATAGATGCTTGACTGGTAGTGGAGTACGCTCATGCATGGTGACACCTCTCTCTTGAAGATACCTCTGATCGCACATAAGGACAAACTAGCTTCTTTGCATCCTCCATAACAAGTGTCATCTCAATTTATGCAAGATGGGTTAATGATCTCACTTGCACACACATTGGTTCTTTATTTCCATGAGTCATTACCATACTCATTATTTGGTAAATGAATCCACTACACACACATTTGGTCTTAGAGAAATTAGATAGAATTTAGTGAGCTTGTTAGATATCACTAGTATGTATGAGTCTCTACAAAACAATCAATTTTTCATATCAATATTCATATTAGTTTTTCATATCAACATCCATATTAGTCTTCCATATCAACATCCATATCATTACATGAGTCTTCCATTGCACATACCACAATTTTGGTGCCCCTGATTAAACAACAATATTATACATGATCAAGTAAAAATATAAACTATGAATGATCATTAGAGCATTAATTAATTTGCATTCATACACATTATCATCCATAATACATATACACATGCATTCACACAAAACCATAACACAAAAGTAAAGCCATGTATATATATATAGATATCGCATATAAATTCTCGAAGGCTATATACAATGAAACACTAAGGCTCATATGCAAAAAGTGCATCTAAGCACTATCTATCACCTATAGAAGGATCCCTATGATCCTAAAGGAGCCCTAGACCTAGATCCATTATGCCTAGACTCACTATGCCTAACAGACCCATATATGGATGAGAAGGGTGGATATGACATCCCAATGTGGTGTTGCATTAATCAATCCTCCAAATTCTAGAAATATCCATCTCGAGCTTGAAGGTGTAGTACATAATATCTCTGATAATGATCCCTCTCAAGTATAATTATCTATAGACTCATGATCCTATCCTCACCTCCACCTGCAATCTCTCGTGCCTCTAGCTTCACCTGCAACTGAGCTATCTCTACATCCCAAAATGTTATCTCTGCATCTTGATCCACCACCATGTACTCGAGCCTTAGCCAATCCTTCTGTTGAGCAAGGTGTTGCAAGAGTTTTGTCATTGTTGTCAACTCAGGCAATTAGATCTAATAATGCAGTGGACAGGTATTTTAGAAGTCATTCAATGCAGGCTGATAGATTTTAGGGTTTGCAATTGACCACATTTAGGGTTTGCAGTCGACCATGTTTAGGGTTTGCAGCTGACCAAGATTAGGGTTTGCATTTGCATAATCAGCCGACTACTATTAGGGTTTTCATCTCAAAATCTCAAGTATATAAGCGAGGCTGTTTGGAGATTTAGGAATCCATCGGGTGAATGTTGAAGTGTGAGATGCGGCCGTAAAAGCGTAGATAGCATAGAATCGACGAGATGATAGCGAAGTGCATAATGTGAGCTAGTTGTATCGAGTTGTTCAAAGTGTGATTGTGAATGCGCACAGAGAGTAGAGTGTGGAATGACACAGAGTGTGCGAAGCGTGTGAGCAGAGAAAGCAGAATGTGTAGAGAGCATAAAGGGCAAAGTTGATTGCAAAGTTTGGTTGTAGCAGTGCAGCAGATTATGTGAAGAGATTGTGCAAGAAAGAGCAGAGTGTGCAGAGATTGCAAAGGTGAAGTAGATCAGTTAGAGTCTTGCAATAACAAAGGTATTTGTCAAACATTTTCATTCAAAATTGAAGTCTAGTTGGTGCTGGCAAATTAGGGGTTGGTGCTCCTTTTTGTTGGTGCAGATAAATAAGGGGTTGGTGCTTCTTCCAGTTGGTGCTGGTAAATAAATTGTAAAGTTGGTGCTTTGCAAGAGGCTGGATTTGGATGGTAGTCCAAGCAGCCGTTCTTTTTGAGGAGTAGCCATTTTGGTGAACCTCGTTAAAAATCTATGTTGTGTGATGTTCTCTTGCTATACTTATTATATTTGTTTATAAGTTTTAATTGTTGTGGTTTTTAGAGCTGTTAATTCTTGGATTTGAAATGCCACACTGATTCACCCCACCTCTCAGTGCCATACTAAGTACAAAAATTGGTATCAGAGCCAAGTTCCCTTTAAAGGCTAAATCAGCTAGGGTTGATCTTGGATTAATACTCTAATGGCAAAGAAAGGCAAGAATGGAACCATGAGACACAAGAAGAAAAGATCACACAGGGTCATAAAAGAAAATAAAGATAAATACATTATTGTTTGTAGATTCAAGAGATGAATCAAACAATGGAGAAAAGGCCAAGAGTCAACTCGATCATAATGCAGGTTCTCAAGGTTCAGAATGTTTTGATCAACTCCGGCATAATGAACATCAGTGTTATGGGTTTAGTAGCAGTGAAGATGAAGAAGAAATATAATCAGAACAGGAATGTAATAAAGAAGAAATGAATGCAGAAGCAAATTGGAATGAAGATCAAATTATAGCTCCAAGTAAGAAGAATAGAACCTCCTTCAAAAGGACATCTCAACCAGTTTCAGTTTTTGTGGTAGAGGAAATTGAACCAGAAAAGGCAGAAGGGGTGAACACTGAAGCAGATAATAAAAACCTCAATGCTGAAGTAGACTGGGAAGGTGAGTTGATCTCTGCTCTTGAAGAGTTGAGTATAGAAAAGAAAAAGAACAAAAGACTGTCCAAGAAATTGGAAGAATATGGGGATGAGATTGAAAATCTGTTCTTACAATTCCAACAGGCCAAGAAAATAGAAGAAGACTTGAAGTCATAGCTGAATGATAAAGTCAATGTGTGTAACAAACATGAAGAGGATTCTAACAAAGTAGTTAGTAATCTAAAGCTGCAAGTAGAAGAGTCTAAAAGGATTGAGGAAACTCTCAGGTTGTAGATCAATGAGAAAGAGATTATTTGCCACAAACAAGAAGAAGAGATTGTTTCATTGAAGAAACAACTAGAAGAAGCCAATACAAATCTTAAATTCGAGAAGAGCACATAATTGCTAGATAAAATGATAAGTCATCAAAGAAGCTCCACGATTAAGCATGGTCTTGGATATGAAGCTGAACAACCTGTATCTTCCAATTCTACAGAGAAGAAGAAGTTCATTGTTGAAGGGTTCGAGAAAGAAAAGGTTAAAGCTGTATCTTCAAAAGAAAGAAAATATCAAAGGAGATTTACAACAAAGCAGCCACAACAAAAGAGGTTCTACCACTCTCACTTTTTTCATACTAACACTTTTAATGGCTATTGTTTCAGATGTAACCAGTATGGTCACAAGGCAACTTATTGTGGATTAAATAATAAATCAAAGAGTTATGCTGGTCGAAATACATCTGCATATCTGAGTGAACACTTTGTACAATGTTTTTAATGCAATGGTCATGGGCACATAGCAAGGTTTTGTCCAAGCGCTTATGTATCAAATCTAAGGCAAAACAATAGATTTCATAAGACGCAAAGAACACAACACAGACAGGAAATAAATCAGGTTCATAGAAGAAAGGAAAATAATCATTCATCATGGATGCATAAGAGACAACCACACCAGAGAGATATTCAAGTTCATGCAATGATGCAAAATAGGGACACAGGTGAAAAATCCAAGCTCGAGGTCAAGAAAGTCTGGAGAAAGAAAGAAGAGAGGAAATCGTGTCTCCTTGAACTAAAGGAGACTGCTCTTCTACTGCACTAAGCAACTCTAGGTAACACATCCTCAGGGGGAGCATTTTGAAAAAGGTTTTATTTTAATGCTTCTGTATATTTGTCTGGGTATCTGAGGATGAAAGACCAGCAATTGGGCTTTTGTGGTATAATTGTCAAGTGTGTTGGCTGTTCATTTAGTTGTGTGTGGAAGTGCCGTGAAGGGTAGTGTTTGCATTGAGAATCTTCACCATTGGTAGTATTGCTTATGTCATTGTTGTTTTGTTGATGGTTCTTACTGCCACTGATTATAGCTATGGATTATAACAGTTTAGATTGTTTTTGTTTATTGAAAGAATGCTTGCCCCAGCTGTGTATTTGTGTTTTGATAATAGCAGCATGTTTTTGTTCGATGCTTGATGTGAAGATTGTCAGATATTTCATTACACCTTGGTGAATATATTTAATTCACAGACAGTTTTGTTTTAACTTTTAATATAATGCCAATTCAAGGATAAGAAGTTTGAGGCTGAGTAAGGTGCACTACGGTTGGCCATAAAGTGTTTGACAAAATGTCTTCTTTCGACATGCACAGTTGAAAGTAAGAGTTGGAAGTAAAATTGCAGTGCTAGACAAAAATTGGTACAGATGTGAGTCACTTGTCAATTCTATTGATAGAAGTGAAATCAGCATGTTGAATGGGAAGATTGAAGAAAAAGTTTATAATGTGTAGCCAGATGATTTCCAGCCTGGTGATGAATGTTTGAGGTGCTTTTATAAAGAATTGAGGTAGTCTCATTGGATTCTCACCGTAGAGAAAGACAAACAAGTTGTCGATAGGTTCAAGTCTGTTGAGAATATTCAAGATGTATATGCAGATGCTATTTGCATTACGGAGCAAAAATTTGGATAGTTAAACGATCAGTGTATGCTTTCACTAAAATCAATGGACAAGTTTGAGATTGTAGAGCAACAGAGGGTTGAAGCTCAGAAGACAACATGAATTGAAGTGGCCACATATTCCCAAGAATAGTCTAAAATTTTACTAGCCATTGGGATCAAATTCTCAGGGGGGGGCATTTGTGCATTTGTTCATCTTATTGATCATGTCCATGATTTTTGCTAACTATTTCAATGTGGTTTTGAGAATGGTGTGTATGGACTCAGGGGGAGTCTACAGCAGACCCTTTGGTATTATTGACAAAGGGGGAGAAGAGTTATAGGAATGTACACAGGTGTTGCCAACAATTCCAAAGGGGGAGATTGTTGAGCAAGGTGTTGCAAGAGTTTTGTCATTGTTGTCAACTCAGGCAGTTAGATCTAATAATGTAGTGGACAGGTAGTTCGAAGTCATTCAATGCAGGTCGATAGATTTTAGGGTTTGCAATTGACCACATTTAGGGTTTGCAACCGACCATGTTTAGGGTTTGCGACCGACCAAGATTAGGGTTTGCATTTGCATAATCGACCGACTACTATTAGGGTTTTCATCTCAAAATCTCAAGTATATAAGCGGGGCTGTTTGGAGATTTAGGAATCCATCGGGTGAATGTTGAAGTGCGAGATGCGGTCGTAAAAGCACAGATAACATAGAATCGACGTGATGATAACGAAGTGCATAATGTGAGCTAGTTGTGTCGAGTTGTTCAAAGTGCGATTGTGAATGCGCACAGAGAGTAGAGTGTGGAACGACATAGAGTGTGCGAAGCGTGTGAGCAGAGAAAGCAGAATGTGCAGAGAGCACAAAGGGAAAAGTTGATTACAAAGTTTGGCTGTAGCAGTGCAGCAGATTGTGTGAAGAGATTGCACAAGAAAGAGAAGAGTGTGCAAAGATTGCAAAGGTGAAGTAGATCAGTTAGAGTCTTGCAATAACAAAGGTATTTGTCAAACATTTTCATTCAAAATTGAAGTCCAGTTGGTGCTGGTAAACAAATTGTAAAGTTGGTGCTTTGCAAGAGGCTGGATTTGGATGGTAGTCCAAGCAGCCATTCTTTTTTAGGAGTAGCCATTTTGGTGAACCTCGTTAAAAATCTATGTTGTGTGATGTTCTCTTGCTATACTTATTATATTTGTTTATAAGTTTTAATTGCTATGGTTTTTAGAGCTGTTAATTCATGGATTTGGAATGCCACATTGATTCACCCCCCCTCTCAGTGCCATACTAAGTACAACACCTTCTCACTTCAGCCTGAAGGTATCTCTAGAACCTCCTTCATATCATCCATGCCACCTCCATAACCTTTAATATATAGAGCTTGCTCTTCTAAATCCCTCACCTGCTTCACTTGACTGCTAGGCTGAAGGCATATTGATTTTTGGGAGCCTCATCTACCTCATACTCCTTGGCTTCTACCTCATCCTCATTCTCACTGCCCTCATCCACTACCAAACTCGATACCCATGGCAGTTGTGCAATGAACCATACATTATACTCCATGGTAGTCCTCATATCATCCACATTGGGGAGATCTATCTCTTCATCATCCTCATAGGTCACCCTTCATGCCTCAACGTAAGGTAGACCCATCTCATCTTGATGATGCCTATATAGAACTGGTTCCTCATGAACTCTCTTCCATAGCCTAAATTGCCTCAGTACCTGTGAGAATTGGATCAGCTCCACCTCACTCATGTGCCTCCCAACCACCCATCTAGCCTGTTGTACTCTCCATAGCTGCTCCCTATCACCAGTTCAACTAGCACCTCACCATGGTATCCAAACCACTTGAATAGTTGTTAGCCCTACCCATAGATTCTTGTACTCCTGGCCGGTATGGATAGGATGACTTAACCACACCTTCTCAGCCACTCACCATATCAAAGTGTATGGATGCTCCTCATTCCATCCATAAGTAGGAAAGCCCATAGATCAAGCCACACTAAAATACTCCCAAACCCAACACTGCAGTACCACATTGCAACCCAAGCCCTTTTGCCCCTGCCTCCTCACCTTGTACAACTCCTGGTATATTTGAGCTAGCAGAGTAGGTGCCCTTGCATATATGCAAGGCTCATTGATCATATCATACCGGCATAATCATGTTCCAAGGGAATAGACAACCAATACTATTTGGGACCACTATATTAGCCAACACGAACATGACCAAGGTAGGTAATACCTCCAAATTCTTATCCACATACATCACCAAGTACCTTATCCCACCACCCTTCACACTCACATCCTTCCATCCATATCCAAATATTCAGCTCATCTCATGTTTCCTCTTCTAAATTTGGTCCTCAAGGATGCTATTTTTGTGAATTATGCATCCTTTTCTATCCTAATGTTATAATACATTAGGGAACCTTTCAATTGCCCTCTTTAATAAAATATTTTAACTTACCAAAAAAAAGTCTTTATTCATTATGCAACATATTGTGTATTGGTTCTATTTATTTGCTTTAGTGTTGTTCATTTTTTATTTACAAAATGGCAATCACGATGGGACCCCCAAAGGGTTCTTCATGCTAATTTATCTTGTCACTAATTTATGTTTATGTTTCCATATTGTAGGTTCCAAAAGTTTGATCACGTGAAAATCATAAAAAATAAGGGTTTCTAGAGGTTGCAGAAATTGATTGGAGGTTGCACGGATGCCCTGCAACACTTGAGGTATGCTCTAAAGAGTTCATGAGATGCCCTATAGTATTATATAGACTCTAGGGTGCATTTAAAAAAGTGGGGAAAAAATACGCAAGCTTCCTGGTAAGCATGCTTCAAACCCTAACTCATTTCTGTTTTTATTTTCCTGCTTTTTATAGTAAAATTAATAAAATGAAAATAATTTTTTTTTTTTTAAAGAAGTTACATTTTTATTTGCATTTTAGGCATTTACATCCATCATATAAATTGCACATAGAGTAGAATTGCATTCATGCATTCACTATAGATCACATTTATTTTAGATTTCTATTGCTTTATGGTGTATTCATTCACTATTTTTGTATGTTGTTTGCATTTGAAATTACAAAAGCATAAAATAGTTGCATAGTAGAGTTGAAATCTTCCATTTTTACTTTTCTAATTTGGAACAAGATCGTTGGACTAAACGCTTGTCCCTTTCCTGGTGCTTTCAGCGACGTAAAAGGTTTAAAATGATTATGGCATGGTGGTTATAGGGGTGGACTACACGAAGATCTGTGTGGTGGCTTCTAGGGTGGACAATGTAGAATACTTTGGTGGCCATAAAAAGCTAGAAAGCCTACCCGGATTCATGGCGGCTACCGATTCCACCATGTAAATTCAAAAGAAAAAAAAATTGGAACAAGATCGCAATACTTAAGTATATTCTTATTATTGGAATAACTTGATGATTCAAGGAGAAGAACTAAGAAAACCCTCCACTGTTGGAATCACTTGATGATTCAGGGTGGGTCTTAAGTGGTGTACCCCTAAGTTCTTTTGAGCAGCTTAATGTTGATGTTCTTGGCTTCTAGCTTAGATGAGTGATATAGGTGTGTTTTCAACATTGAGTGAACACAATAGACAACACAAATCTTAAAATGAATCACACACTTTGCATGTTTCAAAATAAACAATAGTGAGTTGGATTTAATCACCAACCATTGTTTGAGATTTGGTGACAGTGGGCTTCATCTCCATCCATAAATATTTACCCCTTAGAAACCATAGTAACCCATGAGCAAACTTTATGGACTTCATCACTAGGAATAATCTCATTTGCCATATAGCCTTAGATTCACCTTGCATAGTAGTTTAGGTTAGCACATTTAAAATGCACAAAACCCACAAATATCAAAATAATCAAATAAAAAAAATTTGTTGCAAAGCATATTGCTTGTTTGATTCTGTGTGTTCTCCATTTGTATTTTCTTTCCACACATTACACACACTTCACCACATTCATCTGACTCATTAGCTTATGGTTTCAAACTGAATCTAAGAAAATATTTTGAGTCAAGCCCTTGCCAGCCAAATAATTTCATCCATGGAATGTTCCACTTCTTCACCTACCACTTCTATGGTTAACCCTGTCAGTGTGATATAGACAAGATATTTTTGTTTGTCTGTGGGACCATCACACATTGTGTATACCTCAAGTATTGATGTGTTACACAGAGCCACCAACACCCTAATTCTAGAACTGATCCATCATATCCTATTGATCATAACATCAGTCGCATAGACATGGCTAAAGTGAAAGCTTTTCAAAGATCCACTAATTATGTTATAGAGCAAATTTGAAATCCACCCAGGCATGATCCTTGTTTTTAGCAAGAACTTACCCATTTGCAGCCTTCTAGTTTCACATAGGTATATACTAACCATATTTTTATATGTAATCTGCACCTTCCTAGCATTGGTCCATTCCACAACAATCATATACTCAAATCACTTCCATTCCATCTTCATATACCACTACCTATGTAAATCCATTGTATGAAGCACATGTCAATGTTGCTTCACAAATGTCAACTTCCATTGCATCCACTACCCCACATTCAATTGAAATCCCTATTGCAACTTATCCTCCACCCACTTCATCTATTCCAACCACATACACACCATCTGCTTTAGATATGGTCATACAAGATGCATGGCAACACCTTAATAAATTGCTCAAGGAGTGACAAAATGCTCATTCTTGTCCCAAAAAGCAAGTACAAGTGGAAAATATTAAGCCCCAACCCACTTCCACTCAGCCTACATTATTTTCATCAAATCCATCATGGATATCACAACCTTCTATGGTTTCCATTCCCACACCTCCATCAATCCACACTCATTCCATTCCAACAAGTCAACCCATTCATAGTCCTCAAACATCATCTCCATTCCATCGTTTACAATCATTCAATCATCAAAATCATAAAATTCAATACAGTCCATAAAATCATAAAAATCTCAACACACCTCAGCATTTCACCACTTCATCTTCACATAATCATCAAGTGATTCAGGGCTTCCACATACCTGTGGAAGATCCTAGAATTCAAGTAATGCAACCACATATTGATAGCTTGAAACAAGAAACTCCTGGTATGATGAACTAGAAGCTAACTTTAAGATAACTTATCAATCAACCAATTCAATTTTTGGTACCATTACCACCATATCTGATAGATTTTACAGTACCAAAATTTTACAAATTTAAGGGGACTGAGGACCCTAGATAGCATGTGAACACATTCATTCACTCATGTTTTAGAATTTAAAATTGAGATGCCCTAATGCTCAAAAATGTTCCTCAAACATTGGGGGGAGATGTCGTAGAGTGGTATAATTATCTACCTAATCATAGTATTTATACTTTTGAATAGTTGGTAGACCAGTTTCTCAAAATATTTTCCCTCAATGTTCAAAAGAAAATTTCACTAACTGAATTATATAATATTAAGCAATTTGACAATGAGTCAGTCTATGATTTTTGCAACCATTTGAGGGTTGTTATCACAAAATTGTCATTATCCCTACCAATGGAAGAGCTAACTCGACTGTTTACTAAGAGTTGCTTAAAAACCATCTCCTGGTTATTGCAATTACAAAAATATAGATCATTTGCAAAAGCTCTTGCCTAGGCTAGCATAATTGAGGAGATAAAAATCCAACGTGTGCTAAAGCCTAAAAATAAAGAATTGTAGAATAAGCGAGCCAATCCAAGCCAAATTAGTCTAATCAAGCAAATCAAGTAAATCAAGTGGTCATGAGCTATCCGGTAGTGGCTCAAAAACAACAACCCATGCAACAACAACCATAACAAATTGTATATCAAGCAATTCCCCAACCATCATAAGTTCAAAATACAGTTCCAACTATAGAAAATAGCCAAAGTCAATAATATGTTTGATAAAATCACCAATACACCTGCTTAGTTGAATCATATACCTCCATATTTTGTAGGTTGTATGAGACAAATCAACTTGCCATGCCTGAGGTCAAACCAGATGATCCCACAAAATGTAGAAAAAGCTATCAAGAGCATTTATTTTATCCTTATCATTTCCAAAATGGATATGATATTAACAACTACTACACATTTAAAGATATGGTGCAAAACTTAATTGACTTAGGGGCCATCAAGCTTGATAGTCCCTTAGCTCAACAAAACCAAAACCTTGACATCTACCAAACACCACTTCCTCATAATGAGGAAGCGCAACCAACAATAGGAGGGTAAAATACCAAGACTCGTCCTAATCAAGTTAACCATATTCAACAATACCAAGGTTTTATGGGTGTTATTCATGTAGTCACCCAAGGTCAACAACACACAAATAAACAAAGTGCACAACAACAACTTGTTCAATATCCCATAGCACCATAGGCAAGTATGTCTTTGCAACCCGCAAATTCATCATATCCCATCCGGTTCTCCACCAATTCTTCCCAATACATTCATATTCCAAGTCATCCATCTCCACCCATTCATCCTCCCAACTATTCATAAAGGCCAATCATCTCTCTGAGTAGCTAGCTAACTACTAGCCTTAAAATAGCTTCATCTAAACTATCAACAATATCCCCCACATCGCAAGGTATCAATGGGGATTCTAAAATCTATTGAACTTCAATATAAGGATGTTATAGTATCTAGAAATTTTATGGAAAGCATCTGAACATGTGTGGGGCCTACCATTACATTATACGATTTTGAAATCAAACCAATATCATTAGGATTAGTGGTCCCTCCATTGCATATCATGGCTCAGATTGATAGGAAGCCATTCAAATGAGTTTTGATTGATATCGGCTCTTGCATTAATATCATCACCACATCCACTCTTCAACATATTAATATCTCATCATCTCACATCACCAAGTCCATATTCACCCTAAAAACATTTAACGATGCTCTCTGTTCCATAGTTGGCATTGTAGTCTTACCCATCAAAGTGGGGATAAAAATATTCCACATAATATTTTACATCTTGGAAGGGTCCATGGCATACAATGTACTCCTTGGACGTCCTTGGATTAGGGAAATGAGATGTGTCCCCTCTATATTACATCAATGCTTGAAATATGTACATGAGGGACAAATTCATTGCATACCAATAGACGTTGAACCGTTTAAGTATTGTAATTTCATTTCAAATACCTATGAGTCCACCCTTTAATCCACCCATATTTTCTTAACATCATAAACCACATTATCCACCACACCATCCACTTCTTCATCTAAAGTTACTATTTTTGAGGAACTCCCCATCACCACTCCACAACAAGCTTCCACATCCATACCCTCATCTTCATCATCATTGATTACATATACATGTGGTCAATCTCAAGCTACATCAAACACATCATCACTATACACATACTCCACCAACATTCCCTCCACATCATCACCCAATCAACAAAAATCTCAACCAAGTCCACCTCCATCCACATTAGTTTATGTCTTAAAAATTGAATTAAGGGATTGTGAGATGCCATTCCAGTCCATATCTCTCCCATTGTCAGAGTCCCAATAAAATCATGGGTATTCCACATCCACATCATTCCAAGTTGTGGTCCACGTCACTAATCCTGGTATTGGTAAATATTTGGTCCAAGACATTACAGTCACACCGATCAGCATCCAAACTGCTAGGGATTATGGTAACCCACGTGACCCACCCTTATCCATAAGAGCGATGTATAACATGGGTTCAATGCTAAATAGCATAAATTTTATATATGGGAGGATTGATTCATTGTCCAATCCATATTCCCAAGATGAACCCAAGCAACCAACACCTGCCAACATACAACACATGTCAGGTTTTCTATCCTGGTATTTTCATTGATTCAATTGGTAAGCTTATGGTCTAGGGCGACATGAACAGGGAATGCATGAGCTCATTGATACTCCATATCAAGAAGTGCATGACCATTCATTTTTAGGCTATCATCCTTATTCATTTACTTCTTATTTTGAATAAAAATTTCAAAATATTAATTTGAATTCAAAATAAGAAACCCATCACCCTAATGACTTTAAATATGAAATCTATTAATAACACATCATGTTGATAGCTTCTAATGAATGTGATGAGGAATAAACACCCATAAATCCATTCATCGAACATGATGAGTATTATCTCAGAATGTTTCCCATCCATCAACCCATCTTTTGCTTGTTTCTTCTACAAGAGCAAACTGAACCAACTGGTGAACCACCTCCATTTTATTAATCCACCTCATTAGACATTTTTCTTGTAATATATGTACATAGCATAACACAAAAACACATACACACAAAAAAAATAAAAAAAATCATTGCATTGCATATGCATGGCTTTTTACCTGTTGCATTTATTTGTGTTGCTCACTGTTGTTCAAGTTTCTAAAGTTCTAGCATTGGTTCTAGTAGAAAGGATCCATCCATCCATCCTCCACATTGCCAACCACCATTTTCTCCTTTAAGTCAAAATGAATCTTGTTGACTTATTCACCCCAATATGTAATCCATATGATTCAACAAAGCCAATGTTAGTCTTACAATGGCACTGAGAGGGGGGGTGAATCAGTGTAGTTATTTTAACTTGAATTTACAGCTCTTAAAACTAAAATAATGAAACCTTAAAACTAGATAAAGCAAGCATCACAAAATAACATATCACACAACACAAGATTTTAATGAGGTTCACCAATTTGGCTACTCCTCAAGAATGGCTGCTTGGACTACCATCCAAATCCAGCCTTTGCAAAGCACCAAATTTACAAACAATTTACCAAAGATCCACTGGAAGGAGCACCAGCCCCTGATTTATCTGTACCAATAGAAAGGAGCACAAACCCCTAATTTACTAGCACCTATTGGAAGGAGCACCAACCCCTGATGCCAAGCTACAACCTGGACTTAAATTTGAATATATAAGTTTGATAGTAAGATACCTTTGCTTTTGCATGACCCTAACTGGTATTCTTCACCTTTGCATTCTATATGCACTCTGCTCTTTCTATGCTAACACTTTGTACACTCTACTTCACTGTAGTCCAACTTCACGATCGTCTTCTCCCTTTTTGCACACTCTGCTCCTACTTTCTCTGCGTAATCACAGACACACTTAGGACAATTCGACATGACTTCTTCGCTCACTTTGCACACTTCGCCATCATCTCGTCGCTTCTGCGCTTTCTGCACTCTTACGGCCACATTTCACACTTCGACACATATTCGACGACACATTCAATGACACTTCAAATCTCCAAACAACCCTCCTTTTATAACAGAATTCTTGTGATGAAAACCCTAATCTTAGTCGACTGCAAACCCTAATATTAGTCGGCTACAAGCCCTAATCTTAGTCGGCTTTCATGATAACTGTAAACCTTAATTTTAGTTGGTTGTTCATCGGTCTTTGTCAGCTTCAACTCAACTGCGAAAACATAACATGTCGCGATATCGTGACACTTTTGCTTTCTCTTTCTTTCTCTTGCTTTGGTCCACAAAAATACAACATGTCACGATATCGTGACACTTTCACCTCCTTGCTTCTTTTCTTGGCTTGTACCCATGAAAACATAGCATGTCACGATATCGCGACACTTTCGCTTCCTTTCCTCTTTCCTTGGCTAGTACCCGCGAAAACACATGTCACGATATCGCAACACTTTCGCCTCCTTGCCTCTTTCCTTGGCTTGTACTCGTGAAAACACAGCATGTCACGAAATCATGACACTTTCACTTCCTTGCCTCTTTCCTTGGCTTGTACCCGCAAAAACATAGCATGTCGCGATATCACTACACTTTCGCCTCCTTGCCTCTTTCCTTGGCTTATACTCGCAAAAACACAGCATGTCGTGAAATCGTGACACTTTTGCCTCCATACTCTTCCTTTTTACTTTTGTCATGATATCGCGACACTTTGGAATTCTTACTTTCTCTATCCACATTGAGTCGTGAAAATGTGACATGTAGCGATATCATGACACTTTTTCTCCTTTGGTCTTTCTCTTGCCTTCGGGTCATGAAAACCCGACATGTCACGATATCGCGACAATTTTTCTCCTTTGGTATTTCTCTTGCCTTCGGGTCGTGAAAACCCGACATGTCACGATATCATGACACTTTTTCTTTCGGACTCTCTCTCCTACAATATGTCATGAAATCGCGACACTTTTTCTTCTGTACAATCTCTCTTGCAATATGTCGCAAAATCGCAACACTTTTTCTTTCGGACTATCTCTCTTGCAATATGTCATGAAATCGTGACACTTTTTCTACTTGTCTTTTTTTCTTCCAACATGTCGCGAAATCATGACATTTTTTATTCCGTACTATCTCTCTTGTAATATGTCATGAAATCGTGACACTTTTTCTACTTGTCTTTTCTCTTCCAACATGTCGCAAAATCGTGACACTTTTTCTTCCGTACTATCTCTCTTGCAATATGTCGTGAAATCGTGACACTTTTCTTACTTGTCGTGAAATTGCGACACTTCTTCCTGCTTTCTCTTTTTCTTCCAACATGTCATGAAACCGTGATCATTTTTCCACTTGCCTTTATTTCTTCCAACATGTCACGAAATCGCGACAGTTTTTCCACTTGCCTTTTTCTCTTCCAACATGTCACGAAGTCGCGACAGTTTTTCCACTTGCCTTTTTATCTTCCAACATGTCGCAAAATTGTGATAGTTTTTCCACTTGCCTTTTTATCTTCCAACATGTCACAAAATTGTGATAGTTTTGCTTTCTTGGGCTTTCTCTCCGAACATGTCGTGAAATCACGACAGTTTTGCTTTCTTCTCAACATGTCGCGATATCACGACAATTTTTCTTTCTTGCTCAACATGTCGCGATATCGGGACAGTTTTCTTCCTTGTGATTTTTAGTATAAGGACCACTTTGGTCTTCTTGGAAAAACACTGTACATACTCTGAGTAACCTTTGGACTTCTGTCTTGTGCATCTGAAAGGCTTTTGAACTTCCTATCCACTACATCAATAGATCTATCTGACCGTGTTGACAACAATGACAATACTACTACTGCACCTTGCTCAAAAATCTCCCCCTTTGGAATTGTTGGCAACACATGTGCAATTTCCTATAACTCTTCTCCCCCTTTGACAATAATACCAAAGGGCTACTATAGACTCCCCCTGAGTCCATGCACAACATTCTCAGGAACAATTTATTACACTTAGCAAAAATCATGAACATGAGCAAAAAGATAATCAAATACTTAAATGCTCCCCCTGAGAATGTGATCCCTGTAGCTAGTCAATTCTTGGGAAATGTGATCGCTCCACAATATATTGTTGGAATAAAAATCCAACTTAACCTCACTTTTTGCAACTTTCTCCTGCATACAACACGTTGTCGCTGCAATAAATTTTGCCTCTATTGTGGATAAGGAAACTGACTCTTGTTTCTTACTGTTCTACGCGACCAATCTGTCTCCAAGATAGAATGCACCTCCACTGGTACTCTTTCTATCATCTACACATCCTACCCAATCTACATATTTTGGATACCATAACCCATACTCCATAGTACCCTTGTGATATTATAGAAGACTCTGTCTCTCTGCTGCATTGACTGGTGGACCTCTCTTCACTTGAAGAATCCTTACTTAGATCTATCTTCAACTGTGTTGGTTGCTAGATTTCTATCCATTGAGACTCTGTCACCTCCAAAGCTCATTCAATAGGCTCACTAAGAACATGCTCAATAGTCTCATACAGAACCTGCTTAACAAGCTCACATAGAACTTGTCCAATGCTGAATAACTAGCTCACATGGAACTTGTCCAATGTTGAGTAACAAGCTCATACAAAACCTGTCCAAATCTGCTCCAACAAGCTGACTTAAGAACTTGCCCATATCTACTCTAGAAATCAGTCCCAACACTGTCCTCAAATTTGTCCCAACATTGTCCTCAAATATTTCCCAAAGGCCTTCTCAAAGGCTCAATCAATCATGCTCAAGTAGTACTCATAATGAACTCAACAATGAATGGCCATCTCAAATCAAATCCACTTCATAGAAGCGTAAAGAGAATTTTTAGAGACTCAATATGTTCTAAACTCAATCTCAACTCAACATAGAATGATGGAATAATTTATTTCATAGAACTTTTTTTTTAAAATCACTTCACACATAACTTGACTAAGCTCAATCAAATCAACTCAACCAATCATCACAAGGGACAACTCTCTCTCACACAACCCTAGTCCAAGTATGTATCAACCAACTCAAATATTTTCAACAATGCTCAACCACAAATATCACAAAACAATGATACTCGTGTTCTTTTCTAACTCAAGTTATTTCACAACCAAATTATCTGAACTGTTATAATCCTTAACTTTGGATAGTGGCAGTACGAACCATCACTAGTACAACAATGACATATAGCAATACTACCAATAATGACAACTCTCAATTTCATCACCACCCTTTACGGTACTTCGACAAACTACATGAACTGAAAACACACTTTGACAATTTATACAACTTCCCTGACTACTTGCCTTTCATCCTCAAGTAATCAAACAAATACATAGGAGCATTAAAATGAAACATCAAGATTGCTCCCCCTGAGGATGTGCTACCTGGAGTTGCTTAGTGCAATATCAGAGTAGTCTCCTTCAGTCCAAGGAGACATGATTTCCTTTCTTCTATCTTTCTCAAAACTTTATTGAACTCGGGCTTGGATTTTTCAACTACATCCATGTTTTGCACCTTTTCGTGAACTCGAACATTTCTCTTGTGTGGTTGTCTCTTGTGCATCCTTGATGAATGATTATTTTTATTTTTATGTACCTAATTTATTCCCTGTCTGTGTTGTGTTCTTTGCGTCTGATGAAATCTACTGTTTTGCCTGATATTAGATACAAAAATGCTTGGACAAAACCTTGCTATGTGCCCATGACTGTTACATTGAAAACATTGTACATATTGTTCACTCAGAAACGCAAAAGTATTTCTACCAGCATAACTCTTTGATTTATTATTCAATCCACAATAAATTGCCTTGTGACCATACTAGTTGCATCTGAAAAAATAGCCATTAAAAGTATTAGTATTATTATTATGAATAGAGTGAGAGTGATAGAACCTCTTTTGTTGTGGTTGCTTTGCTGTAGATCTCCTTTGATATTTTCTTCCTTTTGAAAATTTAGCTTCAAGCTTTTCTTGCTTTGATCCTTCAATAGTGAACTTCTTCTTCTGTGTAGAGTTGGAAGATGAAGGTTGTTCAGCTTCATATCCAAGACCACGCCTATCCGTGGAGCTTCTTTGTTGGCTTATCATTTTATCTAGAAACTCTGTGCTTTTCTCGAATTTGAGATTTGTATTGGCCTCTTCTAGTCGTTTCTTCAATTAAACAATCTCTTCCTCTTGTTTGCAGCAACCAATATCTTTCTCATTGAACTGTGACCTGAGAGTTTCTTCAATCCTTTTGAATTCTTCTACCTGTACTTTCAAACTGGTTATTATTTTATTTACACCCTCAAGATTTCTTGAGATTTCCTTATTCCTTTTTCTTTTTATCTTCAGTTCATCCAGAGCTGCAATTAATTCCTCTTTCAAATTTATTTCTCCATTAATTTCTTCTTCATCACATTCCTGTTCCTTTTATATTTCTTCTTCGAGTGTTAAGAAAATACCTCCACCTATTTCCTTTTCAGAATCATCCTCTAGGTCTTCATTAAATCTCAGCATATATGCTTTTATGTTCTCAT
The DNA here is from genome assembly GCA_028583015.1 of Wollemia nobilis. Taxonomy (NCBI): domain Eukaryota; kingdom Viridiplantae; phylum Streptophyta; class Pinopsida; order Araucariales; family Araucariaceae; genus Wollemia; species Wollemia nobilis. Next base: position 4,105,390 of record JAQPPZ010001056.1, on the reverse strand, counting down.
TGTCATTCAACTTTAAGGCTTCGGACTGAGCTTGATGTGATTGTAACTTGGCCTCCTTGATATCATCGTCTCCTTCATGAATACTCCTTAGTTTGTCCCATATTTCTTTTGCTGTTTTACAACTCATCATCTTTACCAGTTCACTGTCTACTAATCCGCACCTGATAGCATTCTTTGCTTTTGAGTCATTCTCATACAGATGCTTACCGACAACATCGGTTGGAGGAGTGATGGGTATTGTATATTCATTGTCTACTGAATCCCAAATGTCATAATCCAAAGCACAAAGATATGTATGCATCCTGATTCTCCAGATCACATAATTAGTTTCATCAAACAAAGGTGCTTTGTTTGATGAGAAGTCTTCAACCTTTTCTGGTTCAATTTTATCTCCCACAGGAACTAAAACTGACTGAGATGTCCTTTTGGAGGATGATCTATTCTTCTTACCCATTGTGTACTAATCCAAGATCAACCCTGACTGATTTAGCCTAAGAAGGGAACTTGGCTCTGATACCAATTTTTAGTCTTACAATGGCACTGAGAGGGGGGGTGAATCAGTGTAGTTCTTTTAACTTGAATTTATAGCTCTTAAAACTAAAATAATGAAACCTTAAAACCAGATAAAGCAAGCATCACAAAAGAACATATCACACAACAAAATATTTTAACGAGGTTCACCAATTTGTCTACTCCTCAAGAATGGCTTCTTGGACTACCATCCAAATCTAGCCTTTGCAAAGCACCAACTTTACAAACAATTTACCAGCATCCACTGGAAGGAGCACCAACCCCTAATTTATCTGTACCAATAGAAAGGAGCACCAACCCCTGATTTACCAGCACCTACTGGAAGGAGCACCAACCCCTGATGCCAAGCTACAACTTGGACTTCAATTTGAATCTATAAGTTTGATAGTAAGATACCTTTGCTTTTGCACAACCCTAACTGGTCTTCTTCACCTTTGCATTCTCTACGCACTCTGCTCTTTCTGTGCCAACACTTCGCACACTCTGCTTCACTGTAGTCCAACTTCACGATCATCTTCTCCCTTTTTGCGCACTCTGCTCCTTCAGCTTTCTCTACGCAATCACAGACGCACTTAGGACAATTCAACATAACTTATTCACTCACTTTATGCACTTCACCATCATCTCGCTGCTTCTGCACTTTCTACGCTCTTACAACCACATTTCACACTTCGACACATATTCGACGACGCATTCAATGACACTTCAAATCTCCAAACAACCCTCCTTTTATAATAGAATTCTTATGATGAAAACCCTAATCTTAGTCGACTGCAAACCCTAATATTAGTCTACTATAAACCCTAATATTAGTCGGCTTTCATGAAAACTATAAACCCTAATTTTAGTCGATTGTTCATCGATATTTTTTGGCTTCAACTCAACCACAAAAACATAACATGTCACGATATCGTGACACTTTCACTTTCTCTTTCTTTCTCTTGCTTTGGCCTATGAAAATACAACATGTTGCGATATCGCGACACTTTCACCTCCTTGCTTCTTTTCTTGGCTTGTACCCGCAAAAACATAGCATGTCGTGATATCGTGACACTTTTGCTTCCTTGCCTCTTTCCTTGGCTTGTACCCGCAAAAACACAGCATGTCGCGATATCGCGACACTTTCACCTCCTAGCCTCTTTCCTTGGCTTGTACTCACAAAAACACATGTCATGAAATCGTGACACTTTCACTCCCTTGCCTCTTTCCTTGGCTTGTACCCGCAAAAACATAGCATGTCACGATATCACGACACTTTTGCCTCCTTGCCTCTTTCCTTGGATTGTACTCATGAAAACATAGCATGTCATAAAATCACGACACTTTTGCCTCCATACTCTTCCTTTTTACTTTTGTCACAATATCGTGACACTTCTGCCTTCTTACTTTCTCTATCCACATTGAGTCGCAAAAATGCAACATGTCGCGATATCGCGACACTTTTTCTCCTTTGGTCTTTTTCTTGCCTTTGGGTCGTGAAAACCCGACATGTCATGATATCGCGACACTTTTTCTCCTTTGCTCTTTCTCTTGCCTTCGGGTTGCAAAAACCCGACATGTCGCGATATTGCGACACTTTTTCTTTCGGACTCTCTCTCCTGCAATATGTCGCAAAATCATGACACTTTTTCTTCCGTACAATCTCTCTTGCAATATGTCGCGAAATCACGACACTTTTTCTTTCGGACTATCTCTCTTGCAATATGTCGCGAAATCGTGACACTTTTTATACTTGTCTTTTTTTCTTCCAACATGCCACGAAATCGTGACATTTTTTCTTCCATACTATCTTTCTTGTAATATGTCGTGAAATTGTGACACTTTTTCTACTTGTCTTTTTCTCTTCCAACATGTCACGAAATCGCAACACTTTTTCTTCCGTACTATCTCTCTTGCAATATGTCACGAAATCGTGACACTTTTCTTACTTGTCACGAAATCGCGACACTTATTCCTTCTTTCTCTTTTTCTTCCAACATGTCACAAAATCGCGACCGTTTTTCCACTTGCCTTTATTTCTTCCAACATGTCGTGAAATTGCGACAGTTTTTCCACTTGCATTTTTCTCTTCCAACATGTTGTGAAGTCGCGACAGTTTTTCCACTTGCATTTTTCTCTTCCAACATGTCATGAAATCGTGATAGTTTTGCTTGCTTGGGATTTCTCTCCGAACATGTCATGAAATCATGATAGTTTTGCTTTCTTCTCAACATGTCGCGATATTGCGACAGTTTTTCTTTCTTGCTCAACATGTCGCGATATCGCGACAGTTTTCTTCCTTATGATTTTCTTTTGATTTTTAGCATAAGGACCACTTTGGTCTTCTTGGAAAAACACTGTACATACTCTGAGTAACCTTTGAACTTCTGTCTTGTGCATCTGAAAGGCTTTTGAACTTCCTTTCCACTGCATCAATAGATCTATCTGACTGTGTTGACAACAATGACAATACTGCTGCTGCTCCTTTCTCAACAACCAATTCCAATTGACATGAGCCTTATTGATATGGACCGAATTTCCTCGCCTCCATCCTTTTCAAGAAATTTTTAAGGGCTTCAACCAACTACATTCCTATGTCACCTCCACCTTCACCTTCACCTTCGTATTTATATCCTAAGGTTTTCCAGGTAAATATAGAAGAGGTTGAGTCAGAATATTTTGATAATGTCATGGATGAAAATCATCTAGTACCAATACCCCATCATCTTGAGTAAGGTTCTCACATGTTTATTGAATATATCATCGATGTGAACCTTAGTTTAGACGCAAATAATACCTAAATTTTCAAACTTGGTATAATTTTATTTGCTAATGAACAAGAGCAATTAATTTCTCTCCTCAAGAAATAGAAGAGCATTTTTGCATGGTCCTACAAAAACATGCCTGGTCTTGACCCTAACTTAGTCATCCATAATCTCACCTTGCATTCTAATGCTAGGTCAGTCAAACAAAAACTAAGAAAGATGCATCCTACCATTTACCTCATGGTCAAAGAAGAGCTTTAAAAGCTATTAGATGTGGGTTTCATTGTCCCCATTGAATATCCTGAGTGGCTTTCAAACATGGTACCTTTTTGTAAGCCTAACTGGGTGATATGCATTTGCACTAACTTTTGAGACCTTAACAAAGCGTATCCAAAGGATGACTTTCCTCTACCAAACATTGATACTCTTGTCGAAACCTGCGTTGTCCATGAAATGCTTTCTCTAATGCATGGTTTTTTATGATACAACCAAATTCAAACCAATCCTGATGAACAAAATAAAATAACATTCACTACATCTTGGGGAACCTTTTGTTACAAGGTGATGCCCTTTGGTCTAAAAAATATAGGTGCCACTTATCAACATGCTATGACATACATATTCCATGATTACATGCATAAGATCATCGAATATTATGTGGATGATCTCTTGGAAAAGTTCAAAACTTGATAAGAGCACATTGGTGTCTTGGAAAAATTCTTTGATCGACTTCTAGAGCATAATGTAAGGTTGAACCCCAAAAAGTGTGTCTTTGGTGTTACCTTAGGAAAAATATTAGGATTCATTGTCTCCAAGAGGCATTAAGGTGGATGGGCCCAAACAAAGTCAAGGCCATAATGGATATGCCTCCCCCAATATACTTGAAGGAATTACGTAGTTTACAATAAAATATCCAATCAATCCGTCGTTTCATTGTGCAATATTTTGACAAATGCAGACCATTCAATCACTTGTTACAAAAGGGTGATATTTTCATGGACATATGAGTGCCAAAATTTTTTTTATGACATCAAGCAATACCTAGCTTCTCCATCATTCTTAACTCCTCTTCATTTGGGGTAATCTTCCATATTTATGTTTTAGCAACGGGCTTTGCATTAGGGACAATGCTTGCACAAAATAATGAAAAAAATTGAGAGCAAGTTGTCTACTACATTAGTCAAACATTGGTAAGCTATGAAACCAAATACACTTACATGGAAAATTTGTGCTTAGCAGTGGTTTTTTCCATGAAGAAACTCAGATATTACATGCTTAGTCACACAACATATGTCATAGCTCACAAAAATCCTCTGTGTTATATGATGTCTCATACTTACAATAACACCCACACCACAAAATGGATAATTCTTCTCACTGAATTTGATCTTGAGTTCATTAGCTAAAAATTTAATAAAGGTCAGATCATAGTTGATCAACTTGTAGAAGCTCCACTTCCTAGTGATAAACCCTTGATTACTAAGCTCCCATATGAGTTAGTATTTACTACCACTAAACAAGAAGAAGATGTCATTCTAGAGGAAGACATCGATATCACACTATTATTTGATGGTTCTAAGTGCAAAAAATTTCAAGATGCTATAGTCGTGTTTCATACACCCTAGGGGATACCTATCCCCTTATCATTCAAACTAGAATTCCAATGCACAAATAATAATGTATAGTATGAAGCCTTAATATTAGGTCTTGAAGCAACCATAGCTATGGGCATAAAGCGTATTAGGATATTTGGTGATTATCAACTTGTTTGAGAAATAAACATAGAATATCAATGCAAAGAACCTACCATAAATCTTTACCATGAAGTAGCATTGAAATTGCTCACAAAATTTGATTGGTTTGAAATTGATAGCTTGCCACGTTCAACTCATATATTTGCATATGCGATGGCCTCTCTAGGATAATTGATTCCAAAGAACATCGTAGGAGAGGTATAACCACTCATTGTTATAACAATCTCTAAATTTGCAATCATCCATATTGAATCTAAGGATGAAAAGGATGTTTGATTTATCCATTCAAAGCCATATGAGCCTTGGTCAAACCAAATAATAGCCTTCCTCAAGTTTGGATCACTCCCATTAAACATGTCATGGACTGCTAAAGGCACTTTCAAGCAAAATATGACTCGTTTTACTCTCTTGATGGATGTGTTGTATAGACATGGTTATGATGGATTCCTCCTTCATTGTATGGAGCCTCCAGAGGCACAAAGAGCCATAACTAAAGCTCATGATGGTACTTGTGGTGGTCATTTTAGAGGAATGGTTATTGCAAAGTGTATTCTATGCATAGATTACTATTGGCCCACCATGGAATGGGATTGTTGCACTTATGTCAAGCATTATCAACAATGTCAACAACATGCTAATTTAACTCATTTTCCATCACAATCATTACATACTTTCAAATCCTTTGGCTCTTTTTACAATGGGGTCTTGATTTGATTGGAAAAATCTCACCTCCTTCCTCAGGATAACATATATTCATCATCACAACCATTGAATACTTCACAAAGTGGGTTGAGGCAATTCCTCTAACCAGTACGATAGGACCTCGAATTGTGGAATTTATAATTCATCATATTATCTATCATTTTGGTATTCCCTCAAAAATTATCTTTGACAATGGCAAGTCTTTCAATAAAAAGGATGTTCAAGCACTTTACGAGAAATATAATATCCAACATGGTTTCTCGACTCCTTACTACCCACAAGAAAATGGACAAGCTGAGGCTACCAATAAGACCTTAATTGCTATTCTCAAGAAACTAGTCAAAGAAAATCATAGAGATTGGCATACTAAAATCCCATTTATATTATGGTCTTATCGAATAAGCATGCACATGCCTACTAGGGCAATGCCATTTTCACTAGTCTATGGAGCTGAAGCAATTATTCCTCTTAAGCTTGAGATCCCCTTATTGTGAATTTCATTGCAAGAATTCATAGATGATGATACTGCTATATAAGAACATTTTGACCAACTCACACTTTTTGATGAAACATGAGTAAATGCTTTAGAGCATTCATGAGTTTATCAAGACTGCCTAAAGTGTGCTTACAATGCCAAAATTCATCTACATGAATTCCAAGTAGGATATTTTGTTCTTAAATAGAATCAACAAAACACCAATGAATTGCCACATCTTCATGATAAATTCATGGCTAATTGGTTAGGTCTATACATTATCACTTAAAAAGTGGGAAAATAAACTTATAGGCTTGCCAGTCTAGAGAGAGTTGAAGAGCCCGAACCACTTAACATTATGCACTTGAGATCATTTTATGCTTAATGCGATTAATATATATGTATATATACATGGCTAATACACAAAAACAACATTGCATTTCACACATCACATTTTACCACATTGCATTTCACACATTACATTTTACACTTTGCATTTCAAACATTGCATTGCACACATTTAATTTCAAAATTAAATTTCATACATTGCACTCACAACCATATTGACACATTTTAGGGATCATTTATTCAGTATAGATAATATTTGGTCCAATAAAGTTTTGTTGCATTAATCAGGAGCACCTTCAAATCATCATACATTTCATTTCACCATTCCATAAAGTCAAAATTATCATTTGCAAACCACATCTCCATAATCCCTAGGTGTTTTTTGTCACTCAGCCACTCCTAGTGTTTCTAGCAATCTCTAATACATGTCGAGTTTTATTTAGGACCAAGACACATTTTCACTAAGAAAATATTGAGTTATAGGAATTGAATATAACACTCTTGAACCAAACACAATCACACATCTTAAAAGCATCTTGTGTCAATGAGAGAGAATACCATAAATAGGTTGAACCTCAAAGTGAAAAGGGTAATCCTTGCTTGTCCCATTATACACATAGTCCATAAATAAAAACATTGTGGTATTTACCACTATCACAATCATTTCCAAACAAAATATAAAGTATTAAGGATAGGGTAAAATTCTCATCATACTTCGATTGAGAATTTGATTCCTCAAAGCTCTAAATATTTTACACATCATAAACCACAGATCCTCAAGTTGTAAGAATAGAACTACATTTCCAGTTATACGATTAGGTAGGCTGAACCCCCAAAGCTTAGAGATCATATTCTTGGACTATGGAGCTAATATCTACTGGGGCTATAGATGCTTGAATGGCAGTGGAGTACACTCATGCATGGTGACACCTCTCTCTTGAAGAGACCTTTGATCACACATAAGGACAAACTAGCTTCTTGGCCTCCTCCATAACAAGTGTCATATGAATTTACGCAAGATGGGTTAATGATCTCACTTGCACACACATTGGTTCTTTATTTCCATGAGTCATTACCATACTCATGATTTGGTAAATGAATCCACTACACACACATTTGGTCTTAGAGAAATTAGACAAAATTTAGTGATCTTTTTAGATATCACTAGTATGTCTGAGTCTCTGCAAAACAATCAATTTTTCATAGCAATATTCATATTAGTTTTTCATATCAACATCCATATTAGTCTTCTATATCAACATCCATATCATTACATGAGTCTTCCATTGCACATACCACAATTTTGGTGCCCCTGATTAAACAACAATGTTATACATGATCAAGTAAAAATATAAACTATGAATGATCATTAGAGCATTAATTCCTTTGCATTCATACACATTATCATTGCATTATCATTCATCATACATATACACATGCATTAACACAAAATCATAACACAAAATTAAAGCCATGTATATATATATATTGTATATACAATATATATATATATATATATATCGCATATACAATGAATTATCGAAGGCTATATACAATGAAACACCAAGGCTCATATGCAAAAAATGCATCTAAGCACTATCTATCACCTATAGAATGATCCCTATGATCCTGAAGGATCCCTAGAACTAGAGCCATTATGCCTTGATTCACTATGCCTAACAAACCCAAATATGGATGAGAAGGGTGGATCTGGCAGCCCAATGTGGTGTTGCATTAATCGATCCTCAAAATTATAGAAATATCCACCTCGAGCTTGAATGTCTAGTACATCATGTATCTGATAATGATCCCCCTCAAGTAGATTTATCTAGAGACTCACGATACTATCCTCACCTCCACCTACAATCTCTCGTGCCTCTAGCTTCTCCTACAACCAAGCTATCTTTGCATCCCAAACCACTATCTCTGCATCTTGATCCACCACCATCTACTCGAGCCTTAGCCAATCCTTCTCACTTCAGACTAAAGGTATCTCTAGAACCTGCTTCATATCATCCATTCCACCTCCATCACCTCCAATATCTAGAGATTTCTCTTCTGCATCCCTCACCTGCTTCACTTGACTGCTAGGCTAAAGGCATCTATGATTTTTGGGAGCCTCATCTACCTCCTCCTCCTTGGCTTCTGCCTCATCCTCATCCTCACTGCCCTTATACACTGCCAAACTTGAGACCCATGGCATTTGTGCAGTGAACCATATATTATACTCCATGGTAGTCCTTGTACCATCCACATCGGGGAGATCTATCTCTTCATCATCCTCATAGGTCACCCTTCATGCCTCAATGCAAGGTAGACCTGTGTCATCTCGATGACGCCTATATAGCATTGGTTCTTCATGAAATCTCTTCCATAGCCTAAATTTCCTTAGTATATGTGAGAATTGGATCAACTCCACCTCACTCATGTGCCTCCCAACCACCCATCTAGATTGTCATACTCTCCATAGCTGCTCCCTATCATCATTTCAACTAGCACCTCACCATGGTATCCAAAGCACTTGAATAGGTGTTAGCCCTACCCATAGATTATTGTACTCCTAGCAAGTATGGATAGGATGACTCAACTACACCTTATCCACTCACCATATCAAAGTGTATGGATGCTCCTTATTCCATCCATAACTAGGAAAACCCATAGGTCAAGCCACACTAAAATGCTCCCAACCCCAACACTGCAGTACCACATTGCAACCCAAGCCCTTTTGCCCTTGTATCCTCACCTTGTACAAATTCTGGTATAGTTAAGCTAGCATAGTAGGTTCCCATGCATATACCCAAGGCTCATTGATCATATCATACCAGCATAATCATGTTCCAATGGAATCGATAACCAATACTATTCAGGGCAACTATATTGACCAACATAAACATGACCAAGGTAGGTAATACCTCCAACTTATTATCCACATACATCACCAAGTACCTTATCCCACCACCCTTCACACTCACATCCTTCCATCCATATCCAAAGATTCAACTCATCTCATGCCCCTTATTGTGTCCAACCTTGACATGTAATCCCTCCACTTGTACTTTAATGATGCGATATACATCCTTAAGTATCACTATTGTTGGGATTCGAATTGACATAAAGCAAAAATTGATACTGTGAATGCCTATCTTCCATATTTATGACTAGGTTTGCACCCGCTAGTCACAACTCATAACTCAACATTGGATCGACCAAATATTGCTCTAATCCAACCTCTAGAGTAGGTTGGTTCCTTGTCAACTGACAAGGTGTTAAATTCAATTAAAATCATTAATTATTTAAGATATAGGGATAGCAAGGGGTTTAGGATTAAGAAATTATAACTGAAATAGTGGCTAGATAGAGCTAATAATATAGGCATCCATAGGGAAAACCTTACAAAAAATCATTTCCAATGTCCCACACTCAAGATTAATAGCACCCAAAAAATAGAATCATCTTCATCAAGAAAACACAAAACAAAGACATACTCCAAGAAGCTATTTCAACATCCACAATACTAATAATCCAATTTAGCAGAATAAGATCAGTATCTAGATTTAATAGAAATGAACTTCTTGCGAGCATAGATTCAATTATGAAAAGGTTTCAATTGCTCTAAAGCTAGTAATTCAATATCAATAGAGTAAACTAACCATAGCAGCATTAGAAAAAAATAAATTCACGACTTGAATATCTCAAAATATGTATCAAAGACACCAGTTTTCAAATCAAAAATCCAAGTAATAGTCCTTCTATTGATTAAAGATGTTACACAATAGGGAAGCAAACACTCTATAGTTGACCCTAAAAATTTAGGGTTTGACCTCTATTAATAGTTTTGCAATGAAAGAAGATGGAACATTACAAGGAGAAAATCATGCCAGATCGATAAAATGCTACGGTGGCATCACTCATTCACCTTTAAAGTCCAATAAATCCATGTTTTGTCACACACCACAACATTTTGGCTCTGCAAATTGCTCGCTCTATAATGGTGGTTAGACTCTAGGCTATTAGATTCTAAATTTGAGTCGTTTATCCTTCTTGGGGACTTCATCTGGCCATGGATCTGTAACTACCAAAGTTCTTGGTTCTTGGCTTCATGGATGCTTTATATGCCTATTCAAATCAATTGGTTCTTATTTGCAAAGACCTCACTTTTGTATCCCTAAGAAAATATTAGCATGAGCTTGACCGTTGATTTACCCTTAAATGACTACGATTAAATATTGGAAATGCTTGAAGATGATCGACATGGAGCATGTTGTTAGGTTGCTCTTCAGAAAGGCTTGTGGATTGAATTGACCATGTTGACCAATAGTGTGGAGCATATCAAGAAATACACTATAATATAAGTGGAATAGAGCATGTCGCCAAACCATTCCCTTTTATTCTTAAATTTTTTTAATCCACTTTCGCGTCAGTGGCGTAGAAAACTTTTTATATAGCCCAAAAATTTGCTCCTTTGAGTTTTGACCAAATTTGACTATGGAATATTGCATATTTCCAGGCCACTCAAGAAAGAGTGTAAATGATGTTTTGTGAGAGTATGCATTGTAGCACTGCCTTGTGATTCATTTCGGGCATATTGACCTCTTTGACTAGTGGTGTGGAGCATATGTTTGGATCCACTCTAAAATGAACGTGGACCTCAACGACATGGAACACATCAAAACTTAGTCACTTTATTGCATGGGTTGGGATAATGTGTGCTAGGCCACTCTTCGAAGAATGTTGATGTCAGCTTTGACTTGAGTTGATAGTGGCATGGAACATCTACGCCATATCGCTAGAAAATGCATTGAGTGTTGAGCATCTGGGAACATATACATTGTGCCACTATAAAATACACTAAGTGTTGAGTAGCTAAAAAATATTTGCTACCTTTGCAAAATATGTCGTATTTTGCTCTGCTAAAGTGGTTGCAATGTAAGTTTGGCTGCCCTGCCAACTGTGTGGAACATCCTGTGTTGTGTCACTACAAAATATACTATGTTTTGAGTGATTGGGAACCTCTTCATAACTTTAAAAATATTTTCAAAAAATTTCTAAGGATGTGGCCATTTTGGGCCTACATTTTGGTGCCTCCTAGGTGGATTTGCTTGCAAATCCAACAAACTTAGAGTCTTATACATTGGGCATCAAGAGTCAAAAAATCAATTTCATGAGCAATGCTTCATAGAATAATTTTTATATGATCATTACCCTCTTTAACATTTGTGAATACATTCAGAGGGTAAGGGCTCATATGGAGATCATACTGGAAACAATGATATTCACCACTCCTTCGGACTGAAAACTGCTCCATGTCAAGCAAAATAGAGTTATGCTCTCCATTATAAACCCAACCAAAATGATCAAAATATATTCATGAAATCTTCATTTTTTGCTCTTTTGCTTCATGCTTTTATCATTGTTCTCTAACTGTCAGAATAAAAAATAATAGACAACACATTTTACATGAATACAAAAAATTTTAGAACAAGAAACTCTACACCTGTGCCTCTTGAGGATCTTCAGCAACCCTATCTAATTCTTCCTCCTCCTAGCAAGCTTCTTCCTCATAATTATCTTCCTAATATTGTTTAGCTTCCTCATCTTATGATGTGTCTTTTTGCTTATCCCTAATCTTGACATCGATCCCAAGCAGTTGAATCATCAGTTTTAGAGTCTACAAAGCTTGAATTTAAAATCTCTTAGAAAGGTTAGAAGTCTCCTTAAGTTGTTTATAAATGAAATCCAACTCAGAGATCTCATCATAAGTTGTGGAGCTTCCTTTGTTCACCAGGTCCTCCATCAAATCTCTGAGCCTCGTTAAATATATTATCATATGAGAGAATTGTTCTTGATCAATTGGCTCCTCCCAGGCATCTACCTTAGATTCATCATGGATGATTAAAGCTAAATTCTTCTTGATCTCCTTTTTTGATAATAAAGTATTATTTTCAAACCAGTGTCCTCCAAAACCATATTGAGTCATTTCTTGATTGATATCTACCACATCTTGAATTGTGTCTTCAATCCTATCTGATAACAACCATATTTTTATGGAGCAATCTATTATTTTTAACCACAAATCTAGCGGCCAATATAGAAATATTCCAAGCCTTATTAGGGATAGGCTTAGCAGTTTTATTAAACCTACTATCAGATAACTTGTACATTTTTTCAGTTGGTACCACTGTAGACTATAGCTCCAAAGTGAATGTATCCAAATCTGTTTTGGTATTTTGGATCAATGGATAGCATCATCCATATAATCTATTATAGGTTGTATTTCAGAGCATTTCTCCAAGACTTCAGACCAAAGTTCGTTTCTTACCTTATTCACACCTGCTTTTAAAAAGCCTAAGGACTTGGCCTTGTCAATTTGGAAGTTGTTGCTTCAAATCTTGTATTTCCTTGGCTTTTTCTTCATTATTATTTTTTTGCTCCTCAAATTGGTCTTTAAGCTTGATGACCTCCTGATATTTGTTTTTCCAGTTCTTAACTTCATTTCTAACAACCTTTTCTACCTGCTTTTGATTGATGACCGTCTTCTCCAGCTTCTCTTATTTCTTCTCCAACTTCCCAACTTTATCCTTGTAGATATCAATTTTGACATAGAAAGTCTCCAGAAGAGCTTTTACTATGACCAATTCATCCTCTTCAAGTAGTTGCTTAATGTATTATATATGCTCCTTTAGCTGGTAATCTTGACCAATCATCTTTTCTTTAGGTTTGTTTACCAGAGGAGTGATAGACCTGGATGTTATTTGCCTTGTGACTAGATCAACAAACATTATGCTCCTCTTTGTAGCCATTTTATTTGAAGGTTTGGATAGCTTCTCTGCCCAAAAATCTTGAATCTTCTGAGAAACATATTTTTCCTTTTGCAAGGAAGCCAACATGGAATGACTTGTAGGAGGGAAAGCTATGATATATGGAAGGACATTCTCAGAAGTTGATGGTAGTAGAGTAGTAGTGACCACAATTGAATCTGTGTTTATTGCTAAGGTTGTAATAGGGAAAGATATGATAATTAAAATGAAATTCATGGATTGAGCTGGAAGGGATGAAACAACTTGGCCTTCAAATGATACTGGGGGTTGTGACGGTGAAGGCGAAATGATAGGAGATGATGTGACTAGGATTTTGGATGAATGTGGAGGAGATGGATTAGCTTGAACCTCTATATCAAATGATGAAATGGGTGGTAAATTATGGAGGGGATAGGGTACCTTTTTATCCAACTTTTCTTGAGAATGGGAAGGTTATTTCTTAGGGAAATGAGAAGGAGAAGAAGAGATAGAAATCATACCTTCACCTACCAAAGTAGGGTGTTCGAGAGTCTCCTCTGCACTCAAGTGTTGCACATTTTGTACATACTGCTCTGTAATTGAAACAAAAGCTTCTTCAACACTTTGCTCCTTGTCCATTTTAAGTTTCTTGCAGATCTCCCTTTGGGTTTCTTTCAGAGTGTCTTCAATTTTTCTCTTAACAACTTGAAATACTGAAGGCCTATCACTTTATGTATCATCTTTGGATTGCTCCTCCTATAACACATCCTCGATGATAAGGTTCAACTTCGTTGTAGCTACAGTAGTGAAAATTACAGGCGTGAATACAAAGTTTTCATCCTTTTTATTTAGTGGTGGGTTTAATTTGCTTAGATTTATTGATATTCCTAGGAGATTGTTTGTGTGGTTGGTATATGTGTAATTTTGATTCTAAATCCTTATCTTCAACATTCCTTTTTGGTGCTACTCCTTTTGAATTATTTCATCCTGGTTTGATTAGTCATTTTAAGGTGGGCCCATTTTCTCATATTATTAACCGTGGGATGTCTTGTTGGTAGTGGATCAATTTGGTTTATATCTTGGTCACTCATGGCCCTCCTTTATTGTGCTTACTTGGCCTATTGGGTGCCACCTCAGATATTTTTCTTGTGGCATGTTTTTTGTTCCTTTGGGTCTTGGTTTGCTTTTTGGTAGCTCTTTCACCATTTTTCAAGTTTGGCTCTCCCTAGACATATTAGTTATAGTGTGACACAAGATTATTGGATTGGAAACTACCACTCTCTCCTATGGCATTCATGGGGTAAGGTTGAATCCCATATTGCTTTATTATTGGCTAATTATTTCAAGCTTAGAAGCCTCGAGCTAGAGAGAGAGCTCTAGATTGCACCTGGTTTGCATTATAATCATGGAAGGGCATCTCATTTTTTATGGATTTGAGTCCCTTTGCAAACAATTCAATTCCTCATTAAAGCTAATTTTTAGAGATGGACTAGGTCATTAAATTCACTCTTCTAGGTGGTTGATCTCTTTAGTGTAATATATAGTAGGTTCAAGTTTTTTGAGCTCTATTTCCTTACTGGTTGACAAAGCATTATGGGTCAGTGCTGAATCTAGAAAGCTTGTAAGGTCTCGATTGAACCTAGTGTTTTGGAGACTAACGATGAAGTTAGAAAAATTCTTTGTAAAGAGGCCCTGTTGAATTGTATTTCATCCTTTCATGGACACCATAGGGCACTTTCTAGAACATTGGCTTATTCATGGAGGATAGGTTGGGTTCAGGCCTATGGCATTGAGTTTCAATTTTTTATGGAGTTGAGAGGTGATGTTACGAGTCTACCAGTTGATGGAGCCAGCCATAATCAAAAGAAGCACTTCCTCAAGAAGAAACTAAACCTTTTCAAGGGAAAGGGGGAATATCTCCCAAAGAATAAAAATGGATATGATGCTAAAGCCCTCAAGGCATCATGGGATCAAGTAATTTTGGTTTTCATGGGTTACTTTACCTTGGACACAAAAAATGAGGTGCTTCAAAGTTTCCATTGATGTTTTAAAATCAATTGAGGAGGAAGCGGCTCATGAACAACCCTTTGTTTCTTTATCATATCCTAGAAAAATCCCTAATGTATGTAAGGGGTGGGAAGGGTATGGATCTAATTTCACCAAGGGATTATCCTACTTACTTTTGAGCATGTTGTGAATTTCAAATGGGTGGTGGTGGAGGAGGCTTTAGCTAGAATTGATCTTCAAAAATAATTTCCAACTCTGGACCTAAGTCTTACAACATTTGAGGCTTCTAGTGACTTTTTTGAGTCGGGTTAGATGATTCACTAGATTATTTAGCAAAAGAGAAGGATAGCTCTAGGAGTTATGTGATCGGGACTCCTAGTGACATTAATGGGGGTAGCACTCATCGCTTTAAGAAACTATCATCTAAGAAAGAAAAATTTGTTAAGACCCTAATATCGATCGAGGTGATGGACTTGGAGGATGGTTTCCCAGCTAAGAAAAAACTAAAATTTTAGAAGCTCTAGATGACACCAAAGAGGCTTCCCTAGGACTAGAACTTGATTCCTTGGTCTATCCACCATTTCTTAGTGACCTAGATGTGAAATACCAAGATCTGTTGGGTGCTCTTTAGGTGGCAATTTCCTATGTGTAAGATATTCGAGGAATGGCTCTGAAGAAGAGTGATGGATTGGGTGCTAAGTAAATTAGTTATTTGTACATTTTGTGTCCTTTTTTGGGTCTCAATTTTAGAATTTCTATTCAGGTTCAATTTTCTACTTATGTGTGTTGTGTTTGCATATTTGGTCTTTTCTATTTTTAGAGGCTTCAAATTGTAGTGTTAGGGTTGCTCTTTTGTTTTTCACTTGACTTTTTATTTTGTTGCTTTTGCCAGAGTTTTAGGGTGTGACCCTGATCTTTGGAAGTATCACTTTGTAAAAATGGTGGGGTCCCTTTCAAAACTTCATTTTTTATCTAATAATAAAAAAATTCTATGCTTTAGTAATGCTATCACTAGCACTATAAGTGCTATCATTAGTTCCACAATGTCCAATGCTTTTGTAGGGATATCTAAAGGGTTTTGCTAGAATTTTCTCAAACCTATTATAGACCAATATTATGAATCAATCTAAATATATATGATCATCACTATCTCACATATTTTCTAATCTATTTTTTTTTTCTATTATTCAATTGATCTCTTTTATCCATCTAGATTAAGTTTTATCTTAATCATATTGTTTTAATTTTAAATCTAATTCTAATTTGGATTAACTATCATTTCAAATAATATCTCTTCAAGCTTATCACTAAGTCAATTGATGAGGCAAAAAAATACCTCATTTATTCAAAATTTTACCACCTTTTTACACTTTAAGGATATGTTTTGCTTTATTGCTATAGTAGTTATGTGATTAAATAGAGTAATAAGGAGTAAATACAGACTTATATAGATGTAGCAAAATTATATGCTAATAAATGTAGATAAAAGGGTTATTTTATTGATTCATGACAAGATTTTGGAATAAAAATAGAGTCATTAGATATTTGTATACAATTGGAGTTCTTGAGAAGCTTGGCAGTTGGTATTGGGTTCACCTAGTGTTAGAAATTATAACTGTAATAGGCATTGGACTATGTTCACATAGCCAACACTAGATCTGATAGCACTCATATGGTACTGAAAGGAGCATCAATTTGTTGGCCAAAATGGAACCACAGTTGGGCACTAAATGTGGACTATAGCCAGGTGTCAAAAGCTCAATATGCTCGAGCTTCCAACATGGTTGAAGAATGAACAAATGACATGGCAATTACAACCAACAAGGAGCATATTATAGTAATTAGTTGACTGATGTTGGAGAGAAAAGTATAAAATAGCATGTGGCTAATATAAACCAAGTCAATTTCTCATTTTTATTTTATTTTTGTTAGGACCCCATCCTAACGTTATTTTATAATCCTCATTTGCTTATGTAATGACCCACTTCCAACGTGGGGGATTCCATATATAATGTTATTTTGTAATACTTTGTAATGAATGTGGCAAGTAAGGAACCTACCCAGGTGGGGCCATTTCATATAACCATTATCAATATTGTAACCGATGTTTGATAGGAGATTCTAGCTCGAGCAGCATTTTGCATGTAAGCCAATTCTTGAGCCTTAGGGTAGGGTTGCATGGAGTTTTTATTTAAAAGATATGGAGGCAAGTATGAATGTATAATTTTTTCAATAAAATGAAATATTGAAGGAGGTTTTTCCCTCAAAGAGGCCTATGATTCAGTGTTATTGTGAGAGTGTTTATTTTTGTATTTACTTTTTTGTGTTATGATATTGTAAAATTGCATGAATTTCTACTAATTTTTATTATTTTGTGTGTGAGCTTATTTGTAATAGTAGGTTCCTAACAAGTGGTATTAGATCACTTTCCAAGGGTGATTTCTATTGAAGCTGTGACAATTCTTACCCATCAATTTTCTTTGTTACGTATAATTTTCCTTTATTTTTCATTTTTCGTTTATCATTTATTTAAAAAAGAAGTAAAAAACCAAAAAAAAATATAATCTATTTTTTAATAGTAGTTGAGTAGGTTAGAAACCCTATGCTAGGGGTATTAAAATATCATGGAGGATCTATCGTTATTGGCTAAGCTAGATAGCCCATAAAACATCTAGTGAAGTGAGAGACGATCACGCTCTAATACCCAGGCCTTAGACATCACCCATGCATGGAATTGAGTTCCCATGTATCTTCGGGTATTTAGGGAGACTATCTAGGCTTAAAAACTTTTTTATCCAATAGGAAGCTTTTTGACCTTGTATTATCCATAGTCCATGGGATACAACATCCTATACGATTACCCTCCCATACTTGCAAAGAGGCAGATAGTGTGCTCAAGGGTATGTGTAGAATCCTCCTTGGATAGTGACCTAAAATATTGGTTTGAGCACTATTGTTCATCACTACGGTATAACAGAGGGCCTATGGGTATTACATACTCCTTTTCCTAGTGTACCCTAATTCTGTCAAAAAATTCAATTTGCAAAAACAAAACCTTCCTATTCTGCTAAACCTACATTTTTGACCCATAAAATTGATCATACAAAGGACTTCCCTATCATAGAATAACAAATTTTTGCATGCACAAAATAGTCAAGATAGAGTCTATAAGTTTCTATAATAGTAAAAAATATTCTAGTACCATTCAGATCAGTTGCAGTAATAGTCAGGTCAGCGATGATAACAGTAAGGTCGATAGTGGTAGTAACAATCATCTGTAATAGTAAAAAATTATAGGTTGTTAGTGGTAGAAACAGAACCATTAGTGTCAATTTTGCACAGTACAGAGAATCCTAGATTCAATGAAGTGAATAGTGTCAGTAACTACAATACATGTGACAGGGACAAAGACATGACAATGATAAGGTGGTCAGTAGACATAACGTATAGGTTAGAGATAGTTGACCAAGTACCCAACTTTTGAACCCAATATCCAAATAAAAACTGACCACACCAATAGACTTGTCAACAAAAAAATATAAAAAAAAGTAATAAAAAAAGTTTGGGGTGTCTAAAACTAGTGTTGATATATATAGCTCATTCTGATCATTATTCCAATCTAATAAGTTTGATATATAACACCCAAGCACTTTTTTGGACTCCTTACTAAAAATAGTAACTCTTGCAACCATACCTATTTTCAGTAATTCAGTGAAAGAGGTTCAAGACTCTTCAAAATGGTTGTTGGTACTCATGGAAATAAAAAATAGGTAGACCAAACCACCTCAATGTTGGAATACCTAAAAATCTCCTTTGATAGCATTACCCAATAAAATCAATCGATAAGGGAAGATCTTCAAGGCTTTAGAGGTGAATACCTTACCTCCAAAAACTACTTGGAATAACTTGCAGACGTTGAGTCCAAATTGCAAGGTGGTCCAAGAAGGTTTGAGTACCATACTGAAAAATTTGATCGAGGTAAAGGAAGGGAAACTGACGATTCTCACCCTCACTATGGATGTGATCCTACCTTTAATATACCTAAATTGGACTATCCTAAGTTCAATGGGAAGGACATAGATGGGTGGTTTTGTCGTGTTGATCAATTTTATAAATACCACAATGTCCCTAGATATTATCATGTTTAAATGGATTCCTTCAACTTGGAATCTGAAGCTTTACAATGGTATCAATGGTTGCAAAACACTACACCTGATCCTCCTTGGGAAGAATTTGAGTCTCAATTAATCACTCGATTTGGTCCTAGTGAGTATGACAACTTTACAGGAGCATTGACAAGGTTGAAACAAACTTCTACAATTTGAGATTACCAAACGTAATTCGAGAATTTGGCCAAAAAAACTAGGGGATTGAATGAAGGGTTATTTGTGAGTTGTTTCATTAGTGGCTTAAAGGATGATATCTAGGTTAAGGTCAAGATGTTTAAACCACAAACCATGGTGCAGACTATCAGTTTATCCTAGTTGATCAAATCCAAATTTTTAGCTCAAAGGTAGACATGTAAATTTCCACAAGCGAGACCCTCCTTTCTTCCCATATTCCAAAATCATAACGAAAATAAAATTGTTGCACCCAAATATTTTACTATAGAAGAAATATATGCGTGATGCACTGAAGGTTTATGCTACAATTATGATGAAAAATATGTTCACAGACATAGGTGCATCCAAAAGAAGTTGTTCCTCATAGACATTGATGAGCAAGCCACTAGTGACCAAAGTGATGATGACATAGAACTAGTAGAGGAACCACCCCAAATTGAGGAAGAAATACAAGGAGAACCATAGGAAAAAATTTGTGTCCATGCTCTTGCTAGAATTACTACTCCCCAAACCATAAAAGTTGTAGGTTTTTTCAAAAGGCCTATGTCTTACCATCTTGATTGATTCTGGTAGTACAAACAACTTTACTAATTCTTGCATTGCCAAGTAGGCTAATTGTTACGTACACACATGTAATTCCTTTGAGGTTATGGTAGCCAATGGATGTACCTTACCTTGTAAAGGTAAATGTCATAATGTTAAAGTAAAAAGCAAAGAATATGAGTTCAATCAAGATATGTTTTCTCTCCAATTAGGGGGATGTGATATTGTATTGGAAGCTCAATGGTTGGGCACATTGGAAACCATCTCAAGAAAAAATTTTGAGCTCTGGATGTAATTTTCATAGAATGGATAGTCCTATACTCTCAATGGTTCAAAAGCAAGGTCTCTGTAGATTATCATTTCAAACTGTACAGAGAAGTTAAAAAAATATTTTTGGGGAGTCAGCTTAGATATTTGTGATCCAACCTCCCACTTCTAAGGTGGATATCATTCTCGTAGATCTGCAACTTATTTTGGACAAGCATAATTCTATTTTTTTTGAACCATTAGACTTGTCACCTCATCACTCGCATGACCATGTTATTCTATTGTTACCTGGTAATGTACCGCTAAAAATCATATCGTACAAGTATCCTCATGCTCTTAAGTTACATATCAAGAAGTTAGTACAAGAATTGTTAAAAGTTGACATCATTAGGCTGAGTAACAATCCTTACTCCTCTCTAGTCTTATTGGTATGAAAGGAATATGGATCATGGTGATTGTGTATCGATTATCGTGATCTCAATAAGCTCACCATCAAGGATAAGTTTCCTATTATGATGGTGGATGAATTACTAGATGAGTTATATGGGACTGTATTTCTCCAAATTAGACCTTCACTCTGGGTACCATTAGATCAAGCTCCCAAGACTACTTTATGTACATGAAGGTCAATATGAGTTCCTGGTGATGCCATTTGGCTTGACTAATGCTCCTTCCTTATTTCAAAGCCTCACGAACATTTTTCACTCATTCCTTCAAAAATTCATCCTAGTTTTCTTTGATGACTATAGACACCAAAATCTAGACACTTGTCATCCATCCATGTCCTCCAATCACAACCATCCATTATATATATGTATTTGTTTAATATATATATATATATATATATAATTATTTTATATATTATATTTATATATATTTAATAAATATATATATATATATATAAATTAATCCTAGTCATCCATCATGTTTTAATCGCAACCATCCATCCATATTAATCCATGTCACTTACCCAAGCTTAATCTCCACCCTTCCTCATGTTTTAATCTCGATCTCTCATTTTGTGTCATCAAAAACCTAACATGTTCAAGGGTAGATTATAAAATATGAGTAATTTTGATGAATTGGACCCTAATACCTTACGCCCTTGGAAAACCCTTAAGCACCTTAGAATATTAAATCCTTAAACCCTTATACCCTATCCACTTTGCCATCACTATCATCGTTCACTTCTGCCATCGCCTCGCTCATTTTAGCTACTGCCAAACTTGTGCAAAATAGATCTGGTTCTACAACACTTCCCTTAGCCCCTAAACGCCCTCTAGAGCTAGCATAACACCTATAAGTATTTTTGGAATATTTTTGGTGCATCCACAACCTTTGTAGAATGCCTCTTGGCATTTCCCACAACAGATATGCAATCCTATGACTCTCAGGCACCCTCTTGGTGTCCTCGTGACCATTAACAACAAAAGCAAAGAAAGAAATTAGCATGTTGACAAGGTAAGAAGTTATTTATATTTATTTTATGTTTATGTACTTTCTATTTATAGTTATATTATGCAGCATCTAGGGTTTTAGTAGTTTTTATATTTTTGAGGGCCTCACATAGTGGTGCCCTTGCAGGTGCTTCTAATCCCTTTTGTTGTGTTTCTATTTGCAGGTACATGAGTCATATTTTTGGAAGCTATTGAAGCTAGGGTGGTCCCGTAGGGATACAAAAGCCCACCCACAACTCTTATTTGGATCAAATATGAGTGAGAAGACACCGGTTATTCTTTGAAACTGGGGTTTTTAAACCCTATATGTTGTAATAATTGTATCAATACCAAAATTATGTTGTAAACATTGAAGATCAAGACTCCATTTTGTATCAATAAAATATAGTCTCTTAGCCTTCAGATACTATTACCCATTTGGAAAATTCCTATGCTGCTATTGGAGGAGCCATCGTGCAACTGAAAGAGCATAGGAATTCTCTTAGCCTTTTGTTCTATTGTGACAACTTTGATGAAGATACTCCTACAAAATCCACTGATGCTGCTAATCCTGAAGATAAGGAGGATGAAGTTGTGGAGATCGCTAAGGATATATTTAAGGATTTCCCTAAGGATGACACCAAGGAAGTGAAGGAAGTGAAGAAAGAGGATGTTGATGAGCCCACTACTGCCTGAGTGGCTTCTTTGTTGTTGTTTTTTTCCCTTTGGGGTTTCTTCCTTATCGGTTCTTAACTATTTTTGTTTTCCTCTACTAAAGTTGGTCCTCAAGGATGCTATTTTTGTGAGTTATGCATACTTTCCTATCATAATGTTATAAGGTGTTAGGGAACCTTTCAAATGCCCTCTTTAATGAAATATTTTAACTTACCAAAATAAAATAAAATATAGTCTATATTCATTTTGCAACATATTATGTATTGGTTCTATTTATTTGCTTTAGTGTTGTTTATTTTTTTATTTACAAAATGGCAATCACGATGGGACCCCTAAAGGGTTCTTCATGCTAATTTATATTTTCACTAATTTATGTTTTTATTTCCATCTTTCAGGTTCCAAAAGTTTGATCACGTGAAAATCATGAAAAAGAGGGTTTCTAGAGGTTGCAAAATTTGATTGGAGGTTGCGCGGATGCCCTGCAACACTTGAGGGATGCTCTACAGAGTTCATGAGATGTCTTACAATGTTACAAAGACTTTGGGGTGCATTTAACAAAGTGGGGAAAAATACGTAGGCTTCCTAGTAAGCATGCTTCAAATCCTAACTCATTTCTCTTTTCATTTTCTTGCTTTTTATAGTAAAATTAATAAAAATAAAATAATTTATTTTTGTTTAAAGCAATTACATTTTTATTTGCATTTTAGGCATTTAAATCCATCATATAAATTGCACATAGAGTAGAATTGCATTCATGCATTCACTATAGATCACATTTATTTTAGATTTATGTTGCTTTATGGTGTATTCATTCACTATTTCTATATGTTGTTTGCATTTGAAATTACAAAAGCATAAAATAGTTGCATAGTAGAGTTGAAATCTTCCATTTTTAATTTTTTAATTTGAAAAAATATTGCAATAATTAAGTATACTCCTGTTGTTGGAATCACTTGATGATTCAAGGTAGAAGAACTAGGCGAACCCTCCATTGTTGGAATCACTTGATGATTCAAGGTGGGTCTTAAGTGGTGTACCCCTAAGTTATTTTGAGGAGCTTAGTGTTGATGTTCTTGTATTCTAGCTTAGATGAGTGATATAGTTGTGCTTTCAACATTGAGTGAACACAATAAACAACACAAATATTAAAATGAATCACATACTTTGCATGTTTCACAATAAACAATAGTGAGTTGGATTTCATCACCAACCATTGTTTGATATTTGGCAACAATGGGCTTCATCTCCATCCATAAATATTTACCCCTTAAAAACCATAGTCACCCATGAGCAAACTTTATGGACTTCATAACCAGGAATAATTTCATTTGCCATCTAGCCTTAGATTTCACCTTGCATAGTAGTTTAGGTTAGCACATTTACAACACACAAAACCCACAAAAATCAAAATAATCAAATAAAAAAAAAATTGTTGTAAAACATAGGTTTAAATTTCTTATTTGATTCTGGGTGTTCTCCATTTGCTTTTTCTTTCTGAACATTCCACACACTTCACCACCTTCACATGACTCACTAGCTTATGGTTTCAACCTGAAGCCAAGAAAATATTTTGAGTCAATCCCTTGCCAGCCAAATCATTTCATCCATGGAATGTTCCACTTATTCACCTGCCACTTCTATGGTTAACCCTATCAGTGTGATATAGACAAGATATTTTGGTTTATCTATGGGACCATCACACACTGTGTATACCTCAAGCATTGATGTGTTACATAGAGCCACCAACACCCCAATTCTAGAACTGAGACTTCATCTCCTATTGATCATAACATCACCCGCATACCAATCTAGTATATAGGATCCATCCATCCTCCACATTGTCAATCACTATTTTCCCCTGTAAGTCAACATGAATCTCGTTGACTTATTCACCCCACTCCGTAATCCATATGATTTGACAAAGCCAATTCCAATTTACATGATCCTTTTTTATATGAAACGAATTTCCTCACCTCCATCCTTTTCCAAATTTGTCTTTTTCAAGGAATTTTTAAGGGCTTCAACCAAATACATTCCTCTGTTGCCTCCACCTTTGCCTTCACCTTCGTCTTTAGATCTTGAGGTTTTCCAGGTAGACATAGAATATGTTGAGTCAGAAGAGATTGATAATGTCATGGATGAAAATCATATAATCTTAATGCCCCAACAGCTTGCTAAAGGTTCTCACATGTCTATTGAAGATATCATCAATGTGAACCTTAGTTTAGACGTAGATAATTCCCAAATTGTCAAACTTGGTAGAAGTTTATTTTTTGATGAACAAGAGCAATTAATTGCTCTCCTTAAGAAGAATAAGGGTATTTTTGCATGGTCCTACAAAAGCATGCCTAGTATTGACCCTAACTTAGTTGTCCATAATCTCACCTTGCACTCTGATGCTAGGTCGATTAAACAAAAACTAAGAAATATGCATCTTACCATTTACCTCATGGTCAAAGAAAAGCTTTAAAAGATATTAGATGTGGGTTTCATTGTCCCCATTGAATATCTTGAGTGGCTTTCAAACATGGTATCTTTTTGTAAGCCTAACTGGGTGATACACATTTGCACTAACTTTTAATACTTTAACAAAGTGTATCCTAAGGATGAATTTCCTCTACTAAACATTGATACTCTTGTCGACACCTGTGCTGGCCATGAAATGCTTTCTCTAATGGATGGTTTTTTATGATAAAACCAAATTTAAACCAATCCTGATGAACAACATAAAATAGCATTCACTACATCTTGGGGAACTTTTTGTTACAAGGTGATGCCCTTTGGCCTAAAAAATGTAGGTGCCACTTACCAACATGCCATGACATACATCTTCCATGATTACATGCATAAGATCATCAAATATTATGTGGATTATCTCTTGGAAAAATTCAAAACTTGACAAAAGCACATTGGTTTCTTGGAAAAAGTCTTTGATTGACTTTGAGAGCATAATGTAAGGTTGAACCCCAAAAATTGTGTCTTTGGTGTTACCTCAGGAAAAATATTAGGATTCATTATCTCCAAAAGAGGCATTGAGGTGGACGAACCCAAACAAATTCAAGGCCATCATGGAGATGCCTCCCCCAATATACTTGAAGGAATTACGTAACTTACAATGAAATATCGAATCAATCCATCATTTCATTGTGCAACTTTCTAACAAATGTAGGCCATTCAATAACTTGTTACAAAAGGGGTGACATTTTCATGGACATATGAGTGCCAAAAAACTTTTGATGACATCAGGAAATACCTGTCTTCTCCACCATTCTTAACTCCTCCTTTTTTGGGGTCCCCTTCCATCTTTATGTTTTAGCAACGGACTTTGCATTAGGGACAATGATTGCAAAAAATAATGAAAACAATTGAGAACAAGTTGTATATTACATTAGTCAGACATTGGTAAGCTATGAAACCAAATACACTTACATGGACAATTTGTGCTTAGCGATGGTTTTTTCCACTAAGAAAATTAGAAATTACATGCTTATTCACACAACATATGTCATAGCTTGCAAAAATCCTCTACATTATATAATAATATCTCACACTTACAATAACACCTGCACCACAAAATGGATAATGCTTATCAATGAATATGATCTTGAGTTCATTAGACACAAATTTATTAAAGGTCAGGTCATAGTTGATTAGCTTGCAGAAGCTCCACTTCCTAGTGATAAACTCTTGATTATTGAGCATCACTAAACAAGAATAAGATGCCATTCTGGAGGAAGACATCGATAGCACACTATTATTTGATGGTTCTAAGTGCAAAAAATTTCAAGGTACTCGAGTTGTGTTTCATACACTCTAGGGGATACCTATCCCCTTATCATTCAAACTAGAATTCCAATGCACAAACAATAATGTAGAGTATGAAGCCTTAATCGTAGGTCTTCAAGCAACCATAGCTATGGGCATAAAGCATATCAAGATATTTGGTGATTCTCAACTTGTTGTTTGAAAAATAAACAAAGAATACCAATGCAAAGAACCTACCATAAAGCTTTACCATGAAGTAGCAATGAAATTGCTCACAAATTTTGATTGGTTTGAAATCGATAGCTTGCCATGTTCAACTAATATATTTGCATATGTGATGGCCTCTCTAGGATCATTGATTCCAAATAACTTTGTAGGAGAGGTACAACCACTCATTGTTATAACAATTTGTAAATTTACAATTATCCATGTTGAATCTAAGGATGAAAAGGATGTTTGCTTTATCCATTTAGAGCCATATGAGCCTTGGTAAAAAAAAATAATAGCATTCCTCAAGTTTGGAATACTCCCATTAGACATGTCATCGATAACTAAAGGCACTTTTAGGCACAATATGACTCGTTTTACTCTCTTGAGGAACATATTGTATAGAACATGGTTATGATGGAGTCCTCCTTGATTTTCTAGAGCCTGCAGAGGCATAAAGAGCCATAGTTGAAGCTCATGATGATACTTGTGGTGGTCATTTTAGTGAAATTGATATTGCAAAGTATATTCTATGCATGGATTACTATTGGCCCACCATGGAATGCGACTATTGCGCTTACATCAAGCATTATCAACAATGTCAACAACATGCTAATTTAACTCATTTGCCATCACAATCACTAAAGCCTTTCAAAACCTTTGGTCATTTTTATAATGGGGTCTTGATTTGATTGGTAAAATCTCACCTCCTTCCTCGAGATAACATACATTCATCATCACAACCACTAAATACTTCACAAAGTGGGTTGAGGTAATTCCTCTAACCAGTATGATAGGACCTCGAATTATGGAGTTTATACTTCACCATATCATCTATCATTTTGGTATTCCCTCAAAAATCATCTTTGACAATGGCAAGTCTTTCAAGAACAATGATATTCCTCTTGAATGGCCAGTCTAGAGGGAGTTTAAGGGCCCGAACCACTTAAAATTATCCACTTGAGAGCATTTTATACTTAATGTGATTTATATATATGTATATATAGGTGGCTAATACACAAAAACAACATTGCATTTCACACATCACATTTTACCACATTGCATTTCACACTTTACATTTTACACTTTGCATTTCAAACATTGCATTGCACACATTTCATTTCAAAAAATTTATTTCATACATTGCATTCACACATTTTAGGGATCATTTATTCAATATAGATAATATTTGATCCAATAATTTGTGTTGCCTTAATCAAGAGCATCTTCAAATCATCATTCATTTCATTGCACCATTCCATAAATTCAAAATTATCATTTGCAAACCACATCTCCATAATTCCTAGGTGTTTTTTGTCACTCAACCACTCCTAGTGTTTCTAGCAATCTCTAATACATGTCGAGTTTTATTTAGGACCAAGACACATTTTCACTAAGAAAATATTGAGTTCTAGGAATTGAATCTAACACTCTTGAACCAAACACAATTAAAGATCTTAAAATCATCTTGTGTCAACGAGAGATAATACCATAAATAGGTTGAACCTCAAAGTGAAAAGGATAATAATTGCTTGTCCCATTATACACATAGTCCAAAAATAAAAAAATACCAGTCTTCACCACTATCACACTCATTTCCAAAAAAAATATAAAGTAGTAAGGATAGGGTAAAATTTTCATCATACTTCGGTTGAGAATATGATTCCTCAAAGCTCTAAATATTTTACACATCGTACACCACATATCCTCAAGTTGTAAGAATAGAACTACATTTCCAATTAGACTATTAGGTAGTTTGAATCCCCAAAGCTTAGAGATCAGATTCTTGGACTATGGAGCTAATATCTTCTAGGGCTATAGATGTTTGACTGGCATTGGAGTACGCTCATGCATGGTGACACCTCTCTCTTGAAGAGACATTTGACCGCACATAAGGATAATCTAGCTTCCTGGCCTCCTCCATAACAAGTATCATCTCAATTTACTCAAGATGGGTTGATTATCTCACTTGCACACACATTGGTTCTTTATTTCCATGGGTCATTACCATACTCATGATTTGGTAAATTAATCCACTACACACACATTTGGTCTTAGAGAAATTAGACAGAAGTTAGTGAGCTTGTTAAATATCACTAGTATGTCTGAGTCTCTGCAAAAAAATCAATTTTTCATATCAACATTAATATCAATTTTTCATATCAACATCCATATTAGTCTTCCATATCAGCATCCATATCATTACATGAGTCTTCCATTGCACATACCACCATTTTGGTACCCCTGATTAAACAACAATGTTATACATGATCAAGCAAAAATATAAACTATGAATGATCATTAGAGCATTAATTCATACACGTTATCATTGCATTATCATCCATCATACATATACACATGCATTCACACAAAATCATAATACAAAATTAAAGCAATGTATGTATATATATATCGCATATACAATGAATGCTCGAAGGCTATATACAATGAAGCACCAAGGTTCATATGCAAAAAGTGCATCTAAGCACTATCTATCACCTATAGAAGGACCCATGTGACCCTAAAGGAGCCCTAGACCTAGAGCCACTATGCCTAGACTCACTATGCCTAATAGACCTAGATATGGATGAGACAGATTGGATTTGGCAGCCCAATGTGGTGTTGCATCAATCGATCCTCCAAATCCTGGATATATCCATCTCGAGCTTGAAGGTGTAGTACATCATATATCTAAAAATGATCCCTATCAAGTAGATTTATCTAGAGCCTCATGATCCTATCCTCACCTCCACCTAAAATCACTCGTACGTCTAGCTTCACCTGTAACTGAGCTATCTCTCCATCCTAAATCGCTATCTCTGCATCTTGATCCACCACCATCTACTCGATCCTCAGCCAATCCTTCTTACTCTAGCCTAAAGGTATCTCTAGAACCTCCTTCATCCATGCCATGTCCATCACCTCTAATATCTAGATCCTTCTCTGCTACATCCCTTGCCTACTTCACTTGACTGTTAGTTTGAAGGCATCTTCAATTTTTGGGAGCCTCATATACCTCCTCCTCCTTGGCTTCTACCTGATACTCATCCTCACTGCCCTTATCCACTACCAAAATTGATACCCATGGTAGTTATGCAGTGAACCATACATCATAGTCCATGGTCGTCCTCGTATCATCCACATCAAGGAGATTTATCTCTTCATCATCCTCATAGGTCACCCTTCATGCCTCAACACAAGGTAGACCCATCTCATCTCGATGATACCTATATAGCACTGGTGCCTTAGGAACTCCCTTCTATAACCTAAATTGCCTCAGTACCTATGATAATTGGATCAACTCCAAATCACTCATGTACCTCCCAACCACCCATCTAGCCTATCATACTCTTCATAGATGCTCCCTATCACCAGTTCAATTGGCACCACACCATGGTCTCCAAAGCACCTGAACAGTGTTAGCCCTACCCATAGATTCTTGTACTCTTGGCCAGTCTGGATAGGATGACTTGACTGCACCTCCTCAGCCACTCACCATTTAAAAGTGTATGGATGCTCCTCATCCCATCCATCAGTAGGCAAGCCCATAGGTTAAGCCACACTGAAATGCTTCCAACCCCAACACTATAATAGCACATTACAATCCAAGTCCTTTTGCCCCTGCCTCCTCACCTCGTACAACTCCTAGTATAGTTGAGCTTGCATATTAGGTGCCCATGCATATACCCAAGGCTCATTGATCATATCATACCGGCCTAATCATGTTCCAAGGGAATCAATAGCCAATATTGTTTGGGGCCACTATATTGGCCAACACGAACATGACCAAGGTAGGTAATACCTCCAACTTCTTATCCACATACATCACCAAGTACCTTATCCCACAACCCTTCACACTCACATCCTTCCATCCATATCCAAAGATTTATCTCTTCTCATACCCCTTATTGTTTCCAACCTTGACATGTAATCCCTCCACTGGGACTTTGAGGATGTGATATACATCCTTAAGTATCATTGTTGTTGGGATTCGAATTGACATCAAGTAAAACTTGATACTGTGATTATCTATCTTCCATATTTCTTACTAGGCTTGCACCTGCTAGTCACAACTCAGAACTCAATATTGGATGGACTAAAGATTACTCTAATCCAACCTCCAGAGTATGTTGGTTTCTTGTCAACTGACAAGGTGTTGACTTTAATTAAACTTAGTAATTATTTAAGATATAGGGATAGAAAGGGGTTTAGGGTTAAGAAATTATAACTAAAATAGTGGCCAAAAAAATCTAACATCATACGCATCCATAGGAAAAACATTAAATACTTCATGAGCAATGCTTCATAGAATAATTTCTATATGATCATTACCCTCTTTAAAATTTTGTGAATACATTCAGAGGGTAAAGGCTCATATGGAGATCATACTAGAAATAATGATATTCACCACTCCTTTCGACTAAAAACTGCTCCATGTCAAGAAAAAATAGAGCTATGCTCTCCATTATAAGCCCAACCAAAATGATCAAAATATCTTCATGAAATATTCATTTTTTGCTCTTTTGCTTCATGCTTTTATTATTGTCCTCTGACTGTGTCAGGATAAAAAACAATATACAACACTTTTTACATGAATACAAAAATGTTTAAAATAGGAAACTCTACACTTGTGCCTCTTGAGGGTCTTTAGCAACCCTATCTGATTCTTCCTCCTCCTGAGCTTCTTCCTCATCATTTCCTTCCTACTCTTGGTCAACTTCCTCCTCTTCTAGTGAGTCTTGTTGTTTATCCTTTTGCTCAACATCGATCCCAAATAATTGAATCATCAATTTTAGAGTCTACAAAGCTTGACTCCAAACTACCTCAGAAGGGTTGGAAGTCTCCTTAAGTTGTTTATGAATAAACTCCAACTCAGAGGTATCCTCATAGGTTGCGGAGCTTCCCTTGTTCACTAGGTCCTCCATCAAATCCCTGAGCCTAGTTAAATATATTATCATCTGAGAGACCTATTCTTGATCAATTGGCTCCTCCCAGGCATCTACCTCAGATTCATCTTGGATGATTGAAGCCACATTCTTCTTGATATCCTCCTCTGATAATAGAGTATTATTCTCCAGCCAGAGTCCTCCAAAACCATATTGAGTCATTTCTTGGTTGATATCTACCACATCTCGAATTGTGTTTTCAATCTTGTCTGATAACAACCAAGCTTTCTGGAGCAATCTATTCTTCTTTACCACAACTCTAGCAGCCAATCTAGACATATTCCATGCCTTGTTAGGGATAGGCTTAGCAGTTTTATTAAACCTACTATCAGATAACTTGTACATTTGTTCAGCCGGTATCACCATAGGCTGCAGCTCCTGAGTGAACCTATCCAAATCTTCTTTGGTATTTTGGAGAAAATGGCTAGCATCATCCATATAATCAATTATAGGTTGTAGTTCAGAGCATTTCTCTAAGACTTCAGACCAAAGCTCTTTTCTTACCTTCTTCACTCCTGCTTTTGAGAAGCCTGAGGACTTGGCCTTCTCAATCTGAAGTTGATGCTTCAAATCTTGAATTTCCTTGGCCTGTTCTTCATTCTTCTTTTTCTACTCTTCAACTTGGTCCTTAAGCTTGATGGCCTCTTGATATTTACTTTTCTAGTTCTTAACTTCATTCCTAATAGCCTTTTCTACCTGCTTTTGATTGTTGACTATTTTCTCTAGCTTCTCTATTTTCTTCTCTAACTTTCCAACTTTCTCCTTGTAGATATCAATTTTGACATAGAAAGTCTCCAGATGAGCTTTTTCTATGACCAATTCATCCTCTTCAGGAAGCTACTCAATGTCTTCCACATGCTCCTTGAGCTGGTAATCTTGAACAATCATCTCCTCTTCAGGTTTGTTTACCAGAGGAGTGATAGACCTGGATGTCCTTTGCCTTGTGATTGGATCAACAGACATTGTGCTCCTCTTTGTAGCCATTCTATTTGAAGGCTTGGATAGCTTCTCTACCCAAAAATATTGAATCTTCTGAGAAATATCCTTTTCCTTTCATAAGGAAGCCAATGTGGGATGACTTGTAGGAGGGGAAGTTATGAGATATGGAAAGGTGGACTCAAAATTTGATGGTAGCGAAGTAGTAGTGACCATAGTTGAATCTATGTTTATTGTTGAGGTTGCAATAGGGAAAGACATGGGAACTAAAATGAAATTCATGGAAGAATGAGCTGGTGGGGATGAAACAACTTGTGCTTCAGATGATATTGGGGGTTGTGATGGTGAAGGTGGAATGATAGGAGATGATGTGATTGGGATTTTGGATGAACATGGAGGAGATGGATTGGCTTGACCCTCTGTACCAGCTGATGAAATGGGTGGTAAATTATGGAGGGGAGAGGGTACCCTTTGATCCAACTTTTCTTGAGAATGGGAAGGTGATTTCTTAGGGAAAGGAGAAGGAGAAGAAGGGATAGAAATCATACCTTCGCCTACCAAAGTAGGGTGTTCGTGAGTCTCCTCTACACTCTGGTGTTGCACCTATTGTAGAGACTGCTCTATAACTAAAATAGGAATTTGTTCAACACTTTGCCCTTTGTCCATTTTTAGTTTCTTGTAGATCTCCCTCTGGGTTTCTTTCAGCTTATCTTTAGCTTTTCTCTTAACAACTCAAAATATTATAGGCCTATCACTTTCTGTATCATCTTCGGATTGCTCCTCCTATAACACATCCTCAGTGATAGGGATCGACTTAGTTGTAGCTACAATAGTGAAACTCATAGGCATGAATACAAAGTCTTTATCCTTTTTATTCCAATCTATCTTGGCCTCAGGAGGCTCTCCACCTAGGGCTAGATGTTTGGGCCTACTTGCTATCTGAATGAATTTTGTATTTACTGCCCTATCATCATAGTAATACATTTTACTTATAAGTTGGGCCCCTATAGGATACTTCTCCAGTTGCTCTGATGAGGGCTCAAATGTTTTAGGAGCTTCTGTAGTAACTATTTGAGTGTTAGTCCCTACCTCCTACGTTTCCTCTTGTGAAGGTGGGAAAGGAGAATCTATCCCTACTTGAGTCTTCTTATAAATCAATACTAGATTCTTAGGATCTTTAGCTTTCTAGGTTTTAATATGCTTGTCATATCGCTCAAAAAACTCATCATCTATTGTTCGACCAAACCTAGACTTCTCTGTACCAGTTTCTACTCTCATTCTCCACCAATCTATGATTTTACCTTCATCCCACTTCTTTTTCTTTTCAACGTCCTTAATTTTAGACTCCTTTAAATAATGGCCTTCATTGTTAGCTGAATCAAAATCCACTATCTTCTCATAGAAGTCTAACCATGGGGGTAGTTGTTCCATTTTAGCAACATTCCATTCTAATGGAGCACTTTCTTTGTTATTCCTCCCCTTCTCAAAATGAGACCTCAAAGTCTTCTCAAACTTGAGGGATTTCTCTCCATTAAGGGCAATATTCCTCTTTAGGAATTTGTCATCAGGGTCATACCTCCACCTCTGTGGGATGTAAAATAGGCCCAACCTATCCAAGTATTGGGTGATTTGTTCACCTTGACCCCTTCTGACAACTATTATATCATCGATGTTATAGGTGTAAACAAAAAATTTCTCTTTTTTCTAGAGCTGTAATTCATGTTGATAAAATCTACTTACCTCAAGTATTCTAGGGCCAACAATCTATTAGTCACAAAATGAGGCAACAAAAAAGGCTTACCAGTGAAACCATAAAGTCTGATAATGGTGCCTTCTGTGAGTACATACCAGTCTCCTTCTTCTTGGCCTGGTACTCTTAACAATTCTTTGGTCAGAGGTGGTAACCTAGGGCATTTCCCATACATAATTTTCAAAGTAGGCCCTAGAAATTCTAAATTGAATCTGTAAAATGACTTTGTGCTCCTCAGATGAGCAATCCAATAATACACAGGGATAGGGTCTCCCTTGTCATTATTTTCTTTAATTAGAATCTAGGGCATTATGTGCCTAACGATAGCATAGAACATCCAAACCAAATTTGAGTAGTGCTAAAAAGAAGGAGCTTCTGAATCCTTTTTCATCCTTACCAACTGCTCATGCATGCGCTTAGAGAGGAAGGCTAGCCAATCAAAATAAATTGCATTGATACCTTCCTTCTCCACTCTAGGTTTATACATTCTCTCATTTGAAATGTAGTATATAGTAGATATTTTCCAATCCCTTACAAACTGGTTAGAATCCAAACCCTCTAAACAAGCTAACATGGAGAAAAGTTTTGGGTTAGCAAACTACTCAATTGGAATTGGGGTATTGGGCAATTCATCCTTATTTTTTATATGTTTAAACTGGAAATAAAGCCACTTTTCAAAAATTCCCCTCTCATCAGAGTTCAAAAATGAGGAGAAATACCTAGCTTGCTCTGCTATATCAAATGGTTTAGGTTCTAGAGGTGGTTCTATTCCTAAAGCAAAAAGGTCATGACAAGCTTTGGTTGTTATGCTAAATAAGGTTTTACCATTAGCTATTTTTACTACTTTTGCCCTAGGGTCATAAAACTTAATAATGGTTGATATCAACTCAAGATAGAGATGAACCAAATCATAGATATAAAAGGATAAAAAGGATTGGATAATGCAATTACCTTGGACTATCATAGGCTCTCCCCTTTGATATTTATCATTGATATTTCTTCTAAGTCTAGTTCTTTCTATGAGAACCATCTTGGTGTTAGCCACTGCTTCTGCTTTATCAATGTAGCTACCCAACTCCTCATTTTTTGGTAGTTTTGATTCTTGGGTATCTTTGGAGGCTATTTTTATGAAAATTCTTAGAGCGTTCTTCTTCCCTAGTATCTGCAAACTTTGCTTCACTATTCCCTCGACTCTTTCTACTTGGAGAATGTTGCTCATGAAATGAATGGTCTTTACACTTTGAGATTTTTAAATTTCCTCGCATGTATACCTTTCACCATTAATGCAATCTATGCGAGAAAATATCTATTGCATACTTTTTAATTCAAAGGTATGCATCTTGGTGGTTGGAATCATCATGTCGATCATTGATTGGTTGTGGTATGAAGCACTACTATGCTTATGATACTTTTTTTCACTTTTCTTTTCTTAGAGTGGCATAGAGCACATGTCATAGCCCATTGACCCTTTTATTCATTGGAGAGCGACATGGAGCATATGTCATAGCCCACTACCATACTTAGCTTTAAGGAGAGTGGCATAGAGCACATGTCATAGCCCACTACCATACTTAGCTTATTTTTCAAGTTTGAACTTGTTTTTTGAAGCAAAATTTTCTCTTTTTTTACACTTTACAAAATGAAAACTTTAGTAAAGGGAAAAATAATATAATACAAAAATATGTACATATGTTACAATGAATGTATATCTCAATCAAAGTAGAGTTTTAGATGAAAACCATTGATCGAGATCGGTTGCATGTTTCCTTCTAGATCTTCAAGCTCGAAAACATTGCTCTCTTTAACCTCTACTACTTTGAAAGGACCATCCTAGAAAGAATCAAACTTTTGATGGTGTCTTGGCTTGGCTCTTTCAACATTCCACCTTAGGATATAATCTCCAACTTTGAACTCTCTAAACCTAGATTTCTTGTCAAACCATCCCTTGATATCAAATGAGTGCTTCTGGAAGTCCTCATATGCTTGAGTCCTTTTCTCTTCTAGTTATAGCAAATGTGTTAACCTAGTTTCAATTAGATTCTTCTTAGACTCATCCTCTATGTCTACCAACTTGAGGGCTAGAATTTCCAAGTGGATAGGTAATACTACTTCTTTGCCATATACCAAGGCATAAGGAGAGGTCTTAATGGATTTTTTGATGGTGATCCTATCTGCCCATAGAGCTTGTTCTAACAGTAGATGCCAACTCCTCTTGTTACCTTCTAATGATCTCCTCAAGATTCTTAGTAGATTTTTGTTAGTTGATTCTGCTAATCCATTCCCCTGGGGATAGTAGTTGGAGGTATTTTTTATGGTGATGCCATACTTGCTAGTAAACTCAATGTATTTAGCTCCTATAAAAGTTGGTCCATTGTCACTTACTATAGCTTCTAGGACACCAAACCTTGTGATTAAGCTTTCCATGAAGTCTATTACCACCTCTTGATCTGATTTCTTTATGGGAATAGCCTCTACCCATATGGTAAGATAATCTATGGTAGTCAAAATATATTTATGTCCTACTAAAGAATTTGGATTAATAACCCCTATGAAGTCTAGCCCCCATTGCTGAAAAGGCTCTTCAACCTGAATTGGCTTGAGGGGAAATGATGCATTCTTGGTTCTCCCCACATATCATTGGAATTCATCACAGGCTCTTGTAATCTTGAAGGTATCAATGAAGATAGTAGGCCAATAATAACCTACCCTGATGATCTTCAAAGTTGTAACCCTTCCTGAGAAGTGTCCACCAGATAATCCTCCATGGAATTCTTCAATGACCTTTTGTTTTTGATCATCCCTTAAGCATCTTAAGAGGACTCCATCAAGGTTTCTCTTGTATAGACCTTCTAGTAATAGGACATATTTCAAATCTTGAAGCCTATATCTTCTCCTCTATGATGGATTAATATTAGAAGGACAAACTCTAGTCTAAAAGTATTTGGTCATCTGATCAACCTAGTTTGATTCTCCTGACTATAG
Source organism: Wollemia nobilis (assembly GCA_028583015.1). Classification (NCBI taxonomy): domain Eukaryota; kingdom Viridiplantae; phylum Streptophyta; class Pinopsida; order Araucariales; family Araucariaceae; genus Wollemia; species Wollemia nobilis. The sequence continues at coordinate 4,068,203 of JAQPPZ010001056.1, read as the reverse complement.
TTCTTCAGTCTGATATTCTACTATTGATTGATAGGCTATCACTTCTGCTATAACTACTACTTCTATCAAACCTTGGCATAATGCTCTACCTCTGACTAGCTTGGTAGGATGAATTTCTATATCATATTCTTGGATCTTAGTAATCCAACTAGCTCTCTTATCTCCTAGTTCACCTTGTAAAATGAAACTTTTGACATCTGGATGAACTATGTATACCAATGTTTTACTTTGAACCAAGTACTACCTAAATTTCTTCAATGACTTCATCACTACAAATACTTATTTCTCAATAAAATTGTACTTGACCTGGTACTCATGGAGAGTTTGACTCCAAAATAATATGGGGTGTTCTTCTCCTTCATCATTCTTCTGGGTGAGCATAGATGCATAGCTCTCTTCAGCTCCATAAGCATACAAAATGAAATATTTGCTGAAGTTAGGGTTCACTAGGACTGGAGTAGTGGCAATGGACTATTTGATGATCTCAAAGGCTTGTTTTCTCACTTCAATCCATTTGAAATCTACATTCTTCTTTAGTAGTTCTGAGATAGGTTTCACCTTTTGAGCAAAATTTGAGATGAATTTTCTGATAAAATTGATCTGGCCAAAGAAGGACTGCAAAGCTTTCTTGTTCATGGGTAATGGAAGAGCAAGAATTGATTTGAATCTATCTGGATCAATAGCCATTCCTTCTTTAGAGACCACATGGCCTAGCAAATTTCCCTCATGGACTACAAAAAATGACTTCTTTGGGTTGAGAGAGATACCAAATTCTTGGTACTTTTTAAACACTTGCTCTAAATGTGCTAGGTGATCTTGCTTCTTATGTGAGAATATAGTCATGTCATCCAAGTAGATTAGAATGACTTTGTTGATCAACTCTCCAAAAGCATAATCCATTGCTCTCTGGAATGTGGCCCCTGCATTTGATAGACCAAAAGGCATCCTTTGATAGGTAAAAGTGCCCCATTTGGTGGTGAATGCCATTTTGAACTGATCTTCATATTTCACCCAGATCTGGTTGTAACTAGAGAAGCCATCTAATAGTGAGAACCTCTCTACTCCTACAATAATCTGCAATATCTGATCAATTTGGGGGAGGGGATAGTGGTATTTTAATGATGCTTGATTGAGATTCCTAAAATCCACACACAAGCGGATGTCACCATTCTTTTTCCTTACTGGGACCAAGTTAGCTACCTAGGTTGAATGCTTGATTGGATATATGATTTTAGCCTTCAGTAGCTTTAACAGTTCTTCCCTCATTATGGCTTCAATTCTGGGGTTCACAGGCCTCTATTTCTACTTGAAGGGTTTTGCATTTGGTTCTAGCTCAATTGTATGTTGGATCACCTTCTTGTCATATACTTTAAGATCTTCATATGACCAAGCCACAATGTCTTGGTATTTCAGGCATAGTATCTTGATATCCTCCTCTTCTTCAAGAGAACATTGGACTCCAAATTTGAGCTTCTTTTCCTTTTTGATCTCAATTTCCTTGTAAATATTTTCATTGATCTCCATGGATTTGATCTTTTTCCTATCTTCATTGTCAAACAAGCTTTCCAGAGTGACCAACCCTCTAGGGATATGATTGTTCTTTAGTTGGATGACATCTTGTTGGTCTATCTCTTCTAGATTTTCCTCTTGAATAGTAGATAGACATGCTTCCCTTACTAGGAAATCAATTATTTATTCATCACTTTCAAAAACCTTCCAAAATATCTGCTTGTCTGGTATTGCATGCCTAAAAATCATTTTGATTCTTTTATCTTTTGTGACTCCTATATCTGTAGATGGATTGAAATTTTCTCCCCTTACTACCAAGGAATCAGCCAAAGTGTTCTATCTTCTAGGGATAAAATTAATATTTAGGGCATCAAAGGATTCCATCAAATCCCATACCCTATTTCTGTATACCTTCAGGTAATGATGCTTACTACTGCACCTCTCTCTTACCTGGTTAACAATTAGTTTAGAGTCACCATATATATTCAATATCTTGATGCCCATACTCTCAGCCTACATTAGTCTGAGGTACAAAGCCTCATACTCTACAACATTGTTGGTACAGGACCAAGTCAATCTATATGCGAAACTCTTTGCACCTTCTGACTGAGACTACAACAATACACCAACACTAACTCCATTTTTGCATCTTGCACCATCAAAGTGCATGGTCCAAGTCTCTATCTCTCTTAATGACTGATTGGATATGGTAGGGACTCTTTTCTCTATTTCTAAGGAAATGCTATATGTACCCATGCCTATTCCAAATTGACTATAATCTTCTTTGAATGGCAATTCATCTTCAACCTCTAGTTCTTCAAAACTTTCCACCAGTTGGAACTCATCCAGAGGAGTGAGATTACACATGTCTTCTTCAATTTTTTCAATATGATAAGACACGGGTTTCTCTGGTGTAATCCTTATTCTCTTTCCCTTAAATGGAATCACCATGCTAGAGTAATCCATGTACATACATCCTCCCAATTTGGTAGTGAATTCTCTTGAAAGGCACAGGCTAAAATAAGGCTCTAGATCTACCACCACTATTTCTTGCACAATGGTTACCTCTGGAGCTCTATGCAACCTCATTAGAACATCCTTTATCACCCCTACTATTTTCACTAGGGTTCCATCCAATTGTAAAACTCTAGGATAGGACCTGGTATACTCCATTCCCATCTCTTCATAGACTGCTTTGGGCATAACTATAGTGGAAGCCCCTGAGTCAATCATGCAATTGCGGATAATCCACCCCTCCATCCTCAAAGAAATATAAAAGGGAGGGGGTTTGTTCTTCAAAGTAGTAGGAGACATCTTGTCTTTTCTAGAGGGCATGTTGAGGATTGTAGTAGCCTACTTTTCTTGAGGATATTTTCTTAATGAAGCCTTCAATAGGTCTATTTGGCCAGGGATAAAGAGAGTATCATAGAGGCTAGCCTTTGAGGGTATTATTTTCATCTCCTCTACAATATTATACTCTAATTTTATTGAAGAGGAACTTTCAGACTTTCTCTCTGGCTCACCATACTTCCTTTTGTATTTTTGTGTGGCCTCAATCCTTTACCTCTTGGTTATGGAGGGGAATCTAAGATTTTCTTGAGCTTCACTCTTGGATCTCATCCCTTCTTTGTCATTTTATTTATCATATATTTTAGGGAAATTGACTTCCTTTTCTTGGCCCTTTGGGACCATATCCCTCTTTTATTTTTCTTGAGGAATAGGGAAAATATCATTACCTTGAGGGGGAGTATCTTTCTTCTTTTGGGAAGGGACTTGAAATTGACCCATATTTTGTGGATCAACCTGTAAGGTTTTCTTTCCTAATCTTGTCATAACTAAAATGGGCCCTTCTTCATCTGGATCTTATCCAACCATGATCTAGTCTGGTTGCCACAACATATTGATCCTACCCTTCTGATTCCTCTCTACCTTTTCCATAGCCTACTACACATGGTGTTGGTACATGACACATGATTATGAATCATGGGGATCATTGCATACAAGACACCACACATTTACCAAACTTATCTTAGAGGAACACCCTGGGTCTTCCTGCATTGAATTTACTCTGATTCCTATGCTATTACTGGTACTAGGTTTTTGGTCCCTATTGACATAAGGAAATATTCTTTGTTGAGATCTCTCTATCTCTCTTTTTTCCATTGAGCTCATCTTGTTATTGAGAATTTTAAGAGTATTATGTATATCAAGAAGCACAGTGGATTCTTGGGATGTTTGAATAGGAAGTGGTGGGAAAGGAACTACAGTAGATGATACTTTGGGGTGAGGAATAGGGGTCATCTGAGGAAGTGGGGATGATAATGAAGGAGGATCCATATAAGAAGATGTGGCTACCTAGTTCTGAACATTGGGAATTTTTGAACAATAAGGCATGATAGTTTTAGGGGGTAATCTTCCCACATTGATAAGAGTATTTTCAGCTTGGACAACTACATTGTAGACTTGGGGGAAGGTACATATCCCTAACTATTGGGTTTGCAAACCCAATTCAGACCCAAGGGCTCTAATGTAGTACATGAAAGCAAGGGTTGCAGTTGGCCTGGCTTTAGGTGGAATTCTTTTCCAGGATCTACTAAATCTCAGGTTAAAATCTAAAATAGACTCTTGTTGATGCTTTTGCATGGACGTAAGTTGGTTGAGGAGGGAAAAGGGATCAATAGACTCATTGAAATCTTCTACAAAGGGCTCTACTAATGCTACCCATGATGTAATGGTATTATCTTCTAAAGTCCTAAACCAGTGTAGAATCTTCCCTCTGAAGGATAGGGCTAGGATTCTGATGATAACATCCTCATTCTTTATGTTATGGATGGCTACTAGATTTAGAATATCTTGACAATGTTCATATGCAGTCTTGCTTGATCCATCATATGTGGGAATGGCTTTAGTTACAACCTGAGGAATATCATGCATATGAGCTAATCTTAGGGGACCAATTGTATTCCAGCTAGGATATTTCTGTAGGGGCTGATTAGGGGGTATATTTTGAGCCATATTTACTTGTGTAGTTCTTGTTGGAGGTGGCCTTGGGGGCCCTACAATAGGTTGCTCAGGAGGAGTTTCATCTGAATGAAAATATTGATTCAAATCTCTTATGATGGTAGATCCTCTAAAAGGGAGCTCATAGTAGATGAAAGAACTAGGGTTATTCCTTGTAGATGACCTAGTATTCATGAAAAACTACAAGCTATAGGGATGGCTTTTCTGGTTTCTTGCATTCAGGGAGTCACCAGGTGAATTTACTGCTCACCGCTTAACAAGGTCAAGATAATTCACCAAATATTGATTCCTTCGGGGGGATACAAAAAATAAAGAAAGGAGTGGGTTAACTAGTGTTTCTCATAAATAGGTCCCATCAAGTGTGCCAAAACTATTGGGATCCAAATTGACATCAAGAAAAACTTGATACTATGACTGTCTATCTTCCAAATTTCTTATTAGGCTTGCACCCACTAGTCACAGCTTAGAACTCAATATTGGATGGACTAAATATTTCTCTAACCCAACCTCTAGAGTAGGTTGGTTCCTTGTCAATTGATAGGGTGTTGACTCAATTAAGTTTAGTAATTTTTTAAGATATAGGGTTAGAAAGGGGTTTAGGGTTAAGAAATTATGACTAAAATAGTGGTCGGATAGAGCTAACAACATAGGCATCCATAGGGAAGACCTTTCAACAAATCATTTCCAGTGTCCCACACTTGAGATTAACAACACCTAGAAAATAGAGGTATCTTCATCAAGAAAACATGAAACAGAGACATACTCCAAGAAGCTATTTCAATATCCACAATACTAATAATCCAATCTAGCAGAATAAGATTAGTATCTAGATTTTATAGAAATGAACTTCTTGCGAGCATAGATTCAATTATGAAGAGATTTCAATTGCTCTAAAGCTAGTAATTCAATATCAGTAGAGTAAACTAACCATAGCAGCATTGACAGAAAAGCAATTCACAACTTGAATCTCTCAAAAGAAATATCGAAGACACCAGTTTTTGAGTCAAAAATCCAAGTAATGCTCCTTCTATTGATTTGCAAAAGATGTTACATAGTAGGGCAAGCAAACACTCTAGAGCCGACCCTAAAAATTGAGGGTTTGACCTCTATTAATAGTTTTTACAATGAAAGAAGAAGATGGAACATTACAAGGATAAAACCATGCCAGATCGGTAGAATGTTGTGGTGGCATTATTTCATTCACCTTTGAAGTCTAGGAAATCTATGTGTTGTCACTCACCACAATAGTTCGGCTCTACAACTTGCTCACTCTGCAATGGTAGTTAGGCTCCAGGCTATTAGATTCTAGATCTAAGCCATCTATCTTTCTTGGGGACTTCATCTGGCCATCGATCTACAACTACCCAAGTTCTTGGTTCTTGGCTCCATGGATGCTTCACCTACCTATTCGAATCAACTGGTTCTCATCTACAAAGACCTCACTTTTGTATCCCTGAGAAAACATCAGCATGAGCTTGACCATTGATTCACCCATGAATGACTACGATTAAATCTTGGCAATTCTTGGAGATGAGCGGCATGGAACATGTCGCTAGGCCGCTCTTCGGAGAAGCTTGTGGATTGAATTGACCATGTTGACCAACAATGTGGAGCACATCAAGAAATACACTATAATATGAGTGGAATAGAGCATGTCACCAGGCCGCTCCCTTTTATTCTTAAATTAGTTTAATCCACTTTCACATCCATGGTGTAGAACACTTTGTTCATAGCCCACTCCTCGAAATCCGCTCCTTTGAGTTTTGACCAAATATGACCATGGAATAGAGCATGTCACCAGGCCGCTCAAGAAAGAGTGTAAAATGATGTTTCATGAGAGTATGCATTGTGTCGCTCCCTTATGTTCCATTTTGGGCATCTTGACCTCTTTGACCAACGATGTGGAGCATGTGTTCTGATCCGCTCTAAAATGAACGTGGACCTCAACGATATGGAACACATCAAAACTTAGCCACTTATTTGCGTGGGTTGGGACAATGTGTGCTAGGCCACTCTTCATAGAATGATGATGTCAGCTTTGACTTGAGTTGATAGTGATGTGGAACATCTATTATCACTAGAAAATGCACTAAGTGTTGAGCGGTTGGGAACATCTATGTTGTGCTGCAAAATACACTAAGTGTTGAGCGGCTGGGAACATCTTCACTGCCTTAGCAAAATATGTCTTATTCCACTCTATTGAAGTGGTCACAATGCAAATTTGGCTGCTCTACCAGTGGCGTGGAACATCCTGCGTTGGGCCACTTGAAAATACACTATGTTTTGAGTGGTTGGGAGCATCTTCATGCCTTAGAAAATATTTTCAAAATTTTTCTAAGGATGTGGTCATTTTTGGCCTACAACTATCACCTCCCCATTAGAGAGCTAAAATATCCCCCTATTTGGATCCCATCTCTCTTCCAAGGCAGAGAGATACCCCTCATAAGCCCTCACCACATCAATCTAGGATGCTCTAACCAACAACACTTTCTCCAACCACTTCCATTGCCCATCCAACAACACCTTTCTCACCCCTGGGATGAGAGGTGAGAACCGATACCGATATTCTAATATCCTCAACTGCATCACATACACAAGGCAAACACATTAATGTCACATGCATTGCATAATTTTATTGGAAATTTTGAGTAGATGAGTTGTCATTGATGTCAAGAGTGAGTGGTCATTGATGTCAAGCCTTCAGCACCAATCAATGGCAGTTTCAGGAGGCAGCATCAGTTTTAGGTTCTCCAATAAGTGCAAAATGATATTCTTTTTTCATTTAATCAAAGACCTAGTTCCAGGTAGTCAGATGTGGTTCAAAGTGCAAAGAAGAAGCCCAGATGAACAATATTATAATAATTCTTTATAATATTATACAGGGAAGTTTAAATTAATTATAAATTAATTAATATATTTTTTATTATAAATTAATTTATTAAGTAATTTACTTAACCTATAAGTTATTTAAATTAATTATTAATTAATTTTAATATTAATTCTAAGTTAATTTATATTACTATTAAATAACCCTAAGGTGGGTTATTGAATTAAAATTTGAATTTCGAATTCAAATTTTTAGCGTCGATTTGGGAGCAAAATCAACCAAAAGTGTATTAAAGAGGGACTACCCCACCTTAGCCAAAATTACCTTATGCCTTCGAATTAAATTGATTAATGCGAGCTTGTGTGAATCGTGTTGCATTAAATAGATTTACTTTGTGGTTTTCATGTGAAGTCAATGACGCACGAAGGGATAATAGGAAGGAAGTCTTCCTCCCTTCATGTGGGCACCTATAGCCCACACGGTGGGCTCCAAAGTGCTAAGGCACTTGGAGCTTGGGGAGATGGTGGTTCGAATCATGCCGAAACTCTTTTGGGGAGAAAAACGAAGGTATGAATTAGTTGAGCACTAAAATTTTTGGAGGAGTTAGTTGAGGTATTAAAAAATAATTTTTACATATTTTATTTGGTTTGTAAGGTTGTAAGGGGAGTTATAAGGTTGATGCAATTTTTTTTTTTGGGTGTTATTTGCTTTAGTGTTTGAAAAGGGTAGTAAGGCGTTTTAGGAAGATTGTTTGAGGTTTTGTGGTTTTGGATATTATTTTAAATTGGATATTATAAGGTGTATCAAAATGATTATTTTTCATGTATGATTTGATGGATGTTATTTTCAAAAGAGAGCAATAAGGCATAATTGAGCTTTGATTATTTTTGTGTCTAAAGAATATTTTGAGAAAGTGTTGAAGTGATATTTTATCATTTAACCATTGAAATTGGAAAGAAGAAAATTGTGATTGAGATGGGTTTTCTAAGGGCATTTTTACGTCAAATAAAAGGTATGGGCACATCTTCCTAGTGAGTGATTGTTGAATGTTGTGAATGCAAAGTTGGAGTGAAAAGGATTGTTTGGTAAGCATTGTTGAGTGTGTTTTGAATTAATGCTTCAAGGTTTTTTGGAATAAAGAATTGTTGATAAAACCTTGTTTTATAAGCATTGTTGTTGAAGTGAATAAGTTGAGTGAACTTGAACTAGGATTTGCAAAAATCATGAGTATCATTGTTATGTGATATTAGCATTGTTGTTGAAGCACTTAGTTGAGTGAGGAACTTGAACTAGGATTTGCAAATATCATGAGTATCATTGTTATGTGAGATTGATTGATAAGCATTGTTGGAAACATTTGAGTGAGTGTTCATATGCTTGGACTAGGGTTTGTAAGAAAATGTTAATTCATTGAGTGATTGGTTGAGTAGAGTTGGTTGAGCCTAGTCAAGTGGATGCGTTGAAGTGATAGTTCAAGTTCTTTGAAATAAATTATTCTATATTGTGAACTAATTTGAGAAAGAGGTTGAGTGTTGGTAAGTGTGAAATATATTGAGTCTCTAACAATTCTCTATATGTTTATGTGATAAATAGAGTGATTGAAAGTAATTGAGCATTGTGATGAATGTGAAGCATATTGAGTCTGTAACGATTCTCTATATGTTTCTATGGTAAAAAGAGTGATTGAAATTAATTGAGCATTGTGATGAATTTGAAGCATATTGAGTCTCTAACAATTCTCTCTATGTTTCTGTGGTAAAAAGAGTGATTGAAAGTAATTGAGCATTGTGATGAATGTGAAGCATATTGAGTCTCTAACATTTCTCTATATGTTTCTGTGGAAAAAAGAGTGATTGAGCATTGTGATGAATGTGAAACATATAGAGTCTCTAACAATTCTCTTTATGTTTCTATGAGATTGGATAAGTTCTAGTGAGAACTTTTTGAGTAGAGTTGGGCAAGTTCTAGTGAGGACTTGTTGAACAGAGTTGGGCAAGTTCTAGTGAGGACTTTTTGAGTAGATTTGGACAAGTTCTAGAGATAACTTGTGGACAGATTAGTGTGAGATTTTGTGGAAGCTTACAAGGAAGAGTTGAGACAAGTCTTTGAGAAGACTTGTGAGTAGAATTGATTGATTGATTTGTTCAAACCTTGAGTTAAGATTTGGGGCAGATATAGCAGTGTTGATTTGTGATTGGATCAAGCTTTATGTTTAGTGTAGATCAGAGAATAGATATTGAAGACAAAATTGTGCTAGATCGAAGTACTATTTTTAGTGCAAATTTGAGGATAGAGTTTGGTGCAAATTTGAGGATAGGTTTATGCCAAACTAGAGATAGAGATTGAGCAGATTTATGCTAGATCGAAGGACTGTGTTTACTATATATTTGAGATAGATCTTTGAAGGTGATAGAGTATAGAGTACGATAGTCTCTAGTGGATAGGGATCCATTATCCAGGGTAGTGAGGATAGGTGTCTTCAGTGTATAGAGATCCATTAGTCAGAGTAGTGGGGGAAGTAGTTCTTCTAGAAGATCACCAGTCAGAGCTAAGGAGAAAAGAGTTCTTCTATGGATAAAGATCCATGAACTTGATTAGGGGATTGGTGTCTCCTTTGGATAGAGGTCCATAAACATTATAATAGGGAAAGGATTTCCAAAATATTGATTGAGAAAATTTTAGTGAAATATTTTCTCCGTGGAGTAGCCCACATTAGGTGAACCATGTTAAATTGGTGTCTCTATTGTGTATGATGATTTGTGCATTGTTTTTATTATTGTTGTTGATATTGCTATCTATACATTGCATAATATTGATTGGAAAAGAAAAGTAAAAAGTGGTCTTACACTGTTCACCCCCTCTCAGTATAAGCTTGTGTTATTCAATTGGTATCAGAGCGGGTTCCTTCGGAAGAGTTTAACAACTTGAAGGAAAAGCTTTCAATAATACAATGGATTCTAAGAATATATCCTCAAATAATTCAACACCAATATTTTATGGAAGTGATTAGATATTTTGGAGTATGATAATGAAGATTCACCTTATGGCACTTGGTAATGAAATTTGGAAAGTAGTTGAAAATGGATATATACCACTAGTTGATCCACCTACATATAAGGAAGGTAAGCTTCTACATCATTACAATTCAAAAGTAATGAATGCAATTTTGAGAGGTTTGCATATAACAAAATCCATAAAAGTTATGCATTGTAAAGATGAAAAATAAATTTGGGATAAGTTGTAAAGCATATATGAAGGAGATAAAAGTATCAAAAAGGTAAATATATGAAATCTCAAAGAAAAATTTAAAGAATTAAGAATGAAGGATGAGAAAAACATTAGTACTTATCTACTTCGGGTAGATGATATTGTTAATGTCATGCAAGGACTTGGACTTAATGTTGAAGAATATGATGTTTGTGATAAAGTCTTAAGATCTCTTCCAAAAATATTTAGTGAAAATATTTTTGCTATAGAAGAATCAAAAGATGGTGATTCTTTGACAAGAGATGTGTTACTTGGTATTCTTACAACTTTTGAGTTAAGAACAAAAGAGGAACCTAATCTTCGGAAGGAAGCAGCATTTAAAGCTACTAAGAAGACAAAGAGTAAAAATTCAAATTCAAGCGATGAGTTATTTAGAGATGAAGAAGCTAATTATGGTAGAAGGAATAAGGATTCAAGAAGATTTAAAGATGAAAAATCTGTTAGATGTTTCAATTGTGGAAAGTATGATCTCTATGCAACTGATTGTCAAGAAGCTAAAAATAATAATGATGAAGAAAAACAAGATCACAGGAACAGAGAATCAAAAAGATACAAAGAAAGGTAAGGATGGACAAGGCAAACAAGGAAATAAGTTATTTCAAAGGCAGAAGAGGAGTTACTATGCAACAAGGCAAGTAAGTACTCAAGTCATAGTGATGCTAGTTCTTCAAGTAATGATAAAGATAAAGTTCTATTTTTGATTGAGAAAAAATAAGAAGTTAAGAAAAGGTCACCAATAATTCTCAAGTGTTTTAGATGTGGTAATTTTGGACATATTGAAGATAGTTGTACAAAGAATGGTTTTAGTTTTAGTGATGATGAATATGAGGATGCACTTGAAGAATCAGAAGAGAATATTCTAATGGCACTAGAAGAAGAAGGAGGTGATCCTATAGAAGACAAGTCAGAAAAGAATGAAGATGTTCTCAAAGACAAACAAATAGAGGAAGAATCAAAAAAAGGAGGAGTTGATCTTGAGGGAGAGCTTATTTATGCTCTTAAAACCTTAAAGAAGGTAAGAAAGCAAAAATCCCAACTTGAGATTTAGTTTCAAGAATGTGATGAAGAGAGAGGAAAGCTTATAAAGGATCTAAACAAGTCAATGGCTAAGACAAAGAAGTTCAAGGATAAGCTAGAAGCAAAGGTCTTATAATGTGAAAGGTTGGAACAAGAAGTAGCTCTACTAAGGGAAGAATTAGAAAATTCCAAGGACAAGCTACACAAGTTTAGAAAGAGATCAAATATTGTAGATAAGATGATCAAGGTACAAATAAGGTCAACAAATAAAATAGGTCTTGGTTTTGAACAGGCTCAAAAGAAACAAGAAAAAGAGTCAACCTCAAGTTCTGAAGAAGAAGAAACTTCAAAAGAAGACAGTGTAAGAGAAAGTGAGACTTCTAAGGATGAGTTGGAAAACATAAATTTCAACAAGGAAAGAAATAAAAGAAGAAACATATGGAATAGGAACCAGCACAGGGTAAAAGAGACTAAGATACCAATGAGGTCAAGGCAAGGAAATTTCAATGGACAATGTTTCTCATGTCACATATTTGGGCACATAGCTTCATAGTGCAGGACACATGAAATACAGGAGTATGGTAACTTCAAAAATAGGTATCTTTTCCATGGGTATTGCTACTCATGTAATCAGTTTGGTCATAAGGCAATGAATTGCAAGATACATGACAGGAACAAATATGGCTTCACTAGGAGAAATTTCAAGATATTTACACCTCCAAGGAATAATAACGTTAAGTGTTATAAGTGCAATAATGATGGACATACATCAAAGTGGTGTAGAGCAGACATTCCAGAATCAACCATGAATAGGAACATGAAAAAGAACAGGAATAGGAATATGGAAATGAATAGGAACATGAACATGAATAGGAACAAGAATAGAAATATGGACATGAACATGAACAAGAATAAGGAAAGGAACAGGAATATGGACATGAACAGAAACAGTCAAAGAAATTAGAAGGATCAGATGAGAAGGAAAGAGGACAAAGGTAAAGACCAGTGTTTGTTGGGAGTAGAAATACTCCCACCCCAGAATTAACCACCTCAAGAGGAGTTGGGGGGAGGGGCTAAGCTAAGAAACTCATTCTTAGCATCGAGCCCCAAATATGACCCTTTGCCATTGATGTCAAAGGGGAAGATATTTGGTTTAAGAAGAGAGCATTGAGTCAGGGGGAGCAATTTCCCTAGGGGAGCAGAACAATAAAAAGGTCAAGTTTTGGTAAAAAGAATTTGGGTTGCCATCAATGACAAAGGGGGAGATTATTGGACATTTTGATTAGATGAGTTGTCATTGATGTCAAGAGTGAGTGGTCATTGATGTCAAGCCTTCAAAACCAGTTAGTGATAGTTTCAGTAGGCAACATCAGTTTCAAGTTCTCCAATAAGTGCAAAAGGATAGTCCATTTTTAGTTAATCAAAGACCCGGTTCCAGGCAGTCAGATGTGGTCCAAAGTGCAAAAAATAAGCCCAAATGAATAATATTATAATAATTCTTTATAATATTATACAGGGAATTTTAAATTAATTAATATAATTTTTATTATAAATTAATTTATTAGTTAACTTGTAAGTTATTAAAATTAATTATTAATTAATTTTAATATTAATTATAAGTTAATTTATATTAATTGTAAATAACCCTAAGGTGGGTTATTGAATTAAAATTTGAATTCTTAGCGCCGACACGTGGGAACAAAATCAACCAAACGTGTATAAAAGAGGGACTGCCCCACCTTAGCCAAACTTACCTTATACCTTCGAATTAAATTGATTAATGTGGGTTTGTGTGAATCATGTTGCATCAAAGAGGATTGCTTTGTGGTTTTCGTATGAATTCAACGGTGCACGAAGGGATAATAGGAAGTGTTGTGGTTGCTCCACAACGCACCTTAAAATTGGAGACCCACCTTTTTGTTTCGGTTTTTGAGGAATTTTGATATCCTTGGAGAGATGATTTTAATAGGTTCTATCTTTGGCGTTTGTATTTCGGTCTTCAAGTTGCCCTTGGGAGTAATATTTTATCTTCTGTTAGAGTGTTGATAGGCTCGCGTATGTTAGTCTTGCCTACTTTGTTTCATTTAATATGGTTTGGCTTTTGTTGATCTTATTGCGTGTTGTTGGGAATATTTGATGTTGGGTAGGATCCCCTTTTTGTTTCTTTTGGTGTGTTGGTGTATCGATTATCTTTGGTTTATTTGGTTTGGTTCTATGAAGTGATTGGTGATATCTTGAATTTAACCATTTCATCTTAACTTGATTAAATCAAAGTAAAAAAATAAAAATAAATAAAAGTAAATATATATATATATATATATATAAAAGAAAATGGATATGCAGGCATGAAACTCTTTAGGTTAATATTCAAATTAGAATGAGAGGGAAGAAAGTAGAGAGGGTAGGGCTCTGGTCCCTCCCCTGCTCCCCCTCCCATGGCTCCTGGTTCCTGCCCAGTCCCTGGCTCAACCCAGGTCATCCCTCCCGGGGAGTGGTTGTTTGCAGGTGATCTCCTAGGGGGAGATCCTTCTCCACTATCTGTGCCCCTCCCGGTCGGCTAGGGTTTCCTTGGTTGTTTTTTCAGATTGGTGCTTCCCAGGGATCCCTGTTTGGTTGGGGATCCCTTCCCTTTTTCCCTTAGGCTTCCCCCTGGGGTTTTTTGCAGGTTATTCGCATGGATCTGGTCCCCTACGTTTCTCGGTGCGGTGGAGGCGACGGTTTAGGGTTTGGACAGCTTCCCCCTTTTTCTTGTGAATCCTCGGCGGGCTCTGTGCTTGGACCGGATTCTTGGTCCCTGCTGCTGGGATCCTCTTTTGTTTTCCCGAGGCGGGTTCCTTGTGGTGCAACTCTCTGGTCACTTCCTGATGGGCTAGATCCTCTCTGTGCTGGCTGTCGGCTTCTTGCAGGATGGCTCTCGTTGAATTGAATGTTTTCCCGGTGGGCGGGATGGTTTCTCCACAGGGCGGGATCCGCCATATCCGTCGGTTTTCCCGCGAGGCAGGATCCTTTCTTTTTTTCTGGTTTCCCGGATGGCGGGATTTCCCTGTTGCTTCTGCTAGGCGGGATTGTTTGTGGTGGTTTTGATTGCTTCCGCGAGGCGGGATTTTATTGTAACGGTTTTTCTTTGCTTCTCGTGGGCGGGATCTTCTCGATGGTGGTTTTTGGCTACTCCCCGTGGCGGGATCTCCAAAACTACTTTATTTCTTATTTGTTTGTTTCCCGCTAAGAGGGATTGTTTCATGCTTACTGTTACCGCTGGACGGGATTTCTGTTTTGGTGTTCAGTTTCAAGGGATTGATGCCCTAGGCCCATTGCTTATGTAATCAGGTTTTGGGATCCTTGTTAAAACCCGCTATAAATACAAACACTACATAATGACCAAATAAAAAATATATATAAAAGAAAATGAAAACAAAATATTCTTATGTTGGAATTTCGTTCCACTTTAATACTTCTTCACGTATATTTATGTATATAAATAAAAATAAAAAAATGAATCTTTAGAATATTAGATATTTTAATAAAAACAAGTGAATGGGAGATCATAAATTTGACCACCCTCATCCTTTATATATATATATATATATATATATATATATATATATATATATATTAGATTAATAAAAAAAAAAATGTTCTCTGTTTTAGTAAAAGTTAGGCATGCACCCAAATAAAAAAAAATATTAAAATATCTTATTATGGGGAGAATTTAATTTGAGATTAGTTACAATTCATATTGAAGGGGCATCCGATGATATTATTATGATCAAGGCTTAATATGTGGATTTTATTTGTTGTCTGGCAGGTTATTCAAACCAGCGGTAACTTCGGACAGCGGTTTCGGAGAGTAGTCTTCTACAACATGGTCGAGTCGACGATGGCGATGACAATGGCTCCACATGAACGTGGATGAGGATCTTGTTTCCAGCTGCATAGAACACCATGGCAACGGCACAGGTTTTATCAGTGAATGGAGAACATGACAAAGGTCTTCAAGACGGTTTCAAAAAATGCAGGTGGAGGTCCTCTCGACGTATGATGATGTGGTAGCTGTCAGATATGTGGTTCGAAGCCCGATGTGGTGAACATTAACTAGGCGATGCTACAAGCATCAAAATGAAGACCCGTCGTCATAGAATATGTATTGGTAGTATTTGGTGATGTGTTTGGGACGAGCGATGCATTTGAATGGTCTTGTTTCATTAAAGTGAGAAAGCAACAGTTTTGGGATTCGAATGAACATTGGCTGCATTGATTGAGCTAGGTAGCGAGCCCGCAAGGACGGTGAACGACACATTGGATGACAAGTGGTGCTGCCAGATGGTGAAGCCAAACTGGATGATGAGGTGGCGTAATGTGTTATGGTTTACATGGACACTCCCTCCGGCAACAATCGAAGACATACAATTTACAAACATGAGGGATGTAGCAACCCAACAATAGCATAGACAACGAACCTCGACAATATAAGGATTTAATTCAACGTGGCAAAGTGTTCATGAAAGCTTACTGCTCAACCTCGAAGACACAGCAGATGGGTCTTCTTCGAAGCCACGACAATCGGGTAAATATACATCTAGTGGGTATTCTCCTCCGACAAATGGCATACAGATTTTAATACCACCATCGAATCGTTGGCAGTGTTACATGGTAGTTTTTTGAGGTGGTTTTAGTGAAACGATCACCGAGGAGATGATGATTGCAGTGCACATTCGACGGCTATGTGGCTGCCGATATGGGCATTAGAATAACTTGGCGACGTCGCAGGATTGCAAGAGCTCATCAGCGGAGTTTGATATTTGGCGCAGTGTGGCATCAAAACAAAGGGCAACTCCGATGAGAAGAAGCCTCGAACAGGATTCGAAGACACACTGGCGGCCACGATCGAACGTGTGACTACCGAGGTGTCTAACAGGGATTTATCGACATGGTTGGATCGATAGCGTGAAGAACTCTCCAAGTAATGACGACGTTTATTGGAACATGAGACATCCACGGTGGATACTTGAGGAGGAACAAAAAGCGGCGTTCACGGTATTGTCATATAAATAAACCCCATGTGGATCAGGTTAATTAGGTGCCACGTTGTAGAGAACTTCCATCACAATGGGCCACAGTGAATAAACGAATGGAGATATGGCAACATGATTTTGATGGTAGGCCATAAAATGCTATGATGATGATTGGACACGTATTTCACAAACCCGAAGGAATTCATCGACGTGGATGAATGAATGATATGGACTACGGGTGTGGGATATTGAATAGAGAGGATGCCATTACAAGAGACTAACAATTTCTGGCAGCAGATAATGCCTGATTGAATGAAATACCAATGCCTCGTATGGTCGGAATTGGGCATGTGCTGGAGCACGAATCACTGCACTGTGGAGATGATTTCGACAGCTCGACAACATGCAAAGGATGCATTGATTGGAAGTTTGATTCATTAATAGCTACGATGGGAGCTAAGATAATTTGTTTTAAACATCATAGCGGGTGCACTGGTGAAGGCGTTGACGACTTCGAAACGATGAGGAGCAGTATTTGGAGGTCGGTGATGCGCATGGAAATAAAGTGGCTAAACGCACAGTAAATACACCTTTATATGCTGAGGTGGATGAAGGCTAATGGCTCGGGTTTTATGCTCATAAAGTCACCACAATGCTACGTGAAGAAAAGGTTACCCACTAGCCCACTTCAGGTTAGATTTTAAAAATAAAAGAAATTTATTTTGTTACAACTCTTAGTCAGGGCATTTTGATGAGTTGTCTCTCCACAAGTCTCATAGGGAATAAGAGGAGCATTATTGTGCTTGTGAGCATTATAAAATGAATATGGCTAGAGACATTAAAAGAATATGGTGGTTATATTAAAACATTTGGAAACAAACAGTCTTTTCGTCACAGAAAGACAAAAGGAAAACCAAACAAAACAAAGGATTTCATCGAAGAAATGAAACGAAGAGGTTTCCACTGTAGAAAGCGAAACAGAGAAATAAAAGGGTGGAAATGAAAATTTTTCTTGGAGGTCGAAGTTTTAAATACAATAGGGAAAGATTGTACGGGGGCTGGTTCTTCTTTGGAATACCAATGTTGTTAGAATTTCAATGTAAAACTGGAAACATCGTCTTAATGCAGAGAGTTTTATCAGAAATTTGGATTTTATGAGAAAATTTTTGCATGCATGGATTTTATGTTCAATTTTCCTTTTTTCCATATTTCGAATTTATAAATGATGTTTAATGCATTTTTAATGGTTACATCAAGTGAATGTTCAAAATCTGGAATTTATTTTCTGTGTCCTTAGAAGCTAGCACCTGATTTATTTCGATTGTGTGAATGCAGGTTGGAATAGAATAGGTTGCATGTAAGAGTTTCTCACATCTTCGATTTTGCAGGACGGGGTGCCATCAAACTGGAAATGCTTTGCATGTTTTTGTTTTCAGCATTATATGAGTGTGAATCATGATATACAATATTCCATACCCAACAGATTCGGACTCATTTTGAGGTCATTTCGAATTTATAATTATTTTTTAAAACTGTTGTTTTTAAGGGTTTTTATAATTTTGGAAATTTTAATTTTTTAAGTTTTGGAGGTAAATCAGATTTTTTAAATTCTGCATTTTCATTCATGAGCATAAAATGACCCTTCCTTTATGAAAAGTTCAATTTCATTAAAGGAGGTGATTTTTAATGGCATTTCATAAGCCATCATTTTCGGAGTAATAAATGCACCTTTCTTTGTGAAAATTTTGATTTCATCAAAGAGAGGCAATTTGTCATTACATCAAAGGATAGTGTTTTAAAGCATTAAATTATGTCTCTTTATGAAAATTTTGATTTCATAAAAGAGGGATAATTTATGATGACATTTTGAGGTCATGATTTTCAAGCAATAAATTGTTTCTCTTTATGAAAATTAATTTCATCAAAGAGGGACAGTTTATTAATTACATCAAAGGCTTTCTTTATCTTCATGATAGAAGTTACATTTAATGTATCTTTTAATCATTTTAAATTCACTTTCATAGATAGATTTGATCTTCTATTTGATGCTCTAAAGTAGGATTTAATACAAGATAAAACTTGTTTAAAATATACTTAGTAAAGGAATATAAGATCTACTTTAAAATATTTCAAGATAAAATAAGTAAGGCAATACATCGTGGTCATATGAGGGCCAATTCACATTTACTTTTATTTTGGTTTCATGAACAATCATTAATATAGCAAGGTAAAATGAACCAACACGTGCCCCTTGTTTACAGTTACTTGCAATCACCAAGGTGTTCCTAGCATTAAAATGATATATATTTATTGAGATTACTGATACACATATACAAATGATAATATAGCGGAGACCTTGGAGAAGTTTTGTTTTAACTTCTTTGCAAGAGAGGGTTTTGGGATCAAAATCCTAAGGGAGAGTGTAATTTCACAATTGGGTAAAATTACTACTCAACAGGAAGTCTTCCTCCCTTCATGTGGGTGCCTATAATTGATCTTTAATTATTTTTGTGTCTAAATAATATTTTGAGAAAGTGTTGAAGTGATATTTTGTCATTTAACCATTGAAATTGGAAAGAAGAAAATTATGATTGAGACAGGTTTGCTAAGGACACTTTTACATCAAACAAAAGGTATGGGCACATCTTCCTAGTGAGTGATTGTTGAATGTTGTGAATACAAAGTTGGAGTGAAAAGGATTGTTTGGTAAGCATTGTTGAGTGTGTTTTGAATTAATTCTTCAAGTTTTTCTGGAATAAAGATTTGTTGATAAAACCTTGTTTTATAAGAATTGTTGTTGAAGTGAATAAGTTGAGTGAACTTGAACTAGGGTTTGCAAAAATCATGAGTATCATTGCTATGTGATATTAGCATTGTTGTTGAAGCACTTAGTTGAGTGAGGAACTTGAACTAGGGTTTGCAAAGATCATGAGTATCATTGTTATGTGAGATTTATTGATAAGCATTGTTGGAAACATTTGAGTGAGTGTTCATATGCTTGGACTAGGGTTTGTAAGCAAAGGTTAATTCATTGAGTTATTGGTTGAGTAAATTTGGTTGAGCCTAGTCAAGTGGATGTGTTGCAGTGATACTTCAGGTTATTTTAAATAAATTATTCTATATTGTGAACTGATTTGAGAAAGAGTTTGAGTGTTGGTAAGTGTGAAACATATTGAGTCTCTAACAATTCTCTATATGTTTCTGTGGTAAAAAGAGTAATTGAAAGTAATTGAGCATTGTGATGAATGTGAAGCATATTGAGTCTCTAACAATTCTCTATATGTTTCTATGGTAAAAAGAGTGATTGAAAGTAATTGAGAATTGTGATGAATGTGAAGCATATTGAGTCTCTAACAATTCTCTATATGTTTCTGTGGTAAAAAGAGTGATTGAAATTAATTGAGAATTGTGATGAATGTGAAGCATATTGAGTCTCTAAAAATTATCTTTATGTTTCTATGGTAAAAAGAGTGATTGAAATTAATTGAGCATTGTGATGAATGTGAAGCATATTGAGTCTCTAACAATTCTCTATATTTTTCTATGGTAAAAAGAGTGATTGAAAGTGATTGAGCATTGTGATGAATGTGAAGCATATTGAGTCTCTAAAAATTCTCTTTATGTTTCTATGATATTGGACAAGTTCTAGTGAGGACTTGTTGAGCAGAGTTGGGCAAGTTCTAGTGAGGACTTGTTGAGCAGAGTTGAGCAAGTTCTAGTGAGGACTTCTTGAGCAGATTTGGACAAGTTCTAGAGAGGACTTGTGAATAGATTAGTGTGATATTTTGTGGAAGCTTACAAGGCAGAGTTGAGACAAGTCTTTGAGAAGACTTGCAAGTACAATTGATTGATTGATTTGTTCAAACCTTGGGTTAAGGTTTGGGTCGGATATAGCAGTGTTGATTTGTGATTGAATCAAGCTTTGTGTTTAGTGCAGATCATAGGATAGATATTGAGGACAAAATTATGCTAGATCTGAGTACTATATTTAGTGCATATTTGAGGACAAATTCAGTGCAAATTTAAGGGCAGGTTTGTGCTAGACCAGAGACAGAGATTTGGCAAATTTGTGCTATATCGAAGGATTATGTTTAGTACAGATTTGAGATAGAGCTTTGAAGGTGATAGAGTATAGAGGATGATAGTCTCTAGCAGAGAGAGATCCATTAGCCAGGGTAGTGATGATAGGTGTATTCAGTGGATATATATTCATTAGCCAGAGTAGTGGGGGTAGCAGTTCTTCTAGAAGATCACCAATTAGAGATAAGGAGAAAAGAGTTCTCTTATGGATAGAGACCCATGAACTTGATTAGGGGATTGGTGTCTTCTTTGGACAGAGATCCATAAACATTGTAATAGGGAAAGGATTCCCAAGAGATTGATTGAGAAAAAATTAGTGAAATATTTTCTTCGTGGAGTAGCCCACATTGGGTGAACCACGTTAAATTGGTGTCTCTATTGTGTATGGTGATTTGTGCATTACTTTTATTACTAATTTTTATATTACTATCTATACATTGCATAATATTGGTTGGGAAAGAAAAGTTAAAATTGGTCTTATACTGTTCACCCCCCTATCTCAGTATAAGCTTGTGTTCTTAAAATTTCAAAAAAAAATTACACAAGTCCAAAAAAAGAGTGCCAAGGGCATTTACCTCAAAAACATGCACCTGCACTCCTACCTCAGCATCCACACCCTCCATCACCATAGCTTCCACACCACCAAACTCCTTCACTCCACCTCACTTCCTCACTCACTCCTTTAGATGTAGCTTTTGGAATTCATGAACGCAAAGAATGAATCTGATTTCACCTCTATAGAATATTTATAGCTATTTTTGGTACACTATAATACCCATAAGTTTTCATAGGCACATTGAAATGCTAAGCAGAGTTTATATAGTGTCATATGCTTATCGGAGTTTGAGGATGTTGAAGATGTAAGCCAGAGTTTGGTGTTAAAATTAGTAGAAAGACCAAAATTATCCAAAAAGGTAGCTTAAATCCATAAAATCACTCCAAATTGCATCCATACATTCATTTCATCATCATATCCTGTTTTTTGAAAACAAATATTGATTTGGATGCTTAAATTTTGCTTGTGACTAAAATTCACAAAATTGTTTTACAACTTTCAAAATGCATCAAAACAGTGTAAATTTTCACAAAACAAACATATTCATCATTCCCATTATCCACTCCATAATTTCATTCATATTTTTGATAACATGGATTGATTTGGGTGGTTAAATTTTGTTTGCGACCAAAATTCATAAAATTATCCAAAATTGCTCTAAAAATGCTCCAAACCAATGCAAAATTTCACAAACTCATGCATTCATTAATTAATGCATTTTTCATCATAATATATTCATTTCAATGTCATCAAATCCACCAAAAATTGCATTTGCATCAAAAATTTACCAAGTTCACATACAATTTCAAGTGAACCTTGTATCTAGTGGTCTATTCTATCTCCTTGGTGATTGCAGTGATCAGTTGTCCATGCAATTCGGCAATATGGGTAAATCACCATAAGAACACTTGGCCATATTCATCACTCAATATCTCCTTGTTCAAAATAAAACCACTTTTGATCCCTCATCTTTTTAGTGAGACTATACCAAGACCAATTTGCTCCACAACTATCATTGTCGCCCTTTTCCATGGGGTTCCAAACATGGATATATTTCATCATTTCCTTTGTAATTGCACTAGTCTCCTAGGATGCAGGCCAGTTAAAGTGAATGAGCAACCATTTAGAAATTTTGTGTGGGAATTAGCTACAATCATGAGTGGCCCTAAGAACAGAATATTTTCTCTTTTTTTCTATATTTTCATCTTTGCATTTTAATGATGCTAAAAGGCACTTTATTCAACAGCATGGAATCACCCCAAACTTGGGGTAAATAAATTTGATTATGATTTCCCATAGTGGGATACATCTTACATGATCATGGAATCTACACTTGGAAAAAACCCCCTTTATCCATTGGGGCAAAAATGAAATCACTTTACATCATTCATATCATCCGTATTTACATCATACAATTGCAATTACACCATTCACCTACCTCATTTTCCACAATTCTATCAATTGGCTTGTGATATTCATTCTTCACTCACTCACTAATAGAGGGGGTAAGTTACACATACGAATTCATTTGTCTTCAAAATCATCGTTGTGCTCCAACGAAAGAAAGTTGCTTCACCATGCCAAACTAGGTGTCTTGTATTTTTACACCGCATTATGTTTCATGCAATGTGGTACAAAAAGGGGTATCTTTAGATACCAAAATCTAGCCACTTGTCATCCATTTGTGTCCTCCAATCACAACCATCCATTATATATATATATATATATATATATATATATATATATATATATATATATGTATGTATGTATGTATTTGTTTAATATATATAAATATTAATATTTTATATATTATATTTATATATATTTAATAAATATATATGTATTTATATAAATTAATCCTATCCATCCACCACGTTTTAATCTTAGCCATCCATCCATCTCAATCCGTGTCACTTACCCAAGCTTAATCTCCACCCTTCATGTTTCAATCTTAGTCGTTCATTTTGTGTCGTCGAAACCCTAACATGTTCAAGGGTAGATTGTAAAATATGAGTCATTTTGATGAATCGGACCTTAACACCTTACATCCTTGGAAACCCTTAAGCACCTTAGAAGCTTAAATCCTTAAGCCCTTTTGCCCTAGCCATTTTGCTATCACTTTCATCGTTCATCGTCGCCATCACCTCACCCATTTTTGTTTTCACCAAACCCACACAAACCATATCTAGTTCTATGACACTTTCCTCAGCCTCCAAACACCCTCCAAAGCCAATAGAATGCTTTTGGGTATTTTTGGAACCTTTCTAGTGCATTTGTGGCCTTCATAGAATGCCTATGGGTATTTCCTGCAATAGATCTGCTATCCTACGATCCTCAAGCACCATTCGGGAATCCTCGCGACCATTAATGATAGAAGTAGAGATAAAAATTAGCATGTTGACAAGATAAGAAGTTATTTGCATTTATTTTATGTTTTTGTACTTTTTGTTTATAGTTATATTATGCATAATATAGGGTTTTAGTAGTTTTTATCTTTTTAAGGGCCTCACACAGTGGAGCCCTCGCAGGTGCTTCTAATCCCTTTTATTGTATTTTTGTTTGTAGGTACACACATTTGGTTACCTCCCTACATACCAAGCCTACTTCATGCCCTGGTTATATATGGCCAATGATTTACGTTACCACCAATGCCTTGTTGTTCTCCATACATCTCCACTCTGGGAACTTCTCATGAAGGAACTGCATGCCTCCCCATCTATAGGCCATTCAGGATTTCTCAAAACATATGAATGACTTAAACACACCTTTTATGGAATGGTATGAAAAAGAACATTCATAATTTGATGGTAGCTTATGACACCTATAAATAGATGAAAGGTGAAACACTACATTCTCCAGGCACTCTCCAACCCTTGCCCATTCCTGAAAAGGTTTGGATCAATATTTCCATGGATTTTGTTGAAGGGTTACCTAAGTCTAGGGGTAATTTTCATGGTAGTGGATCATCTTTTAAAGTATGCTCACTTTTTTTCCCTCTCTCATCCTTACACAGCCTCCACCGTTGTCCAAATTTTCCTTGAATATATATTTCACCTTCATGGTATGCCTACCTTCATTGTGTTTGATTGTGATCCAACCTTTACTAATAATTTTTGGAAAGAATTGTTTAAGTTGTAGGGAACTCAACTCAAAATGAGTTTAGCTTATAATCTACAAATGGATGGCCAGATTGATATTATCAATAATTGTTTGGATATCTACCTTCATTGCTTTACATCTAATCATCCTACACAATGGGTGAAGTGGCTTCCTTTGGTCGAGTGGTGGTAACAATTCCTATAACATAGCGATCAATATTACCCTTTCGAGGTAGTTTATGGGTGCCCTCCACTCACACATTCCTCTTACATTTTGGGTAGCTCCAGGATCCATGTAGTTGACACTACTCTCGATAAACATGTCGATGTTCTCTGCCAATTGAAGCTGAATTTGGATGTGGCCTAGAACTAGATGTGCCAACAAGCTAACCAACAATGTTTTAAATGTAGTTTTGATGTGGGTGATATGGTTTTTCTTCTCTTGTAGTCATACAAATAATCATCCCTACAGCTTTGCAGGTGCCAAAAACTTACTAAAAAATACTATGGGCCTTACCAGATTTTATAGTAGATTGGTACCACAACCTAAAAATTGGCCCTCCCACCTACATCCAAGCTCCATCCTATTTTTCATATCTCCTTTCTCAAGTTTGAATAGTTGTTAGATCACCAGACTCATACTACACAATTGCACCATTACTGAGGTTCTTATCTAGTGGCATGGACTCCAGTCGAAAGATGCTACATGGGAGTCTCTCCAATGGCTCCAACACCAATTTCATCATCTCCAACTTTGAGGACAAATATTTTTGAAGGGGAAGGATATGTGAGGATCCCATCCTAACATTATTTTAGTTAATTCTCATTTGCTTATGTAATGATCCACTTCCAATGTGGGGGATTCCATCTATAATATTAATTTTGTAATACTTTTTAATGTATGTGGTGAGTCAGGCACCTAGCCAAGTGGGGTCATTTCATGTAACCATTATCAAGATTGTAACCAATGTTTGATAGAAGATTCTAGCTCGAGTGAAATTTTACATGTAAGCCAACTCTTGAGCCTTAGGGTAGGGTTGCATGGAGTTTCTCTTTAAAATACATGGAGCCATGTACAAATGTATCTTTTTCCAATTAATAAAATATTGAAGGAGGTTACCCCCTCGAAGAGGCCTGCAATTCAGTGTTATTATGAGAGTGTTTATTTCCACATTTCCTTTTCCACATTGTGATATTGCATAATATTTTGCTTATTTTTAGTATTTTGTGTGAGTGTGCTTAATTTTAATAGAAGGTTCCTAACAGTTGTTAACAGCCAACTAAATTTTGTTATAGCTAGCAATATTTTTTAGCAAGAAGACAACAGGTCAATTTTACATGTTTGATTTAGAAACCATTTCAAGCCTTTCCAACATGGTGTCTAGGGTTCCAAGCAAACATATTTGACCATTTGAATTCTATTATCATCATTTGTGTCTTCATTTTCTAATTAACATATCCACTTACTTGCTATATCATTATTGTTGAAATTGCTATATCTATGAAGGTAGGAGAGGGCCTTGTCCTCTCCATTATAAGTAATAACAACAACCTTAGAAAGGTAGTAGAAAATATAGGAATTACACCATTATGCTACTAGAATTAAGATAGAATTTTGATGTAATTTGTAAGAGCATTTTGCCACCTTGAAACCCTCAATAATATTATTCTTTAAATTGTTGTTATTCTACTTGTGTGAGCTTATCAGAGTCACTTTCCCTTCCACATTGTTGTAAACAAGGGTCCACTCCTAGCTATGTGGAAGACACAATTTTTCAATATTTTCATTTATTGTGAGTAATATTATTTATTATTTTCCTACACTTTATGACAATCTTCTAGTTACTTTATTTTATCTTCTGAAAGGACTAGTTAGTTGAATTTGTTTCAAATTTCCATTGGTGTAGCTTAGTGTGAATGATTAGTTACTTTATGCTTAATTTATTTTTTGTTCTCTAATTTATTTTTTAGCTACAGTTATTTCCATTTCCAATTAAGTGTGTTCCTTAGTTTAATTATTTTATTTTTGATGTAGTTAATTCCATTTATGTTTCCTAAATTGATTTAGCATAAAGATTCTATACCTACCTTTACCTTAGATATTTCCTAGTGCATATAGCCCATAGGACACCACCCCTAGTTTGACAAATTAAAAGTGATCTTAGAAAACTATGGTTTAATAAAACCCATTGGCATCATTTCTAGGGATCATAGTGTTTCTAGAAACCATTTAAAATTGTTGGAGAATATTACAATATTTGGTACATGCTAATGTACCTCCTTGTTACAATCTTGTAAATATTACATTAAGGTTGTACCCTAGATTAGAGAGTGATTAAATATTTTATGTAATGTAATAATTTGTAGGAAATGCACAAGTGTCATGTGTGCAAGTTTTTTGTGTGTAGATGTGCACAAGTGTCTCATATGTAAGTGTGCACAAGTGTTCTTAGATTAGGAAGTGTTATGTGAAGAGTCATGTCCAAGTGTGCATACAAGATAGAGTCATGTGTATGCAAGTGTCAAGTAGAAAATCCAAGAGTCGTGAGAATTGGCACAAGGTGAAGGAAGAGTCAAGTAACCAAAGATTCATTCTTTTATGGCTATATATTACTCCATAGTGTACATCGCTTATAGAACTTATGGAGCCTAAATATATTACATTGTTTACATAGTGAGGATTGTCATTGTATGAGAGTTTCATGATACATTTATAAGACAAAGAGGAGTAATAAAGTTTGCATACATTTGAGCAACTAATATTGTAATTCTTATTATATTGTATGATTCAGGCTATTTATACATTCATATTGTTGCTTATTAATGAATGTTATTTAATATATTATTAGCCTTGATTTACATATTAGTTGGCTCATATTATTCTGTTTACATTATTATCTTGATCTTACTATATTGCAGCTATCATATATTTGATCCTATGAAAATTATCTTATGAGTTTCATATTGATATTAAGGTTTCAAAAACCATCAAAAACTTGTTGAACATCCAATATTGCAAAATTTTATTCATTTAGAAAATTAATTAGTCATAGAAGGTAGTATACCTCCGTAGTGGTCATTATTTATATGTGTTCACTAGGATATATTAAATCCAATATTATAAACCAAGATACCTAGTGCCCTTATTTGTGCTTATGCCAATATGAGACTAATTAGTTAAAACTGAGTGAAACTAGTGGTGTTGAGAAGGAAAGGTAGAGGTGATTAGAAAAAAATTTATTTGATAAGATAGAATGTATGAATAGACATAGTGATAAGAAGGAGAGGTTTATTGAAAAGAACCTCCAACAAGCCATAGGGTCACAACAATTATATCTAGAGGTTGCACAAGAGTTCTCATTACCCGTAGCTATAATTGCAAGTAGTCCATTGTAAGAAGAGGAATAAAATACTAGTATATGATCATCATTAGTCCTAGAATATCTAAGATTCCAAAAATAAGAAGAATCCAATAGTTCTCCACCTCTTCCATACATATTTATGTCTCCCAATAACTTTAGATAAGTTTATAACATTTGCTGGGAAGATAACAATATGGGGGATAGGCAAGGTGAAAATAACAAAAGGAGTGGATAAAGCAATATACACCATGTGGAAACCAGTAATTCTTCTAGGACCTTTACATATCCCATTTAGGTAGACCCCAATACACAAGCCCCTATGAAAAATATTTCTCCATCAAATTTACCTATTTTTAGAGGGACTACAAGAGAAGAACCAAATAAGTTTTTGTTCAAATTTAGTCGTATATCAAACTTATGATTATAAAACCAACAATCATAAACATAAACTATTTCCTTCCACACTCAAGGACTCGACAATGTGATAGTTCATGGGGTTAGCTCCATAATGCATTTATAGTTAGGCTAATATGGAAAAAGTCTTCTTAGATAAATATCAAGATTACTATCATGTCAATTATCATAAAGAATAATTATTTAGGATAAAATAAAATGAGGATGAAATTATTGAAGATTACCTATATAGATTTCTAGTTATTTAGAAAATATTTGGGGAAGTAATGGACCAAGAACTTATTAAAGTAATATTTTTATGAGTATTACAAGATGATTCAAGGCACAACTTGAACCTCATGGTAAAAGGTTATGTGAACAAGCTAGATATTTCTAATATTATTAAATTATGTAGGAATTACTCTCAAATAAGGAGTAGAATATGAAAACACTAAATAGGAAAGAGTATAAATGATATAGAACTATTAGAAGAATTTACTAACTTCAAAATTATTATTCCCCTACACTTGAACACAACATTGGATGAAATGTAAGCTAAAGCTAAGGCCAATAAACCATTGGCCATATATTTTCCAAGGTGTAGGCAAAAACATGCCTTAAAGGAATTCCCTCTTAATAAAATCAATATTTGTAACATCTATGAGAAAAGTTATTTTCCCTTAATCAAAGATCATTGTGGGCATAGAATCCATGGGATATGCCCCTAAAACAACAAAAATGGGGCTAGTACCCCTAATATCCATCTACAAAATAGAATAATAAAGTATGGTTTAATCCACAATGGATGCAACAAATGCCTAATCAATCATGGTCAAATCAGAACCATAAATATTTAGAACCATCCCAATCCAATCAACCTTATGGGGGACAACAATGGCTTCAAATTCAACAAGTATTGCTACCAAGATCCATTGGTTCTTCCCAAATATTACAATCACAATGACCAAAGCAACCTCCACTACTATCTCAACTTGTGGCCAATCCAAATAATAATAGGTAGGAATCCCTTGTCTACAATACGAAATATAATGACATAGTTAATATCAATGCTATCAACTATGATAATGTGCAAATTAATTTATGAAAGGTATTTCTAGATCTAGAGCCTCTTAAAATAGAATAATTTCAAGAGGAAAGACAAACTACCACACCAAATCATAAGCCAATAAATAAAGAAGAATAAAATCTTTCAAAAAATATACCTTTAGAAATTCATTGGGTACCATATCCTAAAATATTGGAACCTATAGAAGAGAATTTTGAGGAATTTAATCAATTAATAGACCTAAAATAATTAACCATAACAATTCCATTACTCCAAGCAATCAAGGATGTACCAATTTTCAACAAGGTTATCCAACATATGTGCATTAAGAAGCCTAGGAGATAATGAAAGGCTTATCCAAAAATAATACAAGTGGATGGAAAATTCGTTGACCTCTTAGTAGTAAATATCATTACACCTAAATATGAAGATACCAAAAATATTGTCATTATTTTTTCCATCGATGCAACACAATATCTAATGTATTGGTTGACTTAGGAGTAGTTGTAAATGTCATGACTACTAAAATTATGAATCAATTTTCCTTGACCAATATGCAACATACTTCTACTATACTTCAGCTATCTGATCAATCTATAGCTCAACCTGAAGGAATAGTAGATATGTTGATAACCATAGAATCATGGGAATATCATGTAGATTTTATGATTCTTCAACCAAGGACCAAGATGAGCGTTTATCCATTAATCCTTGGATGATCTTGGTTGGCTATGAATACTATGTTCATAGATTATCATTCAAGGGAAATGACTATCTTCAATGGATTGAATACCAAAAATATTTCTTAGTACCCTCTAGCTAGACCTTTTTTGGATTTCTCTAGACATCTATGGGTGGACAAACTTGGTGAACAAAATAATATCTCACCTAGCTATGGTCATAGTAAAAGAGCATGCAAAATAGTTAGATCCATTAAAAGGAGCTCTCTTTGAAGATGAAACTATCTTGTTAGAATCTTCAAATAAATCTTGCTTAGATGATGAGGGAACAATAGTCCACAGATTCCTATGAAAATATGAGGATGAAATATCTAAACCTTTTTCATTGGTGTCACTACAATATTGTCCATTTACTTTGACACACAAAAAACAAAGGTATCTCCTCTCATATTTTAAATATCCTTTAACAAATAGCATTCCTACATGGGTTACTTTTAATAAAAACACCATAATTTTTTGTTCCCTACTACACCACCATTGTCCTTTAAACTCATTGGTAAGTAAAGGAGTTAACTTGATGTAACCAGACACCAATCAAATAGGATTACAATCTAGAATTTTTTTTAATATCAATAGTTGGTTGTTAGACACAAATAAATCTAACCTATTTGATGTTTTAAGTTGACATGTTAATGCATTTGCATGGGACTATAATGATATGAAAGGAATCCACCCCAACATATGCACTCATAGAATCTATGCCACTGAGAAGAAACCTATCCACCAACCCCATAGGAGGATAAATATTACTTTGAGGTATATCATAAATATAGAGGTTGAGAAGCTATTAGATGTTGGATTTATCTATCCAATATTTGATAGCCAATGGGTCTCACCAATGGTGATTGTTCCTCAAAAAAATAGAAAAATATGAGTGTGTTTTGACTACAAAGAGCTTAACAAAGCCACATAAAAGACCTTTTTTTATTACTTTTTATAGACCAAGTACTCAATACCCTCTCTAGGAATAAATACTTTTATTTCCTAGATGATTTTAGTGGTTACAACTAGATATAGGTGGCACAACGAGATTAAGATAACAACCACTTTCATGTGCCCCTAGGGATAATTTGCTTATAGAGTCTTACCATTTGAATTATGCAATGCTCTCATGACTTTTCAGTGGGTAGTTCTTGCTAATTTTGTAGATCTTACTAATGAATGCATTGAGGTGTCTATGGATGACTTCATAGTATATGACTTCATAACTTGGATTGAGTTCTTACCCAATGCAAAACCCATAATCTATCTCTAATTACATAAGTCTAGTGGTATATTCCATAACTAGAATTTTTTTCCAAGTTAATACCTATCTATCTAAGCAACAAAAAGTGTTTAATTATTATGGATGAAGAAATCATATTATGACATCATATCTCATCTATAGGCATAAAAGTGGGTCCTACAAAAATAGAAGTCATAAGTTAGTTGCCTCCACCCTAGACTCGGATGGATGTTAGGAGCTTCTTAGGACATGCTAGTTATTACAAATGATTTTTTGAAAACTTAAGCAAACTCGTTGTTCCATTATTCACCCTCCTTACCAATAACATTAATTTTAAGTGGGTCAAAGAATATCAAATTGTATTCAAATCCATCAAGAAGAAGTTGACATTTCACATTCATTTTGACACTTCCAGCACCTCAATAGGACCTGATCGAAAGCTTCCATTTCATATTCATTTTGACACTTCCAACACCTCAATAGGTGTAATCCTTGCTCAATAAGATAAATAAAATGGGAAAATTTATGTTATTTACTATATTAGTAAAAAATTAACAAGTGCTAAAAATAACTACACCATGACTGAAAGAGTTTTTGGAAGTAGTCTATGCAATCAATAAGTTTTATCACTATATCATAGAATACCCTATATATGTGCATACTGACCACTCTACAATCAAATACTTAATGAACAAGCCAATGGTAAGAATATGAATGGTCATATGGCTATTGCTACTATAATAATTCAATATCACTATTGTAGATATACCCAGTAGAGCAAATATAATTGCTGAATTTTTATCAATATTAAACACTACCAGAGAAAAAGAACCAAACGATGATTATTTTTCCAATGAACATTTTTTTGTAATATCAGCACATTCTCCATGGTTTGTAGATATTACTAACTATTTGGTATCTAGTAAGATTCCTTCCCACCTTACAAAAAAAGAAAGATACCAATTAGTTCAACAAAGTTTATCATCTCAATGGATAAAAGGATTATTGTTTAAATATGAACCTAATCATGTTTTGCAAAGGTGTGTGAGGGAATATGAATTCTATGACATCCTTTGGACATGTCATGATGAACCTTCTAGAGGACACTACTCAATAAAATAAATTACACAAAATATCCTAAGAACTGGATATTACTAGCCTTCACTTCACAAAGATGTGAAGAAATATGTTTCCCACTGTGATCAATGTCAATGAATGGGGAAACCTACTACACAAATGAGATGCCTCTTCAACCTCAAATAGTTTTAGAACCATTTAAAAACTAGTGCATAAACTTTGTATGAGCCATAAATCGACCATCATAGGAAAAAAAACATCCTAGTATGCACTAACTATGTGACTAAGTGGACTGAAGTAATTGCTCTTCATTATGTCTGTGAGGACAAAGTGGCTGACTTTTCATATGAGCAAATATTTCAATGCTTTGATGACCCTCATAACATTGTGTTGGATCAAGGACATCAATTCACATCAAAATTTATTCATTCACTTAAGGAACATTATCAAGTCAAACATAAAAATTCTTCACCCTATCACCAGCAGGCCAACGGTCAAGTAGAAGTTACTAATAGAGAACTATAAAACATTTTAACAAAGATAATAACTTCACATAGAAAATATTGGGCCAATAGATTTTTAGAAGTTGTGTAGGTTTATAATGTTCCTTGGAAATCCACAACTAGATTCATCCCTTTATGGATTATTTTATGGAAAGAAACCCATTTTACCTATTGAATTAGAATTACAAACATTGTGCACTACACTTGATGTTGGTATTGAGTTGTCATAGGTACAACAAAAAAGAGTTGTGTATCCTACTACACTTGATAATTTACAAAGGGATTCCCTTTACTATATTTATATTATCCAATAATAATTAAACACATGGCATGATAGACACATCAAAAGCAATTAGTACAAACCAAGTGATTGTGCATTGTTGTTCAATTCTCGCTACCTTGACTTCAAAAGTAAACTTTACACTCAAGGGCTAGGACCATATGAGATTAACCAAGTTTTTGATAATGGCATCATGTCACTAGTGCCTATCAATGGCTTGAGGTGAAATATGGTGGTAAATAGATATTGCTTGAAGCTATACCATAAACCAATGTCAAAACAAGATTTCTCTACTTGTTTTCATAGTTTGATATGGATATTATGGGATAAAACCTCTTCTCCCATGAAGAATGAAGTGTGATTGTGTCCTTATATATTGAAAAACAAATGAAAAATTAAAAAAATATAAAAAAAAATTAGATCTAATGGTGAAAACCTATTTAGGGGTGCCATTGGGCCAATACTAGTATGAAAATTAGTTTTCAACGTACTAGTCTTGTAAATAATAAAACTTGGTTGTGAAAATCCCTTGTGGACGTAGCCAAGATAGAAGTAGATTGAAAATCATAAATGGTGGTCTCTTTTATGAATAAAAATTAAAAAATATATATGTATTTTGGTGTGCACCCTTGTGTATTTCTTCTAGTTTATTTTTTTTAACCTTGAAATTTATCTTGGCTTAATCACAGGTCCCTACCCTTTTCAAGGCATCATGGTTGATCTCTTCTAAAGAGGTATGCATCTTATTTTTTTTGCTTTGTTTAGTCTCATAAATTTTGCATAGTTTTAGAAATGTCTATGGTGCATAAAGGGAGGTTTAAAAAGGGACCATAGTGGATTGGAGTTGGTTTGCATAGCACAAGGATTTTTTGGTGCCTTTTGGTTGAGTGCTAGACTTTTCTAGGAGTTATTAGAAGGATTATAGGTAACCACCATGTTTCTCAATGCTATACAAGAGTTTTCAAACATAGAATAGTTAAATATTCCATGTGGCAAAAGTCTAGTTGAAAATACAACTATGTTCAGGGTGATCAATCCTTACCTACACGACACCACAACTCCTAATCCTCACTTAGGCAGCATGGACTATACCTCCAAGTGTCCGTACCTGCACAAGCCAGCAAATAGACAAGCCAAACAATATTTGTATTTATATAGCAGAAGCAAGCAACACAAGGTTAGCACAATATCATAATGCACAAGATAGACATCCACACAATGGCCAACACAAGAGTTGCAAGTAGCAAAAGCTTTATTTATATTGGATATGCCATCAAACGGATTATAATGCAAAATGGCACAACGACCTGGCACTATCGGCCCAGTTATAAAATAAGTGGCTCAAAGGCACACACTCTCTGACCGCCCAACACTCGTAGCTCAGAATGTTGAACATCTCTGGATACTATGCCTGGTGAGTCTCGATACGCATCCACTCATACCACTCACAATATCGGACAGCTCCCTCCACCTCACTCAACAACTCATGGCAATTTCACAACAGCACTTGGCAACACACAAAATTGACAATGAGCTTGGCAGGAGTAATGGACGTGGGGAGCAACTTGCAAGAGACTCAAGTTTCTCATATTCTCCCCCACTTAAGTGGGCGACGCCCTCGTCGCCAGTAATAGGTCCCTCTAAACATTTGGTCTATAGCCCTCTGAACATTAGGTCCCACACTGAACACTTTGGTACCTCCCACCTTAGGGAAAGAATCTTTGAGCTCTAATAGGCGTAAAGTGGGTCTACAACCCTCTTCTTAAGGAAGGCGTGCAACTTCTTTCTAGCACTCCACAAGGTTTCTTCTCATTCCCAGTTGTCGGATTCTTAACCCTTCCAACTAACTAAGAATTCCCTGTGTTGTCTGTTACCCCATCCAATTGTCTTCATATCCCAAATTTGCTCCACCTCCCATACATGCTTATCAATCACATTCATAGGGGGTCAACTCGGCTCACTTCTCTTTGGCTCAGCCTCATCAGCATAAAATTGTCATAGTTGACTCACATGGAAGGTCGGATGAACTTTCATGTGTGATGGTAACTCCAGTCGATAGGCAACTTTGCCCGCTCTAGCCACTATCCTGTACGGTCCATCATAACGGCGGATCAAGGCCTTGGACTTGCCCTTCATGGCTTTGAACACTTCAGGTTCCTTCCTTAACAAGAATTTATCCCCAACATTGAACTCCATGGACCGTCGACTTAAATCTACAAAATTCTTCATTCTTTCAGCTGCTTTCAACAGATGAAGTCTTGCCAGGTCCACCTTTTCTTGCCACTGCTTCATGTAGTCGGTAGCTGATGCGCACCCCTTTAGGTACCCTCCAAGCACTGTATGGTGATGAGGCCAGGAATTGCCTCATCCATGAACACTCTTTGATACATTTTTGACTATTTGACTTACCCTTTTTACTATGATTTTTATGTTAATTATGGAAAAATACATTATATAATGATTTTTGCCAATTCTGGAATGACAAAGAACATATGCTCTATTTTACTGTTTTTACTGCAATTTCACCTGTTTTTTAGTTAATTAATAGTGTTATAGCAATTTAGAACTTGTTTGAATATCTAATGCTTGGTAATATTGTGTTCCTTTGGTTAAACTAATTCAAATGGAAAAGGGTGCCAAGAATTTGTCCACTGTAGCTGACTATGCAGGAAAACAGGCTGTAACTGTGATAGTTCCAGCCAGCTGTACATATACAGCAGGGCTTGGAATTAGTCACTCCAACACATGCCATTGATGCAAAAGGGTGTGCAAGAGAGTGGAGAATTCAACACGTTACTTCCTACGTGTTTGGACCACATATTAACAACAAATGGTCACCTGCCTGTTGTTTCGGAGCAGTGCAAGAATAAGCAGCGCATGAATAGGGAATAGCGCAGGAACAACTGAAGATGGTTAAAAAGTGATAAATCGATGGAGGAAAGTATTGGAAATTGACCAAGAGGTTGTTCCAACTCATATTAACATGATTTCCTCAACAGATGCATCCCAGCAATAATGAATGGATGAATTTTGGAAAAAGTAAAACCTACAATCTAGGAAACAATTATGTAATTAGTTGTAAATCTCTGCAAAGCAGTAACCAAACATATCAGTGTTATATTATAAATAATAAAGCTCCTATATGGTCGAGCATATATATATATAGATGGACATATAGACATATAGGCATTAGAATACCGAACTTAGCATAGAGTAAAGTTTTCCTGTAGCAGAACAATAATTTGTAGGTTTTTCCTACATTACTGTAATGCATTTTCAGATTGAATAAAAATGTGCAATCTTCAGTTTTCAATTGGCATGTTGAAGTTGATGAGTAACAGCTAAATTCTCTTAGCATAACTCCTCACCTTCTTCTGGTTCTGGAAGTAAGGGCCACTTGTAGGCCAGAGGAAGGCAGTTCCTGACAGAATTTCTTGTTGAATTCTTGCTGCAACAGGTTAGCAGAATTCTACCAGTTTTCATTTCTTTAGTAGTTTTCAATACAGATTTCAATAGTGGATAGCATTTCCTTGTATTTACAGTAATTCCTAGATATTTTGTCATCTTACAATTTTACAGTCATTATTGATTCAATTTTGCATTACACAGCAATTTCCAGATATCTTGTCATTTTGCAATTTGGTAGTTTTTGTTGATTCAATTTTGCAGTAGATGAAATTCTATTTTGATATTATCTAGTTGATTTACTTTCATGCAAGAATGTGTGTGTTTTAAATTCTGTACTTTATTTTTTTGTCATTTCAATTTAGCAACATTTCCTTTTCTGCAATTTTCAGATTCTGTCATTATGTTTCTGCAAAAGTAAATAGGAGTTAATTTCAATTCTTAAGAGTTAAAGGTCACAACAAAACCCCCAAATGCTAATCGGTCCACTAATAAAACCTGTTCTTGGATAAACTGAACCTGCAAATGTAACACCTCCTATCGTATACAGCCTTTGGACACCACCCTAGATTGACACACATAAGGATTAAATGATGAATGATCAATGACCCTCATCATTTTTGGTGTCGTTGTTGGGGAACAATCGGTGTTGTTAGGAAAAGTGACACAGGTCAAGAATTGTGTTACAATTTTTTAAATATTGTATTTCAGTTTATTTATTAAATAGGCATGAATGCATAGGCTAAGAGACGAAAGAGGGAGGTTTATCAGAACTAGTTCTGAACCACCAAGGCGTTCTTCATGATCAGATGAAGAATTGCCAGAGCAAAAAATACCTTCTTTACCAACTGAAGCTTTGGACAGATTAGAACAAGAACTTTTGGCAGCACTTTCTGCTAAACATTCCCTTAAGACTGAACCATCCACATCAAACTCAAATAAAATAACTATGGTAGCAGCACCACCACCAGATGGGTATGCTGATGATCCTCCAAGGACTTTTGAATATCCCATCCGGTTGGATCCAGCTCTAGATGCTCCCATGAAAACTATTTCTCCATCCATATTGCCAATTTTTAGGGGAACTATTTCAGAAGATCCTGATTAGTTTCTGTTTGAATTCAAAGTGTTATGTCAGACTTATGACTACATAAATGATAATCAGAAATTGAAACTATTTCCTTCTATGCTTAAGGATGCTACTCTTCGATGGTTTATGAGTAATCTTGAACCTAATTTAATTCGTACTTGGGATGACATGGAGACTGTATTCTTACATAAATATCAATATTACTGTCGAGTACGAAACAAAAAAGATGAGTTGTTTCGGATCAAGCAAGAAGAAGATGAGAGTTTAGAGGATTACCTTGATCGCTTTGCCTTTGTCCAAAAGAGATTTGGTCCTGTAGAACCTGATTTCTTAAAGCCTATCTTCTTAAGAGGATTGCAGGATGAATCTAGGGAAGTGTTAGATTTAATGGGAAAAGGAGACATAGATCAACTTGACCTTGAAGATATTGTGGAGTTATGTAGAAACTATTACCGTACTCACCATTGGAGAAAGAAAATGAATGCTAGCAATAATGGCATAAAGGAGTTGATGGAGGAAATGGCTAATTTAAAAACTAATATCCTTTTTCAACTCAATTCTGCATTAGGTGAGAGAAACATAAAATCCAATCCTACACCACCTTTGGCAATTTATTGCCCGAGATGCAGGAATAAGCATACCTTGCAGCATTGCCCTTTAAACAAAACTTATATTTGTAGAATTTGTTCCAAGGAAAATTCAACAGATAGATGTCCTTTGTTGCCTCATCTAAAATCTTTCTTAGGCACCCAAACATAAGAACTTAATGCTATTGGGCAGAGATTCGGTGGTGGCTATACACAATATCCCAATGCTCCTCAATTTCCAAACTGGGGACAATCTCCTTGGAATATGAACATGCCATGGGGACATGCATAATTCCCTGCACAACCTTAGAACCAACCTTGGATAGCTCCTCCAAATTGGTCACATCTTGGATGGATGAACCCACCCTGGAATGCAACTCATCCACAGTGGACACAGCAAGGACAAATATGGGGACAACAATATCCACCATATCAAGGACAAAAAAGGTATCAAGGGCAAGCTCAAAACTTGTTGCTAGCTCCTAATCCAAATTTTTAGGGAAGAACACAACATCAACAAACACAACCATTGAAACAACCTCCACTCCCAACTCAGCCTGTGACTAACCCAAATAATACTAGACAAACAGCCCTTGTTTATGAGGCTGAGTCTAAAGATTTTGCTACAATTCATGTACTTGACTGTAGTAACATCTAGCTACGTTCAGGGAAGATTTTACCTGAACCTGTTCCACCCACCATTGAAGAAATAAGTGATAAATAAGAACCTCCAAAATAGGAGACAGTGCAACAAAATCAAAAAGAAGAAGTAATAGAAAAAATGTAGGAATCTTCTCCAGTAGCATTACCATACCCTAAAAGGTTTGATCATATTGATACTGCCCCTGAAACAGAATTAGTAACAAAACTTTAAAAGATGTCAATTTCTCTCCCTTTGTTGCAGGCAATAAGGGATGTGCCTTCACTAAAAAAAACTATTCAGGAGTTATGTATCAAGAAACCTGGTAAAAAGAAGGCCTTTCTTAAAACCGTTCAAGTAGAAGGAAAATTACCTAATTTATTGTTCGAGAAACTAGTTCCTCCCAAATATAGTGACCCCGATAGTCCAATAGTTACAATTACTATTGGATTAATGCAAATTACTAATGTGCTAATTGATCTTGGAGCTGCAATTAATGTTATGACTAAGGACACAATGCAAAAATTGTAGCTCAAGAATCTCAGTCCTACTACCACAGTTTTGGAAATGGTAGATAGGTCAGTTGCTAAACCTGAAGGGATCCTAGAATATGTAGCCATTGAAGTCTCTTCTTGGGAATATCCTATAGACTTCTTAGTGTTATAGCCTAGAAAATCAGTCAATGGATACCTATTATTCTAGGATGACCTTGATTGTGTACTGCAGCTGCTTTTATAGACTGCAGGTCAGGGGAAATGACCATTTCTAATGGTGTTGACCTAAAGAAAATTTATTTGTATCCACCTGCTCAACCTTCAACTAAATTTTTTGGACAAATTTGGTATCCTGAATCTGATGAAGAACATGAAACCATTGCCACTTTGGCTACAGTTGTAGTTAAAGAACATAATGAGGAAATCACTACACCTAAGAGAGAAATATTCAAGAATGAAACTGTCCTAATTGAAACATTACAATTGGAAGGACTAACTGATGATCAAACTCTTGTTCATCGATTGTTGTGGCAAGAGGAGGAACAAAATTCAGAACTTCTGTCATCTATGCCTAATTAAGAAAGATCATTCATTCTACCATATGGATGGCATCATCATCTCCTTAACACCTTCAAATGTCCTCTGATTCCACCAGGTATCATTTTTAAGACAGATTCTAGAGTATTTCATACTCTACAGCCACATCATTGTCCATTAAATACGTTAATCAATAACTATGCAGTAGCTAGTTCTATCTATCCAAGGATCAAACAAATTGAAATCCAGCCAGGTAAATTTCTGAACATTAATAGCTGGCTAATTGAGGACCAGGAAACTAAATTATTTGTAGTCTTACAAAGACATGTTCAAACTTTTGCATGGAATTATAAAGACATGACTGGCATTCATCCTGAGGTATGTACACATAGGATATACACAGAAAATGTAAAACCAGTAAGGCAACCTCAAAGACGCTTGAATCCTGCTCTAAAGGAAATTGTGAAAGAGGAAATTGAAAAACTCTTAGATGTTGGATTCATTTATCCAATTTCAAACAGTAAGTGGGTTTCACCACTGGTCATTGTTCCAAAGAAAAATGGTAAAATGAGAGTATGTGTGGATTATAGGGAGTTAAATAAGGCCACACATAAGGATCATTTCCCATTACCATTCATAGACCAAGTATTGGATACCCTTGCTGGGAAGAAATTTTTATGTTTTCTTGATGGGTTCAACGGGTATAACCAGATACAAGTTGCACCAGAAGATTAGGAAAATACTACCTTTACATGTCCTTGGGGAACCTTTGCTTACAGGGTTTTACCCTTTGGTTTATGTAATGCTCCAGCAACATTTTAGAGAGTTATTTTAGCAATTTTTTCTGATTTAACAAATGAAAGTGTTGAAATTTATATGGATGATTTCACGGTGTTTGGAAATATTTTTGAATATGCATTAGAACAACTTGAAAAAGTGTTGATTCACTGTAAAACATACCACCTCTCTCTGAATCCTGAGAAATGCTTCTTAATGATGGAGGAAGGAATTGTCCTTGGACATCATATCTCTTGTTTTGGAATCAAAGTTGATCCTAAGAAGGTTGAAGTCATAAAAAACCTCCCTCCTCCACAAACTCAAACTGATGTACGCAATTTCTTAGGGCACATTGGTTTTTATCGTAGATTCATTGCTAACTTCGATACTATAGCAAATCCTATGTTTGCTCTACTCATGAAGGATTCTAAATTTGTTTGGTCTTCTGAATGTCAAACTTCTTTTGAAGACTTAAAAGAAAAATTAACCACTCCACCTGTATTAAGAGGTCCTAATTGGGAGTTACCTTTTCATATTCAAACTGATGCTTCCAATACTGCTATTGGAGTTGTGTTAGGACAGATTGAAAATGGGGAACATTATGCTATTTACTATATCAGTAAAAACTTGATAGGATCCGAGAAAAACTACACTACCACTGAAAAAGAATTATTGGTTGTAATCTATGCTATTAACAAATTCTGACACTATATCACAGGGTACCAAGTATTCATCCATACATATCATACTGCAATCAAATATTTGATGAATAAACCATTTGTTAGTGCAAGAATTATTCGTTGGTTGATTCTGTTGCAAGAATTTGATGTTACCATAGTAAACAAGCCTGGGAAATCTAATGTAGTTGCAGATTTCTTGTCAAGAATACCAAATGCAGATACAGGGGAAGTGGTGGAAGATACCTTTCCAGATGAAAAGTTGTTTTCTATCTCTGTACAATCTCCATGGTTTGTAGACATAGCTAATTACTTAGCTACAGGGAATATTCCTCTTCACTTTACCCCTAAAAAAAGAAGCAGTTAATCAAGCAAATTTCTTTTCAATGGATAGAGGGCTTACCATTTAAGTGCAGTCCTGATCATGTTTTACGTAGGTGTATCCGCCAGGATGAAGTATATGATATCCTACGGGCATGCCATGATGAACCATCAGGAGGGCATTATTCAGTCAAAAGCACTATTCACAAAATCTTGGGAACCGGATATTATTGGCCATCCTTGCATAAAGATGTAAAGAGGTACATTAGACATTGTGATGTCTGCCGGAGAATGGGAAAACCTACCTTTACTAATGAAATGCCATTACAACCTCAAATAGGAACAGAACCATTTGAAATATGCGGTTTAGATTTTGTAGGACCCATTAATCCTCCTTCCCAAGGCAAAGTGCATATCTTAGTATGTACTGATTATGTTACCAAATGGGTAGAAGCTCGTGCTTTTAAACATGCTAGAGAAGAAAAAGTTGCTGATTTTCTGTATTCACAGATTTTTCTGCATTTTGGAGCCCCACAATCTATCACCACAGATCATGGACCCAAATTTACTTCCAAAATTATTGAAGCCTTCACTCACCTCTATCAAGTCAAACACAAAAAATCCTCACCTTATCATCCACAAGCCAATGGCCAAGTTGAAGTGACCAATAGGGAATTAGAACGAATTCTGACCAAAACCGTAACAGTCCATAAAAGAAATTGGCTAGACAAATTACCAGAAGTTATTTGGGCTTATAATACCACTTGGAAATCTACCACTAGATTTATGCCCTATGAATTGGTCTATGGAAAAAAACCGCTTTTGCCTATTGAGTTTGAATTACTAACTCTTCAAACTTCTTTGGAAGTAGGTATTGATCTTTCATAGGCACAAGAAGATCATTTTCTGCAACTTAATGCATTGGATGAACTATGCATGGATGCACTACATCAGACGGAGATAATCCAAGCACAACGGAATATATGGCATGATAGTCACATCAAGCAGCAGAAATTTCAACAAGGTGACTGGGCCTTGTTGTTTGATTCACAATACAAGGATTTCCCTAGAAAGTTGCAGACCATATGGCTTGGACCATATCAAATTGAGGAAGTGTTTGACAATGGAGTTGTTCGTCTTACACCTATTGATGACTCACAACGCAAGTTGGTAGTGAATGGACATCGTTTTCGTATGTACCACAGACCATACAACAGGGCAGAATTTCTCAAGCAAGTGGAAAGTTTGGATGTACACATTTGGGAAGAAAACACTTCTTCCATACTGAATTCAGAAAATTGACACAAGTTTTAAAAAAAAATAATAATAATAATTCAGGAAGTGAAAACCTCTTTGAGGCACTCCTCAGTTGGGTTTACATGAAAAACGTTTTTCCAGCATGTTTACCTAGTTGGTTTCACTATCATTGTTCGGTCTTGTCTCATGACCGTGGTTTCGTCTATTTTCAGATTGCACCTACCATAGTTTCAAGATTGATTAGCTGGAAATCTCAGCAGGAGCACCTCGAAATGTAGATAAAATGGTTATAACAGGTATGTGTATTTTTCATTCTCTGAATAATGTAAATCATTAGTATATAGTGTATATATCTGTGATTAGTATAAAAGCATATAAAAAGGGGGAATCAAAAATGGAAAGTCCTTGTCAGTAATGCCTCTGCCTAATTCTGCTCTAGAATGAAAAAAAAAATAGAAGTGCACTGGAATCAAAAAGGGAAGCGCAGGAATAACCTGTTATATTCCAAAGCGCAGGAATAATCCATAAAGCGCAAGAATAAACTATTTCTATCCTAGAGCACAGGAATGATTTAACAAGCATAGGAATAAATTGTTTATATCCCAGAGCGTGGGAATGAAATCACTAAGCGCAGGAATGAAATTATGTGTAAAAATTGTTTATGACATGTGGTGTGCGGTGAGTTAATTAGTTTAGAAGGAAAAATACAGGTCACAGACTCACGGTTGCATGTGACAGCTGGTGTCCATAACGAAAATGAGTGAAGTTATGGGTGATAACTTCACATGCGCTACCACATCATTATGCTACAAGTTTCGAAGCAGTTCTTGCACTGCTATTATTCTTGCTACGACGATTGAAACCCTAAACCAGACGCACGCTCATATTGTCTGCCAATTGACAAAAACTACAGAACAAAAGGCAGGAAATTATGCCATGGGGGAAAAGAAAATTAGAGTCGAACCTAAAAATGTTAGCTACCTAGAAAGTGACCCTGCATCCCTGCAAATATTTTTTGATAGAGGATTTCTACCATTCTTGCAAAAATTTGACGGCTATTCCGAGGGCTTGGCAGCATAATTTGCACGCACCTTCCGCAACAATCGGGTGCACATTAACGGGATGACTATCTAGGTAACTCCCGAAATACTCAGCCAAGTCACTAAATTACCTCTTCAAGGCTTGCAGATTATAAAAACTGGCGAAATATTTTAAATGACCTAGTTAATCAGTTTAAGAAAGAAGGGGATGGAGAAATTGAGTTTTTAATGCATAGAAATGTTTGTAAGGGGGTAAAAAGACTTAGTTTACCAGTCCCTTGGAACGAAGTTGCAATGTGGGTTATGAGGTACATCACTTGTGATGGCCAATTTCCTATTGTATCTGGCCCGCACCTTCGTATCCTCAACCATCTGTGCCATGGAGCAGATAAACCAGAATGTAGGGTTAATGTGCCCTTATACCTTTTTCAAGAGTTAAAGGCTATGGCTAGCAAATACCAAGTAGGGAAGCAAAGCCCTAAGCACCATGGGCTCATCAAAATGATTTGTCAGTATCACTTTAGGGGCAACCCTAGAAATTTTGACTGCTTCTTTGCCCCTTGGGTAGAAACAAATGACTCTAATCCTGCATTAGAGGAAGGGGAAGTAGAGGAAGAGGAAGCAGAGGAATAATCTGCAAGAAAACCTAGTATAGAACCTTCTGAAATTAGAATTTCCCCCTCTCTAGATGGCCCCCCATCTTCACGAACTCAGAAACATCAAGCGTCCA
This sequence comes from Wollemia nobilis, assembly GCA_028583015.1. Taxonomy (NCBI): domain Eukaryota; kingdom Viridiplantae; phylum Streptophyta; class Pinopsida; order Araucariales; family Araucariaceae; genus Wollemia; species Wollemia nobilis. The sequence goes on along the minus strand of JAQPPZ010001056.1, from coordinate 4,023,615 downwards.
CATCTGGTTCTCAATCAAAAAGAAAAAGGGTAACATTTGCAGATACGGTACAATCCAACAGAGAAATTGGAAGTGCAAGTGAACATGCATCTGCTCCATAATCTACTCCTGAAACAATAACAACATCTGCAGTTGCTCCAGAACATCCACAACCTACACCTGTTAAGAAGTATCTAGGGTCTACAGGGTTAAGAAGGTCTTCTAGACTTCAAAAAACTAAAACCCTACCAAAAGATATCATAGACCCAAATGAAGGAAAAACCAGAATAGAAGATGCACAGGAACTAAATGTTGAAATAGAAATGACAGACACAGGGATACAGACAATGGAACTGGATACAACTATGGATGAAACTTCAATAAGCCCTGTATGTCCTTTAGTTGATTATACTGACTCTGATTCTGAGGAGCAGTTAAAATTTGATTCTGAACTAGTTAAGGATGATGTGCATGTTTTAATGCATGATGATTTTGAGCAATATTCTGAGTCTGAGTCTAAAGAGGAAATTGATATCCACACTCAATTGCATGTTGCAAAGAGTGTTATTAAAACCCAGACCCATTGGATTGAGCAAGCTGAAGAGACCATAAAACAAAAAGATCAACAAATTGATCTACTTCAGCAAAAAATTCAAAATTTGTAGAACCAGTTGTATCAACTAGAATATCAGTCTACAGAGTTACCAAAAGCATCACAGGATGAATGGGCCCAGATTCTCTTAGATTTAGTTGAACATTCTGAGGCAAACATAGCACCTGCATAGAGATCACCTGACAGAGAGGAAGTAGGAATGGCAATGTCGATGATGAGAGTCCATCAAGAATTCTGCTGACAAATGATACTGCACTTCAGCAAGAAACATAGACACCTTCTATAGAGGAACAAGAAGCTACAGCACAATATCAGGTATCCACACCCTCTCCTATCATTGCTATTACAACATAACAAGGGACACAAACAGATTTTCCTGTTGTAATACCAACTATGGAAGTTGGTGTACAAGTGAATATAGTGGCACAAATGCAACCTATTGTAAGACCCCCAGACACAGTGCCTTTAACTAGGTACAATGAAGACATGGCATATTGGATGACTCAGTGTCACCAGTTAGAGGGCAAAGTTGCCACTTTAAACTCTAAAGCAGCTAAAGTAGCAGAGAAGGAAACAGAGGTGAATAGGTTAAAAACACAGGTGCAGGATGTATGTCATATTACAGAATATGCAATACAGTGTAGAAGATCACCTCAGTTTTATAGCCTCCTACTCAAGGAGAGATACCTTCATTGGCAAATCATGAGACTTGCTTTTGAGCTGCCTCATCAGTTGAACACTCCTAAAGAATTCATAGAGGCATTTATGCAGAGTCCAACAGAGCAACAAAACCTGTTATGTGAGTTATTCTTTCATAATTCCTTTTTACCCATAGAAAGTATGTTTCTGCCTCACATTTATATAGGTGATTTACAACTTAGAGCTTTCTTGTCCACTCTGCAAAATCATATTTACTAGGACACAAAAAATAAGTTCACCAAGGAATTGGAATCACAGGCTATTTTGCTTATCATACCTGCTCCCCTAAATCATAGAGATTGTACCTCCAAGTGTTCATACCTACACAAGCTAGCAAATAGACAAGCCAAACAATATTTGTATATATATAGTGGAAGCAAGCAACACAAGGTTAGCACAATATCATAATGCACAAGATAGACATCCACACAATGGCCAACACAAGAGTTGCAAGTAGCAAAAGTTTTATTTATATTGGATATGTCGTCAAATGGATTACAATGCAAAATGGCACAATGGCCTGACACTATCGGCCCAGTTACAAAATAAATGGCTCAAAGGCACACACTCTCTAACCGCCCAACACCCGCAACTTGAAATGTTGAATGTCTCCTGATACTATGCCTAGTGAGTCCCGATACGCATCCACTCGTACCACTCACAATCTCGGACAACTCCCTCCACCTCACTCAACAACTCATGGCAATTTCACAACAACACTTGGCAACACACAAAACCGACAATGAGCTTGGCAGGAGCAATGGACATGGGGAGCAACTTGCAGGAGACTCAAGTTTCTCATATTCTCCCCCACTTAAGTGGGTGACGCCCTCGTCGCCAGTAACCAGTCCCTTTGAATATTTGGTCTACAGCCCTCTGAACATCAGGTCCCACACTGAACACTTCAACACCTCCCACCTTATGGAAAGAATCTTTGAGCTCTAATAGGTGTAAAGTGAGTCTACAGCCCTCTTCTCAAGGAAGGTGTGCAACTTCTTTCTAGCACTCCACAAGGCTTCTTCTCATTCCCAGCTATCAGATTCTTCACCCTTCCAACTGACTAAGAATTCCTTGTTTTGTCTGTTACCCCAGCCAACTATCTTCATATCCTAAATTCGCTCCACCTCCCGTACATGCTTATCAATCACATTCACAAGGGGTCGACTCAGCTCACTTCTCTTTGGCTTAGCCTCATCAGCATAAAATTGTCGCAGTTGACTCACATGGAAGGTCGGATGAACCTTCATGTGTGATGGTAACTCCAGTCGATAGGCAACTTTGCCCACTCTAGCCACTATCTTGTACGGTCCATCATAACAGTGGATCAAGGCCTTGGACTTGCACTTCAGGTTCCATCCTTAACAAGAATTTGTCCCCAACATTGAACTCCATGGACCATTGACTTACATCTGCAAAATTCTTCATTCTTTCAGCTACTTTCAACAGATGAAGTCTTGCCAAGTCTACCTTTTCTTGCCACTGCTTCATGTAGTCGATAGCTGATGCGCACCCTTTTAGGTACCCTCCAAGCACTATATGGTGATGAGGCCAGGAATTGCCTCATCCATGAACACTCTTTGATACATTTTTGACTATTTGACTTACCCTTTTTACTATGATTTTTATGTTAATTATGGAAAAATGCATTATATAATGATGTTTGCCAATTCTAGAATGACAAAGTACATATGCTCTATTTTACTGTTTTTCTGCAATTTCACCTATTTTTTAGTTAATTAATAGTGTTATAGCAATTCAAAAATTGTTTGAATATATTATGCTTGGTAATATTGTGTTCCTTTGGTTAAACTAATTCAAATGGAAAAGGGCACCAAGAATTTGTCCACTCGTAGTCGATCGTGCGGAGAAAACAGTCATGAATCGTGACAGTTCCAGCCAGCTATACATATACAGTAGGGCTTGGAATTAGTCACTCCAGCACATGCCATCGATGCAAAAGGGTGTGCAAGAGAGTGGAGAATTCAACACGTTACTTCCTACACATTTGGACCACAGATCAGTAACAAATGGTCACCTGCCTATTATTCCGAAGCAGTGCAGGAATAAGCGACGCAGGAATAGGGAATAGTGCAGAAACAACTGAAGATGGTCAAAAAGTGATAAACCGATGGAGGAAAGTATTGAAAATTGACCAGGAGGTTGTTCCAACTCATATTAATGTGATTTCCTCAATAGATGCAGCCCAGCAATAATGAATGGATGAAGTTTGGACAAAGTAAAACCTATAGTCTAGGAAACAATTATGTAATTAGTTGTAAATCCCTACAAAGCAGTAACCAATCATATCAGTGTTATCTTATAAATAATAAAGCTCCCATATGGTCGATAATATAGATATATAGATGGACATATAGACATATAGGTATTAGAATACCAAACTTAGCATAGAGTAAAGTTTTCCTGTAGCAGAATAGTAATTTGCAGGTTTTTTCTACATTACTGTAATGCATTTTCATATTGAATAAAAAGGTGCAATCTTCAGTTTTCAATTGGCATGTTGAATTTGATGAGTAACAGCTAAATTCTCTTAGCATAACTCCTCACCTTCTTCCGGTTCGGAAGCAAAGGCCACTTGCGAGCCGGAGGAAGGCGATTCTGACAGAATTTCTTGTCTGAATTCTTGTCTGCAGCGAGTTAGCAAAATTGCATCGGTTTTCATTTCTTTAGTAGTTTTCAATACAGATTTCAATAGTGGACAGCATTTCCTTGTATTTACAGCAATTCCCAGATATTTTTTCATCTTGCAGTTTTACAGTCATTATTGATTCAATTTTACATTACACAGCAATTTCCAAACATCTTGTCATTTTGCAATTTGGCAGTTTTGTTGATTCAATTTTGCAGTAGATGAAATTTTATTTTGATATTATCTAGTTGATTTGCTTTCATGCAAGAATGTGTGTGTTTTAAATTTTGTACTTTATTTTTTTGTCATTTCAATTTAGCAACATTTTCTTTTCTATAATTTTCAGATTCTGTCATTCTGTTTTTGCAAAAGTAAATAGGAGTTAATTTCAATTCTTAAGAGTTAAAGGTCACAACAAAACCCCCAAATGCTAACTGATCCATCAATAAAACCTGTTCTTGGATAAACTAAACCTGCAATTGTAACACCTCCTATCGTATACAGCCTCTGGACACTGCCCTAGATTGACACACATAAGGATTAAATGATGAATGATCAACAACCCTCATCATATGGGGCGACAAGGGTTGCTGCCCTGTTGCTAGCTCGAATGGTGAGTGCTTACTAGACCTACTCTTCTGGCTGTTTTAGCAAAACTATGCCATATCAAGTAGATCCGACCAATTCAATTGGTCGCTATGTACAAAGTGTCTTAGATAGGTCTCCAAGATGGCATTGATCCTCTCTGTCTACCCATCTATCTTTGGATGAAATATTGAAGACATCAACAACTTCATACCCATCAGCTTAAACAACCTCTACCAAAATTGACTCATGAAACGAGTGTCTCTGTCCGAAATGATCCTCAAAGGTACCCCCCAATACTTGACCACATTCTTGAAAAATAGCTCTGCGACCATCTCTGCTGGGCATGGGGACAAACAGGTGGTGAACACTGCATACTTTGAAAATCGCTCTACCAATACCATGATGGATGCAAACCCCTTCGATGTGGGTAGACCAGTGATGAAGTCCATACTCACACTGGCCCACGACCTGATTGGAACTGGAAGAGGTTGTAACAAACCACCTGGTAACCGATACACACTTTTATCCTACTGGAAAATAAGACAAGACTGGACATACTCATTGACATCCTTCCTCATCTTCGGCCAGTACATTCCCCTCTCCAACAACGCCAAAGTACATTGCTGACCTGTATGTCCCGCCCATAGAGAATCATGGCATTCCTTTATAAAGTCTCAACGGAGACTCCCCCACTTAGGGACATAGACCCGATCCTAGCTGAACCATAGAATTCCATCTAACATGCTAAACTTGTTCAACCGACCCCTTCGAGTCTCATCTTTCACAGTGTCGACCAACATAGCTGCTTGGGGATCATGAACCAATCCCTCCTTGATCTTTCCCAACAACTCCTATCTAAGTACAATCTTAATTTCACCATGGATAGAAGTTGGGCTCTCTGACGCTATTGTCAACACTACTAACTATTGCTTTCTACTAAGTGCATTCACCACCACATTCTCTTTTCCTATAGTATGCACTATGTCCATATCGAACTCAGCTAGAAAGTCTTGACACCTGGCCTGCTTGCCAGTCAACTTGCTCTGAGTCTGAAAGAAAGTGTTGGACACATTGTCTGTTTTGACCACAAAGTGTGCACCAAGAAGATAGTGTCTCCACGTCCTCAAAAAATGCACTACTCTAGTCATCTCTTTCTCATGCGTAAGATATCTCCTCTCTGCATCATTCAACTTTCTCAACTCAAAAGAAACTGGGTGCCCTTCCTGAATGAGCACTCCCCTAATGGCAAAGTTTGAAGCATCCACATGTACCTCAAACAGCCTACTAAAGTCTACCAGAGCTAACACTGGTGAAGATGTTAGCTTCTCTTTCAACAGCTCAAACGCTGCTTGGTACTTTGATGACCAGTCCCATTTTTTATCCTTATTCAATAAGTTTGTCAAAGGCGATGCCAACTTCAAAAATCTGCTTACAAATCGCCTGTAGAAATTAGTGAGTCCCAAAAATTGGTGTAAACCATGTACATTGCTCGACGACTCCTAATTCCTAATTGCCTCTAACTTCCTCGGGTCTGGCTTGATGTTACCTTGACCAATCACATGCCTGAGAAATTTTACTTCTTGTTGAGCAAAGGTGCACTTCTCTTTCTTTACATACATTTTATGCTCACGTAATAAGTCAAAGACCTCTGCTAAGTGTTTCTTGTGTTCCTCAATGTTCCTTGAATATACCAATATATCATCGAGGTAGACCACCACTGACTTGTCCAATAATGGTCTGAAAATATCATTCATGAGAGTGCAAAACATGGTTGACACATTACACAATCCAAATGGCATCACAAGAAACTCATACGACCCATACTTTGACACACAGGTTGTCTTCTCAACGTCTTCTAGAGAAATTCTCACCTGATAGTACCCTGATCTCAAATCCAGCTTAGTGAACATATTCGCCCCTGCTAGGCGATCAAAATAGTCGTCTATTCATGGAAGCAGATAACTATTTTTGATGGTAAGCTTATTCAATGCTCTATAATCCACACACAAACATAAGCTCCCATCTACTTTCCTCATGAATAGTATCAACGCTCCAAAAGGTGAGCGTGAAGGACGAAGATACCTTGCAGCCAACAACTCTTCCAGATGCTTCTTTAATTTAACCATCTCTAGCCCACTCATCTGGTAAGGAGCCCTTGCTGGAGGTCTCCCCCATGGGGTCAACTCAATTCAATGGTCTATCGCCCTTCTAGGCGATAACTCTTGTGGCAGTTCCTTCAACATCCTATCTTGGTATTGTCTAAGTATTCCCTCTACGGTAGGTGGGATTGGAACCTTCTATTCATCTTCATCCCAACCTCCTACCAATGTAGCAAGCATCATTGGCTGCTTACCCATATTTCTTGATGCTCTTCTCATACTCATTGCACTGCACATCTGCCCCTTTCCCTTTCCTTTCGCTCTCAATGGTTCAACTAGATCCTTCGCCGACTATCTTCATCTAATGGTCCTCATAGTGCATGTCTACCCTAGGTTGAACACAAACAACGACTCCAAATATGGGAAAATAGCTACTCTCTCCGTCTTGAACCACTCCTATCCCAATATCATCTCAAATTCAACCATTCTTAATACTGAGAAGGTGGCTCTCCCTTTCCACTCACCAGCTTTGAAGTTCACATCTTTTACTATGCCAATGGTCTTTATAGTGGAAGAACTAACCAACTAAAGCTTATCACCTCCTCCTGAATACTTGAGGCCCAACGGCTTCGTCGTTCTATCACTGATGAAGTTGTGAGTATCCCTCGGGTCCACCAACGCAACAACTATTTTCCCTCTCGCCATCACCTCCACAAACATCATATCGTTCTTCCCATCAACTACGGGGGTTCTCCCATTTTGGCCAGCCTCCCCTATCGAAACAGGCTGCCATACATTCTTGCCTTTCGGCCTTCTTCCTTGGGCCCCTTGCCCGAATTTTTGCACATCTTGTCCTTTGTCCCTGTTGGACATCTCCACTATTGAACACTACCCCATGATGACTCCAACCTGAGCTCCATCACATTCTGCCTGTTTTGCTGCCATTAATCAGCATGGATGAGAACAATCCTTCTGTAAATGAGGTCCATGGCAATTCCAACAATCCATCCATGTTTTCTTATCACCGCCTTTGTTGTTGTATGTCGACTTATTTCCTTTGTTGTTGTTGGAATGTTGCTTCTTCGACCCTGATGTGATTGTTGAGGACCTATTCCTTGAATTCTCCCCTTGATAACCATTGCCCTTCACCTTCCATGACTGCTCCTTATAACTACCACTAGAACTCTTTGTTTTGGTGCTCTGATCACGAGTGTCCTTCATGATCAATTCCTGTTTGAAGTCATGGAACAAATTTTCCATGGCAATAGCCTCATATATATCCTTGGGGTTTCTATGCCTTAGTTCAACCTTTGCCCAATTCTGTAGACCTCTCTCAAAATCTATCAACTTATCTTGTGGGGTTGATGACTTTACTAACACCATAGTGTCTTGATATGCCTTGATGTAGTCTCGCAATCTCCTAGTATGCTTGAGGTCCCACAGTCTATTCATTGCCTCCCATTCAGAGTTGGCTAGTCTAAACTGCTCTTTGAGCACCTTCTTGAAGTCTTCCCAATTCTCTATTCTCACCAAGGTCCTCTTCTCCTCCATATCTTCTGCCAAGCCATGCCACCAAGTCTTGGCTATCCCTGTCAAATAACTGGTGGTCGTTTCCACTTCTTCTATGGCAAACAAACCACCCACCTTCTTCAAATACTGCCCAACGTCCCAGAGGAAATCATCCAATAGATGATCATCCCTGGCACCATCATAGCTCTTGGGCTCTACAAGCTTTGGTTGTCTCTTCTTCTGCTCTGAACTGCTCTGCCCTCGGTCACTACTAGAAGTGAAAGGTTGATAACAAAATTGAAATTTACATAAATGGGAAAGAAAAGGGGATAGGTCCAACACCAAAAATGAAAGTGCAATCTACATAGGAAATACACCTCAATCAAACATTTAAACTTAACATGCCTTTGCATACGTGTTTTATATGTGTATTTCTCTAGTTGCACCAATAGTTTTCCATTGCACAAGTAGCACACAATGGTTGGAGGGGGATCTAGTTCCATATTTGCATCATTCCAAGGCATGATGATGAGTTGATGGAATTAAATAGGCCATATTTTTCCATGTAAGTGTAAACAGTGAATTACCTTCTTTTGTCTTTCCTTTGCACATAGTGATGCCATTGATAAACCTTGCAAACTAATTAATCCCTTCAACAAAAAATACCATGGGCCAAAAGAGAAAATCAAAACCAAAAAGCACCATTGAATTGCCACAAAATATAGAGGTAGCACAAATGTTTTGTAATCAAGAGAGTGAGCGGAAAATAATAATCAATTAATCAACTAAACATTAGCATGAATACCAATGTTTAAATAAAACAAATAATAGACAAACTAACTAATTCCCCACTAACCACGCTAACAAACATGTTAGGTTAGGTAGAGAGTTAGATTTAGGATTGACTACCCTAGGATATTTAGGCTAGTTACCATTAGATATTTAGGACAGTAAATATCTATATGGTAGAAAGTAAAATAGTAAATGTAGTAATAAATCCTAAGTAGTGTAATGCAATACACTAGCTTATTTTATCTACTGGAGTAATTGGTAAGTATCCCAAGTAATGGAATATTACTCTAACATCCCCCCTTATTACATTATTTGGGTAATACATACATATCCCTCTATACAACAATATTTGGGTAAAGTATATAACTACCCCAATACAGTGAATAAGATGTTGATCTGCTGGTTCTTTGCTCTGCCACAGTGCTCTAGCTGCTCCTAAGAAAAAATGGGTCATTCCTCACTTTGTTTTCATGCCAATGAATGTCCTTATGGTAATCACATCATCCAATCGAATTGCATGGGTTACCAGCTACTGCAATTGCTAGGTGTAGTAGAATAGATCACTTCATACAAGGTTCATTCATTTACAATATGAATTTGCAAAAGATAAGGTAGCTAAGGTGTCGATCGCTACCGAAAATGCACCCTTATAAGTTCCCCCCTTCTTGTTGCAAAACATAGTGTAATTAGTTTCTGAAGGAAATGTGACTAAGGTGTCGGTCAAAGCCGAAAATGCACCCTTATAATCCATCTTCCCTTTTTACAAAAATGGTGAAGAAAAGAAATTTATATCCCCCCTCAATTGCAAAAAGTGTGCAACACAAGAGTGTTGTGAAGGATTTTACAAATATTACCTCCTAGACAATTTTACATCACAAAAAGTCACTCCTCTTGTTACAAGTACTTCAAACACCTAGAATTTGCTATTTATGAAGCCTAAAAGAGGTACAAGCACCCCTTATTGCAAGGTCTTCAAACAAAATACTTATGCTATTTATGAAGCCAAAAAGAGAAGAAAGATAATATGGTGTTTTTGCCCAAGGGACACATGTTTTTTCCCTCTACAAAATTGTTTTAGCAATTTAGCACTTCTTGTGCTATCTTTGAACCAAAAACAAAATCAGTATGAGACACTTCACTAGAAATATGGCTTATGTGATGTGTCTTTGCCATTTTAGTTTTGCTTGTTTTGAAACCAACACTGAATGGTGTCATGGTTTTCATTTTTACAAGTTGTGCAAAACTATGTTTTCTAGGCAATTTGATCAAAAAAGTTCACCAATTTGTCCTTCCTTATTGCAAGTACTTCAAGCATGGTTGTTGTTATGAAGTCTAAAAGAAAATATATAGTTTGTATGATGACTTCTACTTTTCTGATTGCCTTTACAAGTTTTATTTCCCTCTTGTCAAAAATCTGTGTTTTGAAGGAAGAAAGGAATTATCCCCCCTTAGTGCAAAGGATTGCTACTTTGTAAGGTTCCTTATTTTTCAAAAACTTGTTCTTTCTTTTGATTACCCTAAAAGAGTACCAAAATATAATTCACTCAAACAAATATTTAATGGCACCTGCCTTAACACCCTTCAAGAAGGATGAAAATTTTGAGGAAATTTAAGCCAAACAAATAAGAGTGAATTAGGGGTTTTGTTTATTTGGGAGAGAATATCAAGTGAAATTGGCTTTAAAACTGTGCAAGGATTTACACAAATTTGTGAAATTTTGGGGTTTAGTGGGTTCATGATTCTATGACTTATAATTGCAAAAGAAATAATGCAATAATCAAACAAGAATGCCCACAAAATTCTTATCACCTAGGTGTCGGATGCAACCGAAATGCACCTAATTTGCCAATGAAGGTGTCGAGTAAAATCGAAAATGTGCCTTTTAATTTTTGCAACAAAATGTGTATTTGTGTTGTGCAAAAAAAATGATATTTTTATGTCTCCTACTTTGTTTTCCAATTTTGTAAAAGAAGTACAATGTTGTCTTCTCCCTTGAATTTTGCAAAATTAACAATTTTGAGCACTCCTTCCAAGACAAGTCGACACACGACCCGCATTTGGAAGGCTTCCAGAACTAGTCGACACATGACTTAGTTTTTGTGGGCCTAAGGCTTTAAATTCTTCTCAATTTTGCAAAAGGAAAGTGCAATTTTATGTCTTATATCCCCCTCTTGGAGAAAAACAAATGCACTCTTTGTCTATGAAATTCACAAAATTTTTAGATTCCTTGTTTTCCAAATTTGCAAGAAAGAATCAAAGTTTTGATTGTTGTCTCCCTTTCATGGTGCAAAATGGACAAGGTTTGAGAAGAATGGGAGGTTCTCTAATTTGCAAAAAAAATATGCTCTTCTATGTCTTATATCTCCTTTTTGGTGAGAAAACAAAATCACTATTTTTGTTGTGTTGCAAAAGAAATACCCTCCAAATTTTCTATTTTTAATGCAATGTTTTCATAGTTTTAATCAAATTTTTATAATGGAATATAGTTAAGAAAAAATTAAAAATAAAAAATTTAAAACTAAATTTTTATCATAAAAATATTAAATTATAAAGTAAAATGATTAAAAATAAAAAAAATTACAAAAAAAAATTACCTTTGACCGCTTTTTAGTAATGCACATTGGAGCAAAAAGTATTCTTGCCCCGACGGGAGTCGAACTCCCGACCTCCCGTTGGGCAGCACCTTAGTGCTGGCCCCTCTATCGGTCGGGCTAGCTGGCCCTACGGGAAGAGAGGTGGCGCGCCTTCTATTTGAAGGCTTTCTTGCCTCCTGGCGGGAAAAAAAAATTGAATGTGGCCACGTAAAAGTGTCCATGCGGGGGTTCGAACATAGAATCTCCCGCTATCAAGGCTTCGGCCTTGACCACTGCTCTGCTGGGCGGCTTTGAAAACTAGCCTGTAGTGGCAGTATTAAAACTGCCTGAGCCTTTTGAATAGGCTCTGTGGGATTAATCCCACATTCATCCCGCGAGGGATGAATAAGGCCTTTAAAGGCCTTAACGTGTTGATAAACGCGTGATTGCATCTGGGAAATCAGGGTCCAATCGAACCCCTTTTGTTGTCACCCACATGGCATGGCTGGAGGGGTCCATGTGTCCGGTGGCCCACATGGCTCTCTGCCATGTGGCCACCATGTGTCCAGTATGCGTCAAGTGCCACGTGGCCAGTCCGCCATGTGTCGCCTTGTGTGTGGTCTGTCTAGCGTCTATAGTCCATGTCAGTAGCAGGGTCTGTCCACGTGGCTAGTCTGCCACATCAACGTCAGGATTTAGGTGGCACTGCCATGTGTCATTTTTTGATAGATCCATGTGTCTCCGTGTCCCAGCTACATCTTCACCAGAGTCTGTCACCTACATTGTCCTCAGGATTTGTGCTTGGGAGTTTGTCCACAGGTTTAGGGTCTCTAATCCGATCACCAATGATCAGAGGGCACTCCTGCCCTCACAGATCCCAGTCTCCAGATCTGTTTTGTCGATCATCGAATATCAGAGGGCGCTCCTACCCTCGCAAATCTCGATCGTCGGAGGGCTAGCTCTGGTGGTCGATCGTCTTGTGGCCATCAAAGATCGCTCTTCGATCAAGGTAGGTCCGCCTGCCCTCTATCAGCATGTTAGGCCTGACAGGTCGGATAGCAGAATGTTGTCAGGCCTACGGGCCTTCTCCCGTGGCCGCCCGATGACATGGGCCTACGGGCCCTCTCCCAAGGCCACCTTGTGGCGGGAGCCTTACAAGGCTCCTCCCTTCGATGGGAGCGATCGACAGGCTATCGATCTTGGGTAGGCAAAACCAGAGTATTAGTCTGCCTACCTTCAAGGCTCTGATGCCAATGTAATCAAGAGAGTGAGCGAAAAATAATAATCAATTAATCAACTAAACATTAGCATGAATACCAATGTTTAAATAAAACAAATAATAGACAAACTAACTAATTCCCCACTAACCACACGTTTAGGATTGACTACCCTAGGATATTTAGGCTAGTTACCATTAGATATTTAGGACAGTAAATATCTATATGGTAGAAAGTAAAACAGTAAATGTAGTAATAAATCCATAGTGTAATGCAATACACTAGCTTATTTTATCTAGTGGAGTAATTGGTAAGTATCCCAAGTAATGGAATATTACTCTAACATGTTTAACAATGTAGGATGGCTACAATTCTTCTATTTATTATAAGGATACAACATTGAGATTGCAAATGAATTCACAAGAAGTCTACATGACAAATTTACCAAGGTTAGACGAGTCAAGATCCCCGTAAACCTTATTGTGCTTTATGAGATATCTTGGTTTCCACTCATTGGTCAGGAATTTTCTTAGACTAGGGAATCCCTCACCATGTTTTTTGAGAAGTTTAGAAAAGAGGGAGATCCAAAACTAGTTAATGACATCCACCATAACCATTGCAAGGGACTCAAGTACACTACTTTGACAAGGCCATGGGATACAATTGCCCTCTAGGTAATTAAGTATCTTACCTATTATGGGAAATTTGCTTCTCTATATGAGATGCATTTGGATATGCTTATCCATCTAAGACATGGTGAGAGTAATCCATATATTCATGTTAATGCACTTCATGATATGGCATTTAGGTTTAGGGAAGGAACATGTTAGTTAAAACTCCAAGATTTAATTCGATTCCTATGTCATCACCAATTTAAGACTAGGAAGGGTAGCAAAAAATTATGGTTAAAGTTTCTATGGGATGGACCTATGCAAAATAACAATGAATACAAAGCACTGGAAAGCACTAGTGCTACTAAGGCACTAGAAAAATTTGGTGCCCCTTAGAAATTGATGAAGCCTAAAATTTGAAGGGCACTAGAATTCCTTAAGCTAAAACCTAGAAAAACCCAATGAGAAATGGTGTACACAAAACAACGATTCAAATTATTCTCAGGAACAGAGGAAGATTGTCAAGGCTTCCAATTATGCACCTAAGGGGAGGAAATAGAAAAATATTGTGAAAGAAGAACCTACACCCAAGGAACTTGAAAAACATCCATAAATCACTCTAGCACCCTATGAAAAAGAAACACCTAAGATGCATGTAGAAGAAACAAATAAACTAGAGGTAGATGCACCCAAGTTAGTTGCAGTAGTAGATAAAGGAGAATAAAAAGGAAAAAAGTCCCAAGAGGTTTTAGGAAAGAAGGTTAATATGATTACTCCTAAGGAACTAGAAGCCCTCAAGGAATTATAATTTATTGAGTAGAGGCTTACACACAGGACCCATGTAGTAGATGCTAGACAAAAGGAATTAAAATAGTTTTTTAATCATAATAGAGCAATGATAATTTTTTTCAAAGGTTGAGGTGATCCACAATAGTAGAGAACACTCTTCAACTGCTCCAAGTCATCAGAGTCAGTGATCATAAAGGAGTTATCATAGCCTACGTCTCTTGAGGTTATGCCACATTAAGACTTGGGTGAAGGATCCTCTAAAGCCTCTATTCCATAGCCTCCCTTTCTCAACTTAAAAATAGGACAACTCATATGCCTAATGAATATGATCCAAATTTGGAGAACCTAGACCTGGAAGGAGATAAGATAGTTATTTGGGCCTTGTAGACCAAATTGAAGGTAGTTGAGAACTTGATACATGATAGGAGTAAAGAAATTACTCACTCTAGAACCAATTGGTAGAGACAAGGGCTAAATGGAGAATAGTCTAGACTTCTAACCTTGATGGTGTTCCTATGTTGATTGGAAATCCCCTTGTAAACTTTAGCACTTGTGGTAGAGGATGTAGGGAAACAAGCTAAACAAAGGATGATCCTCAGATGTAGATATTCAAAAAGACTCATTGAGGCATGAGGACATGCTTCCCAATAAATTGGGGGGAGTGGTGAGGCCCAAAAATACCTTGTTTTTATCAACTTTTTGCCATATTTTTGTATTGTTAGGAGTTATGTGATTAAATAGAGTAATTAGGAGTAAATACGGGCTTAGAGAGATAGATTGAACTTATATGATAAGAAGGGTAGATAAAAGGGATTTTTTGTTGATTTATAATAAGATTTTGGATTAAAAAGAGGGTCATTAGATTTTTGTATACAATTAGAGTTCTTGGACAACTTGGGAACTAGTATTGGGTTCACCTAGTGATGGAAATTATAACTATAATAGGTGCTAGACTATATCCACCATAAAATTTGATAGCATATTCTTGGTGCTAGAAGGAGCAACACTTTATTGGCTAGAATAGAACCAAATTTTGGCACTAGACATGGACTATAGGCTGATGCCAAAATTTGACTATGCTTGAGCTCCAAATGTGGTTGAAGCATGAAAAAATGACATGGTAGTTACAACCAGTAAGGAGCATAGTATAGATTCTAGTTGGCTAATGTGGGAGAGAAAAGGACAAAATGACGTATGGCTAATATACACCAAGTCAATTTCTCATTCTTGTTTTGTTGTTAACATTCAACTAAATTTTGTTATAGTTGGCAACAATTTTTAGCAAGACAACAAGCCAATTTTGCATGTTTGATTTAGAAACCATTTCACACTTGCACATTTCCATTTTGGACCTTTCCAATGTGGTAGCTAGTGGTCCAAGAAAACATATTTAACTATTTGAATGTTAATATAACCATTTTTTTTTTCATTTACTAATTATAATATATGCTTACCTACGACATCATTGTTGATGTAACTGGAATTTCTATGAAGTTAGGAGAGGACCTTGTCCTCTCTATTATAAATAATAGCAACATCCTTAGGAAAGGCAATAGAAAATATAGTAATTACTCCATTATGCTAGTGCAATTAAGAAAGACTTATAATTTTTAAGAGCATTTTGCCACCTTAAAACTTGCAATAATACTATGCTTTAAATTGTTGTTTTATTCCACTTGTGTGAGCTAATGAGTCACTTTCCCTTGCATATTGTTGTGATAAAGGGACCACTCCTATCTAGGTAGAAGGTACTATTTTTCTATGTTTTCATTTATTGTAAGTAATATTAGTTTATTGTTATTTTTCCTACACGTTATGACAGTCATCTAGTTGTTTTATTTTATCTCCTGGGAGGACTAGCTAGTTGAAGTTGTTTCATATTTCATTGTTGTATCTTAGTGTGAATAATTAGTTACTTTATGCTTAGTTTCTCTTCTATTCTTTACTTTATTTTTTAGCTACAATTATTTTCATATTCAAGCAACTATGTTCTGTAGTTTAATTCTTTTGCTTATGCTATAGTTAGTTCCATTTATGTTTCCTAAATTGCTTTAGCATAGAGAGCCTATACCTATCCTTACCTTAGATATTTCCTAATGCATATATCCCATAGGGCACTATCCCTAGTTTGACAAATTAAAAGTGACCTTAGTAAAGTGTGGTTTAACTACACCCATCATCAAAACCTTAGATTTGTATTACTATTTATTTTATAGATCCTTAGATCAAGAATATTTTTACAAAATCTACAAATAATAGTAATATTTTTATAAGTGCTATTGTTAGAAACATAGCACTATAATTAGAAACACTCTAATGTAGAAAATCTATAATTCTAATTAGAAAACTTGTACCTTTAATTTACCTTGAAGGTTTTAGATTTGTTATTTGTATCAAATTTTATAGTAGTTTCCAAAAATGAATGTATATAATCATTTATCCAATATTACTTAACAAAAGAAATACACATAATAATTAACATAGAATATAATGGGGTGTCCATAGACACCAAAATATATTCACTAAAGGAAATGAAATTACACTCCAACCAATAATGTAATGGTTGTTGAGAAGGAGTATTTATACCCAAGTACATGATGTCTTTAGGATAAGGTTGTGAGACCAATCCTCAAGAATAAAACATAAAAATATATTTTACAAGGTTTACAAAGTCCTAAAAGGAAAATATAACAAATACAAGTGCAAATAGTTAGTCATGGCCTCAAGAGAAGCTTAACCACCACATATTCCAACATCCTCCTTAAGATGAATGGAGGATGTGGGAAGATTTTTCAATAGTGGATCCCTCCTTAAGGGGCACTCTCCAACTCCAAGAATTTCTTTCATGCACAAAAAAGTGACCTTAGAAATTATCTTGGTCAAGACATCCACTACCTACTCTTATGAAGGCATAAAAAAAGGATCTAACATCCCATTATCATGAAGTCATATCATAAAGTGCATCCATATGTCAATGTGCTTTGTCTATTTATAAAACATAGGATTATGAATAAGTTGAATAGTGCTCTAATTGTCACAATGAATAGAAATAGGAAAGCTCTAAGGAATTACAATCTCCTTCAATATAATTAGAATCCACTATAACAATCCCAAAGTAGTTTTTGGTTTATCGATTGGTCGTGTCTGTTCATTTATTATTTCATCTATTTATTGGTAGATTGGTTTATTCAATTCATCATCATAAAATAATAATTTATCCATTTGTGTATTCTGCAAGAGACTCTACCCTCTCTAAGTGGCTATAGGAGTCTATCCTCCTTAAGTGGCTATAGGACTTTGCCCTCCTTAAGTGGCTAGTTTATTTAAATTAATTGATTTATAGAAGAGTATTGTAACAAGTGGTATCAGAGTAACAATTTTGGCAAAGTGGGGATTATTTTTTGTGGATTGCAAAATTAGGGTAATTTTTTTCTAGAAAAATATCTCATCTTTCAAGAGCCATATCTCTGCAAAGGTTTATCCGATTCAGGTGATTCTTGGATCAATTTGTGCAGAATTTGAAGAGCTTTAAAATGAGTGGTCATACGAAGGAATACAAGCAGTATTGAGGGATATATGACCTTTTGAAGTTAGTCATATGGAACAAGGATAGTGATAAATTTTGCAGATTTTTTTGGAAAATTGTCTCATATTTCAGAAGCCATATCTCTGTGAAAGTTTATTCGATTTAGGTGATTCTTGGATTAGTTTGTGTAGAATTTGGAGAGCTTTAAAATGAGTGGTAACATGAAGAATACAAGTAGTATTTATGGAGATATGCCTTCTTAATTCAGTCATATAGAACAAGGGCAGTGATGAATTTTCAATTCGTAATGTTTTTGAAAGACAAAATTTGTTTAGTTCGGGTAAGCAAATCAATTGCAATTTATTTTGTTTGGAAGAAAAAATGTAGATCTAGTTGTTTATGTGGAATTTTAGCTTCAATTTAGTGGGAAGATGTTTATTTCCATAAAACCCTAGTTTTCATTATGGCATGATATATATTTTCAAAAAAATCTAGTTGCATTAGGGCATGAACGATGGCACTCCAAATTTTATTGGAAAATATGATATTGATGTTAGGGATTGGTGGCAAAATTTTAAATCCTTGTATCATCATAATCCTCTTTGGAAATGTTTGCTTTCTTGTCATCTTAGAGGAGAATTTATTGTTTGGTATTCTAGAATTCCTCATGCCTATAAAGATGAACTAACTTGGGAAACAATGGAGCATGTATTCTTGAGTAGATGGGACCCATATAAAAATCTAGCTAGTTTGAAGGTCACCATAAAAGGATATGAAGAAAAAATAAACATGCTTCAAAACAAAAAAAAATGGAAATTAAAAGTGAGCAAGAATTTCTCAAGAAAAAGAATGAAGACTATGAAAATAAAATAAAATTATTCAAGGATGAAAAGGAGAAAAATGTCAAGGAAGATAATGAGAGGAATGCAGAAGGCACATCTATGGATCTACAAAAGCAATAGTAGAATAAAAAAGGTTTAAATTTAGCTAAAATTTCTATTTTGCAGGTTCATGGAAGCATTCAAAAGGAATAGGTTATTATTTCCATTGACCCTAGTAGAAGATATAATACTATTAATATTGCTTTGGTTAAGAAGTTGCAAGTTAAAGCAACAAAAATTACAGACATACAACTAGAGGGTGATAATGTTCAGCTTTTTGAAGATTTGAAGATCACCATGGATAAATATGTTTTACATTCAGATTTTCATGCTATTGAGATGGATGATGAGGATATTTTTCTTGGTTATCCTTGGTTAGATTCTTTGGGTATTGTTAACATTAATGTGCAAAAGAAGTTTATGAATTTATAGTACAGGAGAAATAAGATAACATTGCAAGATATTTCTCAATTTAAGGAGCAAGGATCCAAGGAAAATCAAGAAGTGGTTATATAGAAACAATTTGAAGAACCTGAAACATAATCCAAGAAGGCAGTAGCAACAACAAAGTACATGGAAGAAGTAGCAGCAACTGAGTCCATGGAAATAACAGTAGTAGAGTCCAAGAAATATTTGATAGAAGAGCACAAGGACACACCAAACAAAGAGAACATGAAAGAACAATGTGTAGAAGAATTTAAAACAATGGAGCCAAATGTTGAGAAGTCAAATAAGGTAGAACATCAAGTTAAGGTTGCACCATATCACCATCCACACCACCATGAGTGGCAATAATCTTGGAGGTATGGTTCAATGCAGCAATAATATGGTTCTACATGGAATCAGAAGGGAACAAACTATGGCAATGTTTGGCATAGAAAGCATAGAGATCCTAGTTTTCAAAGTGGTTCATCAGCATCAAGGAACAAGTGGATCCATCATTCAAGTTATCAAAATACAATAGTAGAAGCATGGAGCAAACAAGGTAGATTGGGATACTCAAGTGACAAAATGGCATACCAACATCAATGTGTTTCACTTACATGAATGGATGATTGAGATTGGTACCAGTTGCTAACATTGTTTAACAAATCATATTATCTTGTTTCTTCACATATTTCAAGGATGAAACATTTGTAAGAAGGGTGGCATGTTAGGGTACCTAGGAATAGATATTTAGGGATATATTATTATATTGTATAAGGGTTGGCATAGGCCACACATAACCCAAGGTTGATTGTATTATAATATTATATTATATTATAATATAATATTATATTAGTAGTAGGCTCCCCAAAGTAGAATAAGAAGATGGATATATAAAGAAGAGATATTTGTCATTGTAATCATCATGGAGATGAATCTTATGTAATCATCTTTGCCCATGAAGTGGCTTATGGGACTTTGCCCTCCTTGAGTGGCTCTCTCATCTTGGGAGATCTTGTGGAGTGATTCCTTCCTTAAGGAGTATTATTGGTTTTTCCCTACCTAAGGGTATTATCTATCTCTCTCATTTATGGATAGTTATTGTGGATAATTATTTATGGATGAATGATTTGATATTTCTACATATTTGTGAATGATTTCCATTAATAATAATAATTTTTTGCAACATCCACATTATATGATTAACTATCTCATTGGAAAAATAATATTTAGCCTCCATGGAATGCTAAGAAATGGTGGATTGACATCTATAAAACCATGAAATTGGGATGGATCCCAAGTATAACACAAAGCCTATGGTGGAATATCACTCATCCAAATTATTTTCATATTAAAATTTTTAAAAGCCTATTATAATTAAAGGGGGACCAATAAAATAGTGTATCTCCATCTAATAGGTCTCTTTTATGTATTTGAGCAGTTGATTTGTTGTTATCCAATGACTCTCCTAAGGTTTCTGCATATACATGGAGTAGTAACTAATAGCAAAGGCTATATCTAGACTAATACGAGTGAGATAGATAAGTCCTCCCATAAGAGACTAGTATAATATGTGGTGCAATTAGCTCAAAGTTTCAAACCTAAAATAGAATGGATCCAAGCAAGCTTACACTCCATCATCTTGAACCGTTAAAGAAGATCCAAAGCATACTTGGGTTGAGAAATAGTAATCCCAAAGTCTATCTAATAAATCTAAATTCCTATAAAATAGTGCCAAAGCCCCAAATCTATAATATTAAATGTGGAATGAATTTATGACTTTATATCTAAATTAGAGTAGTGGAGTTATCTATGATGAGAAGATCGTTAATATACAACACAAACACCAAATATTTTTCATCACGATGTTTGATGTAAACATCATATTTAGTCTCACGTCATTGAAATCCATAACTAAGGAAAAATAAATGGATTTTTTCATACCAAGCATGAGGAGCCTTCTTAAGACCATATAAATATTTAGTCAAGCAATATACCAATGGAGTAGGTACCTTTAGCCTAAAATTGGGTTCTTGTTACATGTAGATTTTCTCTTGAATTTTTTGATGTATAAAGGAACTCTTCATATCCATTTGATGCACTTTCCATCCATAGGAGGCAACAATGGAGATAAATATTCTAATGGAGTCCATCCTATCCATAGGTGTAAATATCTTAGAATAATCCATTTCCTCCTATTGAGATAAATCCTTGGTAATGAGGCACACTTTGTATTTGTATATCTATCCATATAATGTGTCTTTAGTCCTATAGACCATTTACACCCCATAATATTCTTCCCTAATCAAATAGAAACCAACTCCCAAGTCCTTTTTTCATCAGTTCCTCATACTTTACTACCAAATCATATTTTCATTTAGACTTACCCTTAGCCTAAGACTATATGAGAGGATCCTGTGGATGGGATACCTTCAAAAGAAAATATTGGAAAGGATCCTTTTGATATTTATCAAGAGATAGAATAGGTTCAACATCCTTTATAAAGCATCTTAACCCACATGGGTGTAGAATGATTAGAATAATTGTGTGTATCCTACACTATCTTAACATAAAAACTAAAACTAAAAAATCCAACTCATCACTGCTCACCTCATCATGCAAGGCTAGAACGTTTTGAACTAATGTGTCCTACTAATCCTACCATTATTTTAGGGAAGAAGAGACTACCTAAGAATATTCCCATGATGGGATCATATCAATAGAAAAGGAATAACCACTTAAAGAGGATGAAGAAGAATATGTTGTAGTAAGGATAAAATAAACCATCGTGTCTAAAGAATATACTAAATATAGAATAGGTAGAGAATTAGAAGAATCAATAGTTAAAAACTCTATATCGGGAGTAAAAGGAATACCTAGAAGAATATAATCAAATATGATATCTCTCATAATCAAAATGTTGGAAATATGAGCAAGTTTTGTTGTCATTGATGTCAAGAGTCAGTTTGAGTGAGCAACATGAGGTCAAGAATTAGTTTTCGTGAGCAGTGCAAGAAAAAGATTGCTTCTAGGCCTAATGGAAAATAATATTATAATATTCTTATTATAATATTTAAGGTGGTAAAATAAGGTCTAAAAGAGCAATTGGAAGGCCCAAGAAAATAATATTATAATTTTATATTATAATATTAAAGGTCTAAAGTATAGACTTAAATAATTAAATTAATTATAAATTAATTATAATAATTTTGTTATAAATTAATTTAAATTTAATAATCCTAAGGTTAGGGTTACAAAGTGCAAGTAATCAAATTCAAGGTGCCAACATCGATTATTCTTTCCACTCGCCGATGTGTTAAAAAGGGAGAGAAAATTTAATATATATACCATATGCCTTGGAACAAAAACATTTATCCATCGAATGAATTAATCGAAGTGCATGCGAAAATTGCAAACGATGTGGAATAAGAAGACAGGTCTTTTGGTTACATGGTGGTCAACTAGCGAATAAAAGGGAGGATACTTGAATCCTCATAGCCAACCATGGTGGTTGGGCCAAGGGCAAGTTGTTGTGGCTTAGGGTGCTAACTAGGGGGAAGTCTTGCGATCAAACCTCGGTGGCAACGTTTTTGTCGAGGTGCACATGTTAAGTTTTTGGTGCCAAGGCAAAGCTTCAAAGAGCACGAGGTGTTTTTTTGTCTAAGGTGAGTGCCTAGCTTACGTGGCACGCGGGCCACAACTAGGGCATTGTGGAAGTCGCAATCGGGAGTTTGAATCCCATCGAGGACAGAGGTACTTAAATTTTTGAAAATTAATTATTTCTAAGGTTTAAAAGGTGGCATGATTAATTTTTATTAAGGGGGAGTTATAAGGTTTTTAAAGGTTAATTGTTTCATTGTGATTTTTGATAAAGTGAATTGAAATAGGAGTTATAAGGTTGAAAAAGGGAATTATATTTTAATTGGGATAAGCTATGATGTGTTAAAGAGATAAGGGTTTATAAAGAAAAATTATTGTGATTATTTTCTTTACACAAATTGTTGGTTTACATTTTGAAGTGTGGATATTATAAAGTGTTGAAGAGATTTATTGCTATGTATGGTGAAATATTTTGAGGGATCAAATTGAGTGAATGATTGAGAAGATATTGCTACCTAACCTTTGAAATTGGCAAAGAATTGATTGTGATTGAGACAGGTGTTTGAATTCAAATCTTCTTCAAATAAGAGGTAAGGGCACATTATCCTTGAGAGTGATTGTTGGATGTTGTGAATGCGAAGTTGGAGTGAAAAGGATTGTTTGATAATATTTGTTGAGTTTGGTTTTGAGAAATTCAATGTTGATTGATGTGGGTTTTCTAGAATGAAATTTGATACTAGAAACCTTGTTTGATAAGCATTGTTGGAAATATTGAGTATCATTGTTATGTGAAGTTGAGAACTATCTTGAACTAGGGTTTGTGAAAGATCATGAGTATCATTGTTGTGTGAAGTTGAAGAACTATATTGAACTAGGATTTGTGAAAGATCATGAGTATCATTGTCATGTGAGATTTGTTTGATAAGCATTCTTGACTAAGATTTCATTAAGTGATTGGTTGAGTGGAGTTGATTGGGCTTAGTTTATTGGAAGTGTTGGAGTGATAGTTCAAGTTCTATGAAATAAATTGTTCTTTATTTATGAATTGAGTTGAAGGAAATATTGAAAGTGATTAAGCATTGTTGTGAGTGAAACATATTGAGTCTCTAACAATTCTCTATATGTTTCTATGGTAAAAACAAGAGAGAGATTGAAAGTAATTAAGCATTGTTGTGAGTGAAACATATTGAGTCTCTAACAATTCTCTATATGTTTCTATGGTAAAAACAAGAGATATTGAAAGTGATTGAGCATTGTTGTGAGTGTGAAGCATATTGAATCTCTAAGAATTCTCTATATGTTTTTGTGATGTTAAAAAAGAATCTGAGTGAAGCTTGTTTGTGTGATTGAAGAAGTTTTTTGTGATAGATTAAATAATCTTTTATGAAATCTTGTGAGCTGATTTGAGTAAGTCCTAGTGAGGACTTTTTGGACAGATTTGAGGTAAGTCTTAGAGAAGACTTGAGAACATATTGGACAAGTTCTAGTGAGGACTTGTTGAGAATATTTGAGATAATTATTGGTGAAGACTTGTTGAGCATATTGGACAAGTTATAGTGAGGACTTGTTGAGAAGATTTGAGACAAGTCTTGGTGAAGACTTGTTGAGCAGATTGGAAAAGTTCTAGTGAGGACTTTTTGGATAGATTTGAGATAAGTATTGGTGAAGACTTATTGAGCATATTGGAAAATTTATAGATAGGACTTGTTGAGCAGAGTTGAGGTAAGTCTTGGTGAAGACTTTTTGGGCAATATGGACAAGTTCTTGAGAGGACTTGTGGATATATTTGAGGTAAGTCTTTGAGAAGACTTGAGAGCAGAGTTGATTGATTGATTTGCTCAAGCTTTGTGTTAAGGCTTGGGGTAGATCTAACAGAGTTGATTTGTAATTGAATCAAGTTTTGTGTTAAGGCTTAAGGACATATTTGAGGATAGATTTTGGTGCAGATTTGAGGACAGGTTTATGCCAGACCAAAGATAGATATTGAGCAGATTTGTGCTAGACCGAAGGACTATGTTTTGTGCAAATTTGAGATAGATACTGAGTAGATTTATGTAGATCAAAGGACTATGTTCAGTGCATATCAAAGATAAATATTGAGCAGATTTTTGCTAGACCAAAGGACTATGTATAGTGCAAATAAGAGATAGAGATTAAGTAGATTTATGCTAGATCGAAGGACAATGTTTAGTGTAGATAAAAGATAGATATTAAGCAGATTTGTGCTAGACCAAAGGACTATATTTAGTGTAGATTTGACAAAGCTGAGATTAATATTTGGAGGTGATAAAGCAGAGGATAGTAGTCTCCAGTGGATATATATCCATTAGCTAGGGTAGAGAGGATAGAGGTCTTTAGTGGAGATATATCCACAACCCAGAGTAGTGGAGGCAATAGTCTTCTAGAAGATCACCAGCCAAAGCAGAGGAGAAGGAGTTCTCTTGTGGATAGAGATCCACAAACTAGTTAAGGAGATTGGTGTCTCCTGTGGATATATATCCATGAACTTGATTAGGGGATTGGTGTCTTCTTTGGACAAAGGTCCATAAACATTGTAATAGGGAAAGGATTCCCAAGATATTGATTTAGTGAAATATTTTCTTAAAGGAGTAGCCCACATTGGGTGAACTATATTAAATTGATGTCTCTATTATGTGTGGTTATTTATGCATTATTTTAATTATTATTGTTGATATTGCATTGATATATTGGATTATATAGCTTGAGTAAATAAAAGTAAAAAGTGACCTTATACTGTTCACCCCCCGTCTCGGTATAAGCTTGTGTTCTTCAATTGGTATAATAGTGTGTTCCTTCAAAAGATTGGTATCAGAGTGGGTTGCTTCGAAAGAGTTTAACAACTTGAAGTAAAAGCTTACACAAATACATATGTATTCTAAGAATGGATTTTTAGGGAATTCAGCACCATTGTTCAATGGGAACAATTATGTACTTTGGAGTATGAGAATGAAGATTCACCTGATGGCACTTGGAAATGAGGTATGGGAAGCAGTTGATAATGGATACATACCACCAAATACTCCACCTATAGATAAATATGGTAAGATTATACATAATTACAATTCAAGAGCAATGAATGGAATTTTGAAATATTTGTGTGAAACAGAGTTTATAAAGGTAATGCACTACAAATCAGCAAAGAAAATTTGGGATAAGTTGCAAGGTATATATGAAGGAGATAAAAAGGTCAAAAGGGAAAAGTTCCAAAATTACAAAGGAATATTTGAAGATATAAATATGAAGGATGAATAAAACATTTTTGCATATCTACTTCGTGTAGACGAGGTTGTTAACTTCATGCAAGGACTTGGTCTTGAAGTTCAAGAATATAATGTGTGTGATAATATTTTAAGGTCACTTCCAAAAAGGTTTAGTGAAAATATTTTAGCTATAGAAGAATCAAAAGATATTGATCTTTTGACAAGGGATGAATTACATGGCATTCTCACAGCTTTTGAGATGAGAATAAAAGAGAAACCTATTTCTCAAAAGGAAGTAGCCTTGAAAGCTACTAAGAAGACAAAGGTAAGAAGTTAAATTCAAGCAATGAGTTATCCAGTGATAAAGAAGCAAATTATGGCAAAAGGAAAAAGGACTCAAGAAAGTATAAAGGTACAAAAGTAGTTAGATGTTTTAATTGTGGTAAATATAGTCACTATGCAATGATGATGAGAAACAACATCATAAGAATAGGGAAGCAAGAAAACACAGGTACCAAAAGAAAAACAGGGATGGACAAGGCAAGCAAGGAAATAAATTTTTCCAAATGCATAATAAGAGTTTTAATGTAGACAAGGCAAGTAATTTCAAGTGATAGTGATGGAAACTCTTCAAATAACGAAGAAGAAACCCTATTTATGACAGTAGAAAAAAAATATTAGAAAGAGAGGTCCAATGATTCTCAAGTATTTTAGATGTGGTAACTTTGGACATCTTGAAGATAGTTGTACAAGGAATGGATTTAGTTTCAGTGATGATGAACATGAATATACACTTGAAGGACCAAAAGAGAATTTACTCTTGGCATTAAAGGAAGTTGGATGTGATCCTATAGAAGACAAGCCATAAAAGTATGAAGATGATACCAAAGGCAAACAAATAGAGGAAGAATCATAGAAAGGAGAAGTTGATCTCTAGGGTGAGCTTATTCATGCCCTTGATGCATTAAGGGAGGTAAGAAAGTAGAACTCAAAACTCAAGCTTAAATTTCAAGAATGTGATGAAGAGAAAGGAAAGCTTATAGAGAATATAACTAACTCAATAGCTAAGACAAGGAAATTTAAAGAGAAGTTAGAAGCTAAGGTTTTAGAATGTGAAATATTAGAGTATGAGGTAGCTTCACTAAGGAAGTAAGTAAAATATTCTAAGGACAAGTTACACAGGTTTGGGAGAAGCTCAAATAAATTGGATAATATTATCAAGGTACAAATATCTTCGTCAAACAAAACAGGACTTGGTTTTGAACAGGTACAAAGAAAACAAGGAGAGGAGTTAATCTCAAGCTCTAAAGAAGAATAATATTTAGAAGAAGAAAGTGTAATAGAAAGTGAGACTTTTGAGGATGATTTGGATAGTAAAAAGTTAAATAGGAAAAGGAACAATACACATATAAGGAACAGATGGAACAGAAAGCAACAAAGGGTAGAAGAGACTAAGAGACCAATGGGGTCAAGGCAAGGTAGTTTCAATGGATGATGCTTCTCATGTCATAGGTTTGGGAACAAGGCTTCATAATGTAGAACACATGGAAGATAGGAATATGGAAATTTTAGAAACAAGCATCTTTTTCAAGGGTATTGCTACTCTTGTAATTAGTTTGGTCATAAGGTAGTAAATTGCAGGGTTCATGACAGAAATTGATATGGCTTCCCTAGAAGAAACTTCAAAATAGTTGCACCTTCAAGGAATAACAAAATTAAGTGTTATAAGTGCAATAATGATGGGCATACAACAAAGTGGTGTAGAGTAAAAATTCCATAGACAAACAGGAACAGGAATAGTCAGAGGAATCAGAAGGATCAATTAGGAAGAAAGTGGACAAAGGTAAATATCAGTGCTTTTTGGGAGTTACTACCACCCTAGAATTAACCACCTCAATAGGAGGTGGGGGAGGGGCTAAGCTAAGAGTCTCATTCTTATCCCTGAGCCCCAAAGGTGACCCTTTGCCATTGACGTCACAGGGGGAAAGATTTGAGTTAGGGGGAGAGCATTCAGTCAGGGGAAGCAGTTTCTCAGGATGAGCAAAACAAAAAAAAGTAAGGGAAATGGTAAAAGGTAATTGGGTTACCATCAATTAAAAATGGGGATATTGTTGGAAATATGATCAATTTTTTTTATCATTGATGTCAAGATTCAATTTCAGTGAGCAGCATGAGGTCAAGCATCAGTTTTCGTGAGTAGTGCAAGAAAAATATTGCTTCTAGGCCTAAGGGAAAATAATATTATAATATGCTTATTATAATATTTGAGGTGGTCAAATAAGGTCTAAAAGAGCAATCGGAAGGCCCAAGAAAATAATATTATAATTTTATATTATAATATTAAAGGTTTAAAGTATATACCAAAATAATTAAATTAATTATAATAACTTTGTTATAAATTAATTTGTAAATTAATTTAAATTTAATAACCCTAAGGTTAGTGTTACAAAGGGCAAGCAATCAAATTCAAGGCACCGAGATCGATTATCCTTTCCACCCGTCGACATGTTAAAAAGGGAGAACAAATTTAATATATATACCATATGCCTTGGAACAAAAACATTTATCCTTCGAATGAATTAATCGAAGTGCATGCAAAAATTGTGAACGACGTGGAATAAGAGGATAGGTCTTTTGATTACGTGGTGGTCAACTATAAAATAAAAGGGAGGAGGCTTGAAGCCTCATAGCCAACCGTGGCAGTTGGGCCAATGGTAGGCAACTATGGCTTAAGGCACTAACTAGCGAGAGGTCTCATGATTGAACCCCAATGGCGGTGTTTTTGTCATGGTGCATGTGTTTAGTTTTTGGTACCAAGGCAAAGCTTCAAAGCACACGAGGTGCTTTTTGGTCTAAGGTTGATCTCCTAGCTCATGTGGCATGTGGGCCTGTTGGTCACGAATCTGCCTAGTCATATAAAATGCGCCCTAGACCCGGCCAACATTGAAAGGCCGAGATAAAGAGAAGTCTCCCGGGCCAATCTCTAGAGAGGGTTGGCTCCCAAACTAATCTAAACTGGTTTTAAGGTTTAGGGTTAGAAATAATAGAAAGAGATGGAAATATGGTCGAAGTTGATAGTTGATAGGGAGAACAACCTCAGATAGCAAATAACCTCAGACTAAATCCCAAATATAAGCAGCAACTAATTCTAAGAATCAAATGTAGAAATTGGATCAAACATTGACCATAAATTTGCCTTCAATTATACTTCAAATGTTCAAATGAAAACATAGCCAAATTTAGGACAGAAAAATTTAACTTATATTTTAACACTGGACTAAGCAGAAGTGAATCACACAGAAAGCATCACATGAACAACAATTTGGATCACCAACTCAAAAGACTCTAATAATAGAGCAAAATCCACTTAGGATTTCTGCTTCAATTTTTGCAAAAATATCCTCCCCTTTTCTTGAGATGTACATTAGTATTTATAGAGGTCTTCCCTCTCCCTTTCGCATCACAGCATTTAAAACGTAAAATAGATTTTGAAGAGGCGATCCACAAAATATGCACTTGAAAAGAGAAACAATCCCCCTGAATCTACCTCGAAGAAATCATATTCCCTGTTTTTATGGATCAAGTTTGAACATCGAACGGAAACAAGGGACCATATTTCTTCATTAAATGACTGTTCTCGGGGCATGCTTGAAGTTTTTAGGAGATCACGAACAGGAGCTTTTAATACTGGAGGCATCTTTAATTTTGGTGACGTCGAAAATTGCATGATTTAACACACTCTTCCATCTTGCACACATAGGTAAACAACAAAACATTTAATCTTGGAGCCTCTCTGACCTCGATCTCAAAATCAGTTGAAGAGCTTTTAAAACATTACTTTGTTCGATCCATGTTCTTCTATGAAATACGAAGAAAAATGCAGACATAACTTTACTGGACCTTTGTTGTCACTTCTGTTGTGAAAATGCGACATGTCGCAAAATCGTGACATTCTACCTTCATTTTGTTTTCTCCATGACATGTCGTGAAATTGCGACATTCTCCTATGTTTGGCTTTTCGCTGCTCCTTGTCACAAAAATGTAACATGTCGTGAAAGCACGACATCTTCCTCTTGGTGATGTCCTTTCCGCTTCCTCACCGCGAAAATGCGACAAGTCACGAAATCGTGACAATTTGCTCCTTCTGGCTCCTTTTTTGCTTTATACCCACAAAAACACGACAAGTCACGAAATCTTGACATGTCACGAAATCGTGACAATTTTCTCCTGCCTGGATTTGTTTCCAAAAATGTCACGAAATCATGATAATTTTCTCCCACCTTGTGTTTATCTTCAGCACTTTTGTGAAAATGCACCATGTCACGAAATCACGACATCCTCCTCTTGCTTGGCTCTTCCGTCGCCTTTAGCCGTGAAAATGTGACGTGTCACAAAATTGTGACATTCTTCCCTTGCTGCTTTCTTTTCTTCATGCACTCAGCGAAAATGCGACAAGTCATGAAATTGCGACATCTTCCTCCGTTTGGCTTTGTCTCCACGACATGTCACAAAATTGCAACATCTTCCTCCGTTTCTTTTCTTTCAGCTGTCTCCACGTGAAAACGTGACATGTCGCGATATCGCGACAATTTTTTGTCTTCTCCTTCATTGTCGCTTTCTATCGCAAAAATTCGACATGTCACGATATCGCAACATTTCATACCATCTTGCTCCTTCCTCACTTTCCTGTCACGATATCGTGACATTTTTCATTGGTGCTCCCCTTTGCTGTTGTATGTCGTGATATCGCAACATTTTCCTATCACTTTGCTTTGTTGCCACTGTCTGCCACAAAAATGTGACATGTCATGATATCGCGACAACTTTGCCTTTACTGCTCCCTCACCACAATAAGTCGCAAAAATGCAACATGTCGCGATGTCGCGACAACTTCATCGTTACTACTTCCTTTGTTGTTTTCTAGCACAAAAACATGATAGGTCACGAAAATGCAACATGTCGCGATATCACGACATTTTCTATGCTTAGATGTTTTCTGCATCGAACGCCGTGAAAACGTGACAGGTCGCGATATCACGACATGTTGCGATATCGCAAAATTTTTCACTTACTTTGCTTTAGCACAAAACTTGTAGAGATTTTTGTATTTTACTTATTATCCCTTTCGAGGTGCTTGGAGGGACAAACAGAGGAGTGAGTATCTCTACAATTTGTGCATTCTTTTGCATGAATAGCAACAACAAAAACAATGTGGCAAAAATGCCAACATTCTTGGTGGCTCTCGGGGTATACAGTTCTACTGTATGCACGAACCTTAGGCCTTTATCCATTGGGAAACAGAGTCAGGAAGCTGGAGGAGCAGAAGAAGTAAGTGTTGGTTGATGTTGGACGTCTCTGTGGGCTACTGCAACAAGCTCTTGCTGGTGCTCGACACTTAAAACAAGACTTTCAGCAGAAATTTATGGAATAGCAGAACTTCCCTTATTCCTTTAACTACTACATTTTGCCTAGCTCGGTTGAGCTGGGTAATCACCAAGTGTTGTGAAAGGGTTTCCATCGCAGTGGTGAGAAGCACCTAGGTTAAAAAAATGGAAATGAATGGGGTGATGACCTGCAGATGTGTAGGCCATGGAACGGGAATGGTGAATGATGGAATGGTGGAATATGGAGGAGTAGAAGCGGTAGATACAGCAACTGAAGAGGGCGCTATTGTGCTACCAGCTACTAGGATTCCATGAAAATAGATAATGAAATGGAAGTATATGGAATGGAGAAAGCAATGGGAACAAGTGCTCAAAATACAAAGGATTAGAAGAAAGGGGAAGTGAAGAAACGGGAACATCAGAGAGGGGAGTAGAAACAACAGTAGTGGCTTGATTATTTACAATGGAATTAGGAGTGGGAATGAAAATAAGGAAGTGGAAAAAAGAAGTAGATGGAAGCCACTACCTGCTGGGAAGGAAAAGAAAAAGAAAGATAAATAAACATACCTGCAGGCTTGTGTGCAAAAGGAGCCGAAGTTGATTTTTTTTTCTTTTCTTTTCTTTTCTTTTTTTTTCTTTTTCTCTATTTTTTTATGTACAAGGTAACACTGTGTTTTCACATCATGAAAATTAGGCTTTCAAATGAAATCCGTTCACTGAGATAGGAAGTGAATTACCTTCCAAGTCCTCAAGATAAAATGAATTTGCTGCACCTGTACTGGCAATCTGGAATGGACCTTCCCACAGAGCGTCAAATTTCTTGTGCATCCCTGGCTTGGCCTTCTTTTCATTCCACTTTAAGACTAAGTCACCCACTTTGAATGTGTGGTTAGTAGAACCTATGTGAAACCATTTTGAAATCGCTTGTGAATGCTTAGAAAACTCATCATAGGCCAAAGAATGATGCTCTTCCAACTGCAACAACTAAGCCAATCGTATGTTCAGAGGATCCATATTCTTTTCATCATCCAAGAATTCCTTCAATTGCTGCAAGGCAGATAGTTCTAAATGAATAGGCAATCTTGCCTCTTTCTCATATACCAGGGCATATGGTGAAGTCTTGATAGACTTCTTGATCGAAATTCTATCTGTCCATAAGGCCTGATTCAGCAGAAGGTGCCAAGATCTCTTATTATCCCCCAAGGATCTCTTTAGAATCCGTAGCAAGTTCTTGTTTGTAGATTCTGCCAAGCCATTCCCCTGAGGGTAATAATTGGAGGATGTCTTCAGAAAAATACCATACTTGTTTACAAATTCTCCTAGCTTGGCTCCAATGAATGGAGTTTCTTTGTCTGTGATAATAGCGTCAGGAATGCCAAAACACGTGATCAGTCCTTCAATGAAAGTGATAACCTCATCATGATTTGCAGCCTTGGTTGGAATAACCTCAGACCATCTTGTAAAATAATCAGTAGTCATCAATATGTACTTGTGTCTGGCTAAAGAGTTTGGATCAATGATCCCAATAAATTCCAGCCCCCACTGCTGAAAAGGTGCTTCTACTTGAATTGGATGTAGGGGCAATGGTGCATTTCTGATCCATCTCGTATACCTTTGGCATTTGTCGCAAGCTTGAGCAATCTTGAAAGTATCCATGAACAAAGTTGGCCAATAGTAACCAGCCCGAATAATCTTTAATGCCATAGGCCTACCAGCTTAATGTCCTCCCGACATGCCAGAATGAAACTCCTCTAGGAATCTAGCTTTCTTGGGTTCCTTAACGCACCTTAGGAGAACTCCATCAATGTTTTTGAAGAATAATCCCTCTAGAAACAATACATACCTAAGAGCTTGTAGGTGAAACCTTCTCTGTTGTGAAGCATTTAATTGTGGGGGACATCTACCCATTGAAAAATACTCAACAAGGTCGTCTGCCCAATCTTGGCCTTGTTCAAAGATGTTCACTAGATTCCTTTCTTCAGCAGGGTCGTTCACTTGATGATCAACTATCTCAGAGGCTGTATATTTTGCTAATTGCTGGCATAAGGCCTTACCCCACACCAACTTGGTTGGATGGATCTCAACATCAAACTCTTGAATTTTGGTGACCCAACTAGCACGCTTATCGCCCATCTTGCCCTGAATGATGAAGTTCCTTACATCGGGGTGGATGACATAGACGATCATCTTGCTCTGAGATACGAAGTGCTTGAACTTTTTGAGAGACTTCATGATAGCATAGACCTACTTCTCAATGAAATTGTATCTCTCCTCATGGGGTAATATAACCTGGCTAAGGAAAGCAATGGGTCTTTCATCCCCATCGTCTCCTTTCTGTGTAAGCATTGTAGCATAGCTTTCGTCCTCTCCAACTGCATACAGAATGAAGTCCTTAGAATAATCTGGATTGATCAACACAGGGGATTGTGCAATTCTATCTTTAATCTCCTAAAATGCATCTTTCCTCTGAGTTTTCCACTTGAACTCTACATCTTTCTTTAATAGCTCAGTCATGGGCTTGACTACTCGGGCAAAGTCAGAAATAAATTTCCTGACAAAATTGATCTGTCCGAAGAAATATTACAACTCTTTCTTATTGGCAAGGAGTGATAGTTTATTCAAAGCTTCAGCTCTCGATGGATCAATTGCCAAACCGTTCTTTAATATGACATGTCCCAGGAGCTTACCTTCCTTTACTATGAAAATGGACTTCTTTGGGTTGATAGAGATGCCAAACTCCCAACATTTCTCAAATATCTGCCTCAAATGAGAACAATATTCTTCTCGTTTGTCCGAAAAGATAGTCATATCATCGAGATAGATGACAATGATCTTATTTAAAAGCTCCCCAAATGTGATGTCCATGGCCCTTTGAAACGTAGCCCCATCATTGGACAATTCGAAGGACATGCGCTGATAGGCAAAGGTACCCCACTTGGTTGTGAACGCGGTTTTGTGCTGATCCTCATCCCTGACCCAAATTTGATTGTATCCAAGAGAATCCATCTAGCAATGAAAAGTGTTGAGCCCCAGCAACAACGTGAAGGATCTGATCAATGTGAGGCAATGGGTAGTGATCCTTCAAGGATGTTCAGTTCAAGTTTTGAAAATCCACACATAGTCGTATATCTCTATTTTTCTTATGGACCGGAACCAAATTAGCAACCCAAGTTAAGTGCTTAACCGGATATATGATCTTGGCCTGCAACATCTTCACAAGTTTGGCCTTCATGAGGGCTTCAATATTTGGGTTCACCGGTCTTTGCTTCTGCCTGAAGGGTTTGAC
This sequence comes from Wollemia nobilis, assembly GCA_028583015.1. Classification (NCBI taxonomy): domain Eukaryota; kingdom Viridiplantae; phylum Streptophyta; class Pinopsida; order Araucariales; family Araucariaceae; genus Wollemia; species Wollemia nobilis. The sequence goes on along the minus strand of JAQPPZ010001056.1, from coordinate 3,989,175 downwards.
TCCTTCTTCTAGCTCGATAGTGTGCTGAATGATCTCTTTATCATATCCCCTCAGATCCTTGTAGCTCCAGGCCACGATGTCAGAAAACTCTTGACACAATTGTCTGATCTCTTGTAATTCAACGGGAGTAGAATCGGTCCCAATTTTGATGACCTTATCATCTTCCAACTGAAGCTCCATGTATTCTTTCTCATCGACCTTGATCCGATGCTTCTCATACTGATCATTATGGTCAAACAAGATTTCTAGAGTAATGAGGCCTTTAGGAATGTGGTTATTCTGCAACTGAATTAGGCCTTCAGTTTCTTCACGCTCCAAGGTCCTTCCCTTGATGGTGGCAGCTTCTTGGACCAAAAAGTTAACAATTTGCTCATCGCTATCGAAGACTTGCCAAAAGGTGTCCTTGTCTAGGACAAAGGGCCTATACACCATTCTCACTATTTTTGGCCTTCTCACCACCTGCTCGATTGGTGAAAATTTTGCTCCCAAGGAAGCCAATAAATTAGCATGTCTATTTTGTTCTCATGGAACGAAATGCATGCTGAGAGCAAAGAATGATTCGAACAGGTCCCAGACCTTGTTGCGATAGTTATTGAGATAGTGGTGCTTGGACACACACTTATTGGTCACCTGATTGATAATCAGCTCGGAGTCACCAAAGATTTGCAACTGTCACGCTTCAAGTTTCTCAACCTTCTTGAGGCCTAGGCATAAAGCCTCATATTTTGCTGCATTATTTGTGCAGCTCCAGATCAAATGATATGAATAGGATCATTGAATTCCATAAGGTAATACTAGAACAATCCCAGCTCCAGTGCCATTTCTACATCGTGCTCCATAGAAATAGAGCTTCCAGAGCTGATCTTGACTTTCATCATTCTTTTCTTTAGCCTTTTCAGGATTAAAAATAAAGTAACACCCCAATTCAGTTTCCATCATGGCATTTAAATTGGCCATGGAAAATTCATTTTCTGGGCGGAGCTCTTCCAAAGCTTCTTCCATTAAGTCAAGCTCGCCAAATTCTTCAGACATCATGTGTACTGAATTTGCTAACCTTTCCATTTCATCTATTCTCTCCACATGAAATGTGGAAGGCTTCTCATTGAAAATCTTCACCTTTTTACCTTTATGGCTCACATCCAAATGAGTAAAATCCAAAGAAAGGTAACCCCCAAGTTTAGCTGTGAACTCTCGAGAGAGACACATACCAAAACATGGCTCTAGGTCCACTACTATGATCTTCTAGATCACAGTAATCTGAGGCATGGCATCCAGGGAAATAGGAATATCCTTAATTACACCCATCGTCTTTACTAAGGTACCATCTAGTTGCAAAAATCCTATGCTAGTTCTTGTATATTCCATGCCTATGACATCACATACTGCCTTCGACATGAGAGTAGTAGCTACTCCTGATTCAATGAGGCAATTATGCACCACATGTCCCTCCATTCTCAATGAAATATAAAAAGGTGGTGGTCTATTTTTCTCGATGACTGAAGAGGTCAGAGTTTGGGCCATAACTACCTGGGTTGGAGCCTTCCCCTTACTTTGTGTGGTCTTTAGGGATTCCTATAAGATAAGATATTTACCTATCTAGGTAGATGCAAGGTGTCATACAAACTTACTTTGGTTGGTATCCTTTTGAGTTCTTCGACGATGTTGTACTCCATCGAAATTGGCTCTCTCCCTCCACTAGCAGATTCAAATCTGCTTCTATATTGTTGGGTGGCCTCCACTCGCTGTCGTTTAGCCAATGATGGATACCACAATGTCTCTCTAGCTTGTTCCTTTGTTTCCACTTGTGGCTGGGAGGTAGAATCCTTAGCTTGCAACTTCTCTTTTGCTTGTGGTGGAAGCGAATCCTTTGACAAAACAGGTGGGTCTTGTTGTGGGGCTGGAGGACCATGAGTCTTTGCAGGTATTTCTTGCTTTTTTGCTTATGCAAGAGGCACTTTCAATGGCTCCATCTTAGCTGGATCTACCAGCATTGGTTTCTTGCCATTGCATGTCAAGACTGCCATGTATTCCTCAGGAGACATCACGGAATTATGATCCACCTCTCGAATCATGTTTACACGGCTCCCCATAAGAACTTGTAAATAATTTTGGTGGACCATGTAAGTGGACTCATCATGTGGGTCATTGCATGAAGAACACCAGTAAGATGGCTCAGAGGGGCCAGCCTCTTCACTTACCAGGATCGTTGAGTTCCTCTCAAGTACTTTCTCTATAACCTTGCTAGGAGCAACTTGTTCTCTAGTTACCGCCGAAACAAATCTTCGTGGCTAAAAATTCCTTTCTGCCTCTCTCCGCTCCATATATGTCATCTTGTTAGTGAGGGATCTCATGGCCGACTGAATTTCTTGCAAAATAGCAAATTAAGGATCTGGGCTTGAGGACACAGGCAGTGCCGATAGAGGTAATGGAACTGGTGGAGAAGGTAATGCAGGAGTTGGAACTGGAGAGGTTAACTGTGGAATGGGAATCATAGGTATCGAAGTTGTGGGAGGATTCCATGAAGATGAAGGATACATGGATGGAGTAGTGTAATATGTGGAGGTTGCACCTGTAAGCTGGTGTTGCGAAAGCTCAGGAAAAATGGGCATAGTCATTTTTGGAGGCAATTTCCCAATGGCAATCAGATCGGCCTCAGCCTTCTGTGCCTAGGAATATAGTGCAGGAAAGGTTTGAATGTTGGACATCCTAATTTTCATACTAATATCTAAATGGAAAGCCCTAAGAAAGTAAAATGTCGCTTGGTCATTAGTAGGGCGAAGACCATCAGGGACTCTCTGCCAAGTTCGGGCAAACCTAACATTGAAATCCACTATCTCCTCTTGAGGATACCTCTTGATATTAGTAAATTGATGCAACAAAGAAAAATGGTCCGCTTGCTCATTGAACCCTTGGATCAACATCTCTGCTAATTGATCCCATGAATTTATGGAGTTAGGAGACAAGGATCTATACCAGCACAATAACTTACCTCAGAGTGACAGCACGAGCAATTTGATCATGACATCTTTGTTTGTGATATTATGAATTGTAGCCAAGGATGCCACATCTGACACATGCTCATACATGGTCTTTCCAATCCCATAATATGTAAGCAAAGCCTTTAATGCTGCAGCAGGAACTGGATTTTGAAAAAGTAGGTCCAATGCTCCTGAATGGTTCCAAGCAGGAAATTAATGTGGAGGAGGTTGTTGACCAGCCATTTGCACTGCAAGATTTGGATCTACTAGCAAGCTCATAGCAGTACTGGGAGGAGTTGGAGATGGCACAAACTGACCCGCTACTTGTGAAGAAATAGCAAATGACGGGTTCACAGGACTTACCAATATTGAGTGCTCCCTCCATCGATCTCAAAGAATTTGACTGGGTCTTCTGATTCTTTGGCTCTTGATCTCGTGATCATGAAGCAAATATTTTCACCATCTTCATGATTGGAAATTTCTAGGTCCTATACAACGGTCCCCAGTAGAGTCACCGGATGAACTTACAATCTTCGCTTTAAGGTCAAGACAGTTCATCAAAATCTTGAATCCTCCGGGTGTCAAAATATGGGAGCTGTGAGTCCCACCAAGCATGCCAAAAACTATTGGTCATGAATCCGCCTAGTCATATAAAATGCACCCTAGACCCGACCAACATTGAAAGGTCGAGAGAAAGAGAAGTCTCCTGGGCCAATCTCCAGAGAGGGCTGGCTCCCAAACTAATCTCAACTGGTTTTAAGGTTCAGGGTTAGAAATAACAGAAAGAGATGGAAATATGGCCGAAGCCGACAGTTGATAGGGATAACAACCTCAGATAGCAAATAACCTTAGACTAAATCCCAAAGATAAGCAGCAACTGATTCTAAGAATGCACATGCAAAAATTGGATCAAACATTGACCATTAATTTGCCTTCAATTATACTTCAAATGTTCAAATGAAAACATAGCCAAATCCAGGACAGCAGAATTTAACTTATATTTTAACACTGGACTAATAAGAAGTGAATCGCACAAAAAGCATCACATGAACAACAGTTTGGATCACCAACTCAAAAGACTCTAAGAATAGAGCAAAATGCACTTAGGATTTCTGCTTCAATTTTTGCAAAAAGGTCCTCCCTTTTTTTTGAGATGTACATTAGTATTTATAGAGGCCTCCCCTCTCCCTTTCACATCACAACATTTAAAACATAAAATAGATTTTGAAGAGGCGATCCACAAAATATGCACTTGAAAAGAGAAACAATCCCCCTGAATCTGCCTCAGAGAAATCATATTCCCTATTTTTATGGATCAAGTTTGAACATCAAACGGAAATAAGGGACCATATTTCTTCATTAAATGACTGTTCTCGGGGCATGCTTGAAGTTGTTAGGAGATCACGAATAGGATATTTTAATACTGGAGGCATATTTAATTTTGGTGGTGTCGAAAACTGCATGATTTAACATGCTCTTCCATTTTGTGCACATAGGTAAATAGCAAAACATTTAATCTTGGAGCCTCTCCGACCTCGATCTCAAAATTAGTTGAAGAGCTTTTAAAACATTACTTTGTTCGATCCACGTTCTTCTATGCAATACAAAGAAAAATGCAGACAGAACTTTACTGGACCTTTGTTGCTGCTTCTATTGCAAAAATGCGACATGTTGCGAAATTGTGACATTTTGCCTTCATTTTGGTTTATCTCCATGACATGTCGCGAAATCACAACATTCTCCTCTATTTGGCTTTTCGCTGCTCCTTGTCGCGAAAATGTAACATGTCACGAAATCGTGACATCTTCCTCTTGGCACTGTCCTTTCCACTTTCTCATCGTGAAAACGTGACAAGTCACGAAATCATGACAATTTTCTCCTTCTAGCTCCTTTTTTGCTTTATACCCGCGAAAATGCGACAAGTCATGAAATCTCGACATGTCACAAAATCACGACAATTTTCTCCCGCCTTGTGTTTATCTTCAGCACTTTCGTGAAAATGCACCATGTCGTGAAATCATGACATCCTCCTCTCGCTTGGCTCTTCCATTGCCTTTAGCCGTGAAAACGTGATGTGTCATGAAATCGTGATGTTCTTCCCTTGTTGCTTTCTTTTCTTCATGCACTCCGTGAAAACTTGACAAGTCACGAAATCACATCTTCCTTTGTTTGGCTTTGTCTCCACGACATGTCATGAAATCACGACATCTTCCTCCGTTTCGTTCCTTTCAGCTGTCTCCACGTGAAAACGTGACATGTCGTGATATCGAGATAATTTTTTGTCTTCTCCTTCGTTGCCACTTTCTATCACGAAAATTTGACATATCACGATATCGTGAAATTTTTCATTGGCGCTCCCCTTTACTGCTGTATGTCACGATATCACGACATTTTCCTATCACTTTGCTTTGTTGCCACTGTCTGCCACGAAAATGCGACATGTCGTGATATCGCGACAACTTTGCCTTTACTGCTCCCTCACCGCAACAAGTCACGAAAATGCGACATGTCGCGATGTCGTGACAACTTTGTCGTTACTGCTTCCTTTGTTGTTTTCTAGCACGAAAACATGACAGGTCGCAAAAATGTGACATGTCACGATATCGCAACATTTTCTATGCTTAGCTATTTTTTGCATCGGATGCCACAAAAACGTGATAGGTCACGATATCTCGACATTTTCTACTTACATTGCTTTAGCACAAAACTTGTAGAGATTTTTGTATTTTACTTATTATCCCTTTTGAGGTGCTTGGAGTGACAAACAGAGGAGTGAGTATCTCTACAATTTGTGCATTCTTTTGCATGAACAACAACAACAAAAACAATGTGGCAAAAATGCCAACAGGGCCACAGCTAGGGTGTTGTGGAAGGCGCAAGTGGGAGTTCAAATCCCATCGAGGATAGAGGTACTTAAATTTTTGAAAATTAATTGTTTCTAAGGTTTAAAAGGTGGCATGATTAATTTTTATTAAGGGGGAGTTATAAGGTTTTTAAAGGTTAATTGTTTTATTGTGATTTTTGATAAAGTGAATTGAAATAGGAGTTATGAGGTTGAAAAAGTGAATTATATTTTAATTGGTATAAGCTATGATGTGTTAAAGAGATAAGGGTTTATAAAGAAAATTTATTGTGATTATTTTCTTTACACAAATTGTTGGTTTGCATTTTGAAGTGTGGATAATATAAGGTGTAAAAGAGATTTATTGCTATGTATGGTAAAATATTTTGAGGGATCAAATTGAGTGAATGATTAAGAATATATTGCTACCGAACCTTTGAAATTGGCAAAGAATTGATTGTGATTGAGACAGGTCATTTGAAGTCAAATCTTCTTCAAATAAGAGGTAAGGGCCCATTATCCTTGAGAGTGAGTGTTGTATGTTGTGAATGCTAAGTTGGAGTGAAAAATATTTTTTGATAAGTTTTGTTGAGTTTGGTTTTGAGAAATCCAATGTTGATTGATGTGGGTTTTCTAGAATGAAAGTTGATACTAGAAACCTTGTTTTATAAGCATTGTTGGAGATATTGAGTATCATTGTTATGTAAAATTGAGAACTATCTTGAACTAGGGTTTGTGAAAGATCATGAGTATCATTGTTATGTGAAGTTGAAGAACTATCTTGAACTAGGGTTTGTGAAATATCATGAGTATCATTGTTATGTGAAGTTGAAGAACTATATTGAACTAGGATTTGCGAAAGATCATGAGTATCATTGTTATGTGAGGTTTATTTGATAAACATTATTTACTAAGCTTTCATTAAGTGATTGCTTGAGTTGAGTTTAGGGCTTAGTTGATTGGAAGTGTTGGAGTGATAGTTCAAGTTCTATAAAAAAAATTGTTTTTTATTTCTGAATTGAGTTGAAGGAAAGATTGAAAGTGATTAAGCATTGTCGTGAGTGAAACATATTGAGTCTCTAACAATTATCTATATGTTTCTATCGTAAAAATAAGAGAGAGATTTAAAGGAATTAAGCATTGTTATGAGTGAAACATATTGAGTCTCTAACAATTCTCTATATGTTTCTATGGTAAAAACAAGAGAGATATTGAAAGTGATTGAGCATTGTTGTGAGTGTGAAGCATATTGAGTCTCTAACCATTCTCTATATGTTTTTGTGATATTAAACAAGAATCTGAGTGAAGCTTGTTTGTGTGATTGAAGAAGTTTTTTGTGATAGATTAAATAAGCTTTTGTGAAAGCTTGTGAGCTGATTTGAGTAAGTCCTAGTGAGGACTTGTTGGACATATTTGAGGTAAGTCTTAGAGAAGACTTGAGAGAAGATTGGACAAGTTCTAGTGAGGACTTATTGAGCAGATTTGAGATAAGTCTTGGTGAATACTTGTTGAGCAGATTGGAAAAGTTCTAGTGAGGACTTATTGATCAAATTTGAGATAAGTCTTGGTGAAGACTTGTTAAGCAGATTGGACAAGTTCTAGTGAGGACTTATTGGATATATTTGAGATAAGTCTTGGTGAAGACTTTTTGAGTATATTGGACAAGTTCTAGAGAGGAATTTTTGAGCAGAGTTGAGGTAAGTCTTGGTGAAGACTTGTTGAGCATTTTGTACAAGTTCTTAAGAAGACTTGTGGACATATTTGAGGTAAGTCTTTGATAAGACTTCAGAGCAGAGTTGATTGATTGATTTGCTCAAGCTTTGTGTTAAGGCTTGGGGTAGATCTAACAGAGTTGATTTCTAATTGAATCAATATTTGTGTTAAGGCTTGAGGATAGATTTGAGGATAGATTTTGGTGCAGATTTGAGGACAAGTTTATGCCAAACCAGTGATAGAGATTGAGCAGATTTTTGCTAGACTAAAGGACTGTGTTTAGTGCAGATTTGAGATAGAGATTGAGCAGATTTATGCTATACTGAAGGACTATGTTTAGTGTAGATTTAAGATAAATATTGAGCAGATTTGTGCTAGACCAAAGGACTGTGTTTAGTGCAGATCAAAGACATTTATTGAGTAGATTTGTGCTAGACCGAAGGACTATGTTTAGTACAAATTTGACAGAGCTTAGATCAATATTTGGAGGTGACAAAGTAGAGGATAATAGTCTCTAATGGATAGAGATCCATTAGCCAGGGCAAAGAGGATAGAGGTCTTCAGTGGAGAGAGATCCACAACCCATAGTAGTGGAGGTAGTAGTCTTCTAGAAGATCACCAACTAGAGCAGAGGAGAAGGAGTTCTATGGATAGATATCCACAAACCAGTTGAAGTGATTGGTGTCTCCTGTGGATAGAGATCCACAAACTTTATTATGGGATTGGTGTCTCCTTTGGATAGAGGTCCATAAACATTGTAATAGGGAAAGGATTCCCAAGAGATTGATTGAGAAAATATTAGTGAAAGATTTTCTTCGTGGAGTAGCCCACATTGGGTGAACCATGTTAAACTAGTATCTCTATTATGTGTGGTGATTTATGCATTGCTTTAATTATTGTTGTTGACATTGCATTGATATATTGGATTATATAGCTTGATTAAAGAAAAGTAAAAATTAGCTTTATACCGTTCACCCCCCCTCTTAGTATAAGCTTGTGTTCTTAAATTATCAAAGTGGGTTCTTTTAAAAGAGTGGTATTAGAGTGGGTTCCTTCAAAAGAGTTTAATAGCTTGAAGGAAGATATTACAAGAACACAAATGGATTCTAAGGATGGATCTTCAGGGAATTCAGCACCATTTTTTGATGGGAACAATTATGTACTTTGGAGTAAGAAAATGAAGATTAACCTGATGGTACTTGGAAATGAGGTATGGGAAGCAGTTGAGAATGGATACATACCACCAACTACTCCACATATATATAAATATGGTAAGCTTCTACATAATTACAATTCAAGATCAATGAATGGAATTTTGAAATATTTGTGTGAAACAGAGTTTATAAAGGTTATGCACTGCAAATCAGCAAAGGAAATTTGGGATAAGTTGCAAGGTATATATGAAGAATATAAAAAGGTCAAAAGGGTAAAGTTGCAAAATTATAAAGGAATATTTGAAGACCTAAATATGAAGGATGAAGAAAACATTGTTGTATACCTACTTCATGTATACGAGGTTGTTAACTCCATGCAAGGACTTGGGCTTGAAGTTCAAGAATTTGATGTGTGTGATAAGATTTTAAGGTCACTTCCAAAAAGGTTTAGTGAAAATATTTTAGCTACAGAAGAATCAAAAGATATTGATCTTTTGACAAGGGATGAATTACATGGCATTCTCAAAGATTTTGAGATGAGAATAAAAGAGAAACCTATTTCTCAAAAGGAAGTGTTGTGGCTGTTCCACAACGTACCCCAAAATTGGGGACCCACCCTTCTTGTTTTTGATATTTAGCTGTGTTCATTCTACCACATCGTTTTTATTGTTGCTACTCACGCAAAATCTTGCATGATGGGTTGAAATACTTACTCCTCTATGTTTCCCTATGAGTTTCTGTGCCAGAACGAGTAAGTTCAAAGGTGTCACAAAATCACGACATGTCACAAAATCGTGACCCAAAATGCAATAGAGGGTACGAAGGCAAAATGCGTCGTGAAATCACGACATGTCACGAAATCGTGACATGTCACGAAATCGTGACCCAAATGCAATAGAAGGCATGGAGGCAAAACGAGTCGCGAAATCGCGACATGTCACGAAATCGCTGTTCAAAGAGGAGAGAGAAAGCAAAGCCAAAAAATGTCATGAAATCGTGACGTGTTGTGAAATCACGGTCGAAGGCAGCAAAGGAAGCAGTCAAGGCAAAACCGTCGTGATATCGCGCATGTCATGAAATCGTTGTTCAAAGAGGAGAGAGAAAGCCAAGTGGGAAATTGTCACGAAATCGTGACGTGTTGTGATATCGTGGTCAAAAGCAGTTGACCAAAATAGGAGCCAAAATTGTCGTGAAATCATGACGTATTTTGAGTAAAAGCAAAACTTGTGGAAACTGTCGCGATATCGCGCATGTCATGAAATCACGATTCGAAGAGCTCTGCAGAAGTGAAGTATAGAAAACGTCACGATATCATGACATATTTTGGCTAAAGGCGAATCTTGAGAGAAACGTCACGAAATCGCGCGAATTTTAACTCAGAAGCACAACTCGATGAAACGTCGTGAAATCGTGACATGTCGCATTTTCGTGACTTGTCACGTTTTTGCGGCCGACAGTGATAAAAGGAAGTGCCGATGAAAAATGTCACGAAATCGCTACAAGTTCCAATTCGCAACAGAGCTCAACGAAAACGTCACGAAATCGTGACAAGTTTCCATTTGTAGCAGAGCTCGATAAAAACGTCGCAAAATTGTGACCCAAAATGCCATGGGAGATATGGAAGCGAAATCATCGTGAAATCGTGACACATCGTGAAATCACGACGGGTTTCAGAAGAACAAAAGCCGAGAAGGAGAAAATCGGGCTGACACGCAATGAACATAGGAAAATTCTAACTTTTGCCTTTCTTTTCTTTTGCAGGAAGCAGAAACAATGGCAAGAAAGATCAAAGATAAGCACAAATCAAATGAGGAGATTGCAGAGGCAGTCACAGAAAAGAGCTCGACGAAAACGTCGTGAAATCATGACAGGTTTCCATTATAAGCACAGCTTGGCAAAAACGTCACGAAATCGTGACGTGTTCCATTTTCACGACTAATGGAGACAGAAGAACGGAGCAAGGGAAAAGTGTCACGATTTCGCGGCATGTCACTGTTTCGCGACCAAGTGCAACCAAAGAAGACGAGGAGGCCAACATGTCACGATATCGTGACATGTTGTATTTTCGTGGCTACCAGCAGGAGAAAAGACAAGAAGAAGAAAGTTGTCGCGATATCGCGACATGTCGCGTTTTCGTGACTTGTCATGAAATCACGATCAAAATAGAAAAAAGGAAAAGTCAGCGCAAAGTTTTCTGTGGGCCCCAAGAATGTCCGCTTTATGTTTTAAATACTACAGGACGTCTAGATTTCGACGGATTGTCCCTCTTCTCTAGTACCTGCTTTATGGGCTTTATATTTTAATAATACAGAGAGACAGATTTCGACGGATGGTCCCTCTTCTCCGATACCTATTTTATGGACGTTACATTTTAAATATTACAGAGAGACAGAAAGTGGATTTATATTTTAAGAACACTGCAGAGAGGCAACCTCTATAAATATCAAGATATATCTCAAACAAAAGGGGGGGGAAACTGCTGGAACAGAGTTGCAGTGTCAAAGGCGAGAGGCCATTCTGGACCTGATTTTTGGGGTTTTTCTCCCACTTGTTCTGTTTTTGAGAAAGATTAGAAATCTCTGTTAGAGTAAATGATAAATCTTTAATACAGAGACTGTTTTCAAAAATTTGCATCTTGTGGACAAGAAAGAAGGAGATTCATCTTTGCATGCTACGGATTTAATGTCTATTTCTTTTCTTTTTCAGATTTCGAGTTTGTAGATGAAGTTAAATGCAAGTGTGCTTGGTTGCTTCATATGAATGCCCGAATCTGAAATTCATTTTAAAAACCCTAGGAGTTAGCACTTAGTCTATGGGGATTGTGCTGGTTTTGGCAGGTCCAGTAGGTTAGGTTGCATGCATGGAAACCTCGCATCTTCGGTTTTGTCGAAACTAGATAGCATCATACTGAATGCACTTCATTTTCAATTTCTTGCATTTGTTTTCGATTTCGTTCTGCATTTTATTGATTCCAAAAATCCTGCACCTTTATTTTTATTTGCAGGCATCAAGATAAAAATAGAATAAAAAAATAAAAAGGTCAAAATCCAAAACAATGTCATCATTGCAGGCTGAAATTTCATTTCCTTTGTTTCATGTTTCATTCACAAGCCTATGATGACATTCCCTTCATGAAAATCCCGATTTCATCGAAGGTGTTCTGTTTTACGGCCTTGTTTACAAAATTCCATTTAAAGCTACATCGTGGTCATATGAGGGCCAACTCTCATTTGCTTTATTTTGGTTCAATGAACAATCACTAAAGCTTCACGGTAAAATAAACCAACATTGCCCCTTGTTTACAGTTACTTGCAATCACTAAGGTGTTCCAAGCATTTACATTGAGTATCTTTATTCAAGATTATTAATACATATATGCAAAAATGCTAATATAGCGGAGACCTTGGAGAAGTTGTGTGTTTAACTTCTTTGCAAGAGGGGATTTGGGAACCCAAATCCTAACGGAGAGTGTATTTTCACAACTGGGTGAAAATACCACTCAACAGATTGGCGCTAGAAGGAGGGCCTGAACTGGTTTATTACAGTATGATTTAAATATTATAGGGATTTAAATCTTGAATATTTCATGCCCTATTAATTAGCTCTCTTTTAACAATACAGCCCTGTAAGTGTTAAAAGGAGGACATAAAATGCAATGCATTGTTCTAATTCTTTTTCGATTATCCATGCAGGAATAATGTGTTTCAAGTTTATTTAAAATATATATATATATATATATATATACTTTTGGTCTGGACTAACGAGGTTGTCTCCATGCAATTACATTCCTTTGATTTTATTGGATACAACTCTCGATTGATGTTACAGGAATTATTCTCTTTGAAATAATTGGTTGTCGGTATTATGCTCTTCACTTGCGCGTAATGCGATCTTGTGAATCAGAAAGCCTATAACCTTAGGAGTATGCTCTTCACTCGCGCATATGCGATCTTGTGAATCAGAAACTAATTTGCTTTTCTTCTTTGATTGTTTCCTTCGTCCAGACGTGACTAACAAATGGTTTTTGAAGTTGTTTTTGAATCTCATTAATGGCTATGACTGCAGGATTTTCATGGTGTTGCAGGTTTTATTGGAGGTATTGAGAATTTTTGTCAGATTTGGTGGGGTGTTTCATTTGCAAACTGGATCCACCACATCATATCACAACTAGGTCCAAAACAACTGAGGAAACCGTATTCCAAAGCCTCCCACTCCCTCACAAGAATCCGAGGAATAAAGCCAAGCAAACAGTGATCCCACTAGATATCCTTGTTACAGAAGATCCTTCTGTTTCAAGTGTATCTAGCAGGCTTGCACCGGTGGTGTCAACTACCATTAGTGCACCAATTACAAGTACCATTTCCACGGTTCTTGTAGGGTTATCCTCATCAAATTCGAATCAAATGGCCCAACAACAACCAGTTCCATGGTATGGAGCCCATAACATTCCTCTGAATATTGCAAGGGATATTCATGAGATCCCTAAGAATATAGAGATATTTTTACCCAAATACAAACCGGATGGCCTAAGGACCGTCGAAGAACATATTCAGGCCTATAGGGATGTTTTAATAAGATTGCAAGTTGAACATGAGGATGTGGCTTGTAGACTCTTCCCCATGAGCCTAGACCCAGTGGCCTATGAATGGTATATCTGCTTGCCTACTGGTTCCATTACATCATGGACACAAATGGAGAATGCTTTTGTCAACCAATTTAGGTCCCCATTAGATCCCATAATCATATACAATCAATTCATTACATGCAAACATGTTCAAGGTGAGCCAATTCGAACGTTCAATCAGAGATTTCAGAAGTGCTATAATAGAGCAATTCGGCATTTCGCCATCGATCCCATAGTAGCTTTGCAAATATATTTCGGGGCATTGGAACCTATGACGGCAATGTTTGCAAGGCAAAATCCTCAAGTCAATACACTAGCTCTAGCCTATAACGAAGCTATGACCATTGAACAACAGCTGACACCACAAGGCTATGGGTTGCCCCAGATACCTATGGTAGGACAATATGGTCCATATGGTCAGGCTCCCATGATGAATCAAATCATGGCACCTCAAATGCCAGGCATGAATGCCTTAATTTATCAGCAACCATGTTCATCAACACCCGCTTACGCACCCAGTCCAATTCAACCAATCGCACCCATTCTCCCCATTCCTTCATTCTTGCAAAATGGTCAGCAGACTATGCAAGGAGTTAATCCAGTGAATCCTCAGGTTACAGTTCCTTTCTCGAATCCAGTTTCGATTCAAAGTATCAATCCATACGCAAATCAAATCGCTCAAAATCCAGCTCAAATGGTAAGTCAAGTGAACCCTGCTGGAGATGGCAATAACACACCGAGTCCAAAAGAGATTTATTCAAAGGTGGAAGAACTCAAAAACATGGTTCGCAAATTGAGTAATGAGTCGGTTCAAAAATAGAAGTATGAATCCCATGCCCCTCACCCAAATCAAAATTTCAACAATAGAGGGCGACATTGGAATACTAAACCAAACAATGGGAGCGTGCCTTCTCCTATTGCTAATCAGGTGGATACCCCTGTCGGACCAAGTCATTCTAATTCCATTCTTAATATTTCTGATTTTGCATGGGAAAAGGGATGTAGACTGCATAACACAAAGGAGCACAACGAAAGAGGTTGCCCTGAAATTGCCAGGTATACCCATTGTCTCCAAGCTCAAGTCGATGATCTGGAACTTGTGCCAAACGAGGGTCCACCCCAACATCAACAAGGAGGTGATGACATTCTGGTGGTGGAAACTCTATACCGTCAAGAAAGTGAGGATGAAGGAGAAGAGGATGAAGTCTTGGAACAAGAAGTGCAAGCTTTTAGAGAATTTAGAAAGGGGAACCATGGATATCATTTGAGGAGTAAGTTCAAAACCCCTAATACATCCTCAACTCCACCGAGCAACTCTATCATTCCTCCTGATACTAAGGCGGATAATAATCCTCCTCCTCCACCTGGAATAGAAACGTCTAAGGACGTGCAAAAAATACTGAAACCGGAGAAGTCAACTTATGACATAGTGGAAGATTTGAGGAAGTCCAAATCTAGCCTGTCACTTTTAGAGGCGGCTAGGTTGCCTGGCCAAAAGGAAGCGTTGATAAAGGCTTTGGACTCACCTGGTCAAATGCGGGAAGGAAAGGAAGTTGAAACCCACATGGTCTTACGAAAGGAAAGACGGGATGTCCCTCCTTTTTTATTAACTCTGAGGATTGCTGGCAAAAATTTGCACAATTGTTTGGTGGATACCGGGGCCACAAGTAACCTCATGCCTTCAGAAATTTGCCAAATGCTAGGCCTAAAGCCTGTTGCCGCTAAATGCAAGGTTTTGCAGTTGGATCGATCCGAGGTAAACGTGGTAGGGACCCTTTACGATGTTAAGATCCAACTCAATTCTGAACCTAGGGTCCAGCAAGTGATTGACATTTTGGTGGTCAATATCCCAAGTCGATATGGAATGCTCCTTGCGAGGGATTGGATGAAGAGTCTGAATGGTTATTTCTCCATGGATTGCTCACACATATGGCTACCCTGGAGAGGGATTGCTAATCAAATTAGAGTGGAAAATGAGCCAAGGCTTAAGGAAATAATCACAGAATACAACAAACCCAATGAGGTTCAATTTTTTGAACCCGAGTTAGGAACCTATGCTTTCGAGGTTGAAAGGGCTACCGAAGAACCTCAAAAGGAAACATTTTCTTGTAGCTCTTCTGAAGAGGATAATCTCGTGTGGTTACTTAAGTTCGATGGGTCTAAGTCAAGACAAGGGGCAGGAGCTGGAGTTGAACTCACGTGTCCAGGAAGTAAACCATCGTTGGCTGCCTATAGATTGCAATTCCCTTGCACTAACAATGTGGTAGAATATGAAGCTCTTATCTTTGGATTACAACCGGCTTTGAGCAGGAAGGTTAAGTGCTTGAAAGTATTGGGAGATTCGGAGTTGGTGGTCAAACAAGTCAAAGGACAATACACTTGCCGCGATAAGAGATTGAGCCTTTATAGAACTAGGGTGAGGGATCTCATTGCAGAGTTCGATGCTTTTAATATATCCCTTATTTCTAGGAAAGGAAATCGCACAGCTGATTCTCTTGCAGTTGTTGCGGGCATGCTAAATCCTGTTGACATAAAAAAATGCAAGAAGTTCTCCATTGAGTTGGTCCCTTGCCCATCGATACCTGATAACGTCAAAAACTTTCAAGTTTTCGAGAATGATAGAGACGTATTTAAATTTGTCACCAATTCAGGTGTTTTTGAGGACCAAGTGATTGACGAAGATCAAAGACGGCAAGAAGAAACAGAAGGAGAAAGGGAAGCTGCATTCCAATCCAACAGAATACCCAAGAACACTGTTTCATTTGAAAAAATGTTTGATGTAGGATATAAACCTAGAAAAGGAGAAAAGGTTCCACCTCCTAAGGATGCTTGTGACCTAATCAACATAGGAAGTGCAGACTATCCACGTCAAGTATACATTGCAAAGGCATGTACAGCCGATGAGAGGGAAAATATAACACGTACATTAAAACACTACGTGGATTGCATTGCTTGGAGTTACAATGAGTTGAAGACATATGATCAAGACATCATTATGCACACCATTCCTCTGAAACCAGATTCTAAACCTTTCAGACAGAAACAACGACTTGTTAACCCGTTACTTGAGCCCTTGATAGAGAAAGAGGTTAAACGATTGTTGGACGCAAAGATAATCTTTCCCGTTAGGCACTCAACGTGGGTCGCTAATCTTGTTCCGGTGAGAAAGAAGAATGGAGAAATAAGGTTGTGCATAGATTTTAGAAATCTCAACAAAGCCTCACAAAAGGATAATTACCCCCTACCGTCAATTGATGAAATCCTGCAAATGGTCAACGGGTCAAAAATGATGTCTTTTCTCGATGGGTATTCGGGATACAATCAGATCCTTATTCATCCTCAAGATAGAATGAAGACGGCCTTCACAACCAAGTGGGGGACATTTGCCTATAGAAGAATGCCTTTCGGACTATTAAACGTAGGCGCAACATTTCAACGTGCCATGGATTATGCCTTTAAAGGACTCATAGGTAAGTGCATCATTGTGTATGTGGATGACATTCCTGTGTTTTCAAAGAAAAGAGAAGATCACGTGAAAGATCTGAGGAAGGTGCTCCAAAGATGTAGAGAGCATGGAATTTCTTTAAATCCAAAAAAATGCATCTTTGGAGTGACAGAAGGAAGATTGCTGGGCCATATCATTTCAAAGGAAGGTATATCTATCGATCTCGAAAGAATAAAAGCAATCCAAAGCTTGCCCCTCCCAGGTAGCAAAAAGGAATTGAGATCCTTCTTCGGGCAAGTCAATTTTGTGAGGAAATTCATTTCTAGCTTCGCTGAGATGGCTAAACCACTGAATGAGATGCTCAAAAAGGATGTGGAGGTCAGATGGAATGAGGAAAGTAGGGTTGCCTTTCAGAGCATCAAAGATGCTATTTCTAGAGCCCCTGTCCTTATAAGCCCAGATTATTCAAAGCCTTTCTTCATTTATGCTTTCGCATCTGAGCACTCTTTGGCGAGTGTCTTGACCCAGAAAGGTGAAGATAACACCAAAAATCCCATAGCTTTTCTAAGTGCTCCTTTGAAGGATGCTCAGTTGAGGTATTCCATCCTCGATAAGCAAATGTATGCGCTGTTCAAAATAGTAAAAAAATTCAGACACTACATTGTGTGCAGTAAGGTCTTTGCCATTTTGCCTGACCCTGCTGTCAAAGCCATGTTTGTGCAGAACGAGCTAGGGGAAAGAAGAGGTAAATGGATTGCTACCATCCAAGAATTTGATCTAGAAATTCAATCCATGAAACTAGTCCATGGACAAGGACTGGTGAAAACAATTGCTGAGAATAATCCCCAAGTCACATGCCAGTATTCAAATGCAGAACACATCTCCAAAGACGACTGGTATGTTGATATCGTGTATTTCATGCTAAACGGTAAGTGTCCATCATATCTTAATCCTACTCAGAGAAGAGCCCTGAGACTTAAATCTGCCAATTATCTCATTAGGTCTGGTGTTCTTTACAAGAAAAATCATGAGGGAATCTACCTACGATGCTTAAGTCAAGAAGAAGCTCCCAAGATTTTGCAAGAATTTCATGGTAAATACGGGACTGGCCATGGTTCGGCAAACGCAACAGCACATCAAATCTTAAGAGCAGGATATTATTGGCCTCGCATTTTTAAAGATACCCATGCACACGTGCGATCTTGCCATATTTGTCAAGTGGCTGCAAATAGAGAAAGGAATGCCGCTATGCCTTTACAACCTGTAGTAGAGATGAGACCATTCGCGCAATGGGGATTAGACTTCATTGGGGTTATTAACCCAAATTCTTCAGGGTCTCATAAATTCATACTCACAGCTACAGATTACTGCACTAAGTGGACAGAAGCAATACCTACAAAATATTCCACCACGGATGTGGTAATAAAATTCCTCGAAGATCACATCGTGACAAGATTTGGAATGCCCGATTCTATTGTAAGTGACAATGGTAAGGCTTTTGTTTCCACTCAATTTGCAAATTGGGCTTATGATAATAAGGTAAATTTAAAATTTTCATCTAATTATTACCCCCAAGGCAATGGTCTGGCAGAATCTTCAAATAAAAATTTGTTAACCATCATTAAGAAGCTATTGGAAAAGAATCCTCGGGATTGGCACAACCAATTAAAATTTGCCCTCTGGGAAGATAGGACTAGAGAGAAAGAATCAATAGGGAATACACCTTATCATCTAGTTTACGGGCAAGATCCAATTTTTCTTGCTAATTTGAAGCTTCAAACCCTTCGTTTCACACAAGAATACCTTGGGACTGATAATCATATAGAGGCTAGATTGAGTCATCTAATGCATCTCGATGAAAAAAGAGATGAGGCCATGCTCCACATGAGCAAACATCAAGATGTGGTCAAAATATGGTTTGATAGAAGAGCCAAAATTAAATCCTTTAGGATCTCTGACTTGGTTTTATTATGGGATAAAAAACATGAGGATAAAGGGGAACACAAAAAGTTCGATTGTCTGTGGTTGGGCCCTTATCAAATTTCCGAAATCCTAGGAGAAAATACTTTCAGACTCAAAACCTTGGATGGGAAAGATTTGATGTTACCGGTTAATGGGCAGGTTCTAAAGCATTATTTTAGCCCTTAAGCCATATGAGATTTGTATCATATTGTACATTAGTTTATAATTCCTGGTTTTTTGTGTGTGTTCAAGTTTTGTTTTCGGGATTGTTTTTAGGTTTGGTTTTAAGTTTTGTGTGTTGGTCCTTTGGACACTTTTGGTTTTTCTTTATAAAAAATATATATATATATAATAATAATAAAGCAAGTCGTCAGCTTATGTCCTTATGAATGTTGATTGAGCCTAGGAGAATATGAAGTATTGGAATTATATTGCAGAGAGCTCCACAGATATCACAAACTCATTAAATAACATCGTTTGAAATTTATGATGCATGAAGTTGTTAGTTTGTCTTGACAAAGTATGACAAAATAGGTGGTAGGCTCCATCCACGTTTCAAGAAAGCAATGCATCCATCCATATCGTGCATTACATTCCACATTGCATATGCATTTCTATTATCTCAGTTACATTTCGAGCACATTCATTGAAAAGGTGTCAAATCCTCTTAGGGTCATTATATAACAAATACTAAAAGGACCCTAAGGTTGGGAACTGGTGGCCCGAACTATCTTGAACCGAGCACGATCTACACATATTAAAGAAGATCTTGAACAAAATGGTCAGAACCTCACTTGGAAGAATAGGTAAGGTGAAAAGAATACTTCATGTCTATCCCATCATGCAACATAATTTTTTAACAGTGGTTTTTACCACTCCCCTAAAGTTTAAAGCCCAAAATCAGAGTAGTAAGGATAGGGTTTAATTCTCATCTCGCTTAGGTTGAGAATCCGACTCCCCAAAGCTTCTATTTTTCTTTCATCATCAATATTGGATTGGAAGGATCGTACTACGTGTCCCTGGCAAGGATGGGTAGTCATCCCCAAGATCCAAGAAAATCAAAAGTAAAGCCCAATCATGAATTATGGGGTTAATCTCCATCGGGGCTATAGACGCCTGTCTGGCAGTGGAGTATGCTCAAGCGTGGCAACATGTCTTGCCTAAAAGCAAGACCGCTGACTGCTCAAAAGGATAGACTAGCCTTAACTGTTTCATCCATAGCAGGTTAAATCATTTTGTTCAAGATAAGGTAATAAACTCCAGATCAGAGTAGTAAGGGTAGGATTAAATTCCCATCTCCTTAAGGGTGGGAATCCTTTTCCCCCAAAGCTCTGATTTCACTTACACTTGCACATGGGTTCAAGATGGTAGTGGCACATGACCAGCTTTGGGATCTGATAAATTAATTCAATGTGTATAGTTTTGATCCTGAGAGGGTTTGATAGTCTTTTTATATGTTTGTTCATGGTACTAGACAGTTGTCATATTTGTCATGCATTAAAATCTGAACAAATCATTCATAGCCCCGCATATGCATTCAGGTAAAACTGACAGTGGAAAGCTAAATGAGTTTCAAACGATAAGGAATGAATCACGACACACACACATTGAGCTGATGCTGAGTAATTCTAATCCTTCATGTTTTTCTCGTCTAGTTTCATTCTTTGGATATGGGCTGACGCTAGTGTTAAAATTTTGAAGGTTTTCAGGTTTGGTTCTTACCGAAATGCTCAGGAGCATTTCCCAGCAGAGTCGCCATTTGTTGTGGCTGTTCCACAACGTACCCCAAAATTGGGGACCCACCCTTCTTGTTTTGATATTCAGCTGTGTTCATTCTACCACATCATTTTTACTGTTGCTACTCATGCAAAATCTTGCATTATGGGTTGAAATACTTACTCCTCTATGTTTCCCTACGAGTTTCTATGCCAGAATGAGTAAGTTCAAAGGTGTTGCGAAATCATGACATGTCACAAAATCGTTGTTGAAAGAGGAGAGAAAAAGCAAATCCGAAAAATGTCACGAAATCGTGACATGTGAAATTGCGGTTGAAGGCAGCAAAGGAAGCAGTCAAGGCAAAACCGTCGCGATATCGCGCATGTCATGAAATCGCTGTTCAAAGAGGAGAGAGAAAGCCAAGTGGGAAATTGTTGCGAAATCACGACGTGTTGTGATATCGCGGTCAAAAGTAGTTGACCAAAATAGGAGCCAGAATTGTCGCGAAATCGTGACGTATTTTGAGTAAAAGCAAAACTTGTGGAAACTGTCGCGATATCGTGCATGTCATGAAATCGCGATTCGAAGAGCTCTGCAGAAGTGAAGTATAGAAAACGTCGCGATATCGTGACGTATTTTGGCTAAAGGCGAATCTTGAGAGAAACGTCGTGAAATCGTGAAATAAAAGCAAATGAGAAAGCGGAAACATGACATATCATGTTTTCGCGACCTATCACATTTTCACGGTTGACAGTGATAAAAGGAAGTGTCGAAGAAAAACGTTGTGAAATCACTACAAGTTCCAATTCGCAATAGAGCTCGACGAAAACGTCTCAAAATTGCGACAAGTTTCCATTTGTAGTAGAGCTCGACGAAAATGTCGCGAAATCGTGACCCAAAGTGCCATGGGAGATATGGAAGTGAAACTATCACGAAATCGTGACACGTCATGAAATCACGACGGGTTTCAGAAGAACAAAAGCTGGGAAGGAGAAAATCAAGCTGACATGTAATGAACATAGGAAAATTCTAACTTTTGCCTTTCTTTTCTTTTGTGAGAAGGAACAATGAAGGAGAAAGATCAAAGATAGCACAATCAATGAGAGATTTAAGCATCATAGAAAGAGCTTGAGAAAGATGTCACGAAATCATGACGAGTTTCCATTTTAAGCACATCTTGAAAATGTCGTGAAATCGCGACGTGTTCATTTTCGCGACTAATGGAGACAGAAGAACGGAGCAAGGGGAAAGTGTCACGATTTTGCGCATGTCACGTTTTCACGACCAAGTGCAACCAAAGAAGACGAGGAGGCCAACATGTCGCGATATCGTGACATGTATTTTCGCGGCTACCAGCAGGAGAAAGGACAAGAAGAAGAAAGTTGTCGCGATATCGCGACATGTCGTGTTTTCGCGACTTGTCATGAAATCGCGATCAAAATAGCAAAAAGGAAGAAGTCAGTGCAAAAGTTTTCTGTGGGCCCCAGGAATGTCCGCTTTATGTTTTAAATACTGCATACAGATAGATTTCGATGGATTGTCCCTCTTTTCTCTAGTACCTGTTTATGGGCCTTATATTTTAATACTACAGAGAGACAGATTTCGGCAGATGGTCCCTCTTCTCCGATACCTATTTTATGGACGTTACATTTTAAATATTACAGAGAGACAGAAAGTGGATTTATATTTTAAGAACACTGCAGAGAGGCAACCTCTATAAATATCAAGATATATCTCAAACAAAAGGGGGGAAACTGCTGGAACAGAGTTGCAGTGTCAAAGGCGAGAGGCCATTCTGGACCTGATTTTTGGGGTTTTTCTCCCACTTGTTCTGTTTTTGGGAAAGATTAGAAATCTCTGTTAGAGTAAATGACAAATCTTTAATACAGAGTTGTTTTCAGAAATTTGCATCTTGTGGACAAGAAAGAAGGAGATTCATCTTTGCATGCTACGGATTTAATGTCTATTTCTTTTCTTTTTCAGATTTCGAGTTTGTAGATGAAGTTAAATGCAAGTGTGCTTGGTTGCTTCATATGAATGCCCAAATCTGAAATTCATTTTAAAAACCCTAGGAGTTAGCACTTAGTCTATGGGGATTGTGCTGGTTTTGGCAGGTCCAGTAGGTTAGGTTGCATGCATGGAAACCTCGCATCTTCGGTTTTGTCGAAACTAGATAGCATCATACTGAATGCACTTCATTTTCAATTTCCTGCATTTGTTTTCGATTTCGTTCTGCATTTTATTGATTCCAGAAATCCTGCACCTTTATTTTTATTTGCAGGCATCAAGATAAAAATAGAATAAAAATAAAAAGTTCAAAATCCAAAATAATGTCATCATTGCAGGTCGAAATTTCATTTCCTCTGTTTCATGTTTCATTCACAAGCCTATGATGACATTCCCTTCATGAAAATCCCGATTTCATCGAAGGAGTTGTGTTTTACGGCCTTTTCACAAAATTCCATTTAAAGCTACATCATGGTCATATGAGGGCCAACTCTCATTTGCTTTATTTTGGTTCAATGAACAATCACTAAAGCTTCACGGTAAAATAAACCAACATTGCCCCTTGTTTACAGTTACTTGCAATCACTAAGGTGTTCCAAGCATTTACATTGAGTATCTTTATTCAAGATTATTAATACATATATGCAAAAATGCTAATATAGCGGAGACCTTGGAGAAGTTGTGTGTTTAACTTCTTTGCAAGAGGGGATTTGGGAACCCAAATCCTAACGGAGAGTGTATTTTCACAACTGGGTGAAAATACAACTGAACAGGAAGTAGCCTTGAAAGCTACTAAGAAGACAAAGGGTAAGAAATTCAAGCAATGAGTTATCCAGTGATAAAGAAGCAAATTATGGCAAAAGGAACAAGGACTCAAGAAATTATAAAGGTACAAAATCAGTTAGATGTTTTAATTGTGGTAAATTTTGTCACTATGCAACTGATTTACCAGAGGCTAGAAATAGCAATGATGATGAGAAACATGATCATAATAACAGGGAAGCAGGAAAACACAGGTACCAAAATAAAAATAGGGATGGACAAGGTAAGCAAGGAAATAAGTTTTTTGAAAGGCATAAGAAGATTTTTAATGTAGACAAAGCAAGTAAGAGTTCAAGTGATAGTGATGGAAACTCTTCAAGTAATGAAGAAGAAACCCTATTTATGACAGTAGAAAAAAAATGTTAGAAAGAGAGGTCCAATGATTCTCAAGTATTTTAGATGTGGTAAATTTGGTCATCTTGAAGATAGTTGTACAAGGAATGGATTTAGTTTTAGTGATGATGAACATGAATATACACTTGAAGGACCAAAAGAGAATTTACTCTTGGCATTAGAGGAAGTTGGAGGTGATCCTATAGAAGACAAGCCATAAAAGTATGAAGATGATACCAAATGCAAACAAATAGAGGAAGAATCATAGAAAGGAGAAGTTGATCTTGAGGGTGAGCTTATTCATGCCCTTGATGCATTAAGGGAGGTAAGAAAGTAGAACTCAAAACTCAAGCTTAAATTTCAAGAATGTGATGAAGAGAAAGGAAAGCTTATAGAGAATCTAACTAACTCAATAGCTAAGACAAGGAAATTTAAAGAGAAGTTAGAAGCTAAGGTTTTAGAATGTGAAATATTAGAGTATGAGGTAGCTTCACTAAGGAAGTAAGTAAAATATTCTAAGGACAAGTTGCACGGGTTTGGGAGAAGCTCAAAGAACTTGGATAATATTATCAAGGTACAAAGATCTTCGTCAAACAAAATAGGACTTGGTTTTGAACAGGTACAAAGAAAACAAGGAGAGGAGACAATCTCAAGCTCTGAATAATAAGAAGCTTTAGAAGAAGAAATTGTAAGAGAAAGTGAGACTTATGAGGATGATTTGGACAATAAAAATTTCAACAGGAAAAACAACAATGCACAAATAAGGAACAAATGGAACAAAAAGCAACATAGAGTAGAAGAGACTAAGATACCAATGGGGTCAAGGCAAGGAATTTTCAATGGATGATGCTTCTCATGTCATATGTTTGGGTACAAGGCTTCATGATGCAGAATACATGGAAGACTAGAATATGGAAATTTTAGAAACAAGCATCTTTTTCAAGGGTATTGCTACTTTTGTGATCAGTTTGGTCACAAGGTAGTAAATTGCAGGGTTCATGATAGAAATTGATATGGCTTCACCAAAATAAACTTCAAAATAGTTGCACCTCCAAGGAATAACAACATTAATTGTTATAAGTGTAATAATTATGGGCATACAACAAAGTGGTGTAGAGCAAAAATTCCAGAGACAAGCAAGAACAGGAATAGTCAGAGGAATCAGAAGGATCGATTAAGGAAGAAAGTGGACAAAGGTAAATATCAGTGCTTGTTGGGAGTAGAAATACTCCCACCCTAGAATTAACCACCTCAAGAGGAGATGGGGGAGGGGCTAAGCTAAGAGTCTCATTCTTAGCCCCGAGCCCCAAAGGTGACCCTTTGCCATTGACGTGAAAAGGGTGCAAATTTGAGTTAGGGGGAGATAATTCAGTCAAGGGAAGCAGTTTCTCAGGAGGAGCAAAACAAAAAAAAAGTAAAGGAAATGGTAAAAGGTAACTGGGTTACCATCAATGAAAAAGGGGGATATTGTTGGAAATATGAGCAATTTTTGTTATCATTGATGTCAAGAATCAATTTCAGTGAGCAACATGAGATCAAGCATCAGTTTTTGTGAGCAGTGCAAGAAAAATATTGCTTCTAGACCTAAGGGAAAATAATATTATAATATGCTTATTATAATATTTAAGGTGGTCAAATAAGGTCTAAAAGAGCAATTGGAAGGCCCAAGAAAATAATATTATAATTTTATATTATAATATTAAAGGTCTAAAGTATAGACCTAAATAATTAAATTAATTATAAATTAATTATAATAACTTTGTTATAAATTAATTTAAATTTAATAACCCTAAGGTTAGGGTTACAAAGGGCACGCAATCAAATTCAAGGCACCGACATCGACTATCATTTGCACTCGTCGACTTGTTAAAAAGGGAGAGAAAATTTAATATATATACCATATGCCTTGGAACAAAAACATTTATCCGTCAAAAGAATTAATTGAAGTGCATGCAAAAATTGCGAACGACGTGGAATAAGAGGATAGGTCTTTTGCTTACGTGGTGGTCAACTAGCAAATAAAATGGAGGAGGCTTGAAGCCTCATAGCCAACCACGACAGTTGGGCCAATGGCATGAGACTGTGGATTAAGGCGCTAACTAGCGAGAGGTCCCGCGATCGAACCCAAGTGGTAGTATTTTTGTCATGGTGCATGTGTTTAGTTTTTGGTGCCAAGGCAAAGCTTCAAAGCGCACAAGGTGCTTTTTGGTATAAGGTGAGCACCTGGATCACATGGCATGTGGGCCATGACTAGGGCATTGTGGAAGGTGCAAGTGGGATTTCGAATCCCATCCAAGACAGAGGTACTTAAATTTTTGAAAATTAATTGTTTCTAAGGTTTAAAAGGTGGCATGATAAATTTTTATTAAGGGGGAGTTATAAGGTTTTTTAGGTTAATTGTTTTATTGTGATTTTTGATAAAGTGAATTGAAATAGGAGTTATAAGGTTGAAAAAGGGAATTATATTTTAATTGGTATAAGTTATGATGTGTTAAAGAGATAAGGGTTTATAAAGAAAAATTATTGTGATTATTTTCTTTACACAAATTGTTGGTTTGCATTTTGAAGTGTGGATATTATAAGGTGTAAAAGAGATTTATTGCTATGTATGGTGAAATATTTTGAGGGATCAAATTGAGTGAATTATTGAGAAGATATTGCTACCGAATCTTTGAAATTGGCAAAGAATTGATTGTGATTGAGATAGGTCATTTGAAGTCAAATATTCTTCAAACAAGAGGTAAGGGCACATTATCCTTGAGAGTGATTGTTGGATGTTGTGAATGCTAAGTTGGAGTGAAAAGGATTGTTTGATAAGCTTTGTTGAGTTTGGTTTTGAGAAATCCAATGTTGATTGATGTGGATTTTCTAGAATGAAAGTTGATACTAGAAACCTTGTTTGATAAGCATTGTTGGAAATATCGAGTATCATTGTTATGTGAAATTGATAACTATCTTGAACTAGGGTTTGTGAAATATCATGAGTATCATTGTTATGTGAAGTTGAAGAACTATCTTGAACTAGGGTTTGTGAAAGATCATGAGTATCATTGTTATGTGAGGTTTTTTTATAAGCATTGTTGACTAAGCTTTCATTAAGTGATTGGTTGAGTGGAGTTTAGGGCTTAGTTTATTGGAAGTGTTGGAGTGATAGTTCAAGTTCTATGAAACAAATTGTTCTTTATTTCTGAATTGAACTGAAGGAAATATTGAAAGTGATTAAGCATTGTTGTGAGTGAAACATATTGATTCTATAACAATTCTCTATATGTTTCTATGCTAAAAACAAGAGATATTGAAATTAATTAAGCATTGTTATGAGTGAAACATATTGAGTCTCTAACAATTATCTATATGTTTCTATGGTAAAAACAAGAGAGAGAGATTGAAAGTGATTGAGAATTATTGTGAGTGTGAAGCATATCGATTCTCTAACCATTCTCTATATGTTTCTATGAGATTAAACAATAATATAAGTGAATCTTGTTTGTGTGATTAAAGAATTTTTTTGTGATAGATTAAATAAGCTTTTGTGAATGCTTGTGAGTTGATTTGAGTAAGTCCTAGTGAGGACTTGTTGGATAGATTTGAGGTAGGTCTTAGAGAAGACTTGAGAGAATATTGGACAAGTTCTAGGGAGCACTTGTTGAGCATATTTGATAAAAGTCTTGGTGAATACTTGTTGAGAATATTGAACAAGTTCTAGTGAGGACTTATTAAGCATATTTGAGACAAGTCTTGGTGAAGACTTGTTGAGCCAAATTGGACAAGTTCTAGTGGGGACTTGTTGGATAGATTTGAGATAAGTCTTGGTGAAGACTTGTTGAGCAGATTGGACAAGTTCTAGAGAGGACTTATTAAGCAAAGTTGAGGTAAGTATTGGTGAAGACTTGTTGAGCAGTTTGGACAAGTTATTAAGAGGACTTGTGGATAGATTTGAGGTAAGTCTTTGAGAATACTTGAGAGCAGAGTTGATTGATTGATTTGCTCAAGCTTTGTGTTAAGTCTTGGGGCAGATCTAATAGATTTGATTTGTAATTGAATCAAGCTTTGTTTTAAGGCTTGAGGATATATTTGAGGACAAATTTTGGTGCATATTTGAGGACAGGTTTGTGCCAAACCAGATATAGAGATTGAGCATATTTGTGCTATAGTGAAGGACTGTGTTTAGTGCAGATTTGAGACAGATATTGAGCAGATTTGTGCTAGACTGAAGGACTGTGTTTAGTGTAGATTAGAGATAGATATTGAGCATATTTGTGCTAGACTGAATGACTATGTTTAGTGTATATTTGAGATAAATATTGAGTATATTTTTTCTAGACCGAAGGATTGTGTTTAGTGCATATCAGAGACAAATATTGAGTAGATTTGTGCTATACCGAAGGACTATGTTTAGTGCAAATTTGACAGAGCTGAGATCAAGCTTTGGAGGTGAAAAAGCATAGAACAATAGTCTCCAATGGATAGAGATCCATTAGTTAGGGCATAGAGGACAAAGATCTTAAGTGGAGAGAGATCCACAACCTAGAGCAATGGAGGCAATAGTCTTCTAGAAGATCACCAGCCAGAGTAGAGGAGAATGATTTCTCTTATGGATAGAGATCCATAAACCAGTTGAGGAGATTGGTGTCTCCTATGGATAGAGATCCACAAACTTGATTAGGGGATTGGTGTCTCCTTTGGATAGAGGTCCATAAACATTGTAATAGGGAAAGGATTACCAAGAGATTGATTGAGAAAATATTAGTGAAATATTTTCTTTGTGGAGTAGCCCACATTGGGTGAACCACGTTAAAAGTGTGTCTCTATTATGTGTGGTGATTTGTGCATTACTTTAATTACTATTTTTTATATTGCATTGATATATTGGATTATATATCTTGAGTAAAGAAAAGTAAAAAGTGGTCTTATATTTTTCACCCCCCTCTTAGTATAAGCTTGTGTTTTTCACAAAACCTCATTCCTCTAAGGACCATAGAGATAATTTACCTTTGATGTATACCTCACATATTTATATTTATGGCTCTTTGATTCCTCCTTCCAAATATCCTTGGGCGTATGAGACCTTGCTAAAGACCTAAAGATCTAGAATCAAGACACAACTAAATTATCCCCTATTAGTCTTTCAAGAGATGTGATCTCCATAACTATCTTGGTAGGAACTTTGTTAATGGTGTATGCTACACAAATGAAAACCTCACCTCAAAACTCATGATCTAGTCCTTTGGCATGAATCATACATTGTTTCATTACCATGATTACCCTATTTTTCTTTCAGTTACACCATTTTTTTATGAGTGTAGTGAATTTTGGTACACTATCCCATGAGAGGTCAAAAAATCATGAAATGAATGACTAACATATTCACCACCTCCATCTATTCTTAGAAACTTGATCCTCTTATCTATAAAATTTTAAAAAAGCCTTGAAATTATTAAACATATCAAACACATCATCTTTATAATGAATGGTTTATACCCACATATATCAAGAAAAACCATCAATGAAAAGAAAGAAGTGTCTGTTTTCTGAAATACAAGGTGTATCGATAGATTCATATATATCATGATGTATAATCTCCAAAGGGTGATAGTCCCTCCTAGAAACATATTTTAGAAATATATCCCTATTATGTTTTCCAAAATGCATCCCTTACATACACCACTCATAGGAGATGTGCATGAGAGTCCAATAGCCATCTGATTTTGAGTCATGTATCTCAAGAAACCATAACTAAGATGTGAAGCCTAAGATGCCACTTCTTACTCTTATTATTAGCAACAACAAATAGATAGGTAAACCTAAGCACAACCGTAGAGATAAATTATTTCTTACCAGAATAAGTAGAAAATATCAGCCTTTCATCCAACTTATACATGTAGTTAGTTTTATCACAATATCTAAAAGTAATAGTTTTGAATCCATTGTCTATATCTTTAATCATCCATATACTAGGCTAGAATTCTACTTTCTTATTTGTGTGAGTAATACAATAAATAAATAAAAATCTAGGGCCAACATTAGGAATATGAAGTATCTCATCAAGAAATGAAGATCCATTAGTGATATCTTTAGTTCTTGCAATCTACAATGAAGAGTCATCTCCAATCATGACATAATCCCTTGAATAAGTTTTATTAAAGCTATGGAGAAGCTACTTGTGATTTATCATCTATCTAGTTGCCCTTGAATTAGCTATCTACTCATCCAAAGAGGTGGATGTCCAATATGTAGAATGAACTGCAAAATGCACTTGTGAGGTTTTTCCTTCAAAGTTATCCTCACCTTGTGCATAGAAGAGAGCAATATTAGCACCTCCTTTCTTTTTGCTTCCTCTAAATTCTTGATCCAAAACCTATAAATTTCTACGTTGTGTCCTTCCTTCTTGCAAAATTCACAAGTGGATTTCTTGAAGGGATACTTGAGCATTTTCTTATTTTGTTTGGGTTTTTTATCATTCTAAATTTTGGTTATAACTTCTTTTGAATGTGCTTTATTAAAAATAGAAATTCTCCTGCTTCTATTTCTTCTAGGTTGATGATACAAGAAATTATTAATTACCTTATACATTGGAAGTGCAAGAGCATCTAGAAAATACATGTGAAGCATCTTGAAAACATTTCAATTTTCTCATATGTTTTTCATACATTGTTGACGATAATAGTGAGCAGTTCTATGTTCCTTTCTTTCTCCAACATTTCATGTTCTTCCCTTTTGTCCTTAGGTAGTCCTCTCCTATTTTATATGTCCTCCTACATTTTATTGAACCAAATGATATACTTATCAATGGTAGCAAAGGAATCCATGGATAAGGTTGTGAGCTCCACTTTCAGTCAGCTAACCTAAGTGGAATTAATTTGATCATGTATCCCTTAAAACTTAAGTAGTACTTTAGGATCCATAGTGTTGCTGACATGGGTTTCATATGCATCATCCACATGGAGGGTAATGACACCATGGTACTTGAACATCTTATACCTATATAGATTCTTTATCTATTCATAATAAGTGTCCCAATGTCACTTATTCATATATTTGAGTAACCCCTTGCTTCAAAGTAGAGATATAATCTTAATTTTTTATATGGCTTAGTTGGTACCACTCAACAAGGGCACATGATGATCCATACTTATTTTATTAAAAAATAAAAATCTATAAGTAGTTGTAACTAGAACCAACACTACCAATGTAAAGATCTTGAAAAGCCATGTGATTTAAAAAATGACTCATAATGTTTTCATATGCAAAAGCTATGGCCCTCAAAAGTTTAACCCTAAAATCACAAAAATTACCTCCAAAACCTTTGAAAAAAAATGGTATCTATAATGAATGAGATGATTCCATGTATCATTATGTGAGCAAATAAGAGAATGCATATTGTACACTAACTATGTAGCATATCAATAAATCATGTGATGCCACTTATCATAATTTGATATGTTGCCTTATTTGCTAACCATATTACACCACTTGTTGTCTAATTCACTCTAAAATCTATGCTTAACCAAGTATATTATTGACAATATAAACTACTTATCAAGTTTTATGAGATATCAAAATATGATTAGCTAATTATATTTTTATTAGTGCTAAGGTATATAGTTTTCCATGTCAACTATTGTATGGATTTCCACATTTGCCCAATTAGAGTGTGCCACATTGACCCTTATGTCAACCTATACTAATTATTTAGACAACCACATTAGCTTCCACATGTCACCTCAAGATTCATGCAATGTCAACATCCTCATAATCTCCCATGTGTCACCTCAAAATTCATGCACCTATTATCATATTAGTTGTATAGGTTGCCATGTTAGCCATATATATTATTATGTGCTACCTCAAAATTCATGCACTTGATGCCATATTATATGTATATACTACCACATGGAATCTATATAGATATACCACATCATAATGCCTATGTAAATGGGATGTCATTTCATCTTCTATGTCACTAGAAGTTGTCACATCATAGAAAGTATGATTGCTAAAAGGTGCCATGTCATTAGTGTTAATATCATCATCCAATGGCATTGTATTTTTGTTGAAGTCATCAATAAAAATAAAGGAGGGCTTGAACCTATGACCTCCCCTAGGCAAATAATTAACATACCTTCTGCTAGCCATTGTCCCAAGCACCAATCTTGGGAGGCAAATGAAATAGCTTAAATTTAAAAATATTTAAACTACCATATACCCCTTGCATGCTACTAATATAGGTGTAGACACCAAAATCCAGCCACTTGCAAGTCATCTATACCTTCCTGTCAGCCACATGTCGGTCATCCACCTTCCCGCCATTATTTGGCCCAAATCCACACTTTCCTGCCATTATTTGGCCCAATTTCACCTTTCCCGCCATTTTTCATCCCCAAATTTATTTAAATTAATATTTATATATATATTTTAATATTTTAATATTTTAATATATATATTTAAATAATAGTTTAAGTGATTTAATCTGAGCCGTCCATCCTTCATTTAATCTCATCCGTCCATCCATCTTAATCCATTCCACAACCAAGATTTATTCTCTACCCTTGGATCCGCTTTAATCTTAGCCACACGTTCAAAGTGTCGTTAAAACCCTAAAGTGTGCCCTAAGAGTGGATTATAAATCGAGTCACTTTGATGGCTCAAACCCGATGTCTGCTATCTATCTTCTTCGCCTATGTCTTTTGCTACTTCTATCTCTGATTCTAATTCTTCTACTGCTATCTCCTCTCTTCCGCTACCCTTTCGTCGCATCCATCACCGCTTTCGTCGTCGCTTTCGCCGCCATTCCTTCTGCAGAATCTCCCATTCCTATCGCAAGTGCCCACGGGCATTTACCCCTTCACCAAGTGCCCACGGGCGTTTACCAAGTGCCCATGGGCGTTTAACAAGTGCCCACGGGCGTTTACCTTCAGCCACAGACTCAGATCGACGTCTGTAATCCAGATCCAGAAGCACGCGGGCGTTCGGCGAGTGCACTAGGGCGCCTTCCGTAGCCTATTCTGACAACAACATTACTTCCAGGTGTCGCCTGGTCTAGCTACGTTAACAGAGAACAGGTATAAATTAGTTTAAAGCAAGTAGCCATATTTTATGTATTAATTTGTTATTGATTTCCTGCATTCCATTTTTATAAGGTTTTAGATTGTTTCTGAGGGCTCACGCAGTGGAGCCCTCTCATTAATTTCTAACTCCTTGATAGTGTTAATGTGTGCAGGTTTTTGATGACAGATCCAGTTTATTGATGGCAGCTGATTAAGCTGGAGTGGTCCAAGCAAGGGATACGACAAAGCCCACTCACTCTGTTGGGATTGAAGATACGTTCTTCGGAAGCGCCACCATTCGTGCTAGCTAGGGTTTCGGAGAACCCTAGCATAACTTGTAATTTTTGTATCACATAAAGGGTTACAGGCCCAGTTGTATTCAAAAAGGAGTTTTTAAACTCCATCGATTAATATAAATCGTTTATTTTGTGCAACTATTCTGTACTCCGTTATTGTGGTTTTATCTTTTGTGTGGCGTGGTATTTTTAATCTACAATAGGACTACGTTAATATAATATAATAGCATCCAATTGCATGCTCTCTCACCTATACTATAGAATATTCATAGAATTTTTCCTTTTTTGAAATTCAAAAATCAACTTTTAAAGGAAAAAGCATGAAATCTTTAGATATGAATTGGGAATACTTAGAGGCAAAATGGAAAAAAAATGTTGAACTATGATCCCCTAAAATTTTACAAAGAATCCAAAAACATTGAATTTTCATACATATCTATTATGCTTTTCCCTACATAAGCATTTTTTAAATGTAATCAATCAGATCCTCCTCTCATCCCTATGTAGTAAAAATATTGTTGGGTAATATTTTACAACATTGTCAAGTTTCTCAGAGGTCTTTGCTAAGCACAAAAACCTACCAATGAATTATTTAGCACCAAGTATCTATCTAAAAAATCTAGCCTCTTCTTCTATTATTTCATGATAACCAAGTAGTCTATCCTCCCAATAGTGTTGCTATTGGACAACAAAATTTGGAAGAGAGAAGGAAATGGAGTTTTTCAAAAAATCCATGAAAGATAAATGAGGTTTTCAAAACACCTTAAAAACTCAATCCTAAAACTAGGGAATCCATCTAGTCAAGAAAAAATTAAAACAATATTGAGTTCCAGTGAGGGAAGATATGAACTTTTTGGTGAATATTTCTCCTAAATCAAATATATTGATTCTAGTGAGATCCTCACGATCAAATTTGACTTAGGGTTTTTATCATAATCCCTTCTTTAGATTATGTTTTTAGCCTTTAAAAAAACCTTCTTTGCTAGCCCCTACAAAACCATTCTCAAGAGAAGTTAGAAGAAGAAATTCTTAGCAATAGAGGCAATCAAATAATAAATATTCACACCTACTCTAATACTATGTCGAATTTCATAGTAGTTTCTAGAAACAAAAGGAATCAATAATTATAAATATTACTTAAAAAAATAAATACACATCATAATAACGTAAAATATAATGGGGTTTCCATAGACACCAAAATATATTTGCTAAAGGAAATGAAATTACACTCCAATTGATAATGAAATGATCATTGAGAATGGGTATGTATATGCAAGTACTTGATGCCTTTAGATCAAGGTTATGACACTGACCCTCAAGAATAAAATATTACAAGAATGTATTTTGCAAGTTTTATATAGGCCCAAAGGGAAAATATAACAAATACATGTTCTAATAGTTAATCATGGCCTCAAGAGAAGCCTATTCACCACATATTCCAACACTTTATATTATAGAATAAGGGTCTGATTTAGGTAGAACCTTAAACCCTAACCATTTGTCAAGTATACTTATGTACATGTTTTCTTTGTGTGGAGCAACAATAAAAAGGCACAAAAATTAGGACATGGGCATTTGGGCCCATGAGGAGCATAATATAGGTTTTATACGTTCCTTTCTCTTTTTTCCTTTATTTTCCTAATCTAGAGTTGTAATTATTCATTTCTTGTCGTATTGTATGCAATAACCTAGAGTTGTATCATCTACTATCTTGTGCTATTAATTGCTTTTTATATTATTTATAACCTAAATAAATCAACATTTAGAATAGTTAATGATGATAACTTTTTTTATTAGTTGGAGGAAGGGGTTTTGAAAGGATCCCCAAACCTTGTACAAAAATATCAGCAAGGAAAGTCTCCAAGATAAGGGCAACAACAATAAAATTAGAGAAGGGGTCTCCAAACCAGGAGGACCACCTAAGTGAGCAAAGATATAAACACAAAGGGAATCCCAACCAAGGATTAGAAACCCATCAACTATCCATGCTAGGAATAGGGGAGAGTCTTCAAAGAAGTCCCCTTATTGCTCCAAAATTATGGGGGATTTATGTTTTTCCATTTGAGATTTTATGTGAGAAGAGCAATGATGACCTTTATATTTGACTGTTGGACTTCGACATCGAACTCCAATATGCAACTAGTTTTGAGAGATCCTAGCTTGGGAGTAGTTTCTTCGAGAACAACATGGGAAGGGATTTCATAGTGACTAAAAATTTAGGGAGGGGTCAAGGGGCTAGCTTTTTTGGAATCTCTCTAGAGGACGTGTCTATAAATAATAAGGTGGAGTCTTTGGTGGACTAGAAAGGAGGAAGTTCCTTTCTTGACATTAAGGACAAACCTTTCAATAGATTTGAAAAGATACTTCAAGATATTGATGACTTTGTTACCACAAATATGGTTAAGGAAGGCCATATGGGAGCTATAGAGAATGGAATTAGGGTCATCTGCAGTGAAGTATTGGATAATTAGCACCATAGCTCTATTTTAGGGCTTTGAAAGATATTCTCTAATGATACCTCCCTTATCCTTACTGAGTCTTTCACCTTTCTCAGCAAAGTAAGATAATTCACTAGTGAGGGAGTGTTTGTCACACTACACAATTTCTCCATTGGTGGAGAACCTAGAAAATTTCTCCAAAATATCTATGGTGATAATGAATCTCAATCCTCTAATGGTCATAACACCATCTTCTCAGGACTAGGCCAATTCCAAGGAGAGTTCCATATCATTACCATGAAACTTTTGCATAAATATGAGGAGGCCATGCTCTTTGAATATTTCTTCGATTGTGGCATCAAGCTAGAGGGTCTTTGGCTTGAGCTTATAATCACCCATGGTTGGAGGGGAAAGCAAGGAGTGGGGAGGGCCAAAAACAGGGCAATAACAAGGAGGGTGGATATGGAGGAAGCAGGGGCGATGATAGGGGAGGAAATAATGGAGGAATTAAGGAAGGTAGCAGGGGTGGTGGAAGCTAAGATGGTGGGAAAGGAAGTAGTGGTGGATACCAAGGGACCCCTAGGAAGTAGAACGCTCTTCAAACCACTAGGGTAGAATGAGACCAATGAAAAAAATATGAACAAACCATAAGCAACTGTAGTAAGAATTGGAGAAAGTCTAGGCCCAGGGTGCTCTTAAAATATTACCATTTTAGGGAGTTGAAAGAGTCAAGAATAAGCTATTGTGCATATCAATGTGAATTTGTAACCGTTGATTAACTCCATGTTGTAAATCCTCTTTGTCATTGACACCAATATTGGAAAGGATGAAGAGGTGGACTTTGATATGTATTAGCCAATGGAAGACATGACAGTCATAGAGGGCACTTTGAGAATTTGCACACTAGGGCATGTGCAAATGACGTGGTAATGCCATGAGGAGGCAATTATGATAATTGTTCCAATAAATTAAGCAAAATTTACAAAAAAAAAAAAGCACATGTAAGTTAGGTTACATTTTCTCATTATCTACTTTATCTTATTTTTGGAACTTAGCATTTAGACTATTTAACATCTTAATTAAGTTGTATTTGTAAGGAATAAAAATTATATGTAGCTTAGAATATTGTGTGTTGCACAACTTCTTAGACCTGTGCTTTGAAAAATAAAAGAAGAAAATATTTCCCTTTTGCTCTCATTATAGCAAAACCACATGTATCATAGAAAAAAAATTTCTCTTAATTTTTGCATATCTTGTGTGCCTATAGGTAGATCAAATTTTAGTTATTTCTAGATTTATCTAGGAGAGGTAGAAGTAAGAATCTAAAAGGAGACCTTAATTTTTCTTCTTCAAATTTTTCATCAAAAAAAATAAAGTCACTACATAAATCAAATAACCATTATCTCAATCCTTTTCTCCCACTTATATTTTTTGGTGAACCTAGCATGAAAACCATATGAGTTTTGAATATTTTTACCCAACCTACCTCAAAACAACTTAAAAAATTATTAACTTTTAGATTAACTTGAAATCAATACCATTGAATTATGTTTGTATATATTAGAATATAATAATTAAGATAATAAGAACATAACCTGATCGATAGTGCTACTATTGAGTGGTAATTTTGTCCAATTGCAAAACCACATTCACCCTTAATAATTTTGATCACAAAACCCTCTCTTGCAAAGAATTTAAAAACAAAAACTTCTCCAAGGTTCCGCTATATAAGCATTGCATATGTGTATTAGTAATCTCAATGAAGATATATCAAATAAGTGCTAGGAATACCTTAGTGATTACAAGTAACTATTAACAAGGGGCTTGTGTTGGTTTATTTTATCATGTTATACTAATGATTGTTCATGAAACTTAAAGAAATGCAAATGTGATTGGCCCTCATATGACCATGATGTAAACCCTTAGTTCATTTTATATTGAGTGTTTTAGGTATATTTTATCTTCCTTTGGTTAAGTAGATTTTAAACAAGTTTTATCTTGCATTAAACCCTACTTTGAATATAAAAATGAATATTAAAACCTATCTATGAATATGAATCTTAAATGGTAATTGGATTCATTCAATGTTGCTTCTATCGTGAAGATAAATATAGCCTTTGATATAATAAATAAATTACCCCTCTTTGATGAAATTAATTTTCATAAAGAGACGACAATTTATTACTTTAAAATAATGACCTTAAAATGTCATTATAAATTATCCCTCTTTAATGAAATCATAATTTTCATAAAGAAGAAATAATTTGTTGCTTCAATAAAAATAGTCTTTGATATAATAATAGATTACCTCTCTTTAACGAAATCATAATTTTTATAAAGAAAAGGTAATTTATTGCTCTAAAAATGATGGCCTATGGAATGCCATAAAAATTACCCCCCTTTAATGAAATTAAAATTTTCATAAAGGGAAGTTCATTTATTGCTTGTGAACATAAATGCAAAGCTGAAGAATTGATTTACCTTAAAAAATTCAAAATATAAAAATTCCGAAATTATAAAACCCTCATAAAACAACAATTTTCAATGATTTTTATAAATTCGAAATGGCTTCAGAATGAGTTCAAAATTGTTTCGGATGAAATATTGAAGCTCATTATTCACACCCATGTATTTATTTTTGGAGTTTGAATTTTTTTTTTTAATCGCCGAAGTTTTAAAAAAACTGCAAAAAGAAGGGTTCGAAAAATAAAAATATGGAAATAAAACAAATACTGCTCAGAAGTTCTCCACAGACCCTGCAAGCATTAATATTCTGGATAAAAACCAGCATTAGTGTTACCTGAATTTACACAGTCAAATAGCTAATACAGTGCAAGCTTCTAAGGAAATGGTGCACTATATCAAAGAACACACAAATAAACCATTAAAATGCATAAGTTTGATGTATCTCCAATATATTGTAGAAGATATCTTCAATATTAAACATGTGTCCAGTAAAATTCTGCCCCAAAATAGGCATCATGTGGTGAAAAACAAAGTCCAGCAAGATGGCAAAATCAATCCAACCATGGCTTCCAAAATGGTCAAGCCTCTGGCCTACAAAAATTCTAGCCCTAGTTCTGTCATTCCATACTGTATTTAAAATCTAAGAAAAAATCCTCGTTTCCTTTCCTTTGTTGTGGTTTGCCTTTCCAAATTTTGGTTTCCCACTTCGTTTTGGGCTTTCAAAACACTTTATTTCCACATGGATGGTTTATCTTCAAAATGGGTTTCATTTTCTTCATTTGGCTCGTAATATCATACGATGAACCCATAACCATTATGTTTCCCCATATGCCACCATGGCCTATATAACGGTCATTGATCATATAAGCCTATAACATTGATTAAGATCCCCTTTAAAATAGCCTTATTTTGCCTGCGACCACACATGTACATATCCTACCTATATTAACCATGCATAGAAAACATCTCCAGGGAGTTCTAAATGTGGTCACTATACTTGGGAGGCATTTTCGTCCGTTATGCATACTTAGGCATCTTCGTAATCTCCCTCAACATAAAACACTACACCATGAAACCACCTATATGGGTATGAATTACATAGCACATTGCCTTGATACGTGCCACATTCAAAATTTATCTTCATGAACCATATCCTTAATTGAATGCTACATGCTTTTGATCACTCCTTTGGATTCATACAAACTTCTTCAATATGGACATCTACGTGTTGTACATCGATTGGCATGAACTACGTAGCACTCATAGCATTGAAACCTTCTCACCTACCATATTATCATTTTTGACATATTCTAACCTCTCGTTTGTTGCTACTTTCAGATGATATATTTCGGCCAGTTACGCTGTTTCTACTAATTTATTCAAAACACCTGCACTTCTTTCATCGTCATATGCCATGACATTCGCATATTTGCACTTTGACTATTTCTCATCCACGTGATACCTGGTTTGGTATTGTTCAATTGTAGTCCACTATGTTTTTTATGAGCTCTATACTTCCCTAGATTTGTGTACTGCCTTGTCCACTCGGCTCTAACGATCTGTATCGATGTTGTGCTTTGGTGCTAAGGTTTTTAGGCTATCACACTGCATCAAACCTAGATTCTTTGTGCATATGATGCTACCTAAACCCCATTCATCCCAGATAGTCTTTGTCATACATACAAACCTTCTTTTAGTTCCTAGATCCCCATCACCGGTTTGACACTATCCATGCAATTCCAATGCTGAGTATATGTCCACATTTACATCTATGCGGGTCCAATTCATGATGATGGCAAGCATCTATCATCCTCTCAGTTGGGGCTATAAGACCATTTCAATAGTAGCCTTCAAAATCACTTAGTCCCTAGTGTTTCCTGTTGTTCGTTGTCATATTCCTATGTTGG
The DNA here is from genome assembly GCA_028583015.1 of Wollemia nobilis. Lineage (NCBI taxonomy): Eukaryota > Viridiplantae > Streptophyta > Pinopsida > Araucariales > Araucariaceae > Wollemia > Wollemia nobilis. Next base: position 3,949,425 of record JAQPPZ010001056.1, on the reverse strand, counting down.
AATTTCGTTCCACTTTAATACCTCTCAAGGACAACCATGGATTCATTTATGATCCTTTCAGATGGCATCTCTTATGAGGATCTCTACACATAATGAGACTTCATTTAGGCACCAAAGTAGGTTATTCATCGAATCTATGGTTTCCATAAGCCTTCATGATGCAGGTCTAATCACCAAGAGATAGGAGATGATGTGAAAGATAATAGTTTCATCCAACTGTACCCTTCTTGACCTTTTCATACATGCCCACCAACGATTTGACATTGTGAAACCATTTGGTAATAATCGAAATGATCTGCACATACGATACTCTAAATTTTTAAGATTTTTCTATTATGTATCTTTCGTCATCCATGTCCACGATAGCCGGATCCCCCAGTATCGAAATTTTTCCATTGGATCGCTATTCGTCCATGACACATACCAAACTTTGCACCTAAGTCATGAGGATGATATTTTACAATGGTCTCTTCTTTCACGATTTACTTCTTGTTCTTCAAAAAACAAAATTGGTGCTAGTCATCCTTGCTATCATTTGTTATATGACTAATGATCGACCTAATTTTTGCCTTCTAGAGTATTAAATAGCATATCTTTTCACCAGCATCGACGCTCCACCTTTGTCCTTATCAACATTGCAACTTTGGCTACTTTATTGGTTGTACTATTCGAAATCTATCATAGGTCATCACGTTCATGTTATCATTGAACATATGTTTTCTATCCCAATGAATGTTACACAGACTGGGTAATGAACCCTCACAACATATCCCAATAGCAACGGCCCGTTTATTCTTCCTTGGTGTGCATAGCGCTCTTGTTTTGATTGGTTACCATCTGAATCTATGGTGCATTCGTCATTGTGTTGCTCCACTATACACGACCACCATTATTCGTCTACTCCAAGATTGAATACCATCATGATTAAATCCACATAATGCTCCTCGAGTATACCAACATAATACACAATGGCTTCTCACTTTCGTATTCTATCAGGCTAAACACTTCCACATCGATATACTTCACTAGCTCCTGTTAATAGAATATTTACAAATAATCTGGTGTGAATCCACATCTTCCATGTTTTGCTTTGAATCCTGAAATAGGGTATTTTTCTTTAGGTGGAAGGTTTAAAAACAACATCTTCCTCTGTTGTCCCTATGTTGTTATCGCTACTTGTCACAACAAATATTCATTTTAATAATTAGGTTGCATTGATAATATTTGCCTGCATGAAATAAGGGTAAGCCATATGGACATAGCAGAGGCCCAAATTGAAGTCCATAACATCCATGTCAATTCTCCAATAGCACCCCTATCCTTCCCATAATCATTCATCTGGTCACCATGTGTATGAGGGTATCGATGACATTTTCCTTTAACTGGTTCCCTCATCTCACTCATTGTAACATCATTGCTCGCCTAGTTGTCCATCATGGTGTCCACTATTGGCTACATTGTAGCTAATGCCAAGTCACCGTCCAAGTCCATACGGTCCCCCTGTACGCCACGTCACTGCCATGGAGTTGTACCCACGTCCTAGTTACCACGATGTCATCTGCGTGAGCCCCACTCCCTCACCTACATAAAGAAGATGTGTTTTAATTAGATCATCCATATGCCTATCATAACAACAAGGTTTTGAATAAATTAATATGATAGTAATAAAGTTAATCTCTATTACCTGGATCTTCATATTTCATTTTATTATATGCATAAATATATATATATATATCTATATATATATATATAAATATATATATTTTTTTTTTTTGGTAGATAAGATACTGTAGCATTAATACTGGGTTTTACAGGTTAACCCAAAACCTTTTACAAAAATCAGCCCAAGGCTATTGATGAACATGTCCTTACTAAGGATCCTATATATGTAAAATCTATATGTCGCCAAAGCCATTACATCCGATAAGGAACATAGCTTGTTATAAAAAAGAAACTTCCCATACAACATTTTGGGTATACCCCAAGAAAACACACCTGCATCATAATTACAAAAAAAGAAACAGACATAGATCCCTTCCTTGAAACAGTAGAGAAACAAAAAGTTGCAAACACACATAGCAGAGTACTGAAAAAAACTCCCACAAGCTTTGTATTGATAGTTACTCTTAATAATTCTTTGGTAATTGCTTTCTTCCGTATATGACATGCTCTGGGACCACATCACGTCTTGGCCAATCAGCCTTGGAGAAGTGAACCTGCTGGCTAGATTTATGGTGGTGGCTATCTGGTGGTCCACGTGGCTCTAGTTTGAAGTCTAATATTGTCATTTCTTTCGTGACCTATGATTATCAACCAACCTCAAATTACTAAGATGACTAGGAGCCATGTTATCTGACATGTGACTATCCCCATTAGTCTTTGCGGTATTTACAAGCAACATCCACCAAGACTGACAGCTCGGATAATTTTTATTGTGAGTCCATTTCAAAAAAAAGATGGGAATACTCATAGCCTTCGAACTTACAATGCCTCCCTGTTGGTAAATTTGACTATCATTCTTGGCATTCTCGTTGAATAAGCTCCTCTACTTCACTCGGGACACCATGTTCCCATTTGAAAAGTTCGTCATTATTGACACCCAAATTGGCCAGCTTATCAACAACTTTGTTAGCTTCTCGAAATACATGGGATTTTTTGTCTTGTATTCCCTGGAAAAGGATCCTAGCCTCTTCAACAATTATTTTAATCCTCCAAGGAGGTGTTTTCCAATTATTGAGGAGATTTACAACATGCATAGAGTCTCCTTCTATGATCAAATTGCCTTCTAAGTGTTGAGTCATTTGAAGGCCTCTCCACATAGCTTTAGCTTCAGCTTCATTGTTCGTCCTTGTTCTCAAATATTCATAAAATTCAAGCATCATATTCCCATTATGATCTCACACAATACCGCTAGTGCCTGCTCTGCCAGGATTGTCCTTAGCCGCTCCATCAAAATTAATCTTAAACCAACCCGTAGGAGGTGGGGACCACTTAACATTGGTTCTAAGGTTGACTACCCTAGGCGCAAACTCTTCTAACAAAGTTAAGCTTAAAGATTGAGCAATCATGGTCTCTTGCAGATGAATTTTATGGCTATCAAAAGGGATAAGGTTCACATTCTCATTGGCAAAGGATAGGATCTTGGCAATGATAGTTTTATGATCATGGATAGACTCATTAAAGACTCTATGGTTCCTTTCTAACCACAACTACCAAAGATAGTGATTGAGACAAATTTTCCACATGTATCTAAGTCTTTGGCTTGAAAAGGGGTAAGGCCACTAGACGAACAAATTAAGTACAGTGGCTGGTTTAACCCAAGAAATATTGAAGGCCTAAAAAACCCCACTTAGGACAGTCAAGGAAAAAGAGCTCTCAAGGAAAATGTGATAAATGGTCTCCCAATTAACCCTGCACAGATAACAGTGATTATTGATACAAATACCTTTATGCATCATATTATCAATGGTTAGAATTCTTCCTTGGATAACCAGCCATGAAAAGACTGTAATTTTTGGAATTAAATTTTTTATCCAAACTAAGTCCTTTTGGAGGATAAAATCCTTGCCATCAAGCAGAAGCTTTTAAGCTGATTTAACAATGAACTACCTATTTTTCGTAGGAGCCAGGTCACTTGATCTTCCTTGGGTCTCATGGGGATAAACTGTTGCCCAAGAATGTTACAAAGATCATTTGATTTTGCTTGAAATCCTTGAATCCTTATTTTTTTCCACTTCATTCTGCCTTTGTCCTCAACCATATAATCAGAGACTGTTTTCCAATGAGTTCTTTCGTGATATCTCTGATTCGGGCTAAGTCAGGATATTGCGTTAGAGGTTTGTGCTTAGCCCACCTGTCATTCTAGAAATTTATCCTCTCACCATTTCCTAAAACCCATCTTAAACCTTTTTTGATGATTTCCTTACAATTGAGAATTGCTTTCCAAAAAGCAGAACCTCTTATTGGAACTGAGTCACTTAGAAATTCCATCTTTTGAAGATACTTGCGTTTGATGATAGTTGTCCATTCATTTTCTTCACCAGAAATGAGGTGCCATGCCTACATAGCTAGTAAATCTAAATTCATATGAGCAATTCTCCTCATACCTAAGCCCCTATTTTCCCTGGGTCTGCACACTTTGGTCCATCCTACAAGGTGTATCATTTTTTCTCCTCTGATCCAGTCCATAAAAATTCTTTTTGGGGTTTCTCAATTTTTTGGAAAACCTTCACAGGGGCTTTGAAAATGGAGAAGAAATAGACTGGAATGATCTGAAGAGAGGCCTTAGTGAGGGTTAGCTTTCTAGCTAGAGATAGAAGATGACCTTTTTGTCCAGCAAGTTTTTTTGAATTATTTCAATAACCCTGTCCCACATTGACTCTCTCGGAGAACCAATGAAAAGAGAGAGACCAAGATACAAAGTGGGAATGTTTGCTATATCACACCCTAAAATTTCTACAATCCTTCCTTACCTCTGAATGGGAGTGTTCAAGAAATATAACTTGCTTTTACTAAAATTAACTTTCTGACCAGCAGCGTCCTCGTAGAGTTGCAGGATGTATTTAATTATTTTGGCCTCAACCATCGACACCTTAGTCAATAGAAGGGTATCATCGATGAATTGTTGGTGAGAAACAACCCTAGTGAGATATGTTACCTTGATTCTTGATATTAGCCTTGAACTACAAGCATTTTTTATGGTTTTTCCTAAATATTCTACCACAATGATGAATAACATGGGGTTGATAGGGTCCCCCTGCCGAATTCCTTTACGACTTTGAAAGTAACCAGCAGTTGTTCCATTAACCAGAATCAAGAACCATGCTTTAGAAATGCATTCTTTGATCAAATTAACCCATTGGTGGTGAAAACCAAACTTAAGAAGGACAACAATCAGAAAGTCCCAATTTAGCTTGTCAAATGCTTTGTTCATATCAAGCTTGAGGGCAAAAATAGACATGTTAGTCTTATGAGCAGAGTGCAGAGCTTCATGAATTATGATAACTCCATCCAAGATTGACCTACCCTAGATAGAGCTTCCCTAGCATGGATCTATGATGCGGGGTAGAATATCTCTTATTCTATTTGCAATGGCTTTAGTTAGGATCTTGTAAGAAACTTATTGGCCTGAAGTCAACCATAGATTTAGGGGTTTTCTTTTTAGGAATTAGAGAAATAAAAGTAGATTTGAGACCTTTTTGGGATATGATTGCTTGCTTGGAATTTTTTGATAGAAAAAATTACATCCTCACTTACGATGTCCCAAAAATCTTGATATAAATGAGGGGGAAAGTCATCGGGTCCCGGGGCTTTGTCTAGATCCATGCTAAACAAGGCTTCCTTAATTTCCTCATTAGAAAAGGGAGCTAGAAGCTCAAGGTTTATATCCACATTTATTATGCTAGGAATGGATTGCAAGAGAAAGAGAATATATTTGACCTCCTCATTGCACCGTGATTCCTAACCAAGGATAGAATTGAAATAAGTTACTGCTTCCTTTCTGATTTCTGTTAAGTCCTGAGTAATAGAACCATCTACTTTTTTTAAATTGTTTATCTTGTTATTGCTTATGTTTATAAGCATGGTGATGTGAAAAAACTTAGAATTTGAATCTCCATATTTCAACCAAAGAGCCCTTGATTTTTTCCTGTAATAGATTTTCTCACAAGCCAAAACGTTATGAAACTCTGCTAGTTTTGTCTGTTCCTCCTGCCTAGTAGTTTCATCAGCATCACCATGTTGAATCCTCTTATCAGTTATATTCAAAATTTCAACAACCTATTTTATATTTTCAAAAATATTCCCAAAGACCTCTTTGTTCCAAGTTCGAAGCTTTTCCTTAACAAACTTTAATTTGCCAGCAAGTTTAAAAGTTGCACTACCCCTAATAGGTTGTTGCCACCACTGAATTAAATTATCTCTAAAACTGGAATGTTTGATCCACATAGATTGAAATTTGAAAGGTTTCTTGAAGGACAAAGAGTTAGGGATCTCCAACAAAATGGGATTATGATCAGAGGCAATTTTAGGAAGGTCTTGTAGGGTAGAATCACCGAACAAAGTTGTAGCCTCCTTTGATAGAAAAAACATGTCAATATTTTCTTGAATGAGATGACACCCTATTCATCGATTGCTCCAGGTATAATTCACTCCTCTAAGTTTTACATCCATCAACATGTTGGAGTTCACAAAGTCATTGAACTCATCAATTCTCCTAATAGGTGGTCCATTTCCACCCATTTTGTCTAAAGGGTAAAGAGGAGTGTTAAAATCCCTAGCCCGAATCCGGGGACATTATGGAAGATTTCACTCAAATTGCCTAAGTACTCCCACAGTAGAGATCTCCCTTGAATTGAATTCAAAGCATAAATATTTGAAAGGATCCACAACCTGTTGTTGTTTATTTCCTTAAATAAAACACTAAGAATCTTCTCATCTTTCTGAATAATGGTGCCTTCTACTATTCGAGGATTCCATAAAGTCATAAGGCCTCCAGACGCTCCTTTGGCTGATTTGCAAACCATCTCCCCTTGATTCCAAATTTTTTTGCTACTTTTTTTGACTGAATCTCATCATTTTTTGTTTCTTGCAACATGATAATAGTTGGATTCGCTTGATTTCTTATTGCACTGACTTCCTTGTGTTTGGGTAGGCCATTGAGGCCTCTCTTGTTCCATGAGAGGAACTTCATTTAGATTGTTTGATATGTCTTCCTCTCCCCCTACCTTGAGGGGGTTTTCCTCATTTATTGTCTTTAGAACCCGAAATAACCTGTTGAAACAAGGTTCTCTATTTTTCATTGGCAATGTCATTATCACTTTTAATTTTTTGATGCTCAGCATTTGATATTCTCCCTCTTATTTTTTCACTGCTAAAATCTATAGGAAACTTCACAGTGCTCCTGGTTTGTTTAGGACTAAACTGGGGGGAGGCAATTTGTTGCAGAACTAGACTGTCATATTCCGTAGTCTGAAGATTTTCACATATCTCCACTCCTACATCCAAATCTTCTCCTTTTTTCTTGTATTCCCCTGGTCTGCGGGACGGCCCCTCAGTAGGATTCACCTGGCTCCTAGTGATGATGTTAGGGAGATGAGATTTTTTATTTTCCAATGCCTCAACTTTCTTCCTAAGTTCTTTAGCATTAGGGTTTGGCTTTGGGATGCCCACTAGGCTTGAAGTATTTTTAGCATTGGGGTTTAAGGATCCCGAATTGGATGGGGATTCTAGAGATCGGGCATTAGGATTTGGCTTTGTGATGCCCATGGGGCTTATAGTAATTTCAGCATTAGGGTTTGAGGATCCTGACTTGGATGGGGATTCTAGAGAGTCAGAAAGGTTAGCTTGAAGGTTTTGGGCTTCCATGTCTTTTGATAATCCTCCTACTCCCATATTGGATAGAATTGAAAATTTATTTAAAACTAGAGGATTGGAACTTACCTGAGTATTTTGGTTGCCAACAACCTGTTGTTTTTTTTTTTCTTGTTGGGACCCTACACCCTCTCTTTTCTTTTTTTGGTAGACATAGTTTGCCTGATTCAAATCGCCTCTGCCAGGAAAACTCCTCAAATTTCCTCTGTCTAGCATTCCCTACTTTTGATTTTCTATATTCATTGCCAGGTTAGGGCACTTATTGCATAGATGTCCTTGATTTTTGCATTTTGCATAGAATGTTGGTTTGTTCTCGTATTCTACCTTTCTATAGTATTATCCATAATTCAGCTCCATAAACCTTGGCAATTTATTATCCAAATTAGCATTTACGTAGATTCATGCATAAGTCATCCTTGTCCTGGCCAAGGTCGCATGGTCAATGGATATCAGGTCCCCTATAGTTTTGGCTATGCCTTGCAACCAATATTCATTGAATAACTGGGTAGGTAGACTCGGGAGACAAACCCAAATAGGGGCAATGTTAATATTTTGCTTTTTAGGGTTGAAATATTCACCCCATCGTCTAAGAAAAAGACTCCTTTTGCCCAAAAACCAAGGACGTCCTGTTAAAATGCGATTAGCATCCTCCATATTGTTAAAACAAATAATGAAGAACCCTTGAGTTAGAGCTACCAACTCCAAGCTGCCTATCGGTCGTCATTTACCTGTCACCCAAGCCCTGATAGTCTCCATGTCTGGCCTACTTATTTATATACTTATTTATAGGAACCAACAATTATATTCAATAAAAATGAATGAGGTTTTCACATTTATAGATATATATCTATCATGTATATAAATACATATATACCTTCTTTATTTTTTTTTTAAATCTATATATATATAGATTTCATTTAATATTTTTGTTTTTCATTTTTATTTTTATTCTTATCAAAAGAGACTCATTTTAATTAGTTTCAAATATTTTTAATTAATTTAATTGAAAACATTGAAATTAACTAAATTAAAACAAAACTTACCAAACCTGCTAAACACCTCACAAAAACTGAAAAAGGAGATACTAAACCCCCTAAACGACAACCATGATGAAAATAAACAAGGAAACACCTCCCAAAACTGAACCTTGGAGTGCAAACTCATGGCAAGAGCTCTACGGAAATTATCACTCAAATGAAAGCAAAAACCCAAACAATCCAAAATTTTAAGGTGGGTCCCCAATATTTGGGGCTAGTTGTAGAATGACCACAACAAATGGTGACTCTACTGGGAAATGCTCTTGAGAATTTTGTATGAAGAACCAAATCTTAAATGAGAACATAAAATATTAGTGAAATAACAATTATTTAGAGATATCCCGAGAAGGTGGGGGTAAACATCTTTGAATAAAAATAATTAATCCATCTACCTATTCTCAGTGTGTGCACAAGTGATTAATTTTGTATCCTTGAAAACCATCCGGATTCCATCACCTGGTTTAAATTTAGGCTATGAAGCATGACTCATATAAAATTTTACAGATAGAGCCCTACTACCAATCAAGCATCTATAGCCTCGGCAGAGTTATCTAACTCACCCTTGTGTTAAACTAATATTTTATAAAACCTTTCTTATAACCGAGTTGTATCTAGACAGAGCCCTACTGTCAATCAAGCATCCATAGCCTCGGTAGATTTTATCTAAACTTTGTGACTGATTTGATCAAGTTTTTCAAGGCTTATTTTTTATAGCTTTGCAATAATTTACGTAACACTAGGGTTAGGAAGCATAGAGATAGAGCGTGTTGAATTTTCACCTTAATTTACAAATCAAGATAACTTCATCCTTCGGAACTTCCAGAAATGACCTTTAATATGTGAGTTACATGTAGAGCTTTAGAAAAATATTTCATTGTTCCACCCTCCACCATTTTAGTCCCAAAATCTAAGAATGATCACAAAATAATTCATCCCCCTTTTCTCAGATTCACCTGCTTTCATATTAGGTATCCCAACCTACTTAACAAAGGAACACAAAAAAAAGGGCAAGAGGCCATAAATTAGTGACCACAAAACATCACCTCAAAATAACGGAACAACCCAAAATACAAAACTAAAAACACAAACCAAACTCTAACCAAAAGCAAACTAAAAAAAAAGTAACAAAATCAACAATTAAAGACCAAAACACAAAAACATCAAAGTTAAACAAAAACATGAAAACCAACACTATATGCAAATGTACAATATGGTACATGATGATTCAAAGCTTGAGTTATCACTTCCCTGGATCCCAAACATGATTAGCACATTTCGAAATATATATAACATGATACGCATGCCAAGATTTACATGAATCTAATGAAAACAAGATTAGGTCAAACAATACAACAATCTTCATCTTGCCTCTCTCATCCCAAAAATTTTATTTAGTACCATTAATGGTCCCATAGTGGAGTTTCAAATCCTCAAACTGATAAGACAATACATGATTTCCAATTATCTTATCCTCATTCAAAGAGGTGTAACTTTCAACATACAATTCATGACTTTGAATTAAGTTCTTATTTTCATAAGCATATAATATTCTCTTTAAATAAGAGGCTATTTTTAAAATTTTTGAAGCCATGTCATTCTTCATGTTTGTAGTCCAATAAAATTTATGCAACCACTTTCAAGCATCTAGGATATTTATTAAATGAGGATAATCATAAGTTTGTATACTAGATTCAATAATTAATTGATTATGAACTTGATTTAACGCTTCATACATATCAACTTCTTTTTCATTCAACAAAGCAATATCATTAGTGGTGTGAGGAGTAATTAACTCAATTTTTTTATCAACCACAAATACCATTTCATCATTGATAGTATTTAAATCCAACAACCTATTAGACAAACCTTCACCTGGATTTCGAATGGTGGAACCCAAAAGGTGATATTTTACCTTTGATGCACTTTCATTTACCAATACTTGATGGGTCATCATGATTTATTTCTTTTTTTCATGGCCTTCATCCTCATCATCGTATATCACTTCATCTTCATTCATGGCCTATTCAACAAAGACACCAAAATTAGGCACCCAATTAAAAACATTTCCATCCTTTTCAAACCATGAGTCTTGTCTATCTATGGATGTATCAAATAAACCATGCTCTTGATCAACCGTTTGAGTTGTTTCAGATAACGTAACATTTTCAATTGGATCATTAGTGATATCAAACCCAAACCATTCATGTTTTGGAATTTCCTCATTTTGAGATGGCATAGACATTGTAGAGCCAATAGGTGGATCAAGATTTTTAATTCCATGCCCCTCAAAGGGGACCAAATTAAGTGGTTCTCCTTCTTTATCCATGGTAGTAGAATCATTATCATTTTCCAACACTTTATGAGATTCCAACCCTTCTTTCAAAACATTCTCCAATTGTACAGGACTTGTAATATCCTCATGCAAGAAAACAATTGTATTATCCGACATATCAATTGACACAAAAGTTTCATTAAAAAGTTTGGAGTGAGCACATTCTTCCCACTTCTTCCAAGAATCATAGTAATCTTCCAAAATCATGTGGTGACGCTCAACTACTTCTTAAACATCTTCCAATTCATCAATGTGTTTCTCATCAAATTCACCTTCACCTTCCTTAGATGGTTCAATTATTTCCAAAATTGGGCTACTCTTTGCATTCAAGCTTGCAAGATCACTATCCACATTTGTAACCCAAAATTCAATTTTATCACAATTTGGAAGGTTTAGGTTTTCTTGGCCATATTTTTCAACAATGTCATCCAAAGTGTCTTTCGAAAATAAGTGAAATTTTGTTATGTCTTCGAATTCATTTATGGTTTCTCTTTTAACCTCACTTTCAACCACTTTTGGTGGCTTAGGGGTTTCTATAATGGGATCAATTTTTATATTATTATTTCTATCATCATCCTAATCCTCCTTTGTGAATAATGATTCTAAATCCTTTCTTTCCCAAAAATGGTTATCATTTGGTTCCAACTCCTTGTTAACCATCCATAGTATTTCTTCCTCAGAATCTTCAAGACAATCATGTGAATTCGTACCCAAGTTTTTCGTATTTTGCATATCAATGGAAATTTCATCAATAGGGGTGTGAGACATAAATGATTCTTTAGATTCCTCTATCAAATATTTTTCACCTTTATCCACCTTTGAGGACTCAATTTCAAAAAAATCATCTTCCTCAGATTCATCCTCAACTTCAAAAAATTCATCTTTTGGTGGGTCAAGGGTTCCCAGTCTATCACATGTTTCAATACTAGTTAGATCTAGGACTCCTCCCCTGTTTGAAATCATATTATTGTGAAACTCATTGAAATTTATCTTAGACACATCTTTCAAAAGATGATCAAGATGAGTATTTTAAAATTGATTCACACTTAAGAATGATGGTTGATTTTGAAATTTATTCACATTCGAGGACAATGAAATATTTTGGAGTTGAACTTGGTTGGGGTGGATAAATCATTGGGTGGGAAGGGAGGTATTAAATGGTTGAGAATTATATGATACAAAACTCCCACTACAATTTTGATAACTCAATTATTGTTTAATTGCCATTGCTTGAGCATAAGCTTCGGATAATGATATGATTTGAGGCATCCCTTGTAAATATGTGGAAGTGAATGATTCAAGAGCATTGAGGTATACGTGGATAACCGATCCCTCTAGAAGGACATAAGGTACCACAAATTGCATGTATATTCCATTGAACCTTTTGATGAATGACTTCAAATATTTGCTTGGTCCTCTACGAATAATGACAAACTGATTGTATATGAGGATTGGGTCAACTATTTGTTTATTGAATTGATTGAGAAAAATTACCTCTAGTTGAGCCCAAGAAGAGATTGATTCTAAAGGTATATTAGTAAACCAATCGTATGCAACCTTGTCCAAGGAGTAAGGGAACATTTTACAAGCAACATCATCATACCAAAATGTTAACTGATTCACATATATTTTGAATGATCGAATATGTTATTTTGTGGATCTCGTCCCATTATACACTAATCGAAGAATATATCTCTCAAAATCAAAGGATAAGTAATGTTGAACTCTAGGTATGTTCAACGGGTTGCCTATTATCCATGGTACAAACACTGCTATTAGTGGACCTAAAAGAATACAACCTTAATATCAATTTTGTTAGTCAAAGAAATATCCTACGAAGAAGCATGAAATGACTAACAAATATTAAATGTTTCACATATAAATCATCATGTATATCAACCAAAAGATATGCATCGATTAAACCATGACATTAGATAACATTCTCCAATTTGTAAAAAGGTTAGCAATAACACATCAACAATTAGAGAACGTTAGAATCAATGAGAGTGATCATATGTAAACAAAACTTTGTTAGTCCAAACCAATGGATTCAAATAAGCTCTCAAGTAATAATGAACAATATATAACATTTAGAATCACAATAAAATAAACCACTTCAGGTCCTCCTTCTAGCACCAAAATGTTAAGTGGTAATTTTTACCCAATTGCAAAACCACACTCACCTTTAGAATTTTGATCACAAAACCCTCTCTTGCAAAGAATTTAAAAACAAAAACTTCTCCAAGGTTCCACTCTATAAGCATTGCATATGTGTATTAGTAATATCAATGAAGATATATCAAATGAGTGTTAGGAATACCTTAGTGATTGCAACTATTAACAAGGGGTCTATGTTGGTTTATTCTATCATGTTATACTAATGATTTTTCATGAAACTTAAAGAAATAAAAATGTGATTGGCCATCATATGACCATGATGTAAAGCCTTAGTTCCTTTTATCTTGAGTGTTTTAGGTAGATTTTATCTTTCTTTGGTTAAGTATATTTTAAACAATTTTTATCTTCCATCAAACCCTACTTTGAAAATAAAAATGAAGATTAAAACCTATCTATGAATGTGAATATTAAATGGTAATTGGATTCATTCAATGTTGCTTCTATCATGAAGATAAAGATAGCCTTTGATATAATAAATAAATTACCCCTCTTTGATGAAATTAATTTTCATAAAGAAACGACAATTTATTACTTTAAAATAATGGCCTTAAAATGTCATTATAAATTATCCCTCTTTAATGAAATCATAATTTTCATAAAGAAGAAATAATTTACTGCTTCAATAACAATAGCCTTTGATATAATAATAGATTACCTCTCTTTAACGAAATCATAATTTTCGTTAAGAAAAGGCAACTTATTGCTCTAAAAATGATGGCCTATGGAATGCCATAAAAATTACCCCTCTTTAATGAAATTAAAATTTTCATAAAGGGAAGTTCATTTATTGCTTGTGAACATAAATGCAAAGCTGAAGAATTGATTTACCTTCAAAAATGCAAAAATATGAAAATTCCAAAATTATAAAACCCTCATAAAACAACAATTTTCAATGATTTTTATAAATTTGAAATGGCTTCGGAATGAGTTCAAAATTGTTTCAAATAAAATATTGAAGCTCATTATTCACACCCATGTATTTATTTTTGTAGTTTAATTTTAATTTTTTTTTTTTAATCCCCAAAGTTTTAAAAAAAACTGCAAAAGGAAGGGTTAGAAAAAAAAAAAAAAAAAGTTGGAAATAAAATAAATACTGCAACTCATAAGTTCTCCACAAGCCCTACAAGCATTAATATTCTACACAAAACCAGCATTAGTGTTACCCGAATTTACACAGTCAAACAACTAATACGGTGTAAGCTTCTAAGGAAATGGTGCAATATATCAAAGAAGAACACACAAATAAACCATTAAAATGCATAAGTTTTATGTATCTCCAATATATTGCAGAAAATATCTTCAATATTAACTCTGTCCCAAAATAGGCATCATGTGGTGAAAAACAAAGTCTAGCAAGATGGCAAAATCAATCCAGCCATGGCTTCCAAAATGGTGAAGCCTCTGGCCTACAAAAATTCTAGCCCTAATTCTGCTATTTCAAAATGTATTTAAAATCTCAGCAAAACTCCTTGTTTCCTTTCCTTTTCTATGGTTTGCCTTTCCAAATTTTGGTTTCCCACTTTGTTTTGGGCTTCCAAAATGCTCTATTTCCACAATGGGCTTCATTTTTTTCATTTGGCTCGTAATATCATACGAGTAGCCCATAACCATTATGTTTTCCCATATGCCACCATGGCCTATGTAATGGTCGTTGATCATATAAACCTATAACATTGATTAAGATTCCCTTTAAAATAGCCTTATTTTGCCTACGGACACACCTGTGCATGTCCTACCTACATTAACCCTGCACGAAAAAGACCTCCAAGGAAGTTTGAATGCGGGCACTATACTTGGGAGTTGTTTTCATCTTTTATGTGTACTCGGGCATCTTTGTAATCTCTCTCAACATAAAACACTACACCTTGAAACCACCTATATGACCATGAATTACATAGCACATTGCCTTGATACGTGCCATGTCCAAACTTTGTCCTCATGCACCCTATCCTTAATTGGATACTACATGCTTTCGATAACTCCTTCACCTTCATCCAAAATTCTTCAACGTGGACGTCTACGCATTGTACACCGATTAGCTTGAACTACGTAGCACTCATAGCACTACAACCTTCTCACCTGCCATATTACCATTTTTGACATATTTTGACCTCCCATTTGTTGCTGCTTTTGGATGATATATTCTCGCAGGTTACATTATTTCTACTGATTTGTTTAAAACACCTGCACTTCTTTCATCATCAAATACCATGACATTCGCACATTTTCACTTTTACTATTTCTCATCCTCATAATACCTACTTCGATGTTGTGTAATCGTAGCCCACTACGTTTGCTAATGAGCTATGCACTTCCTCAGATCTGCATACTGCACCATCCACTCAGCTCTGACTATCCGCATCGATGTTGTGCTTTGATACCAATGTATTTTGGCTATCATACTATATCAAACCTGTATCCTCTATGCAAATGATGTTTCTCGAACCCCATTCATCCCATATAGTATTCGTCATACGTCTAGACCTTCTTTCAATCCCTAGATCCCCATCACCAGTTTGATGCTATCTACACAATTCCAATGTTGAGTATATGTCCACATTTACATCTATGTGGGTCCAATTCTTGTTGACTGTAAGCATCTACCGTCCACTCAGTTGGGGACGTAAGACCATTTCAAAAATAGCTTTCGAAATTGCTTAGTCCTCGATGTTTCCTGTTGTTCACTGTCATATTCCTATGTTGGAATTTTGTTCCACTTTAATACCTCTCAAGGATAACCATGGATTCATTTATGATCCTTTCAGATGACATATCTTATGAGGATATCTGCACGTAATGATACTTCATTCAGGCATGAAAGTAGGTTATTCATCGAATCTATGGTTTCCATAAGCCTTCATGATGCAGGTCTAATCGCCAAGAGATAGGAGATGACACGAAAGTTAACAGTTACACCCAAATGTACCCTTCTCGACCTTTTCATACATGCTCATCAATGATTTGATGTTGTGAAACCATTCTTTTATGCCAGGAATGATATGTACATACAACACTCTAAAGTTTTAAGCTTTTCATTTTTTGCATATTTCATCATCCATGTCCATGCCAGTCGTATCCCCCACTATCAAAATCTATCCACTGGGTTGTTATATGTCCATGACACACATCAAACTCTGCACCTAAGCCATGACGGTGATATTTTCCAATGGCCTCTTATTTCACGATTTACTTCTTATTCTTTGGATAACAAAACTGGCGCTAGTCATCCTTCCTATCATCTGTTATCTGACTAATGGTCGATCTAATTTTTGCCTTCTAGAGTATTAAACAGCATATCTTTTCACCAACATCGATGCTCTGCCTTTGTCCTTGTCAACACTACAACTTTAGCTACTTTATTGGTTGTACTATTTAAAATCAGTCATAGGTCATCACGTTCATGTTATCGTTGCACATATATTTTCTATCCTAATGAATGTTACACAAATTGGGTAATGAACCCTCACAACTAATACCCAACAACAACAACCTAATCTTATTTGGTGTGTAGAGCATTCTTGTTCTGATTGGTCACCATCCGAATCTTTG
Source organism: Wollemia nobilis (assembly GCA_028583015.1). NCBI lineage: Eukaryota > Viridiplantae > Streptophyta > Pinopsida > Araucariales > Araucariaceae > Wollemia > Wollemia nobilis. The sequence goes on along the minus strand of JAQPPZ010001056.1, from coordinate 3,932,958 downwards.
GTGCATTCATCATTGTGTTGCTCCACTGTACACGACCACCATTGTTCATCTGCTTCGAGATTTAATACCATTGTGATTGAATCCACATAATGCTCCTTGGGTATACCAATGTAATACACAGTGGCTTCTCACTTTCGTATTGTGATGGGCTAAACACTTTCACATCAATAGACTTTGCTGGCTCTTGTTAATAGAATGTTCACAAACAATTTGGTGTGAATCCACATCTTTCATGTTTTGCTTTGAATCTCAAAATGGGGTATTTTTATTTAGGTGGAAGGTTTAAAAACATCTTCCTCTACTATCCCTGTGTTGTTATCATTGCTTGTCATAACATATATTCCTTTTAATAATTAGGCTACATTGATAATATCCATCTGTGTGAAACAAGGGTAACCCATATGTATATAGTAGAGGTCCAAATTGAAGTCTATAACATCCATGTTTACCCACCAATAACACCCCTATCCTTCCCAACATCATTCATCTAGTCGCTGCATGTATGAGGACATCGACGATATTTTTCTTTAACTAGTTCCCTCATCTCATCGATCGTGACATCATTGCTTGCCTAGTTGTCCATCATGGCATCCATTATTGGCTACATTGTAGCCAATGCCAAGTCACCATCCAAGTCCACACGGTCTCCCTCTACGCCACGTCGTCGCCATGGAGCTGTACCCACGTCCTTGTTACCACAGTGTCATCCGCGTGAGCCCCGCTCCCTCACCCGCATAAAGAAGACGTGTTTTAATTAGATCATCCATATGCATATCATAACAACAGGGTTTTGAATCAATTAATACGATAGTAATAAAGTTAATCGTTATTACCTTTGCTCTTCATATTTCATTTTATTATACATATATATATATATATATATATATATATATATATATATATATATATATATATATATATATATATATTATTTATTTATTGGAACCAACAATTATATTCAATAAAAATGAATAAGGTCTATATTTATAGATATATATCTATCATGTATATAAATACATATATACCTTCTTTATTTATTTTTGTTAATCTATATATAAATATATATATATATATATATATATATATATTTTTTTTTTTTTTCATTTAATATTTTTGTTTTTCATTTTTATTTTTATTCTTATCAAAATAGACTCATTTTAATTAGTTTCAAATGTTTTAAATTAATTTAATTGAAAACATTGAAATTAACTAAATTAAAACAAAACTTACCAAACCTGCTAAACACCTCACAAAAACTGAAAAAGGAGATACAAAACCCCCTATACGACAACCATGTTGAAAACAAACAAGGAAACACCTCCCAAAACTCAATCTTGGAGTGCAAACTCATGGCAAGAGCTCTGCAGAAATTATTACTCAAATGAAAGAAAAAACCCAAACAATCCAAAATTTTAAGGTGGGTCCCCAATCTTTGGGGCTAGTTGTGGAATGGCCACAACAAATGGTGACTCTGCTGGGAAATGCTCTTGAGCATTTTGGGTGAAGAACCAAATCTAAAACGAGAACATAAAAGATTAGTGAAATAACAATTATTTAGTGATGTCTCGAGAAGGTGGGGGTAAATAGCTTTGAATAAAAATAATTAATCCATCTGCATTTGCTTAATGTATGCACAAGTGATTCATTTTGTATCCTTTAAAACCATCCAAATTCCATCACCTAGTTTACATTTAGGCTATGAAGCACGACTCATTTAAAATTTTACAGATAGAGCCCTACTACCAGTCAGGCGTCTATAGCCCCAGTAGGGTTATCTAACTCACCCTTTTGTTAAACTAATATTTTGTAAAACCTTTCTTATAACCGAGTTGTATCTAGATAGATCCCTACTGTCGATAAGGCATCCATAGCCCCGATAGAGTTTATCTAGACTTTGTGACTAATTTTATCAAGCTTTTCAATGCTTGTTTTTTTATAGCTTTGCAATAATTTATGTATCACTAGGGTTAGGAAGCATAGAGATAGAGCGTGTTGAATTTTCACCTTAATTTGCAAATCAAGATAACTTCATCCTTCAAAAATTTTAGAAATACCCTTTAATATGTGAGTTACATGTGGAGCTTTAGAAAAATATTTCATTGTTCCACCCTCCACCATTTTAGTCCCAAAATATAAGCATGATCACAAAATAATTCATCCCCCTTTTCTCAGATTCACCTGATTTCAGATTAGGTATTCCAACCTACTTAACAAAGGAACACAAAAAAATGGGCAAGAGGCCATAAATTAGCGACCACAAAAAATCACCTCAAAATAAGGGAACAACCCAAAATACAAAACTAAAAACACAAACCAAACTCTAACCTAAAGCAAACTAAAAAGAAAGTAACAAAATCAATAATTAAAGACCAAAACACAAAAACATCAAAGTTAAACAAAAACATGAAAACCAACACCATATACAAATGTACAATATGGTACATGATAATGCAAAGCTTGAGCTATCACTTCCTTGGATAACAAACACGATTAGCACATTTCGAAAGAGATATAACATGATATGCATGCCAAGCTTTACAAGAATCCAATGAAAACAAGATTAGGTCAAACAATACAACAATCTTCATCTTGCCTCTCTCATACCACCAATTTGATTTAGTACCATTAACGATCCCATAGTGGAGTTTAAAATCCTCAAACTGATAAGACAATACATGATTTTCAATTATCTTATGCTCATTCAAAGAGGTGTAACTTTCAACATACAATTCATCACTTTGAATTAAGTTCTTATTTTCATAAGCTTATAAGATTTTATTTAAATAGGAGGCTATTTCTGAAAATTTTGAAGTCATGTCATTCTTCATGTTTGTAGGCCAATCAAATTTATGCAACCACTTGCAAGCATATAGGATATTTATTAAATTAGGATAATCATAAGTTTGTATACTAGATTCAATAATTAATTGATTATGAACTTGATTTAACGCTTCAAACATATCAACTTATTTTTCATCCAACAAAGCAATATCATTAGTGGTGTAAGGAGTAATTAACTCAATTTTTTTATCAACCACAAATACCATTTCATCATTGATAGTATTTAAATCCAACAACCTATTAGATAAACCTTCACCTGGATTTCGAATGGTGGAACCCAAAAGGTGATATTTTACCTTTGATGCACTTTCATTTACCAATACTTGATGAGTCATCATGATTTCTTTCTTTTCTTCATGGCTTTCATCCTCATCATTGTATATCACTTCATCTTCATTCATGGCCTATTCAACAAAGACACCAAAATTAGGCACCCAATTAAAAACATTTCCATCCTTTTCAAACCATGAGTCTTGTCTATCTATGGATGTATCAAATAAACCATGCTCTTGATCGACCGTTTGAGTTGTTTCAGATAACGTAACATTTTCAATTGGATCATGAGTGATATCAAACCCAAACCATTCAGGTTTTGGAATTTTCTCATTTTGAGATGGCATAGACATTGTAGAGCCAATAGGTGGATCAAGATTTTTAATTCCATGCCCCTCAAATGGGACCAAATTAAGTGGTTCTCCTTATTTATCCATGGTAGTAGAATCATTATCATTTCCAACACTTGATTATATTCCAACCCTTCTTTCAAAACATTCTCTAATTGTATAGGACTTGTAATATCCTCATGCGAGAAAACAATTGTATTATCCTACATATCAATTGACAAAAAAAATTCATTAAAAGGTTTGTAGTAATCACATTCTTCCCACTTCTTCCAAGAATCATAGCAATCATCTTCCAAAATCATGTGGTGATGCTCAACTACTTCTTCAACATCTTCCAATTCATCAATGTGTTTCTCATCAAATTCATCTTCACCTTCCTTAGATGGTTCAATTATTTCTAAAAGTGGGATACTCTTTGCATTCAAGCTTGCAAGATCACAATCCACATTTGTAACCCAAAATTCAATTTTATCACAATTTGAAAGGTGTAAGTTTTCTTGACCTTCATTTTAAACAATGTCATCCAAAGTGTCTTCCAAAAATAAGGGGTGAAATTTTGTTATTTTTTCAAATTCATTTATGGTTTCTCTTTCAACCTCACTTTCAACCACTTTTTATGGCTTAGGGGTTTCTATAATGGGATCAATTTTTACATTATTCTTTCTATGATCATCCTAATCCTCCTTTGTGAATAATGATTCTAAATCCTTTCTTTCCCAAATAAAATGGTGATAATTTGGTTTCAACTCCTTGTTAACCATCCATAGTATTTCTTCCTCATAATCTTCAAGACAATCATGTGAATTTGCACCCAAGTCTTCCGTATTTTGCATATCAATGGAAATTTCATCAAAAGGAGAGTGAGACATAAATGATTCTTTAGATTCCTCTATCAACTCTTTTTCACCTTTATTCACCTTTGAGGACTCAATTTTAAAAAATTCATCTTCCTCAGATTCATCCTCAACTTCAAAAAAATTCATCTTTTGGTGGGTCAAGGGTTTCAAGTCTATCACATGTTTTAGTACTTGTTAGATGTAGGACTCCTCCCCTATTTGAAATCATAGTATTTTTAAACTCATTGAAATTTATCTTAGACACATTTTTTAAAAGATGATCAAGATGAGTATTTTAAAATTGATTCGCACTTAAGAATGATGGTTGATTTTGAAATTGATTCACATTCGAGGACAATGAAATATTTTGGAATTGATTTTGAAATTGATTCCCACTTGAACTTGGTTGAGGCAGATAAATCGTTGGGTGGGTAAGGGAGGTATTAAATGGTTGAGAATTATACGATCCAAAACTCCCACCATAATTTTGATAACTCAATTATTGTTCAATTGCCATTGCTTGAGCATAAGCTTGGGATAATGATGTGATTTGAGGTATCCCTCGTAAATATGTGGAAGTGAATGGGTCAAGAGCATTGAGGTATACTTGGATAGCCACTCCCTCTAGAAGGACATAAGGTACCACCAATTGTGTGTATAGCCCATGGAACCTTTCGATGAATGACTTCAAATCTTCACTCGGTCCTCTATGAATAGTGACAAACTGATTATACATGAGAATTGGGTCAACTAGTTTTTTGTTGAATTGATCGAGAAACATTACCTCTAGTTGATCCCAAGAAGAGATTGACCCTAAAGGTAGATTAGTAAACCAATCGTATGCAACCTTGTCCAAGGAGTAAGGGAACATTTTACAAGCAACATCATCATACCAAACTGTTAACTGATTCACATAGATTTTGAATGATCGAATATGTTCTTTTGTGGACCTCATCCCATTAGACACAAATCGAGGAAGATATCTCTCAAAATCAAAGGGTAAATAATGTTGAACTCTAGGTATGTTCAATGGGTTACCTATCATCCATGGTGCAAACACAACCATTAGTGGACCTTAAAGAATACAACCTTAATATCAATTTTATTAGTCAAAGAAATATCCTGTGAAGAAGGATGAAAGGACTAACAAATCTCAAATTTTTCACATATATCATCATGTATATCAACCAAAAAATATACATCGATTAAAGCATGACATTATAGAACATTCTCCAATTTGTAAAAAGGTTAGCAGTAACACATCAACAATTAGAGAACATTAGAATCAATGAGAGTGATCATATGTAAACAAAACTTTGTTAGTCCAAACCAATGGCTTCAAATAAGCTCTCAAGTAATAATGAACAATAAATAACATTTAGAATCATAATAAAATAAACCACTTCAGGCCCTCCTCCTAGTGCCAAAATGTTGAGTGGTAATTTTACCAAATTGCAAAACCACACTCACCCTTAGGATTTTGATCACAAAACCCTCTCTTACAAAGAAGTTAAAAACAAAAACTTCTCCAAGGTTCCACTATAAGTATTGCACATGTGTATTAGTAATCTCAATGAAGATATATCAAATAAGTGCTAGGAATACCTTAGAAAATTACAAGTGATTGTTAACAAGAGGCCTATTTTGGTTTATTTTATCATGCTATACTAATGATTGTTCGTGAAACTTAAAGAAATACAAATGTGATTGGCCCTCATATGACCACGATTTAAAGCCTTAGTTCCTTTTATCTTGAGTGTTTTAGATAGATTTTATCTTCCTTTGGTTAAGTAGATTTTAAACCAGTTTTATCTTGCATTAAACCCTACTTTGAACATAATTTTGAAGATTAATACCTATATATGAATGTGAATCTTAAATGGTAATTGGATTCATTCAATGTTTCTTCTATTGTGAAGATAAATATAGCCTTTGATATAATAATAAATTACCCCTCTTTGATGAAATTAATTTTCATAAAGAGACGACAATTTATTACTTTAAAATAATGACCTTAAATAATTTATCCCTCTTTAATGAAATCATAATTTTCATAAAGAAAAAATAATTTTCTGATTCAATAATAATAGCCTTTATTATAATAATGGATTACCTCTCTTTAACGAAATCAGAATTTTCATAAAGTAAAGGCAACTTATTGCTCTACAAATGATGGACTATGGAATGTCATAAAAATTACCCCCCTTTAATGATTTTAAACTTCCTTAAGGCTTTTCTGGTTGTAAAGTTTTTCTAGTTTGATTTTGATGGTCGTGGTGCCTGTGTGGTGTAGTTTGTTTTTCTTTATCCGCTATTAGGATAAGTTAGTGGCTTTCGGGGTGTGATTTTTTCTCCACCCACACTTTTTTTGGCTATAAAGGACTTTTATTTTTATAATTAAAATGGCCTCTCATAAAAATAAAAATAAAATCATAAAGGAAAGTTCATATATTGCTTGTGAACATAAATGCAAAGTTGAAGAATTGATTTACCTTCAAAAATGCAAAAATATGAAAATTCTGAAATTATAAAACCCTCATAAAATAGCAATTTTCAATGATTTTTATAAATTCAAAATGGCTTGGAATGAGTTCAAAATTATTTCGAATGAAATATTGAAGCTCATTCTTCACACCCATGTATTTATTTTTGGAGTTTGAATTTATTTTTATTTTTATTTTAATCACTGAAGTTAAAAAAAACTACAAAAAGAAGGGTTAGAAAAATATAAATAAAAATCTAGAAGTAAATTGCAACTCAGAAGTTCTCCACAGACCCTACAAGCATTAATATTCTGCACAAAAACCAGCATTAGTGTTACCCGAATTCATGCAGTCAAACAACTAATACGGTGCAAGCTTCTAAGGAAATGGTGCAATATATCAAAGAAGAACACACAAATAAACCATTAAAATGCATAAGTTTGATGTATCTCCAATATATTACAGAAAATATCTTCAATATTAAACATGTGTGCAGAAAAACTTTGCCCCAAAATAGGCATCATGTGGTGAAAAACAAAGTCCAGCAAGATGGCAAAATCAATCCAGCCATGGCTTCCAAAATGGTCAAGCCTTTGGCCTGCAAAAATTCCAGCCCCAGTTCTTCCATTCCAGACTGTATTTTAAATCTCAAAAAAACTCCTCGTTTCCTTTCCTTTGTTGTGGTTTGTCTTTCCAACTTTTGGTTTCCCACTTCGTTTTGGGCTTCCAAAATGCTCTATTTCCACGTGGATGTTTTATCTTCACAATGGGCTTCATTTTCTTCATTTGGATTGTAATATCATACGAGGAGCCCATAACCATTATGATTCCCCATATGCCACCATGGCCTATGTAACAGCTATTGATCATATAAGCCTATAACATTGATTAAGATCCCTTTTAAAATAGCCTTATTTTACCTACGACCACACCTATGCATGTCCTACCTACATTAACCATGCACAAAAAATGTCTCCAGGGAAATCTAAACGTGGACGCTATACTTGGGAGGCATTTTCATCCATTATACGTACTCGAGCATCTTTGTAATCTCCCTCAACATAAAACATTATGCCATGAAACTACCTATATGACAATGAATGAATTACATAACATATTGCCTTGATACGTGCCACGTCCAAAATTTGTCCTCATGCACCCTATCCTTAATCGGACGCTACATGCTTTCGATCACTCCTTCGGCTTCATCCAAATTTCTTCAATGTGGATGTCTATGCATTGTACACCGATTGGCATGAACTATGTAGCACTTATAGCACTGCAACCTTCTCACCTACCACATTGCCATTTTCGACATATTCTAACCTCTCATTTTTTTATGCTTTCGGATGATATATTCTCATTGGTTATGTTGTTTCTATTTATTTGTTTAAAATACCTGCACTTATTTCATCATCAAATGCCATGACATTCATGCATTTGTGCTTCGACTATTTCTCATCCTCATGATACCTGCTTTGGTGTTGCTTAATCATAGCCCACTACATTTGCTGATGAGCTCTGCACTTCCCTGGATCTACAAACTACCCCGTCCACTCATCTCTGATGATCCGCGTTGACACTATGCTTTGGAACCAAGGTTTTTGGGTTGTCACACTGCATCAAACCTGCATCCTCTATGCAGATGATGTTGCTTGGACCCAATTCATCCCAGATAGTCTTTGTCATACGTCTAGACCTTTTAGTCCTTGGATCCCTATCACCGATTTGATGCTATCCACGCAATTCTAATGCTGAGTATATATCCTCATTTGCATCTATGTGGGTCCAATTCACGTTGACTATAAGCATCTGCCATCCACTCAGTGGGGGTTGTAAGACCATTTCAACAATAGCCTTCAAAATTGCTTAGTCCCTGGTGTTTCCTGTTGTTCACTATCATATTCCTATGTTGGAATTTCATTCCAGTTTAATACCTCTCAAGGATAACCATGGATTCATTTATGACCCTTTCAGATGATGTCTCTTATGAGGATCTCTACATGTAATGATACTTCATTCAGGCACGAAAGTAGGTTATTCATAGAATCTATGATTTCCATAAGCCTTCATGATGCAGGTCTAATCGCCAAGAGATAGGAGATGACATGAAAGTTAATAGTTACACCCAACTGTACCCTTCCTGACCTTTTTTATACACTCTCGCTAACGATTTGATGTTGTGAAACCATTTGGTTATGCTGGGAATGATCTGCACATATGACACTCTGAAGTTTTAAGCTTTGCTTGTTCTACATCTTCCGTCATCCATGTCCATGCCAACCGGATCCCCCACTATCAAAATATATCCACTGGGTCACTATTTATTTATTGTACACACCAAACTCCGCACCTAAGCCATGATAATTATATTTTCTAATGGCATATTCTTTCATGATTTACTTCTTGTTCTTCGAACAGTAAAACTGGCGCTAGTCATCCTTGGTATCATTTGTTATCTAACTAATGATCGACCTAATTTTTACCTTTGGGAGTATTAAACAACATATCTTTTCACCAGCATCGACTCTCTGCCTTTGTCCTTGTCAACACTGCAACTTCGGCTACTTTATTGGTTTTCATAGGTCATCACATTCATGTTATCGTTGCACATATATTTTCTATCCCAATGAATATTACACAAATTGGGTAATGAACCCTCACAACTAATACCCAATAGCAATGGCTCGCTTATTCTTCCTTGGTGTGCAGAACGCTCTTGTTCTGATTGGTCATCGTCTAAATCTATGGTGCATTCATCATTGTGTTGCTCCACTGTACACGATCACCACTATTCGTCTACTCTGAGATTGAATACCATCCTGATTGAATCCACATAATGCTCCTCGAGCATGCCAACATAATACATAGTGACTTCTCACTTTTGCATTTTTTTGGGCTAAATACTTCCACATCGATATACTTTGTTGGCTCTTGTTAATAGAATGTTCACAAACAATCTGGTGTGAATCCACATCTTCCACATTTTGCTCATAATCTTATAATAGGGTATTTTCTTCAGGTGGAAGGTTTGAAAATAGCATCTTCCTTTGCTATCCCTATGTTGTTAACGTTGCTTATCACAACATATATTCCTTTTAATAATTAGGCTGCATTGATAATATCTGCCTACATGAAACAAAGGTAAGCCAGATGGACATAGCAGAGGCCGAAATTGAAGTCCATGACGTCCATGTCAGTCCACCAACAGCACCCCTATCCTTATCGACATCATTCATTTGGTCACCGCATGTATGAGGACATCAACGATATTTTTTTAACTGGTTCCCTCATCTCGTCGGTCGTGACATCATCGCTCGCCTAGTTGTCCATCGTGGCATCCACTATTGGCTATGTTGTAGCCAATATCAAGTCATCGTCCAAGTCCACGCAGTCCCCCTCTATGCCACATCGTCGCCATGGAGCTGTACCCACGTCCTTGTTACCACGATGTCATTCGCGTGAGCCACACTCCCTCACCTACTTAAAGAAGACGTGTTTTAATTAGATCATCAATATGCTTATCATAACAACAAGGTTTTAAATCAATTAATACAATAGTAATAAAGTTAATCTCTATTAGCTTGCTCTTCATATTTCATTTTATTATACACATACATAAATATATATATATATATATATATATATATATATATTATTCATTCATTTATTTATTTATTTATAGCAACCAACAATTATATTCGATAAAAATGAATGAGGTCTTCATATTTATAGATATATATCTATCATGTATATAAATACATATATACCTTCTTTATTTTTTTTTGTGTTAAATATATATATGTATATATATATATATATATATATATATATATATATATATATATATATATATATATATATATATATTTCATTTAATATTTTTGTTTTTCATTTTTATTTTTATTCTTATCAAAAGAGACTCATTTTAATTAGTTTCAAATATTTTTAATTTATTTATTTGAAAACATTAAAATTTAACTAAAATAAAATAAAACTTACTAAATCTGCTAAACACCTCACAAAAACTGAAAAAGGAGATACTAACCCCCTAAATGACAACCATGATGAAAACAAATAAGGAAACACCTCCCAAAACTTAACCTTAGAGTGCAAACTCATGGCAAGAGCTCTGCGGTAATTATTACTCAAATGAAAGCAAAAACCCAAACAATTCAAAATTTTAAGGTGGGTCCCCAATATTTGGGGCTAGTTGTGGAATGGCCACAACAACTACTAGGGAGTTTTTCAATCACTTGAATAACTACACTAAAATCTCTTCATTTATATTTGGTATATAACAAGCCCAAGATCCCAACCACCCACATAGGATCTCATGTGTTCTTATGTTGATTAGGGAATTTATCATGGCGTAGTAGTGTTATTCATAAGGATTTTTTGTTATCCCTCATATATTGGTTTTGGCAATGCATCTAGAGTCTACATACCAATAGGTATTTTGAGAGGGGTCGTGTATATTGAGATTCATTAGTATAAGAGAAAAGAGAAATAAGAATTATAAAAAACTTCTATTTTAATCAAATTTTTAAACTTATAAAAAATTAGTAAAAGTAAAGTTTGTTCTACCTCATTAGCCATGGTCAAAAGATGATACTTAAATCATAGTATGGCCCATTCGTTATCCAATCAACCAATCCTCCCACTACTAATAATAATGAGGTCAATGATTGGTTTCTTAATTATGAGAATCCTCCTTTTGATCAAGATGAGAAATTTACCCCTCCTAATGCATCTAGTCCAACCCAAAATAAACAAGGAGGGTTGGGATTTTATTCAACCATTGATATGGATTGCTTTCTTCATAGGCATAGGGAATCCATAGAAACCTTGTCTAGAGAGTCTAAATAAGTGTAAGTCTTCATAAGGGGATGACTCACTTTTGGATTGCCCAACACCCTATTTCCAGTCACCCACACTCTCATTAAATATATCAAATATTTACTTCTATAAATATTGCTATGCTCAAACTTCATTCATCAATGCCTAATCTTGTCAATATGATTTCATCTTTCAACATGATAACGATAGAAAATGGAGCCCAAGCCTTGTCTTAAATTTTATTGATGTTATGTTTTCATACGACAACTATATAAGAACTTTTTTAGGGTAGCTTAAATTTCTCAACCTCACAAAACATAGGGTATTTTATTGAAAGACATTAAAATCCTCTTGTTAGCTAAATCTAAATATATCTAACTCTAATCCAGATTTAAACCTCAATTCAACATATTTTGTTCTTAACCCTAATTTAACATCAGATAATGTTAGTCCTAATTCCACATCAATTAGCCCAATAATTTCCATTCAAATGCTAATCCAAGTTCTCATCCATATTTTAACCCAATCCCACTAACTTCCCAACAAATGATCAACCAGGTTATTTTTTTATTTTTTTGATTTGATAAAAGAAGGGGTTTTTAAAGGATCCCCAAAAATTATTACAAAAAGAAACTGAAAGAGCTCAAGGCTCAACCCAAGAGACTCTAACTAAAATATCCAACCCAACTAAAACAACAAACTACCATAACAAAACCATTTAGATGACCAAAACCACCATTGGATTGGAGAACCAAATCCCATAAGGGAACAAAAATAGGATCACCATCCTACATAGGAGGGACCTAGGGAAAACTTGAGAAGAAAAAATAGCTATGCCTTGGGATATGACTTCCCAAAGTTTCCCACTTCCTTAATGGGGGTTCTTAGATCATTGCACTGATTTTGAGTCATGTTTTGGATCTCCTCGATAAATGAGATAGCCACATGGAGTGAACCTTTCAGGCCTAGTGCTTCTTGCCCAACTTACTGAGGAATTACATGAAATTAGAGGACTCAGGCCTTGGCGAGGGAGAATCCTCATAAAATTCAATCGATTCCATCAATAGCTTACCTTTTTTATTTGTAGGAGATAGGTCCTCCGAATATGACATCTCCATAGTAACAAGAGAGGATTCAGTGCGGGTAGACTTTGTGGATAGGTGTTTGGAACATCTAGTGTGCCCACCTCTGATTCCTCTAGGTGAAAATGATACTCCACCAAAATTCTTGACCATTTATTTGGCTTGGATTATGGGGCTCTCAAGGGTCTCTGAGTTAGACTCCAAGGAATCACTAGGTAGAAGATTTGGAGTTAGAATCCAAGGAATTTTTGATAGAGCCTCATCCATTGCCACCCCTTTGGCCTTAGCAACATACTCAAAAATTAGTAGGGCTAGGCCTTGGTGAATGGGGCCTAACCCTTTACCTCCCCTCACGTCTATCAATGTCTTAGCCAAGGAGTGAAATAGAAAATTTGACATATTTATATTTTATTACACCTTAATTGATTGAGAAACATCACATGGAAGCTTCGTAGCACATCCCTTTTGGAATGCAGCATAAAATAATCCATGATAACTAAAATCATATCCTTATAGGGATCTCTAAGGACTTTGGCATTGTGACCATTCTATAGTTTTGGTAGGTACTCATCTTCCTCTAGAAAGAAACTAAATTCCCTAATAAGGAAATGCTTCTTCCTATTGTGATAGGCTCCATCCATCAAAAGATCTATCACCTCTCCAACCAGGGAAACAAATATTTGAAACTCCAAACCACCAACCTGGACCCAACTCTTCCTCCACAAGTGATACATAAGTCTAGAAAGTCCTCTATGGTGACCATGGAAGGATTGGATACAATCAAGCAGACCACCTTTATGTAATATTTTCTTTACTTCATTGTCCACCTTTAAGGACTTTGGCTTCAGAGGAATTTTTTGACCTTTCTACGATGAACAATGACCCGTATTCAACACCCAAACATAGATAAACTTGGGTTTGAATCCCCAAAACCTATGAAAAACATCACTACAAAAAGCACCCTTAATGAATTTATCAAGCAAAAACATTCGTTCAAGCCCTGACAAGAATTTTCAAAGAGTATTTGAAAATCATGCCAAAAATTTAGTTCCACAAATTAATATGACGACCATTGAGGGATAACACGCTTCTAAGAACACAATGCTTATGGAAGAACCCATCGATCACCCTTGATATCATGAGCTTACCATCCCCACATCCTTTCCAATAATGATTGAAATATTTGGACCCTCAATTGTACCATAAGAAAAAATTGGTGGTTCATCTCCCAAGCGTAGGAAGAAGAGTTGTCACTCAACCACTTTGAAAATAGCAACCTCGAAATCCAACATAGAAACAACCAATTCCAAGAATAACTATGATGATTGGTCATGGTATAGGTTAAAAAAGAATAAGTGGATGTCATCCAATCAAACAATCTCTAACATAAGGGACTACTACTGATATGGCCAACCATATTATAAAAAAACATGCTAGTAAGAAGGCACATAATCCACCTTACCCTATTAAAACTAACCATGTTGACAGGATGAATTCTCCAACATGGGAGGCTACTAAATAAGTGGTCAAATACCTCTCTGCCAAGTGTACCACCAGCCCACTAGGTTCTCCACCTCAAACAACCAAACCAAAAATCTATTCTCCATGGTGGGAGGCATTTACAAAAAGTGGTGCTAAAACCCCAATATTTAAATTTGAATTTGAAATCAAAGGGGAGTAGCACTAAACCCAAAGGCTCACCACCTGTAAACATTATCTACCACAGTCTGAAAGAAGAATCTTTGTTAGAAATGTTAGTGTCATTTTTTTGACCTCAAGAACCCTATGTACTTTCTATGCATAACTAAATTTTGTGTCATTTCTTTAGGTTAACCAACCATAATCTTAAACATATCAACATTATCTTTTCCTTTTCATAATTTATTTTCTATTTTTTTTAAACTCAATCATTAAATCCTCCATATTTTTACCTACAAAATCCTAATTCTATCTCTCTAGAACTCCAATCTTTGACAACCCAATTAGAGCAGCTAAAACAACAAATGACCATTATCCAAGGTTTGTCTTCTAGCCAAAGGTACTCATATGATGACATTTATGACCATCCCTTAGGTCCTTTTGTTTTAATACTCCCTTTTTCCAAAATATCATAATCCTAAAGTTTTAAATGTATAAGGTAAACAAAGACCCAATTCAATCATATTAAGTTCTTTAGACTTGCTTGCAATGGCATTGCCTATGATGAAACACAACAAAATAAATTCCAAAATCCTAAATGGTCCATCCCTAGGGTGATACTATTTGATACCTAGGTATTCCTTAAAAATATTTAGGGGTTTAGTTAAGATTCTTGTGAAATGGTTCTCAATATATATTGAGGATAAAATTGCAATCAAATGCTAATACTAGCTCAAATAGACCAAAGATGAAAGTATTGTTAACTTTTAAGGAAGATGGAGAGTCTTGGTTGGGAATTTACAATACATACCCCTATTAAAGGATCTACTAGATAAATTTATCTCCAACCTTAAAGAATTATCCTTTTACCTAGAAATGTCTAATTTATCATCTTTTGAATATACAATAGACATGTGTAAACAGAATTCATATTCCTCTTCAAACTAGAAAGGGTGGTACAAAAATAAATATGTTGGTTATAGAGTTGCTAATTTTGGAAACAAAACCATTAATGTAAGTACTGGAAAAAACTTACAAAGAATCATCCTTAAAAATCACCTTAGAAAAATTCTAAAATAAAATTCACTAGATTAGTTGAGCCTCTTTTTATGGTTTTAGAATAGGTCCCTGGCCCCAAAATGCTAGAGCCCCCTCCTATTAAATCTGTTGAGTTTAGAAGTGAATAGACTCATTGGTTTAGGCCAAATGAGTATTGTGTATATCAAAGTCAATGGCCATCCAACCAATAGGTGTATGGGCCTCAAAAATATGGACCACGACTTCATATATAACATTTAAATTGTTGTTAAAGTATTTGGACCACAATCACCACCCAACCAAGGCTTGGGTATATTATAGAATCCACTACCTAATCATGTTAATCAAAACCACCAATATACAACAAACAACATGAGTTATATATTAGTGTATCCCCTCCTAACTAGGGGTATTAAAAAGCATTGATTAATCTTATCTATCAATCATATCTCACATGTTTATGTTGTCACTAGACAATACCAAAGAGATATCCCTATATACTAGCCCTCAACTAGTTAGCTAGCAAGGCCCCCTCTGATTATTCAATACAAGTAAATCCACAATCAACCATTTTACAAAATTCTCTTTGGTGATTCAACCACAATCAAAGGATAAAACAAAGGATGTTTATGAACTCTTACAATAGCTCAAAAATATACCAAACAAGGTTTCCATATTTAAACTCCTTAAATCTTCTCCCACTTATCAAAACATCCCAATCAAGGTTTTGAGTGAGAACAATTCTTTAAAATTTGAATCCTAATAATTTTGCTTCAATTATAGAGTCCATTAGAGCAAATCCTAGAAATCTCTCTTTTATAATATAATATCATGTATTCTTCTTTAACAAGGATCCCTTCTTCATACATCATAGGCCAAATGAGCAATAAAATTGTTAAGCAAATTTTAATTGATAATGTATTTGAACTAAATATATAGCCTAAAATTCATCAATCACTTTGTTTTGACTAAAATTAATCCTGAAAAATAAAATTTAGTATTTTAAACCTTTGACAATGAGGAGTGTGAGGCTAGTGGAACTATAGACTGACCCCTCAAAGTAGGGCCTCAAACTCTAAATATTATATTTTATATCATACCTTGTGATTTATCATAAAATATTCTTTTGGGTAGGCCTTGGATCCATGAAACGAAGGTCATTCCATCCACCCTTCATCAAAGTATTAAATACGAATATAAAAGACAAAATTATAACATCCCTACTGATCCTAAACCCTTAAAGTATTGTAAGGTAGTTGAAGTTCAAATTCAAAAAATCAATTATTGTCCCTATATCACCAATAGAGTATCTCTTAAAATAAACCTTCAAATCCATCTTCTAATTCTCCAACTCTATCTCCTGATCCTTCAAAACCATGTTTTGAATATTTAATAGTTTATGCATTCAAATCATTACATATATTTGAATATCTTAATATGAAAAATAAAATATAACCACCACTAATTATAATCAAAATACAAGTATGAATAATCAAAGGTCAAACCTTTACACATGTAGACATAGCCAGACTCTCTCCTTCCCCTTAGATATTAGGATTACTTCCTAGTAATAAAGGAAAATGAATATAGATAGAAAGTTGCACCTTTATTTACATTGGAATTGCTAATGATGAAAATATCAGTGGTAGTAACCACTATCTATCCCAATGAAAATATACCTCATGATTTTTTTTAAATGCCTACCCCACCCCAAAACAAATTTTAATTAACACGGGACATCAAGCAAGGTATTAGGTTTGCACGAGCAAGGCATCAATAAGCTATTGCAAGTTGAGACCTGGCCATAACATTTTGGGATAGGATTCATTCTTAATAATAATGAACACCATTTTGGATTATCTTTTGATGGGAAGTAAATGTTTGATCATCAAGACCATTGTGATAAAGCTTTTCCAGTTATCACTATCTCCTTAAATAAGCTTAAAGGAGTGGTGATGACTTTTATAGCCTAGGTATAATTTATATTCATACCTATACCCATGATTTTACTTGTCATACATCAAGTAATGTGATAAGTGTTAAAAATATCATAACCTTATCCATGCTTCATCTTAAGTCTTTTAATCCATCACTTTACCATAACCATTTCCATTTTGGGATTGGGTATAACTGGTGAAATCAATCATGCATCATCCAATGGATATAAAGTCATTATCACTATAATTTAGTACTTCACAAAATGGGTCAAAGATATACCTTTAGCTTTGATAACTAGACTTCAATTTTCCAAATTTGTACAAAATCAAATTATATGTTGCTATGGAGTCTTATGCATCATTATCTTGGATAATGATACCCCATTCAAAAATAAATATGTCCAAAATATTTTTTTAAAGCATCACATATAGCATAAATGGTCCACACCATAGTACCCTCAAGATAATTGTCAATCCAAAGCCTCCAATAAAACTCTTGTCAAGATTCTTATGAATCTTGTCAACAAGATTGGACAAGACTAAAAAATTTGAATTTATCTTGACCTTTGCATTTATTGAAATAATATTAGAACCCTAATTAGTGCAATACATTATGCCTTGGTATATGGTACCAAGGTTATTTTCCCCTTTGATCTAAAAATCCTATCCTTGAAAATCATTTATAATATGTATCTATGGATGACAAATAACATCTAGCATACCTGAATCAATAAGAACTACTTGATGAAAGATAGATTTATGATTTAGATTATCTATAGGTCTATCAACAAAGCCTTAAGAGAGACTATGGAAAAAATAAAGACTCCAATCCTTTGAAGTTAATGGTTTGGTTCTCAAAGAGAACTAAAACTATATTAATGCTAAAATTGAGATCAAATAAAAATTCAAGCCCAACTAGCTAGGTCAATATATAATCACTACCAGCTAGTCGAAATGATCCCATCAAGAATCCATCATCCTTGAACAAAACCCCTTTTGTGTTTGTCAATGACAAAAGGGAGAGTTGTCTTCAACTGGTTTGCAAGGACTTTGGACACAATTTTTGTAGAGAGTATTACATAGGCTAATTGGATGGTAATCTGTAAAATATTTAGCACCTACAATATTTGGGATGAGGGCTAAGAACGTACAGTTCACATCAGAAGGGATCCTTTTAGACGTTTGAAACTCCTTAACTACCAAGGTGACCTCATTGCCAGTGATGTGCCAAATTTTGTGATAGAAGAGCACCGAAAACCCATCTAGACCAGGAGATTTGTCTCCCTTTATGGATAAGATTGCCTCTTTAATTTCGTCATCCATAAAGGGGCTAAGGATATAGTCATTTATCCGGTTTGTAATATTTAATGGAATATGACCTAACAATAGGTTCATCGCCTCTTCATCCATATTCGAATCCACTCCTAACATGTCTTGAAAAAATCAAACAACTTTCCCTCTAATTTGGAAAGGATCCCTTATAGAAGAACCATCAACAATCTTGATCTCCTATATTTTACTAAAACTTTTGTGCCTAAGAGTTGAAACATGGAAAAACCTCATATTCATGTCCCCTTCCTTTAACCACAAAGCTCTTGATTTTTACCACTATAAAGCCTCCTCATATGCTAGAGTATTATGCCAATCACATAGAAGATCATTTTCTCTAGTTCAGACTTCTTCTGAATACTCCCCCAAATGCATAGTTTTCTAACTCCATGAGCTATTGTTGTAAAGTTATCTTTTTAACCATAATGTCTCCAAACACCTCTTTATTCCACAGTTTTAAGTTTTGCTTAACAAATCTCGATTTCTTTGCTACTTGAGTCAATCTATCCTAAGAAAAATCTTATTGCCACCAAGATTGAATCTTGCTCTCTAAATCAAAATGAAGGATCCACATCTTTTCAAACCAGAAATGGGTAGAAAAGAGCCTTCTCCTTTCCGTTATTTCCCAAATCAAAGGATTATGGTCTAAGCCAGTTTTTGGGAGGTCATGAGAGTAGTGTCCCCAAACAACACTAAGTTCTCCTTAGAAATCAAAATCCTATCCATTCTTATCTGAATCAATTGACACCCTAGCCACCTATTAGTCCAGGTAAACTTTGCTTGTCTAAGCTCCAAGTCCATCAAATCATTTGAATTTATAAAATCACCAAACTCGGTCATACTCTATGAATATCCTTCAATGCCTCCCTTCTTATCATATGGATATAGAGGGGTATTTAAGTCCCCTGCAATGATCCATGGGATGCCTACAAAGACATGGCTAAGTTCACTCAATTCTCTCCATAACCTTCATCTTCCAACCACAATAGTGGGTGCATAGACATTTGTAATGATCCAGCGGGAATTATCCTCTTTCAAAAACAAGTGGATAACACAAAATCTATCATTTGAGATAATTTTTTGTCCTTCCAATTTATTTGGGTTCCAAATACACATCATTCTTCCTAGGAAGCTCATTGAGGGTTGAACAACAAAGTTTTCTCGTCTCCAAATCTTGTCTTTAACCATTTCTAAGTTTACTTCTACCACCTTTGTCTCTTGTAATAGCAAAATATCTAGGTGATTAGTACTGATCTATGTCTTCTAGTCCTATTGAGACCTCATACATTCCATGACAAAACCTTCATTTTTTAGATTTAGCTGATCTTCCCTCGCCTTCTCATATTGATGATGGTTTGTGTTTCTCTAGCTATCTCTGTTGTTGTTTTTCTCTTCCTTACCTTCGTTAAAGGGGATCTACCTACAGTATGTTCCTTGCCAACATCTAGGGGAGTTATCTTTGCTTGATTCCTAGTCACATTTGAGGGTGTCACAAAAACCTCCTTTGAATCGAAATCCTCTCGTATTGGAGCTATAAGCTTCACCTCTATATTTTTTAGAATATGCTTATCTTCCCTTAACACTTTTCCAGCTTCATCCTGCATGTCTCGATTTCTAAGAATTGTGTCAATAGGGTTAGCCTCTACATCCACTTCTAGAGGCTTTACACTCTCCTGTTGTACCCCCTCATGATTTACCCATTGTGTCTCCTCCACAAAATACATAACTTTGATTGGGTCTCCCATTTCGTCCTATTTAGCTCCTCTCAAGCAAGCAAAAGATTTAGGGTCTGCAAAGTCAATGCGTTCTACATCTCCAAGGGGTCTGGACTACCACAACTCCATAAGAATTATCTTCCATGTGTTCCTCCTCAGCCACCATAGTCGGTTGGTGTGAGATGCTTGCTTCCTTCTAATTATCCATTATGAGATCCATACCTTTACCCTACTCTGCATCTTTACTCTCCTTCCTCTACCAGACTTTCTTATTGGGAGTTTTCTTCTTTTTTGGGCAAAAGCTTGAGATATGATCTCTCCCTTTATAAGATCACAAAGGGGTGACATATTTTCATACTCTAGCCTCTGAGTCCAAGTACCCACCAGGGACATGAGGTCTATTATTTTCAAAAGCTTGCTATCCTAATCAACATTAACATAAATTTGAGCAAATACCATATAGGACTTCAACCTGGTTACCCTATAAAAGGTACCCATACCATTTGCAATAGCCATTAAAACTTCATCATGCCAATATTGAAAGGGAAGGTGAGGTAATCTTATCCAAACAACAACTGTGTTAAGACTTTGGGTGTGAGGATTAAAATCCACATCCCATTTGCTAAGAAACAGGCTACGCTTCCCCATCGACCATGGTCCTCCACCTAGAATTTTTTGCATGTCACTTACCTCAATAAGTTTGATCATGAAGAACTCATTTGGGAGCGCCACAATCTCCATGCAACCCGTTGGTTTCCATTTAACGAAGGCCCACCTTCGAATAGTATATATATCTAGCCTTGCCCCAAAAAACTTGCCCATCAAATTGTGTTCCCCTTTCGCCTTCATGTTCAAAATTATATCCAAGGTACTGTTGAGAATGCCATATTTAACTCTCAAGTTTAATTGGCTTACCAACGGAGGAAGAGTAGTAGTAGGTTTAAAACAATGTACCACTGGACCCAAGAGCATTTTTGTCCCACTTCTGGGGTCTGATTCTCCTGACCGTTATCTTCCTCTGATTCATCCTACCCATTATCTAGGATCGCTTTAATGAGATATTTTTGAAGTTTTCTTCCCATAAATACATTCTCTAGCTCTTCATCCAAGGCCCCATCCATTGACGTACCTTCCAAGGCCCTAGTATGGCCCTGCCCTACTTTGATTCCTATGCCAACCGCTCCATGATCATCTTCGATCGCTCCAAACTCTAGCCCGTTCGCTCTTTTTCTTGCCCATTCCATTATTTAACTCAAACACCCATTTATGGGTTGAAAATAATTGAAAGCCATGTTTTCTAGGTTTTCCTTTTTTCCCCTTTTCAGGTTTCGACCTCTCGTTGGTTATTCACCCTGCCTGCTACTCCCATCAACTAGGTTCAAGCAAAAAATTTTGCCACTGTTGTTGCTCGCTACCACCGTTGCTTCCAGCTTCGTTTGTTGTTTTTTTGCTCGTTGTATGATATACTACAATTATAACATATTCTTTGTTAATAGTTAATTTTTTTAAATAGTTTTAAGTATTAGGTTATTCCATATTTATTTGTATGATTAGGTGATTTTTACTTTAGTTATAGCACAAGGTTACTAGAATTTTAAGTTTTTATTGTAACTTCAACATAGATCATCAATTCTCCTTTGATGGTAGATCTAGTCTTTAACTCCTTGAAACCAAGACTCTTGGATACTTTAGGTCCCATGGATAAATATTTTTTAGTCTTAAGAGAAGGAAGGCTAAGATGAAAAGAGCTAAGTTTGGAAGGCTTTGATGAGATCCAAAGAAAAGTTGTTGAGAGTTTGGCTAACCTTCTTCGATTTTATCCTTTAAACCCTTCAAGAGAATAAGACTCCTTTGTTTGGACTAAGGAAAGCAAAGGGTATTATTCTATCTGAGAGTTCAAATTTTAAAATTCTCGCTTTTTCCTTTTCCCGTTGGGCGGGCTATTCTTTTTCGTGGCTAGGTGGGAAGTTATTTTTTCCACTTTTCTTGAAGGCTTTCATTAAGCCTTTCCTTAGGACTTTCCTTGGGCCTTTCCTCTAGCCTTTTCGGTGGCATTTCTTGCGACCTTTCCTGTGACCTTGCTGGTGGTTTTGTAATTTGTTGTATTAAGGTTTTGGGGCCCTTTCAAAACGACTACTCTCTTCTATATAGGGAAGGACCAGGTTGGATCCTGGTAAAGAAAGTATGGATAAAATATCTAATTCCTAGAATTTTATTTTTATTTTGGTTAGTAATTCAAAATAAAATTTTGACCATATATAATATTTGCAAAAGAGATTTTAATATTGTTAACAAGTGTCCCCTATGTAAGAAATCTAGTGAGACAATTTATCACTTATTTCTTGAATGTGAATTTTCTTATAATGTGTTATGTCTTATCCTTAATAAGTTCTTAGTTTCTTGGGCCTTATCAAAAAATTTAACAGATGTCTATCTCTAGTGGACTTCTCCTTGTAGAAGTAAGCGTTTGAAATCCTTATGGCAACTCTATCTCCCTCACCTCTTTTAGGATTTGTGGTGTGAACGAAATAACATAATTTTCAAGGAGAAAAAACAAGAAGTGGCCTCTATCAGTTGTAGAATTGAAAGTGCAATCTTGGAGAACCTTACGATAGTGAATCTCAAGAAGGATATAGTGCAACAACAAGAGTTTCTAGTGTGTAAAGAATGGAGGATTCTAGTTCAGTCCCATCAACACAAACAACAACCATCTAGATAAGAGGTGCAATGGACTCCCCCTCATGCTAACTAGATCATGCTCAACTTTGATGGAGAGACAAAAGGAAATCCAGGTCTAGTTGGTGCAGGTGGTGTGGTGAGTAAAGTTGATGGGGAGATCATTCTAGCCTATGGAGACCCCTTACATTATCAAACTAATAAATTTTTTGAGGCTAGAGCTCTATTGGTAGGAACTCAACTCCTCTTGTAGCTGGGAGTGGAAAATGTGTTCATCGAAGGGGACTCTTTGAATATAATCAAAGCCTTGAAGTAAGAATAGGAACCAAGCTGGTCTATTGTTGACATGATGTTGGAGAGCAAAATGAATCTCAAGAGATTGAAGAATGTAGTGATTCAACATGTGTATAGAGAAGGTAATGGGGTGGCCAATTTTATGGTAAACCAAGGAGTAACCTTGGAGAATAAAAGGATTTGAAAATCTGATTTCCCCCTTTTATTAGATATAATCTAGGCTAAGAAGACAAAGAACAAGCACCTATTAGAGTAGTAGGTGGGAATCAATGGTTCCAACTATGAAGTCAATTATGGGAATTAATCTCCTAAGGCTAGACCCAAGTGGCATTAGCCAACAAATTGAATTACCATGGTCAAATAGATGGTAAGGTTCCAATGGACATTTGGAGACATTGGAGGTAGTTAAAATCTTGGATCAAGATGTTTAGGATGGTCATTCTCCTTTTGGTCCATGTTTTCAGTTATGTCCTGGTTGTGATGATGTAATTTTTGTCTTTAAGGCGGATAATAATAGTTTGTTTAATAGCAGTAGTTTTTTGGTGGATGTTGTTGTTGTAACTATAAGTTAGAGAGGAGGGATTGTAGGTTTTTATGTCAATTGTTGACCATTTGCAAATTTTTTTCCAATTTTGGACTTCAAAGAGATCTTAAGGAGCTTTTGTATGGGTTTAGGGACATCAAAACCCCTATTACCTTAATAAAAAAAAGTTAAGATAGGTACCAAGGAGCTTTTGTATACAATAAAAGACTTCTTAGCTAAGTAGGTACCAAGGAGGTAGGGGTTCGAGATCTTGGGCTTTAAAGTTATGAAAGTTTGTTGAAAAATTAAAATAAGGAAATAAGTGATCTTGATGGCTAAGGTAGGAGGAGTTTCATTCCAACTTGTAAATAATCTTGTTTTAATATAATTTTTTCAAATTATTTTTTAAAAAATATAGATCATCAAATATTTTGGTATTTTTGTTTGATAGAATATGTCAATCTTCCTTTCGTGTATGATTTTTTTTCATGGATTATAAATATGACATAGATAATATTTTTACATCATACATTACATATAATATTTTTATTAGTATAGATAATTTTCAAAAAAATATTTTACTTTATATAATTAACTTAAATAACGTATTAAATAAAAATGCAAAATTTTACACATCAAAAATTATTATTTATATTATAAAATAGTAAAGGTTTACTTTTTTATTTAAAATTTAGTTTTATTATTATTTAAGTTAAATATGTCATGGAATGAAGATTATAGGACTATTCCTAAATTATAGTTAATCCTACAATGATAATGATAAGGAAATGAAGCTATTTAATTAATTTATATATAAATTTATTAATTAAAATATATAAAAAATAAATTATCATTAAATAAATAATTTATGCACATCTAAAATAAAAATAATTTTTATTATTTAATTATATATAATTTATTTTTAATTAATTGAAAAATATATGCAATTTCCTTGTTCATAGTGATCATTTTTATGTTTTTCATTTGAATCTATCTTGTCTTAATAGTCTTTTGGTCCAGAAAGGCCAAAGTTGTACTTTATTTTTTATTTTTTTTAGTTTTTCAGTGTGTTGTTTTCATTTTGTTTTATTTTTGCGTTTTTATTTTTTGTTGGTGTTTTTTATATTTTTGTATTTTTTTATGTTTTGTGTTTTTGTTTTTGTGTGTGTGTTTTGTATTTTGTTGTTTTTATATTTTTGTGTTTATTTTTATTTTTATTTTTATTTTTATTGTTTGTTGTTGTTATTATGTTTTTTGTGGTTGTTCATTTGGTTTTTGTTGTTATAGACATGCTCTTTGAGTGTGCCAAAGGAGGTAGAGTCCTAGATGTTTTTGGTAAAATAGATACCTGGACATGTTGTATATAAAACGTTCTTCATTAAAAATAGATACCTCTGCTTCCTTAAAACTTATCCAAAAATAGCATCTCAATTGAGATGTTTTCTACAAACAAAAAATTATAAGTAATCCTACAATGATAAAAAAAAGTAAAAATATTTAATTAATCTATTTATAAAAATATATACATATTTTAATTGGATTAATAAAAATATTAAAAAAATAATAATTACCATAAAAATTTTAACTTTTATATACACCTAAAATAAAAATAATTATTACTATTTTAGTATATATAATTTATTTTTAATTAATTGAAAAATATATGTTTAATATAATATTACATACCAAAACTAAATTTAAAATATTATATATAATTATGATTTTATTAATATAATTACAATAATCTTATCTTATATGTTAAAATTTAATTTTGAATATAATTTTCATGTCATGCAAGAATAAAACTATATCAATAGTTCGGAGAATTTTTGAAAATATAGAACCCTTCAAGGGTTAGTAGATTGGTAATTATTTGTATCGTCAAGCACTTATTAAAGAGATTTAGGTTCAAACCTCGAGGGCATACATGTTTGCAAAATTAGTAGTTCTTAGAGGACACTACGAATCTGAACGATAATCCTCGTCAAATCGGGATATAAAATAAGTAAATGGTGTAGGTTTGTTGGGGTAACTCCTAAATTTTTGCTTTTGATAGTAATATTTTTAAGCAGTTATAGGCCATAGGATGAGGCACTTGGAAGTGCATTTTTGTTTTTATTTTTTATTTTTTATTTTTTCGATGCATACATATAAGTCCAAAAACACCATAACTTTGGTGCCCCACATTTTATCTGGTCGAGTGCATAAAGAAGCGACAAAGAAATCCAAATAAAACATAGATAGAAGACAGGTATAACGACGAGCAAAAGAGCTTTAACTCAGATGAGCATCGTGACAATAAAATTTTATTAGAAGTGTCTAATATTGAAAAACAGACAATCGGTACAAGGACACTTGGTTATTTGTAAAATAGATATTAATTTATTTTTATTTTAAGGATTTAGATTATATGATATATTTGAATAATAATTTTATTTAATTTTTTTTAACTTTTACAATTTTTTATTAATATTTTTCTAAGATTGTAAATATCTTTTCGCAGCTAATTCTCTACTCACCATTCTTCAAAAACTTTCAATATTTACGCTCTTCTCAACTAACTTCCCTACTTACCATTCTTCCAATGACTAGTGATCAACCAGAACTTGCATCCGGTGTTGGGATTTAACATTAAATTGTGGTACTTTATTAGTACCCATATCACTGATATTTCTCTCACTGTTCTTTTATGTTTATTACAGTTTTTACACTTAATTTGTCTCCATTAAAAACTGGTATTTGACTCTACATGACGTGCATTTCTCAGGGTTTTTTATGTTCTAAATTAGGGTATTCGTAACTCGTCCTCGGAACACATAAATTCCTACTGGCTCCAAGAGATCTGCTTTGTTTGACTTATAGATATGGAAGTACTATTATCAAATGAATTCCGAACGGCCCCTGCTGTGAAATTTATTACGAATAACATGCACTTGGTATTCTGAGTCAGTAGACAACTGCACTGCAGCTTTCCTCATGAATAACCAGACAGTAGGTGCTCATCATTCCCTGTCGTGTCCACTTTCCTATAATCCACAAGTATTTTTCGGACTTGTAAGTCTTGTCTTCATTTTCCGATAAGTTTTTGTAAGTCTTTGGTTTTGTGGGATTCTTCACTTCTATTAGTATTTAGTTTGATATTTAATTTGGTATGTGTAGGGTTGGCTTTCTTACTTGATGATGTAAATCTAATATCATAAAATTTCGTTCAAAGGTGAGGATGTTTGTTTCATAGCTGAAGTACAGATTGGTCTATCAGATATTGTCTGTAATATATGATCAACTTCTTACGATAGACTAAATAAGTAAGATTAGTTAATCAACTGCAGATTACTCTACATTTCTCTATGTCGAGAACAGGCAATCATAGAAATCGTTGAAAGCGATACTGAATATTCCCATTTAATATTGTTCGATAAGCCAGTGAGTCGAGTTTAATATCATGAACATCGACTACAATGCCACTCTAGATAAGACGACTGGATCAATCATAATGTGAATTGTCAACATTACTTATAAAATCATAATAATGGTGCCAATGTCAATTACAAAACTGAAAGAAACTTAAAAAAGATCATTTATGTTTCTAGAGTTATTTTATAATTAAGTGAAGTTAATTTAGCATTGCGTAACTACAACTATTCTTAATTGTTACTCAAATTTTATATTTAGATTTTAGCCTTCTCCGAAGATTTTTAATAAATTTTATATTTAGATTTTAGCCTTCTCACAAGATTTTTTATAAATTAAAAATGAGCCTTTCTCAATTAAGATGAAACAAATCACGATATCGAAGAGACGGAACTTCCGCAAAACATTTTCATGAAAGTGAATTTTGAATTCTGATATTTCTTATTATATTTCGATTTCCAATCATTGCATGTTCGAGAAATTTTGGAAGTGAATGTAGAGGAATTACAACCAACTAATTTAAAAAATATCCGTGTCATCGGATCTGCAATCAGCCCCGCTTCCTCGCGTTACAGACATCCTCATTGTGGAAGGGACCCTTTAGTTGGAAATTTAAAATAATAAATAAATAAATAAAATGTTGGGGCCTTCCATCTGGGTTTGTTCAATTCACTTCAGCTGCACCCATTTACCAGGGCTGGGGATGCCCTCATTCACAACGAACACAAGATAGTAGCCGGGAGGAGCCACGTTTTTTGAACGAGGAGTCTCAATCGACACCTGATATTTACTGTAAGGAAGAAGCACGAAATCTAACACCCTTAATCTTAGTAATCTCTGGTTCATAGAAAAACTGTGCGTGGTAAACGATGGTGCCACAAGCGTGATGGAGATGCACCTCAAATCGATATGCTCTCCCACGGAAAACTCCAACACAAAGCTCTCACCATAGCTAATGACATCGTGTTCCAAAGAGGTAATCGTGGGTTTCTGAACTCTTGATGTGGGATCCAAATACGGTGGAGAAAAGGCCTCCAGGCTGAGCTCCGTAGGGAAATCGACACCACTAAAGCTGTATAAAATATTAGGATTGCTGCCGCCTACCAGCACCCGGCCGTCCGGCAGCAGATGGCAGGATGAATGGTACAGCCGGGGAATGGAAGTAGGGCTCAGGGTATAAAACCGGTCGGTGCTCTCCAAAGCGTCAGGCTTGTAAATAACTGGCTCTAAGACGGGGTCGCGGCCGTAAAACCAACCGGCGGTGCCCTTTCTGGCTCCATTGAGGATGAGAACGTCTCCAGTGGGAAGCAGCAGCATATCCCCCATCACTCTGGGTATGGGCATGTTCTCCATTTCCCACCTGGGGTTAAGATCGGTGATGTTGAGCCTCCCGCAGGTGGCGGAGGCTGTTATGAAGCGGCCCTCCATGGCCGCCGCGAAGGCGTAGCTCTTGGCTCCGCCGCAGATGAGGACCATCGCTTGTCGGAAGCCGTGATTGCCGTCCAGGGGGAGGAGCACCGACGAGCCGGAGGACGGGTAGTTGCGGGCATCCTGGATGTCCGGGTAGCGCCGCACGATTCGGTGCCTCTTATAATCCAAGAGGACGGAGCGCGTGTTGGCGAAGACGAAGAGGTTGCCGTCGGGAGCAAGGTGGACGAAGGGGTAAAGGTTGTTTTCGTAGGCGTCGGTGGTCTCTTCTAGAAAGGGTAAGGGGAAGGCCACGGTTGAGTCCGCCGCACTCTGCTTGGGCACGAATTCGTAGCCGAACTCGTGGCGCCCGCCCACGACAATGATGTTGCCCTCCGGGAGAATGGCGTCGGTGGCGTACCAGCGGCGCACCGCCAGACCGTCGGGATACTCGATCCAGTCGCACGTGTCGCAGGGCTTGATGATTCTGACGACTCGATCTCCGTCGTTGTAGCCACCAGTCTGAAGGAGGTTTCCCTCAGGATCCATGGCGCCACCCGAGCACCATGTGTCCGTCTCGATCATTAATGGCCGCACGCTATTGTTGGCGACGTCGTACTCCACCGAGTGCGCCCAGCAATCTTTCTTGAGCACCAGCTCTCTCTTGTCCATCCGGCATTTTCCGTCGGGCAGAGTTATGTTGGAAGGACCATAGTCTGATCGATCGAAAATAATGACCTTACCCGTATGCGTCAAGGCCATGTGCATGGCCGACACGCCAGAGTTTCGCATCAAGAGCTCCCACGACCCGTTTGAGATCAATTGCGTCCTAATTCCTAATTCAATTGTATGGTTCTGCTCCGCCATTCCAGAGCCCAACGTCAACACCAACACCAACACCACAAGAATGCTGCACAACATCACTCTCGCCATTGTTTCTGCTATTCCTGTTGTAGCAACCAACGTCAACAACACGAGAGGAAACACCTTACGACTAAACTTAATAGCTGGTTGTCTTTATCTTTAGAGTCCGGTTGAACAGTATCGGTTCTGCCAGTCTCAGAAGTGGTAAATGATAGCCTCGAACTCCGTATTATGCGCGCGGTTTTAAGTCGTATACATGACAAAATCAGTTTCAGTATAAAGTTGTCTATCAATTGGATTTGTTACAAAGTGAATTGGACGGCGCATATTGCTTAATCAACAACGACGTTATGCTCACTCGTGCACTATATTATCTGCAATTTTACTTGGGATAAAAAGGGTTAAGTATTTCTATAAATTAACCAAGTGTTTAGAGTGTTTCTGTTACCTACAGGCATTAGTGTTGGATATAATTTATATAAATTAGTTAAGTTCTTAATTTTAAAGTTGTTATTAACTACGAGGTATTAGTGTACAATAAATTCTATATAAATTAGTGAAGTGTTTAATTATAGAGTTTGTTGTTACACTAAGACCTCAAGATGGTAGTGCCTCTTAATTTAAGAACTCGCAACGATAGTAGAGTTGTCTCTACACCAGAACCTTAAAGTGGTAGTGCCTTCTGTATTTAACAACTTGTAAAGTCTATATAAATTAGCGAACTGTTTGATTGTAGAGTTAGTGTTAACCTCGAGTCATTAGTGTCACATACAATTTATGTATTTAAACTCTGTATCATTGTAGAATATTTGTTGTTACACCAAGATATCAAGGTGATAGTGTCTCTGTATTTAACAACTCAGGTGACAATTAACTCCAAGTCCAAAATGATGGTTAATCCATTAAAACAAATCCCTTATAACGATTAATCCAACATACTTGGAAGAATGGACTACATTTACAATCCTTACATCAGCATTCCGTTGTGTGAGGACTGTATTTCAATGTAGAAAAGGAAGCTTTATCTCGATATATAAGCTGAATCCAGCTTTCGTTACCGTCGATCCATCAATTAAATCGGAAACAATTAAAACTTTAAATATTTATAGATAAATTAAAAATTATGTGTTTATAACATATTTTTGATCCAGCGTAATGGCTTTGAGTTCATCCCATTATGTCATTTGACACGTCCTTACAACGATTAAAAATGTAACAATTGTATAATTTTAGATTAGTTCATATAAGAGTGCATCTAAATTGTGTTTTAATGTCCCTTAATAAATTAAGGAGTAGTGCACAATCAATAATTTTTAAATTATTATTATAAATTAATTATATTTGATTGATAGAAAAAATTAGAACATCCGTTGGGTAGATAAAGTGATTTATGGTTGTTGTTGTGGGAGGGCTTAACGGAGACACCTTCGGATCCTTTTTTAGAAAGGCATAGTTTTTTTGCAGATTTATTGAATGAAAAATCTTCACGAGAGATTGAAGAAGCAAAAAAAATTGCATTAAAAATATTTTTTATGATTGTTGGAAAAAGATCAACATCTTAATTAGTCAATGGATGCTTGCCACGGTCAAAATCAAGGCCAAAGATTGTCATTGAGCAAATAATGGTAGAAGAAACAGTCTTGTATAGAGCCAATCATGATATGATTTACAAATTCATGAATATTCGTCCTACCCTGAAATTTTTACATTCTTGGGTTCGGTAAAATTGGGAGCCTTGAAAAAGATGAATCATGGTCCGACAAAATTATTTGTTTAGCCTTGGAGAATGGGATTTGATCCTCGAATTGAACCCATTGTTATACTGATTTGGATCCGTTTGTATGCACTTCCGATGGATTTCTAGAGTGAGTAGGTATTAGAAATCATCGGTAATTCCCTTAGAAGATATTTGGGTGTTTTTAGAGACACAATGGAAGGAAACATAACAGCTTATACTAGATTATGTGTGGAAATGGATCTCAGTCAGCCTTTGTCGGTAGAGGTTGAACTCGAACTTGCAGGCATATCTTAGATTCAACAACTGAATTATGAGGCGTTTCCGTTTAGGTGTAGAGTTTTCCATGAATATGGGCATTTGGCTTAGTCCTGCCCAAACAATATGAACACAAAAATGGAGGCTTCTCTAGGAATGTCAAATCTTTCTAAGGAGGATAAATCAAAAAGCAATAAAGAAACAACCAACATTTCTCAAGGTGGAGAAACACAAGGAAATGGTTTTGAACAACCCAAAAGAAGAAGGCAAAAGAAAAAATTTGGTAAAGAGTAAACCCAACTCAAACCCTCAAATAGGTATGAGATATTCAAGACACTAGTGGACCAAGAAGAAGAACAATTTATGGAAGGAGTGGATGGTAATAATGAAAACAATAACAACCATGTTCAAACCCCTCTTTCACCTCCTCCTATCCTAGAGTAAGTAATAGAGTGTAGTGAGTTACCACAATCAGAGATTGTAGGAGCATTGATAGTGCATAACCAAGAGCAATTGATAATTAAGGATGTCATCATGGGTATAGCAGAAAATAACAAAGAAAATCCAACTCTAGGAATAACTCAAGTAGAAAAGAGATCAAAGAATATCAGCTCTCAATGGGTGGGTAGAAAATCAAATAAGGAATTGATAGCAATTCAAGAAGATAAATTGATCATCATTGGGGGATTGATGAGGACAATAAACTCTTACTAGTCTCAAGGTAACCAATAATTATAAAATCATGGAATATTAGGGGTTTAAACAGTAGAACCCATCAATTTGTTATTCGAAGACTCTTAAAAAAAAACAAATTTTTTGCTTATCCAAGAGACAAAAATGTCGTTGGATCTTATGTGTAAAATATTAAATAGACTTTGCAATGGTGTTGGTCATATGGAAGTGGTTGCCCAAGGGGCCTTAGGGGGGTAGTTACCTTTTGGAACTCTCTTGAATGGATAGCAATAGAACATATAGCTTGGAGGGGTGTCCTCACATCACATTTTAGGAACAATGTGACAATCGAGCAGATTTTAATCACAGATTTTTATGGGGCTCAAAACCTAGATGGTCAGATTTATCAATGGAAAATAGTGCATAATATGAGAGTCTCGAAGGAGGAGTTAGATTGGATTGTTACTGGGGATTTTAATGCTAAATTATCATCTAGGGACCAGGAAGGGGGAACCCTAATTTTGGATCCAAGGGATCAAATTATGATTGCCCAAGTCCATGCATTACACTTGGTGGATATTAAATATCTTGGAACCAACTATACTTGGACTAATAAAAGGAGAAAGCCATATAGTAGGAAGGTGAAGTTAGATCATTTTTTGGTTTTAGAGGAGGCATTTGTGAAATTGAATCTAAAATTTTAGATTTTGGAGGGTCTAGTTTTAGATCATTTTCTCGTTCTATTGGAAGGGGAGATTAAGACAGGGCAACATCACAAACCATTTAGATTTGAAAACTATTGGTTACAAAAAGAGGAAATTCGAAAGAAAATTCCATAGTGGTGGGAAGAGGGATGCCCGATATATGGGACAACAATGTTTAGATTCCATAAACAACTTCATTATGTCAAGGATCAACTGAAACAATGGAGGTGAGTTAACAAGACAGACTTCTAGGTCCAAAGAGCTCCATTGATGGCCAGATGGTATGAGGTCCAAAAACACTTTAGGAAAGGAACAGAGCAACTCAAAAAGAGGATGATGCATTTCATAAAGCAGTTGAGGACATTGACAACCAAGAGGAGATTTATTGGAAACAGAGAGCAAGAACCACTTGGTTATTAGAAGGTGATAAAAACACCAAAATTTTCCATCATACTACTTGTGCTAGGAGACATACAAACAAGATGGAATCTCTTCAAGATGAGAACAAGCACTCCTTTGATACAATCCCAAGTATGCATTTCCATTCAATGGATTATTTTGCTAAATTGTTTAAGGAAAGTATGGTGCAATATAAAGAGGCTCAAAAATAAGTTATTGTTGTCATACCCTCTATTATCTCTGAAGAAGAAAATTGGGCCCTACTTAAACCCATTGATAGAGAGAAACTAAAGAAATTAGTCTTTGGAATGAGTACCGAAAAAACACCATGTCCAGATGGCTTTCCAATTGAGTTTTTCCAAACCTTCTGGGATAACTTGGAGGATGATGTAATGGTTGTTATAGAGGAGTCTAGAGGTAGTAAAATAATGCTTAAAGCATTAAATCATACATTCATTGCCTTAATTTTGAAAGGGGAGAAGGGAGTGCATATTTCAGATTATAGACCTATTGTCTTATGCAATGTCATATATAAAATAATCACAAAGGTAATGGTTGAGCGGCTAAAACCTCTCCTACATAACATTATTTCCTCGAAGCAAGGGAGTTTTATAGAGGGCAAGCAAATCTTGGATGGTGTGGTTTTAGCTCAAGAGGCAATCCACTCAATGCAAAAATCTGGTAATAGAAAAATGTTCATAAAATTGGATATGTCAAAGGCTTATGATAGGGTGGAGTGGAGCTTCTTGTCAAGGATGATAGCAACCTTCGATTTCTCTCAATATTGGATATAATGGATCATGAGATGTGTTTCTACTCCGATATACTCAATGTTAATCAAAGGCCTTTCTTCGCAACCATTTGGAGCCACTCAAGGCCTTCATCAAGGAGATCCATGTCCTCATCTTTTTCTCATATTGGTTGAAGGCTTGGGTAGACTCATCTTGAGGAGAAGACAACAAGGTTTGCTAACAGGTATCAAGGTGGGTGAAGAGGTTTTGACTCACTTACAATTTGTGAATGACACAGGATTGGTGGGAGTGGCCATCTTCAGGGAAGTAAGAATGACTAAAGATACTCTTAATTTTTACCTTAGAGCCACAAACCAAGTCATCAATGACAAAAAATCCAAAATGGTCTTTTTCAATCTTGATTGAAGGCTTCAAGATAAAATTTCAGAGATCTTGGGATTCACAAGGACTTCTCTCCCACTGGTATATTTTGGGGTCCCTTTGCATTTAAAAAAACTATAAATAGATATTTGGAGGAATATTTTAGATTGTATCAAAGAAAGAATTAATCATTGGTCTCACAAATGGTTAATTTATGGGAGTAGACTAACTTTTTTGCAGTGAGTTATTCAAGCCATGTTGATTTATATATTTTCTATCCTTGTTGCCTCACATACCATATGGAAAGAGTTAGACAAGATGACTAGAAAAATTTTGAGGAGTAAAAGGAGAGAGGAAATGGGCCTTAGTAGGTTGGGATAAAGTAAGCTAGCCCAAGGTAAAGGGAGGTTTGGGACTTAGGAGATTAGATTTAAATAATAAAGCTTTGGCTAGAAAGCTTTACTAGAGGTGGATTTCCCAATCAACTTCTTTATTTAGTAGAGTTTTAACTAAATATTTGGGACAAGTGAACCCGAATGAGGTGAGTCGTTTCCCTTTGGATTGTAATGGGTCCTTGGTGTGGTAGGCTCTAAAGTTAGAATCTCATATAGTGAAATATGGATTATTTTGGAAAGTGGGAAGAGAGGAGAGGACACGATTTTGGACAGATTCATGGGATTAATACCCACCTATCATTGTTAAATTTCTAGAATTGTAACGAATAAAAATAACTATGGAAAGCAGGATTGGATCCAGATTGAAAATTATTTCAACACTAGCCAGCTGGAGGATTATAAGTTTAAGTAGTTTAAGAAGTTGGATGAGTGGTCAATTTCAATCCCTTCGTAATTGACACCCATCATGACTAAAATCTTAGCAAAAATATTTCTCATAGGTAGAGATGAGGAGGATGAATTAGCTTGGGGCTATGTGAGCCTTGGAGTCTATTCAGTGAAGGATGGATATGATAAGATCCTTCTATAACCTCCTCCTCATGCATATCAGGTTGAGGATTGGAGAAATACTTGGCAGTCCAAGGGTTGGCCGAAAGTAAACTTTTTTTCCTGGCAGTTCATGCATAATGGAATTCTTACTTTTGATAATCTGAGACGTAGAGAAATTTTTGGTCCATATCAATGTGTTTTATACTACAAGAGTGAGGAAACATCTGACCACTTGATGTTTGAGTGCCCATTTATGCGCTAGATCTGGAAGCGATGGTTTTTATCTTATAAAATTTGAGCCAATGGTGATTTGAATCAAATTAATATTTGGGAAATATGGAAGAGGGATAGATTTAAATCCAAAGGTCTTTATATAGGTTGGAATATTGGATTATTCATTTGGTGGTAAGTGTGGTTAGAGAGAAATGGCAAAAATTTTAGAGAAACCTTTTCATCCTTAGATGGCGTTTGACAAGCCATTTGGAGCAAAGTCACATAAACGATGGCAGTGTATACTAAAGAGGAAACTCAAACTGATATAGGGACGATGAAGAAGGAACCTGAAGTGCAAGAGGAATAGGACATGGCTAGTTGGAAACCACCCCTAGAAGGTTGGATTAAATTAATACTAATGGAGCTACAAAAGACAATATGAGTAGAGGTGGAATTGAAGTGGTCTGCAGGAATCATATTGGGACAATGCTCTATTAGGAGTTGCAAGGCCTGGGAAGGGCCATGAACAATGAAGCAAAATCCTTAGCTATCAAATTTGCTTTTATCTGGGTGGTAAGACAAGGTTACAGGAGGATAATCCTAGAATCAGATTTTCAAATATTGGTGGGAGCTTTAGATTGCATGAGGAACTTTGCTTTGAGGATAAGGAGGTTGAGGATTCTTGTCACCCAAATTAAGGAATTGTGGAGGGAATTAGATGATGTGATTCTAGTCTATGTGAGTAGAGATCTAAATAAAGTGGTAGACTTCCTAGCTAAGATGGGTACTGAGAAGGAGGTAGGGTTTCAGTGGCACAATGACGTGGCTATTGAGGATGAGAGGATTAAGCAAGTTGGTGAGCAAATCCAATGTTTAGCTAATTTGGATAGTCATTGTAGAAATATGGTTTATGAGATTTGGATCCAATGTAGATCTTCTTTTACTATTGTAAACAAGTGTTCTTATCAGCTAAGGCTGGAAGGAATCTCATCCCAACTTATAAATGATCTTGTTTTAATATAAAATTTACAAATTATTTTTCAAAAATATATATTAAATTGATATAATATGTATAATAATTTTTTTTGGTTTTATACAAAGGAATACAGTTATATTATATTTATTATTATGATATAATAATTTTGTTATTAAGTAAGTCTTTATATTTAACGCTTTAAACTCATGTTAAGTTTACTAGTAATACAAAACTTTCCATCATATATATTTTTTTAATTTAACTTTATCCGAGTGTAGTTCTATTTTTTTATTTAACTTTTAATTTAGCTTAATTTTTATAATCATTTTGATTGGGATTATAATTCCTTACTTTCTATAAGTTTATTTTAATATAAAATTTTAAATTAAATTTTAGTTAAATATTGTTTAAATTGGTTTTATGAGATTGAAATATTAAAAATTGTATTAGATAGCCAGATTATATGTAGTAGTCTAATAAGATAATTAGACATATATGGTTTATCAAAAATTAAACCCTAAAAGTCTATAAATTTGGCTAATTAAATTTTATATAATACTTATTTTAATATTAAATGGAATAATATTATTAATTAAAATAATTATATTTAATAAAATTAATATAAGGTTATGAATTATTTTTTTAATAAGTTATATGTGGTTTTTATCGAGAGCCATTCTCATCAAAATACCAAAATATTACATTTGTTGTTATGTCAATTAAACCATATCCAACACATCTTTTTATCACAATTTGTTTCATTTATTTTTCTATTAAATATGTTCTTCAATTTATTTGAAGTGTTATGTTTCCACAATGAACCTCTTGATATCATTTTAATTAAGACATAAAATCTCATTTACCTAGATAACACCGCAATTATCTACTACTTGATTTTCTTCTCTGTAAATAGGCTCATACTTCCAAGAGATTGTCTCTAGTAATAGGTAATGAACATCAACAATAATATTATTTTTTATCTAACCTTCACATTCATTTTTGTTACCAACATTGATGATATTTTTTTAATCCTCCTTAATTGAAATATATATTTATCATTTTTCCAGTGCAATTTGAATCCCTATAAGAAGTGCCCTAGCCTCTGCATAGTTGTTAGTAGAAGTTCCATATGATTCTAAGTAAGTGAGGAGAATTTTGTCTTTACTATTTTTTAAAACACCACCTCCATCAACTTTTCCCTAATTTCCTTTAGAAGCACCACCAAAATTAATATTGATAAATTTAATTTCTAAAAATTTCCATTTTACCCTAGATCGATATAGATCCTTTGTTTTAATTCCATCATTGTAGATGACTCTTTCATTAATGTTCAAGTATTGTAGCCAAGTTATTAGCACCTCTTTTTCTACAATTGAGACTTCCCACAATAAGCACCATATTTGTAGACATTCTACAAGAGAGGCAATAATACGGTTTTAAACTTGGGCATGATTTTAATATTTATTTTTAAAAATTCATTTATTCCTTTCAAACCATAAATTTTAACAAATAATTGATGGAATATTTTGTAAAAGTTTATCTTATGCCTCCTTATCTTGCCTAGTATTTGATAAAATATATTTGAAATAATTTTTGGAGAATATTACATTATTTGGTATATGTTAATTTACCCCATAGTACCTATGGTACAATGTAAATATTAGAATAGGATTTGAGTTTATAGTTTAGGAGTGTGATTTATATTTTCCCTTTGTTTATGTGTAAGATGTGCACAAGTGTCATGTGTGCAAGTGTGAGGAGTAAAAAAGTTTGAAAGTGACATGTAATAGAATGTGCATGTAGAAGTGTGCAAGTGTCATATAGTAAAGTGTGCAAGTGTGCATGTAGGAGTGTGCAAGTGTCATAGAGTAAAGTGTGCAAGTAAATATAAATTCAAGTCATGTATACAAGTGGCAATATGTGAAGCAAAAGGACATGTGAGATTTATCTTATGCATGGAATAGGAAATGGTGCATCTCCCGAATGTGTGAGAAGAGCAATAGGCAACAAGTCCAAGAGTCATCTTGCTAAGGTTATATATTGGAGATAAAGCTTCATGTATTGTATAACGGATCATCAAAAATCACATTCAAACATTAATAA
Organism: Wollemia nobilis; assembly: GCA_028583015.1. Lineage (NCBI taxonomy): Eukaryota > Viridiplantae > Streptophyta > Pinopsida > Araucariales > Araucariaceae > Wollemia > Wollemia nobilis. Next base: position 3,894,306 of record JAQPPZ010001056.1, on the reverse strand, counting down.
TATGAAGCTTGTATGCATATTTTGAGCAATTCTACTGTAAGTTTTCTTCATGTTATTTTGTGAATGATATTAGAAATTTTATTCATATTATTTTTATTTTATATGAAGTTATGTTCATTTATTTTGGTCATTTAATATATTGATTGCTCTTATATTTGAGACTACTCAAGATCTTGAATATTGGGACGTGAGATAATCTAGCTAAAAGGCCAACAGTAATTAATTGCTTCCTTCCTTATATCTTCTCCATCCTCAATATTTATTCCATTTGTACTATAATATTTTTGATGTGATAAAAATAAAAAAGTATTTTCGTTTTATAGCATGAAATATTTTTGTATTTCTATCTCCTTCCTTGAGTCATTTCTCTCTAGATTTTTGGAACCAATATGACTCATTTTTCAATGCATCATTCTAACTAGAAAGTATTTTTTTTTACATAAGAATATTTGATCCATTCCATTAATTTCTACTATCACTTGTAATTTTTTGAGCTTGGATTCAACTTTTTTTTTTTTAAATATTACCAAAATATCTAGCATTCCAAATTTCATTAATTCTTTAAATATTTCATCTTTTGAATAAACTTGTAGATACATAACCTTTCAAATTTTGACTCATCCCACCATAACATAACCATTTGGAAAAAATCAAAGGACATGTGTTGGAAGAAGATGAGCAATGGATGAAGAACGTATATCCTTGTCTTGACGAGGAGAAGAAAGAAAACATGCCAATGACATACTAAAAAAGGAATTGTATCCCTTGACTTGGAGAGATAGAAGCAATGAAAACTTTCAAGGTCAAGTGATACAAGAAGAAGAAAGAAGAGAAGATGAATGGATGAATGCAATGATAAAAATGCATAGAAATGGGTCCTAGGTTGGGAATTTGTTAGGAATTAGAGCCCTAGTGTGAGTGCAATGCATGTGAGCTACGACCTAACTAGGTGTTATCACTTGTCATTGTTGCAAAATCCCCAATAATCTATATGATCAAGCAGTCATGTGAGTATGAGCAAGAACAATGTAATTGATATGACAAGCAAAAATGTAAGTGGAACAAAATATCAAACAGTCATGTAGTATGAATCAAGCAAACCATATGCGAGATGTAAACTATTCTAGATGATAATGCATAGTATTTTAAGTTTTTATGATTTTATTATTTTTAAATATTGTTGTTTTAAGTTCTTAAAGTCAACACAAATTTTGATTATGTCGTCTATTTTAACAAACAAGATGGTAGTGCAATAAACTGATTCATCAAATAAAGGGCTATGATGTAGGGAACTTTCATGACTCTTATCATGAAGATTCCCATCCATAGCATATTCTTCGAAGGTTGTTGCACAATTTTCATTGTACACTTTGATTGTGTCATCCTTCTTGATGAAGGGAGAGAGGTCCCCAACTTTGCAAGATCTCTATAGGATAAAGGAACAGGGTATCTTTACGCAACGAAAGGGATAGACCCATCAAAGGAGAAGTTGTTACAGAGGATATCCTTATGATTCATATCATAAGGGGTACCCCTCAAACACACTCCTTTGGGGTCACACCTAGCTCAAGATGCACCGAAGTTACCATATTGCAAAAAAAGTATTCGAGGGATAAGACGGACCACTTTAATTCTTGATGATCTAAATGTTCGGCATAAGTAATAAGGTGATCATCATTATAAAATGGTAAAGGTTGGTTTTTATTGGATATATAGCCTATGCCACACCTTCCAGGCCAAATATCGACATCCAAAGGCTCTTGAATACCTTTATGTCGTGCCCCCAAACCTTTACCTACATATCCCATACTAGACAGGATTTGTTTAGGGAGTGGGTAATCATTGGACATGTAACAATAGGAAAAGGAACATTCGACAAGATCAGGGTTGCTACCATGGATCTTTTCTTCGATAATTATACCTACAAAGATAAAGGTACATGTGTAAATGTGTACAACTTTACTTTTCTTATGAGATAAACCAATAGTCCTCGGTGAAGGTGGTAGCTTGGCAAGATCCAAAAGAGGTTCTTAAAAAAACAAATTAACTTGATCCCATGAAACATTGGTTATTGGTTCCTCACTCACTTTTAAATTTTTAAGTTGTTTAGTTATGTGATATGAGGAAACTGATGGACATAAATTGAGATTGGATTGAGCTTGTTCAATCATCAAACAATATTCAAATGGATGAGGGTCACCCGAAATGGTGAACAGTTGATTATTAAGTTCAAACTTTAGGCATTGGTAAAAAGTAGAAGGGACCGCCCTCATCGCATGAATCCAAGGACATCCAAGAATAAGATTAAAATATGTAGTGCAAGACACCACATAGAATAAGGTGTCTAAGATCATAGGTTCGACCCTAAGGAGGAGAAATATAACGTTGCAAGCCTCTTGGGACTCGTTGTTGAAAACTTTGATGATGATGTTCGACTTAGTTAAATTTTCCTCTTTTAATCCATTTTTTTGGAAGAATTGATAAGTGCATAAATTGAGGGAAGAACCATTATCAATCAAATTCCTCTTCATAAATGTTTTCTCAATAAATGCAATAATGTAGAGGGAAGAATATCCCTATAAGTCTAAGAGAGGCATATCGTCGTTCAAAAATGTGATGTGATGTATCCTAAGAGAGCCTACAACATTAGATATAACACTAGGAAAAATATCTTGAGGAACAAATTGTTGTCTTAGGAGTTTCAACAAAGCTTCCATATGAAAAGGAAGTTTGCAAAAGCTCTAAGAGAGAGATCTTGGCTAGGGTACTAGCTAATTACTGTTGTATGTCAAAGGAGACTTTAGGTTGAGGTTTCAACACTAAAGGTGGACTTTCTAACCTTATGCTATTTTTTCGGGTATCTTTCAACACTAATGTGGGTTTTGAAGGTGGATTGGATAAAGAGCTCATTTTCTACTGAGAATGTTGAGTCGGTTAATTATGTGTTTGCTTCTTTGTAGTTATTGCTATCATACCAACCATATTATCATAGGGAGGGGACACATTATGATATGATACTTGATTAGCTACCTATTGACCATGCTTAGGAAGAGGATCTTGGAAGATTTCCATGTCTTGATTAGTTGTGGGTGCTTGTTGTGTAGGAGGTTGATTGTTTGTTGGAGGATTGGATCGATAACCTTCTATAACAAGGCAACCCTCATCAATTAGGTCTTGGACCACATGTTTCAACCTCTTACATGAGTTTGTCATATGCTCCTCCACTCTATGATACTCACAATATTGACCAAGCTTATACCAATCAATTGTGGTACCAGGTTGTCTTATGGATGGCAAATCAATCATGTTAGCTTCCAAAAGTTGTTGTAGTACCACATTCATAGGCATGTTGAGTCTTGTAAAATTTCTTGGTGGGGGTTTTTGAGGTTGGCGAAGAACCATTTTTTGTAGATTGTTAACTATACTACTAACAAGTCTACTATCCGTTACCCCATCACTAACTACATGCTTATTCTTATATTGAGTTTTAGCGGTCCTATCTTATTTTACTTTAAGCTGATCTCTTCAAGTAAGGGCTTGTTCTACCCTTCTTTCTAGATCTATCGCTTGGTCAAAATATGTGATAGTTATTGTTTCCAAAGCATAAGATATTTGTTCTTGTAAATTTTTCAATAAATATATCAAGCATATCTCAAGGAGGTAAGGTATATCTCAGGCATCCAACCAGAGTCCTCCAACAAGACATTTTTTTTGAAAAGCTTTTATCCTTACCTTGTTTTAACATATAGACATATTTTAAAGTCACATTATTTTCAACATAAGCCCAAAACTATTGAACAAAAATTTCAACTATCTCTTCCAAATTGCTCAAAGAATGATTGGGTAATTGATAATACCACTCTAAAGCCATACCACCAAGGCTCTTAGGGAATGTCTTTAGCAACAACATGTCATCATATATGATATCATGACATGTTGTCCTAAAAATTGTTAGATGCTCAATTGGATCTTTTGCTCCCTTATAGATAGGAAAAACCAACATCGAAAAATGCTTAGGGTAGGGCCTAGAGGTAATGATAGGGTCTAAGGGTTGATTACACATTTCTTTGTAATTGTAGGTGAAATTAGGCGGTTGAATCATATCCACTCTTGAAACCAATTATTTTACCATATTTGTTAAACTTTGCATTTTAGGATTGTTGTTGTGCAATACTCCTAAGTTCCCTAGAGGAGGGGTATAGGTAGGCTATTGAAAGGGAACTTTGCTTATGTTGGAGGTATTGATACTGTTATGATATGGCTTATGATATGTCGTATCTTGCAATGGAGGATAACTAATAGTTGGTGGAACATAAACATGAATTTTGAGATGAGCAGAACGAGGAGGAAATTTAACATGATCTTGAAATGCACTACTAGTTGGAGGGACTTGTAGAACCCTTCCAATGTTGGTGGTTACAATAGTAGCATATGTTTGTTGAGGTAAAGAATTACCATGATTTAAAGATTCGAACAAGGGGTTGCCATGAACATTTCTTGGGAAGATGGTTCTAAAAGGGGAAATTCCACCTCTTTCAAGCTGAGCTTCCCATTCTACAGCTTTGAGAAAAATTGCCCTATGACGTTTCATGAAATCCCAAACATGTTCAATGATGTAAAAGTTAAGCCACCATTAGGTCCCTCAAAGAGATCATAGTTTGTATCAGTTTCTACATGTTCTTGCTCTTCTGCATCAAGGTTAGGATTCTCTCTATCAACCTGATCATCTTCCTAAGAAATTTGATAAAATTCTAAATGCCTTTATTGACTCCTAAGGAATGGAGCCATTAAAAGAAGCGAGAGGGTAGAGGAGAAAACCAAGGAAACATACGCAAGTAGATTCTTAAGATGTTTTTAAATGTTTTTTGATCTAAACAAACAAAATTATAGGTCTTATTTAAGTTTTCAAGAAAGCAAAGGAAGAGGCTTCCTATATTGGCCACTAAGACATTTTTTCACATCGGTTTCACCAAAGATGTAGAGGGGGAAAACTACCTTGAAGAGGTTTCTTATATTGGCCACCAAGACATGTTTTCACATCGGGTTCACCAAATATGTAGAGGGGGAAAACTACCCTATTGTGTATGATTATCATCTAGAACCGCTAGGAGTTGAGGTGAACCATGGGGGTGTGTTATATTCTCTACACTTGGGAACACAAAAGGATGGGTTCAACAAGAATAGTTTAGGACTCACTCCAAGTTCGGGGTGGAGATGTTTGATGAGTTAATTAAGCAATCACCTATGTTTGGTCTTTCTATGTTAAACTATGAAAAGGGAAGAACAATGCAAAACAACAAGGTACAAGAAGACAATATCTAACCCTATTATGAATATTTAATTGAATGATTTCGAACCCTAGGTTGCAAGAAATAAAGTCCTTATTTTAAGCAAGGGCACAAGTGAAATGCAAAAACAAGGCTAAAACCCTAGATACACACTATATGCTCTTTTTATTTCAAGTACCCGGAAAGCAATTAGATACTTTTTCTTTTTATTTATTTATAACCTAGGTATGAATAATAATAGCAAAAGTAAGCAACAGACACCCTAAAAGCTTTATCAAGGCCACTTATATAATTTCGATGTTTGATCCAATCTTTGTCTTACATCTAAAATATCCCACAATTTCAGATCTACAAAAAAGCTTCACAAAAACTCTAAAAAATATGGTCAATGCTTGGGGGCCTACTTAGGCCACTATAAGATTGAGCTTGAAGGTGCGGTAGTTAAGCCCTCTTTGTCCTTTTAGTTGATCGTTCACAATAAAATGAGCTTTGACCTTTGGAACAAACACAACGAAATATGCAAGCATGAAACAACAAATGACGTGCAAACAGAATGAATGCAATTCTTAAATGAAAATGTAATTTTAAAAGCTAGGTTTTTGAGGATAAATAATTGCCCCCAAGCTAAACTGATATGAAATGTAAGTGAAACATAATAATAACAATCCAAAATAGACACAAATGAAGCCAAGATAAAATGTAAAGGGCACGTAAAGCAAAGCCTTACGATTTTGGGGGAAGCAATCACTCTAAAACTTGGCCAGATAAAATTTATGCCTTATAGGATATCGAGTGTGAATTTGGTAACAAATCAAAATGGATACAAAGCACCCGACGGGTGAAAGCAATAATTTCATTAAATTTGTGCCCTATAGCAGATGGGACGCAAATTCACACAAGAGGGTCTAAAACCCTAAACAAAGTCATAAAATAACAAAAACACAAAATGAAATGAAGTAAGCAAGCTAATGAATGAAAATAAACAACCTAGTGACCTTGTGGAAGAGGCAAGGGCAAAGGTGGAAGACCTCTCCTCCTTCAAGAAGACAAATTGTCATCAAGATCTCCTCCACTTGCAAAATCACAAGGAACACACCAACAACAAAACACCAAAGCACCAAGAGCACCAAAAAGCAAGAGAACTATAATGAACTTTTGATAGCTTTATTGCAAGAGAAATTATGATTACTTTTATAACCGACTTAGAAAAAGGGGATCCAATCCCTATATTTATAGAGGAATTGGAGGGCTCAAAAGTAGGAAAACAAAATATTTAACCTTGATTGAGCTGACGTCCTAAAGGGTTGGTCCAAGATTTAGGTTTTTCTCATGAAAACCCTAAATTTTTTGAATTTATAGCCCATAACTTATTAGGCACGGATTCGGTCAAGGTAAAAAAAAACCGAGGCAAAATTGAAAGAAAAGAGGCCAAACTTGTTTCTAGCAAGTTTGAGAGCCTCCTAGAGGAACCTAAGGAAAAATGACTCATTTGGGTGGATTTTTTTCGTCTCTACAAGGGGCAAGCCCACACGATGAATATGTGTGCTCTATTTTTTCTTAGGTAAGAATACAAGATTCTTTAGCTCAAATGACCTCCTAATCATATGGATGATTTGGTGCTTTGACCTAGATGGTCTAGGGGGCTAGACCTCCAAACGACCCCATTCTTGTTTGACCTAAACAATTTAGGGGGCCAAACTTTATCATATGAATTTACTTGATCACCAAACGACCTAACTTTATCATTGAATGACCTAAAGATCACTAGATGATCCAAGTTAATCTTTTGGCAACTTAAGGGCCATGTGAGACTCACATGGTCTAAGAAGAGCTCAAATGACCCTCCTCGATCATCTGGGGACCTGATGCCCTTACCAAACAACCAAATGTGGCCCAAACAACCCTTCCCTCTAGCTGGATGGCCTATGGGTCGTTTATGCTTACTCACTCCCCTAGCCAATTGAAAATAAGGCCTGATGACTTTCTCCCTAGGCCAGGCTATCTTAGACAAGCTAGCAGATAACCTAAATAGACTAAGAGGGCTTCTTTGCAAGTTGACCTTGGACAATCTAATGGACTCTATGTCCTACCCAAACTCCTTAGGAAATCATTCAAACTTTGTAGATGATGACAACCAATATTTTTTCTAGTTCCATCTCCTTGATGCTTAGTCAAATTTTGACTTGCACCATGTCTTTGTCGACCTATACTCCAACTAAGTCTGACTTCCCTTGTTTGTCTTTATGTATTTTTTTTCCATGTTGTTATCATATTTTTGTCTTTGGATGTGATTTTGAACCCATCCTCTCTTCTTCCCTACAAAGTGATACTTGACAATAGATTGTCATTCTTTGGCAGATAATCATCTAGTGGGCGTATTTGTATCTCATCTACAACAAATATCAACATTATTCTTGGTGTTCTCCAATTGAATTGTCTCACTATTTTAGAATCAAACCGATTGAGCTAATGTCATTTGATAATATTTAAGTCTAGTTATTAATTTATAAAATACTTCCTAATGACTTTAGCATCACTACTAGAAGTAGTGATAGAATACAAGTATATGGTGATATATTCAATGAGGGTGGCATATAAATTAAAACAAGAAAATTGGTAATAATGTATCTAAAGGATATATAAAACAATTGAACAAATGGATGCAAATAAGTTATCTAAGATTATAGTAAAAGAAAAGAACACAGATATATGAAACAATTGAACAAGTGGATGCAACCGCAACTAAGTTATCTAAGATTATAGTAAAATAAAAGAACACAACAAGTGGATGCAACCGCAACTAAGTTATCTAAGATTATAGTAAAAGAAAAGAACACATGAATGAAACAAAACTTAAATTAGATAAAGTGGTAGGATAATAATTTTAAGAACACCCAAACAACAATAAATATATTAAACTCTTCATAACAATGTGAAAAATAAAATAAAGTAAAAATAATATATTATATACCCATCATTAATATATATGAGATATATGTTCCTGGGGCAATGCAACCGTTTAGGCTTTGGTTTTTCTTTAGGAAGTCCAAGGTTCAAATTGTAGCATGTGTGTGGTTTTGTGTTAATTCTATGTTGATAAGTTTAGCTCTTGACCTTACGTGGGGTCATGATTAAGATAGAAATGCTCAGCCCTAAGCATCAATAGTAAGAATTTCTCACACTAAACAAGCTTTATGGTTAAGGTTTTAACTTTTTTTTTAAAAGTTAAGATTTAATTATAATATATATATATATATATATATATATATATATATATATATATATATAGTTAAAAATAAGGAGATTTGGTTTACTTAAATAATATATATCATAAAAAGCTAGAAGATATATAAAAAGTATAAAAAACATGATAATTAAAAAAAAATTACAGTATAAACAAAACAAACAAAAGTCTTATTTTGAATTGTAAAAATTAAATTGGAAACAATATGCTTTTAATAAGAAAATATATATTAGCGAGTAAATGTGTATAATGGTGTGTTGTGTGTTTTATATATATCAATTAGAGAGCTAAATGCTTATAAGTTCAAAGAGGACTGGTTTACTAAGGTAGAAGATATATTAAAAGTATAAAAAACATGATAATTAAAAAAAAATAAACTTTACGATATAAACAAAACAAAGAAAAGTTTCATTTTGTATTGTAAAAGTTAAATTGAAAATCATGTCTTTAATATGAAAATTTAAAAAATAATAAAATTTATTTTGTTTGGTTATATAGGACAGTTGGTCATAATCGCATTATTTTTAGTAATTAATAAGTACATGGTTTAAATTACATGCGTTGTTTTTATTAAACCTATTTTGTTTTGTTATTGTTGATCCAATATGAAAGGGACCATGTCCTTGAGGGTTAGGTCGTTCAGAATTCGTATCGTTATTGTCAATCTGGCGCACACTCAAAAGATTCAGATCAGACTACTACCTTGGCAAATAGGCTGCCCCTGAGGTTTGAACCTGGGTGTCTCCTTGATAAGTGCCTGGCGAGACAAGCACTTACCAATCCACCTAGCCCTGGAGGACTTAAATAATAAAATTTACTAATAAATATCAACAATAAAAATATTAACATCTAAAAAAAACAATGTCTTAAATATATATATTTTTCGTGTAATATGTGTTTTTTAAATAAATAAGATATTTTGGTATACTTAATAATAAATCTTCATAACCTAAATTCAAATCCTAGGAGCATGCTTATTTGCAAAGTAGTAGTATGACCTAAATCCGTTGAGTGTGTATCAACCCAATGATGGTGGTACCAATCTTGAATGAAAGCATAATAGGTTTGGTGGAAGCAGTCCGGTTTGAATCGTGCGCTTGTCAGTTACTAATAATAGTGCGGTTGTGACCAACTCTCCTATGTAATCGAAAGAAAAAATCTTAAGTGACCATTAGTCCCCTCACGTCATATTAAACAACGATGTGGAATAGGGGTCATAGGAGGCAACCCCAAGATTTGAACCCTACTTGGTAGTAAAAAAGGACTTTGGATGTAATTGATTCCCTTTGTATCAAAAAAATAAAATAAAAATAAAATCTTTTTAAACTATTTTGTCAAACATACATTAAAAATATTTTATTCTTTAATGGTTTTTTGAAATATTTAAATATAAAAAAGAGAACTGAGTGAAAGGGGTGCAAACCCTAGGTGCACGAAAAGGGTTGTTCGCAACTTGCTTGTTGTACTTAGGAAGACATGAGGATGGATCTGAGTGAAAGAGATGCAAACCATAGGTGCAGTCAAATGTTGAAGGAAGAGGTTGTTTGTTGATGTACTTGGGAGGACATGAAGATGGAATGAAGCGAAAGAGGTGCAAACCCTAGGTGTAGTCAAACATTGCAAAAAGAGGATTGTTTGCAACCCATATTCAAGAGGATATTAGTCACTCTTCAGTATATGAGAAAACCTCTTTGGCAAGAAAAAATGTCTCTCAAGGATCTTTAGGTTTGCGAGAAGCATTCTGATGAACCTTTGGCCCTTATCAAGATTTTGGAGGATGAATTTGGCTTGGATCCAATTGATCATGAAGCCCAAACAATTATTTGCAAACTCAAGGGTAAAAGACTAGGCCTGGAGGAGCTCAAAGGAGACATTAAAATTTGGTGGTCCAATAAATTCCAAGTAACTCTGCTACTCAATTTTGTTTTCTATTTCCTTTTTTGATTTAGTAAATAGAGATAGGGTAATCTATTATAGATACAATTATTTTTCGAACAAAGGGGTGTCTATATACGACCTTGGACTCCTAGTTTCAACCCCCTTATAAAAGAAGTTGATGGCTTCCTAGTCTGGGTGAATCTATATGCTCTCCCTATGGAGTTTTGGGGAGAGAAGATATTCGTCAAAATTGGTAACACCATTGGTGCATTCTAGTATATGGATGCTCAAATAGAGAAAAAATTGTAAAGTAAAATTAATATGAGTATAGCAAGATTGGTTGTTTGGATGGATGTTTCAGTTCCTTGGCCTCAATCTATTACCATCTCCTCAAGCAAAGAGTAATGAATCCATAATATTGAATATGAAAACTTTTCCCTTAGATGTTATGGTTGTTATCATATGGCCACTTGAAGAAGATATGTTTGGTCATCCGATCATGCTTTGATTCCTCCTTGGTGGAGGAGAAGGCCCTACACGTGAATGATCTTGAACCTTCAAATGTCCCAGTTCACAAGGAAGAAGCTCATCCTCCAACTGTGCCAATTGTCTAGTAGGAATCAAGTGAGCAACAAAAGACTCAACCTCGAAAGGAGAATTCAAATTAGTTCCATGGAAAGGGGTGCAAACAATGACAATCATATTAGTTCCATGGAAAAGATTAGCACCTCATATAGTATTCATGAAGCTAATTATGAACAAACAATGACAACCAATTTTCTAAAAATTAAGATCATATAGAATGTGTTACAACTACATATTACCTCAGGAGCTTGAAGTGCAAAAATGCATTCTCAAATCTTGCCACTCTAAAGGAGGAAGAACCTATGTTGCACAAGAAAAACAATCAAAAGACCCATCGACTACGAACTCCATAATGACCCCAATGATTTTGGACTATTGTTTTTGTTATGATTAGGTGATAGCTACAATTTTTTTTTTTTTTAATTCTTTGTTTTGAAAGTGGTCTATTAATTTATCACATTTTGAAAGTTGTTTTGTTGATATGCAGTATTCTAAGGTTCAACTATAGTAATAAGTGGATGATAATATTTTGTAAGATTGTTGCAACATACTGTACTATCTTGCACAACTTGATGTATAGGTTTGGGGACCCTAAAACCTTTTTTTACCTTAATAAAAAATATTTAATGTTTTTTTATAGTACAATAAGAACATCACAATGGCAAAAGGTATTTGGCTCTTTTAGTAGAGACCCTAGTTCAATTCTTGGGAAAGGTGGCTCTAATATACCCCTAACTTTTCAACCTATCAAAATTTTTTTAAATATAAATAATTAAAAAAAAATATGCACCTGGGGGTGTAGTGCAATGGTGCGAGCTTTGGCTCTTTTTCGGAAGGTCCAAGGTTCAAACCGTGGTGTGGGCGAGTGTGTGAGGGGGTGGGTATGTGATGACTTTATGTTAAATTTTCTATTGATAAGTATAGCTCTCAACTTTACGAAGGGTCATGGAATTTAAATATAAATAATTAAAAAAATATGCACCTGGGGGTGTAGTGCAACGGTGCAGGATTTGGCTCTTCTTCGGAGGTCCAAGGTTCAAACCGTGGTGTGGGCGAGTGTGTGAGGGGGTGGGTATGTGATGACTTTGTGTTAAATTTTCTATTGATAAGTATAACTCTCGGCTTTAAGAGGGGTCATGGTTGAGAGGAGACTGCTCAACCCTATACGTCGGTCATAGGGGTTTCTCACAATAACCAAATAAAAAAAATATATAAATTTTTAAATTATTTGAATATATTTTATTTTAAAAATTATATATTAGGTTGAATCCTATATAAACTTTATATTTATCTCCTATAAACCCTTTAGATATCTAAAGGTAAATAGGATAAGATAGAGGATATATGTTATAAGAGATGGATAGTGAATATTATTTATTAAATATATTTGGGTAATTAGATATTTTTTATTAAATATATAGTTATTTTAATTATACTTTGATTATTTGAAATGAAATGAAAGATTTTAATTACGTCCGCGAGACCCAAATATGGTCTATGGGACCTCAAATATGGAAGTACAATTACTCAAATCATATCATATGATCTTTAATATCTTTGAGAAGGTTGTTCCTTCTCCTGCTGATTTGTGTTAGCAATTCTCCAACTTTTTTTATTTTACCGTCTTCAAATAAATCTGCCTTAAACTCGTTCACTGTTTCTTTGTATTTGTCACGGATATCTGAAAAACTTGGGTATTTATAGATGAAGTGTTCCTTTGTCTATACTGCCCCTGTGCTGCATAGAGTACATATCCTTTCTTCTCATTGTTCTTTGGGCATTGTCCATCTCCCTGTTTCACATCTAAGCCTATGAGAGCTAGTCCTTATCTGAGCAATGAGTATTTTTTCCTTCCACTTGATTTCAACACCTATATACGCTTTTTCCTTGTGGTCATACGTTGGGTTAAAATTTGCAATATAATATTGTCTTTTCCTGCTTGCATTTTTCCACATTCCACTTATGAACTTTTCATTCACATAATGTTTTGTCTTTGTTGACATTTGGGCATTCATTTATGTTGATTTCCCAATGTTTCATCCATTTCTGATTTTGTTTCATCCATGTATTCTTTCACCTATGCAACTCTTTGTCCCTAGCTGCCCTAGGCCATCTATCATCTGTCATGTTTTCTGTTTTTTTCAAGTAACATAATAGCTTGGTCATAGCAATTGCTTCTAAAGGGAACATTCCAGTTTCAACTAGAATCATTTCATAAGGGGTTGTGGCCTTAATTTTGAGAAAGTTTGTGATTAGATATTTTTAAATCTTTTCTATTTGCTTCCATTTTGCATTTGTTGTGCCACTAGCCCACACCTCGCAACCATACAACAAAACCGGTGTAATAAGTAGGCCAAATAAGACCTTGGTGGTCTTCCAGTCCCACAACTCGGCATTCCTACACTTGTTTTGAAGTGCATATAGTGCTCTCCAACCACTTTGAGTTCTTTTCATCTTACATGTATTCCAATTAAGTTTGTCATGAAAGTCTATGCCCAGGTATTTGTATTCTACTACTACATCAAGCGGTTCTCCTGCAAAATGAAATTTGAGTTGTTGCTTCTTCTTTTTTGTTGAAAAAATCATAATTTTTGTTTTGCTCGTGTTCACCTGCATCCCAATTTCTTTACAAAATATTTTGAATATGATATACAATTTAGTTCAGCGTTTAGCTTAGCTTTACAAAGTTTTAAAGGTTTTCACGCATAAACAATAATCTCCTTTATGCCAACTTAGTCAACAATAATAAAGTGGTATAAACTTGTTGAGAACAACTCTAAACAGTAATCCCTTTCACGCCAAGTTAGTCAACAATAATAAAATGGTATAAACTTGTTGGAAACAACTCCTATTACTTGACAATTACCTTAAAAAAATATGACCCTAACCAACTCTATATTAAAAAAAACTAATCAAACTGTACAATTAAAAATTTAATGATAAAGGAAATTTAAATTTGTTCCTTTTTCCCATGCTTAAAGCATTTCAAATTCAAAGTCTAATTTAAGATAGAAGCTCAAAAGATTTAGGTGGTAGTTCTAATCGAATTCTCAAACCTGTTGTTAAATTTTGAAATTTAGCATATGTCAAAATTTTTAGGCGCGTTGTAGCTTTAGGGCGTCTTGGCTTTGCTACGAGCCGAGTAAGCCTCCACCACATTCCAGAGGTGAAATAAAGTGCACTTTAAACCCCGCCAAAAGCCGTGGAAAGCAGTATTTTATGGAATATTTTAAGGTTCAATTCAGGGCAAGTATTTCTCCAAAGGTACCTCTGGCGTAAATGGTTCAATGCTTATTATATACCTGGGCATCCAGTTGAATCTTGAAATTTGAAGCCTACGTGGGTAGTGGAAGAGAGATTTTGTGTAGTTAGACGAGGATGGCACCATTACGAGCTCTAAATCTGCCAACTTTGAGTCCGCATGTCCTCCAATTCTTGGCGGCTCATGGCATCATCTCAGGTTCCTATCCTCTCCTTAATAATTTCTCTCTAATTTTTTTTTATCTTTTTTGCATAATTTTAGCCTGTTAAAGGCCAGCTTGCTTCATCTGGTTATTCGTTGACATCATCAGATGTTCACAATTAAAGGCAGAAAGAAACTTCGCGTCGCGGTATCATGGATGCAGTGGATGTGCAATGCTTAAAATTTTAAGTTTTGCAGAAGTTAATAAAACCTACTTAATGCTTGCATAGGCGAAACTTTAACTTGTGCTTATATCGATTCTTAGTGATCCATGCGGAACTCGAACAACCTCAAAATATTATATGTTTCATTTTAAATTAATCTTAAATTTTATATTTAATTAATTATATGGGATTGAAGTGAAAAGTTATTATGGGATTTTATTATTATAACATTTTAATAATTTAAAATTGTTGAGTGTTCCAATGGCCAGTCCCACTTGGAGTAAAAGTTTATAGAGGTGGGACAGGGGTTTTTAGCGGGTGACTTTTCGGATTTAAAGTGTATCCGCGGAGTTAATATGATGGAGACGGGGTTATAGTGCTAGTTTTTTGGATTTGAACAGTGGTCCTCACTTGGAGTAAAAGTTTAACGAGGTGGAGCGGGGGTTTTAGAAGTAGCTTTCCGGATTTGAACCGTTCTTTGAACCATCGTTCTAGCTGAACCATCGTTCTAGCGACGATAATATGATGGGGATGGGGTGAACCATCGTTCTAGCGACGATAATATGATGGGGATGGGGTTATAGTCGTAGCTTTTCAGATTTGAAGGGGTTTTAGAAGTAGCTTTCCGGATTTTGAATCGTTCTTGCGGCGATAATATGATGGGGATAGGGTTATAGTGGTAGCTTTTCAGATTTGAAGGGGTTTTAGAAGTAGCTTTCCGTATTTGAACCGTTCTCGCGGGGATGGGGTTATAGTGGTAGTTTTTCAGTTTTGAACCCTACAGGTTAATGAGGAAAGGGATTCCTTACCCAAAAAAAAAAAAAAAAATAAAAAAATAAAAAAAAAATCCTTACAACAAATAAAATAAAAGGGATTTCTTTATTGGTAGTTGTCTGTCTGACCTGGTAGTTATTAAGAAGAGACTTAGGTTCAAACCTTGGAGGCATGCCTGTTGCAAAAATATGCTAATCTGTTCTGAATCCTACACCGGGTCAATAAGAACGAGTTGGTATAAGCTTGTTGGGAGCAGCCCTTGTAACCAACTCTATGTATCAAAAAAAAAAAAATGAGTAGCTTTGTGAATACAATGCTGTTTGAAAGACAAAAGCAAAGATATTGACATTTTCTTTGTACAAAGCGTTGTTGAATGCTGATGTGCTTTTGTTAGAAATTTAAAAAACAAGCAAGCATAAACAACAATAAACAGTACACGAGATTTACGTGGAAACCCTGCAGTGTGCAGGTAAAACCACGGGGCAATGACAACTTTTCTTCTTTTATTATACTCAGCTGATTTCATACATTCACACTCTGTCATAATGCAAGGGGCATTCCCCTTTTTATAGAAATACAAAGAAAGATTCCAAAAAAGTTGTGGCACATTCTAGATAAAAGTGCTTTATTAAAAAAAACTGCTTTTATCAACTGCTTTCTATAACAAAAGTTGCTTTAAAGACAAAAGCAACTTTAAAAGCAAAAACAACTTTAAAAGCAAAAGCAGCTTTTAAAGCAAAAACAACTTTAAAAGCAAAAGCAGCTTTTAAAGCAAAAACAACTTTAAAGCAAAAAACAGCTTTAAAGCAAAAAATAGCTTAAAAAACAAAAGCAGCTTTAAAAGCAAAAAGCAGCTTTAAAGCAAAAAACAGCTTTAAAGCAAAAGCATTTTTAAAGTTCCACCAAGCACCACTCATCTGGATATTGACTTCACCTCCTAACATTCTCCCACTTGAAGTCGATATACAAGAATTCTTTGTCTTTGTTTTCCATCCAAGTGCCAATTGCCCAATGCTGCCCTTATCACGTTTTCAGCAAGCCCAGAGAAGTTTTGCACCACTCAAACTTCTCTCTCTTGACCGGCTTTGTAAGCACATCTGCAAGATTCACTTTAGTATCAATCTTCTCCAACAGGATCCTACCTTCTTCCACCACATTTCTTATAAAATGGTACTTCACTAATTGAATAGCACTTTGACTATCACAATGCAAAGTAATCTTCCCTTGCATTATCTTGAAGTCACCCAATAGTCGCTCTAGCCAAATTGCCTCTTTGCTGGCTTCAGTTGCTGCAACATATTCTGCTTCAGTGGTTGATAAAGCCACCACAAATTGCAACTTAGAAGTCCAACTCACAACTCCACCAACAAGAGTGAAAGCATATCCTGTAGTGGACTTTCGCTCATCTCTATCTCCACCATAATCAGAATCCACAAAACCTTTAACTTTGCTAATCTGCCGATCCAAAGTAAATGGCAATATCTGAAGTGCCTCTTAAAAATCTAAATATCTACTTCACTGCATTCCAATGCTCCTTACCAGGATTTGCCATGTACCGACTGACTACTCCCACTGCTTGGGCAATATCCGGTCTAGTGCTCACCATGGCGTACATGAGGCTTCCTACTGCTGATGAATACGGTACACAAGACATGCTTGTCTTCTATGTTTCTGTTCTAGGACACTGTTCGGAAGACAATTTGAAGTGTGGAGGAAGTGGGGTATTGATTGGTTTTGCATTCTGCATATTGAAGCGTTGCAGAATCTTTTCTATGTATGTCTTTTGACATAACCAAATCTTCCTTCCTGTTTTGTCCCTGTGTATTTTCATCCCTAAAATTCGGTTTGCTGCTCCTAAATCCTTCATATCAAACATTCTAGCCCTTTGAGCCTTAAGATCACTTATTTTCTTCATGCTAGGGCTTGCAACTAGCATATCATCGACATACAACAACAAGATAACAAAACTGCCATCATTAAACCTCTTATAGTATGCACAATGGTCAGCTTCACTCTTGTTGAAACCTTGGCTCTTCATGAAGGTGTCAAATTTTTTGTACCACATCCTTGGCGCCTGTTTCAATCCATACAGAGATTTCTTAAGTTTGCAAACCAAATGCTCTTTGCCTCTTTCTTCATAGTCCTAAGGCTAATCCATATAAATCTCCTCCTCGAGATCACCATGCAAGAAAGCAGTTTTTACATCAAGTTGCTCCAGCTCTAAATCTTGTGCTGCCACAAGTGCAATAAAACTCTAACAGTAGTCAGCTTCACAACTGGAGAAAATATTTCATTGAAGTTTATACCTGGCTTCTGCACATAACCTTTTGCCACCAAACGAGCTTTATATCGTTCCAAAAACCCATTACTGTTCTTCTTTACTTTGTACACCCACTTGTTACCAATAGTTTTTCTTCCAGGTGGAAGATCCACAAGTTCCCACGTTTCATTCTTCCATAGTGATTCCATCTCCTCATCCATGGCTTTCCTCCACTTATCTGCATTCTTAGATTCTCCAGCTTCCTGAAACGAGCTAGGCTCACCATCATCAGTTAACAAAGCAAAAGAGGACTGAAAATCAGGAGAATACCTATCCATACGTTTTTGTGAACGTGGAGATCTTCTAACCCAATGTGGCTCTTGGTCTTGTGCCTGTTCAAGCTGCTGAATTGGTTGATCTACATGCTGATCAAAAACTTCAACAACCTTATCTTCATTTTCAGCTTTGTTCATATCTACTTCAACAGGTACAACTTCAGGTGTTTGCTGTACCTCCTTCCTTTGCATGGATTTTTCATTAAAAATAACATCTCGGCTAATTATTACCTTGTGGGTAGTAGGATCCCACAGTCTATACCCCTTCATTGTATCTCCATAGTCGAGAAAAACACATTTCCTTGACTTTGGGTCAAGTTTGGACCTGTTTTATTTTGGCACATGGGCAAAAGCATCACAACCAAAGGTACGCAAATGAGAGTAATTAACAAGTTTACCACACCAAACCTCCTCTGGAATTTGTCCATCCAACGCAGCTGTAGGTGACCTGTTAATGAGGTAAGCAGCTGTATTAACAGCCTTTGCCCAAAAACTTTTCTCCAACCCAGATGTGTTGAGCATGCTTCTTGCACGTTCCATGATTGTGCGATTCATCCGCTCAACCACACCATTTTGTTGTGGAGTATATGGCACAGTCTTCTGGTGCTTAATCCCTTCCTGCATACAAAATTGATCAAACTCCTTGGAGCAATATTCTCCCCCATTATCTGACCTGAGGCATAAAATAGGCTTGCCCAAACTTTTCTCTACTCTTGCCTTGAACTCTTTGAATTTTTCCAAGGCTTCTGACTTCTTTGTTAGAAAATAAACCCACACTCTTCTAGAATAATCATCTATAAATGTCAAGAAATATCTAGTACCTTTTAAGGACTGAGTAGGGACTTATCCAAATATATCAGAATGTATAAGTTGCAAAAAATCTTAACTCTTACCAGGACTTGTAGTAAATCGAACCCTCTTTTGTTTGCCAAAAATACAGTGCTCACAAAAGTCTAAATTGCAAGACTTAATCCTAGACAACATACCTCGGTCATGCAGAATTTTCAATCCTTTTTCACTCATATGCCCTAGGCGTTGATGCCATAGCATTACTCCATCCTGAGCATTGCCTGAAGTTGTTGCTGTTGCATGGTTTGTCACCGTATCACCACACAAACGATATAGGGTCCCATAAGGTTCTCCTTTTGCTACTACTAGGGATCCTTTGGTAATTTTGCAATAATTGTTACCAAAAGCAAATTCTTTCGCAAAGCAAGCACATGTCGTACATCACATAACATCCTTTCTCTACCATCATCCAGCTTGATCCTTATATCCCCTCTTCCCACAATTTCTAAAGGATGATCATCACCCAAATAGACCATCCCTCCATTATAGGATTGATATTTGACAAACCAGTCTCTATGTGGAGACATGTGGAAAGATGCACCTGAGTCCAAAACCCAAGTATATAAAATAGATTTGTTGCTATTGGTACAGAAGGCCTCACATGCTGCCATCTCTATTGCATCTCCAGTATTGGCCTCAGTTGATGGTTGATTTTGCTTTTCACCATTCTTCTCCTTTTTTAGATGCCAACAATCCTTCTTCGAGTGCCCTGGCTTCCCACAATGCCAACACCTCCCTTTCAGCTTGCGTCCTTTTGACTTAGACCTGGACTGTGATCTACCTTGTTGACTCCTTTCGTTAGATCGACCTCTCACAACTAGGGCTTCATTGGTTGAGGGTTCTAGAGATGATTTTCGCCTCAACTCTTTTGCCAACAAAGCGGCTACAACATCATCAACGCTTAGAGCTCTAGATGATGCATTGCTGATGGTCATCACCAAATGATCCCAGGTGTTTGGGAGAGAACAAAGTAGGGTGATTGCTTTATCTTCATCCTCCATATTCACATCAACAGAGACCAACTTACTGATTAGAGTATTAAACTCATTCAGATGATCTGCCACAGATGAACCCTCCTTCATCCTCAGACTATAAAGTTGTTTTTTCAAGAAGACCTTATTTGTTGCTGATTTAGTCTCATACAACTTCTCAAGCTTTTCCCAGAGGGCTCTCGCGGTTGTTTGATCGGCAACATTGAACAAAACAGAGTCTGCTAGGCAGAGGCGAATTGTAGACATCGCTTTCCTGTCTAGCTTTATCCACTCATCTGTCATGCTGTCAGGTTTACCCGCGAGCCCTTCCAAGGCTAGGGCTTGGTCGTTCTGAACCAAAAAATCCTCCACCTTCATCTTGCATAGGGTGAAGTTCTTGCCATCGAACTTCTCAATTTCGAACTTGGTTACACCTCCTGTCATTGTTGCAGCTCCCACTCACACAAAACCCTGACCAACGAGTTTTCAAATAACCTTGCTTTGATACCAGATGTTAGAAAATTAAAAAACAAGCAAGCATAAACAACAATAAACAGTACACGAGATTTACGTGGAAACCCTGCAGTGTGCAGGTAAAACCACGGGGCAATGGCAACTTTTCTTCTTTTATTATACTCAGCTGATTTCATACATTCACACTCTGTCATAATGCAAGGGGCATTCCCCTTTCTGTAGAAATACAAAGGAAGATTCCAAAAAAGTTGTGGCACATTCTAGATAAAAGTGCTTTTAAAAAAAAAAACTGCTTTTATCAACTGCTTTCTATAACAAAAGTTGCTTTAAAGACAAAAGCAGCTTTAAAAGCAAAAACAGATTTTAAAGCAAAAGCAGCTTTTAAAGCAAAAGCAGCTTTTAAAGCAATAACAGCTTTTAAAGCAAAAGCAGATTTTAAGGCAATAACAACTTTAAAGCAATAACAACTTTAAAGCAAAAAACAACTTTAAAAACAAAAGCAGCTTTAAAAGCAAAAAACAACTTTAAAGCAAAAAACAACTTTAAAGCAAAAGCATTTTTAAAGCTCCACCAAGCACCACTCAGCTGAAGAACATCGGAGATCTGGATATTGACTTCACCTCCTAACAGTTTTGTTACCCCAAGAAACCACAAATATTTGTCTATTACACTCTCAAGTTATGGGATTTCTTTATGTTCAACGTGTGCAACCAATCTCTTGAGCCGTATCAGTTCTTTAGGTGCTTGTACAGCAGATGTGTAATTCACTTCTGTGCTGGATAGCGCTACTGTTGATAAGGGTTTGGCTGTTCCATAAAACTTTAACTGATAGCTGGAGAAAAAAGAAATGACATTCCAGACTGGTTTCCTTATCATCAATATAGCCAGCCCTACTATTAATCCAATGGGAACTCGGTAGACTTGCTGTATACCTTAGAGCAGATTCGAACAGAAGAAATACAAAACTATTCGAACAGAAGAAATACAAAACTAAATCCTAAATGCTTATGTTAAGATTTTTTTTTTCTTTTCATTGTAAACACTTCAAAAAGCAAAATGTTTCATGAATGATCTACTTGCATAAAATGAAACAAATCTATTGTATTATTGACACATCATTTAAGTTGGTGCATAGAGAAATTTTCAAGGGTATAAGAACCAACTTAGCCAAGAAATTCTCCAAGCATCTATGGTTGCTACACTTGGCCAAAACCCAATTCTTCTATATTTGAATATAAAACCACTTCAATGTTCTAACCAAAACATGACCCATTATTCTAACTTCTAAGAGTCAATTTGTAGTAGCTATGGTCTTTTTAAGAAAAAATAATGTTTACTTTAAAATAGAACAAAGCTCCCGAGGGCTAAGTGGATTGGTAAGTGTTTGTTTGGCAAGGCACTTACCAAGAAGACATCCAGGTTCAAACTTCGAGGGCAGCCTGTTTGCGAAGGTAGTAGTCTGATTGGAATCCTTTGAGGGCGCACCAAACCGACAATGACGGTACGAATCTTGAGCGACCGATGGTCCCCTTCACGCCGGGTCAACAATAACAAGGCGGAATAGGTTTTGTGGGAGCGAGCAGCCCTTGTAGTTTGAACCTTGCGCTTGTCAGTTACTAAAATTAGTGTGGTTGTGACCAACTCTCCTATGTGACAAAAATAAAAAATAGAACAAGTATTTTGATAAAAATAGTGTTTAGTGCAAAAAGCACATAAATAATTTTCTTAAAGAAGAAGAAAATATGTTTTTAGAGGAAGTTGTACTTCGGAAAAAAATAGTAGCTGTTATAAAAATAAAAGAGGGACGTATCAAATGGCATTTGTTCAATTGGTTAGACTCATTGACTTTGAAGGAGGAGACCAAGGTTCAAAACTTGTCAAATGACACATGCATTAATTGCCAAGTCGTTGTAATCCTACTATGTGGTGATGATGTAATATGGGTGGGACCGTTTTAATCCCATATAACCCATTGAGAAAAAATAAAAAATAAAAGAGGGGACTCCCATGGGGTTTAGAGCAATTGGTGGAGAGTGAGGAGTTCCACAAAGGTTCAAATCTCATGGACGAACCTTAACATTTTATCCAATTGCATTAGTTCAACTAGTCAAATTCCTCAACTTTCAAGGAGGAGACCTAGGTTTGAATCTTGTAAAGCATACATGCCTAATAGCCAAGTTGTTGCAATACTACCACGTGGTCATGATGTAATATGGCTGGGGCCTGTTACAATCCCATCTAACCAATTAAAAAAAATAAAAGAGGGGAGATAATAATAAAAAGGGGAAACCATATATAGAAAAGTCTAAATTGTTATTTAAGAAAAACCTATTGTAATGAGTCTATAAATTCATGTATCTCCCATGGTTGATTTATATATCCATCTCTTGTGCAGATTGTCCAACATGTGCGTCATCTGCAGTTGGATTATATTGTATGGAATTGGAGATGGTGGCACAATCTGCCCTATTGATGAAATTGTATGAAACTGCGATGTAACAACAGAATTTTACTATGAAAGACAAAAGTGTGTGAATGAATCTACATGCTTGAGGAGTGTTTGATATAAGGATTATTCGATATTTAAAGTAATAGATCTTGAGAATTGGTATTAAAGTGTCGTAGAAATTGCAACACATTCAATTATACATTAATGAGATATATTCAGCTCAGCAAATTGTTTTTTCAGTATTTGTTCAAGAATTTTATTGCAGTAAATTTGCAGCATACTTTTCATTTGGTATCAGAGCCAAGTTCAAGTAGTTTGCAAGATTTTCAGTGGTGGCAGTAAGTTCACAACTGACAGCTCCTTCATTAATGACAATCACTATGAGTATTGGGCAATTAAGATGCAAACCTTAATGGTTTACAAAGATGCATGGAAGACAAGTCAAACAGGGTATGTTGAGCTTTGAGATTTGAGTGCGTTGTCAACACAGGATAAAAGTGATATGAAAGAGGCAAAGAAGGATTGGTTTGGCTATGTTTCTTATCTAGAGTGCTCGAGATGTCAGCATCTTCCCCAGAATTGCAGTAGCTAAAAATGTCATTGGAAAATGTTGCAATTTGCTTATCAAGTCATGTATAAAGTTAAGTTCGTTTGGTTGCAAAAATTGCGAAGGGAATTTGAAAATCTTCAAATAAGTGACAGCGAGAATATAACTGATTTTTATGTTCGAGTGTAAGAAATGGTCAATCATGCATAGAAGAGTAGATGATAGAAAGTATCATAAAACATCAACAATATTCCACCTTTAAAGGAACATAGAAGAGTGGTCCACATTTGAAGGAACATAGAAGAGTAAATGACATAAAATATCAACAAACACCATTCACCATATTAGGAGAAAACATGTTCAGAAATAAAATGGAATGAAACTGCAAATTGCCATTTGTATTTATTTATAAATAACAATTACACAATCATATACAACAACAATATCACAAGTCTACAACATGTATTCGTCAAAGCAGGTGCTCATAGAATGCGTCACACAATCATACTATGCCAATGATGATCATATGCTATTATGCTATTCAAAAATTGTAAAGGTCTATTCATACTACTTCTAGATAAGGAGGCAATTTCCAACTTCCGCAACTTCTTCATACCTCTCTTTAATTACCCTTACATGACAATTCATATTGCATGACATTATTTTCATTCACACACTAATAATGTCCGTCATTTAACAAATGACAACATTTTGACAAACACTTAGTGTGCAAACTATATAAAAGGACAAAAATTATGTGCAATCAAAATTGTGTGCATACTCGTCTTCGTATTCGTTCATGCTTGAGGTAGTGCTACACTAGAACTGTCTGCTACATCTTCCCTCCCCTTTACACCAATGTTGTTAGGCAATGCTCCTACCTCGATTCACTTCGTGAGGTACTCTATTGCAATGACAATGTACCTGCGTTTTCTTCGCTTGATACTCTTCAAGGGTCCAACAAAGTCTATTCCCCACCTCTCGAATATTTCTTGTGGTTGTGACAAATACAAGGGCATAAAATCTTGTCACAATGGATTCCTTGTCATAAACTCCTTCACGTCACAATACAAGGCTTGCCTCCATTTCTAGCCAAGAGGACTTTGCTTGTCATTGCATTCAGTCTCACATGTCCTGCCAATCACTTGTGTGCTTCTGGCAGTATACTATGCACTTCTGTTCAATTACAAACTTGCATAGTATCACGTCGGGCCCCATCTTGTATAGAAGTCCCTTGATCGACTAGAATGGCCCTGATTTCAACACTATCCTCCAATGCTCTACTGTCAACAACTTTCTTGTTAAATCTCATGTGGAAAGTTAAGTTCTGTTGTGTTCAATTGCATAAAGGGGTTTTATAGCTCATGGTAGTAACAAGGTCACTTAACTAGTTTAAGCACAATTGTATAAGAGCTCCTAATGGCTTTATATGAATGGGGTTGAACTATTTATGTGTCTGAGGTGTGCTAACTGGTGTTTAAGCACATTTGTTTTAGAGTTTCTAATTCCTTTATGTGTATGAGGTTGAGCTAGGTGTGTTAAAAAATATAGCAAAATTATGTGCAAGCAAAAAAACACAATAACACAAGAAAAAACAGTAACACAGATTTTACGTGGAAAACCTGCAATGTGCAGGAAAAACCACGGGGCAATGGCAGCTTGATCTTTTATTGATTTCGGAAGAATTACATTCAATCATAATTTACATGCAAGGGGTCATTCCCCTTTTATAGAAAAAACAAAAAACTGTTCGTTTTCTCTTCCAAAGGAAGAGTCCAAAAACTGTTTGTTTCCTCTTCCAAAGGAAGAGTCCAAAAGACTGTTTGTTTCCTCTCCCAAAGGAAGACTACAGAATACTGTTTGTTTCCTCTTTATAAGTTGCACCACCATGCACCTCTCTGCTGAAGAACATTGGAGATCCGGATATTGACTTCACCTCCTAACATTCTCCCACTTGAAGTCGATATACGGGAATTCTTTGCCTATGTTTTTCCATCCAAGTTCCAATTGCCCAATGCTGCCCTTATCACATTTTCAGCAAGCCCGGAGAAGTTCTGCACCACTCAAACTTCTCTGTCTTGACCGACTTAGTAATCATATCTGCAGGATTCACTTCAGTGTCGATTTTCTGCAACAGGATCCTACCTTCTTCCACCATATTTCTTATAAAGTGGTACTTGACATCAATGTGTTTCGTGCGATCATAGAATGTTGGGTTCTTCACTAGTTGAATAGCACTTTGGCTATCACAATGCAACGTAATTTTCCCCTGCATTATCTTGAAGTCACCCAATAGTCGCTCTAGCCAAATTGAGTCGCTGCAACGTATTCTGCTTCAATGGTTGATAAAGCCACCACAGACTACAACTTAGAAGCCCAACTCACAACTCCACCAGTAAGAGTGAAAGTATATCCTGTAGTGGACTTTCTCCCATCTCTATCTCCACCATAATTAGAATCCACAAAACCTTTAACTTGCAAACTATCCGATCCATAGTAAATAGCAGCATCTGAAGTGCCTCTTAAATATCTAAATATCCACTTCACAGCATTCCAATGCTCCTTACCAGGATTTGCCATGTACCGGCTAACTACTCCCACTGCTTGGGCAATATCCGGTCTAGTGCTCACCATGGCATACATGAGGCTTCCTACTGCTGATGAATATGGTACACGAGACATGCTTGTCTTCTCTGCTTCTGTTCTAGGACACTGGTTGGAAGACAATTTTAAGTGTGAAAGAAGTGGGGTACTAATCGGTTTTGCATTCTGCATATTGAAGCGCTGCAAAATCTTTTCTATATATGACTTTTGACTTAACCAGATCTTTCTTCTTTTTCTGTCCTTGTGTATCTTCATCCCTAAAATTTGGTTTGCTGCTCCTAAATCCTTCATTTCAAATGTCCTAGCCAATCGAGCCTTAAGATCAATGATTTTCTTCATGCTGGGACCTGCAACCAGCATATCATCAACATACAACAACAAAATAATAAAACTGCCATCATCAAATTTCTTATAGTATCCACAATGGTCAGCTTCACTCCTGTTGAAACTTTGGCTCTTCATGAAGGTGTCAAATTTCCTGTACCACATCCTTGGCGCCTGTTTCAACCCATACAAAGATTTCTTTAGTCTGCAAACCAGATGCTCTTTGCCTCTTTCCTCATAGCCCTCAGGCTGATCCATATAAATCTCCTCCTCGAGATCACCATGCAAGAAAGCAGTCTTTACATCAAGCTGCTCCAGTTCTAAATCCTGTGCAGCTACAAGTGCAAGTAGAACTCTAATAGTAGTCATCTTCACAACTGGAGAGAAAATTTCATTAAAGTCAATACTTGACTTCTGCACATAGCCTTTTGCCACCAAACGAGCTTTATAGCGTTCCAACAGCCCATCGCTGTTCTTCTTCACTTTGTACACCCACTTGTTTCCAACAGTCTTTCTTCCAAGTGGGAGATCCGCAAGTTCCCACGTTTTATTCTTGCGAAGTCCCTCGATATCCTCCTCCATGGATTTCCTCCACTTTTTTGCATTCTCAGACTCTTTAGCTTCTTGAAATGAACTAGGCTCACCATCATCAGTTAACAAAGCAAAAGAGGACTGATAAACATGAGAATACCTTTCCGGACACTTTTGTGGACGTGTAGATCTTCTAACCCAATGATCTGTTGATTGTGGCTCTTGGTCTTGTGACTGTTGTGGCTGCTCTACTTGCTGTTCTACTTGCTGTTCTGCATGCTGGTCAAAAAATTCAGCATGTTGGTCAAAAAATTCAGCATGCTGATTTTCATTTTCATCTTCGTTCATGTCTACTTCAATTGGTACAACATTAGGTGTTTGTTGTACCTCCTTCCTTTGCATGGATTTTTCATCAAAAATAACATCTCGGCTAATAATTACCTTGTGGGCAGTAGGATCCCACAGTCTATACCCCTTTATTGCATCTCCATAGTCGAGAAAAACACATTTGCTTGACTTCGGGTCAAGTTTGGACCTTTTTTCTTTAGGCACATGGGCAAATGCATCACAACCAAAGGTATGCAAATGAGAGTAATCAAATGGCTTACCACACCAAACCTCCCCTGGAATTTGTCCATCCAACGCAACTGTAGGTGACCTGTTAATGAGGTAAACAGCTGTATTAACAGCCTTTGCCCAGAACCTTTTTATCCAACATGGATGCGCTGAGCATGCTTCTTGCACGTTCCATGATTGTGCGATTCATCCGCTCAACCACACCATTTTGTTGTGGAGTATATGGTACAGTCTTTTGGTGCTTAATTCCTTCCTGCGTACAAAATTTATCAAATTCCTTAGAGCAATATTCACCCCCATTATCTGACCTAAGACATAAAACAGGCTTGCCCAAACTTTTCTCTACTCGAGTTTTGAACTCTTTAAATTTCTGCAAAGCTTCCGACTTCTTCAGAAAATAAACCCACACTCTCCTAGAATAATCATCTATAAAAGTCAGAAAATAGATGGCACCATTTAAGGACTGAGTGGGGACTGGTCCAAATATATCAAAATGTATAAGTTGCAGAAAATCAGAATTCTTACCAAGGCTTGCAGTAAACCGAACCCTCTTTTGTTTACCAAAAATACAATGCTCACACAAGTCTAAATTGCAAGACTTAATCCCAGAAAGCATACCTCTGTCATGCAGAATTTTTAGACCTTTTTCACTCATATGGCCTAGGCGTTGATGCCATAGCATTACTGCATCTTGAACTGAAGTTGCTGCTGCTGCATGGTTTGTCACCATATCACTGCATAAACGATATAAGGTCCCATAAGATTCTCCCTTTGCTACTACAATAACACCTTTGGTAATTTGCAATAGTTGTTACCGAAAGTGACAGAATACCCTAGCTTATCCATCATCTTGATTGAGAGCAAATTCTTCCGCAAATCTGGCACATGTCGCACATCACATAACATCCTTTATCTACCATCGTACAGCCTGATCCTTATGTCCCCTCTTCCCAAAATTTCTAAAGGGTGATCATCACCCAAGTAGACCTTCCCACCACTATATGGCTGATATTTTTCAAACCAGTCTCTGTGAGGAGACATGTGGAAAGATGCACCCGAGTCCAAAACCCAAGTATATAAAACAGATTTGTTGTTGTTGATACAGAAGGCCTCACATGTTGCCGTCTCTCCGTAATTTATCTGTACTAGCTTCAGGTGAAGGCTGAAATTAGTTTTCACCATTTTTTCCCTTTTTTAACCGCCAACAGTCCTTCTTTGAGTGCCCTGGCTTCTCGCAATGCCAACACTCCCCTTTCAACTTGCGTCTTTTAGACTTAGATCTGTATTGTGATCTACTTTGTTGACTCTTCTCGAAAGATCGACCTCTCACAGCTAGGGCTTTATTGGTTGAGGGTTCCAAAGACGTTTTCCGCCTCAACTCTTCTGCCAACAAAGCGGCTACCACATCATCAAAAGTTAGAGCTCTTGATGATGAATTGCTAATGGTCATCACCAAATGATCCCAAGTCTCCGGGAGGGAACAAAGTAGGGTGATAGCTTTGTCCTCATCCTCCATCTTCACATTAATTGAAACCAGTTTACTGATAAGGGTATTAAACTCATTCAAGTGATCTGCCACAGATGAGCCCTCCTACATCTTTAGATTGTAAAGCTGTTTTTTCAGAAAAACCTTATTTGTTGCAGATTTCGTCTCATACAACTTCTCAAGCTTCTTCCAAAGGGCTTTCGCAGTTTTTTCTTCAACAACATTGAACAAGACGGAGTCCGCTAGGCATAGAAGGATTGTAGAAACCGCCTTCCTATCCAGCGTTGCCCACTCCTCATCTTTCATTCTGCTTGGTTTACTCGCGACCCCTTTCAAGGCTAGGGCTTGGTCATTTTGAACCAACAAATCCTCCACCTTCATCTTCCATAGGGCGAAGTTCCTGCCATCAAACTTTTCAATCTCAAACTTGGTTACACTTCCAGTCATTGTTGCATCTCCCACTCGCACAAAACCCTAGGCTCTGATACCAGAGGTTAGAAAATATAGCAAAATTATGTGCAAGCAGAAAAACACAATAACACAAGAAAAAACAGTAACACAGATTTTACGTGGAAAACCTGCAATGTGCAGGAAAAACCACGGGGCAATGGCAGCTTGATCTTTTATTGATTTCGGAAGAATTACATTCAATCATAATTTACATGCAAGGGGTCATTCCCCTTTTATAGAAAAAACAAAAACTGTTCGTTTCCTCTTCCAAAGGAAGAGTCCAAAAATTGTTTGTTTCCTCTTCCAAAGGAAGAGTCCAAAAAACTGTTCGTTTCCTCTTCCAAAGGAAGAGTCCAAAAGACTGTTGGTTTCCTCTCCCAAAGGAAGACTACAGAATACTGTTTGTTTCCTCTTTATAAGCTGCACCACCATGCACCTCTCTGCTGAAGAACATTGGAGATCTGGATATTGACTTCACCTCCTAACAAGGTGTGCTTTCGTGGTTGTGTGCATTTGTGCATAACCTCATATTTAACCACATTAATTACTTAGTGATTACATTGTGCAATGTGCGTCGCTTCTATGTATGCCTACTCCTTGGAAAACCAATGTTCCACGGGGATGTGTCCTCCACCCCTGGGAACATTTCCTCGTCCCCCTTTCATCCCCAATACAGGGGGATGTCAAAGGGGACATTTCCTCGTCGTCCCCTTTTTAGGAGAGACAGGTAGGGCGTCCCTGGGATGCTGCCAGGCCAAGGGGGATCACCTCTGGTACCCCTATTGTGAGGGGATGCCATGGGGGACGGCTAGCTTACTATATTTGTTAAACTTTGAAGCAGATAAACAAATTGATTCTCTATCTCTTACCTCTTTGAAAGTCTTTCTGTGATTTGTGTTGATCCACAGGTTGCTGCTTGTATGCCTGGTCTACTATCCAAATGAAGGTGAAGACAATCCCAAACGAAGGCGAAGCCAATCTCTGCAAGAAATACCAGAATCCATGGCAGAGAACCTTCGCTTGGCATATGCATGACCCGATAGCATACAAGGCCTAGAATTGCAGCAGAGTATATGCAGGCATAAGCTCTGTTGAACTTTGCAAGGGGTTTTTCTACTGTAGTGTAAAGAGGGAAATCTCTGGACTCCATCTTTATCTTTATCTTATTGTGGATGGAGTATAGTGCCTCAAAGACATGTATTAATAGGGCATTGGCTGGCGAAACTACAAAGAAAACTTAGTGGAGCTCACTAACGTGTCCAAAATCAGAAAGTTACTTTGGTTTGAATCGTTGTTGGGTGTTTGCAAACAAAACAATGTAAAAATTGGAAACAATGCGTACAATAGACTGACATAGCACAAATGCCAACTAAAACTTTTAAGAATATTTTAAGGAATAATGGGCTGTCATCCTGAGGCGACGATTATTTGAAGAGGAAAATTCTAAGATATTTTTCCATATTGGGAGATAAGCAGGCTGTGGTACGTGTAACTTGACCTTTTGAAGTTTGATATTGTTTTATTTGAATATGATTAAAAATCCTATGATGAACGCCTAACATTTGATGGTCTTGTCGGTTAGTCACAAATACAGTTGTCAAGGTGACTATCGAAATAAATAAAAATATTTGCTTGAGTACGACACTTGCATCTTCTTCTTTATAATTCCTCATGGGAAAATAGGGGGATGTATTATTACCTGTAAATGTTAGTGAAACAGTTGAAAATCCCCCCAAATTCACGATAACTTTTACAATGATTTAAAATTTAGTCTAGAAAGTGATAGGTAGTTTGGTTTAATTCTTTGAAGGTCGGGATCTTATTGAATTTGTCTTTATTCAACGAACTAAATATTATAGAGGTACTTTATGCAATCAAAAAAATTTGACTTATACTGGTTTCAATTTTTGTTTTTTTTTACTTTAATTTGTTTATGATTTTTATTTTTTAAATATATGCATAAGGTTTTGAGTTCAATGTTATGAATTACGTCTTTTTAAGAATTAAAAACTCATCTATAGTTTTGATTTAATGTTGGTTTTATGTGATCTTCTATTATTTGTATTTTGGATAAACTTAGTATAATTTATGTACATAAAGTATTAAAGACCTAAGAAGATGAATAAGTGGAGTTCCATTGGAGGTTCTTCACTTGATGATGAGGGCAGCTCATTAGATACAGATACTGATAGCCCAGCAGAAGGCACACTAGTAGTGGAGTTCCATTGGAGGCTCTTCACTTGGATGATGAGGGCAGCTCATCAGATACAGATACTGATAGCCCAGCAGAAGGCACACTACCGCATGAAAATTTCTAAATTTTTTAATACTATTATACTTGTCGTCCCCCAGCCGTTTCCAAAAATTGGCTTGCCGTCCCCTGCCGTCCCCAAAACCCGTTTCCCCATCCCCTATCCCCCTGTCCCCGATACTTCTGTAACATTGGGAAAAACAATTCATTTTGTTTATTGTACATATACTGTCTGTGTATGTAAGGCATAGTTTATGCATCTGGGTTGTGTGGGGACTGTTTGGAAATCGCAAGGACACCATTTGGTCTTAATGAATAAGAGTGGCAATCATTGTAAAACTCAAGTTGAGGGAGAATCCAGAACTATGTCTTAGCTCTATCATCGGTTGTGATGCTGAAGGCATAAAATGTATAAGAACTCAACAGACATTCTACCAGTGTTCTGATTATCTTTCAGATCTTGGCAGACAACATCATACAAATTGCTGACATTTTTATGAAGTATTCCACTAAATGGGACATTTTCTACCAAATGTCTGCTATTTAGAATTGTGTTCTATTTATGGAATGGGGCAATGTCGTATAGTTTTATTTCCAAGGAATTGCATTTTATATTAAAACAAAAGCATGAGAGTTAAATCAGTTAACTTTTTAAGGTCTGTGAGCATCCCACATATCAGACCACCCTGCACTTCCCGGATCCACTATGCGTGGGAGGAGGAACTTAAGTTGACATGAGTTACATGGGAAGCAGTAAGTTGAATGCTAGAAAGGTCATCTGAACCTTTTTCTCAAAAGGCAAAAAGGATACATCTTTCCGGGAACATGTAGTTCTGGCTTTAATATGGAGAGCCAGGTTGCTTTCAATGGTATTTAACTCTTCTATATGAAATGGGGAACTATCCTCACTGTAGGTTGCCTTGTGTCTTGTTTTCAAAGGAGATCAATAGCAGACGATCTTTCTGTGTGCTATAATTCTTTACACGTATCTTTGATCATCCAGGTGTCCTCTCAAAGAAAACCCTGCTAGGAGAGAGGAGCGGTGAATAAGTACATGAATTCTGCCTGCAAGCAGGTCCAATGGATTTTGACAAGTGGACGCTTGCAGTATACCTTTCCTATTTGTTGCTTTCTTCCATATCAAACATATAAAGAGTCAGCTGTCCCGGCCTTAGTCTTGTTTTAACCACCTGACCTACATGACGAACCAACCACCCCAAAATTTTGAGTTAAAAAAAAAAACTTGACTCCTACAGAGTCTAATGTTTCTTTTCCCATTTTTCTTTTGGTTCATGATCTCCTCCTCTTTTGTAAATGATGCAGTGGAGTGGAATGCATTCTATTCTGACTTAAGCACCACCACAAAATCCTAATTTCTTTAGTGTGTTAGCAACTTTATTTGACCTAAGTGAGCATCCACTGAAATTTGAGGAAGAACATAAATTATAGAGTGAAAGGAATTATTTATTTCTTTTTCTTTTTCTACTGATATTTAATGGATTTCCAATGATTGTGTTTTGGAAATTTTAATTGGTGGCTGTGATGCGAAAGAAATGTTTACATTATTTCCCAACACTAGTAATGTTGAACTTTGAAGCACCGTTTAATATTTTGAGACTTTGCTAAAGAATATGCAAGTGGAACTGTCTTGCATTAGATTCTTATAATGCGATTGCTCTTGACTCATGCTTTCTTTTGTTTTGCAGTAGAGGATTTTCTAGTTTATGATCTTTATACACTGGCAGCTATTGCAGAGCATCAGAGCGGCTCAGAAGCCTTGAAGCAGGTTGGTATCAGGGGAATTGATGCTTTTGTAACTGATATTGCTGCTTTGAGCTTAAGGAGAGTGTGCATATCCTCTCAACTACTGTTAATATCTGAAAAATTATGAACTGAAAGTGGGGCAGTAACGTACACTAGGCAGTGCATTGGTCAAACAATTCAAATAAATAATATGGTATGCCTGTGGTGCATTTATTAAAATCTGGGGAAATGAGTAACTCTGGGACATTTGGTTGGTTGCTAGTTAATTACTGTAACTTGTTCTTGAACAATGGTGTGATTTGATAGATGACAGTTGAAACACATATCTAAACAAGTTACCTTTTACTAGTATTCTAACTGCCAATAATGATGGGCTTTAAGGGTATTGCAGAAATTTTGTCTTTTATTGATAATCAGCATTGTCAATGGTTGAGTGGGGCACAGTTGCTTGACAGCTTGCAGCGAACTAAACATATCCTACCCACTGGTTGTGAAGGGTATCCCTCTTTATGGCTTTCTTTTTATCCTACTGTTTCAATAATAATTTGATCTTTGAAATTTTCATGCCTGAATGAAGATTGTCTTTTCCATTTCTCTCCCTGCTTTGTTTAAGTGCTTCGCATCTTCTCTGACTTGAATAAAGGGAGTTTTCACTTCTGTTTTGATACATTGGATGGCTAGGGTGGATTCACTTCTTGGAGGTGGTTTACTTGAAGGCACTGTCACAGAGCTGGTGGGCCCTTCAGCATCTGGTAAAACCCAAGTGCGGTGTTGCACCTTTCAATGTCCTCTGTCTAATATTGTTTTCAGTAGATCATAATGACATTTACATGCACTTCCTTTTGGATTTAACACTTCTGTGTGTAGATCAAAATTTGGCGTAATATATGTTGTCTGTTTGCAATGCTGTAGTCGTCTCGGGATTATCTGTGAAAGATATTTTGTTTTCATATTTGTTTTTTTCGTGTCTGGTAGCCTTACATAAGATTATTTTTGAGCCAATTTAGAACTTAAAAATTGCGTTGCTGGTTGAAGGTGTAAAATATTGATTAATAGTATTATTTCTAAAATTTAATACTTCCTATGCATTGGGTGCAGACGTGCTTGCATGCCGCTTCACATGTTGCATATCATTCTCAATCAGCAGTGATGTTCTTGGACACTTGTAACTCATTCTCCTCTAAACGCATTGCAGATGTCCTTGCTGTTCTTTTCAAATCTTCCATTAAGACCAAGGTTAAATTTGGTTTTCTTTTGTTTTGTCTTGACTTTAAGTTGACATGCTAAACAAAGAAGCATAACAGTACCTATAAAATTATACAATGCATATTTGAGTCCTTCACTTCGTGTATTTCTTCTTTGACAGTTTCCTTTGTCATCACCAATTCTTATCATTCTATGAGAAATTAAAGTCCAATTTGAGATTAAGCTTTATGGTTCAATATTTGTGTTTAAGAACATTTCTCGATGCTCCTCTCCAAGTACTCGGATCTGTCTGGGCTCTTGCATTATTGGTTATTTGCATTTTAGTTGTAGCTTGTGTTTTTGTGGTATGCAGGATCAACAAGGAAACTTTGAAAGAGTAATGAAAGAAATATTCCATTACAGCGTGTTTGACATCTACTCAATGTTAGACTTACTACACCAGCTTGAATCAAGCATGAAAAATCAGGTCTCAGATTAGCTTATATTCATTCAATTATTTTCGTTCTGGAGTGCTTAAGTTTGTGGATATTGGTTTTTAATCGGAGTGGTAATTAAAGAGGATGCACTTGTCAATTTCAGGAAAAAAATAGAAATCCAAGGGTGCGCTTACTCATTGTTGACTCAATATCATCTGTTATAACCCCCATTCTCAGTGGAAGCAGTTTGCTAGGTATATCACTGAATTGTCTTCATAGAAGTAATAATATTCCAAGCATCCGAGCTTATTTTTGAGATTGAACTTCTGCAGGTTTAATTGCTTACTGGAATCATCACTGGTTATAAAATTTCATTTTGTTGTATGGAAGGAAACATTTTGGAGTAGAGTATCTGTTGTCTTGTAGTGTAATCCAACAAACCATCTTGAACGGTGATATCTAGAACAAGCAATCTACATAATTATCTACAAGGACCATTTGTAATCAATGGGGATGCAATTAAATGCATAGTCAGAATCATAGTTGGAAAACTTGCAACTTGCAATAAACTTGGCACCCCAATTTTGGAGAGTTAATTGTCTACTTGGGAAAACTCAGGAAAAATTTGGCCAAAAAAAAGACCAAAGAAAAATTTTCAATTAAAAAAAAACCATTTTAAACAACAATTGGAGAGCCAGAAAGCTAATTTTATATTAGATATTGAACAATTACAATTCATGATCATCGCAAAATTTCAAAAATATAGATCAGTTTTTGAACTGTTTTTTGTTTTTCCCTCCTCCCCCTTGAATTAGATGGTTGGCCTTGGCTCTGAATGGGTGGGTTGAATTGGAGGCTTCTCAGGTACAGGATCATCATGGTATATGGCCTCCAATCCTCTCAAATGTTCTACTTCCATCTCAAGTACCTCAAAAAATGAACAAGCTTTCAATGAAATCTACTACCACTCTTAGCTTTTTATTCCCTTTCTTTGTCTTCGGTCATTTTTTTTTTAAATTTTCCCAAATTTAAATTTTAGTAGTATTATATTAGGAAGAGGTGACAAGTAGAATCTGTTTGGTATAATAATAAAAGAATGATGATCAACATTCAACATACTAGATTTTTAATCAAGTGCAGTTGCAAATATTTTGCCTATGTCATCAATTAATCTCTTTCCCCAAATGTATATGGAAAAATTAAGAGATCTCTATGTTTCTATTGCATTTAAGGACTTAAGCTTACCATAAATACCATGGTCAGTTTCTTGGAGATTTATGTGGATGTAGTTGAAATTTTGTAACTCCTCTAAATATAGAAAACATATTATTTTCAAAATTATTAATAATGAAACTTTATAAAAAATTGTTCCCAGTCGGAGAGAGGAACAAATGCAAAAATAAGATCAAATGGTCTTTTAAAAAATAATTTTTCTTGCCAGTTTTTGCTAACTATTTGAGGCTTGCCGAGTTTCCCGCAAGAAATATTGCCCAGAGTTGGCGATTTTCTCGGTGCAGGGGGGGGGGGGAATTGCTGCCCACAATTTCTCATGAGTTTCGCGGGAAACTGATGATTTTTTAACTATGGTCAGAATAGTAGTATTGGAAGGTCTGAGGCCATTTTGCCACCTCGATCCAAGTCTATGAGAAGCAGTAATGCGCTTCTAGAATTTACAGGGCAGATTAATATGTCGTGCAACTGGTCCTCATGCTTGGAGGCTTGAAACAACTCCTCAAGAGTACTGTGTAATTGCAATTCTGTGATATGATTGAGTTCTTTGTTTGTGATTGTAAAATCTGATACCGTTCGTACTGGATAGTGGATATTTGATTCCTTTAAGTGTCGGTTTCTTGGAGTAACTCGGGAAAAACTCGGCCAAAAAAATAAACCGAAGAAATTTTTTCAATTAAAAGAAGCCATTTTAAACAACAATTGGAGAGCCAGAAAGTTAATTTTATATTAGATATTGAACAATTACAATTCATGATCATCAAATCCAACCAACTACATCATAGTAGCATACAAATGCAAAATTAAAAAAATATAAATTGAACTGTTTTTTGTTTTCCCTCTTCCTCCTTGAACTAGATGGTTGGCCTTGGTTCTAAACAGGTGGTCGAATTGGAGGCTTCTTCGGTATAGGATCATCATGGTATATCTTCTCCAATCCTCTCAAATGTTCTGCTTCAACATCAAGTGCCTCTAAAAATGAATAAGCTTTCAATGAAACCTATTACCACTCCTAGCTTTTTATTCCCTTTCTTTGTCCTTGCTTTTTATTCCCTTTCTTTGTCCTTGTTCATTTTATTTAAAATTTTCCTAAATTTAAAATTTAGTAGTATTATATTAGGAAGAGATGACAAGTAGAATCTGTTTGGTATTATAATAAAAGAATGGTGATCAACATCAACATACTAGATTTTTAATCAAATGCAGTTACAAATATTTTGCCTATTTCATCAATTAATCTCTTTCGCCAAAGGTACATGGAACTATTAAGAGATCTCTATATTTCTATTGCATTTAAGAACTTAAGCTTACCATAAATAACATTGTCAGTTTCTTGGAGTGTTGAAATTTTGAAACTCCTTTAAATATAGAGAACACATTATTTTCAAAATTAGTATCAATGAAACTCTATAAAAAAATGTTCCCAATAGGAGAGAAGAAAAAATGCAAAAATAAGTCCAAATGGCTTTTTAATTAATAATGTTCCTGCCATTTTTTGCTAACGTCTGAGGCTTGCCGAGTTTCCTGTGAGAAAATGGCGAGAAACATTGCTGCAAGTAGACAATTTTCTTGGAGCCGAAAAAGGAAAAAAAAAAAACTCGCTGCCCACAATTTCTTGCAAGTTTCGTGGGAAACCGACGATTTTTCTAACTATGGTCAAAATAGCAGTATTGGGAGGTTTGAGGCCATTTTTCCACCTTGATCTGTCTGAGAAGCTATAATGTGCTTCTAGAAT
Organism: Wollemia nobilis; assembly: GCA_028583015.1. Taxonomy (NCBI): domain Eukaryota; kingdom Viridiplantae; phylum Streptophyta; class Pinopsida; order Araucariales; family Araucariaceae; genus Wollemia; species Wollemia nobilis. Next base: position 3,856,452 of record JAQPPZ010001056.1, on the reverse strand, counting down.
GTACAGGGCAGATTAGTATGTTGTGCAACTGGTCCTCATGCTAGGAGGCTTGAAACAACTCCTCAAGAGTACCGTGTAATTGCAATTCTGTGATATGATTGAGTTCTTTGTTTGTGATTGTAAAATCTGATACCATTTGTACTAGATAGTGGATATGTGATTCCTTAACTCTCATTTTCTTGGAGTAACTTGGGAAAACTCAGGAAAATCTTGGCCAAAAAAAAAACCAAAGAAATTTTTTCAATTAAAAAAAAAACATTTTAAACAACAATTGGAGAGCCAGAAAGCTAATTTTATATTAGATATTCATAAAAAAGAGGACAATTACAATTCATGATCATCAAATCCAACCAAATACATCATAGTATCATACAAATGCAAAATTTCAAAAATATAAAGCAGTTTTTAAACTGTTTTTTGTTTTTCCCTCCTCCCCCTTGAACTAGATGGTTGGCCTTGGCTCTGAACAGGTGGTCAAATTGGAGGCTTCTCAGGTACAGGATCATCATGGTATATCTCCTCCAATCCTCTCAAATGTTCTGCTTCCTCCTCAAGTGCCTCGAAAAATGAACAAGCTTTCAATGAAACCTACTACCACTCTTAGCTTCGTATTCCCTTTCTTTGTCCTCGTTCATTTTCTTTAAATTTTCCCAAATTTAAATTCTAGTAGTATTATATTAGGAAGAGGTGACAAGTAGAATCTGTTTGGTATAATAATAAAAGAATGGCGATCAACATTCAACATACTAGATTTTTAATCAAATGCAGTTACAAATATTTTGCCTATTTCATCAATTAGTCTCTTTCCCCAAGGGTACATGGAACTATTAAGAGATCTCTATATTTCTATTGCATTTAAGAACTTAAGCTTACCATAAATACCATGGTCACTTTCTTGGAGATTTATGTGGATGTAGTTGAAATTTTGAAACTCCTCTAAATATAGAAAACACATTATTTTCAAAATTATTAATAATGAAACTCTATAAAAAATTGTTCACAGTTGAAGAGAAGAAAAAATGCAAAAATAAGGCCAAATGGCCTTTTAAAAAATTATTTTTCCTGCCATTTTTTGCTAACTGTCCGAGGCTTGCCGAGTTTCCCGTGAGAAAATGGCGAGAAATCGTGAGAAATATCACTGTGAGTTGGCGATTTTCTCTGTGTCGAGAAAAAAAAAAAAAATCTTGCTGCCCACAATTTCTCATGAGTTTTGTGGGAAACTGGCGATTTTTCTAACTATGGTCAGAATAGTAGCATTGAGAGGTATGAGGCCATTTTTCTACCTTGTTCTAAGTCTGTGAGAAGCAGTAGTGTGCTTCTAGAATGTACAGGGCAGATTAATATGTTGTGCAACTGGTCCTCATGCTTGGAGGCTTGAAACAACTCCTCAAGAGTACTGTGTAATTGAAATTCTGTGATATGATTGAGTTCTTTGTTGGTGATGTAAAATCTGATACCATTTGTACTGGATAGTGGATATGTGATTCCTTTAACTGTTGGTTTCTTGGAGAATCAGTATCTGTTTTAGATTTTGACCTTAAATCCTGTGTACCTGTAAAGACTATTGAATAGACACCACACATGTGTAATGTTTCTGGTATGTTTCTATGATTATAACATGCAAGTTACTAAAGCATGTAAGCCATTAGACGAATTAAAACACTTACATGTAAATTACTGAAGTATGTAAGCTGTTAGATGAATTGTAGCATATCTATCTATCTATCTATCTATCTATATATTGGTAATGATTGAAACGGAGTCCACCCGTATTACATCATTACTACATAGTGGTAGTACAACAGCTTGGCAATTATGCATGTATCACTTGGCAAGATTAAAACCTAGGTCTTCTCCTTGAAACTTGAGGAATATAACCGGTTCAGCTAATGCCATGTGATTGAAATGTTAAGGTTCACCAATTGGATTTGAACTTTGGTCTATGGTATGAAATTATCTCTCCTGACCAATTACTTTAAACCCTATGGGCTAATTGTAGCATATTTACACAATATTTTTTCCCGGCCTCATAAATTGACATACAATGAATATTGAAAATATGTGGATGTACAAGCTAGTTGGAGACAATTAAAATTTACATAGGTGACAATATTCTATACAAAACAGCTAGTATGAATCCATGGCACATAATTTCCATTAGAACCTGGGAAGATGGGTTGGGTTACAAGGAGGGTATATAATTAGTTATGAGGAAGAAATTTTAGGCTGGATGATGGATTAATGTGAGTCTGTCTTAAGATTTGTTTGATTGAATTAAGTTGGTAGCTTTGGTGCTTTAGAAATATTTTATTTTGTTTCATTATTGTGAATTCTCTTTGGTTTTTACAAGTTCTTGAAACTCCATGATATTGGACCAATTGTAGTTCTGAGTTCCTACTTATTCAAAGTTGTGTGGCTGTAAAGCTATTATATTAGTAGACTGTAGATTTTTGGTGATAAATATTAAATGGGCTACAACATGTGGGCTTAGAATTCAGATTTCATGAAGTAACTGTTTGTTCAATTCTCAATATCTAATATGTCTATATCATAGTGTCAAGAGTCAGGCCTAGCAAGCCTGTTTTTCATGTCTCGGACTTCAACTCGAGGAGGAACTTGGAGAAAAACTCAAGGAAAAACTTTGTAAATAAGAAAATATAATAAACTCGATTACTACCTTGGGTTCCCTTCATTTAAGAGACTTGGAAAACCAAGGAACTGAGCAATTGAAGCCTCCAAGAAGCCAGTTTTGCGAAGTCAAGCCCAGAGATGCGATCTGCTCCAGAGGTGCTTTTGGCTCAACAAGAGTGAATTGCTCCACTTTCAAGAGCGATATCACTTATTGACAGGCAAGGCGTGAAAAGTGTGAATGAATGCCAAGGAGGATATTTTGGAAAGTGACGTTTTTTTTGGTAGTGGAACCATAACTCATGTTAGAAGGCTTCTAAGCCATTTAGAGTGTAATTAGAGGCATGTAACATTTGGAGGTGCATCATTTCGCTAATGATGGCCCCAAATTATTGTCCTCCACAAATTTCACAAAAGTGGAGATTCCAACATTTCTCTTTCTTATGTCCATATCTACCACAATGGTTACACCTGTTTCCTGTTACAAAATTTCTTTTACCATTCTCTGATTCATTATTACCTGTTTGTCCTTCATTGTTACTGGTTTTATCAATCCTTGTCACAAATTTAATGTCATTGTTTCTTGTCACAAATTTAGTCCCTGATTCATTACTGCTTGCCTTTCTTGTATATCCAAGACCTTCACATTTTTTCATCCCTTGTCCATGTTTTCCTAAACCTGTGTCTTTCTATCCCTTGTCCATGTTTTCCTAAACTTTGAGCATCACTATCCCTGACATCATTTGAATCCCTGTCATTGTCACTATCAATTTTGACAACATAAGTTTTTTTGAACAATCATGAACTATATTCAAATCACTTGTGCTGCACTCTATACCTTTTCTTTTTGTGTCACAACATGCATCTACTGTCATAGGTTCCAAGTCATTATTGGATTCCTCAACTTGCTGTTGTGTTTCTAGGAGTTCTAGAGCCATACACATTTTTCTTATATTATTTGTAGATATCATTGCACCTTCTTTGAAATTAGCTTTCTTTAGGATCGATTGCAAACAAGATCTTAGTTTTATGAATTCTTCATTACTTGATAACATACAAATTTGATTTTCCATAAGAGTCCTACGTGTATATTCTGATTTTGTTTGTGCAATAAACCCTTGCTGATTATTCTGATTTCTTTGATTCCTTTCAGAAGATTCTTGGTCTTGATTCTTCCTATTCAATGCATTATACTTACAAAATTTTGTACTATGTCCTCCTTTTTCACAAATATGACAATATTGCTTTCGTTTTTTATTTTGTGATGAAGATGAAGTGAAAGAACCTTTTGCTGATGTAAGGGCATTGTTAGATGACTCATCTCTTAACTGATTTTCAAGTTCATATTGTTGAAGAATATTTACTAATTCCTCAAATGACACCTTTCTGTTTGACACTTGAAGAGATGTGACTAATACTTTAATGATTCAGGAAGTGCTCTAAGTACAATTGAAACCAAAAATCTATCTTCAACCTTTTTTCTCATGGTGTGTAATTTTGGTTTTAATTCTGATACAAGTCAAAGAAAATGTTCAATGTTTTCTCCATCATGAACTTTTAGTGAATACAATTGTGATTGTAGGTGTAAAATGGTTGCCTCATGCAATTTTTCCCATATCTTACACAATTTTTCCATGCAATTTTAAATTTTTTGCTTCACTTATGTGTGCTTGGATTTCATCAGATATGCCAAACATAATTAATATAAGAGCTTTAGCATCATCATATTTGAAGTTTTGGATTCCAATTTTATCTCTTGGAATGTTACTTTTTCATTTACCACATCCCACAGTTTCTCAATAATGAGAATTAATCTCATATTATTTTTCCATGGAATAAAATTGGGTCCTTCCAATAATTGAAATTCAAAAAAGAAATTATTTGTACTTGCCATTTTAATAATTTTCTTTGTTGTCGAATCCCTTATTACTCCCAAATAATTTTCCTTCTTTCAATATCAATCAATTAATTAAATTCAAATTTCAATTCACCATTCATTTCATTCCATCCTCGTTTCATTCAATTCACATTGACAATTTCACCTTTAAATTTTTGTTTAATCCACACTCCAATTAATTCATCTTCAATTCAAAATTCAAATGTTTTGTTTTTTTATGTTTTCTATTCATTAATTCATTCCTTCCAATTAATTCTTTAATAAAAAACCAAATGATTTATTTCCCTTATGTCTCCAAATTAATAATCAAATTCCAAATTTAGCATCAAACCTTATAACTCCAAATTTAATAAATCATGCATGCCTGAAATAAATCAAATACACGCTTAGTCCCAAAATATGTGGCTAAGGTTTAGCTTATACTTATTGCACTCACCTTTTCTCTTGCTCACATGTGGCAACTAACTTGGGCGGTGTTTCACTTCAACGTTTCTGCTATCATCTTCGGAATTACCTCTTCTGTAGGCATTGGCTAGTGAACGTTATGTCCTCCAAATTTGCTTCTCGCTTTTCTCTATGGCTTTGGTGTTCCTCTCTCGTTTAGGCGCTTACAATACAGGTGCTTGCAATCCTAGGCTTCTATCTTCACTATAATAAATTTCTCCTTTGATGTGCACCAATATATACCTCCTTTCAGCGTTCGATTTCCTCCAATGCTGCTATCTTCTCCACAATGTATTCCTCTCTTCCTCGAATCTCAATGCAAGCAATCTGTCTCATAATAGTTCGCGTTCTTACTGCTTCACAATCTTAATGTCTCCTTACAGACCACAATATTCACTCTTCATAGGTTCTATTCTTCACTGCACCAAAAAACAACTCCACGTTCCTCTTTCTTCCAGTAAATCGTCCACGTATTCTTCTCCAACATATTCTTTGCCTTCGTTTTGTTCTTCACGTTCTAATCGTCCAATCCTTCACAATCCAACAACTCCTTCAACAATTGTCCAACCACAATATCTTCACAATATTCTCCAACAATTGTCCAATCAATATCCTTCTTCAACAACTTCTCTTCTCTCTTTCTTCACCTTCAATCTTCTTACGTAGCAATCTCTTCAGCAATTTCTTTAACGATATCTCTACTCCTTCAAATTCTTCTCATACTCTTGCAAGATGGCACTTGAATCACAAAGACTCCGCCAAGATGGTTTTGATACCAATATATTCATAAATAACACAAGTATTGCTCAATAAGAAACTTCACTACTACATTCATAATATTCAAATGATTCAGAGATTACATAGCATGGAGCATTGTCTCCAATATATATTTTACAAATGACTCTTCAATAGTCTTAACTATTTTACTATAACTCTTCAATACTCTTAACTCTTCAATACTCTTAACTATGACTCTTCAATACTCTTAACTTTTCACATGCCTCATATGATTACATAACCTCTCACTTTACATCTTGACACATCTCATATGACTCTTCACTTCCATACTTGAGACCTATCACCTATGACTCTTTACTTGCATAATTTGACACAATTATAAAGAGACCAAATAATATAATACCTCGAGTGAGATGGTTACTTGACGACACAATTTATAATTGCTTTATATATATATATATATATATATAGAGAGAGAGAGAGAGAGAGAGAGAGAGAGAGTATCTTTCTTTTTTAGTGGGTGAATTTGTTGGCCTCCATTCCACAAGTTCTGCTTCTCTCTTAGTGTTGTTTCTCTTTTACATTGAAGGCATCATATGTTTTCATTGTTTGTCTAGCATTTATGTCTAGAGTCTGTTAGAAATGAATTAAAATAATTGTGGTCCAATTTATGTGTTATGCGTAAATCAGTCATCTTGAAAAGTATTGTGTTAAGTCTAGTTATATTGGTATTTTGTGGTCAAATTTCTTGAGTAAATTTATAGAAAACTTTTGGTTGAGTTTGGCCACATATGAGTATCTTGATATTGTATCAAGTGGTCAAGTCGAGTTAAGAGAGTATTGTGTCAGGTTTATATTGATCTTTTGTGGTCAAGTTCGGTCAAGCCTGTGTATCTTGACATTGTGTAGAGTGGTCATGTCAAGTTATTAGGTTAGTGAAGGGTGCTTTATCCAAGGGTAAATGTATTTGACTCAGACAATGCTTGTAATGCAACCAATGTCTTTGATCATCACTATGGAGGAGGCATATGGTTTGTTTTTTGCTTTTTAAGAGATCTTGTGGGAGGTTGGATAGATGTCCTTTGAAAATTTGGTATTGCAGGGTTGCTTAGATCATTTGATATTAGAGGTTCGTTGTCAAGCATGCCATTTCAAGGAACATTTAAATGAATGCTATGAAGGCGATACGTAAGACAATTCAGAACTAAAACTGCATCCACAAAATATACTTTTGGTTGATGGATCTTTATCATAAGATTGTTGTTTGACATTTCAAAATTTGATCGAGACTCTAGTTGGGCTTGCCAAATTGGGTGAAGCTTGTTACTTGGACAGTTTGGAGTTTGAAGTCTGGAGATTGGTCTAGTTTGTGAGTTCGGTCAAGATTTTGGTCAGCTTGGTGTTGCTTGGACAGTTCAAAGTCGCACATTAGAGTCACGGAATCTAGAGTTCGGTTTGGCTTTTGGGTTTATCAAGTTTCATGGTCGATTACAACTTGCTTCTCGTCACACTCTTGAAAACATTTCAGTGTTTTGTTTTGGGTTTAGGAGTTTCGTAGTTGAGTCTCTAGTCTCATTGTTGTGTTTGTTTAAGTGTGATAGTAACACCTCTATAATGGTAGTAAGACCTTATAAGGGCATGCTTGCGTATGTTAATGACTAACTTAGATATCAGTATAACAACATAATTGCATATCAGATTTGATTCTAAGTTAAACTATCTGTTGCGGGTTGGATGCGACCCTTATGCCTTCCCGGGCCTCGTGACCTTTGGAGGTTGCTGTCTTTGGTGCTTGGGCCTCCCTCTCAGCAGTTGCATCTGGTGTTGGCACCTCTTGTGGGGGTGCTAGTCCTGGGAAGTCTAGGAGAGCGTGGGACGCGACTCCCGCTGGACAACCTCTAGGGTTTTTTACCTAAGGATGGCTCCTTGCGTTTGGATGTGTTCTTTGGCACTCATCTTCGTCTGGTTCACTAAACTACTCCTAGCCTAGTTGCTTCAAGGGAAAAAGGGAAAGAGAAAGAAAGCATGAAACAAAGTGTAAAGTAAACTGTAGAAAACATAACCTATCTAGCCTATCTAAGGGTGGAGATCCGCCAAAGAAGAGAATACATTTTTCACCTTAGCCCAATGGTATGAATGAGCACATGAACCAAGCAAGATAGAGAGTTGAACAGAGATTTGCTCATACCGTTATGCAATATGTATAATCAAGAAGCACGGGGCCTTTACATGTAGTTGGCTCAAGGCTTGAGTCCAGACTGAGAAAGAGAGCAGAAAAGGGAGAAAGTAGATGCTTGACACAGTAACAAATCCAAACTCCCTTGTTCAGGTCCTAAGTCTGATATTTATATTGTTCTTACAAAATTTGGAATTTAAAATATCCCTCTTAAAAAGTGGAGGGAAAGAGAAAAACTAAGTACATTAATAAATAAGTTTCGCAAGAAAACTGTGCTGTAGAATATGGGGATTTGCTGGGTCTTATTATCCGCAAGCATAGTGCTGACAAAAATGTCCTTTAAAGACATACTCCAGTAGTTCTAAGCGTCGAAACCCCCCATTTGACAGGATGTATTCCCTTAAAGACATACTCCAGTAGTTCTAAGCATCAAAACCCCCCGTTTGACAGGATGTCTTCCCTTCTGGCCACCGGGTTATAGCATTGTATCGTCTCAGAATTCTTGCAAGGAGGTTTGGTTGGTCTGGTGAGGGTTGATTCTATGCGGCTTTCCTAACCAAACTGCGGCCATTTCATAAAAACAGACTGTAGTGGAAAATTCACTACAGTTATGGCGGCTCTCAAGGGGCTTTCAACTGGTCGGAAGTTGGAATCCAGACCTTGGTAGCCTTTCCATTGGGCGCAAAGTTACATTTGGAGTTTGTTGGCTGTAGTGACAACTTGCTGCCATTCATCATCTGAAGGTACTTTTGACCACAAGCAATGCCAATAGCTTTTTTGGATCTCTTGGAGTCCCTCGAAGATGGATGGCACGTGTTCTTGCTGGATCCGATGTAGAAGGGCCTCTAAGGTGATGACGAGTTTTACCTTTGTGTTTATCTTTTCTTCCATAGACAGATCCGGAAGGACATCACCCCCCTCCAATTGGTCTAGATGTTGCTTGTAATCGCCTTCCTGTAGGAAATTTCCATTCGGATTAAAAGGAGAGGGAAGCCTTGCAACAATGAGTGAAGTGATATGCCCCTTCTATTCTTCAGTTTTTTGGGCAGAGGTTTCAATTTGGTTGGCGCAGTTGCTAGTGGCTTGCTAGGAAGCTAGGATTGCCGTGACCCTTTGCAGAATAAGGCCTTTGTTTGCTATCCCCAACAGAGTCCATTGTCGTGGATCGGCTCGAGCAAGAATGTCCAAGAGGGATTGAGCTTCCTTGAATAGGGAACTGGAAGCTTCTTTAGCTGTTTGAAGTTTCTCCTTGGCCTCCGCACTTAGGGCGTAGATTGTTTTGATACAGTCGAAGACCGGGAAGAGTCCTTCTGCCTCTCGAGCGCCCTTCCAAAGGGCTTGAATAGTTTCAATGAGATGCGCCTGTGAGCGTGGTCTCTGCTCTAGTTCACTCACCCTTGCCTTCTTCTCTTTGAGTTTGGCCTCCTTCCTGTCAAGTTGGTCAAAGAGGCGGGATAGCACGACTTTGAGGGTTTTGGCCTCAAGTTGCACTTCCTTAGGTAGCCATTTTGTTTGATCCAATTCCTTCTCCCACCCAGCCAGTTGTTTCGTGGTATTCGTATATTTGCAAGTCATCATCTTGACTGAATTCTCTATGAATTTGGATGTTTCCTCTGGCAAGGCATCTTCAAAATCCAATCCAAAAGCAGATATCCAGTAATCTTCAGGGCGCATTTCTCCTAGGGTCTTCGAGACCAAGTGGTTGAAGCTAATTACACCTAGCCCTTTTCCTTGAGGGAGTAGAGAGGTCCTTCTTTGTTGGACGACCAGACGCTGGTTGCTTTCCTCTATGCCTTGGTCCTGCTCCGGTTGCCTTTGTTTCAAGTCTAGCTATTGGTCATAAATAAGTTCCACGATGGAGGAGATAGGCTTGGGATCAGGAGATTGTAGCAGGTCCACCGAAGGTAATGGTAATTGTTTAATAAATGTCTTAGGGGATTGAGGATCAACTAGGGACACGACAATTGAAAAGATTGTAACATTTGCCAATGGGGTGATTACCGTGGCCAGCTATGACATGGAGAGATTTGGTGGTTTGATAGGAGCAAGGGGAGCAAGGGAAAAGGCATGGGGGAGACCATTGGGGAGTTCTTCAACGACAGGGCTATTAAGTAGTAGTTGAGCGGGTGCTTCAGAAACTACATTTTGCTTTGGTGGGGGCGTTGATGGTCTAGATTATTCTTTGGAGGGTTACAGGGATTAGCTGGAGAGTCCTCTTCTAGTAATGGAAGTCCTTTGGCTTGACTCTTACCTCTTCTCTTTTTTCCTACCTTCTCTTCACTTGGTGTAGACCTCTGCCTTTTCTTAGATTTCTTATCCTTCTTTTCCATAGTAGCTTCACTTGGCAATGTCTTTGTAGAAGATGAAGTGGTTTTCTTTCCCTTTTCTACAATTGGAGGGTTTTTGACAATTACCTCTATTTTTGAGGAAATGTTTGCCCTTGAAGCACTACCTGGTAAGGTAACTTCTTGATTCTGCTCTGGTTGGTCTCAATTTTGCTTCGATTGGTCTCCTTGAGGAGCTTGTGGCATCTGTTCTAACTCTTATGAGCTGTCATCGCCAACTATTGCATTTGCTTCATTGTACAACTCACTAAACTTGTCATCCTTGGAATTCTCCTGCGGCATAGAGATTCCATCTCTCACTAGTTGTCGATGGATCCACCAATTCCGTATCTTGGCGTCATCATAGCCCCTTTGCTTCTATCTATCAACTTTGTTTCTTGATATCTTATTAGTAGAGTCCATTGTTCCCTTTGGTTATTTGGTTCGAGAACATCAAACCATGGTTTCGATTGCTTATCAAAAGTCAGGAAATATCCTTCCGTAGCGGTATATAATGGTTTTCTTCAAGGCTTTGGTTGAGCTTGAGCTTGGGCCTCCTTTGGGGTGTGAATTTCTTCGCATTCATAATATTGGACATCCATCCTTGGAAAAAGCCCTTTGGGTCATATGCTCATGGATTGTCAGGGATTTCCAGCTTGAGGCTCTTAAGCCTTTCTTCCAAAAAGGGAGTGGCCTTCCTCTTCAACTAGTTTTATACCCCCTAGCTGTACCAAAATCTTGTAATAATTGGCCTTACTTTGACTAGCTCCATATGCAGCATCCACCGTGTCAAGCTACCGAAACATTTCAAGGGCGAAGACCCTTTTCGGTACGAAACGTGGCAGTAGATACATCAACTTGAAGAAATCGTGGATGCGAATAATGGTGTTTTTCTTCAGGAAAAACTAGTCTCTTGCATAGTCTTGGCGTATTCGTCTAGCGCATTCTTTCAGGATACGATGTGGTCTCTCCCCTTTTAATGCCCCAAGGGTCGTTGCCAAAAATTTATCTGCGAACAAGCAATAAGGTTACCCTTGGAAAAGGGCTCCGCTTCGGAGTGACATTGGTTGCTTTCGACTGTCTTCTTCAGTCATCTTGAGCTCCAAGCCTCTAAAGGGTCTTGGGTTCTACGCCAGTGATAGGTGTACCAAATACGAAGGGTATCGGAAAGCCATCCTTCCATTGAAAGCCCCCAAACTTTCACGAATACGATTGGCTAGATAGTTGCTGAAATCGATGATTGCTTCGTAGTTGGATTGCACGTACCTCAGTGTGGAGACGACTCCTAGTTCTTCTATACCCACCCTTTTGTCTTCGTCTCTCTCGAAAATAAATGCAACCATACTCAAAGCATCTCTTACATTGTCTCTAAACCAATTGAGTGGCATGGGGAGATTTGGCATGGCACTCTACTTTTTTTATTCTGGGGAATTTCTATGTTTAGAGCCGCTAGCGGGTCAAGACATTTGTTATAAAACAAATTAGCACCAAAAGGATCAATTAATGGCCCTTGGGGGACTCTTAGCATGTCTCTTATGGCCTTTGATGAGATTATGATTTGAAAATGGTTGTTGCTTCCTCATACTATTCCTTGCTCCTAGTCGAATTTGTCGGCCCATGCTTCTACGAGCTCTGCACATTGTTGAACTTGCAATACCATATATTGGGCTAAATACGAAGTCCAAATTTTCGAGGAAAGGGTTTTAGGGGCTTTGACATCCAGCCATCTCTGAAAAGCACCTTCCCAGAGGGCTTTAGTATTTGTTGACATATGAGGGTCTTCCACCCTGTCCGCTTTATCCATTAGAATGACTGCTTGTTTGTGGGCTTCGGTGCTTTCGAATGCCCCCTTCTTGGGATTGGACTGAGTGGTGCAGGAAATGGTGACCACCTTAGCAAGCTCCATGGCATTTTGATGTCTCTCGACCCTGCTCCAAGGGAAAACCTTTTGCTCTTTTGTTACTTTAGACCTCGCCCCTCGCTTTGCACTTGGTGATGGGGGGAAAGAAAGTTTAGGGGTTTATATACGCAATCTTCACGGTTTACCTGTCTCATGCGTGGTTTTCTCCCTTCCTCTTCATTAGTTAGTTGGAGAGGTAACTGCTTTCCCTTCTCCCAGAGTCGCCTTGAAAATTGTTCCAACTTCCTACGATAGGCTAATTTGAAAATTTGTTGCCCAGGAGGCAGTTGGCTAGAGTGACGATGACTGCCACGTAGTCAATCACCGCCCTAGTCCTAATCGTTATAGTTTGGCCGAAAAGTTGGCATCCACCTTCCCTAATTAATATCTCAGTCTGGAGGGCGACATGGGATAAGTGTATGGTTCGACCATCAGAGGGTTTTGTAGCATGTCCTCCCTCTTTTTTTTTTCTAAAACTTTTTTAGATCACTCCCATTAACTAGAATTGAGAGCATCCGCCCATCCGGTTCGACGTGTTCTATTGTATTCTCACCTTTCAATCTGGTAATCATGTAGGGTCCACTACACATCGTGTCAAACTTGGTATGCTTTCGTGGTTTATTCCGATCTTCATCCCATTTAAGTACCAAATCTCAATTTTGAAACTGTTGCACGGTGGTCTTTTTGTCAAACCACCTTTTCATGTTTACTTGATGTTTGCTTAATTGAGCTCTAGCCTTTTTCCTTTGCTCTTCTAGCTGTAGCAATTCTCCTATCCTTAGAGATATAGCATCATACTCTTGGAGCTCAAGCTGGTGGAGTAACTATAGGGTCGATAGTTCGATGGAGACAGGCAATCAGGCCTATCGATTGTAGACCAAGGAGAAAGGGGAACAATCGATTCCCTTCTTTGGAGTTATCTTGTTCGCCCCTAGAGCTTGACAAATGTGTTGATGCCATGATCTCTGGTTATCAGTTCCTATTCTTCTCAAGATCCTAAAGATGTTTTTGTTTGACGATTTCGCTAGACCGTTGCCTCGCGATAGTAATTGGAGGAAGTCTTCATATAAATACCATATTTGAGAGTGAATTGGCTTACCTAAGCCCCAATGAATGCAAGGCACTGTCCATTATAATGGTGCGTAGTAGCTTTCCTGTAGTTACTAATGCAGGTCGTTGTCCATTATAATGGTATGACCTTTCCGGTAGCTTGTTTAAGCAAGATTGCTTCTATCCACCTGGTGAAGTAGTTGGTGATGGTGAGGATCCAACAATGTCCTTTGCCTGAAGGTGGGTTGATTGTCCCTATAAAATCTAAACCCCATTGCGAGAAAGGTTCATCAGTTGAAATGGGTTTGAGGAGTAATGCGGCATACTTGTTTCTTCCGGTGAAAAACCTACACTTATCTCATCCTTGCACCCATCGGTGTGCATTGTTAAACACGGTAGGCCAATAATATCCGACTCATTATTTTGATCGTTGTGGTGTGGGCTGAATAATGTCCGCCAAAAAAGCCTTCGTGGAATTCTTGTAGCAGAGGTAGTTTTCTCTGTCTCTACACATCTCAAGAGTGTCTCGTGAAAATTCCTCCAAAACAGAACCCCTGCGATGAGTACGTAATGGACATTCTGTAGCCGGTATACTCTCTTTTGTGAATGACTCAAACTCATTGGGTATTAGTTGCTCTGCATGTAATTTACCCGGTCTTGGACCCAATCCTCACCTCGCTCAAAAATGATCAAACATTCTTCCTCTTCTTTTTCTAGCTGTTTTTCTTCCAACGCTAACCTCTAACATAGTGCTCTTCTTTTAATCAACTTGGTGGCCTTGAATTCAATATCATATTCCAATATGCGAGTGATCCATCTGGCTCTTTTGTCGTTGATTTCTCCATTCATGATATAGTATTTGATACTAGAGTGGACAACGCTAGTGATAACCTTGTTGTCGGAGAGTATATGCCTGAAGTTCTTTAGGCTATGCATTAAATAGTACACTTGTTGGTCGATGAAGCCGTAATGCCCTTCATAATCCTTGAGGGTTTGGCTGAAGAAGTTGATGGGATGCTCTTCATTCTGATTATTCTTTTGGGTCAATACGCATGCGATGCTGGATTCGCCTCCATAAATGTAGAGGATGAATTCTTTGTTAAAATCCGGATTTTCTAATACTTGAGCATTTGCAATAGCCTACTTGATTTTCGTGAAAGACCGTTTCCTTCTTTGGTCCTTGTGAAAATTTGCCCTTCTTTCAACATTTTGGTGATGGGCCTAACAATGGAGGCACAATCAGGAATAAATCTTCAGACAAAGTTAATTTACCCAAGAAAAGATTGGAGACCTTTCTTATGTTGAGGTAGGGATAACCCCAAAATAACTTTTACCCTATCAGGGTCTATGGCTATCCCTTCCTTGGGCACCACATGCCCCAAGAGTTTTCCTTGCAAGGCAATACACATTTCTTGGGGTTAAGGCAGATACCGAACTCCTGATAGTGCTTGAATACTTTTTCCAGGTGTTCCAAATGATCTCCCTTCCTCTTAGAAAACACTGTGAGGTCATCTAGATAGACCAAAATGATTTTATTGTGAAGGTCATGAAAAACAACATCCATAGCCCCTCTAGAAGGTTGCCTCAATATTTGACAAGCCAAAAGACATTTGTTGGTAGGAAAAGGTGTCCCATTTGGTAGTGAATGCTGTCTTATGATAGTCTTCTTCTTTTACCCACACCTTATTGTAGCCAGAGTTCTATCCAAAAGCGAGAATCTCTTGGACCCTGCTATGATTTGAAGGATCTAGTCCATGGAAGGCAACAGGTAATAATCTTTAAGCGAAGCTTGGTTAAGGTCTTTGAAATCAACACATAACTAGATTTCTCCATTCTTCTTCTTGACCGAAACCAAATTGGACTCCCAGGTGGTATGCTTTAAGGGGTAGATAATCTTTGCTTCTAGGAGTTTGATGAGCTTTTGCTTCATGAGCGGTTCTATCTTGGGGTTTATTAGTCTTTGCTTTTATCTTACAGATTTGGAACATGGGTCGAGCTCTGTAGTGTGTTGGATAATGTCTTGATTACAACCCTTTAGGTCTTCATAACCTTAGGCTATTACTCCTACGTATCTTTGTCACAAGTCAATTAGATTTTTCGTTTCATCTTCGATGGCAACCATTGTTATCCACGAAACCTTCCCTGTTTCAATCTCCACTTCCTGGCAATTGCCTTTGTCTATGGTAACACCTTTTTTGGGTTTGTAGCGATCATCGGGGGTGAAGAGGGACTCTAGAGTAACAAGTCCCTTGGGAATTTTGTTGCTACTAAGTTGGATGACTCGATCCCCATAGGCGTAATAGAAGTTAAACTTTTCTGCAATTCAACAAAAAATAAAATATATGAGTTGATTGATAGAAAGAAACTTGGTAAGGGTCAAAATGCCTTTGCTAGGGTCTCTCTTCTTGCAAACTCGCTAGTGTTAGTAGTTTTGGACTATGATCTATATACATATCAAGAACATACTAATAGCCCTTCTAGGGGTTGGTTGCTCAACAATATATATACGAATAAAATTTAGTATATACTTGATAACTCAATGGATCAAAGCGCATGGTTCCAAATCATGAAGCCAAGGGTTTAAATCACTTGTAGCTTGAGATTGTTTTGATTAAATCGTTTAGTTTGTAATAAGTCGTCCTGTTTTTTGGGTTCTCCACAGTATGAGAGTCTTTCTTTAAAATAAAAAAATTATGTAGAACTCATGCACAAAAAAAATAAAATGCAACATAGTGTAATGTAATCCCATTACACAAATAAAAATGCACAATGGGAAGATCTTACAAATAAATACATTTAAATATGTTGCACACAAATCATGTAACTTGCATATTCCAATCATCCACAACACAACATGGTTTCGTCAAGCGAACAACGTAGACAAATAGGTGACAATCATAGAGGACAAACATCCTCAACCACCATCATACCACGATGAACATCTCTCTCCCCCTTGACCAAGGTAGATGGGGCGCATATAGGTATAACAAGAATCAATAGGCAGTTGGAAACTGCACAATTACCACTGAACTACCCATACATATCAAACATTAAAATTACTTGTAAACTTATTACATTATATTTATTACAAACACTAATTATTAATGACGTGAGAATAACATTTATGACAAATATCTATGACACATAACAAATTCTATACATACAACATTAATGCATCATTGATGTGGCATGCATTCATGCATTCGTGTGCTCATCTAGATTTGACATGCGTATGCTAACTTGATTGCCTACATCTACCCCCTCCTTTAAAGTTGTTTGTGTCCCTATTGGCAAACCGACTTGAAGCAACAATTGGGTTAGATGAATTGGTTTGTCTATATTTAACACTTGTCGTGCTTCTTTCACTTCTTCCTATTCCATACAACATTCTACAACTAGAAGTAATGCAAGTCCGGTGGGCAATACTTGTCGCCACCTTTGTCAGGTTTTAGGACAGTGTCCCTTATAGGGTCAACAAGGCAACACCTCAATGGAAGATTAGCTAAAATGTTCTTTGGGCACTCGAATTTTCCCCATGGATACCATTTTGGTGGTTTACTTGGAGCACATTCACCAAGTGACGATAAAGGCTTGTATAACATTTACTTGCTACAAACAACTCTCACTTTCTTGTACAAATCTGATACAACTTGTGTGATAGCTTGTTGAGCAATTTTTGCCAATGTGATAGTAGCAATCAAGGTGCCCTAACCTTGGACAACACAAATGAGTTATAGGATGGCATGATTTATATGCACAACATGTTGTGTGTGGATGACATATAGGCTTTGGACAACAATCCTTGTGTGACAACACATTGTCGGACAATACATCTCTTGGGCCGTAGGGTCCTTCATGACAATGCCTTGGATGGTTGGGTCGTAGACAACATCCATTCACTTGTGGATAACAACTTTAAAGGATGGCATGAAAACGACAACCTTGATGACGAGAAGTACATTGCCATACTTGGGACAACATGCAACAAGGCAAACTAGGCAAGCCAAGCAATGATAACATGCAAGGCTAATGGCCAATCCATATGACAACGACATGTAGGGCTGATGGCAAGGTTTGATTGACGACCATGTTCATGGTAGACAATGGTCTCCTTTCAACCTTCATTATTAGACATGACAATGGGGCATCGCCTTTCAACCTTCATTATTAGACATGACAATGGGGCATCACCTTTCAACTAGCGTCTTCCCAATTTAGACAAGTTATTCTATGTTGATGACAAGGCATGTGACAATAGGTTCTTGTTGGTAGGCCATGGGATGCCAGGCTGCATAATGGCACCTTGATTGATGTCATGTCTTGGACAACATATGGCTTAGTTTGTAGCTTGACCAATGGCACGGTTCATGTGATGACAATTTGCAAGTCTGAGGATAGGATCTCTGACGAAATCTTCATGGAGTGATCTATATCGAACAATGATTTGGCAAATTAAACCCTATCAAACGACACATTGGTTGAGAGCACACTGGCAAACGACACCTTGGCTGGTGATAACACCTTGATGGTGTATGGCTCGCATGGTATTTTGGTTGAGGGTAGCACTTGATGGAAGGTGGTTTGGTTGACAATGCATGCTTCAATGGGAGCCTAACGAATGGTAGTCTGGTTGACAGAGTGTGTTCAAATTGTAATTTGATAGATAGCAATCTATTTGATGGCACCCAAACCTCAAATAACTGCCTTCTAAACGACATTGCCCTGAACAACTCCTTAGCTGATCACTTCCTAGATTGCATTGCTTGGATGACACCCTCACTTATTGGTGTCTTCATTCATGATTGCAACCTAGTCTCAGATGATAGGCATGTCCCAAGTAATGTACATTGCAACAATTCCAACAACAAGGTGATGGATGATGATAGTTTGGTGAAGGGCTTATACATGGATGATAGACCTTATGGATCAGACAAGGTGGAGGATGGTGGTTCCTTGATTTTGCCCTCTTCTCAGCTGTCCACATCAGCCCCAAACTCATTTCAAAAGGCATTTTTGAAGCTTGCCCATTTTGTGAATGAGCATTATGGGTCCTCCAATCCGTCATGCACTTCATCGACATTAGAATTGGCTTCACTATTACCCAAATTGTGTTTGTCCTGTTGCTTTCACCATCATCCAAACAATAGTTTTCCTCATTTGGATGTCATTCTTCATCATCAGAATGTCTTTCTTACTCCTCTAAATGACATTGCATTATTCAAATGGCCTTCATATTCAATCATACGACTTGTATCCTATTGTGTTGAGGAATGATCTTGAATTCTATTTGAATTAATGATGCATCTCAATTCCATCCTTTCAACAGTTCATTGGATGGAAGGGTCTGTTGCTCCTTCCAACCTTTGGATTTAGGCCAGCTTCCCACTATCCTTGCTAATAACTACTCTAACCTACTCTAATTGCAAAAAATTAAAATGCGGAAATCAAAATGCAAGAAAAATAAACTTGGAAGTATAAGGGTGTGAGGGATTGAAATAAAGATACAACCGTAACAATAGCAAGTGTGTGATCAATCAACACATGAAAATTCGAATAATAACAATGTTTCCTATTCAACAAGTATGAAATTGTGGAGCAAATGACAAGATGGGCAAAAGGGCCATGCCTCAACCACCGCACATTCTACAATCTAGGAGGGTAGTGCCATTGACGAAATGCAAAAGAGTTGCCAATTTTTTAACAATTTCTTAAGATACAAAGCACAATGTGGGTTTAACAGAATGTAGCTTTGAATGCTCATGGCCAAAATATGTTTAGAATGGAGCACATGGCTCCTATTTATAGTAGGTATTCACCCTTGAGTTATGTGGGGTGAGAAATTGTTACTCCTAAATTGTAAACAGATGAACTTGTTGGTGATCCTAAGACTAGGGCTGCCCTTATTTAAGGTGGGATGGGCACAATAGAAGAAGTTAGGGGGTTAGAGAAGCAAGAATAGAAGAAATACGAAGGAAAGAGATAATAGAGATGGTAGTAGAAGAAACGGGCGGCAAAAGTGACATGCATATGGTCATGGGAAAGGTGATGGAAGAAATTTATGCTCATAGATTAGCGACTTCCATTCCTGCCACTCTTTTCCTTATATGTAAACCTTCTCCTTTAGATTCCTTTTCTTTAGGGTTATTTGTCATTTCTCTCTATTTTTTATCCTTCATCTCCTCGAGTCATCAATGGTCCCATGCATTGAGTCCCTTTTACCAACCTTCTTGATGGTCATTTTGAGATTATCATTGCTAGCAAGGCATATCTTAGACTCTACCTTGTTTATTGGCTATGGAGTCATCCCAAAAATAATTAGGATCTCGTACATTTCCTTGCTATCATCGTATTCCTAGGTTTGCATCTCATCTTCTCAACTTTAGGAAGGGAATTATTAATCTTAGAGATATCTTCAACCAATCTTAGAGGAGAGGGATGTAAAGAAGTGGGATCCTGAGCGTCTCTTGCGAGATTTTTGCTTGGGTGAGACGGGGATATCTCTCTCTCAAAAAAAGAGATTGAAGAAGGGAAACGAGGAGGGAATTTACAAAAACAAACAACTATTTCAAAAGGCAATCCCATTCATAAGCTCAAGAAAATAACTATCCACCCTATTGATGCTGATGTTCCAGCTCAAGATTTTCCAACGCCTATGTAAACATAGCAAGTCAAATAATTTTAATGGTGCATATGGAGGGCCTTTGCCAGGGGGACTCTTCCAATCCAAAGTCTCATGGATATAATTTGGGAGATATTATGTTTCTTCACCAAAACAATCAGAACTCTAAGTGGGTGTCCCGATTTGGGAACTTAGAACAATTTCTCTTATCATTCCTTCTTGATCTGCTTCTCAATTCCTTGTCTTGAATATGATACCCCTCTTAAAAGTTGTGGGAAGTATGGGTGGGTGTTGGAATTTCCACAACTGTTGTAGCCTCTTTGCTTTTTATCTCATTCCAGGAAGGATTTTTATGTTGACTACTAGTTTGGGTTCCCGTCATTATCTATACGGGCAACATAACATCCCTCAACAGTAATGGCTCCTTTTGCTGTTGTTCCTTGACCAACTCAACATCATCCTTCCAAGCATTAGATTGTTGGAATACAAATTTACCTTGGCTGTACTCTCTAAGATTGTAGGAAAACTCCCAATTTCTATAATCATGGCTTCCCTTGTAACTCGTTTATCTGGAATCGCTTGAATAATCTCAGGGGTTGCAGGTTAATCCTTCTCCATCTATTAAGTTGTCTCCACTTCTAGGCTTTTATATTCAAAGAGGAGTGCTTCTTCACAAAAGGGCCCTCATGAGATTTTTCCAAACCAAACTGACTTAGCATTCTTCAAGATGGAATTGTATGTTTCATATTCTAGCTTAGTTTTTTCCTCTATTTCGTCCTCATCTTTTCATATCAATACTAGCTATGATAAAAGTGCCTTGTGTTTTGGTTGCAGACTTGCCTCTACTTCTACAAGATCTTCTCCCTCCCAAGAGAATTCAAATGCCTCATATTCTTGGGGAGCAAATATTTCATGTTTCTTTGATGATCCTTGAGGATTGCACATGACGACATCTTGGGTAGGAAGATAACATTTGGCAACCTCAAGTACGCTAGGTGTCGTAGCGAGTGTATCTCATATGGAATCTTAAGAACTTGACAATATTCTTTTGAAGTTTCCTCATTGAGGAAGTAAAATGTCGTCATGAAAGGGGAGTCACATGTCAATTCTTTAGACATTGTAGTGTTTTCTTCATATCTTGGTCCAATTCCTTTTCTCATCGCTATTGCATACTTCGATTCATCATCTGAGGGAGGCACCAATGCTTGATGATATGATTGTATTTCCTCGTTTGTTATCTTCACAGGGGGGGCATCCTCAAAGGGGAACTCAAATCCTTTGTATTTTGGCTCAATTTTATTGCCATAAAAAATCCTTAACCTTTTAGGTGATGTAAATCCAGTTGCAAGAGGTAAAAAAAAATACCTCCCATTACATAAAAACTACGGTAAATGAAAATAATATGTAAAACCCTCCATTTACATAAAAACTGCAATAAATGGAAATAATCAATAAAACCCTCCATTTACATAAAAACTATAGTACATGGAAATAAACCAATAAATAATTTCTTTTCTCATTCCTGGACTCACTTCCCTTTTGACAATGCAATACCAAGGGAATATATATCCCCAAAGAAACCCTAAAAGAAAACCCTAAAACTTGAAGCCCTAAAAGAAACCCTAAATCTTAAAACCCTAAAAATAAAAAAATTATTATTTTCGGCAAATTGATTTTTCCACCAAAAAATGCCTTTTTAAGTAATTACTATTTTCGGCAAATTATTTTTTCATAAAAATTTGTCTTTTTTAGTAATTACCATTTTCGGCAAATTATATTTTGCGTCAAATAATTCCATTTTGAGTAATAAAAAAATTACTTTAAAACTTCTTTTAAAAAAACCCTTTAAAGATAAGCTCCTGCATCATTCTCCTTTGGTTGAAAAGAATTCTGCTCCTGTGAGTTCCTCTGATCAAACTCATAATCGCTCTCCATAGAGTGCCACACATTTGCAAGTACTCCTCAAAATACCAATATCCTTCTGAGGTTTTATATCTCAAACCTCCTGCAAGCACTACACATAGTGCCAATTTATTCCTTTGAGGTTTTAAAATAGCAAACCTCCTGCAAACACTACACAAAGTGCCAATTCTTCTCTCTGAGGTTTTTAATGAAAAAAAAACCTCTTGTAAGCACTACACAGAGTGCCAATTTATTTCTATAAGGTTTTACAAACCTTCTGCAAGCACTACACAAAGTCTCAATTCCTCCTTTTGAGGTTTTATATAAAAAAACCTCCTGCAAGCACTTACACAGAGTGCTCCAAGGTTTTACAAACCTTCTGCAAGCACTACACAAAGTGCCAATCTCTTTGTTTGAGGCTTTTACATAAAAAAACCTCCTGCAAGCACTTACACAAAGTGCCAATTTCTGTCTCTAAGGTTTTACAAACCTTCTGCAAGCACTGCACAGAGTGCTAATTTTTTTTTTTTTGAGCCTCTTTGCTCTCCTCTCCTTTTCTCTTTTCTTCTCCTCTTTTCTCCTCCCAACAAGATTCAACTTGCTCTGATACCAAATGATATAAATCCAGCTGCAAGAGGTCAAAAAAATATACCTCCCATTACATAAAAACTGCGGTAAATGAAAATAATATGTAAAACCCTCAATTTACATAAAAACTATAGTACATGGAAATAAACCAATAAATAATTTATTTTCTCATTCCTGGATTCACTTCCCTTTTTACAATGCAATACCAAGGGAATATATATCTCCAAAGAAACCCTAAAACTTGAAGCCCTAAAAGAAACCCTAAAAGAAAACCCTAAAGCTTAAAACCCTAAAAATAAAAAAATTACTATTTTCGGCAAATTGATTTTTCCACCAAAAAATGTCTTTTTAAGTAATTACCATTTTCGGCAAATTATATTTTGCGTCAAATAATTCCATTTTGAGTAATAAAAAAATTACTTTAAAACTTATTTTAAAAAAAACCCTCTAAAGATAGGCTCTTGCATCATTAGGGGAAAACTAAACACTTCACATTCTTCTACGGACTCTGACTCTTCATCTGTGAATTTACAATCTTCTTCAACCTTTATTTCTTTGCCTTTTAAATCTTTGTCTTCAATATCAAGGCTTTTCTTTAGACCATAAGAGAGATGCCCTTTGATGGAAGGGTGGGGTTTTCTTCAACGAATTGTTGATTCATTGTCACTTGAAACTTCCCTTATTATTTCAGGTTCCTTCTTTGTTTGACGGGTGTATGCTTCTTGGGGAGTAGGCCGAGGACATTTTGCAAAATTTGGTCCATGGAGAGATTCGACATCAAATGAGAATGAATTGCTAGAAGACTTGAGCAAATCACTTGCTAATTTGAACTTTGAAAAGTTTTGACAAGTCGAGGGCCAAGTGAATCGCTTGGAATGAATTGCTTTGATTCAGGAGTGATTTTCTCTTCTTGGAGGTGTTAGGAAGAATCTTGTCTTCCAAACAAATTGCTTCTTAGAACCTGGATGAATCACTCCTTAATTTTATTGTTCTAGAGTGAATCACCAGCTGATCGGGGCGAATTGCTAGTTGATCAGATTGAATCGCTGGATGGCTTAGACTTTAACAAATCTTTGAATTTTTCGGGTGATTGGTCTCAAATGGAGCAAATCGCTCCTATTTTGGAGTGAATCGCTTCTAGAGTGAGGACTTGCTAAAAACTTCTTAGACTCATCCTAATTACTTCCTGCCCATGGCAGATGCAAATTTGGAGCCAAAATTTGAAATTTTTTCAATTTGATGCTGACTAGCTTGCTTGCCTTGCAAAATTTTTATATTTCTAAAGTTCGTAATGGAGTCACTATTCACAAAGCACCTGCAAAAATCAAACACAAATAACAAAAAAATCCAAATGTCATGATCAATTTGTGATTGGGCTTGAAAAATCAAGTCCCTTTCCCTACCAAATCACTCTAGATTCAAGTTGTGAAAGTCTAATTGATTCAAAGCGAATCGCCAAGAATATGGAGCGAATCGCTCTCCAAGTTTGGAGCTAATCACTACATGTGTTCAAAATTGGCAAAACATTCTTCAATTTTGGGCCAATTGCTTCACTAGTGGTGAAATGCAAATTTTGCACCATAATCAAGAAATTTAGCCAAGTGATGAATTAAATGCTTAATGTGGGGCAAGTAATTAGGATTCGTCCCATTGGGCGTACTAGAAAGAACTATGCTGAGTTGGGAATGATCTTGACTTCTATTTGAATTAATGATGTGCCCTAATTCTAGCCTTGAATTAGTTCATTGGATGGAAGGGGCCATGGCTACTTCCAAACTTCATATTTAGGCCGGCTCCCCACTATCCTTGCTAAATGCTAGTCTAACCTACTCTAGCAACATGAAAGTAAAATGCAGGAAAAGTAAATTTTGAATTTTAAATTTGCGAGGGATTGAAATAAAAATATGACTGTAACCATAATAAGGAAGTGTATGATTAATCAGCACATGAGAATACAAATAACAACAATGTTTCCCATTCAACAAGTATGAAATTGTGGAGCAAATGACAAGATGGGCCAAAGGGCCATGCCTCAATCAGCACACATTCTACAATGCAGGAGAGCAATGCCATTGATGGATTGCAAAGCACTTGCTAATTTCTCACCAATTTCATGAGATACAATGTACTTGAAACAATATGCAAGGGGGGATTTCAAAAACGATAAATTGCTTGCTACATTTTGTGACTATTTTAGATGGAGATACCTTCTTTGACAAGAATAAAACGAGGGACACATCATTACAAGTTTTTATCTTCCATTTTTCATTCAAGGGCAGCTATACAAGGTTTCTTCTCACCGCCTACAACAAGATGGAGGGGTTGAGGAAATGTAACGGATTTTCAATTGAGGGAAAAGGCTGAAATGTTAAAGATGCTGACTCAATATGGAGATACTAGTAGTGTAACAACAAAGACATTAATGTAATGTGGTAGAGTACCTATAACACCTTCTGTCACTCCCACTTGCACTCCTCTTCCTCGTTTTTTAGCTAGAGAGGGGTCTTCTAGTTCAAAAAGGAGGGTTGTTGGTGGCACACCTACAAAGATGATCAATATGAATGTATGGGGTGATGCGGATGAAGCTGTTTTGCAGTTGTTTTTCACAAATGATGTTCCCTTTTGTGTTACTTACTGTCCTTCTTACAAGGGAGCATTTCATAAAGTTGCAATAGTTGGTCCTTCTTAAATTTCCCTAAGACAAAAATGAAGACCACATAGCTATACAAGATTTACTCATGTGAATTTGTTGATGGAGGAATTGAGGAACACATGGGCCACTTATGGGTGTACTATTGTCATGGATGGGTGGATTGATATTACCCACAGGCCACTCATAAACATTATTGTTACCAACAGAGTAGGCCCCTACTTTGTTAAAGCTGTTGATTGTTTTGGAAAAAAAAGATGCAACTTTCCAGTATTAGATTATGAAGTTATAGACATAGGGCCACTGAATGTGGTCCAAGTGGTCACAGATGCAACCCATGTGTGCAAATTTGCAGAACATCTATAGGCACATCTTTTGGACCTCAATTGTGTTCATGCAATGAATAACACATTGAAAGACACAGGGAAGATTGAATGGGTGAAGTAGGTGTTGTCTAGTGCTAGAGATATGCAAAAGTTTATTTGCAACCGTCATATCTCTTTAGCACTTTTAGGACATTTTCAAGGAAGAAGATTCACTCTTCCTCTTATCGCTAACTAGGGCATCCTTACTTCCAGTAAGGATTTTCAAAAATGACTTTCCTGCCATGTTACCGAGATTTTCTTCACATGAATCCTTTGTCTAATTGTCTAATAACTACATGCTAGTCAATATGATCAGGGCCAATCTTCAGGGTCCATGGTATGTATATGCACCAAATCTTAATTAATATATGCACTTTCTACGCAGAACCTCTATGTAACATGTGATGAAGATAATCTTCTACTGGCGAGGAGAAAATATGGTTCACATTAGATGAAAGGATGAGAAAGAATCTTTGTTTTAAGATTAAATATTCTTTGATAGGCTGTTATATTAACATGGGAGATTTTATTATACATTTGGATTCTTACGTAATTGAAAAATTGATGAACATGCAATTGCCATTATTACTAACATGTGATCATGAACAAATGATGGTACGCTTAGACATACGTTACAAAAATAGTATCAAACTTACTGGATACTTGTCCTCTTGCTGTAATTGTATTGACTGTATCTGGTATGGATATTTCTTCAATATGCATCAGATAATGCCTATTTTATTTTTTGTGCTCAGACACACTGCTGTCACATTTGGGGTTTATCTGGACATGATACCACCTATCTGGGCCATTTCTAGACAAGTTTGGATATAGCAAGGTGCACAAGATCAAGAAGGAATTTAAACAGTGACTTAAAGCTAAATTTGACATCCAACTGAGCTAATTCTACTCCCATTTATCCCATACTAGAGCTAAAAACAAAAGAGAAAACCTATTTACCTCTCCCATTTCACTTTTAAGTTTTCATTGTTGAGTTTTCATTTCTGCAAGTTGAACTTTGAAACGTATATTTTTAAGTAACATTGTTTTATTTTGAAAAAGAACTTTAAGAGGTGGTATTTTGGACTTTGAAACATATATTTTTAAGAAACTGTCTAATTTCAGATTTTTAATATCATGTTTGTGTCTTTTTTCTGCACAAAAATATCCATGCTGTGTCATTTCCTCAGGTCCTTGAAAAACTTCACCCCGAACAGACGTATTGTTTTTGAGAAACTGTCACATTGAGCAGTACCTGTACTGACATCCGCATCTATTTTCTGGTAATCTAGAATTTCATTGTTTCCATAAACATCAAAGGCTTTATCATAGAAATGGCCACATTCAAAACAAAAGAAACTGTTTGTAACTGAACAGACTAACTTGTATAATGATTGATATTATTACTGATGACAGGAGAATAAGAATAAATGGCAGAATGTACATGCCCTTGCCTGTAGTTTTGGATTATTGAGTATATATAGAAGATGAAAAGGCTTCTGATCTAGATTGGATAGGAAACCCAGTTTCTGTTAATAGAAGACATATATTAGTGGGAGACAGAAGAAATGATCCGTGCTATTTGCAGAATGAAATTCGAAGCAATTATGTATCCTAAATCCAGTATTCTCTTATACTGCTTTGCCATGTTAAAGCTCTTTTTTTCATTTTTCCTTTATTATTTTTGGTTTTAAATAAATATGTGTATCTCATCTAGTTCTTTGTCCTTTTCATGTCCCATATGATGAAATTCTAGGCAATGTATCACAACATAATATGGCATTCAAAAATTCTGTAGTTTTTGTAGTTTTGATCTTATATCCATTTCATTGCAAAGAAGGCAGTCTCTATATAAACCTGTTAGATACCTGATTTGCTATTCCTTACTGTTGATGCAGGGCATTCACTAATGATAAGCCTTGGAGTGATTCTAAAGAAACTTGCTTTAGAGTACAATCTTGCAGTCTTGGTAAGTTCTTGCTTGAGAAATTGTTTACTTTCCTCTGCTTTCTTCAAGTTTTCACTTATGTTCCAACGTAGAGGCAGGCACAAGTCAAGGAAAGAAAGAACAAAAGAAGTAAAAATTATATTAAGATCCATGAATGACCAAATAGAAAAAATGGAAATGTACTAGAGTGAAGAGGACCCTTGGAGCTGAAAAGTAACCAAGAACTAAAACACTATAATGATGTCAGCATATCTAAGGGATAAACTTGAAGCAGGTAAATCCTAATCATATATTCATGTGCAATTACAAATATATAGATGATTTTATTTATTATGCAGTCCACTTCTGGCAATTTCTGGGCAGTTTGCTAATTCCCCTTTTTTTTTTCATTCTATTGTTTTGATATTTTAGATTTCAGTTATTGTTCTTTGAATGTCAAATTCAATGGAAGCTCAGGTGGAGTTTCTGTGCACTGCTGATGAATAGAAAAGCCTGAATTGAAACCTATTAAGGGTACTTGTTTAAGGGACTGTCCTTCTGAAAACCCAGTATGAGAAGAAGCTTTTTGTAGGTCAGGGTGTATGCCAGTTCTGCCACTGTCATTAAAATTGAACAAAAATACAGGACCAAACATTATTGGACATTCTAGACTAAAGCACATGGAAAACTGCAAGACAAGGGTACCTTTAAAGAGGTATAGGGAACCACTAACCTCATTTAAGGGCTGATGACAAAGTAAATGTTCATCAATTGGGTAAAGATCTTCACAAATTAGTTGGAATTTGTATGGACAATGATCATGAAGGAAAACTGCTGCCATGGAGAAGCATTTGAGAATGAGATGGCAAAGGAACTAGATTTCATGGCATAGACACAATGTTACACTTTGTAGACAATTGTTCTCTAGGAAGGATCTAATCTTAATTATGTGGAGATATATCTATTATTACTTAACAGGACCCTATGGACCATTCATCTGAGGAGAGTGGAGAGCAGAGCTAACAAAAAGGAACACAGTCCTCTTCAGTACTTCTTAGTCATGGCGTAGCAATTCCAATATAATATGAATTAACAGGTGAATATCTATTGTAATCCCATTGTGTTTGGGGATGCCATTATAGAATTATTTTTTGTATTTTGATGACTAAGTCTAATCTTACATAACAAGTGATATGTGTACGAAGTAGTGGGCTTGAAGGAGGATTGCTCTCCTCACTTCCTAAGCTAGCAGAGCAAGAATTTTAGATTGTGCCCCATCATCTGTAGATGCAATGTGCTTCTTAAGGAAATGGAGCTTGGCACTAACTTGTGTTGATAAGTTCTTCAAAAAATTTATGAAGATAAGTTTTACAAGTTTTTTGGGTAATGCTCTATAACGCTATGTTCCATGCATAGTTGAGAAAATCGGTATCGGGAGTTAATCAGGTGGGCAATGAGACGGGAGTTTTTCAAAAATCGGCCAAAAAAAAACCGAAGAAAGCGATTTATTTTTTTTCATGCATATTACAATGAATTAACATTATGCAAATCAGATATTGCAATAAAAACAACAATTCAAGTCAAGACATCATACAAGGCTCAAAATTTAAGTACACATGAAACTAACAAAAGTTCACAAAACACATTTGTATTGCTTATCATTTTAAAAGGTACAAAATTACAAATTGCACACTGTGTCAAGTCTCAAAATGCCTCAATAGGCCCACTATCTATAGTTTTCCTTTGCCCCTTGTCCTAACATAAGCCCTAGTCTCTCTTTCTTGATGTGTGCTTGTAGATGTTTGTGCTTCTCGTGCTAAGGCCTCTTCTTGGTCCTTTGCTGCCATCTCCTCCGCTAGGGTCTCATAGTTTTGCAATTCTTCCATGCTGAATAGAGGATCTTGCTGTACCTAGAAGTTCAAAACTTCAACCTTATGAGGAAAGGGACAAAAAAAAATACTATAACTATAAGATATGCTTTTAATTTTTTTAAACGAAGAGGATGAGAGGAGAACAAGGTCCCAACAAGATTTGAAGTTTTGAACTACTACCTGCGGCTCTTGCTCTTGTGCTTTTGCATCTGTGATCCATTCAGATGATGGATCAATTTCACTTAGGTCAATGGGCCCAATATTTGCTTTTTCAAAAGATTTTTGGTGGAGACGAAGGTTGTAGTGCACAAACACAAGATCATTTAACCTTTCTTGTGTAAGTTTGTTGCGCTTCTTGGAGAGCATGTGCTCAAACATACTCCAATTGCGCTCACGACCTGAAGAGCTACATGGTTGGGATAAGATTCTAACCGCCATGTGCTGCAAATTGGGCGTAAAATCACCAAAGTCCTCCCACCATAAATCTAGAAACAACAACAAAAAAAAATTAAAATTAACAATAACAACTTGAAAGTTTAAATTTTATAACAAAATCAGAAGACAATAAATAATAATTCGATGAGGTTTACGGTTTGCCTGGTCTCAATTTCTTAATAGCATTTTTGCATTGCACAGATGGGAATTGGCGACCACGACATGCCTTATAATTTTGTATCTCGGCACGGGTTTCATCGCCTAATTCTGGTGTCTTGCGGAACATGCGGTCAATGCAATCTTGAAGGCCAATCTTGATCTCATAATCAGCACGGAATGTGGGCTCATAAAACAATTTGGGGTTCAAATAGTAACCCGTTGCATGAAGAGGGCTATGGAGTTGTGATGTCCATCTGTTATCAATGATGGTCCAAATGGCATCATATTTTGTGCGGTTATGTTCATAATATGTAGCAATGGCCTCTTTCGCCCTATCCATAGCCTCATATACAAAACCTATTGGGAATTGTTCTCCATCAACAAGACGAAGAACCTTCACCAATGGCTCTGATACCTAAAAAAAAAAAAGAAAATTAAAAAATAATTTAAAGAAAAATATTTTACAACATAAATTAAATAAAAAATTAACAAATTAATAAGCGTAGTATTATGGTCCGAGGTGTAGACCAATTGGTTCATCCAAACCCCATAAGGGGGCGGAGGTCCAAGGTTCAAATCTCGGGTCTCGCCGGACTGAACGCTTGTCCCTTTCCTGGTGCTTTCAGCGGCGTAAAAGGTTTAAAATGATTGTAACATGGTGGTTATAGGGGCGGACTACGTGAAGATCTGTGTGACGGCTTCTAGGGTAGACAACGCAGAATACTGTGGCGGCCATAAAAAGCTGGACAATTTGCTCGGATTCGTGGCGGCTATCGATTCCACCATGTAAATTCAAAAAAAAAAAAAAAAGCATAGTCTTGTAGTTGTACCTTGACGACCTCATCCATGGCCATCCAGAAGTCCTCCTCAAACAAAGAAGTATAAATATTTTACCCCTCGCATGATGTGCGGTATCTTGCAGTTGCTTCAAAATTCCACTCATTACTCACAAACATTTGTTTTAGTGACCCTCTTGCATTGTAAATGCTCTGCAATGTCACAAAGTTGGTGGCAAAGCGTGTAACGCCAGGGCGCATAGCTCCCTCCTATTGGTAAATTGCCTCATGAGGTTAAGGACCCATGAATGGTTGTAAATGAATTTTTTTATGGCCTTAGCCTTCCCTACAACCTCTCTTACCCAAGGTAATTTCCCAATGTCCTCGAGGAGCTAATCAAGACAATGGGCTGCACATGGGGTCCAAAAAATGGTGGGGAATCTTTCCTCCAAAATCCTCCCGGCTGCCTTATATGTTGCTGCGTTGTCCGTGATGATTTGGACAACATTATCCTCCCCAACCTCCAAGACAACCTCCTCCAACAACCCTGCAAGCATTTCGGCACTCTTCACATGTGCCGATGCATCTACTGACTTAAGGAATGCAGTTCCTTCTGCAGATGCAACCAAAAAATTAATGAGGGTTCTTCCCCTCCCATCTTTCCAACCATCAGACATAATAGTGCAACCCCTGGTTCTCCACACCTGACGTTGGGTGTCAAGCACAACCTAAAGTAAAAAAAAAATTTAGTCATGCACATTGAATATTGATTTTATCATATTAATAAATATAAAAAAAAAGTCATGTCATAGAATTATATATATTAATTTAGTCAAGCACAATGACACAACCTGAATGTCGTTCACAGATTCTTGAAGGAGATGGCCCCTAAGATCATCATATGCTGGTACCTTATATCCTGTGCCGTAGCTTGCGACAACATTTATCATGTGTCACTAGTATGGAGACCTCGCCACATTGAAGGGAATGTCAGAATAGTACCAAAAAGTGGCAATGGTTTTTGTTGCTACAGTGTGCTTCTCTTGGTTCCACACAGCCATACCCTCAAGTGTGGATTGTCCCTGCCCCTGGCACAACACGGTCTAAGTCTACAAAAGAGGAGTCTCCCCTCCCACTAGCTCCTTGTGGACTTGGACTCGAACTACTTTGTTGAAAGAACCGCTTAAGGCTGCCACACCCACTCATACAGTCACCGCGGGAGGGGTGGATGAGATGGCTTTGTTATAACTTCTTTTGTTGCTAGCGTTTTTTTCTGCCATAGATAACATGACATTTACTTTGTTTTTTACATCTTCTGGCACCTTGTCGCATAATGCTACATTATTTCTTGGTAACCGTGCCAAATGGAACTTGAGGCGATAAACGCCTCCAGTATAATGATTGCCAGAAAAATTGTATTTAAAACTGTTTTTTGTTTGCCCTGGCGTTCTATACGCCCATGCTGGATCCAATGGTTTCATTTTTTATATGCCTACACATGGAAACCATTTATTAACAACAAACAACCCTAATTTAATTTAAATATAATATAATTTTATTTAATACCTTAATCTTGGTTAAATCAAAATACAATTTTTAAATTTTTAATACTTAATAGTTAGGGGAGTCTAAGCTTTTAACTTTTTAAAACAAAATTTATATTTAAATAACATTATAAAAATATTTAAATTAGATTTTAAATTATTTATTTATTTTTCTTTACGTGCATTAAAAACTAACTATTATATCGCATATTCTATTATTCACGTCAACTTAAACTGAATCAAAAAAATTATAAATTAAGTCGGTCGTATTCTATACTTCATTTAATGTTTTAAAATTTCCTTACATGTAATTGTCAGGAAAAATACCATGTGAAAGAGCAAGCATAATGAAATTAACTACACTAAAATTTTAAATTTTAAAATTAAAATTAATTAAATATTATTCATGTCAACTTCAACTCAATCAAATAAAAAAAATTATAAACTAAGCAGTATTACATTCTTCATTTAAAGTTCTTAAATTTCCTTACATGTCATTGTCAAGCTAAATATCATGTGAGAACGTTATGAGATAAAATAAAGAGCAAGCGTGACGGGCTTTTACAAAATTTTATTATATTTAATATATATTTTTTAACTCTTTTAACTTTTCTAACTTAAGCATTACGGGCTTTTACAAAATTTTATTTTAACTTTTCTAACTTAAGCATTACGGGCTTTTACAAAATTTTATTATATTTAATATATATATTTTTAACTCTTTTGACTTTTCTAACTTAAGCATAACGAGCTTTTACAAAATTTTATTATATTTAACTTTTCTAACTTAAGCATAACGGGCTTTTACAAAATTTTATTATATTTAATATATATTTTTTAACTCTTTTGACTTTTCTAACTTAAGCATAACGGGCTTTTACAAAATTTTATTATATTTATAAAAAAACAAAAGAAATATAAAAAAAAACAAATGAAATATAAAGTTATAAACAGGTGCTACTTGTATATTTGGCCCACGCTACGAGCTACGTGTTAAGGGAGGAGAGGGATGTGTTTGGCAAAGCGAAAAAAGAGAGATTTCTGTCAAGGAAATGGCTAGCTGTAGCAAAGCAAAAGAGCAATAATTTGGGTGTGAGAACAGGTGCTCTCTGAACGAACTTCTTCCGAATATGTTATTACAAAGTTGAGCTCCTTGTAAAGGTGATGGAAAAGTAATGTCCGTGATGGAAAGCGCGCGGAGAAGTGGGCAGTGTTGGTGAGAGAGTATGAAAAGCAGTATCAATTATGGAATGTGCCGTGGAAAAATGGGCAAGTGTCGGTGGTGGTACGAAAAGCAATGTCTGGTGGAAAGCGCGTGGAATTCTAGTGGAGAATTTCGTAATCTATGAAAAGCAACATCGGTGGTGGAAAGCGCGCGTGGAATTCTAGTGGAGAATTTCGTAATTTTTGCCTTCATATTCACCTTTGCTTTCAAAGTGGGGACACGGTAATTGAGTGTGGAAATTCTCGGAAGACAAAAAGCATTTGGGAGAAGACAGAAAAATTAGGGCAGAAAGCAGAAAGGCAGATACGTGTTAAGGAAGAGATACATGCTAATTCCTAAACATACTTCACCCGCATGATGCTGGAGTAGCCACAGTTTGCAGCACTTCGACAGCTACAGTTCGAAGGCTCGACAACTAGGGTTTGGAGGAATCTTCTCCAAGCACGCTTTGATAGCTGGTTTCGTCTTTGTAGTAAATCAGCTACAGTTCGAAGGCTCGACAACTAGGGTTTGGAGGAATCTTCTCCAAGCACGCTTTGATAGCTGGTTTCGTCTTTGTAGCAAGTAGTTTTGAAGGTCTTTTAATTCTCATGCCACTTGCAACGCGGGTATATGGATTTTTAATGAAAGAAATATTAAATTTTTTTAAATTAGGGCTTTTACAATCGCAGGTAGATGGGTAGATGGACTTTTAATGAAACAATATTAAAAAAATTTAAATTAGGGTTATTAAAATATGTGAAAGAAATATTAAAAAATATTAAATTTAATATTAATATTTAATTATAATTTTTATCGGTCGCAGCCTCTATGCGGCCGATTTTTTGCCGATTTAATCAGCCTGCCAATAAGACGCAATTTAACCGCGATTTTGCCGATTTTTTTGGCGATTTTCGTAACACTGGTTCCATGGAGCTTCTGAGATGGGGTGATATAGCAGGATGTGTTTGTGGGAAGGTGAGACTTGTTTCCAGGATGGCTAGACATCTTTGGGATGCAAGAATGAGTTTTTGGACGGACTCCAAATCTTACAATGTTTCCCATGGAACATAGTTTTAAAGTCACTTTGCACCTTGCCTTCCAATAAAGAAAAGGTTGTATATTTAAGGTTAATTTTAAAAAATATAGGGCAATTTGTAAGAATTTTGTTTGCTTCTGCTACATCGTTCTGCACTTTTGTGGATTCCTTTGCATCTTAATTCTCAAACGTATCTTCAAGTTTTCCAGTTGAGGTTTGCATACCCTTTGTTATGATCAACAAATAAAAACTATTTAAAAACATAATTTAAAATCTATAATGAGATGGCCTCTGCATTTTTGCCTTAGAAATTAGAGCATAAAGTCTTTGAAGTGTTGCTTCAGAAATTAAGGCACAAATATCTACATTTTCAATTTTAGAAATTTGGGCACAAATTTTTGCATTCTCCCAACATAAATGAAGGCTTGAATTTGCACATGCTCTTTGCAAAAATTAAATTTCTTCATAGCTATAACAGAAAAATCCTCTGTGGAGTTGTTTGACATGGTTTTAAACAGAGTTTTGGTTCTTGGAAGTTTATAAAACTGTTCTTTCAATCTGTAACTGAAGAACACAAGCTTATACTGAGAGGGAGGGTGAACAGTATAACACCACTTTTTACTTTTCTTTCCCAGACAATATTATCCAATATAATCAATGGCAATATCAAGAGCAATAACCAAAACAATGCACAAATCATCACACACAATAGAGACACCAATTTAACGTGGTTCACCCAATGTGGCTACTCCACGAAGAAAATATTTCACTAATCTTTTCCCAAATAAATTCTCTTGAGAATCATTTTTCTATTACAATGTTTATGGATCTCTATCCACAAGAGAACTCCTTTCTCCTTAGCTCTGACTGGTGATCTTCTAGAAGAACTGTTGCCCCCATTGCTCTGGCTAATGGATATCTATCCACTTAAGACTCTTGTCCTCACTGCTCTGGCTAATGGATCTCTATCCATTGGAGACTGTCGTCCTCTATACTCTGTCACCTTCAAAGCTTTGTCTCAAATCTGCACTAAACACAGTCCTTCGGTCTAGCACAAATTTGTCCTCAATATCTGTCCTCTGCACTAAACACAGTCCTTTGGTCTAGCACAAATCTGTCCTCAAACTCTGTCCTTTGATCTACACTAAACACAATCCTTCGGTCTAGCACAAATTTGTCCTCAATCTCTGCCCTTTGATTTGCACTAAACATAGTCCTTCGGTAGAGCACAAATCTGTCCTCAATCTTTGTCTCAAGCTTTAACACAAAGCTTGACTCAATCTCAACTCAACTCTGTTGGATCTGCCCCAAACCTTAACTCAAGGTTTGAACAAATCAATCAATCAACTCTGCACTCAAGTATTCTCAAAGACTTGTCTCAAATCTGCCTTGTAAGCTTCCACAAAAGCTCACACCAATCTGTCCACAAGTCCTCTCTAGAACTTGTCCAATTTGCTCTTAAGTCTTCACTAAGACTTGCCTCAAATCTGCTCAACAAGTCGTCAATAAAACTTGTCTCAATCTGCTCAATAAGTCCTCACTAGAACTTATCTAAATCTGCTCTCAATCTGTATTGTAAGCTTTCACAAAAGCTCACACAAATCTGTCCACGAGTCTTCTCAAAGACTTGCCTCAAATCTGCTCAACAAGT
Source organism: Wollemia nobilis (assembly GCA_028583015.1). NCBI lineage: Eukaryota > Viridiplantae > Streptophyta > Pinopsida > Araucariales > Araucariaceae > Wollemia > Wollemia nobilis. The sequence goes on along the minus strand of JAQPPZ010001056.1, from coordinate 3,820,565 downwards.
CCTTACTATAACTTGTCCAATCTCATAGAAACATAAAAAGAATTGTTAGAGACTCAATATGCTCTACATTCATCACAATGCTCAATCACTTTCAATCACTCTCTTAGAAACATACAGAGAATTTTTAGAGACTCAATATGCTTCACATTCATCACAATGCTCAATCACTTTCAATCACTCTCTTAGAAACATACAGAGAATTGTTAGAGACTCAATATGCTTCACATTTATCTCAATACTCAATCACTTTCAATCACTCTCTTAGAAACATATAGAGAATTGTTAGAGACTCAATATGCTTCACATTCACCTCAATACTCAAACACTTTCTCAACTCAATTCAGAATATAGAATAATTTGTTTCACAAAACTTGAACAATCACTTCACACATTCACTTGACTAGGCTCAACCAACTCTACTCAACCAATCACTCAATGAAATAATCCTCGCTCACAAACCTTAGTCCAAGCATGTGAATACTCACTCAAATATTTCCAACAATGCTTTATTAACCACTCTCACATAACAATGATACTCATGTTCTTTGCAAACCCTAGTTCAAGTTCTTCACTCAACAACTCACTTCAATAATAATGCTTATAAAACAAGGTTTTATCAACAACTCTTAATTCCAGAAACCTTGAAGCAATGAATCAAAAGACTCTCAACAAGGCTGACCAAACAATCCTTTTCACTTCAACTTTTCATACACAACATTCAACAATCACTCACTAGGAAGAATATGCCCATACCTTTTATTGGATGTCAAAGTGCCTTTGGAAAAACTTGTCTTAATCACAATTTCCTTCTTTCCAATTTCAATGGTTAAACACAACAATATCACTTCAATACTTTCTCAAAAATATTCCCTTAGACACAAAATAATCACAACTCAATTTATGTCTTATTTCTCCCTTTTAAAAATAACACTCATCTTAACATACATAAAAATAATTTCTTTGATACACCTTATAAACTCCAACTTAAAATAATATCCAACACCATAAAATATCAACCAAACACCTTACAATCCTTTCAACACCTTTGAGCAAATAACATTAAAAATTTAATTTTGCAAAACCCTTATAACTCCTTTGCAACCTTAGAACCAACTAAAAATATGCAAAAAATTAATTTTTAAATGCCCAAACTATATTCCCGAAATTTTCGGCGACCATTATCAAAGCATACCTCTTACTTCCCCAAAAGGGGATTCGGCGAGTTTCGATCCACCGTCTCTTCTATCCTAAGTGACTTCGCGCTTGTGAGCCCACTGCGTGGGCTACTAAGGACCACGTGAAGGAAGGTAGAACCCCTTCCTCTTATGCCTTCGCCGTCGTTTGCGTTTCCACAATTTCGCACGTTCTTTCTTCCTTGGACGCAGCGCAAATTACAAAGCTCACAATGTATATCAAAGGCATGGTAATCTTTGGTAGTGTGGGAGTTCCTCCTTATATACATGTTTTTAAACTTCACTCACGTCGGCACTATGTCATTCGAAATCTAATTTCGAAATTTATTTTTAATAACCCACCTTAGGGTTATTTAACCTTAGCTTAAATTAATTTATAATTAATAATTAAATTAATTAATAATTAATTTAAATAACTTTATAAGTAAAATAAATTAACTAATAAATTAATTTAAAATTAATTTATAATTAATTTTAAACTTCCTTTGTATAATATTATAAAAGAATATTATAATATTATTTATTTGGGCTTTTTCTTGCACTTTGGACCTCATTTGACTTCCTGGAATCGGGTCTTGAAACTGAAACCAAAACGGATGCTGCCAACTGAAACTGCCACTGACTGGTGCTGTTAGTTCGACATCAATGACCACTTACTCTTGACATCAATGACAATTTATCACTCAAAATGTTCAACAGTAACAACATGCTTCTTCAAACTGCACAAAATTTAGAAAATCATAATTGTCTGCAACAGGAAGAAGGGCATCTTCTATTTTGCAGTTGTTGAGAGATTTTGTTTTAATATCTTCTCTTTTCAAACCATGATAAAAAAAAATTGTGTCACAATGACCTGACAGGTGGTCCACTCTTTTCTTGGTAATGGAAAGTGAAATGAATGACCTGGCATTCCTTTTTTCTTTGTTCAGGTTTTTTTCAATGCTAGGCTGATGCTGCGATGGCCTTATGTTACCTTATCCCAGGGAGGGAAAAAAAGAAAAAAACAAAAGGAAAAGAAAAAGAAAGAGCAAGAATGGGGGAAGGGGGAGCATGTTAGTTAATATATTTACTAATAACATAGTCTTAATATATATTTTTGATTAATGGTGAAAATAGGGGTTTTTGGAAGGGCCCCAACCCTTTTCTATAGGCCAACGAAACTTCCAGCAGGGACAAAAGCTCAAGGCCAAAAAAGAACAGCCGACAAAAAAGATCAGTTCAAAGAACAACAAGGACAAAAGCTCAAGGCCAAAAAAGAACAGCCGACAAAAAAGATCAGTTCAAAGAACAACATGAAAAACCAACGCAAGAGGCCATCAATAAATGACAGCAAACAGAACAAGAGATCAGAATGGCTAATGAAGATTTGGAGAGGCTGACATCGACCTCCAAGTCTTCCTTCTTCTTAATCTGCACTTGGACCTTCAACATCTCCCAGGAGTCCTTCAACACCTGAGTATCCCAAAGAGGATGATTCTTATGGTAGAGGGTATACTGAAACAAGAGGTCCTCCTCAACATGGGCCCTTCTATCTATTACAATGTACAAATTCTGGGTATCCCTCTTCGGATAATTGGCTCCCATCTGGATATTGATTAATATTAAGAAATGTTTTTTTTCAATTGGTTATATGGGATTGAAATGGGCCCCACCCATATTACATCATCACCACATAGTGGTATTACAACAAAGCTTGGATATTATCCATGTATCGCTTGACAAAATTTGAACCTTGGTCTCCTCCTTAAATGTTGAGGAATCTAACCGGTGGAGCTAATACCACTTGATTAATATTAAGAAATATTAAATATATTAGTTAACATACTTTTAAGGGGGTGGTGGGTTGTAAGTTATAAAATTATTAATGCTAGGTTGTGGGTTGGGAAAGAATGACTAGACATAGGGTTGGTGGTTTTCATAAGTTATAAGCAAGGTTGTATAGGTGCTTAGGTGTTGGGGTATGCTAAGTGTGAGTACAATATGGATCTCCAAAGTTGGGGTATGCAAGTGCAAGGGTATGTGTTTGTTATGGTGCATGTTAAAAGTACCTATCCATAGCTAAAATACACTTCTGTCCCATTAATGCACCTGATGCATTTTCAGTCTATCATAAAAGTACGGTACTTGTACTCAAGAGTCAAAAATCATGGTGTGTGCATCCAAACAATAGTGAAACTTAGAAGGTTAGGGTGGGTGGTTGGGGAGAGAATTAAACTAAAATGTTATGTACATTATATTGTTAGAGGAATATAACATTAGAGAGAATAAAATGAATTTTATGATTTAAATATTAGGATATGCGCTTTGGGTGCTGGTTATGACTTACACCTTATACAAGCACCAAATATATGTGATGATGTCTCTTGAAATGGCTATGTATTTTATGTATGTGGTCTTGTAGACTATTTTTGTGTCACACATAATTAAAGTATAATTTTGTTTTATTTTATTTTCTTGAGATATGATAAATGAAATACATAATCATTAGATAGATGAATGTACTCAGACACGAATGATTTGACAATCATAAGTATTTACAAAATGTTGGACAACTGAAAACTTATTAGGGTCTTGACAATTGAGATCTCTCAAGATAATTGCCGTTAAGAGACTGTATGAGTTGGATGTTGGTTGTTTTAGATAACTTTTGGTTTCTCAAAGGATCTCAAGAGCACTATAGGTGTCAAACAAGTATGTCCTCTTTTTCCTTCTCTTTTTGGGACCTACATTGTCAAGCTTGAAGAATTTATTTATCAAAACACACATGTTAATAAATGTTGCTTTCTACATCATGTCTTGATGGCTATATTGCTTTTTGTAGATGATGTAATTCTTCTGGTTCATACTCCTAAGGACCTGCTATGACTTAAAATAGTTGGCAATCAACCTTAGCAAGACTAGGGTGATAATCTTCAACACATAAAAGAGTTGCCCATCTAAGTTTTAGTTCTTATATAAGGGTGAGTTTATTGAGATCACCACTACTTACACCTACTTGTGGGTTCAGTTTACAGGTCCTTACCTTAATCTTCAACTAGCTTCACAATCACGACTTTGCAAGGGATACACATCTATTATAGTCTTGGAATGCCAATGTTTCCAGTAGCATTTCTGAGACATATTACAAGGATATGCCTATTTGATTGTATAATCAAACCCACAATCATTTATGGGTCTAAGATTTGGGATCCATGTCTAGGGTGTGTTGATTGGGCTCACACTGAGAGAGTCCAAACTATTTTGCTTTAGCGGTTTATCCAATGTAGAAGAATAGTTCCCCAATTTATTGTTCAAGATGAGTTTGGCGTTCATCCTCTTGTTCTTGTGAGCATCTTCAAAATTATTTCTTAGCTTCATCACCTTAGACCCAAGGGTGATTACACCTCAAGTCGAGAGAGATGCCCATATTTGGTGCTTTGATCCTTAGAATGGATTACCACTAGGGGTACTTTTGGTTGGCATTGTGGATGGTACTCAAAAGTTAGTTATCTTCCTCAGTCAATTGGCATCTCCATAGATTGATTACCTTCATTCAAACACTCATTAATGCTCCTCCCTTTCTTCGTGATAAAAAGGTGATTAATCAAGTAATTGAAGATTATGTTTATTGACAATATATTCAGACCGCTAGCTTGCTGGATGGAAAGGAAACCTCCATAGCCAAGCTGGAAAGATCTAGTTGATCCAATCCACCCTCCAAAGCCTACCAATCTACATGCTGTCAATGCCCAAAATGCTCGTAAAAACTGCAGAAGCAGTTGAAGCCATCACGAGGAATTTCTTATGGAAAGTACAAAAGAAAGAAATAGATTTCATCTAGTGAAGTGGGAGAAGGTATGCCTCCCAAAAGCATATGGAGGCTTGGGTCTGAGAAACATGAAAACTCTCAATAGAGCATTAGCAACAAAACTAGTTTGGAGATTGATAAAAGAAGGACCAAAGATATCCAGGATAATGAGCCAACAACAATACTCAGAAGCAACCAAATAATGGGAGGTTCAACTGTCTGGAACCATATTTATGAAGGAGTAAGCATCATAGACAAAAGGTCTCGATGGGAGATTGGTAAATGAACAAATATGGATTTCTGGGAAGAGAAGTGGTGAGACTTAAGACCTTTAGACTGATATCCAAACCTAGCAAAGTTAAAAAAGATCCTCAAATAGGAATGGGGCACCTTTTTCAGATCTTACATTGTCAGACAAGGAGATGGCACAAACACTTGGAGAATAGACATTAGGAATAGGGTTTTAAGGCAAGATATGGAGGCCCTCCACGTAGAATTAGGAGACTGTCTTAACCCAGACTCAGAGGAACCTAACCTGTTAGAGTGGACTAGATCGACAATAAGGAACTATACAACTAAAGGTGGATACAAAGAAATCTTGGATCTACCTCAACAAAAAGCACCTTGGAGGAACTTATGGGGAAACAAATGTATTCCAAAGATGAAAGTTTGTACATGGTTGGTTCTCCAAAATAAAATACTAACTTGGGACAACTTGATCAAAAGAGGTTTTCTAGGCCCCAGTAGATGCCACCTATGCAAAAGAAATGAAGAGACAACAAATCACTTGTTCATGAAATGTCCATTTGCTCAAGCTGTGTGGAACCAATGGATGAAGACCACAGAGGTATCTTGGGTCTTGCCCAAGGAAATCCCTGATTGGTGGTGTCAATGGATCCCTCCCTGCAAGGAGAAGAAACTGATATGGAGCTTAACAATCCCAACTTTCCTTTGGTGTATCTAGAAGGAAAGAAATAGCAGGATCTTCAAAGGAAAAGCAAGAAGCTCTGAGGCTATTTTCAACCAACTTCAAGTTATTCTAGGAAAGAAATAGCAGGATCTTCAAAGGAAAAGAAAGAAGCTCTGAGGCTATTTTCAACCAGCTTCAAGTTATTTTGTCTGAACTAGTTATGCCCGAACAGATAAACACAGGACAACAATGGAGATCAGTTTTGAGCCAAAACCAACAATAGATTCTCTTCTTGCAGCCAGGCTCCCAGATTAGTTTGGGACATTAGAGGAACATAATTTCCCCATATGAGTCCACAATAGCAACCAACAAGTCCCAAAACGCAAGCTTCCAAATCCAAGGACTCCCAATGGATTTCAGATTGGAAGGATATTGGTGATGTTTCACCAAACTCTCTCCCACAAAAGGTCTACTTGGTTGTTTGTTCAGACCAACCTCGACAAGGCAATCATCCGATCACCCTGGCAACAACATGCATATACTAGGGACACCCGTTTGGAGCTCCTCAAGGCATCCTCTTCAAGCTCCACGCACAAAACTCAGAGCTTAATTGTCAAGCATAGATACACAAGCCAGGCGCAAGTTCAATAGGGATCTAGCTTTTCTGGCCTTTAGTGGTTTTTGCTGCCTTGAGGTCCCTTTGGTTTCTAGCTCGCTTTTTTGTGTAAAAGGGTGGGGAGCCCTTTTAAAACCCCTTTTTTTTAATATAATAAAAAAATATTCAGATCCGTTGGGTCAATTCATCTTAGCCTCTTAGTTCTAAGCTGGCCTTCTACACTAAACATTTCTCCATGATTGACAATGGCATTATTACTTGTCTTGATTATGTGGTGCAATATTGGACACACAACCTTAGGATTCCTCTTGGTTGGCTTATAGTGTGCTCACATTAGTTTTGAGTGGAGACAAACCACCATATTCCTCAAGAGGATATATTGTCTTTGCTCTTTTCAAGAGGTGGAGAGTGAAGAACATTTCATCTTTAAATGTCTTGTTTATTGTGATATTCGAGGGAGGGACTATTGCTTATATAGAGACTTATGTGAATTGCTTGCTACTTTTTTCAGCTATCATGACCAAAGAAGCTTGGTTGTGTATCCTAGGGGGAAGCTATCATTTTTCAATACTAGTTATTACAGGGGAGATTGACCATTACTCAACTAATCACTTCGTTCTTTCATTCCGTCTCTGTAGTCAAGAGTAACAAGCATTCATTTCATGCAATAGTTCTCCAAAATGTTATTGACTAATTTGTGCGCCCTTGTTTGTATACTTTAGTGGATCTTAGGGCTTCAATTCTTTCTTTTTCTTGCATGCAGTAAGATAGGATTGCAATTCTCTAACATTGGGTTTTGGCCACCCCTCACACACCAATGAGTTGCAGATAGACACAACTTATGAGTTTCCTATCTTCTTCTATTGGTTCCACAACAATGGATTCTAGAAGAGTCTTGAAGGGTTGAATTTTGTATCCTCCATCCAATCAAGCCCCCTTAGTCTTGGCCATTCTCTTGGAAACATCTCAGTCTTTTGTTGGCCCTTTTGGGATGGTGATGACAATGACTATGCTTCTACTTTATATCTCACTATAGATTAGTGTTGGTGCTTGAATCCATTGGAGCTCCTTTCTATCTCTCTTTTACCTTGATTGTTGGTTCTCTCTTTATCATTAGTTTTAGCTTGTCAGGGTTTATCCATTTTGGGTAACCATCAAGATTGCAATTTTAAACCATACAATCATTCCACATAGATGTAGTTTACTCTAGTTTCTTTACTTTACTCTAGGTTTTAATCAATTGGCATGAGCTCAACAAGTTATACCTTGACTTTCAAGGAGGAGACTTAGATTTGAATCTTACCAAGAGATATATGGATAGTTGCCAAAAATGTTCCGTACAACGTAGATGGGTCTAATAGTGAAGACTTTGGAACTTCAAATAAAAGGTCCAAGGTTCAAACCTAAAAAGGAGTAGCATTGTACACCATGCTTGAGGTGAGGTATCCGAACTAAGTGGAGCATGATTGGGTAAACAACGTTCTCTATGAGGACCATCCCATATGGCCTATGGTCTTATGGAAATTAAATTTACTCTACTTTTACTTTAGTATCTTTTGGTTGCTATAGTGCATTGTAACAAATCTTTTTGATGAGTCCCATTGGCCTATTTTGCCCATCCATGGACATTACTAAAAATGATCTTATCTCCTTTACCTATTTGAAGTTTGACCTTGTATATTTAACACACTTTGATCCTATTACCTATAAGATTACAAGGGAAAATGAATTAACAAAATGACTATCCTTAAGCTATCTCCTTTACTAACATTGTTCAAGTTACCAAACTCTCAAAGTTTGATTGAATTTCCAAGGGTAAAAGGCTTATCAAAATGGTAGAAGAATTTGATGGTCAAATTGAAATTCTTGATGGTTGGTTGGTGATCCTATTGGCACTGCATACACTAATTAGTGAATGGAAATAGTAACTTACAGCCATTTATTATATGCAAGAGCAACTATGACTATGAATAGGGAGATGCAAATGCTTGATCCAATAGGAGGGTGAAGAAGGACAACTGGCATGTTTTGGGAGGGCTTAAGCTTTTGTGGCAGTAGTGGAGAATCTTGGACAATTTGTGTATCTCATGAGAAAGAAATTACAAAAACAATAAGCCACCTTCATAAGAACTTCCAAGAAAAGATAAATATAATACAATTTTATTGCTTAGTAAAATTTGAGGGAAAGACTTCCAATAAACGTTTTTTCCTCTTCTTGCATAATATGAACAATGCCCTTTGGATTTCCCTGTTTTAATTCTTCTTTTCTTTCAAGATATATAGATGAGCTTCTGCTAGTCCTCCGCTCCCTATTCTGAAAAGAACTTCATACATTTCTTGAATTTAGCTCGTGTTTTGTTTTCACGGGAAAAAATGTTTTTTCATTTTCTTCCATATCTTGAATGGCAAATCAAGTGCCATATGAGAATCCTATATGTAAACCTATACTCTGATATTATTTTAATGTGGCGTGAAAATGTCTTAGTTTTCTTGCCAAACAATGGGAGGGGTGTACCAAATAGAAATGAATAAATTTTCATTGATCTTGAATTTTAGAAATTTGAATAAGCAAAAGGATTAAGAACAAATTGGACTTTGAATCTTTGAAATTTAAATTACCAAAAATAATTAAAATTGAATCTCTAATTTGTAGCATCAGGAAGAAATCTGATGTTTAATTGCTTTATGTATTGCTACTGAACTATATTTAAAGGTTGTTCTGGACTCTGTTTAAACATTAACTGTCCTTTGCAATTTTTAAGCTCATGAAAATTCAAATTAGTACTTTTATTTTTGTTGTTTTCAATAACAAAACGAAACATTGTATTGTGAGCATCAATGATCAACACTGACATATAGATTCTATAAATTTTTTTTTCTTTGTTTGCATTAGTACATGATACTGTTTAAAAGAACAAATGTAGAATGGATCCTTTATTGTGCATGAACTTGACACATATAGAACTCTGAAATGCTTTGGGTGTAGAATGCTGACTAATAACATTTTAGTTTCTGTTAATATGTAGAGTGTTGTGTGCTCCTTGAGGGTGTGACATGAGTAATATAAATAGTCAGTTTATCATAACTGTAGATTAAAGTGCTGTACTTGATAGACATAACAAATGCCATACTTTGAAGAATTTTTACGTCTTTGGTTCAGATCACTAATCACACAGTTTTGGACAAATGTGGAGTATTAAAGCCTGCCCTTGGGGAGAGTTGGAAAACTATCCCTCATGTTAGACTGTTGCTGTCTAGGGATCATGCCAAAGACATCTGTGATATTACCCTTATCAAACATACTTCCAAGGTAGTTTATGTTCATAGCTAATATGCAGAAGTTTCATGTTTTGAAAGAGTTGTTATTCATGCTTCATTGCTTCATTCATTTCTTTAATGAATTGTATTTTGTGTCAGTTGTGCAACCAGCAGATGAGTTTTCGTCTCAACAACTACTGTGCTGTCCAGAAGTGAGATGCCTATCATTTGATATTGATTATCAACTTGTATTTAAGTTGTTTGTTTCTTGGGCATACTATCATTCAATTAGCCTTTGTGATATAAGTTCTTCAACAGGGTTCCAAAAGGGTGAATGCTAATTACATTCATCTCATGTTTTATCCTCAAGTGAAACTAAGAAATATCATTCTGGCATGCATCATGTTTGCAGACTTGTTACTTTGATAATAATTTATTATGGGTCAATGTTCTACTCATGTTTAAAATTTGATCATCCTTTAGATAATAAGATCAATAAGAAACTTGAAGCCTATATGACGGGCCCAAAAAAAAATGGTTTGTAGTTACCGAGTAGCATAATACTTTGCATACCATATCCATAAAGAAGCATTTTTTTTGTGAACGAATACGTTTTGTGCATCTTCCATTTCAATATATTTGTTTGACAAAATCAAAACCTATCAATGACATCAACTTTGACATCATGTTGATGTCCACATTATAATTGGTAAGTTTAATGTATTATATGGATAACAAACAATGGTATAAAAGATATCTCAAATTATTTTAAACTCAAGGTTTTGGGTCCCACTTTTGGGGCCATTGTTAGGATACAAATTGTAAAGGTTACAATTTTGGGTTAATATGATACCCAATCCCATGGATCTAGCTAGTATAAAAGTAGCCATTATACGACAACCCTTCAATGAAAACAAAAAGGTATTGTTACACACAAATCCTCAAATCCTTGTATGAAGGATAATCAACTAGGTGCTAAACTATAACCCTACAACAAAAAAAAGAAGAAGAAACCACTATCACATTAAATGTTATCTCAAAGATCATTAATATTTAATATTGGCCTCCAAATGTCGCTAAAATAGTATTGTAACAATAAAAAGAAAAATTAACTATACATTCATGGGAATAGAAAGATTTGTAGGGATAAGGTCTCGTTCTTCTTTCATATAGTTTGAACCTCAAGTATGTATTGAACATAAACACTAACGAGGACGGAGTATTTTTTCTTTTTCATTTATTTTTTTAATATATCGGAACTAAAATGATTGACTTAGATATCCAATGAATTTTGTTTTTTAATTGTTTAATTGATGGGGCTTTTTGACGCCAGTTTTGATTTACCATCTCATACTAAAACATAGAAATAAGTGCGTTGGAAGTCAAGTACGTGCATTTAGGTTTGATGTAATAAATTTGTAATGATTGAGTTAAGTGTTAGTTAACATACAAATGAGTAATAAGTCATTAGTTGTCACGTAGTTGGAAATGAAATGAAATATAAATGCATAACAATTGTAATGTAAAGGTGGTGAGGTGTTAGGTTGGTAGTTGGGAATAACTATCTTCTAACAAGTTTAAATACCCTCCTCATTCATTTGAGTGGATAGCTTGTGTACATAGTACAATATACACACATTGCATACACGTAGAGGGGTAGATGCTGGAGAGAACATTCATACAAGCATAATTGTATTGTAGTGATGTATCTTTTTTAATAGCAATAACACCATTCATCCATTGTCATTGTTTATTCTATTGCATGTGTTTGTATTTGATTGATATTGTTGTAGATAAATATTTTGAATTATTTCTATTCATTGCTATTTGTTGAAGACAATCCATATTGGGTCATTTAGATCTAAACCTTGGCCTTCCCATGCAAGACTAGTCCGTCTAACTTGATAGGCAAGCTGCCTGAATGCTATGCTAGATTGTCTAGGCTGCAAACTAGGCCATTTGACTTGTTGTGTAGTGAAGGGTTGTCAATAGCAATGTTGTAGGCTGTCTAGGCTACATGTTGAGTTTTTTGGTCAACCTACTTTGTCATTCATTATTTGTTCCTCTAACTATGGAATACCACCATCGTGCTACATTTGGCATAGTTGTCTAGTGACCACATGGAGCTTGGAGACGAGACACGTGGATGACGATTAAATTGACACGAGGACGTGGACACAAAAGGACAAGAGAACAACCAACGAGACAAAGTTTGAGAATCAGAGAACAAGAGTGAGGAGAACATGGATGTGTATAACACGATGATGACTTGCATGTATAGTCCTAAAAATCGAGCAACTATGGAACCCTTAGGATGAGGGAAGTTTGAACAAAGAACATAAAAGATGGCAAACATTGTTTTTGATAATTGAAGACAATGCACAAGTTGAGGCGCAATGAGCAAACAATGATAATGCTAAGGAGAACATTTCTGTGAGTGAAGGAAGCACCAATGTGGATTATATGCAAGACAAGGTGGAGCAACTAGCAACTCCAACACAAGTGTGGGAGAGAGTGCCTAGAGGTGTGGAGGGTGGGAGTCAAGCGCAAGGACAATTGTAGGAGTGTGCTCAAAAGACCAAAATTGACACTCGTGTATTTGTGAAAGAGGTCGTGAAGTGTAGGTGCACAAGGAAGCGATCAAAGATTGTTTATCGTTGACCAGTTGTCAATTGAAGGTTTGTTGAGTGGAGATGAACAACCACCAATGGCAAACATTGCTGCAGTTGTGGGCAAGCAAAAGTGTTCAATGTTTATGGGATAGGAGAAAAGATCCTGAACGCCATATCAGAACATGTGAAACAATATGCAAGGCAAATTGTGTAACAAATGAAGATACATGGCTACGATTGTTTCTAGCAATGTTGCATGGAGTAGCAATTGATTGGCATTTGAAGAGAACTCTTCATGGATTGGACAGAGTTGAAGATTAAACTCAATAAGGAATTTAGATTGCTTTGAGTTAATAGAGAGGATAATTGGCGAGATCCACACAATGAAGCTTGACAAGAATTTAAAATTGTATAATTGTCGTTTAAAGGAATTCATCGACAAGATGGAGGTTAAGCTAATATATGGTCTGCATAAGTGATGGTTCCTAAACGGATTACTGCCACAATGCAAGAAGATAAAGATGGTTACACCAACCACTTATCAAGAAGCTTTTGATAGAGCATTAAGTTGGAAAGTGAAATGTAGATGACAAAAATTGGAGGAGTAAGTATATCATGATCGAGACAACAATCCAGATAGTGATCATGATGACTTGAATACCAAAATTTAGGCTGTTGAAGGATTTGGAGCAAGACAACAATCCAAATAGTGATCATGATGACTTGAATACCAAAATTTAGGCTGTTGAAGGATTTGGAGCACGCGATTAATGATTTGAAAGCGGAGAAGAAAAAGAACATTTGGTGTTCTTATTGTAAATCAAAAGGACATGCCAATGTCAACTGTTTGAAGAAGGCATATTGCAATATTTGCAAAGTGGTAGGACATGCTATTGTGGATTGCTTGTTCAACTTGTGAAGTGCAAGGCATCAAACACCAACAATGCAAAATGAGGTGAGAGAAGGAAAACTGAGAACTTTGAAGAGGGGACAAGGAGCAACCATTGGTGGGTACCAAAATAATCAAGGGTGAAGACAACTACAACAAGAGAATCAATCTACAGAAGGAGAGGGTCGATTGCAATATGATTCATATGGAAGGCCAATCATTCAATGCCGAAGATGTCAAGAGTGGGGAAACTTCACATGCAAATGTACAAATGCTCCAATAGGAGGGGGCATTGGGAACAATACCATGATTATGCATAAATGTTGTGGATCTGACAACCATAAGGAGGCGATCTATTTGAAGAAGTATGAGTAACTCGTAGAATGACAATTTCATTAACATTGAGCCTCAAAAGAACCAATTGCAACCTTAGGAGACACGTGCCAACAATATCTTGGGCATAAGCAAGTAGAATGGAGCAATACTTGAATCCTGCCAAGGAGAAGAAATGATAGGGAGCACATGTGCAGATCAAAGAAGAGATGCAAATGGCCAATTAAGAAAAGTTGAGCCAAGAGAAGTTAAAGCAACCCATTACAATCTAAGAGGTGGAAATATCAACACAACAATTGGCAACACAAATACTCAATACGAATGTAGAAGTGAAGGTATTCTGTTTACTATGCATAATATCGAAGTTGTGCGCTTTGGTGGAGCACATGGTGTGGACCCAAGGAGTGGAAGAGTCACGACACCAACTAGAGGTGAAAAAATAGCTAGGGATTAGTGCAGGTTTGACAATCTTGATGATTGATGTCACGAAGAAACCATGTTGATCCATATGGAGTTGCTAAACCACAAGTTGATGCAAGTGATTGTTAAATGTATTACCTGAATAGAAGTGGAAGGACTTGGAGCACCATTTTTGTGGTCTTCCAACTTGCGATTGTATGACATGGATTAGTATGACAATGAGATGGAGTATTGGAAACTAGTCTATGGTGCATTGTTAGGACATGGGTGGCTATGCACGATAAACGTAAACCACAATAGGGAGAAGGATCGCCTAACTTTAAGAAAGCCTAGCATAAGTATGCAATCAGTTTGAAGAACTTGTCCATAAGTGAGGAGTTGGTGACATCCAACGAATTTAGAAGTTCATGGTTGGAGGAGAAAGATCATGCAAATGGACAAGAATCGAACAAAGAGGGAGTGGTGGAATTGGAAGAGTGCACGAAAAACCAACACTTGGATAGTAGACTTCTACATTGGTAGATGGAGGACTACTAAGTTTTCCAGTTGACTTGCATGTGTATCAATGCAAAAGGAAAATATCTAGAATGAAGTTTCTTGAAGTGTCATAGTGCCAAGCTAGCAGTGAAAGTTGAAGAAAATGACCTTTCCACGAAACTTTGCAAAGTACAATGTTGGCTTGCGGGGGCGAGTGGGATCCCGTTTTAAAAGCAACAACTTTTAAAATCTTCATACAATATTAGGTCTTCACATGGATATACAAGGATCCATAAGAGATTCCACCTAAATTGTGTGTGCATCAAATTTCGTTGGTTCTCGATGCACAACCTATGAGGAGAAGGCCATACAAAATGAATCTAAAGTATGTGGTCTTGGTCAAGTGGAAATAGAGAAGACATAAATGCAGGAATACTCTTCAAGATAACAGTGAGCGAGTGGGTGTCATCGTTATCATCAACTTGGAGAGTAACCATATCCGCATTTGTGTGGACTTTCAAAGCCTGAATGCAGTGACCATTAATGATCTATTTCTAATACTAGTTATTGATTCGATCTTGGAGGAAGTAGTAGAGCACAAGATCTATTCATTTTTTGATGGATTCTCGAGCTACAATCAAATCAGTATCACTGAAGAAGATAAATGGAAGGCCATTTTTGTAATAGAGAACAAAATTTATGCATATAACTGGATGTCTTTCGATTTATGCAACCAACCCCCCCGCCACATTTCAAAGGATAATTTTGTACATATTTGAATAGATGTCAACAGAGAAGTTCAAAGTATTCTTGGATGATTGGTCAATAATGATAGGATAAACATTTGAAGGCATTGGAGGAGTGCATGCAATTGTGCTTGAATTCTTGATTGTCCTTGAATCCAAAGAAGTGCAAGTTGTTGGCATTGTATGGGAAGTTTCTAGGGCACGTGGTGTGTAAAGAGGGTTTGAATATTGATCTTGACAAAATACAATTCATGGTGAGCATAGAAGAGCCATACAACATGAGTTCACTGAAGTCCTTTTTGGGTCATGTTGGGTACTACTGACGTTTCATTAAAAGCTTTACACAAGTTTCACACGCTTTTGACGCATTAATGGGCAAAGGTGTTCTATTCAGGTGGACGAAGGGGCACTCAAAGGCCTTTGAGGAGCTAAAGGTGAACCCATTCTGGTGTTTCTAGGTTGGGAGAAAGAGTTTCATGTCCATATGGGTGCATCAAATAATGCAATTGGATGCAGGATGGTCTAAGAGAGGCAATATGGATTGGATCAACCCATATATATTTCAAGTCAATTGTTGTCTTTAGCATAGAAAAATACAACACTACAAAGCGGGAAGCCATGGGGATGGTGTATGTGTTACAAAAGTTTAGACATTACCTACTTGCCAACCTTTTTGCTTTCTTCTTGGATCATTAGGTGTTGTTGTACTTGATCAACAAGCTAGCTTTTCATAGATGAGTTAGCAGATGGCTTTTCACGTTGCAGGATTTCGTGTTTTGAGTGGTAGTTAGACCAAGAAAGAAACATGTAATAGTGGATCTGTTATTGAAGATTTTCTCAGGAGAGCCTATTGAGGGAGTGTTGGATGAATTTCTACGGGGGAGGTTCTAAAGGAGTTGACGACAATAGAAAAGATCATCATCAAGTCAACACCATTTCAGTTCTTAGTTGGTTTATTGTACAAGATCACATTTGATGGAGTATTGCGAAGATGTGTAATGGATGAGAAAGTGAATTCAACATTGAAGGAAGGTCATGAAGGGTTGGTAGGAGGGCACATGGGGCTAGATCCAACAAGAAGTAAGGTGCTATTGGCAGGGCTATGGTGGCCCATTCTTTATCGCGATGCAAAGGAGTTCGTGATTGCATGCATTACAAGCCAGAGTTGGGAAGCCACTGAGGAGGGACTTCATGCAATTGCACACCCACAAGAATTGCAAGAGTTGTTCAAAATATGGGGTCTAGATTTTGTTGGACCTTTGAAGATCAACAAAAGGAGATGTAGGTAAATTTTCATAGCTATTGAATATTTGACGAAGTGGTGGATGCAAGATCATTGCTTAATAATTATGTAAAGAACACAACATGATTCTTGTACGAACAAGTCATTACATGATTCAAAGTGTCTTTACAATTGAAAAGTGATCATAGAGGATAATTTGTCAATAAGATCATTCAAAAGATTGTTATGGAGTTCAAGATCTTGCATTCACTGTCGAGTCCATATTATCTTAGAGCAAATGAGAAAACGAAAGCAACAAATAAGATCTTAGTCGTCATAATGTACAAGTAATTTGGTATTGAAGGTGCTGATTGGAAGGAGAAATTGCCAATGATCTTGTGGGTATACAAAATTATGTATAAGCTTATGAGAAACCACACTTTGTTCTAGTTGATGTATGGATAGGAGGCAACTGTGTTGGTGGAGTTTCAGAACCTAGTCTAAGAGTGGTAGTAAAAAACCATCTTGGTGATTAGGAGAACTTGGAGGAGAGGCTAATGACACTCATAAGGCTGGATGAGAAGAGAGTGATGGCTTAGTGGACCATGAAGGTTGCCCAACATTGTTGGAAGTTGTGGCATGATAAGCACTTGAAGATGAATTTGAAGGTAGGTGACTTACTATTGAAGTTTAATGGCAAGAGAGATTAAGCCAGGAAAGTTGAAAACTTTATGGCTTGGACCCTTCTAAGTATAAAAGATGATGAACGATGGTATAGTAAGGTAAAAGAAATTGGATAAGACATTGTTACCCGAAACAATTAATTATCCAAAGTAAAAAATGTACAAAGTGAGAGCACAAGTGAACATGGTAATTTTTGAACAAATAAATGAAGAAACAAGTATGAGCAGGTTTATAGTTGCACCAAGTCAATCTTCGAGATCCTTCCAAGGAATCTCAATTTAAGAGGTCAGAGAATCAAGCCATACTAAATCAGATGACGATACAACAAATGAGACTGACTAATATGATAGTGAACTTGCAGAACAACTGGCATGGTTGCATGAAGAGAATAATGCAACTAGGAAGATGACATGCAATCGGTTTTAGAACAAGAATTGCAGTCTTGATCTATAGAGCATAGATGAATTGTTGTGCATGTTAGATTTCCATGTAGAAGAATAATGACTAAGATCATTGAATGCAGAGAACATACAACAAATGACAATGATGTATGTTAAAAAACAAGAACCGCCAAAACAAGAACCTCTAAGCAATGGAAGTGAATATGAGAGAATGAGTTTGTTAATAGCCATTTGACGTGTATTACAAAGGATGCATCAGGAAACACAACAGTGACATGAATGAAGTGAGCAACTGAATAACATAATAGCCAAGTTATAGAGACAACACGCACAAAAATTACTGAGGATGTGACAGGATAACCAAGCAATTGATAGAAGTTTTTTAGAGAAGGGACAAGTTTAGAGGAGATCCTTGAAAGTGCACAACAAAAAAGTGTTGGGAGTTGTTGATGATTATGCATAGAAATTTGAGCTTATGAAAACAAACTACCAATTTGGCTAGTAGACCTGCAACAAGTGAAATAGAATGATGTGATATTCACGAAGTACTTTGCCAAACATTACCAAGTGAAGCAAAAGTTGAGAACTTGAGAAATGGATCTAGTAGTGTGTCCTTGACGAGTTCAAGCACTGAGGAAGACTGGAGTAGTGCTAGTTTAGGCTTGGAAGTTGGAAGAAGAGTGAGGAGAGGAACACTAAGGAGGCGACAAGTTGCCCAACTAACAAAAAATGTGAACATATTGTTGAGTTTGGTGATGTAGCAAGTACCTCAACAAAATCAGAATACCTTTGGAGTAGAAGTACAAATGTAGATAAATTAGAGAAGATGAGATATGTCAACTAACTTGAACAATTTCTTAGGAAGTCAAAATCATTTGCAAAGGCTACCCGATGACCTAAGTCGAACTTTTATTTAGGCTATTCGGGTAGTTTGGGAGGGTTGTGAGGACACCCAGGCTATTTGAACCATCTAGGCCAAGGGATGAGGCCATCGTGGGGGAGTGTTCTTCCCAAAACAACCCATAGGTCATCAAGCCAGTAGGGTGGGCCATCCAAAACGTGAAAGGAGACCCTAGATGACCTTCGGGCCATTAGATCCAAGAGTCATGTAGTTTGGGTTTGCCAAAGGTCGTTTGGGAAAGAGGACAGTTTTGCAGATTGTATTTGGGCCATCTGAATATTCAATTCAACCAATGGGAATGACGAGGTTGTCTAAAGCAAAATAAGAAAAGTTGCTGGAAGAGCAGAGGGTTGAAGAAATTGAACCAGAGCTCAAAATATCATCACAAAGGATCTGACAATAGAGAGACAACTAGGACACGAGGTGGGCGAGGTGGATCGTCTAGCCACCAAGGCCATCCGAAATAGCACTTTGTCAAACTAACTATATGACCAACATCATAGTCAACTAGAATGGGCTGTCCAGGTCTACAAAGGAGGTCATTTGAGCAAGAGTGTTGCATAGAGGAACAAACTAACAGGCTGTTTGGACAACTAGTCAAGCCATCTAATCGCTTGGGTTGTCTTAGCAAAAAAGAAGACAAAAATAATCGTTGCATAGAAATAGAAGGGACCCTTTATGCACAAGGTGGTAGAAATAAATTTGATCAAATAGAATATGTAGAATGTGCGATTGCAAAGAAAGCAGTTTAGGAAGGTGAAGTGGTAGTTGAGGGGCAATTGTTGCATGCAAGCCGAGTGTCCCCCTACTACCTTCATATTATAAATAAATACCAAGAGATTGCACTTATGCATTCAAATGTTCAATACCAAAGAGAAACAAAGAGGGCAAGAGCAAAGTTTTGAAGTTGCAACAATGGATAGATTATATAGATGGAGGCATTCCTAGTATCAACCCTTGCACAAGCGAAAAATAAAGTTGTAGTGTAGAGGAAGGAGATTGCCGTGAAGAAGGTGGAAGCTACATTGTAGGAAGAAAAAGTTGCATTGAAGAAAGAAGAAGTTGCAGTGAAGAAGCAAACAATATATTGGAAGGGTTTTTTTCTACAAATCCCTCCCAAGTGATAGTAGGTAGAAAGATTGCAAAAAAAATAAAGAATTCCTGAAGACAAAAGAAGGAAAATAGGACGAAATGTGTAAAGAGAAAGTAAAATGACTATTGCATAATACTTTTCCAGAAATCGTATGAGCCATATGGATCATATGGAACATCGTTTGAGAAAAGATAATGGAGCTAAAAGGAGATGTACAAGCCATTTGAGGAGTGGAGGAAGTTGTTGTATGGAAACTAGGAAATACAAGTTAGGAATCATCTAAATTTGAGTTGTCAAAGTTAGTTGTCCAAGACCATACTGTCCAATGCTGGGCCATCTGAAGTTGGGTTGTCTAGAACTAAGCCATCAAATATTGTCATCTAGAGTTGGGCTATCTAGAGGAAGAATGTACGAACAATAAAAGTTGTACAAGTGATTGCAAGAAAGGACACACCAAATGAGAAGGTACTAAGTGCGATCGTGCCATGTGGAGCTATGAGTTCACACTAAGTCATCCAAAAATCAAATAGATTTAATTACTACCAAAAGGTTTTAAAATCCAAAGCCAAGGAAGCTAATTAAAGGAGGAATGCAAAAGAGGCCAAGGATTTCTAAGAGGATCGAATAAGTAGAGTTTCAAAGGATATTTCCACCAGAAGCTGTGTTATAGGCATGACCTCGTACTATTGAATGAATCATCGAAGTTGTCATTGGGAATCTAGGAGGAACATGTACATGGTAGAGAGAGGGAGTGTGACATGGATGATGAACGAGGAAGAATGTGACAACACCGAGGGAATCACGATCGAGGTCAATAATTGATACACCAAATTAAAGATAATCGAGAGGCAAGGAACCAACAACTCCACCACAACTGAAGAGTAAGGGGAAGGAGCATATGCAAATCCCCTTAAAAGAAATCACTTGGAAAAACGCTTGTGGGCTAATTTTGTAGGATGTGGTGGTTAGAGCACCAAAATAATCATAAGTTGAAGATAGTATTTCAAAATGTGGGAGTGCAGTTTATTTTGCAAGTTACTAGGTTTGAAAAGGATTTCTTCAAGCCGTATTTGGAGAAACAATAGACTTATGATGCAAAGACAAAGCAGAGTAGAGTTTTGCTTGGTGATAAGAAAGAAGGGTGTCATTTTTCTTGAATAGTTTTTAGAGGGTATATGGCTTACTAAATTCAACAAAATCGTTGAATGAGGGAGTGGAACCTTACCGATTGAGGAGCTTTGTGAACAAAGTCACCAATCTCACTCCCTAGGAAGTGGTAAAGCTGATAAAGTATGCAATCTGCGAGCTGAATATATAACATCTAAAATCATACAAATTGTAGTGTGCAATGAACGCTATTATATCTAGGTTATCCGACAAACAAAGAGCCTTGGATATGCCCACTTGGATCATACCATATATGGAAGGAGTAATGGTCAGAGAACAATATGATTGGGCAATTTTTTCAGATCACATATAAATTTTTTTGTTGCAGTATACTAAAAATTTCTTGATGGCTTTCCATGCCATAACATTACTTATGGATGCAACATTAAATGAAATAATTCAATTTTTAAGAACAAATCCTTCAGATACCATACCAAAAGGCATGCCTACTATTTTTTGTTGGGTGCATGTTGCCCCATTGATGAAGGTTGGACCAACAAGAAAAGTAGCTCCAGGGAAGAAGATGACAACAAACAAGATAAAAGTAGATCATTGGAAGAAGACGAAGGAGAAACAAATGCAATAGCTGAGGAAAGTGAACACTCTGATGGAGCAGTTGCCTAATGGCAAGGAGCCAATCAGAAAGGAGCTAGAAACATTTGGAGCAGTAGTGACAATAGATGGGCATGCAATTGCAACAACCATAGCCTTGATAGTAGTAGCAACAACTAAATCATCTAGTGACTCAAGGTGCCCAGGTGTTTCCACATTTGGGACCCCCATAATTGCCATAATGATTAAGATAATTGATGAACATTCATAAATAATTTCGGCCAATCACCTTTCCAAAGTGTGTGGTTCGATAAATGTTGCATTTCCATCAGGGAATTTAGCACAATTAGGAAGCCAAATTATGCGAGGCATTATAGGTGCCATTGTGGGTACTAGGGAAGTGGCTTCCACTGAGGCTGCTAGAGGACTTCAACAACCGAAATAGGTAGAACCTATTGCGTAGAGTTTTTTGTGCAGGAGCAGTGCAATAGAAAGGAAGAAAAATTATGCAACAAGTGGTGTAGGACACACCTATTATTGTAGATGTGTATGACGAGATACAAATTGCAATTGATGTGATGGAAGCATCACCATCGTTGGAGGAAGTACCTAGAGGAGGAGATTTTTCTAGTGATGTTTTGTTGTCAATGAATATGGATATGCCAAAGAGGAATGCCACAACCCCATTGCAACAATTTGTAGATGAGGTGGAGAGATGTTTTGTTCATCTCCATTGGATGAGAGACCACTAGTTGAGCTCAAATCTACAACTCAAGACAATGACACCAATTTCATCCATGTCAAAGGAAAGAAGATAGGAGAAGGAAAATCAATTTACATCAAAGCATATTTTGTGGTAGAAAGGCCATGTAATTCAACCAACTTAGGCTAAACCTGACAAAGGTAAGGAGACAATGGATACAAGCAAAAGCAAATTGATGTAGTGGGAAGCGCAGTTTCAAAAATTCAAGAGGGTAAGGCCACTAAGAAGAGGATCAATTCGAAGAGTCAGGGTGGAGAAGACATTGAAGGAACAACCACCAAAGATGATACTGAGGATGAGATGGAAATGGAGGAACGAGTGAGTATTTTTGGATAGGTGTGCCTAGATTGAGGTAGCCTCTAGTTCAAGGTAAAAAGATTGATGAACAAGTGGATATATTTTTGAGAAGGTGATTGATTGTTTGATATTCTAGAGCAAGTTTCGAGTTGGTTGTGTTGGTAATTGACAATTATGACAACTAAGGGTGGAAATAGAGTTGGGTAAATTGGTGAGTTAGGATCATAATGAAGAGGGACTAAAGAAGTTCATAGAGATCCATGAAATGCAACCACGGGAGCTGGATGTTGACAGTACCAATGTCCAATCCGTACTAGAAGGAAGAAAATTACCAGAAGGAACTATGATTATATATTGACATCCACCAAGAGCATATGGAGCCATATCCTGAATTTCTAGGTGTTAAAACATTAAAGTTGGCACCTGAGTTGGTTAAGTCATATGTCATAATGAGTTTCTTGGCATATCTTATTTAGTGGTTAGAAGTAGGGTTAGCTAAAGTCGAAGTGCATTGTGAGGGAACAAACTCTTAATATGAATATGCAGAGGATTGTTCACTTGGACCAATTGATTTTTGAGCGGGATGTGCAGATGGTAGTAGCTACAAGGAAGGAAGGTAAAACAATAAAAAAGGAGGCTGAATTGAAGGCTAGTTTGGCAAAATTCGAGCAAAATTCACATTTGTATGGCTTCTAGTGGACTCATTACCAGGTGTATGCATAGATATTGCAAGGAGAGACTTAAGCCTTGAAGCTATAAATCTAGGATTTGGGAGGATTACCTCTACCTATGCCTCATATTCAACATAGTTAGAGCCCTAAAGAACAACAATACTCCTTGATGAGGACATCAACCAATATAGATGGGAGGGCCGATGTAGACACTAGTTCTAATGTACCACCTTGTACTTAAATAGAAATAAGTGCATTGAAAATAAAGTACACATACATTATAGTTTTAATGTTAAATTTGTAATGATTGGGTAAAGTAGTTAACGTACAAATGAGTAATAAATCATTTGTTGATATATAGTTGGAAATGAAGTGAACTGTAAATGCATGAAAAATGTAATTGAAATGTGGTTAGGTGTTGGGTTGGTAGTTGGAAATAACTGCCTTCCCACAAGTTTAAATACCCTCTCTCATTCATTTGAGCGGGTAGCTTTTGTACATTGTACATTGTACACACATTGCATACATGTAGAGGGTGTAGATGTTGGAGAGAGCATTTATACATGCATAACTGTATTGTAGTGATGTATCTTTGTTAATAGAAATAACACCATTCATCCATTATCATTGTGTATTCTATTGCATTTGTTTGCATCTAATCGATATTGTTGTAGATAAATATTTTGAACTAATTCTTTTATTGATGTTTGCTATAGAAAATCCATATTGGATCACTTGGATCTGAACCTTGGCCATTCCATGCAAGGATGGGCTATTTGACTTTTATTGTCCAAGGCCGCCAATAGTAGAGTGTTGCAGGTCGTCTAGACTACATGTTAAGTTGTTTGGTCAACCTACTATGTCATTCATTATTTGTTTCTCCAATTGTAGAATACCACCACCATGCTACATGACTAATATGTATTTGTACAATATTAAATTTTCCTTACACTCACATAACATTATAAATTTTGCCTTCAAGTGAACTAAACTAGCCAAAGATCTTTAAGTTATTATTACTTTTTTAATCCATGATATGGGGGTGACCTAAGTCATTCTTAGGTTGCATACCCGTAATACAATGTTTAATAATATTTTCACTTTGAAGTACATATCCAAGATTTGCTACCTAACATTTCACTCATGATCCAAATTCAATTATTTCCGAGAAATTGCATTATCAGATGCAAATCAATTCACAAGAACATCTCAAGATATAAACCTATCTTGAGCATTCAACTTCCTACATAAATTCAATTATCAAATACCACTGCTTAGAACCAACTTGGAGTCAAAGCAACAATCACAATCATCTAAGAAACTTGTATATGTCAATCTATCATGAGTATTTCTATGGTTAACAAAATCTCAAGTATATCTATTATAGGGTTTGCCTTGGGCAACCCTTAACCATAAGCAAATAATATGGGATTTTCCTTGGCTTATCCTCAACCATAAGCAATGCCACATAGTGTTTTCAAAAAGATATCCCTCAACCATATTAAACTATATAGTCACATAATTTCAAATATTTACATAAAATCACCAACAAGGAACAAATTCATACAATTTATCAATGTTGTCTTTACACTTGACATATTTTCCTTTGCAAACAGGGGTGAATACATTCTCGAACAATGGATTATAAATACAATTAACTTTTCATACTACCCTTTTTCGAAGAACATTGTCTTATGTAATAATTTTTTAGTTTTTGTACAATATTTTTCCAATAAATCAAGCCATGCGTATTCTCTCTCTTATCACATGTATATGAATAACTATTTTCTTTTTAATTTTTTTTTTAATTTCACTTTTCTTAAATGGATGAAAAAACCTCATTATCTATGGCTGAAATCAGGTTTCTCTTTTTACAAATTCTGTGATTCTTATGTTTGTAGGTGCATCATGACCAAGGCCATCATATCTTGGCCCCAAGGTTACTCAATAGGCTTGGACATTCCTTGTCAACTATGTGCGTAAGCCTATATTATCAAATCCATTTTTTTGATGTTCATTTTGAATCTATACCTTTGTTATATTTTCATAATATTCAAATCTAATCATTATTTTAAAACTCAACACAAATATCGCCATGATTTTCACTATCTTCAATGGGACAATTCATTTGTTTGTTCTATGTGCATTGATTCTTAAATTTTAAACTGGTTATATGGGGTTGAAATTAATCCCAACCATATTACAACAATGACTGCTATATCTTATTTCAATCTATCATGCACATTATTGATATTAGAAATAACTTTATCATTGCGTAGGTTGTGTTTTTCCTCCATGTTACTTTGACCATCATCTCAACAATAGTTTTTATCATTTTGATCGCCTAGGCATATTGCCTACTCCTCTAGATGATGTACTACATTTTTCAAAATACTTTCATATTCAATCATACTGCTTGTATCCCCAACCGAAAAACCTTCTATGTCTAGATGACATCGTTCATCATCTAGGCCACTCTAAATCACATTTACCTTTAAATAATTTATGAGTTTTATTGTTGTTCTCATCCTCCATCTACAAATAAAAATATTCAAAAGAAAAAATGCCAAAGTCTCTCAAGACTTGCACAAAATTGAAGGTAGACACCTTTGTTGGTGTCTACACCACTTGCTCTTGTTATAATTGCTTGTCTTCCAAGAAGCAATCTACCTCCTCGAAACCAATGGTAATCTAGTTGATATTTCCAGCTACTTCTTGATTGCATCACTTTTGACATTCTCAATTTGACCTACTTGAGTCGATTGTATCTATTAGAGATAACACATTCCTTAGCAACTTGTGGCACTATCTTTGGAGCCCCTTAGGCACCAATCTTCAACATTCCATAACCTTTCATCCATAAATTGATAATAAAATGGATATGGTAAACATAATGTTATTGCATCTACTCTAGATGTACAACCAAAACCATCTTCACACATGGGATGAGAGTTTGCCTTACATCTAACATTTCTACGACAAAGTTGTTCATTCCTCCACCAGTCATAGTCCATTTTAGGCATGCCTAGGTTTCTGATAGTACCCCCATGGATGTTGCCTCCCATATATTGACTAGTGCTATTACACCAACTCAAGCCAAGGAGGCCAATAAGGAAGAAAAGTTCTTGCAACAAATATAGAACATATAAACTCAAGTATAACATATCATGAAGTGGCAACAACAAAAGTATAAAGACTGCCATGATGAGCATAGGATGCTTCACACATTTTATATTGGAGTTTTGGCTCCACTTTAAGAAAGAATGCTCCTTTGGACCTTGTTGGGAGGTCAAACCACTATGTCGTGGTACTTTACACCATTCAATACTAGACATGAGAAAATAAATTTTCCATGACTTGTCTTCATTCATGGGGTGTATCTAATATTCCACGCAAAACTCCTCAAGTTGTATCATCCTCCTTTGCTAGGGCCAATGACAATACAACATCCAATGGATATGAATCCAACATAGTTGGAACCCATTGTAACAGATAAGTTAATCAAGTTTACCAACAAAAGGACTCCCAAGGGACACACAAGCTGTTTAGGGTTGCAAAATAGGACAAGTTTCCATCCTAAGCAAAGTGTTACATGCTTGACCAACTCAAATGTCTTTTCCTGTAGTTGGAGGCTAACACAATTAGAACCATTACTCCCTAAGGGGGGATGAATGATATGAACAAAGCAAGGATTATTGAGGGTTTCTAAGGGTATGTCACCAAAAGCCTGGTAACTTGCCAACCTTGGCACTTATTTGGGCTCTTTGCTAGCTATGTTGATGTTAAATTCCACTTTGGTACCGAACCTTTTGTGCCAATCTGGTTGTCGCCCATTTTGAAATTGTAGAAGTTTTTAGAATCCAAGCACAAAGACAAATAATTGATGTCAATGTTGCCTGCCACCATCAAGCGATTGTTGCAACACTTGAACCAACCATTTTGTACTAGTTTATACAATTGCATAGTTTAAGAACAAGTGCAGAGTTTTTTGAAGTATAAGAAATAGGTTCTTGTATGTTCCTTGACACCACCAAGACTTGTTAGAAGCTAAAGTGTCTCACTTTCCAACTCCTTTATGACTTTGTACATTCTATAAATGTAGTTTAGGACAACTTCTCTTCTCAATCAAGAAACCAAGAATCTAGGATTCCAAGAAGGATATGCCTTCTCATTCTTTTCTTCTCTTTCATTTTTTTTGCCTGTTGTTACTACACCAAATAGAGCATCCACACCTTGCAACAACAATTGTAGTAAAGCATACATAATGACATTGTCCATTTTATATAAGAGCATTTATATTCTAAAATATATTTATGCATTTGTAACATTCTCTTGTATGATTATACTGAGGTGCATTTGTTCTTCATTAACCAATAAAAAGATCCTATCTTTCACAATGCAATTTTGACAATAACTTGTAGGTGCTAGAAGATGGTCGTATAGATTGTCCTTTACATCAAACTATAAGTAAGTTCACCATCTCTCCTAAAAATTGTCTATTTCCTTGTGATCTTCAATAGATATGTAGACCCTTATATATGTCTCTACCATGTTCTTTCATTTTTGTAGTTCTACAAGCAGTTGATTTGCTTCGAATGATATGTGCTTATGTGACCCTCACTATTGTAGTGACCCTATTTGCTCAAGTCATGCCATGGAGGCTTCTCTTGTTGTAGTGATCCCTATAGCTTATGTTTCTTTCTTGTCCTATTCATATTCATCCTTAGAGACTAGGTCCATAGTAGGGGTATCCAATTCCATTTAATTGTTGCTATAGTCTCAAGTGCTACATGCAGACATCAAAATTTGACCCAACCAATTAAGTCAACTTTCCCTTAGAAGCCTAAGTAATCCTTCGAAGTTGCCAAATGGAATTTTGTATCTATAAACCCTTGATTTTTGATATCTTTCTCATTTTTAGAAAATTCATGATATTCCTTGATGGATCATAAAATTGTGTTCCCATTTATTTAGGTGTTGCCCACCCTCAACGAATTCACGATCTTGCTTAATGGACCGCGAAATCATTTTTCGATATTTCCTGCCTAGTTTTTTAAGAGCCATCTAGCGTCGTTTGTCATCGTTTGATGCAATCATCAATAGTTATATTTACAAATTTGTGGTCAAATATTACCAACCTTGAAATTGTATCTCCAAGGCAAGGATTCTAAATCTCAGATTCTCTATCCACCTTGGGATTTTGGACCATTTATGATGCCATTCTTGGGTGTCCTTGCCTTACTGTCTGTCCGCTTGGTTCCTCGTCTCTCGCATTATCCAAATTCAAATTCAACCACCTCCCCCTCCTTGTAATCAATGTCTTTCCCTCTCTCCTTCCATGCCCCAAAACTCTATAAATAGAGGCATTGGGTCTTCATTTCAACAACACTCTCATGGTAACAAAACTCTTGCAAAATTATAGCAAAGTGCAATTTCCATTTTGAAGAGCCTTTGGAGGGATCACTTGGCCTAATATTAGAGGACCACTCGTCTATTGGTTATACCCTTCCCTTCTCTTTTCTCTCCTTTTTATAATGTTTTGTTTTGCATAAGTTTTTATATTGCATATTTTTTGCTTTTTCTTCGATTTAACTTCATATTTTTGTTCAAACCTTTGTTCCTAAGTCATGGTGCAATTGCAGGCTAGGCTTAGCTTAATGTTTCTTCACTTCACCAACCCTTAAAGCCTTCATGTTTGGAAAGTTTCTTCCTCACTCCTTTACACAGGACGATTTTATGGCTGGTCGGTATGTTGCAAACCAAAGAGGGATTAGATCATGCTTTGTACTAGCATGCCTTACCCACCACCATACCCATTCAACTTTGTAGACAAATTAGAACCAGATTCCATAACCCTTTTGGCTGTATTTTGAGAGAGAAAATTTGTGGTCCACTCTTATAGAGCATGAATTTGTCCTGAGTAAAAAATGGATCGATTTCATTGTGCTCTGCAACATTCCTTTGCTTGCCCTTAGGTTCTTAACCCTCTATTCAACCTCTCAAACTGTTTTGACTTGACATCCCATATTTTGTTTTGGTTTCCAAGCTAATAGAACAATTTCACGGTCGAGACTTATCTATCACAAATTCGTGCAAGTGGGCTTGGGGACAAGATTTATTCTGCCTACCATATTTCATCCTTTTCCATTGCTTTTTTTCTAGCCTTTGTCTCATGTATTGTACTAAAACTAATTTTGTTTTCTTGATAACACCTCTTTGATCACAGTTTACCTCTAGCAAAATGGATTCGTGATTCATACCTGTAGATTGCAAAATTGTTCTAACCCCTAATCCACTCTCTGAAGAATGCATTTTGATTTTTGCTTTCTCTATCTCCTTGATTATTTACCACTCAATCCTCGAAGAGATCGAATTCATTCCTACAACTAAGGAAATTTAATTTTATGCATTCATTTTGGTCAACTAAAAGGACTAGGGGGATTTTACTGCCCATCCTACGAGCTCTGCCTCCTTTGCGGCCAAAGTAGGTCCTCAAATACTAACCATAAAATTTTAAGTTCATAATATTGTAGGTTCTATGGACTTGCGGTCGTTGTCTATAGGGCATGCAAATGTATTCATAGTTGATAGTTCCAGGCCAAGAATTCGTGGCAACCACTAGACTAGGTAAGTATTCTTGGTAATCTTATGATGGATTTTCTTCAGTTTCTGTTCTCTACTATTTTTTGCTTCTATTATGTTTTTTGATTGCTCGTAAATAAAAAAAGGGTATAAAAGGAACCTTAATTTCTTTAAACTTTAACTCATTAAATAAGGAGTAACTAAGGAATCTAACCTACTTTGATTTGTTTATCTCTTATTTCCCTTTTACTTAGGCATTCAAAATTAAATTGCATGTAGATGTGCATCTAGGATAGATTTGTATGTGCATTTTCTTGTCCCTTTGCTAAAAGAAAAATAATTATTTTTCTTGCCTTAGGATTAGTTTCATGCAAAGAAAAAAGTCATTCTAGGCTAGCTTTATCTTATTGCATTATTTTGTCTTCTTACATCCTAGCTAAATATGATTTTCGATTAATTAGTATAGTTCTTAAAACCAAACTTAGTTGTTTTCTAATTTACACATAAAACCCATAAAATGCTTAGAGCGAGTCTTAAAAATGCTCATGGTGAACCCCTCAAACCCAAAGCACACCAGTTGAAATGAGGACAACCCCGTGGGGATTTTACGCCCAACAGATACGGTAGGATTTTCATGGGATCTCCTCACATTTTTGTGAACCTGATGTGAACACCTTATTATAAGCCTTCTGAGATATTTCACATAATTAAAAGATAAAAATCTATTTAAACTTAAGAAAGACCACTAAATATTTGATTGCATAGATTAGATCACTAATCAATATTTAACAATTGGTGTCTCTAGTCATCGTGGTAATATTGATAGTCATGTATCCAAGAATGATTGATTCTTGTATGATTCCTAGTCTAGTACCTCAAGGTTTGCCCTCGTGTATAGATGTATATATTGGGGGTCTGATTCACCTTAGTTTCGATGGGTATATCGAGGTGGTAGTTATATCAGGCAGGTTCATATATATCAAGAAATATTCTTGAGGTATATTGACCAATTGAAATCAATATTCGTATCTTTGCTACCTTTATTTTAATCAAGAGTAGTTAGTTTTATTTTTAAATTGAACCTCCTTCTTTAGACATGCCTCCTAGTATTTGTAGTAAGAGGATCATAGACCCAAAAGAAAATCCATTATGGATGATAATGGCCAAATTGATAGAGAGAATCCAAACCTAGATGGAGAAGATAATGAAACTTTAACCAATGGTTCTCTTGACCCTATAGAAGGACCTCATTGCCAAATTAATTTTAAATCTCACAACCATATCTTGAATTTCTTGAGATAAAATAGATATATAATGGAAGAAATTCTAGAGAAGGATACCCATTTTAATGAATCTGGACCATCCAAAAAATTCCTCATTCAAGGTCTGTCACTTAATAATTCTTATCATAACCCTTTGTTTAATAAAATCTCATTTCAATCCAAATGTCAATCCACTTGCTTCTAATACAACTTATGCTACAACAACCAAAACCAATCTTTGGGGATTTTCTCAAACACCCCCAAGTAATAATATTCCTCCCAACAATAATCTATTTTCTTCAATTCTCCCTAACAACAAATGCTATTCTATTAATCCAAATGCCAATATTTTCTCTTCCATTCCACCTATTGTCAACAACTTCTATTATTTTCCTCCTAATTATTCTTCTATTCCACCAAATGCTTATCATATTCCTCCACAAGATACTACACAACGCCCTCCATATTCTAACCCTTATCACAATATTGTAAACACCTCAAAGAGGAATCAAGATCCTTTTAAAAACCCATGACAAACAACTATGATCCATCCTTAGACAATTTTGGGATGAACATACCTATAACTCAACCTTTGACATTACAAAACAATAATCTCGAAATTCAAAATCTAACCTCTTTAGTCAAGCAACTTGCTCAACGAATAGACACCATTCAAGCACCAAGTTTTACCTATTCATATAGAGATATGTGCAACCAACCTTTGGATCCTATGGTAGCTTGTCGACCATATCCAAATAATTTTTTGGCACCAAAAATTCCAATATATAAGTGTATAGAGAATTCAATTGAACACATAAGGATGTTTTGGACAGCTTGCCATGACATTGCTTATGATGACATGCTCCTATTAAAGACATTTACTAAAAGACTTGGAGGATCAACATTAGAATGGTATTATCAATTACCCCATAATTATCTTAGGAATTTTGAAGAAACTATCAAAATGATCATTTCGGTGCCTATGTAGAAAAGAGAGTTAGCCTCCAAGAACTTTACCTTCTCAAACAAACCAAATATGAGAGCTTCATGATTGGTGAAAATATTACAATACACCCCACCACCTAAGGACATGTTGGAAATATTTATCAATAATTTACAAGAACAACTATCATATGAATTAGAAACCACAACCATAACATATTTTGAACAAGCAGTTGATTTGACAAGAAGAGTAGAGAAAGCTCTCATAAAAAGAGGATAATTAAAACCCAATAAAGAATAAGAAAAATCAACCAAATCACAATATAAGAACAAACATGTGGTAGGTGATGGTGTCATCGACAATTGAAAAAGTAATAATATCAATTCCACAAGAACCTTGTGAAAGTTGGTCCTTAACAAACCTCAAAATTCACAAATAAACTTCACCAAACTCAACCTTTATCATCAATTCTTCAACAACTCTTAGATGCTAAGATGATTGAGTTATCCAACATCAAACAACTCAAAACCATTGCTAATTGGTATAACCCCACTCAACATTGTGATTTTCATAGAGTGGATGGACATATTACAAATCAATGCAAAATACTTAAATATGTTATCCAAGATTTGTTAGATGAGGGTTGCCTTGTCTTAAGTTATTTTAAACCCACCCTATCCACTAATCAAGATGGGGATATTCCAAAATCCTTTACCCAACCATGACCAACAAAAGACCAATCAAATATCTTATCATGTTGGTCCACATCAATATGACAATATGGTTGGCATGATATCCATTACGATAAGACAACAATATCAATCCCAACCATATCAACAATCCCAAGATCAAGAAAATCCAACTTTTAATCAACCTTCTAGACCACCCCTGATTTTGATGAATAACAATAGAAAAATTGCCAATGTTGATAGACCCACCTTAGTTCTCAAACCTCAACCAACAAACTCTTTTTATCTCAAACAACAACTTGCCAATGCATCCACAAAAAGTTCCCTTCTAGAACTTCTCCAAACTTCTTCTATCTATAGATAAGCTCTAATCAAATTATTAAGTCAACAAACAGTCCCTCAAGATATTCCACCAAATAACGTTGCCAATGTTGTTGGATATCTTAGGATAAATCCTATATCTTTTTATGAAGATGATCTTCCTCCATCAACCATACAAGGGGATTTCCCTCTTTACATTACAAGCTACATAGGGGACAACTTTATCAAAATAATATTGGTAGACAATGGATCGTCCCTAAACATATGTAGTTTTCAATTTATCCAAAAATTTGGATTAGGAGAAGATCTTGAAAAATCTGATGTAATCATAAAAGCCTTCAACAATGAAGCCCAAGAATCTTGTGGAATCATCACCCTTCCTCTTAAATTCAGACAAAAAATTATTAACACTCTCTTTTATGTTGTATCTTTTCCAATTTATTTCAATATTATTCTTGAACACCCTTGGATCTATGCCATGAATACCATCTCATCAACCCTTCATTGATGTCTTAAATATAAATTTGAAAATCAACTTGTCACCATCCCTGATGATCCTCATCCATTTCAATATTATTCAATGGTTGAGGAAGACCAAGTTAATACAAATTTTTATCCATTTGTGTCTTTAAATGAAGTTTCTTCTCCTTATTCATCTATTCCTCCTCTTCAAATAACCAAGAAGATTAAAAGCTTAAAAATCAATGATGAGCCTTAAATAATTTCTCCTTCTAATGATCAAATCAATCAAGATATTTAAAATCCTCTCATAGATCTTGCTACACTACCACCTTCACCAAGAACTTTGGGATTACCTCATAAGAAAGGTTAAGTAGTACACATTAGCATGTGTACCTTTACTTACGTGGGTACATATTGCGAAGAAAGGAATAGTGGTAGTAACCCATTTCCCACTAAAAGACCATTTGCAACTTGTTATTTATCCAAGGATTATCCCCTACCCAAGCAAGTCTTGACCAATATGGAATATGAAGGCAAAGGATTAGGGCCTCAAGAAAAAGGAATTAAAGAACCTTTGGAAGTTGAGATGTGGTCCGAAAGGTGTGGCATTGGATATATCCCTAATAAAAATCAACCTTTACTAACATATTTGGAAGATGATCAAATTATAACCTATGCAGAATTTATGGATTATAATGGATTAGATTGGAGTGATCAATATGAAGAACCTTCTTCCCCATATTTAATCATATTTTGCAATTTAGTCACAATTGTCCATCCTGAACTAATTGTAACCTAAGGAGAGTATGCTGAAGGAGAAACTTTTTGTGACATGGATAATGAATATATTCTCTAAAATAGTTTCTTCTTTTATGGGTCTATCCCATGTGTCACCCATGTCGAAGCTATAAATCCCTAAGAGGATTAAATACCATTGTCGCCTGAAGATCTTGAGCAATTAGGAGTCATTACCGCTCTAATTAATTATGAGGATGAATCCCATATACTAATTGAATAAAGCATAAATATCAACATTGGCACTTTAGAGAACCCTAAAATTATCAAATTAGGGCAAGCCCTCTCTATTGAAGAACAAGACAAACTGACCAATTTAGTAAAGAAATTTCAAGACATCTTTGCTTGGTCATATATCGACATACCTAGGCTAGACCCTTCTTTAGTCATGTAATGAACCTCTAAATCCAACCATCTTGAGATATATTTTTTTAATACTCGCAAGTAAAGACTATCCAATGGTTATTCAAGAATGCACTCAATGTAAGTTGTAAGGTAACACTTCACTACGACATAGCATGGTCAATTTCTATCTTTTGTGGATAGGAGAGGCCAAACTCCTATAAGACCAACAAATTTACCTTCATACCTCCACGGTATAAGGACACCTTAAATGGTCACCCTACCTTTCCTACATTCTCCATGAATGTGGAAATTCTTGATCATGGTGTATGAGGATTTACCCTTTCCCAGTCCCCTTGAGAATGGGATCACCATTTCTCATTTTTATTAACATGATCTCATATAAGTTAGTCCCAACCTATGTATGTATAGGTTTTTTTAGGCGTGTGCCTTACGGATTATATATTAGCATCACTAGGATGTGGTATTTATCATTTGTAGTACTTTTTTATCCTCATCTCCATGATGGGTTAACTAGGATGGTTATTAGTTTCTTATGACATTTTCATATAGACAACCTATTGTCTATCACCCAAATTACTTGTATAAGTATCTTTTAAACTTTGTGGTAAGGGATAAGAACTAAATTTGACCATCCAAAGATCACCTTATTTGGGCTCCACTTGAGTTTCACACTCAAAGTGTACTTATGCAAACATTCTAGGAACCACTTTTCTGCAACTATCACATGTATAGACTCTGACATTCTTTCCTTGAATATCTCTCTCAAACACATAGATAGGGTGTGTATTTAAGTCCATATAATTAAATAATCTAACCTCTATTACTTCATTAAGAAGTCACTTAAATAGGATGTAATTCCTAATTCCATTATCCATCCATAAGTCATGATAGTTTTGCATAACAAAATATAAAGCTACATCATTCATATTTTGAGCATAACTAGAATTCAATCATTTACATATAAAGAACATAGAAATACATCCATTCTAGTTTAAAAATTAAAATCATGCTAGAAATTTCTTTACATCAAGAGCCTTTCATTATGGAGGCTTTGAACAACATGTATCAAAGGTAACAATGTATGAATAATATATGTCCTCACTTGTCCATCCTACCTCTCCATCACTTGATTAATGGTGGTTAAGGGATCATGAAAACTCATGATATACATGTAGATTTCCATAAATGCACTTTTCTAAACAATATATCATAAAAAAATCCATGAATTTTATCATTCTAATGCAACCATGCAAAATACATTCACCAAAATGTAACCCTGCACTAAACATTCATTTCAACAAAGGAAGGAAACCCCATAATTTTCCAAGAATGAATTCCACATTCTTTCTTTTATCACATACTCTTTTTCCACAAAAGGTACTTCTTTGATAAAATAATTATAATCACAAATACTTCTAGTCCAAGAGAGAACCCCATAAATTCCCTCCAAGAATGAATTCCCTCACCCATTCTTTTCCTAGAATATTCATTTTTCCACAAAATGAAAATTTTAATGCAACCAAGCATTTATATTCATTCTTTCCAAAAAATACATTCATTTTCCATAAGATGAAATTCTAATGCAACCAAGCATTCATATTCATTCTTTCCAAGAACATTCATATTCATTCTTTCCAAAAACATTCATTTTTCCACAAAATAAAATTCTAATGTAACAAAACAATAATATTTTTAATTTACTTAAAGCAAATAAAAGAGGAAACCCCATAATTTCCTACAAAATTGTCCTAGTTATACTTTCACAAATTTTCCACAAATTTGTTCCCTATGAATCATAAAAATTTTCCACAAATTTGTTCCCTATAATTTCATACAATTTTTCCTCAAATTTGTTCTCTACAAATTTTCCACAAATTTGTCCCCCATGGTGGACAAATTTTCTATAAAATTTTTCCCTATAGTTTCATACAAATTTTCCTCAAATTTATTTCCTACTATTCATACAATTTTTTCACAAATTTGTTCCCTATAGTTTCATACAAAATTTTCTCAAATTTGTTCCCTATGAATCATACAAATTTTCCACAAATTTGTTCCCTATAGTTTCATACAAATTTTCCTCAAATTTTTTCCCTATGAATCATACAAATTTTCCACAAATTTGTTCCCTATAGTTTCATACAAATTTTCCTCAAATTTGTTCCCTATGAATCATACAAATTTTCCACAAATTTGTTCCCTATAGTTTCATACAAAAATTTCCTCAAATTTGTTTCCTACGATTCATTCAAATTTTCCACAAATTTGTTTGCTATAGTTTCATACAAAATTTCCTCAATTTAAAAAAAAAAAAAACCCCTGGTGGGGCTGCCTTGGTTTGAGATACCACGACCAGGGGGTTCTACACCATCAAAGTCACCTAGGAGTCACCCCTGACCCTACTCGCACCAACATTATCAATTGGATTTTGGGAATCAATTTCAACTTTTTTGGTAGGGTGGAGATTCGAACCTAGGACCTCCCTTGGAGGATTGCCCTCTCCTCTCCAACTCACCTACAACACCTGGGTCAATTTTCCTCAATTTTATTTCCTACGAATCACACAAATTTTCTAGAAATTTGCCCTAAACAACATTCAAATTTTCCACAAAATAATTTCTAGTTAACATTCATATTTTCCTTAGTTTTAAACTACAAATTTTCCCAAAATTCATCTTATTAATTGCATATGATTTTTCCACAAAGTTATCCTAACTAGCATTCAATTTCTCCATAAATTATTTCTAATTAGCATTCATCTTTTCCACAAAAGTTTTCCTATAGTTTCAAACTAAGGTTTACTTTTAATTTATCTATCCTTACTTTTCATTTTGCTATACCATTTTCTTTAATAGCATGGTGTTGCTTAAAAATATCTCCAAAGGTTTAAGAGTTAAATAATAAAAAGAATAGGATTGACTACATGCAATCACCTCAAAAGTAACGATTCGGTTTAATGTTGCTTGAAAACCTCCAAAACCTAGGGGTCAATTGCAAAAAGGAAAGGTATTAACCAGAAACAATCACCTTATTTATAAAGGCTTAGTTGTCAAAAGGATGTGTTTAAACATCAACTCAGTCCAGTCAAACTTTAATAGGCAATCAACTAAGCCATCAATCTGATGGTCAACCAAAGGCAAGGACAAGTCTTAAGTCACGTGTCCAAGTAGCAATTGCGCCTGCATATGGTGTGGTGTGGCCATCGATCAGTGGTCCCCTTAACCATTGAGTGGTGGTCATTATTTAAGGAAAAATTATTCCCTTTTAAACCATAGTTGACCTCCCACACCTGTAATGTGGGATAATATACCCCACATACAACAAAATTTAGATCTAAAGCCTACCCTGATGAGCACACATGAGTCAAAAAATCACAAGCAACTATATGGTAGCTGTAGGGATGAGGTTTGATCATTTCTCAATAGAGTCAACAACGGTGAGTTCATACTATGTGCCTCCATTTGGCACCTTTCAGCCACCAAGTGGTTTGATCCCTGACCACCACTTGATGGTTGGGGAGTCTTACTCCTTATAAACACTAACTGAGCTTGAGCATGTCCTATGTGGTATAAATCTTGTGGAAGATTGTAATAGTGTTCCACCTGAGCTCATTGCGTGCTATATAGGGCATGAAAAAGGCTTAAGGGCATTATATAGGGAACTCTAAACTCTAAGTTATTTTACCAATTGACCACTGAGATACTCTAGACTTGACAAGTAGGTATGCAAGGTCCTAACATCTAATTCCTTTTCGCTTGAGACATAATATTCAAGTCTAAAAATATTGAACAATACAAAGGAACACACGCTTGTTTCAAATGTTGCTTACAAGGGTTTAAACCAAGGGACATACACATTTACAAGCAACATAAAATTCTTAAATAATATTGAGATGTAAAGGTAGATGGATCCATTACAAGGTTTCAATTTGATAGCACACGCAAGCCAAGTACACCGTATCAAAATATTCAATTCAAAGGGATTTAATAATGCATATTATGACCACTTAGGAGACGATGACAAAGGTTGCAGGACCTTACCAATTCCAAGGTAAATTATGGATAACTCATCCAAATAATTAGCATGGTGTTTGTTTAAACTGAAATTGGCTTTAATCAAACTTCCATTGCCTTATTGATATGTTCAACATCGTAGGTCAGAATGGAGACCAAAAGCTCAGAGTCACATAAATGATAGGGCAAAGTTTACAATAGTTTAAAGCACCAATTACCATGACTTAGGTAATTATAAACACTCAAAAAGCCTCGATTGAAAGGGTCTATAAATACTTAGTCTGCATATTTATAAAATAAGACTTTCATAGTACAAAGTTTGCTTCACCAAAGACTTAACAAGGAAAGCATCTACACATAGTTTTAAAAATCAATTACAAGGAGTATAATAGAAAAACTTATTATGTTTTAATCAAATCATAATCCACGCATCAGGTAATAAAAAAATAAGATAAACAAAGGTAATAATACTCGATCTAGATCTCCAGCAAGGTCATACTCATTTTCCTTCTACAAATTGCCTCCTTATGTCACCTCCTAGTGTCCCCTAAACTATGTCCTTCTAGGCATATAAATAGGCCTTCGAGACGCTATCCATTCAATAATCATGCTAGACTAAAATGAAAACATGAATACTAAAATGACCACCCTCTTGGTTTAATTTTTCTTCCTCTAGAACCTAATCCAACTAATCATATTTTATTAGGTCCAATTAACACCAAACACAACTCATCTAACTACATTCCAAAACCTTCCAAATTTATTAGGCTAACATGCAATTAGATTAATTAAGCCATAAGTAATTAATTTACTTTTATTTTT
Source organism: Wollemia nobilis (assembly GCA_028583015.1). Taxonomy (NCBI): domain Eukaryota; kingdom Viridiplantae; phylum Streptophyta; class Pinopsida; order Araucariales; family Araucariaceae; genus Wollemia; species Wollemia nobilis. Next base: position 3,781,318 of record JAQPPZ010001056.1, on the reverse strand, counting down.
ACAAAACATATTTCTTCAAATATATTTTTCACAAAAGCATCAATTCTATTCACAAAATATTACAAAACATAATATTGCATATGCAAAATCATCCATTTAGCAAAATAAAAGCAAACCATGCATTCTAAATGTCTTACACCACTTTTTTATCGTTGAGTGAGTGGCTATTTTTTAAGATAGACTCAACTACCACTGACCCACTCCAAGGAGACTAGTATCAAACATCATGGTCCAATGGTGCAAGTATGAGCATGAGTAAAATGCAATGCATCTACATGAGGGTAATATTCCATATTACCCAGAGCTGTCATCATCACCATTTTCCTTCTTGTTCTCGGTGGTCAATATTCACCTATGAGAATACCTGAACCTGCAATCAAGTAATATTTTAGAAGCATCATAGTATTAATTAAAAAGTCAATATTGCATAATCATTAAGTATTGAAACATCAATCAATACACAATTAACCTCATAAAAGAGTCCTGCCAAGGTGGGTTGTGATAAGTCATGCACCATATACTAGTTCAATCAAATGTTAAGAATATCAATTAGAATATTAGAAAGATGCATCCTAGGATTGCATTATTAGTCAAATAAGAGCTTCAAAATATTCTCTATGTCAGTTTTATCAAAGCCATCAACTATTTTGATTGGATTTCTAATATTGTCCTTGTTTCCAAGAAATAAGACACGGTCAGAATATGTATTGATTTTCAAGATATCAACCCAGTGTTGGCTTTTTAAGCAAAATATATAAAAGGTCCCAATATAAAATAGCCACAATATTAAAGGTAAAAAATAATTATATAATGAATAAAATAATATATAAAAAAATTAAAAGTGCAAGCTTACTACAGTGTTAAGGGATTTAGCCTCTCTTTGAGAGGTCAAAGGTTAAGACCCCACTTAGTATGAGGGGATCAAGACCCCTCATAAAAACTTGTATAAACTCATTTAAAAAATATATGAATAAATTAATATGTATATCAAGGCCTATATAATAAATAAAATAACATTCATTTATATAATCAAATATGAATGTAAATGGCCTAAGTCATTCATGAACTATGCATGAAGAAAACTTACAATATTAATTGCTCAAAATCTATATACAAGCTTTATTTCTTTTCTTTCTCTTACAACTTTGTAATATGATATTCAGATTATATTCTCATGGAGTATTATCTCCAAAATATAGCCATAGTAATGTGACTCTTCACATACTTGATTATTGCTCTCCATATGACAAGTCCCATGACCTTTGGCTTATTATCTTGTCACTTGCATACTAGACTCTTCACTTTCTTCTTACATGCACACTTGATTCTATGACACTTGCACACATCTACATGAATCTTACACTTATACATATACTATTAATCTAATATACTTGTGCACATCCTCACATTACATATTTGCACACTTACATACATGACACTTGTGCACATTCTCTCAATCTACACTTGCACTCTAACTTACATGACACTTGTGCACATTCTCTCAATATACACTTGCACTCTAACTTACATGACACTTGTGCATTTCCTACACATTGCACTCTTACATGATGCTTGTACATTTACTACATATTTGTAACAACCTATATCTAACACACCTAGTTGTCCAACCCAGTCCTACATATTGGTTTCACAAAGTGAAAATTTAAACTGGAATCAAAGCTCGGTAAGTCCTAAGGTAAAATTTTGAAGTAATTGGTTTGAAGATCACCCATCGTTTTATTAGTACGAGGTAAAAGGATCCTACTTTTGTGAATACTAACCACTGCATATGATCTACCAAGTGGATGAGATTGGCCAAATATTGTAGAAAGGTGCCTTTTTATGAACCTATATTCTCATCCCCAAGAGTGCAGGTTCACGATTGGGGTTATCCTCTAGGACCCATAACACCTAGAGGGTGGACGCATACTCTCCTCGTACTTTAGCATGAAGGACTTTGGTTTCACTTAACTTAATTTCCATCCCAAATTTTAAACATGCAAAGGATTAGCATAGTTATATCTTGTACCTAGTTGATGATCCTACTTCCCTAGAGTCAACTAGGGCCTACCATTACCCTAGCTTGGGACTTGGTATCGCTTGTCATTACATGATTAATGATGAGTTAACCCATACCAAATCTTCATTGAGTGAGATAACATCAAGATATTGTTAGATAACTCCTAATCATTCAATGAGCAAGAGATCCATCATCGTACTACTTGTTTAGTGACCTAGAGGTGACATCCCATACCACCCCTCATTACCTTCCTATCATAACTCTTACCATCAGGAGTGCAGTCAATCCTAAATCATAGTGGTCGCACCTCCCGCAATCACTGGTATTTGGTGTTATAGTTTCACCATCCTTCCCGATGGTAGGCTTTCATCAACCATGATGATCAAGGTTTAAAGGTTTTATTCATTCTTCACGATGAACTCAAGATGGTTTGAAAATTCATCCTCCTTGATGAATCCTGGTGGAACAATAGGTTTCTATAAGGATATTTAAAGCCATAGTCTACTAAGGTTATTTATTAAAGAACTCATAAAAAGGTATTTTATTTTAACAAACTATATGATTAACCATGTATTCTAAAAAATTAAACTATTTATTTGTACAATTATTTAAACTATGTCTTAAAAGTTATGACTTTCAATAACATAACATATTACCTTTTTAAGGAATAAAACACTTATTCACAAAGCAACTAGATAAGTCTAATTCATCCACAACTCTCAATATAATTTAGCTGAAATTTATAATTTAAGAAAGTCATTTTTATAATTATAAGCAATTATTAATAAAAGAAACAATTCATAAAAAGAAACAATTCATAAAAAGAAACAATAACACTAAAAAGAAAAAACATTTTCTAAAAGTATATAAAAAGTGTACATTTATTTAAAAGTCAAATTATATTATTAAGGCCAAATTATAAGACTAATAATATAAAGTTTAACCCAACTTTTAAAAATCGTTCGTTAACTAATTATGACCATATTCTAACTAATTCATTATTTTATTAGCCTTTCAATTCAAACCCTATAGCATATGAAAAGAGAGATTAAAATTTTCAAATTTTCTCTTTAAGACATCAACTACTTTCAAGAAAATACCTATTGGTTGCAGATTATATTCATATGACTACAGTGCCTATGTTATGTTTACATCAAAGCAAGATAAGAGCTATTTTAACAAGTGAGGGTTCAAATATTAATTTAAAAAACTCAACAAAGATCTGTTGAAATGAAAATATGCATTCAAAGAATATTAAATACAAATCGAAAGACGAACATGCTTCAAGGCTAATGTGTTTTTTGTTTTATGATTTAATAACAACTCAAAGTATTACTATTCGAACCAAAAGAGAATCATAAAAATTATCATTCGTCAAACAATATATACAATTTTCAATAACCATTCCTCGATTAATGTTTAAGTAGCATCATTATGAAATGAAGAGGAAGAGAATGTAAATTAAATTTTATTTTTTCAAAACAAGGAGATTATAAAACATATGGGTTCTATGACGATAACGTTCTGTCGCAACCAATCTCTATTTATAGAGACTACCGAAGCCAAACAAGTTTAGATAACCAATTTTTTGGGTTTTGCCTTAATAATTAGGAATTATTTAACCCACAATACATTGTTTTAAATAATGAAATTTTTATTCTAAATTATATCCATGATAGAAAATACAAGCCGCAACATTATAATAACAAGGATTATCATCGAATAAGGTATAATACAAATAAGGATGCAACATTATAATGATGAGGATTATTATTGAATAAGGTATAATCCAAATAATTTCATTTAAAAAATAACAGACTTAATGCATGATATTAATTTAATTATTTTATGTTTTCGCTAACACCTCCTTGAGTATACATAATATCAACAAGGTAATAAGCGAATACTCTAGCATGGCCAAATATATGTCTTCGTGAGATATATAGGTTTAAAACAGTCCCAATGGGCTTGGATGACGGTCAATTGAAAAACTCATTGGTGCTTCTCCGCTAGGGAATGAACGTGCTACTACGTAGCTTACTCATAAGCTCCTCCTTAAAATCGATTATCGGGAGGGTGTAGAGTAGGATAATATGGTCCACAAAGTATATGCAATGCATTTATTTCCTATATTATTTTTAATATGCACAAAAACATAGAACATAAGCACAGGCAAGGCAACATCATGCACCCATTTAACTAAAATGAAATTTACTATCGAATAGAGAGTTATGTAATTAAAAACATACAACACACCTCCACCTGGTTACAAATTGCCATTCAAGAAATCATTCAGATTATGAATTACTCATTTTATTCATCTTATTGTGAAATAAGTATTTTCTCTAGCTGAACCAGAATGCAACGATTCTTTTAAAATCATCAAGATTAAAAATAATAAAGAGCAATCTATCACACAGAACACTCTGCAAGGGAGTTTCAAGTAAGTTTATTAACTAATAATACCACTCACGGATAAAATCATCTACTAATATATGGCACACATAATTTCTTTCCAGAACATTTCAATTTAATATCCAAATGTAAACTCAAGTAAACAACACAGTGCATATTTCTTTAACATTGTCATATAATAATGAAAAAACATTCAAAAAACCCAAAGAAAATTAAGAACTCCGACCTGAGTATAGAGTTTACTCCACTATATTTTACTTTTGAATCATCTTTCCTCTTCAATTCTCATAGATTATGGGTGCACACACCCTATTCATTATCACTTATACCAAATATATATAAAACAAAAGGTGATCTCATTCAAATGGGTGGAAAGATCCATGAAAATATCCATCTCATACAAGTGTCATATGGTAGTTGGACTCTATATCTTAGATTAAACATTATATGCACATATCTTAGCTAGAAACTTTACTCCAAGTTTTAAAACAAATATTATATGCATATATTCTTAGAAAATTTCATGTATTATTTTTATTTTTAATCTATAAGATAATATTTATTATTATTTAATTCTATTAAAATTTATATTATTTGATTTATAAACTATAAAATTTAGACAAGTATTAAACACTTTTTTTTAAGCATGAGGTATTGGTTTACTTCACACATAAAGCATACCAAAACAATACTTAGAATTCACATTGTATGTGCAAAAGATATTTTATGAATGCAACTACATGAATGCAACTACATGAATACCACCTGTGTGAGATTCCATGTAATCATGAGCTATGGTACTTTTTCACACCTCCCATCATATCCCTCCTTATCTCTTACGTTCATCTCTTCACTAACTACTTGAAGGAGGGGTACTTGGTCCTTTGCCTGCCCAAATATGGATACGTATTCTTGCAAACACTAATTCATCAATAGTACCACGTCCTAGAAATAAAAACAAGTATAAATCATTACTTAAGCAATAGTTGTTCTAGTAGGGTTGTTACAACATTGCACTCTTACATGGCACTTGTGCATTATAAATCACACATCTAAACTAAAGACCCAACCCTAATCTATTGCATATTTATAATTGTACCATGAAGGTACCACGGGGTTACATTAGCATGCACCAAATAATGTAATATACATCAACACCTAGCTTGTACCAAATATGATTTTTCCTTGCCTAATATACATATGTTTGTAGATTTCACCGCTCGATGTGGAGTGCTATCTTTAATGGGTGGTTTCTCAAGATATAACCAAATCAAAATTACTCTTGAAGACCAAGCATATATCACTTTCATTACTCCATGGGGCACCTTTTGTTATCAAGTTATGCATTTCAGCCTAAAGAATGCATGTCCCACATATCAAAGGACTATGACCTATATATTCCATGGATTAATGTATGATATTGTAGAAGATTATATGGAAAATATCCTTGGTCATTCCATTTATCATAAGACTCATGCACAAGACCGAAGACAAATCTTTGGATGATTAAGAGAATATAAAGTTTGGTTTAATACCTCTAAATGTATCTTTGGAGTCACATCTGGTAAGCTTTTATATTTCATTATGTCTAGGAGAGGCATTGAAATAGATCTTGCCAAGATATATGTTATTACCGATATGCCTCCCCCATGCAATATCATTGAGTTGCATAGTTTGCAAGGTAAGCTTCAAGCCATTAGGTATTTCACATCCTAGTTAGCCGATAAGTGTCAACTTTTTTTTAAACTTATCTACAAAAAAGTTGAATATAAGTGGGATGATGAGTGTCAAAGAGCTTTTGATGAACTCAAAAGATATCTCACATCCTCGCCTATTCTTATAGCACCCAATCCAACCAAAAATTTATTGATCTATATAGATATCACAACCCAAGCCTTAGGAGCTATGTTGTGTCAACATGATGATCAAAACAAGGAAAGAGCAATTTATTATACTAGTAGAACCCTTGTTAGCTATGAAACCTAATACAACCTCTTAGAGAAGCTTTAACTCATTGTGTTATTCACATCTTATGCTTAGCCATAATATATTAGTCGTTGCAAAGTTTGATCTCTTGCACTACTTAATGTCAAAGCCTCACCTCTAAGGTCAAGCTTCCAAATGGGTTCTTGCCCTTAGTGTATTTGATCTAACATTTATTAGTCAAAAAACCATAAAGGGTCAGGTTATTATTGACCAATTAGCCATAGATATCTTGCACTAATTAATATTAAAGCCTTACCTTTAGGTCGAGCTGCCAAATGGGTTCTTGCCCTTAATGAATTTGATCTAACATTTATTAGTCAAAAAGCCATAAAGGGTTAGGTTATTACTGACCAATTAGCCGTAACTCCCCTAAAGTATACTTACCCCTTAGTTGTAGAATTCCCTAATGAATGCATCTTCAACCTTGATGTAGAACCCCAAGTTTCTTGGACCTTGTATTTTAATGGAACTTGATGCTTAAAGGAGGTAGGGGTTTTTGGAACCATTTCTTGCATCCATAGGATACGATTGTCATGCTACAAGAAATCATTTGAAACCAACGAGCTATTACAGGCTCTGGTCAACCTGCCTCTTTATTTTGATAAAAGAAGAATTGCTAAAGAAAAGCTTAACATAATGGGTAAGGAAACCCCAGTGGTAATCTTATGATTTTATGAGTATTACACACTCCAGATTTTAGTTATACATTATCTATATAAAAATGACCAAGCAAAGACAACTTAATTATTATGCCTTATGTAGACCGGTGCCTATCCAATTGGGTTGTTATAGCAATTTAACAACATTCAAAATATGAACAGAAAGAATGGGGAAAAGAAGAATCGATGCCATTAAACTCATTCGAATATCGTAATCAGTCTAAGGGTTAACCGATGAAAGAAATGCTCACAATATATTCGAATATCGTAACCTATTATGAGGAAACACACAAAACTGAAGACAAGGAAATGATAAAACTGAAACCCAGAATTGTATTAATTTCAACAATAATGATTACATGCAGAGTTGGCAGAATGCCATTAAACTCTATTTTCAAAGATTTAATACAATGAGAAAGCCTTGTTCAAATGATGTAACAAGACTTCATCAATATTCCTTCTAAAATGTTAGCAAGGAGAATCTCTGGACTTCAGGCTCAGAAATATTAGAAATATTCTCAGCTCTCCAAATGCAACATTACCAAAACCTGCACAACAAAGGGAAGAATGAGGGATGGCAGAGAAAATAGACACAATGGGAATACAACAACACAACTCAAATGGGCACTCAAGTATACCTCTTAGCAAAAATGCTATCTCTAAATGCTTGATGCAGATTCTAACCGCAACTGGTTCCTTTTATAGCTTCTGATTCTTGAATCTATTATTTTTGGCCTGATCTTGGCCTTACACTTGTCATCATCTGGTTCGACCTCCTCTGTATGTTGTCCAACTATTGTGACCCTAGATTTCCTATCAGGATTTGCTTTTGGTTTGAAGGGAACTCTTATACTGAATGGATTAGGTGATCTTTGTTTTTCTTCTTCTACATAGTTAAATGGTGATCTTATACATATATATAATTTTTTATTTCTTGCTTATCCTAGTCGTTGGGTTATAACGTTTGGGATCGACTAGGTTGCTATAGTGAAAGTTTGATGTGAGACAGAGGGTGCCTCGATGTGATGGTGAAGAGAAGAGATGGAGTGTGGGTGGTAAATAGATGGAATGGCATTGATAACAAGGTGGATATGAGGGAGGAGGGAGCAATGGGAGTTGATTTGCTCAGTGGATGGTGGAGAGATGGTGCTATGTGGAGTGGACAGTGATGATGGCCAAGGGAGAATGCCTAGAAGGAGGAGGGCAGTGATATGTAGGAGGAAGGATGGAATGGAAAACAAGATCTGGAAGCACCTATATGGTACTTCCATAACTATATTCCATCGGAGTGAACCCTCTGTAACTATATTCCATCGAAGCGCTAAGTGTGCAGCCTTCGATGAGCTAAAATAATGTCTCATTCTTCTTGCACTTCTTACATCTTCTAAATATGTAGAGCAGGAAATGATCACGTTTATGTATCTTGCACTCCATTGCCCCTTTGGATGGATCACCTTTTACCATCCCTATTTATAAATCGAGCAGACTCATGCATGGTCCCATTTTAGATTGGCTTATCTTGTTGCCTGTGTAGTACGCAGTCACACTTAAAAGATCTGATTTTATTCCTTTGTACAAAGCTTGTCACCCAAACAGTCTGTATCATCCTTGCTCGGGTACAGTCCGTGTGATTTTATTTGATAGTCTACTTATTTTATCTCTTGATTACTACCTGAATTAGTCATTTCTCCTGGTCCTTTGCCTATATTTCCAATTCACCTTGTAGTGGCTGTTATTTGTTTTAGTTGGATTACTTCTATTTAATGGTTGTACCTATTAATGATCCACCACCTTAGTCCAACTTGCATTGTTATGAAGTTACTCCTTTCCTCTGGTTGTAGTCCACCAGATTTGCACATGGAGGATCGTGCCTATTGGATCTACCAATTCACGATTATGGTTGGATGGAACATGCATCGCGTACCTCTGTTTGATACTTTCACACCTGCAAAAATGTTAGCCCTAAAATATAGTAGATATATGTTAGCGGTGGTCCCATGTACTATAGAAGATACCCCAAGATTTTATCGGTTAGTCAATTTCATATTTTTATTTTACTAAAAATAATAATCATTAAATTAGAGCTTTATCCTTCATCGAATATTGATTTATTAAAGGTTAATCGAAGTGATTTGAAAAATTACTAACCTCTAGTTAATGCGTAACCCTTAATGACTTGCTTACCTTGCTAGTGGCTCACCGTCCGATCAAACATATGATCTTGCGCATTCATCCGATTATCTAGACCTGTATCGATGTTTACTGAAGAGAGGGGGTCATTATCAATATGGTTAGACCCTCTCTTAACCTTAATTGATTTTCCATTGGTAAAATAAACCATGTCTCTTAACCTCTAGGTAAATTGGTCATGCACGACCATCGGATCTAGTCGGGGTTCACCACTGTCATTAGATCCGGTAGAGCTATACACCTTTTATTGGACTTTATTTTCCTTTGATAGTCATGAATAAGCGTAGCCATTGGATAAAATCGGGGATAAGCATGGTCATTCGATATGGATCAAATATTACTTAGTCAACAACCATTTTGACATTGTTCATCTTCTTTAATCCAAGCACCATCGTCAGATCTGATTGGATAGAGTGCAACCATCCGATTAAATCATAATTGTACCCTTCTTAATGGGTGATTGCTCTGATAAAGCACCATCATTGGATATTTACTTGGAATGAGCATGATCATTGGATTGACCCGTGATGTGCGCTCATGTATTTTATGGGACCTTGATTAGATCATGGTCATTAGATCTTGGTAGGTTGAAATGCCATCGTTGATTTCCATTTGGCTCGTAATTACCCTTAAATAGAGCACCACCATTGAATCTGGGCTAGTTTGAGCATTTTCATTGGATTGGTCGTTCGTATATTATCTTTGATTAGCACGATGAATCGTGGCCGTTGGATTAAATTACGATCAAACGCTATCATTGATCTCCATCGACCCTTTTTTAAAGAAGGCCCTTTTAAACCTTCGATCAAATTATTTAGAGTGCAACCGTTAGATTAAATAGACTCAGGCACAACCGTTAGATCTACTTGAATGTGGAGGCATTTAACTTTGACTTGGACGAAAGCTTTTTAATGGTCAATTGTCTTGAGATGCACATTGTCGTTGGATTTTCTCTAGTGAGGGTGCATCCGTTGATATTCCTCGATCTTGCACATGCTTTAATCATGAGTGTGAATAATGATTTTAGGCTAACCTTGGTGATTCATGGTAAATGCGCATCCGTTGGATCAACTCTCGATCAAGCATAATCGTGGATCTTCCGTGACCTGTTATCTTCATAATAAAAAATAAACCTTGTATTAGTGAAAAGGGGGAGGAATTAGCAATGTGTTAGACCCTTGCTAATATTACTTAGTGGTTTTAATTAATCCTCAGGCATTTAACCCCTTTAATGGTAACTTTATGAATTTTTAGAAGAGCGTGATCATCCGATTAAACTATAATCGAGTGCTACCCTTGGATCTTCTGAAATAGCTCAATGCTTAATTAAAGCAATTTACCACTGTACTTAGGATTTCAAACTTTAGACCATGGTGCTTTAAATATTTGACTTATTAAATCAAGTGCATCCATTCGAATTCACATTGATGAAGCACTGCACTTAGATTTACCTGATTTGTATGTATTTTTAATAAAGGGGGTGCATGCCTTTAAATTTAACCATACACTTGAGACTTTAGGCTATGACATTTTATTAAAACATTATATTTAACCTGTTTGATTTAACCAATGGTTAGCTTATTAAAGTGCATCCATCCGATTAAGGAGGATCTAGGTACTACCTCTATATTTTCTCAAGGTGCTCGATAGTTAATCGAAGGGGGCGCATACCCTTAGATGATTTGATTAATGTCCCACTCAAGACCTTGGGTTTTTCAAACTTTAGACCATGGTGCTCTCTTATTTGACCTTGATTTATCTCCTTTTGATACCTTAGGACTTAGGGGTTTATTATTTTTTGGATTCTAAATCTTTCTTTAAAGAGTCGGGTATTTTAATGGTTTGACCTTTTTAGTGGATGTTTATTTAATTTGACCTTTATGGATTCCTTTAGGATAAAACAATGGTTATAAAAGCAATCCAATAATGGCTAAGGTTTAGTCAAAAATATCAAACATTGAAAGTCAACTTTTCAGATGAAAATGCAATAGAGGCTAGCAACATTTGCTAATTTTATTGAAACCAAAAATTTAAAATTGGGGGTCTCAGATGTTGAGTCAATTTTGGCTCCAACATAGGCTCTGACTGGGACAATGTGCTGAAATCATGAGGCACTTGAGAATTCCAGAATCTCCTAGTTTTACTACGAATACAAATCATCAAGCCTGATAAGCAAAATTGAAAAACAAAACATAATGACTTTTAAACTGAAAAAATGTACAAACCACATGATATCAAAGCAATAGAGTATTGAAAACTGTAATTCCTTTTATTCAATTTGGAAACTAGGGTCAGAATTTTAGAAACAGATGAGTTTTTTAGATATATTGTTATGTTTGTTTTAGCAAGGTCATAGGATATGATTACACATAATTTGTCAAAGCTATTTGTTCCATCATGCTTTGGCCCATGTGTGTGTTAGTGCATTCATTTTGATTCCCAAGTCTTCCAGAACTTTGCCATGTTTGAGAAAAATAGTTAAGCTTAGTGTATGATTTCACTCTTAAATATGTTCACCATTCTGCAGGGCTCCACTGCCAATCAAGCATCTATAGCCTCGGTGGAGTTGCTTCTAATCCCATCCGGTTTTACTCTACTACCAGTCAAGCGTCTATAGCCCCGATAGAGGTTTTCCAAGATATCTCAAGCAGTGACTCAACTTGCATTATTTTGATTTTCTTTCTCATTTGAGAAATATTTTGATATAAGCAAATTGTGCAATGAGTATGCCTGAGTTGAGGATTAGTTTCTGGCTAAAAAGGATGAGTGTAATGATTTTTAGCTCAACCACCTTCTCAAAGATAACTCTGTTCTTTGGACCTTGAAATCACCTTAAGTATCATTTGTAATGTGAGGCCTCAACATGGTGTTTCAATCAACTCTGATTTCACTTTGTTTTATCTCATATCATATGACCATTACATAAACATTCATATTTGAAAAATTGTAAACATCATCAAAGTCTAAAATAAATCTCCTTTCTTCTTATTTGTTTTTGGAGGAACCAACAATAAGGAATACTTATCATACTAAGAATACTATGTGAAACAACAAAACTCAGAACAATACAGATAAAAGAAAATTGCTTAACTGGTAAACAAAACAACAACAAAACACATCACTCTATTTTTGGGGTTTTTGATTTTCTATTTTTTATTATTTTTATTTTTATATATTTATTTTATCAATAGGGCACTTCTTCTTTCCTGGCCCCACCACAAGGATTGTACATCTTGAGGTGTTGGCCATTAATAGGGATAACCATTGGTTCTCCTTGCAAAGTCTGCAATTTGTAAGTATTCTGACCAATAACATGGGCTATCTGGTATGGACCAATCCATTTAGGCTCGAGTTTTCCCTTTTCACCATGCTTATCATTTTTAGGGTCCCAATAGATGACTATATCTCCTTGAGAGAAAGGAGTACCTTTGGCTTTCTTATTAAACAATTTCATAGTTTTCTGAGTTTGTTCCATCATCCTATTAAGGGTTTCTCTTCTTTGCTCTTCTAACAGGACAATTTGGTCTAGCCTTCTTTGTAAGGGGTTGGGGTCTTCATGATCTTGCAATATGAGGGAAAGTGCTAATTTTTCTATTCTTGAAGGTAACAAGGTCTTCTCTCCATATACCATTTCATAGGGAGTCCTTCCTATGTTTCTTTTGATAGACAACCTATCAGCCCAAAGAGCAAATTTTAGTTCACTATCCCATCCTCTTTTGTTCTTACCCAATGATATTTTTATTCTAGTTATTACATTTTTATTTGATGACTCAGCAAGACCATTCCCTTGGGGGTAATAATTAGCAGAATGTGAAAGTTCTATTCCATACTTAGCACAAAATTCTACCATTTCATATGAAACAAAATATTGTCCATTATCTGTTACCAATTTTTGAGGAACTCCAAACCTGGTTAGAATATTTTCTTCCAAGAATTTGATAATGGTGGTGGTTGTGGAGGTTCTTAGAGGAGCAGCCTCTACCCACTTTGTGAAGTAATCCATTGCAGTTATGATCCACTTGTGTTGGCCTGATGAGTTAGGCTTGATCTCTCCAATTAGGTCAATGCCCCATTGGGTGAATGGTGCTTCAATGATCACTGGTTTGAGGGGCATGGCTGCTAGCTGCTTCTTTCCTACAAAAACCTGGTAGTTATGACAATTCCTAACATATTTATATACATCCTTAAAAAGGGAAGGCCAATAATATCCTGCTCTCATGATTTTATTAGTTGTGGCTTTTGGAGCAAAATGTCCTCCATAGAAACCATCATGGAACTCATTAATTATTTTTGGGACTTCATTTTCATATAAACAGACTAATAACACTCCATCAGGGTGTTTCCAATAAAGCACACCATCTTGCACATGATATTTCTGAGCTTGAAGCTTTACTGACCTCATTCTATTTGTTGACATATCTCTAGGAAAAGATAGAGTTTGTAAGTATGCTAGAATTTCATCATACCATTTGCATTCTACATTATTGATTCTCTTGTTATCATGTATTTCATCTATTATGATGACATTATTAGAGTCTTCTCCTTTATATGCTAGGTACTTCGCTAAGCCCTACCCTCTTACAGTTTTGACTATTTTGAATTCAACATCATATTGTAAAAGTTTCACCATCCATCTTGTTGGCCTTCCTAATGGCTCAGTTTGAGTAAAAATATCCTTTATTGTTATGAAAGGGATGCAATAGTAAACTTTATTTGTACCGAATATACCTTTGAAATGTTCTAAATATTGGATGATTGCATAAGCATATTTTTCTAGCAAGGTATATTTAAGATGTGCTCCTTTCAGACCTGAACTCATGAAGGCTATTGGCCTTTCATTATTTTCATCATATTTTTGTGAAAGAACTGTAGCAATTGAGTGTTCAGATGCATATGAATAAATGTTAAAGTCTTTAGAATAATCAGGGCAGCTTAGGGTTGGAGTAGTGGAAATGGCTTCTTTTATCCTATTGAATGCTTCCATGTTTTCTACTGTCCATTTTATTTCTCCAGTATTCTTAACCATGTCATTTATGGGTTTGGTCATCTCTGCAAAATTTGGGACAAATATTCTGACAAAATTTATCTTGCCAAAGAATGACCTGACTCCTTTTAAGTTCCTAGGAGGAGGAATTTTGGAAATAGCTTCTATTCTTTCTGGGTCAATGCTTATTCCCTTTTTTGAAACTATATGACCTAATAATTTTCCTTGTGTAGTCCCAAATATGCACTTCTTGGGATTTAGGGAAATTCCAAATTCTTTACATCGAGCAAAGACTGTAGCTAAATGTTCTAAGTGATCTTCTAGATTCTTAGAAAATACTATGATATCATCCAAGTATACAACCACTATTTTGAACATTAATCCTTTGAAGGTAAAGTCCATTGCTCTCTAAAAGGTAGCACCTGCATTCATCAGGCCAAAAGGTATTCTTAAATATTCAAATGTGCCCCAGGGTGTAGTGAATGTTGTTTTATGTCTGTCTTCTAGATTAATCTGAATTTGATTGTATCCAAAAAATCCATCCAACAGGGACAATCTGGATGAACCAACTACTGCTTGCAATAGTTGTTCCATATTGGGCAATGGGTAATTGTCCTTTAATGAACTTTTATTTAAATTCCTGAAATCTACACAGAGTCTAATATCACCATTTTTCTTTCTGACTGGTACTAAATTGGATATCCAAGAAGAAAATCTTACCTTTCTAATTATTTTGGAATCCAGTAATTTTTGTACCTCCTTTTGCATTATTGGGTGCAGAGTAGGGTTATATTTCCTCTGTTTTTGTCTAAATGGCTTGGAATCTTCCTTCAGGGGTATTATGTGTGTCATTACATCTATTTTGAAGGTTTTAAGGTCCTCATAAGTCCAAGAAAAATGTTCCTTATTCTTCTTTAAGAAACTGATGTATCCAACCTTTTCTTTTGTTGGTAAGGCCATATCTACCTTCACTATTCTGGGCTCTCTCATTGTACCAATGTTAATGTCTTCAGATATTACTTCTCTACGTAAAGGCTTGTAAGCTTTGTCAAAATCATCAAATAGACTCTCTAGAGAAACCAATCCTTTGGGTATTCTATTTATTTTTCAGTTGGATTACTTCTACTGGCTCACCTATTTGATCTTTTAGCTTATCTTCATATTTTTCATCACAAATTATGTCCGCATATTGATTTTGCAGAGTCATGAAATCTTTAATGTCCACATCATCTTGAAAGACCTGTAGGTAAACTATGTTATCTGGTACAGAGGGCTTATAAACTAAAATAGTTGGGAACCTATCCATATATTCTGTAGTTATTTTTGGATGGTCTAGGCCTGAGGCATTTACAGCTAAAAGGTCTGCAACATGATTTTGTTCTCTTGGAATAAATGAGATATTAAAAGCTAAAAATTTTTCAATTTCTTCCAATACTGCATTTTTATATTGTTTTAGCCTAGGATGCTTGGTCTGATATTTACCTTTGATTTGTTGTATAATTAGTTATGCATCCCCTATTACAGTCAAGTAGTTAATACCTAATTCTTTTGCTTTTCTTAATCCTAGCAATAAAGCTTCATATTCAGCTACATTATTTGTGCAAGGGAATTCTAGTCTGTAAGGGATACCAAGGTAGTTTCCTTTTATGTCAGTCAGATTAATTCCTGCACCTGCTCCAGATTGGGACTTAGCTCCATCAAAAGACATGGTCCACATTTCTTGAGTTAACACTCTATCTGATTCAGCATCAACCATTTTCATCACCTCTGGATCCATGTTCTTTGCTTCTGGCACTTCTACCAGGAATGGGTTGTGCCATATGGAATAAACTCCCATCCCTTTTTCTTCCATAGAGTTCACTAAGTTTATCATGGTTTTATCTATTTGAATTAACTCTATAGAGTGTTTGTTAAATGGTTCCCTTCGTAAGATTACATTTTCCTTATCTGACATTGGGATAGTAGCATAGGACCAATCCAATTGGATTGAACCTCCCAGTTGTTCTACCCAATGTCTGCTTAATAATAGTGAGAAGAACGGATCAACATCAACTACTGCAATGTCCATTACTATTCCTTTCTTGGGATATTGATCTAAGAAAACTAATAATCCAGTTATCACTCCCACACAAGGAATTTTTCTACTATCCATTACAAAAATAGGGGTAGAATCTCTTGTACAGATTAACCCCATTTGGTCAGCTATTAATTTGGGCATGATATTATGTGAAGCTCCACTGTCTAGCATACAATTATGAATCACATACCTTTCTCCTTCATCTAAATTATACCTTAATGATACATAGAAGGGTCTAATAGAGGATGGTGATCTTGTATCATGTTGATTTTTTCTAGCAACATGGCAAGTTGGATCTTCTTTTTGTTCCACTAGTCCAAATGCTCTAAGACTTGTTCTCTGTATTGCTGAACTTTCATAAGCTCTCCAAATGTGATGTTAACTTTCTGTTTACTGAGTTCTGACCCAACATCAAATTCTATCTTTTTTATATCTAGTGGTCTGTTGCTTTCTTCTTTGGATGTTTCCTCTTCTAATTCTACTATCTCAGGAATAATATTTTTGAAGGTTCTATCAGTTTTCTCTTTACTGATATTTTTATTTGTGAAATTTTGTTTTCTTATTTCACTTGTAGAAGCTTTTTTTGTTCTATCAGGGACAGTTCTATTTCTTAAACTCAGAGTATTGGTAGCTTCTAATTCTTCCACTTCCTTAGCAGTGGGGATTAATTTCCCTTGCTTCATTTTGTCATATCTTGACTCATGTGGTTTTTGCAAGATTTTAGTTCCTTCAACTACAAAAATTTGAGGATGATGATTTGAAGAATACTTATCCATATTTTCTTCAAACAACCTTTCTCTGGACTCATCTTCTAGAGACCAACAAGCATTAATTCTTATATCCTCCTCTGAATCATCATGTAAATCTACATTGCGCTGATCACTTAGGTGAATTCCACATGCATCAGGGTTATGAGGTGCATCACAAGTAGAGCAAAAATAGGGAAAACCTTCTGCTACATTGGTAGATGGTATAGGGTTAGGAACATTATTCTGATCTCTGTCAGACTCTCTATTTTTCCAATTATTGTTTCCATTGTTCCTATTGCTATTTCCTTCATTGGAGCTATTGTTGTTCCCCCAATTTCTATTGAAGTTTTTCTTAAAGGGAGGGTGATTATCAACATGTGGTCATTCTGTTTGTGATGTCTCACCATTATTACCATTATTTCTTTCAATTCTTGCTAACCTTTTGTTCATGGTATTAAACATCTCAACCATTTGATTAGTTAGTTTTTCCATTGGATCTACTTCAGTTCTTCTTTGTATATCAAATGCTACTCTTTTGGGCTTTCTCTTAGTTAAGAGAGTAAGGCTTCATCTTACCACTATCAAGCATGTTTCTTTCGATATCCATTGCCTTTTCCATACAACCATCAATGGTGGTGGCTTGTTCTTGCCTTAACTCATAGTTAAACTCTCCTTGAAAAGCATTTTTATAGAAACAAATGGACTGAATATCACTAGGCCTAAGGTTGGCAGGGATTTTATTTCTGGTTTTTGAGAACCTTCTGTTAAAGTCATTGACAACCTCATTTTCCTTTTTCTTCATAGTGGCTAACTCAGTTAACAGAGATTGTTCATTTTTCCTTTCTTCATATTTCTTTAGGAAAACAACTTCCATTTTAGTAAAATATGGGATATCATTGTCAGGGAGAGAATTGAACCACTCTCTAGCATATTTTTCTAAAGTTTGCAAGAATAGTCTTAGGACTACATCTTCATGCTCAACCTCTAGGCTATCCATTGCATACATAAAACTTTTGATATGATCTTCTCTAGTTATTGCATCATTTCCTATAAACTTGGGAAGGTATTTGTGGGCTTTATTAGGTAAGGCATTCAAATTTGTAGGCAAGTAAAAGGCCTGTATCTATTGGTTCTCCATAAATGAACATTGTTTTGATTTTGTTGATTTGCCTAAGCCATTGTTACTGTAGGTGTAATGAGATTTAAATTTATAGCAGCAATGCCTATAGGGATTTGGGTAGCCTGAATATAATCTAATGGATTATCTACCATAATATTACTATTAATCGGGCAATGAGAATAATCACATGTATCTTCTATAGTAAAATTCAAATTTTCATCTACAGAGATATTAGCAGCAATAGTATTCTGATATTTATTTTTTCTTATGTACCTCCTAATTGTAGGACAATATTTACTTTCATGCACAATATTCTTAAGAAGTGGAATTCTATGATTATAGGTAAGTACCTTTGGGTTCTCGAATTCTGGGAATAGCTCCTTACCGCTTCTCTTGGTGTGCGCCAACATGTTCTACTCTTTCTTGATTTTTGATTTTTGGGTTCATTTAGATAGAGTCACCAAAATAGGTAGTGCATAAAGAATGGAATGTATAATCAAGATTGCTTGATCTTTAACTCTTAGCCTCATAAGGAATGGTTCTTGGAGGAAATTCAAGAAAATCAAGAAACGTAAAAACACTTCAAAATATAATTGAAAACTACGAGAAAAATAAAATAAAGAACACTAAAAAGTCATAAAAATCAAGACGTAGGTTCTTTATTCCTATTGGTCACTCATTGATTAAAATATAATCATTGTTAAACCATGGCTAAGAATTTATAAACTCTTTCCTGGTGCCAAAAAATATTGGTGTCAGTTTGATGGGTCAGTTTAAAATGCTAGTAAATATATGTCATGAAATCCAGGCTTAGAATGTAAAAATTCTCCCCAAAGCCATATTCTTGCATCCATAGGATTCGATTGTCATGCTACAAGAAATCATTTGAAACCAATGAGCTATTACAGGCTCGGTCAACCTGCCTCTTTATTCTGATAAAAGAAGAATTGCTAAAGAAAATCTTATAGAATGGGTAAGGAAACCCCTAGTGGTAAACTTATGATTTTACAAGTATTACACACTCCAAATTTTAGTTATACATTATCTATATAAAAATGACCAAGCAAAGACAACTTAATTATTATGCCTTATGTAGACCGGTGCCTATCCAATTGGGTTGTTATAGCAATTTAACAACATTCATAATATGAACAGAAAGAATGGAGAAAATAAGAATCAACGCCATTAAACTCATTCGAATATCGTAATCAGTCTAAGGGTTAACCGATGAAAGAAATACTCACAATATGTTCAAATATCGTAACCTATTATGAGGAAACACATAAAACTGAAGATAAGGAAATGATAAAACTAAAACCCATAATTGTATTAATTTCTTCAATAATGATTACATGCAGAGTTGGTAGAATGCCATTAAACTCTATTTTCAAAGATTTAATACAATGAGAAAGCCTTGTTCAAATGATGTAACAAGACTTCGTCAATCTTCCTTCTAAAATGTTAGCAAGGAGAATATTTGGACTTCAGGCTCAAAAAGACTGGAAATATTCTCAGCTCTCCAAATGCAACATTACCAAAACCTGCATAGCAAAGGGAAGAATGAGGGATGATAGAGAAAATAGACACAATGGGAATACAACACAACTCAAATGGGCACTCAAGTATACCTCTTAGCAAAATTGCTATCTCTAATGCTTGATGCAGATTTTGATCCTAGCTGGTTCCTTTTATAGCTTCTGATTCTTGAATCTATTATTTTTAGCCTGATCTTGGCCTTACACTTGTCATCATCTGGTTCGACCTCCTTTGTATGCTATCCAACTATTGTGACCCTAGATTTCTTATCGTGATTTGCTTTTGGTTTGAAGGGAGCTCTTATACTGAATGGATTAGGTGATCTTTGTTTTTCTTCTTCTGCATAGTTAAATGATGATCTTATACATATATATAATTTTTTATTTCCTGCTTATCCTAGTCGTTGGGTTATAATGTTTGGGGTCGACTAGGCTGCTATAGTGAAATTTTGATGTGAGATAAAGGGTACCTCGATGTGATGGTGAAGAGAAGAGATGGAGTGTGGGTGGTAAATGGATGGAATGGCATTGATAACAAGGTGGATATGAGGGAGGAGGGAGCAATGGGAGTTGATTTTCTTAGTGGATGGTGGAGAGATGGTGCTATGTGGAGTGGATAGTGATGATGGTCAAGGGAGAATGCCTAGAAGGAGGAGGGTAGTGATATGTAGGAGGAAGGATGAAATGGAAAACAAGATCTAGAAGCACCTATATGGTACTTCCATAACTATATTCCATCGGAGTGAACCCTCTGTAACTATATTCCATCGAAGCGCTAAGTGTGCAGCCTTTGATGAGCTAAAACAATATCTCATTCTTCTTGCACTTCTTACATCTTCTGAATATGCAGAGCAAGAAATGATCATGTTTATGTATCTTGCACTCCATTGCCCCTTTGGATGGATCACCTTTTACCGTCCCTATTTATAAATCGAGCAGACTCATGCATGGTCCCATTTTAGACCGGCTTATCTTGTTGCCTATGTAGTACACGGTCACACTTAAAAGATCTGATTTTATTCCTTTGTACAAAGCTCATCACCCGAATAGTCTGTATCATCCTTGCTCGGGTATAGTCCATGTGATTTTATTTGATAGTCTGCTTATTTTATCTCTTGATTATTGCTTGAATTAGTCATTTCTCCTGGTCCTTTGCCTGTATTTCCAATTCACCTTGCAGTGGTTGCTATTTGTTTTTAGTTGCAACTTACTTCTATTTAATGGTTGTACCTATTAATGATCCACCACCTTAGTCCAGCTTGCATTGTTATGAAGTTACTCCTTTCCTCTGGTTGTAGTCCGTCAGATTTGCACATGGAGGATCGTGCCTATTGGATCTACCAATTCATGATTATAGTTGGATGGAACACGCATTGCATACCTCTGTTTGATACTTTCACACCTACAAAAATGTTAGCCCTAAAATATAGTAGATATATGTCAACGGTGGTCTCATGTAGTATAGAAGATACCCCAATATTTTATCGGTTAGTCAATTTCATACTTTTATTTCACTAAAAATAATAATCATTAAATTAGAGCTTTATCCTTCATTGAATATTGATTTATTAAAGGATAATCATAGTGATTAAAAAATTACTAACCTCTGGTTAATGCTTAACCCTTAATGACTTGCTTACCTTGCTAGTGGCTCATCGTCCGATCAAACACATGATCTTGCATGTTCATCCGATTATCCAGACTTGTACCATTATTTACTAAAGAGAGGGGGTCATTATCAATGTGGTTAGACCCTCTCTTAACCTTAATTGATTTTCTATTAGTGAAATAAACCATGTCTCTTAACCTCTAGGTAAATTGGTCATGTGCGACCATCAGATCTGGTCGGGGTTCACCACTATCGTTAGATCTTGTAGAGTTGTACACCTTTTATTGGACTTTATTTTCCTTTGATAGTCATGAATAAGCGTAATCATTGGATCAAATTAGGGATAAGCACGGTCATTCGATCTTGGTCAAATATTACTTAGTCAATGACCATTTTGACATTGTTCATCTTCTTTAATCCAAGCACCACCATCGGATCTGGTTGGATAGAGTGTGACCATCTGATTAAATCATAATTGTACCCTTCTTAATGGGTGATTGCTTCAATAAAGCACCATCATTGGATCTTTACTTGGAATAAGCATGACCATTGGATTGAACCACTATGTGCGCTCATGTCTTTTATGGGACCTTGATTAGATCATGGTTGTTAGATCTTGGTAGGTTGAAATATGACCGTTGATTTCCATTTGGATCATAATTACCCTTGAATGGAGTGCCACCATCAAATCTGGGCTAGTTCAAGCACTACCATCGGATTGGTCGTTTGTATATTACCTTTGATTAGCATGATGAATAGCTATCATTGGATTAACTTGCGATCAAGCACTACCATTGATCTCCATCGACCCTTTTATAAATAAGGCCCTTTTAAACCTTTGATCAACTTATTTGGAGCGCAACCGTTAGATTAAATAGACTCAGGCACAACCATTAGACTTTGACTTGGATGAAAGATTTTTAATGGTCGATTGTCTTGAGATGCATGCTACCGTTGGATTTTCTCTAGTGAGGGCACATCCATAGATATTCCTTGGTCCTACACATGCTTTAATCATGAGTGTGAATAATTATTTTAGGCTAACCTTGGTGATTCGTGGTAAATGCGCATCCATTGGATCAACTCTCGATCAAGCACAGCCGTGGATCTTCCGTGACTTGTTATCTTCATAACCGAAAATAAACCTTGTATTAGAGAAAAGGGGGAGGATTTAGCAATGTGTTAGACCCTTGCTAATATTACTTAGCGATTTTAATTAATCCTCAGGCATTTAACCCCTTTAATGGTAACTTTATGAATTTTCAAAAGAGTGTGGTCGTCCGATTAAACTATAATCGAGTGCTGCCCTTGGATCTTCTGAAATAGCTCAATGCTTAATTAAAGCAATTTACCACTATACTTAGGCTTTCGAACTTTAGACCATGGTGCTTTAAATATTTGACTTATTAAATCGAGCGCATCCATTCAATTTTACCTCGATGAAGCGCTACCCTTAGATTTGCCTGATTTGTATGTCTTTTTAATCAAGGGGGTGCATGCCTTTAAATTTAACCATATGCTTGAGACTTTAGGCTATGACATTTGATTAAAACATTATATTTAACCTGGTCGATTTAACCAAAGGTTAGCTTATAAAAGCACATCTGTCCGATTAAGGAGGATCTGGGTGCTACCTCTAGATCTGCTCAAGGTGCTCGATAGTTAATCGAAGGGGGCACATACCCTCAGACGATTTGATTAACATCCCGCTCAAGACCTTGGGTTTTTCAAACTTTTAGACCATGGTGCTCCCTTATTTGACCTTGATTTATCTCCTTTTGATACCTTAGGACTTAGGGGTTTATTATTTTTTGGATTCTAAACCTTTCTTTAAAGAGTCGAGTATTTTAATGGTTTGACTTTTTTAGTGGACGTTTATTCAATTTGACATTCATGGATTCTTTTATGATAAAATAATGGTTGTGAAAGAAATCCAAAAATGGCTAAGGTTTGGTAAAAAATATCAACATTTAAAATGAGCTTTTCAAATGAAAAATGCAACAGAGGCCAACAACATTTGCTAATTTTATTGAAAATAAAAATTTAAAATTGGGGGTCTAAGATGTTAAGTCATTTTTGGCTCCAACAGGGATTGAATCATTCTAGTCACCTTATATAAGCAATTAATACCTTTTTCCATTAAGTTGCACTTGCCCTACACTAATAATAGCATATAATATGAAGCATTGATCTTAGGTCTTAGAGCCACCCTAGCCTTTAAAGTTAAGATCCTTTCTATATTTAGTGACTCTCAACTCGTAATAAATCAAGTCAATGATATATATCATATTAAAGATGAAAAGTTGAATCCATACAAAGGAATTTTTACAAAGCTTATATCAACCTTTGAGAAGATAATGATAGAATCTATTCCTAGATCCTCTAATTATCATGTAGATGAAAAGGCTTGAGATGCATCCCTCATCCCCTTGGAGTGAGAGGATGATCAAGCTACAATTATCATCCACCAAATATAAGAACCTACAACATATAATTCTAGTCAACTTCCTTTAGATGTCTTGAACATCAAAGATTCTCTTTCTAAGCCTTGGGATAAATATATCTTTGACTTTTTAAAAGATAGCATAGTGCCTGAAGTCTTAGATCACAATAAGCAAAAGATATTGCACAAAAGAGCATGTAAATTTGTAATAATTAGTGATATCTTATATCAACACTCTTTTGACATCCTTTCGTGATGCAAAAGAGCCCTTTGTGAAGCCCATGAAGGATCCTATGGAGGCCATTTTAGTGGTAATGCAATTGCCAAAAAACTCCTTCGAATAGGATACTATTGGAATTTTGTGAACAAGGATGGATGTGACTTTGTTCGACATTGTGATGAGTATTGACATCATGACAATCTTATTCATACACCTTCATAAAACCTTCAAGTCATTTCTTCTCCTTGGCCATTCTCCATATGGGGTTTGGACATAACTGGAAAATTAATCCCACTTATATTAATGGTCATAAATTTATCATCACAACCACAAAATACTTCACTAAATAGGTATAAGCCATACCTTTATCCACGGTCACTAGAGTTCAAGTCTCTAAGTTTATCCTTTTGTTATCATCTCTAATAATGGAACTCTTGTGTTGATATGGAATTCCTTCTCTTATCATCTCTAATAATGGAACCTCCTTTAATAACAAGGATATCCATAAGATTTGTGCTAAATCTAAGATTAAGCATAAGTGGTCCACCCCTTATTAGCCTCAAGATAATGGTCAAGCTGAAGCCTCTAACAAATCCTTAAAAATTTGGTTAAAAAGACTGGTCTTGAATGATATATTCAACTTTATCCTACCTTGTGGGCTTATCATACCAATGTATGTACACCCATAGGTGCAACTCCCTATGTCTTAATCTATGACATTGAGGCTATCTTACCTTTTGAACTATAAATCCCTTCTTTGCACTTTTTGTTACAAGAGTATTTTGTCGATGATGAGTACCACCTTGCCTATCTAAACCAATTAGAGTTTCTTGATGAAAAGTGCATTCACGTCTTAGAGCATATTTGAGCCTATCAAAACAGGATAAAGCGAACCTACTTCTCTTGAAGTATGAAACCTAGTCCTTGAAGAAAATAAAAAGAACACCAATGCTCAGATTTATTTGAAAGGCAAATTCTAGTTTAATTGGTTAGGTCCCTTTGTCATAACAACCAAGTTTTTCTCAAGAGACTATTGTATAAAAACTTTAGACTATAAATATCTTAAAGAATCCATGAAAATTATTTATCTCAAAAGATACTATGCTTGATCTTATAATTTCTTGTTATCATTGTAGTTTACTCTTCTCGAGATCTTCTAAAATCTAGAGAAGAGGTAGAAGTCTTGACCATAATATCTTTTGTACCTTTATCAAGTATTCTTATATTTTCAATCCCTTCTTTTTACTCTCTTGCTTATCTTATTTCAATTCCTCTGCTTCTTCTACCAGATTTTCCAATATCTCTTTTGTGCCAACTTGCATATGTTATATTTTACATATATTACTTGGCATATTCCTTCTTTGCATATATAGTTTACTTCTACTTGAAATTCATATTTGCATATGAATGATTGCTCATGTAGATTTTTAAGGATTTTACAATGAGGTATTGTTGACATCTAGTCAGGTAAGCTCATATGCATTACATTTGCACTAGGCCACTAACACTTAGAGAATCCCCAAACCTAGAGTATGTTTCTTTCTTTACCCATCAGAATGCTATTATTACCCCTATTTTGACATATATGGGTAACTCTATGCTAGTGGGATTTATATCCTTACTTTTTATGCATCGATGATGACATCTATTGGCACAAAATTATTCTTGGGACTCTTTACCCCCTTTCTTATTAGAAACCAATATTTCTCTTCTTTTCCATCCATCATTAGCATCTACCATGATATTCCTTGACCATACTCAACTAAGGATGCATATTCTCCTCCTACTATTTACCTTTTGATACATTTACCTTGCATTGCATATACACCTTTTCTTCTCTCACACATATTTTGTTTACTTGGAGATATCATGTGGTGGATCATGGCTCATTGTTCTTTGGTTCATGTATATGCTCATTTGATACATTTACATTTATTATTGTATGATGATGCTAGGATTCATCACCTGATTCTTCAGGATAACAAAATCCTCTCTTTCTCATTCTTCTCTTGCATATATTTTGATCTTGTAAGAATATATACATTTTCAATTTTCCCAAGTTAAGGGATATACACTTCCTTCTTCTTCTTCTCCTTGAACAACTCCTCGATATTCAGGAAGAACATCTTGTAATGTTTTTAGATAACCATACATCCCTCTTTGGATTATGATTGTACTTAAACATTATAAGGCATCCCTTTTTGGATCTCCGCGAGTTGATTAGGACATCCATTATAAAATGAATATATACTTTTCTTCTTATTTCTTCTTCTTCTTCCTAAATAGCTCCCAGATAATTTTGTAGAATATTGTATGATGTTTGTGGATGAACATGCATCTTATCTAGAGTCTATTTATCATCGAACGTTATAGGGTACCCCTTCTTGGTTATATACAAGTTGGTTGGGGCTCTTCTTCTTTGATTTGCACTTTCTATATTCTCCTTCATCATCTTCACATATATCTTCCCTCTTCTTCACACACATTTCTTGATCATCTCCCAAAACCTATCAAAATTACCTTTGATTTTATTTATTAAGACATTATCCATACAATCAGAGAATGAATAGGTACGTTACGATAACTTATAGCAGAATGATTCCTCTTCCTATTTGTATACCTTGTTGATATTTTGGTTGTTAAGATATGATCATAGGATAGGTTAGATATTGTATGAATATTATTTTATGTTCATACGACCAATGGCTATAAAAATATTAATGTAAAGGGGGAAACTACCCTACCACATATGATTCTTGGTTGGATTCGCAAGAGAAAGCCAAGGTAGCTGTAGGGCTATGTTGTTATCTACACTCAGTGCTAAATAAGGGGGAAGGGTTCACTAGGAACGACTTTAAGAACTCGCTACAAGTCCATAAGATTTTCAAGAATACTTGATGTATTCGTTTTAAGACAATAACCTAGGTTTGACCTTTCTAGATCTATGCTATAAAAGATAAAGGATAATGCATAAATACAAAATGCAAGAAGACAAGATCTAACCCTAGAATAATTATTTCTTTGATTTTTTTTCTAACCTTAGGGTTTTAAGATAAAAAACTTTAAGCAAGGGTTCAAGGGATGATGCACAAACAAAAATAACCCTAAATGCACATTATATGTTTTTTATCTTTTAGATGCCTAGAAATAAATTAAATATATTTTATTTAAATTAGATCTAGAGTTTATAACAAAAATATAAGACACTCAACAAACATCCTAAATATTAATTAGGACACTTATATTATCAGATGATTGATACAAGATTTTATCTTTTGTCCAATGATATCAACAATTCTTATTCCTACAAGATAACTTGGCAAATACTTGAAAAATATAATCAGCATTAGGGGTCCTGCTTAGGTCACTATACAATAGTGCTTGGAGGTGCAACAGTCAAGCCCCCTAGGTCCTTTTAGCTGAACTTTTAAAACAATAGTAAAAATTGACCTTTGGAAGAAATCAAGCATATCAAGATACAACAAAATAAAATGAGAGAACCATAGAATAAAATGTAGGGTGATTGATTCAAGGTTTTATATTTTGTCCAACGATATCAATAATTCATGTTCCTACAAGATAACTTGACAAACACTTGAAAAATATAATTAGCATTAGGGGGCCTTCTTAGGCCATTGTACAATAGTGCTTGGAGGTGCAAAAATCAAGCCTCCTAGGTCCTTTTAGGTAACCTTTGAAAACATAAGCAAAAATTGACCTTTGGAAGAAATCAAGCATATCAAGATACAACATAATAAAATAATAGAACCATAGAATAGAATGTAGCACTATGCCCTATATGCAGCCTATGATGTAGATCTAAGATCTGGGATAACTATTTACCCCTAAAAATAGTCTAGATGAAATTGTGCCCCACAACAAGCGACCACGATATCACATCAGTGAAATCGCATCCCATAGATACCTAGGCATGATTACATTAATTAGAAAATTAGAATATGCATGCAGTAGAGTGAAATCACTTGGTAGAGTGCACAAAAGCAAGTATAAAGGTTGATATCTCCCAAATAGTTGATATCTCCTTAGGGCTTCAACACAAATCCACCAAAGTGAGCAACAATAATCAACAATCCAATGTAGTAGAGAATAAATCAAACTTCACACTTCAAAGTTAGCTTGCTTGCGAGAGAAGAAGAAGGATGCATATCAATTAGTGAGCACTAAAACACTTATAAATAATAATCATGATATGTTGTTATCATTCATCATTGTGCTTTAGAAATGATTTCAAACCCTCCTTATATAGCGTATTTGAAGATGATATGGGTGGAAAAACCAAGGAAGGCCAATGTAAAACATACCAACTCTGAAGAATTAGGTTCCTTAGAGAAAAACCCTAAAAGGTAAAATCACGCTCCATAAAATCCCACCACGATTTCACCCTATGTGAAATCTCACCCCGTCAAGGGTGAGCATAATTTCACATAGAGAGGGAACAAAGAAGAAAGAGGGGGGAGAAGCCTAACCCTTGACCTAGGAAAGTCGATCTCCCAGAGAGCTTTGGGAAGATTACCCATTAAAGTGGGTCAATTTTTTGTGTCTAAATTTTTCCCCGTCTTTGACACATTTATGGCGTAATAAATGTGTCAAATAAAAGATGTAAACATTCACAGATAAAAATGGCAAGAAGAAATGGGGTGGCTGGTTTAGAAGAAAAGGGTGATGTAAAAATTATTATTTTGAACACTTTCTTGTTTTACATGCAAATCGAGACATTAGGAACTTTTATACCTCTTAGGCCATGATGCCCCCTCAAGTTTTATGAGGGACACATTCCTCATGAAAAATTGAAAAGGTAGACACAGAAGAAGAAAAGAGATGAAAATGAAAAAGTAGCAAGCAAAAATTAGGGATAAAAGTGAAAAGGGGTAGAACCTTGATTCATTTTTATAATGCAAAAGAGGAGAAAAGAGCTCTGGGGAAAAATTGGATATGGCACTATCAGTGCACCGTTCGGTGATCATGAGGGGTGATGTTGGCACAGAGGTAGAGTGGGAAGAGGTAGGATTAAAAAAATTCCTAGCATTTTAAAAATTTTCATGTTTTTGGGTGGTTTTCTACCAAAATCGATGGTTTTACCACGTATGACTCGGGTGCAATTTCATGGCCTAACTATGATTTCACCTTGGTCAATAGCGGTGAGATCACACTCAGTGAATAGGACCAAGAAATATTTCATGAAATCACACCTCATGGAGGATGGGGCATGATTTCATCTCGATGAAATCATGGTCCTGAAAAACCAGACACGATTTCACCGAAGGGAGAAGGAAAGGAAATAAATAAGAAAATATAAAAAAACAAGGGAATAAAGAAAGCAACAAGCAAGCTACATCATAGAAATGCAAAATATGATTTTTAGCAATGAATTTAAAATTTTTTAATTTTAAATTTAGTTAATTTTTTTTTGTAATTAATTGATTAATGAAACTGATAGAAAATTTATTATTTTTGTGAATGTAGTTGAGAGTACTTGAGATCTATGAGTGGTAAGCAGGATCCTTATAGGTGGACCTGGAGGTACTCAGGTAGGTAGAGAGAGATACACTAGGAGCGATGGGACTAGAACACCTAGCTAGGATACCCCGAGTTGAGGTGGACAGGGCACTACTGACAGCTCTAGTGGAGAGATGGTACCTAGAGTCATTGACCTTCTGGTTACCCATGGGAGAGATGACCATCATATTGGAGGATGTGGTGTATATTTCACATCCCTATCAGGGGGATGACCATTTATAGAGTGTGAGGGTGGCTAGTGAATTTGCAATAATTTTTAGGAGACTGAACCCATCGAGTACAAGAGAGCACTATAGTCATAGATGACTTGGTGGGATGTTATAGGGTAAATCCATTGATGATTGTTCTCTATGAGGTGGTGGTAGGATTGTTGATGTGCCACATGAGTAGATGATATATTCTAGGGATAATGGTGGTTGTAGTAGTAGACATGCAACACCAAGGATTTTGATTTGCATGGGATCCATATGTGCTGGCCCATTTGTAAAGGATGTTGTACAACATCATGTACAAGTATGGATATGGGAGCACATAACAATGTGGAGAATTGATGTACTTTTAGGACCATTACCCATCCTAGAGAAGCCAACAACATACAGATGGTCTAGATCCCTAGAGCGGGTTACGAGGACATAGGTTGGGAACCTGCCACTAGCGAGGTGGATAGTAGACGAGTTGAGGGAGACCAAGATTATATGGCGACCCTCGTGTCTACACCTAATATGGGCTAAGGATAGGATGAAGTTGGATAGGATTAGGAGGATAAAATGGTTGACACAAAGGGAGGGGAGCCAGAGATCTTCTAAATTTATAGAGTCTTGATGTAGGATCTTATAGGAAATCCTAAACTTGGAGGACCACTGGTATCAGAGTGTGTATTGGGACCCAATAAGGATCAGAGATGAGCCAAACCTGGATAGGTGGATGGAGGAGGACTTATACAATATTCCTTACATGGATCCTAAGATTGGTGATGCAGGATTGGTCTTTAGCTATAGGTAGTGGTACAAAGGAGTCATACCCCAAAGGGTATCTCCACCAGTTTTGATATAGAGGCACCAGATGATGGACCCAAGCATGTAGTGAGCCTTTTGGGAGGTGGCTCATAGAGAGGGAGCAGTAGGTCCAGACAGCTCCTAGATAGAGATAAGTAAAGGTTTGAATTGAGTGGGAGATACATGCCACCAATATTGTAGGCACTAAGGAGGTAGGGGCATCTGGAGTTGCCCCCATAGAGGCTAGGGTACCACCATGCAGAAGATTAAGAGAGGCCTCTACATAAATAGTATCCAATTGAGGCCATGACTCGAGATGAGGGGACTAGAGGGAGGAGTTAGAGGTACTATGAGCATAGGTGGTGACTCTACAGAGATAGGTGGACCTGCTCTAGAAGGACAAGTCCAAGAGGATCGAGGGACTACAAAGCTCTTTGAGTCTCATAGAGACAAAGAGGGATGTGGCTCGAGAAGAGGCCAATAATATCCAAGGGGAGGTGAGCCATCTGGACATAAAGCATCGGGGGTCTTGGGCAAAGGGGATGGCTATCATCAAGAGCAACCAGGATAGCGATGGAATCTACCTCCTACAGCTAGAACTACGAAGGATAGGGGAGAGGCTAGATATGGCCGTTCAATGGGCTACTTTCTATGAGGTCATGTACTACCAGGTGGTACCTAAGGGGCAAAGGGTGGGACTTCCTCCATCCCTATAGTCAGCTAGTAGGTCACGGTATTGGTCACAAATAGTCTCAGCTTTGCCACCCAAGGGCATGTGGCTACCAGAACCACCTCCTCCTCCAGGTAGAGCATATGAGACAAGCTGTTAGAGTTAGGGCTAGGGATCAATATGACATACTAGTTTTGATTGTGGTATGCATCCCTAGGGATTGGTTGAGTGAACTAGAACTGGACTATGGTACACCAACCATACACTTATGTATCTCTTCTTTTATCGAGTAATACAAAATTGCTTTTTTAGTTTATGTGTTAATGAGGGTGCATGTGATATGATTTAATTAAGTGTGCTTCATATTTATATTTTTTATTTTATGAATGAAAACTATATTAATGTAAAAAATATATGAAATGCATGGATGAAATGAATTATAAGGAAGAAAGAAGGAAAGACACAAGAACTAGGACTGGACTTTGGTACACCAACCATACACTTATGTATCTCTTATTTTATCGAGTAATACAAAGCTAATTTTTTATTTTATGTGTTAATGTGTGTGCATGTGATATGATTTAATTAAGTGTTCTTCAAATTTATATTTTGTATTTTATGAATGAAAACTATATTAGTGTAAAAACTATATGAAATGCATGGATGAAATGAATGATAAGGAAGAAAGAAGGAAAGACACAAGAAAAGAGGAAACAAGAAGGAAGAAGGAAGAAGAAGAAGAAGAAGAATAGGAAGAAGAATAAGAATAAGAAGAAGATCCAAAGGTCAACCATCCAAAGTAGATAAGGATAGGTGAAACATAGCATCTAAACCAGCATAGGTTGCAATGAACCAATGTGATTAAATATTATGAATCGTACCGATAATAGGGAGCTAAACCCACTATGGGTGTAGTACTCACCATGAGAGATGAAGTGTTGGATTTTGATCCACTATGGGTGGTTTCTCACTAATTGATTGTTGTGGGGTGATTACCCACTGGAATATATTATGAGGCCTATTGAAAATGGCCAAGGAGCTTATCCAATAATGGGGTGTTGAACCCATTGAGTCAAAAGGGAGTATAACCTGATACAAGATCATATTCAATAAGATACATGCTAGGATGTATAATTATCCCATGTGGGGTGCAATATAAAGGGATAAACATTAATAGACGAGTGCAACCCTCGATAGGGGTTCTAAGGATGAAAAACACTTGGTAAATATGAAAAACACTTGGTAAATATGTGCAATTGCTCAGAAGAAGACAACTTTGAAAAATACAAAGGAAGAAATAAATACACATATCTCCCTATCAAATCAAAAAGACAAAATAAAGTAAAATTTGAGAACAACAGAGAAGTGACAAGGAAATATTAACAAACTATCATCCTTGACCTAAGAAATATGATAAATCAATACTTCTAAGACCAAGAAAAAATAAATCAAACAAGGAAGAAGGAAACAAAAGAAGCAATAAAGAAGATTAAAGAAGAATCCCTAGGTGGGGATTTTGCTAGGCATCAAAACCCTAGTGAAAGTGCAATGCATGTGAGCTACAACCTAACTAGGTATCATCACATGCCATTGTCGCAAGATCCTAAAAAATCTATATGATCAAACAATCATGAACAAGAAATCATGCAAAATATAACACTCAAATATGCAGGTTGTGTTAATGTCTAGCAATCAGTTTAAAATATGACAAGCAACAATGAAATATGAACAAGCATATGGATGCAACAGAAGTACAAATGTATAGCTAAATGATAAATGAGTGTTTTATGAAATTGTCATCATCATTTTTAATTTTTTTTTAATTATTACTATTTTCTATTGTTTGGAACAAGCAGAATGATAGTTGACACAAAATCTAAGTGTGCCACCTTTCTTGATACAAGAAACAAGTGTACCATGAACTGTTTTATCAAAGAAATATCTAAAAGGTAAGTCATATCGATAATTAGAATTATAGAGAAGCTCCTTTATAGCTCTTTCTTTGGCAGCCATGGCACGATAATCAATGCATTTTTCAAACAAAACCATTATTTTTAACATAAAGAGGAGTAATTCCTAATTTTGCAAGATCATTATAAGACATCGAAGTAGGGTCCTCTTATAAAATAGAAAGCTTATTTTTGGAGCATACAAAACCAATCGTATTATAAAAAAATATCTCAGAAGAATAAGGGGGACCATCATCCTTATCACCCACTCCTGACTTTTGATAATCAATATATTTAGCATAAGTCATAAGATGATCATCATTATCAAATAGTAAAGGTTGGTCCTTACTAGGTATAAAACCTATGCCACATCTCCCAGGCCAGATTTTGACATCCAAAGGCTCTTGAATTTCCTTCTGTTGTGGCTCTAAACCTTTACCTATGTATCCCATACTAGATAGGATATGTTTAGGAAGTGGGTAGTCATTATAAAGGTAACAAATAGCAAAAGAACACTCAACAGGGGAGGCGTTTCTACCATGTATATTTTCTTCTAAGGTAGTTCCTACGAAGATAAAGGTACACGTGCCAATGTGTAAAGCATCACCCTTATTATGGGGTAAGCCCATGGTTCTTGGTGACAGTGGTAGCTTGGCTAGATCCAAAAGAGGTTATCGGAGAAACTAATTATCATGATCTTGAAATGAGAAATTTAATATATGTTCCTCACTCATTTTTAAAATTTGAAAATATTTTGATATCTGAGATGAGGAACGTGGAGAAACCATTAAAGAAATAGAAATACAAAGGTTGAACTTAGATTGAGCTTACTCTACATTGGAGCAAAACTCAAATGGTCGAGGGTCACCTAAAATGGTGATAAATTGATTTTTAAATTCAAACTTTAGATATTGATGAAGAGTAGAAGGGACGACCTTCATTGCATGGATCCAAGGATGTCCAAGAAGAAGATTAAAATATGTAATACAATGTACCATATAAAACAAAGTATCCAATATTTTATGTCCAACCTTAAAGGGAAGAGATATAATGCCATAGGCCTCTTGGAGCTCATTGTTCAAAGATTTTATAATGATATTGAATTTTGTTAAGTCTTCCTCTTTTAATCCAAATTTTTGAAAGAATTGATATGTACACAAATTGAGAGAAGAACCATTATCAATAAAAATTTGCTTGATAAAAGTATCCCCAATAAGTGCAGTGATGTAAAGTGAAGAATCTTCTTATAAGTTTGAAGGTTTATCATCATTCAAGAATGAGATGTGATGTATCCTAAAAGAACCTATGGCATATACTATGGCATTAAACAAAATATTTGAGGGAACTGATTGCTATTTTAGAAATTTCATCAAAGCATATCTATGGTTGGGAGAATTTTGTAAGAGCTCTAAAAATGATATCTTTGCTGGAGTATTAGCTAACTAATTTTGAAGATCAAATGAAACCTTGGGCTATGGTTTCAACACTAAAGGTGGAGTCCTTGTATCTGAAATATTTCTTTGATTATTATTTAAAACTGAACTGAGTTGTAATACAAAATTCTATCCTTGTTGAGGATGTTGAGTCTGAGCTTGCCTTCTTGTAGTTATCCCAACCATGCCAACCATATTACCATAGGGATGAGGCTCATTTTGATGAACTTCCTGATTAGTTGCTTGGTGATTATGTTTTGACAATGGATCTTTGAATATTTCCATTTATTGATTAGTAGTTGGATATTGTTGAGTAGGAACTTTATTATTTATTGACTAAGAACTCACTATATTAATACGTACTGCATCGATCAAATCTTGAACCACATGTTTCAATTTCTTACAAGAATTTATCCAATGTCCTTCCACTCTATGATATGCACAATGTTGACTTGCCTTATACCAATGAGCTATAGTATCTAGTTGCCTTATGGGAGGCAAATCAATTGCATTGGCTTCTAAGAGTTGTTTTAAAACTGCTTCCATAGACATATTAAGCCTTGTAAAATTCACTTGTGGAAGTGAAGTATTATCTTTTGTAGGTTGTTAGTAACATTGTTAACATGCCTACTATCCATTCCACTATCACCTCCTGTGTGCTTATTCTTATGTTGATATCTAGTAGGTTTCTCTTCTTTAACTTTGAGTTGGACTCTTTTGATAAGAGCTTGTTATACTTTTCTTGCTAAATCAATTGCTTGATCAAAAGATGTAATAGTAGTAGTCTCTAATGCATAAGATATCTACTCTTGTAAATTGCCAATAAATATCTCAAGCATATATTTTGGAGGTAAAGTATATCTTAAACGCCCAACTAAAATTCTCCAATGAGCCAAGAATTCTGAAAAAAAATCCTCTTTACTTTGTTTTAAATTATAAACATCTTTCATTGTCACTTCTTTTTCAATATAAGCACCAAATTGTTGAACAAATAATTTTGATGTTTCATCAAAAATTTTCAAGGAATAATTAGGTAACTGATAATACCATTCTAACACCATACCATCAATATTCTTAAGAAATGTTTTAAGTAACAACATGTCATCATAAATGAGATCATGGAAAGCTGTTCAAAATATTCTTAAATTTTCTATTGGATCTTCTATCCCCTTGTATACAAGCAAAATCGACATAGAAAAATGCTTTGGATAAGGCCTAGCAACAACAATAGGATCCAATGGCTGATTACACATTTCCTTGTAAGTGTAAGTAAAAATTGAAGGCTAAATCATATCAACTTTTGAAACCAATTGTTTTACCATATTTGTTAAATTCTGCACTTCTGGATTACTATTATGCAATGTTCCGAAATTCCTTAAATAAGGGATATATGTGTGTTGAGGAACCAATGCTTGGCTCAAGTTGGATGCATGGATATTATTGTTATATGTAGTAACTTGTAAAAATGGACAACTAAAATTTGGTGGGACAGAAGCAAAAGTGTTGAGATTAGAATATTGAGGAGGAAATTGAAAATAATTTTGAGTGACACTATTGGTTGGAGGGACTTGTTAATATAGATATTATGTGAGAGGCATAGATTTTATGTGCTAGGCTTAGGATTGTTAGAACTTAGTATTTAGGGGCTTTGTTTATTTTTAATAATTTGTAATGTTTATGAGTTTGTTTATAGCTCATGTTGACAAGGTATAGGTCTAGGTTTTTGCACTTTCGTAGATTAAGGGCTTACCTTCTTAGCCTTTAATTTATCATTTACATAATTCTTGGATCTAGAGCTGCTTTATAGGATTGTTCGTTGTAATTTGTGCTTATTTAAGAACTTATTTTGTAATGTAAATTAGCTTGGAATTTTTATTTCTTATTTGAATTTTTATTCCTTATCACTTGTATATTCCTTCCAATGTTGGTGGTTATAGTAGTAGCATTAGTTGCTTGCTTTCTCAAATTATCAAGATGTTTAATTTAGGTAAAGGATTATTTTGATCAAGCACATGAGAACTTGTTGTAGGAGGTGGAGGAGTTTCACCTCTTTCAAGATGAGATTCTCGCTCCATACCCTCCAATATCTTATCCCTATTAGCTTTCATGAAGCCCTAAATATGCTCAAAGGATGAAAAGATGAACCCACCATTAGGTCCTTCATAGGGATCAAAACTCATTTTAGTTTCCATATTATCTTGTTCTTTTGGATCTGTGTTAGGATCCTATCTATCAATATGATCATCTTCCAGAGGAACATAACCCGATTCAAGGTGCTTTCATTGAATTCTAAGGAAATAAGCCATTTAGAAGAAGCAAAAGGATAGAAGAGAATACTAAAAATAAACATACATAAAATATTTTTAAAGATGTTATTAATGATCTTCAACCACACACAAACAAAATTAGTGATCTTGCTTAATATTTAAAAATAAAAGGAGGTATTCCCGTCAGATTCACCAAAGATGTAGAGGGGGAAAACTACCCTACCCCATACGATTATTGGCTAGATTTGTAAGATAAAGCTAAGGTGACCGTGGGGGTATGTTGTTCTCTACACTCGATACTAAAGGAGGGAAGGGTTCACCAAGAATGGTTTTAAAGACTAACTCCAAGTCCACGATTTTTTTAGGAATGTTTGATGTATTCATTTCAATACAATCACCTAGGTTTTGCCTTTTTAGATCTATGCTATAAAAGATAAAGAACAATGTAGAAATATAGAATGCAAGAAGACAAGAGCTAACCCTAGAACTATTATTTATTTAAATGCTTTTCTAACCCTAGGATTTTAAGATAGAAAATATTTAAGCAAGGGTTCAAGGGATGATGCACAAACAAAATTAACCCCAAGTGCACACTATATGATTTTTATCTTTAAAATTCCTAGAAATCGATTAAATATATTTATTTTAAATCATATATAGGGTTTATAATAGAAATATAAGACACTCAAAAAATAACCTAAAGATTAATTAGGGCACTTATCTTATCCGATTATTGATCCAAGATTTTATCTTTTATCCAACGATATCAACAATTCCTGTTCCTACAAGATAACTTGGAAAACACTTGAAAAATATAATAAGCATTAGGGGGATTGCTTAAGCCACTGTACAATAGTTCTTGGAGGAAAAATAATCAAGCTCCCTAAGTCCTTTTAGATAACCTTTGAAAACCTAAGTGAAAATTAACCTTTGGAAGAAATCAAGCATATAAATATACTATTGGATGTGTCTAATTCTTTGCCGGAAAGGAATTGTATGACAGGAACTACAGCGTAAAATACGACGGGTAGGGGGGGTCCAAGGGGCCGGAGGCCCCCAAGGACCCCCGGCTACGGTAAAGGTGATTACGTAATAGGTGATGGCTCGGGGTGCGTAGGGGGACGCCCTCGGATATGGTGAAAGCGATTGAAGCCGGCGAAGCCGATGCCGAAATTTTCACCTACTTTTATCACTACTTTTCACCTAATTTTATCGTTACTTTTGGAGCGACCCCCAGGATTCCCACGGTTGGTGGGTGGTTAGTGGGTGTGGGTGGTTTAGCCCATGGTGTTGTATCCACGATACCCTAATACCACTTGGTGGTTTAGGGTTGTATGAGTTTCCTTATATAATTATTGTAATGTCCCATTTTAGGGACAAGAGAGAGAATAATATATCAAGGAGGATAGACTCTTGTTTGCTAGACTAGCCCAAATTGGGTGAACCAGGGTAAATCTTGTGTGTTATATGTGCATTGAATGGTGTCATTATTTCCTTAGTTATTATTTTTGCATTATTTCTAGAATATGTTTCTGTAAATTCTCTTCATTTGGTATCAGAGCCAAGTCATTAGCCATAGGGGGACGCCTTTATTGCTAGGGTTTAAATCCATTTGAAGAAGATCTAGGGTTTCTAGGAGTGAGAGGAAACCTATTCGGAGTGGGAGTTATGCGTAAGGAGTTTGAAGGAAAAATGTCAGGAAATCATTCAAGGATAGAGATCGAGAAATTTGATGGCAAAAGTTTTGAGCTATGGAAGTTAAAGATGGAAGATATGCTCGTGGATAGAGATCAGTGGGCTGCTATTTCAGAAACAACAAAACCTACAGGTACTTCCGATGAAGATTAGGAGAAAATGAATCAAAAAGCAAGGAGTCTGATTCGACTATCTTGCAGATTCGGTGCTCATCAATGTTTCGGGAGAAGCTACAACAAAGGATCTTTGGGAGAGGTTAGGGGCTTTGTATCAATTGAAGTACCTAGTGAACAAATTATTCCTCAGAAAGAAACTGTATAATATTAGGATGCATGATGGGGATTCGATTGCAGATCATATGAATGCATTCAATACAGTGGTAAGTCAACTAAAATCAATAGAAATTAAGTTGAGTGAGGAAGATAAATGCATTACTTTGTTATGCTCTTTACCAAATTCATGGGATAACTTAGTAGTAGCAATTGGTAGTACAACTTCATCCACATTGAAGTTTGAAGATATAGTGGCATCTCTATTATCTGAGGATATGAGGAGAAAAGCCATGGAGGGCACATCTAAGGAAGCCCTAACAGTGAGAGGGCGTGCCAAGGAGAAGGACAAATCTAGATATGGTGATAGGTCTAAGTCTAAAGGTAGATCCAAGTCTCTGGGGAAGTTTGAGAGAAAATGCTGGAATTGTGGCAAGCATGGTCATATGAAGAAGGATTGCAGATCAAAGAAAGTCGAGTCCTGGAAAAAGTTTGATGAATCGACTTCCACAGAGATGAATAAATCCATTGATGAAGCAGGGGATGTATATCTGGCATCCTGCTCATCGTGCTCCACACGATCAGATAAAAATGATTGGTTGATTGATACTAGTGCCTCTTTTCATATGACTCCTCATAGAGTGTGGTTCAATGAATATGAAAGATATGATGGAGGGGAGGTACTATTAGGAGATGATTCACCACTCAGAATCATGGGTCGTGGAAGAGTGAAAATTTTGCTGCATGATGGTAGGGTTAAGACTCTACTAGGTGTGATGCATATTTTGGGACTTGCTAGAAATTTGATTTCGGTAAGCAAAATGGCCAATGTAGCAGTGAATGTCAGTTTTGGCAAGGATTCATGCAAAATGGTTTGTGGATCAATGGTGTTGGCAAGGGTAGTTCGGATTGGAACATTGTATAAGCTATTGGGAAGCACTATGACAAATGAGTGCAATAGCTCAACTGTTCCCGAGGTTGATTCTGATAAAAGCTCAACACTCTGGCATCAAAGGATGGGACATATTGGAGAAAAGGGATTGCGTACCCTGTACACAAAAGGTATGGTTCATGGTATCCCTAATTACTCAATGTCTTCCAAGTTATGTGAACATTGTATTTATGGTAAAACGTAATCGGGTTAGTTTTCCATCTGGTGCCACAAGCTCTAGTGGGGTACTAAATTTGATCCACAGTGATATTTTTGGTCCTGTTCCTATGCCGTCTCTTGGAAAATCACGGTATTATGCTTCCTTTGTTGATGATTTTTCAAGATATGTATGGATTTACTTTCTTAAGAGCAAAGATGAAGTGTTTGAAAAATTTAAGGAATTTAAAGCACTTGTTGAGAATCAAAATGATAAAAGGATTAAGGTGTTGAGGTCTGATAATGGAGGGGAATATTTTTCTAATATATTTGAGAAATTTTGTAAGCAATGTGGTATTGCAAGACAGAAGACTACTCCATATACACCTCAACACAATGGAGTTGTAGAGAGGTTGAACAGATCACTGATGGAGAAGGCTAGAAGTATGCTCAGTGGTGCAGGTTTGGCACAGGAATTCTGGGCAGAAGTAGTGAGTGCAGCATGCTACTTGCGAAATCGGTCACCTACATTAGAATTGCCAGATCAAACTCCATTTGAAGCTCCATTTGGTAAGAAACCTTCTATTTCACATCTTAGAGTTTTTGGTTGTGATGCATACATGCATATTCCAAAGGAGAAAAGAGGTAAGCTAGATAATAAGGCTGTTAAATGTATCTTTATTGGTTATAAATATGGTGTTAAAGGATATAAGCTTTGGAATCCAAAAACTAAAAGTACAGTGTACAGTAGAGATGTGGTGTTTAGGGAGATGATCAGTTATTCTAGGAAGGTAGTTACAAAAGAGGAACCTGGAACGGTCCAATTTGATCTCATGGAAAACTATCAGACAGTAGAGGATCTAGAAGAGGAGCATACAGATGAGGATATGGAAGAGGAGCATACAGGTGAGGATCTGGAAGAGGATGAAGAAGAGGTTCATACACCCGTGGTAAGGAGATCAACACGAGAAAGGAAGCAACTCCGAAAGGTACGATCCATCTACTTTTCCTACTTCTTTTGTACTATCTCATATCGATGAAGATCCTAGAATAGTTAGAGAAGTTGTTAATTCTAGAGAGGCAAACCGTTGGGAAGAGGCCATGGATGAGGAAATGATGTCCCCGAAAAAGAACAGAACATGGGATTTAGTGAAATTACCAAGTGGTAGGAAAGCAATAGGTTGCAAGTGGATCTTTAAGAAGAAGCGAGAATCGTCGAAGGTAAAGTGGAGAAATATAAAGCTCGCCCGGTTGCTAAAGGTTTTTCCCGGGTTGAAGGAATTGATTATGGTGAAGTTTTTTCTCCCGTTGCAAAGCTAACATCAATTAAATTTATGTTAGCTATGGCTGCTGCATTTGATCTTGAAATAGAACAGGATGGATGTGAAAACTGCATTCCTTCATGGAGATTTGGAGGAAGAAATCTATATGAGGCGACTGAAGGTTTCACCGTTGTAGGAAAGGAGGATCTCGGTATGTAAGTTAAAGAAATCATTGTATGGACTAAAACAATCACCTAGAATGTGGTACCAAAAATTTGATACTTATGTTTTAGGAATTGGTTTTGTTTGTAGCAATGCTGATCACTTGTGTGTATTCAAAGAAAATTGGTAATGTAATTGTCATTATAGTTCTTTATGTTGATGACATGTTACTAATTGGAAATAGCAAGAAACTGGTCAGGGAAGTAAAGTCTCAGTTGGCATCGCAGTTTGACATGAAGGATCTTGGCCCTGCAAATTTTATATTGGGTATGCAAATAAAAAGAGATCGCTCTAACAGAAAGTTGTGGCTGGATCAAAAAAAGTATGTTGAGACAGTATTGAAAAGGTTCAATATGTAGGATTGCAAACCGGTGAAGGTACCTATTTCTTTAGGTGAAAAATTGCCTGCTAAACAATGTCCAAAAACATAAGAAGAGGTAGAGGAAATGTCACATATTCTTTATGCAAATGCTGTAGGTAGTTTAAT
Organism: Wollemia nobilis; assembly: GCA_028583015.1. Lineage (NCBI taxonomy): Eukaryota > Viridiplantae > Streptophyta > Pinopsida > Araucariales > Araucariaceae > Wollemia > Wollemia nobilis. The sequence continues at coordinate 3,739,437 of JAQPPZ010001056.1, read as the reverse complement.
GTATGCCATGGTTTGTACTAGAGTAGACATTGCCCATGCAGTGGGAGTCTTGAGTAGATATATGTCTAAACCTAGTAAAGAGCATTGGACTGCTGTGAAAAGGGTTTTCGGATATTTGCGTGGCACCTCCGATTTTACAATCTGCTATGAGGGTACAGGTAAAGAAAATAGACAATTGAATATAGAAGGGTTTGTTGATGTAGATTGGGCTGGAGATCTGGACAGGAGAAGATCTACTAGTGCTTATGTATTCAATTTGTTCAGAGGGACCATTAGTTGGATGAGCAAGAGGCAGACTGTTGTTGCTCTTTCAATTATTGAAGCTGAGTATATGGCAGCACTGATGCAAGTAAGGAAGTCGTATGGCTGCAAAGACTATGTGCTGAAATTGGGTTCTTTCAAGGAGCTGTGAAGATAAACTATGACAGTCAGAGTGCCATATTTTTGGCAAAGAACCCTGATTACCATTCAAGAATGAAGCACATTGATACAAAGTTCCATTTCTACAGGGACATGCTTGAACAGAAGAAATTATTGCTGGAAAAGGTAGACACCAAGGAAAATGTTGCAGATGCTTTAACCAAGGCTGTAAGCACTAAAAAGTTTAGATTCTGTACAATTGAAATGGGTCTGGAAAAGTATTCAACAAGTGGGAGAATGTTGGATGTGTCTCATTCTTTTTCGAAAAATAATTGTACGATAGGCACTACAACACAAAAGACGACGGGTAGCGGGGTTCCAGGGGGGCCGGAGGCCCCCAAGGACCCCCGACTACGGTAAAGGTGATTACATAATAGGTGATGGCTTAGGGTGCGTAGGGGGACGCCCTCGGATACGATGAAAGCGATTGAAGCCGACAAAGTCGGCGTCAAAATTTTCACCTACTTTTATCACTACTTTTCACCTACTTTTATCGTTACTTTTGGAGCGACCCCCGGGATTCCCACGGTTGGTGGGTGGTTAGTGGGTGTGGGTGGTTTAGCCCATGGTGTTGTATCCACGGTACCCTAATACCACTTGGTGGTTTAGGGTTGTGTGAGTTTCCTTATATAATTATTGTAATGTCCCATTTTAGGGACAAGAGAGAGAATAATATATCAAGGAGGATAGACTCTTTTTTGCTGGACTAGCCCAAATTGGGTGAACCAGGGTAAATCTTGTGTGTTATATGTGCATTGAATGGTGTCATTATTTCCTTAGTTATTATTTTTGCATTATTTCTAGAATATGTTTCTAGAATATGGAATCCCGGGGGTCGCTCCAAAAGTAGCGATAAAAGCAGGTGAAAAGTAGCAATAAAAGTAGGTGAAAATTAACCTTTGGAAGAAATAAAGCATATAAATATACAATAGAATAAAATGATAGAACCACTGAATAAAATGTAGCACTATGTCCTATATGCAGTCTATGATGTAGATATGAGGTCTGGAGTAGTTGTTTACCCCTAGAAATAGTTTGGATGAAATCACATCCTATAACAGGTGACCATGATATCACACAGATGAAATCATTCTCCGTAGAGACCCGAGCATGATTTTGCAGAAGCTATACGAAACATAAAATAAATATACAAGGACTCGATTACGTAAATAAAAAAATTAAAATATTCATGCAGTAGAGCGAAATCACCTGGAAGAGTGCATAAAAGCAAGCAAAAGGGTTGAGACCTCCTGGATAGTGGATCTATCCTTAGGGCTTCAACACAAATCCACCAAAGAAAGCAACAACAATCAACAATCCAATGCAGTAGATAATAAATCAAACTTCACACTTTAGAGTTAGCTTGCTTACGGGAGAAGAAGAAGGATGCAGATCAATTAGCGAGCACTAAAACACTTGTAAATAATAATCATGATATGTTGTTATCATTCATCGTCATGCTTTAGAAATTATTTCAAACCCTCCTTATATAGCATATTTTAAGGTGATATTAGCAAGAAAAACAAGGAGGGCTGACGTAAAATATGCCAAATCCAAAGAATTAGGGTTTCCTTAGAGAAAAACCCTAAAAGGTGAAATTGTGCCCCATCAAGGCCGACCATAATTTTACCCTATGTGAAATAGTGCCCCATCAAGGGCGAGCATGATTTTGCATAGAGAGGGAAAACGAAGAAAGAGGGGAGGAGAAGCCTAAACCTTGCCCCAGGCAAGTCTAGGGGGTATCCCAGAGGGCTCAGGGAAGATTACCAATTAAAGTGGGTCAATTTTTCATGTCTATAGTTGATAGGGATATCTTTCGAGTGTATTTCAACTATTGGAATGTTAATAGGGATATCTTATTATTGTTCAAATTCTCATGCTAAGAAGAGTATGGGGGTAAGATATGCTTATATCTTGGTATTCATATTTTATTATAAAATGTTTAACTCTAGGCTTTCTTGCCTTCATCTATTTTTTTCCTTTTTGCATATATTTCTTGCTTTGCTTCCATTAACTCTTCTTGCTAACGAGGGAATGAGGGTAGGACATACTCACTTCTTAGCATTAGGTATTTTCCTTTCATGCTAGGTTATTAGTTATCCTACCAGCATCTCTCATTTTCCTATGACATGATTTTTCTTTCTTCTTTTGGATCTTGTATACTTATCCACATTTTGCATCCTTATACATATCTTATATTATATACTTGTACATATCTTGTAAATACTTATACATATCTTGTATATAGCATACACACACATGTACCTTTACTAGTCACTTGCAATAATGTACCTTAACTAGCTATTGCTTCTCTTTAGTTGGTCTTTCTACAACTGTACCTTAACCTATGACTTGTAGTGATGTGCCTTAACTAGTCACTTGTAAGCATGTACCTTAATTAGTTATTGCTTCTCTTTAGTTGGTCATCCTATAACTATACCTTAACAAGTCATCCATAGTGATATATCTTAACTGATCACTTGCAAACATGTACCTTAACTAGTTATTGCTTCTCTTTAGTTGGTCATCCTACAACTATACCTTAACTAGTCACTTGTAAGCATGTAATTTAACTGGTTATTATTTTTCTTCAACTAGTCATCTTGAAACTGTACCTTAACTAGCCACTCATAGTGATGTACCTTAATTGATCACTTGCAAGCATGTACCTTAACTAGTTATTGCTTTTATTTATATTGTCCATTATAACTGTATCGTAACTAGTCATCCATAGTGGTTGTTGATTGTCTTAGGCCTTCACTAGCTGTAGACCATTGTATATAGCTATATATAGGCATTAAGACCACTATATATATGTCAATATAATATTTCGATCCCCCCTCATTTGCTTAGGCTCATATCAATATTTATCACTCATATCACTATTGATCATACTGATCTTCACTGATCAAAGCTAACTGGGTGATGTTACCTAAGTGGTTCTTTCTTTTTATTGACCTATTTTGCAACCTTTTTTCTTTCTCTTTCCCTCTCTTGATTGTATCACCTTATTTATTCCATCATTTTCTTTACTTATATCTAAAAATCAAATAATCATAAACAAATCATTCAAAATCATTTATCACTTTTTTCATTACAACAAAAAGCAACAAGATGTCATTCAAAAAAATGAGAGTACATCTAATCCAATGTGCTGGTGTGACACTATAAAAAATTGGCACACTCGACCATCCTATAGCCTTTATTCCCTAGAAAGCATACCATACTTAAATTGGTATGTCATCCCATTCATCATTAATCTTGTGAGCCTAACTTGTTTCCTCTGTTTGTTGGTGGTGGTCCTATTGGTGGCATGTTCACAGATCACGATATGGTCCATGTCTACGACTGTGTTCTACTATGTTACTACTACGATGATGGTGGAGGAACCCTTTGGTATGTTGGAATAGCCTGGTAGTACAATATTTGGTAGAATGTCTCCCTTCATACCAATGCCTATAGATCCTTCCTCACCCTTTGCAACTCTTATTGTAGCAGCTTGATTGCTTGATCGTAATGGCCACCTATAATTATGGCCATGCATTTCAAGTGGTATTTCTTCTAGTTGGATCATCTACCTCCTCAATCGCTTTGCTTTGGCTCTCATCACATCCCTCTTTTCTCTCATTTGGTCATGCTTAAAAATGACCTCATCCATTGCTCCCCTCAATATTACCAATATTTGAGCCTTATCTTTATGGAGTAGGTCCATCTCCCTTCACAACTAGGTAATATTTGCCTACATAACCTCCCTCTTAGATGTAGGGTCATCTTTACCCACTATATTTCTTGATCCATACTCTATATCCATGAGGGCAACTCTTGTCGTCCCCTCTCCCCTTACTCCTACATCAATAACCATGATCAATACTTTGATAGCCATCATGGTCACTATCCTAACCTCCACTAGCCTTTGCCTAAGCTGATTTACTCCCCTCTATAGTCTCTCAATGGTTTTCCTTGTGGCTTTGCAAAATGCTAGTTGCATGCCTTACTCCATAACCTAACACATTTGAATACGCATCACTGGTGAGATCCTTATTTGTACAATGCTCTTACACCATCATTTGTAGCCCATGACCACCTTGACATCATCCACCCCTAGATCAACATACAATGGGTCATTGATGTCCTCCTCCATAAAATTAGTGGGGTCAAATTTCCCACCTACTCCTGCCTAGTACCTTGTCATTCTTTGATACCGCTAGTCTCCATATTTGGTATCTACTACAATATGTCAAATTGCCTTTATTCCTGGTCAAAATGGTGTAGCTCTCACTCATCTTGGTCTATGATCACCCATCTAATCCATTGGAATTGTGCCAGCTCAAAACCATCCTCCGTCCATCTAGGATGTAGACACCATGACCACTAAATCATCTTTGTGTTATGTAGCTTGTCAACCACCCTCTCAATACCAAGGAACTAGAAAAGGTCTGCTACACCCTCTCATAATGGTGTACCCATTGGTAAGTTATTGGTATCTTAGGACTTGGTAGTGGCCTTAGCAATCTATGTGGCCACTATACAAAAATGTGCTCCTACACCTAAAGAAGAGTTGCATAGACAAAACCATGACCTCTCTTGTACATGATGTTGTCCAACATCCTATACAATCTAGTCAAAACCAATGGGCCCTAGGAAAACCACACCTGCTGATCCTACATATTTTCAACTACCCCTAATAAAGACCATGACATGTGCCTATTTCTCGGGTGACACACTAGTAACCTTACCACCACTTCACAAAGCACACATGTGAGTTTCGAGATGCCATATCTCTCCATAATCTAGTCTACATGCAACCCACTCTGTTGGATATCATGGTATGGATACCTTGAAAACCTTTGTAGTACCTCGTGTTTCCTAGTAGCCCTATAGAACTCTTGACCACTAATTGGGATCCTTAAAATCTACCACATCCTCTAGTGTGATGGTTGCCTCTTCGATAAGTAGCCTGAATGTTGATGATTCAAGTTACACCTCTCCATCAAGGCTATCAAGAGTTACCTATTGCACTCTACCCCAAGGAATATTTTCCACATGTAGAAGTCCCACCACCCTCAAAATTCCTTTTTTTTCATTTTCAGATGTCTCAAGGATGTCTCCAATGTCCACAGTCTCCACTCTCTACTCTCCAACACATCTAGCTACAAAAACAAAAAAAACATAAAATTCTCATTAGTATTCAAATAAAAATGCTATTATCAAAAATAAAATAAATCACTTTCATTCCTACTCTTTTATTTCCTTCATTTTATTATTTTTCTCTTTTCTATATTTCTTTCTCTCTCATTCCCTTCCTCCTTGTCTTCTTTTCTCTTCATCCTTTGTGATTTCGCACCTTGTTCTTATAGAGCGTGAAATTGTGAATTTATAGTCAAAATTTATGGACTACAAATTTATTCATTACAACCCTCAAAATTTTTTGAATCCCAATGATTTCAAGGGAGGACTTGTGAATTCGTGTTAGGATTTGCAGTAATTTTTCTAAAAAAAAATAAAAAAATTAAAATCTAACCTAAATCTATTCCTAATCGAGAAAGTTTTAATGCTTACTTGAGCCCACTCCTCCGGTGTGCCTACCTCACCCCTCAAAATTGCTCAATGGTGTGTAGGCAGCACCATCTCCTATCTAGAGCTCCTTTATTCCTCCTCACGTGGTGAAAATGATTTTGTTTTTCACCCTCCCCTCCTTTTTAATACTCTTATTTTTTTTCCTTTTTCATGCTTCTCTTCCATTCTTCTTCCTCTTCCATTTCAAGTTTCCTTAGAAATATTGTATTCCCTCTAAAACTTGAGGGGGCACCCTTGCCTTGGGGGCATTGATGTTATCATTGCCTCGTAAAGGGTGCAAAATATTCGAAGTGTTAAAAATCACACTATTTTTGCAGTATCCCTTTGCCTAAACCTTCTATCATTTATAGTAAAAGCCTTTTATAATTTGAAGGTATATATATCTTTCTTTGATGCATTTATTACACCATAAATGCATCAAAAAGGGGGTATAATGTAGACACCAAAAATTGATCCAACCAATTAAGTCAATTTTCTCTTAGAAGCCTAAGTAACCCTTCAAAGTTGCCAAAGGCAATTTTGTATCTATCAACCTTTGATTTTGAGATCTTTCTCATTTTTAGAAAATTTGCAATATTCCTTGATGAATTATAAAATCTTGTTTCCCTTTCTTTAGGTCTTGCCCACCCTCAATGAATTCACAATCCTACTTAATAGACTACAAAATCGTTTGTGAGTGTTTCTTACCCAATTTTCAAAGAGTCACCTAGTACCATTTTCTACCATTTTATGTGACTGCCAATGGTCATATTTGTGAATTCACGATCAAACATTATCGACCATAAAATTATATCTTCGAGGAAAGGACTCCAAATCTTAGATTCTCTATCCACCTTGGGATTTTAGGCCATTTATGACACCATTTTTGGGTGATCTCATATTGTTACTGATCCCTTAGGTTCTTTACCTCTTGCCTTATCCAAATTTAAATTCCACCACCTACCCCTCCTTGCAATCAATGTATTTTCCTCTCTCCCTCCATGCCCAAAAATTCTATAAATAGAGGTATTGGGCCTTCATTTCAACAACACTCTCTCATGATAACAAAACTCTCGTAAAATTGTAGCTCAAATTACCAAAGTGTAATTTCCATTTTGGCGAGCCTTTGGAGGTATCACTTGGCCTAATATTAAAGGACCACTCCTATATTGGTTGTACCCTTCCCATCTATTTGCTCTTTTTTTTGTAATTTTTATTTTGTATAAGTTTTTGTATTGCATATATCTTGCTTTTTTGAGCTTTAACTTCATTTTTTTTTTCTAGTATTTGTTCCTAAGTCTATGCAACTGTAGGCCAGGCTTAGCTAAATATTTCATCACATCCCCAACCCTTGAATCTTCCCCATTTGGTATGTTTTTGCATCGCACCTTCACATAGGATGATTTCATGGTTGCCTGGTATCGATCACAAATTCATTGTAAACCAAAGATGGATCAAATCATGCTCTATAATCTGCTTCACCATACCCCTTCAACTTTATTTACAACTTGGAACTAGGTTCTGTCATCCTTTTGGCTCTTTATATTTTGATAGAGTGAATTTACGATCCACTCTTACAGAATGTGAATTCATCTTGAGTAAAAAAGGGGATAATTTTATTATGCGTAATAGCCTTCCTTAACTTGCCCTTAGGTTCTTAACCCTCTACTCACCTTCCCAAATTGCGATGACCTATAATATTACCTTTTTTTATGGATTTTGAGCTAAAAAAATGATTTCATGACCAAGAATTACCAATCTTGAATTCGTGCAAGTGGGCTTGGGGGAAAGCTTTATTCTGCCTCCATATTTCACCCTTTTTCCTTGATCTTTTCTAACCTTTTTCTATTGTATTGTTCTCAAAATAACTCTATTTTCTTGATCACACCTCTTTGATCACAATTTACCTCTAGCAAAAATAATTCGTCATTCATACTTGTGGACTATGAAATCATTCTAACCCTTGATCTATCTTTCTGAAGAATACATTATGTTTTCTACTTTCTCTATCTACTTAACTATTTCACACTCAATACCTAAAGAGCTTGAATTAATTCCTGAAACTAAGATCATTTACTTTTTTGAATTTATTTCTATCAATTGAAGTAAGGGGATTTTATTGACCATCCTACAAGCTTTTCCTCCTCTATGACCAAAGCAAGTCCTCGAACACTGACCATCAACTTTTAAGTTCATAATATTGCAAGTTTTGGGGATTTACGATCGTGGTCTATAGGGTGCAAAAACGTATACGCGGTCGACAGTTCTAGGGTGAAAAATCATGGCAACCACTGGACTAGTTAAGTATTCTTGGTAATCTTATTATAAATTTTCTTCAATTTCTGTTCTTTGTTATTTTTTGCTTTTGTTCTATTTTTGACTGCTCATAAATAAAAAAGGGTATAAAAGGAACCTTACTTTATTTAAGTTTTAACTCATTAAATAAGGAGAAACTAAGGAACTTAACCTACTTTAATTTTTTAATCTCTTCTTTCCCTTCTACTTAGGCATTCAAAGTTAAATTGCATGTAGATTTGCATCTAGGCTAGATTTGCATGTGCATATTCTTGCCCCTTTGCTAAAAGGGAAATTTTTACTTTTCTTACATTAGGAATAGTTTCATGCAAAGAAAAGAATCATTCTAGGCTAGCTTTGTCTTATTACATTATTTTGTCTTCTTGCATCCTATCTAAATAGCATTTTCAATTAATTAGCATAGTTCTTAAAACTAAACTTAGGTGTTCTTTCAATATACACATAAAACCCATAAAAATACTTGGAGTGAGTCTTAAAAATGCTCCTGGTGAACCCCTTAAATCCAAAACACACCAGTTGAGGTGAGGACAACCCCATGAGGAATTTAGCATCAATGAATCCACTAGGATTTTTACGAGATCTCCTCACACTATAATAAATGGATAATCACGCGCTATTTCTCTTGTAGTCTATGGTTCAACCACTACTACTACTTTTATTTCTTCTTTGGCATAAATTTCTTTGGATTATTAAGCAAGGGATCCTAGTTAGTCAACATTATGGCCATTCAACTCCATAATTCTGTCCCTAATGAGCTCAATTTATTTAGTTCTAGTCCTTGATGGCACTTCTTGTCTACAATTCCTACAACAATACATCAATTCCATTTTGTCATTTTCTTGTTTTTGGTCCTAAAGGTCCCTTAGCTATAACAAAGGATAATTTTCTCTTGGGTGTTGGATTTGTAGGGTGTTCTTCCTCCTTTTCTTATTTCCTTTTCTTCTTTTTTCTCATATTCTTCTTATTCTTCTTCATTTTATTTGTATTCACTAGCCACAAACCTTTCTCAGTTTACTCTAGGTTAGATCTTATGAAGGGATTTTAAGACCACTAGCATGACTAGTTCATGATGGCCCAAATTCTTCATTTTTCTTACCTTGAATTTTTCAGATAGTTTCTCCAATTAGAACAAAAGGAAGTAGGAATATTTACATTACCACCATGCCTTCAAAAAATCACAATTAGCAACAAAAAATAAAGGTGTAACTACCTTTACTTGTGATGTATTTCTCAAGGATATATTTGAGATCATCTCAATATTAGGGAAGTCTTTATTGGATGTCCCCCTTTCTAATATCATTCATAGTATCCATGCCCCACATAAAATCTTGCTTTATCACCAATTTTACCTTTATTTAGTAGGTTAGTCATCACATTCATAATATTCTCTATCATGGACCTATGCTTTATCCTTCTTAAAGGAGTTGGAAAATTCTAGGGTAATGCCATAATTGAAACATGCAACTTTTAGAAAAACACCATCCAAATTTTGAAAAAATACCATGCTTTATTTGTTTCTTGTAGCTTTTCAATGTTTGTAAGCTCTAGTCTATTTAAATATTCTTCCATAGTTCTTGTTCTCACTCTATAGATTTATGCTCATCACTTTTGGTTTTATAATTGTGCTTCGTAGGTTATTCAATCACAATTATTTTCTTTGTTATAGTAGTGGGTATGTTGTTATGACTTGTGTGATTGCAATGTGATTATCATTACAATGATAAAAATATCATCTCTCATGCAACTAAGGTATGAAGATGGTTTTAGGAGCCATCATGAATATGTTGGGTGTCCAATTGATCATATGGATGGAGTGATTTCTCATTTACCAAGGGTGTTAATCATGTGGTTGGACGGTGTTGGTAGTTATGGTGATTACAAGGGTTGGCTTTTCTAGTATTTCACAAGCTTGAAGTGTGATTACCATTATTCTGATCATAAGATGCCAATTTTCTAGTGAGCTAAAGTTGACTCATTTCACATTTTTTATCCCTTTCTCTCAATTACTACCATATGATGAGCAGCTAACCGAACCAAAATTTTTGGTTGTCCATGCATAGGTTACATGTGGCTGACTAGGTTGACTAACTTCAACACATGCAATAAGGTATGCAAAGGTTGTGGTCCATATGATAGATGTTGTAGTGGCATGTGGATGTGCTACAATAATACTACGAAATGACTAAGCTACAATGGTATGTAATTATGTTGTAGTCTTGTTGTAAAATATAATATCACGTATTCCATTGTTATAGTAAACTATCATTAGAATGTCAATGATATAGTTGTGTACAACCAATTATTGTATTCAACTGATGTGACAAAAACACTATTGTCATTGGTTGATTTTATTGCTATAGTCAATTGTTGTTAGGGTACCAATGTTGTCATTGTTTAATTATATAAATAACTATTGTACTAGAGCCTATTTAGATAATTTTTTTATTAGAAGTAGATGATCATATAGATACCTAGTTAGAACAATTTCTCATATTCAAGCTTATTTAGTTAAACTAGAGAAAGTGTGAGGGTTACATGAATTACTTGTCTATTGTGCAGAATGTTGGTAGTCTTTTCAACATGTATTTGTTATTTTAGAATCTGCAACAACATTTGAAACAATATTTGTACAACTTGAATGGACCTAGTGGTAAAAAATTAAAACTCCAAATAGGAGGCTTAAGGTTCAAATCCAATGGGAGGTAGAGTTGTACACCATACTTTAGTAACCAAATTTTGGTTGGATAAACATATATTGGGTAAATAACATCCTTTATGAGGGTCGTATCACATGGAATATGGTCTCATGGACGTTAAAAACTACTTTACTTTTATAGTACAAAGGTAATTACGAGAAGGTTGATTTTTAGATGCCTGCATGTTTAATGACACCATAAAGGTTATATTTTTTAATGTAGGAAGGCGATTTCTAGAAGACTAGTTTCTAGATACCTACTTGTCTGATGGATCCATGAATGGTTTTCATCATTAGGTTACTACCCATATTTTTTGTGATAGTAGGTCCCTAAGAATATATATATATATATATATATGGAATATACAACGAGATCTTCCACAAGTTGAATCTCCTACTACTTAAAAAAAAAAAACTATTCTCTGCTATTCGACTTAGTATATGGGTTACCTTGGTGTTGGTTGTCCATAGTGGGGTTCTTGATGAGTTAATTGTTTTTTCAATGAGTTTACATAGGTTTCTATGAGGGGTCCTAGACCCCTCATACTGAGTGGGATTTAAACCTTGTTAAAGAGAGTCCAAAGCCCTTACCACTACAATAAGCTTACAACTATTTTGATGAGTCAATTGTTCTCAACTTGATAACGCTATTTTTTAAGACAATATTGATCTCATAGGTACCAAGACCGAGTTTGAAGCTTCTTCTTGAAGTCCTTGTATCTAGAGTCATAGAGTAATGCTTGGTCATTTGGATGCAATTTTTTTCTTTGATAATCCGATCATGCCACTTGGTCAATTATTGTTGTATGACTTCAATATGAAGTAAGGATTTTTATCTTGCTTCATCAAGGGTATTGAGCTAATTTTAAATTACCTCTATGCTTTTGTTAAGTCCAAACCTTATTAAACTATTGTTTGAAAAGTTTTAATTTTGATTTATACGGGAAATAATACCTTTTAAGAATAGATCAACTCAAAAGGAGTAAATTCTATGGTTTTTTTCCATGTGGTCCTATATTTTTGTACTGCCTCTCATAATTAGTTGACCTAGTCACACCAATATATTTTAACCTTGGTGAGAATATTCTTTAACTCCCAATTCATCACCTCAACTTATTAATTTGCTTGAGGGTGATACAGGGTGGACTTCGAGTGTTTGATTTTGTGCTTGTGCATAAGAGTTGGGATCAATTTTAATGTGGATTGAGGTCCTTGATTAATGACTAGCTCTTGGGATACTGCATATCTTGTGAAGATGTCTTGTTAGAGAAAATTTGCTACTTTTTCTTCTCTTGATGATTTAAAATCCTTTACTTCCACCTATTTTGTGACATAATTTGTGCATATCAATATGAGCTCTTACTCATTGGAAAGGGTTCAATAGGACTATAAAAATCCAATAACCACTTAACAAAAGGTTTTGACACTATATATGGTCATAGGGGCATCTCTTGGATGGGTTCCCCTATATGTTGACAATGATCACATTGTGCAACATAATCTTGTCATCCTTTGCTTTATGGACCAATAGTAGCAAACATATAGGATTTCAATATCGTTATCTTTGTTTCAAAAATCCTCTATAAGAATGATTGTGGAAGACCTAGAGGATGTCATAAATATATTCTCAAACACATCTAGAAAAAATATTGTTAAGTACTAAATGAAAAAGAAACCCATCCATGTGAAGGGATCACTCTTCTTGAAAAGTTCTTGTTCCTTCATGGAGTAGTATGAAGGATATTTCCTACAATAATATCATCTACAACATCTATAAATAATGCAGAGTTAGTCATACTATCAAATAGGTGTTCATCAAGGAAATTATTCTCCACAATATCTTATACATTAGCTTAAAAATAATATCTATAACTAAGTTTTATCTATGAGTTTTATCCAAAATTGCTATATCAAATTCCTATAATAACAATACAACTCTACCATTTAACATTGATATATTCATTTGATGTGAAATGGTGATTCATATAAATAAAAACTTAATAACATGCATGTTATATAATGTTTAATCTTGTTAATTGCATATATTACAACTAAGAATTATTTTTATATTTATAGTATTGTTTTGTTCATTTTTATGAGGTAAGTTTTGATGAAGTAAATGGTATAATATTGGTTTCCATATTTTTGGATAAGTACTATACCTAATGATATCTCAGAGGAGTCAATGTGGATGTGAAAAGGAAGTGTCCAATATAGACATCACAAAATAGGTGTAGAGACCAACTTATATTTCAAGGTTTGAAAGGATTCTTGGCATGCAACTATCCATTCAAATTCAATATCTTTTACTAGGTGGTGGAATATATATGAAGCAATTGTATAATTTTTTATTTATATTTTTTATAAACCTCCTAAGATCTTGCATGAGCTTGAAATTTCTCACATACTTGGGCGTTTGGGGTCTAGTGAGGTTTCTAATGACTTCTACTTTAGTGGATTCCACCTTTGATACCTTATGATCAGATATGGTAGCTTAGGATAATCTCTCTAGTAATTAGCATGTAACATTTTTCATTTCTAAGGGAAAATTCCTAACATTATTTTAGCACTTTCTTTAGGTTTGTCGAGCCTCTTCAAAATATTTATCATAGTGTAAAGTCATATGTATAGACCTAAATGTAATCATGGATCATGGAAGGGAAATACAATAAATGTATATGTCCTCCATATGCAAGTAAAAATTATTTTCTTTTGGTCTACGAGTGCTATCGGGATTTGTTTATAACCATTGACTCCATAAATAAATGAGAACACATTCTTCACAAATAAAATACTTAAGACCTTGTTAATGAAAGGAAGAAAAAATAATCCTTCTTTGTGGCTTTATTTAATTCATGATAATCTGCATAGATTCTTCACTTCCAATTTTATTGAGAACCATAACCAATGGATATAGGATACTAGATATGGAAATTGGGTATATAAAGCCAACAAGATTCTTTTATAATTCTCTTTTGATTATCTCACAAAGTGTTGGATTCATATTATATTGTTATTGCCATATAGGATTATAGTCATATTTCATGTAAGTACTATGAGTGCATGAGGGGGTGGATTCATTTCATGTCCTTGTAATCCCAAGTGAAGGAATTTTTGTAGCTTTGTAGTAAACCAATAATTGCATCTCACTCAATCCAACTTGATTTTTTATGTTCAATGGTTTATCTGGAAGGAATTTCACTATCTTGAATTTGCTTTCATTGTATTCTAGTGCAACCAATTTTTCAACAATTTTAGTGTACTAACATTATTGAAATAATGGATTATGAGATGCAACAAAACCTTTGTATGGGTCAAACAGTGAAAGGGCTAGAAAAAATTATTTAACAATGCACTCAATTATATTTCCAACATCATGACTACAAAAGTGATTAAACAAGTTTGAAGAGCAATAAACATTCTTAAGGATGTTGACTAGAAATATGTCTTCATCCACATTTTTAAGGACCATTGATAGCTCAATTATTAAGTAATATTATTTGTTGTTTCATTATTTTATTATGTATCACCCACATTGGTTTTTATTTCTAAACTATAGATGGATGGATAGAGCATCAATTTCTTTATGTTGTTTCCATTTGAGATAGTCATATCTCCAAACCTATAACTAATATAAGTATTCATAATTTATTACATGGTATTTCCAATATTAATGGATAATATCCTAAGTTGATTTTAGGATGCAAGATCATGATTTTTATAGGATACTCCCATGAGGCTACTATCTAGTACTCCTTCAGGTTTGATAGTAGATCTATCATTTATTTAGAAAACAATTGGAGTAACTTAAAGGCCTTGCACTCCTAGTTGACTCATTGTACTTGTAGTCATAACATAATTATATCTTTAGGCAATAAGACACACCAAAGCATGAGATTAGATGTTTATCCAATGATATTGACTATTTTGGTCTTTCCTCTTTATTATAGGCTTTCTAAGATATAATTATCATGCTTATTTCACATATATGGGGACACCCTTGACTGTATGAGACAAGAGTATATGCACATACACACATTCCTAGGTTCTCCTATAAAGTCAATACCAAGTGTTGCTCGCACCTTCGTTTATTACAATATTTTAGGGAATGGAGGATTTTATTGCTAGATTTCAATTTGTTTAGGTGGAATTATGTATCTATGGAGGTTATATTTGCTTGTTTCTAATCCTCCAATGGTATAGGGGTTGTATTTGTCTTCTTCCTCTACTTTCTACTCGATGATTGAGAGTTTTGGATATTGTAGGACCCTCCTTGATAATAAATGCATGACATTATATTTGATGGAGAAATGAAGGTATACTAGCATCTCATTTTAGTAGACTTATTGAGCTGGTCTATTACTAGGGTTGGATAGATGTTGGGAAAGTAGTTTAGGTGGTTGTTAGGTAATGAGCTAATAGCATATTATGGGAGTGGAAAAATTGTTATTGTGGTTGTGGTGGCTAGATTCATTAATCTATCTAAAATTATTATGTATTTTTTTGAGAGGATTGGGGATGAGGCATATTTATTTTTGGTAGATAAGATACTATAGCATTAATACCGGGTTTTACAGGTTGACCCATAACCTTTTACAAAAATCAGCCCAGGGCTATTGATGAACATATCCTTACTAAGGATCCTATATATGTAAAATCTACTTACCGCCAAAGCCATTACATTTGGTAAGGCACATAGCCTGTTATAAAATAGAAACTTCCCATACAACATTTTGGGTATACCCCGAGAAAACACACATGCATCATAATTACAAAAAATAAACAGACATGAATCCCTTCCTTGAGACAATGGAGAAACAAAAAGCTGTAGACAAACAAAGCAGAGTACTGAAAAAACTCCCACAAGATCTATATTGACAGTTACTCTTAATAATTCTTTGGTAATTGCTTTCTTCCATATATGATATGCTTTGGTACGACATACTATCTTGGCCAATCAGCCTTGGAGAAGTGAACCTGCTGGCTAGATTTATGGCGATGGCTATCTGGTGGTCCACGTGGCTTTGGTTCAAAGTCTTATATTGCCATTTATTTCCTTCCATGTGATTATCAACCAACCTCAAATTACTAATATGACTAGGATCCATGTTATTTGACATGTGATTGTCCCCATTAGTCTTCGTGGTATTTCCAAGCAGCATCCATGAAGACTGAAAGCTTAGATAATTTTTATTGTGAGTCCAATTCAAAAAAGAGACGGGAATACTCCTAGCCTTCAAACTTATAGTTCCTTCCCTGTTGGTAAATTAGACCATCATTCTTGGCATTGTTGAATAAGCTCCTCTACTTCATTCGGGACTTCGTGTTCCCATTTGAAAAGCTCGTCACCATCGACACCCAAATTGGCCAGCTTATCAGTAACTTTGTTAGCTTCCCGAAAGACATGTTGGTATGAGGCATATATTGTTGTGGTACTATTGTTGACAATGTATAGGTGGGTACTAGCTTAGAAGAGGAAAATAGAAAATTATTTGATTAAACCATATGGAATTGAGTATGGTCTTGGGATAATACATGAAAATTGTGTGCACTACCCCCATGGTCTTTATTGTATGAAGTATACCTATTGTGCCTTCTTTTTTAGTGTTGCTTTGTGTTCTAGGAGTGTAGGGTATGCATTTGTGTCATGTTTTTCCTATATATATGTAAAAAACACTCTTTTATAATGGATATAATTTAATGTGATGTCTCTTTTGTATTTTGAGTGGAATACTTCAAGTTTTATTTCATTCTTCTCCTTCTTCTAGAGTTAGAGTGTAGCAATTTGGGAAGACATTGAACTCAATATTTTGGTCTTCAAATGTTTCAATATATCCCATAGCTCAATTTTTTATTACTTTTTCAATTTTTGTCATTTGTGGAAAACCTCTATATCTTACCTCTACTTACTACTGACTTAGAATAGTTTTTTCATAACTCAAAAAATTTCATAGGCTAATTATAAAACATATTTGATGGGTAGGATTTGTGCTTCAAGATAGCCTTCACAAATTCCTCTAAAAAGGACTAGCTTTATGGATTCTGCATTAAGGCCAAAATGTTTAGATCTCCAAAGGTTAAATAGAAGTATCTCCATATATTCTTCCAATGATTCATCTTCTCTCTCTAACATTTAAAATATTTCATCTCTTTTGTCTCTCATCTCATAGAAATCTTGTTTTTTACAAATTCCAACTTCATTTGCTTCCATGTACTTATGCTATCCTTACCAATGTCCATAAACTAATGGAGAAAAAGCTCTTTTACTCTGGCTTAATACAATATTTATTTCTTTACAACGCTTAGGTAGTCATACCTCTTGTAAAATACATTGAATTTGAACAAGAAGATGTCTAGATATTTGCTTGCAAGGCCATTAAAATCTAGTAATAAAAATTGTAACGTTCTCATACATTTTATCCTGGTAGGTTCATTAATAGGAAAATTAAAATCAATAGGTCTTAAATTTAAACTTTATTTCATTTCTCACAAAACATCATGGTCGATGGAGTCCAATACCATAAATGTAGAGTATTCTACAAATGAGATGACCCCTTTGCCCAAGTACTTGGCAGAACAGATTGCCTTGCTAGAGAACTCAAGCTTTCTCTTGTAAAAGGACTTGAGGTTTTCTTGTTCAACCCTCATTTCTTTATATGATACAACCTAAAAAATATTGTTTCCTTACTTAGGAATGAGTAAAATGGATCATTTCTATAAGTATTATAACAATCACAATATGTTGGAGATATTACATTATTTGGTAATATTAAATTACCATGGGGTACATTTGTAAATATTAGTTTAGGGAGTGTGTTTATATTTTGTCTAATGTATGTTTCAAAGTGTGAGGAGTGTCCATGTGTTATGTAATAGATAATTTAAGGTGTGCAAAGTGTGATGTGTGAGTTATGAGAGTGCAACATATCAAGTAAGTGAAGATTCATAGATGTTAGTTGTCAAGTATGAAAGTAAAGAATCATGAAATATGTATCAAGATGTAAAATAAAGAGTCGTGAGAGTTTGTTCATGGGTGAGGAATGTGAAAGGTTGCATCTCTTAGATTTTTGAGGAGAGAAATAGTTAATAGTATTAAAGAGTTATTTTTAAGGTTATATATTGGATATAGAATTCCATGTTATATTTTGAAGCTAAATACTTAAGATAAAATCTACCAAAAGATTAAAATAAAGTTGCAATATAAAATATATAATAATGAAAATATTCTAGAAGTATAAAACTCAGAAATAACTTCAACTATAACTCATAAAATTACCATTAATAAATGCTCACAAAAATGTATCTCTATTGAATCAAGGATCTCAAGTATCCATACTTCCATCTTACAAAACATGTCATATCCTATACATATAGGATGTAAAATGACTCTTCATATGGAGCACTCTTGGCCTTCACTCCTGTAGAGACTCTCCAACTTCCTATTATATGGACTTATTTGCACATGGAAAACTATGCACTTTTATATTACCAAAATACTTTGCACACTTTAATAATACTTTTACATTTATTACATTGCATAAAGTAAATACTCAAATTCTAATCTAGGAAACTCTTTCCTAATATAAATATGTATCAAATGTGGTACACTAGCATGTACCAAATCATATAAAATATTCCAACACCCCCTTTGTATTACGTTATTTGGTTATTGAAGACTTTAGTCTTCAATATGGATGTTCATATTTCAAATGATCTTCAACTTGATCTAGTTCTTCTTATTATTTAAGCTCAGTCTTCATGTTGTCTTTTTTTGTCTTATTCAATCCATTGTTTTCCTATATTTCAAAGTGATTGGTGAAATATTTGTTCTTGAATTTTTCCAAGTACCCTTAATATACAAGAGATATCATAATATTGCAAGTCATAAGTGGATCCGAATTGATCCATTTTATTTCCTTTGGTTCTCTAAATGAGTTATCTATTTGCTTTTCAAATATTTCAAACTTGAACTCATTGCTAGTAGATGAGAGAGGTCCTAAGCCTCATCATGGTAGAGAGGGCCTGAGAGGACCTGAGCCTCACCATGGTAGATATGGCTTGAGCATCACCATGGTAGAGAGAGTCCATGAGGGTTTCCTCCTTGAGGGATTCCTCCATGAGGGTTTCACTCTTGCTTTGACTTTGATGCTATAAAACCCTTTGAGCGAGAGGTCTCCTTTCTCCTATTTTGGATCTGGCTACTAGTCATGCTTAATTTCTCTGCTATGGTTCATGATCAGGGTGCTTTGCTTACTGGGGGTCTTGTTGGTATGTTCTGATCTCTTATGGATTTGGCATTATCACTCTTATATGGGGCAAAGGGTCGAATGCTGACCCGAGGGGTGATCCTAGGTCGTTATAATACAGTGGAAAATTTTGGCTATTGACCCCTTGGTTGGATCTCACTCTGGTTGGTGGGTGTGTTGGGTGGCTATGTTTCTTAGGTTGTTTTCTAGCTTTAGGGACTTGGTTGGATTGTGCAACATTTCTTCTAGGTTCGATAGTTTCATATTTTTCTAGATTTCCAGGGAGAGGAAAGGGCCATCTATCGATCCAAACCCATTGGGGTGAGCTTGGTATGGTGTTTGGCTACAAAAATTTGATGGTGTTCCCTTGTTTGGCTTCGACTTTGATGGCTTGGTTGCTCTGGTTGGATGGTGCTTGGATGAATTTTGTTTGTAGGTTTCTCTACCAATAATGGGTTTATGGCTGGTTTGTGCCACTTTCTTCTAGGTTTGGTAATTTCTTGTTATATCTGGCTATTTCAGGAAGACATGACCAAATATCAACCCAAACTAGTTGGGGTGAAAGTGGGTTGTTATACTGTGATGGCTTTCAGCTTTTGACCCCATGTCTCTAGTGGGTTTCCTAGCTTCGGTGGTCTGCATAGATCTCTTTCTCCAGTTCCAATAGTGGTGGTGTGTTTGATCCCAGGGTTCTAAGGCTTATTTTTTTGAGATCTTACCCTTCTCCCTCTCAGGTGTAGTGTGAAATATTGCTATCTCCTTTTTCTTGTACATGAGAGTGGTTATTCTTGTTTTATAGATCTTGCTTTAGTTTAGGTGGCTCATAGTTTTTTACTTTCTCTTTTGAACCATTGCAAGTGTTAGCCTTAAATCTAGTTTAATATTAGTTATAATATTCCTCTTGCTCACCTGGGTTCTTAATTTTCAAATTTAATTTTGAGTGGGATTTTTTAGTTTACTCCCATTATATGGGTGTGGTGTTTTTCCCCATTTGGGGCATTCATTTCATATCCTCTAGGACTTTATTGTTGTACTTTACGTAGGAGGGTTGGTGGCTAGTTTTTTTACCTTTGCTCCTCGTTGGTGGGTTACCCTTTTGGGTGTAAAATGTATTTCTCCTTTTGGAGCTTGTTGTAATGGTTGTGGGATCCTCTCAAAACCCTCATCTCGGGCTATGGGTCCCTCTCAAAACCATCAGGTTTGAAGATCCTTAAAACCCCTTATTTACCTAATAATATTAAAAGTATATGCTTCAAAAATAAGATCTTGGAAGATAAAATCTAATATGAATATCAACATTTTTTCAAATCTTTTATAGTACTTGTATTGAAGAAGGATGAATGAGTTTTCCCTCCACAATATTTACATGGATGAAAATTCCAACAGTCTACTTTCTCATGACCAAATTTGTTGCAATAAGTACATCATGAGAATGTCCCAACTTCTTTGTTATTTGACTTAGAAGAATCAATTTCATCCATTTCCTTGATAAAATAGTCAAACCATATGTGTACAATTGAAACTATCCTATATTTGCATCTTTCATAATTTTGTAAGGCATATTTTTTATCAACATTATTTTCTACCATTTGTGTATGGTTCTTGATTGTATTCTTAGTATCTTCATTAATATAGATGTCATCAATTCCTTTTATCAAGTTATTGGAGGATAACTCTATAGAATCTACTTTTTCCAAACTACTAGTTTGTGAGTTCTCAGAAATATTTATAAGCCATATTGGTTCTTCTCTTCTAATTGCATCTTCCTTTTTATCAATTCTAGAATCAAGTACGTCTCTAAACTATTTTGATTCCTTAAATACAATATACTCAATAAGCTTCTCCATAGCCTCCTTTTAAAAGTAATATTTCTTTAAGACTTTAAAAATTTGAGATTGATTATGAACAAATTTCAAATTAAATTTGTTAATCTTCTATCTCCCTAATCTCAAAAATAATTTCTTTTAACTTCTAAATTTCTCAATCCTATGTTGATGTTGAATTCCTTATAACTCCAAACTTAGAAATTTAGAAATTTCATAAAAGATATTTGTAAATTTTATAAATTTAATTTGATGTAGAAAACCTTATTTCTCCAATCTAATCAAATTGCAAATATTTTAAATTGTTTTTTAAATGCAAATAATCAACTTAAAAAACTTTAAATTACTCCTTCAAATTCTTCAACCCAAAATTCAAACCTTCATAAAATTCTCTAATAGCAATAATTATATTTCTAAGGTTTCAAATATTAATTCTTGTCCCTCCAAAATAGTTTCACTTTTGACCTTAGAGAATAATAATAATAAGAAACCTTATACCTCCTATATTAAGCTTATAAATAACTTTAAATAAAGTGAATTACCTTCAGCCTTGAATGTGGTAATCCCTTGGTCAATAGTGCTTGACCATCTTCTGATTATCACTCTTTTGCACGTACGTCTCCTATTTAGAGCTCTTATGCACATATGAAATCTTTTTGCTATACTTTGGAAAGATTGTTCTCTTTCCTCTTGGCTTCAACCTTTACGAAGCTACTTTAATTTACACCTTAAAATTATTACTACAATAGTATTTGACCCTTTGACTCATTTTTTGCACGTAACTTGAATCTCTCTCTTGCAATGCCAAGTGGTGTATCTCCTTCTTACATTCACTTTATGTTCAATTAATGAATTTTCTTGCATGTTCTTCTATTTCCAGTGCTTCTATGTGAATTGCCCTACCACACTGCTATATTTGGTTCCTTGAAATACATTATATTCCTTGCTATGGGCACTTGAGATCCTTCTAACCTATTGACTTTCCACTATGCATGTGCCACATGGCACTCAAATACTTCTAATGCTCATAAAAGCTTACCTTACTCTCCACACACTTCTATAACATAAATTTGTATTGGTTGATGATATTATGACACTATGAGCATTACTACTTGCAAGTGTCTCACTTCCAATGAGTACTTAACGTCTTCGTTTAGCCTTGGCGCAATTTGACACCCGAAATGCTTAACACATGTCCATTGCATGTAACATCTCCTCCAATATTCAACACTTGGAATTTGCCCTAATTTTCCAAATGTTCTATCACCTATATGTATGCTCTTTCACATTATTTTATAGAAAAGTATTCATTTGGAATCCTTGGATGAAATTATGGTATTGTTCCTTCAACTTTTATGGATTTACTTTATGCTTTTGGTGGTGGCTCTTCCTTATATGGTGGTGGCTCTCCCTTAGATGATGGTGGATCCTTCTTACATAATGGTGGATATTTCTTGAGCAATAACAATGTTTCCTTATATTGTGGTTGCTCTTCCTTGAGCAATAGTGGCGCTTACTTAAACTATGGCTACTATTTCCGAATGGTGGTGGATCTCCTGTGAATGATGGTAGCTCTTCCTACCAGACAGACACTTTCACTTCACCTTTGTACTGTGGCTTCTTAGTGTCTTTAAACACTTAAAAATATGCTTTACTTTCAACCCTTTCTTGGTCTTCAATTTTCTTAGAATAAATACTCTTGCTCTATTTTTTTACTCTAATAAATTTGTATTTTTTATGAACTAATAAACAAAATTTAACATTAACATTATTCCCTTCTTATTTCTCCTTTTCAAGTAATTTTTAACTTTGATTTTGTTGAATCTTGGATATCTTAGGATGCAAATACTACTAGATCCTTTTGCTTGAAGACTCATTTTTCAACTTCCTTTTTCAGATTTTAATATTGCTAATATGATGCTCTCATGCTTAATGTAAAACTGATTTTAATACTTCAATAATAAAATTGAAGAACACAAGCTTATACTGAGAGGGGGGGGTGAACAGTATAAGACCTCTTTTCACTTTTTCCTTTATATTACAAAACAGTAAAGCAATATATCCACAACAATATCAAAGCAATGCATAAAAACATCCACAAAGAGACGACAATTTTAACGTGGTTCACCCAGAATGGCTGGGCTACGTCCATAGATAAAATCTTTCACTAAATTTTATCAATCAAAATTTTGGGAATACCTTTCCCGATTACAATGTTTATGGGCACCAACCCAAAGGAGACACCAATCCCCTAATCTCGAGTTCGTGGGCACCAACCCATAGGAGACCAATCCCCTAGCTCTGCTCTGGCTGGTGATCCTCTAGAAGACCTCTGCCTCCGTTGCCCTTAGCAAATGGAACTCTATCCATAGAAGACACCTGTCCTCCCTGCTCTGGCTGGAGACCTCTCTCCTCAACTCTGTCACCTCCAAAGTTGGTCCTCAAATTTTCACTGAACACAGTCCTTCGGTCTAGCACAAATGTCCTCATTCTCTTTCTTTGATCTGCACCAAACATAGTCCTTCGGTCTGGCACAAATGTCCTCGAAACTACACCAATATCTGTCCTCAACTGGTCCTCAAATTTGGTTCACAGAAGTTGTTCACAAGCTTCCACTAAAGCTTGCTTGATCTTCACCCAAGTCTTCACCAAGACTTATCTCAGATCTACTTTGCAAGTTCTCATTAGAACCTGCCCAAACTGCTCCACAAGCTCAACAAAAGCTTGCTCAAATCTGTCCAAAAATCCCTCTCAATTATTTGTCCAAAACCATCAAGGCCTGTGCACTATCTTCGAATGTCGTAGAAATGATGCACCCAACAGCTTTGCGCTTTTTTGCTCTCTGTGCGCTCTGCTTCGCACTTAGCTCGATTCGACACGACTCGCTCTCTGTGCACCACGGACTTAACTTGAGCACTATCTTCGAACTTCACACTTCAACAATGCATTCGATCACTTCACAACTCTCCAAACAGCCCTCCTTTTATACTAACACTTTCATGATCAAAACCTTGATCTTAGTCAGCTGCACAACCCTAAACTACGTCGGCTACAAACCCTAATCTTTGTCGGCCCAAATTTAACTTTGTCGGCCTCACTGCCTCTGCAACTCTTTTGTAGCTTCTATCACGAAACTACATGTCACGATATCATGACACCTTTGCAACCGTACACTTTCTTTTGCCTTTTGTCATGATATTGCAACACTTCAGCCTTTGTCGACTTCAACCATGTTCTTGTCATGATATCGCGACACTTCTGACTTAGTCAGCATCAACTTTGCTTTTGTCGCGATATCATGACACTTCTCCCATAGAAGACCTGCATTCTATTTTTGTCATGAAATAGTGACACTTTCTCCAACCGAACACTGCCATCTCAAATTATCATGAAATCGTGACACTTTCTCTTCCTAGCACTCTTGTCTGCTTGCACTAGCGAAAATGGAACATGTCGCAAAATCGTGATGCTTTTGCCTTTGAGCTCTTCCTCCTTGAATTTGTCATGAAATCATGACACTTCTAGCTTTCGTACGTTTTCTTTGCAGCTTGTCGTGAAATCGCGATGCTTTCAGCTTCCGTACGACTTCTCTGCAACCTATCGCGAAATCGTGACGCTTCTCATTTTAGACTCTTCCCTTTGCTACATGTCGCAAAATCGTGATAGTTCTTACTTGGAACATTTTCATCTGCAGCATGTCACAAAATCGTGACACTTTATCTTGCTTCCACTTTGTCTTCTGACTTGTCGCAAAATTGCGACACTTTTTCTCCTTAGCGCTTTTCTTTTCTTTGGGTCGTGAAAACCCGACATGTCGCGATATCGCGACACTTTTTCTCTCGGAATCTCTCTTGTGCATTATGTCGTGAAATCGTGATATTTTTTCTTTCGGACTCTCTCTCCTACAACATGTCGTGAAATCGTGACACTTTTCTGTCCGTTCAACCTTCCTTGCAATATGTCGTGAAATCGTGACATTTTTGACTCCAAACATTCTCTCTCCTCTTTGAGTCGCGAAACTGCGACATGTCGCGATATCGTGACACTTTTCTAAAAAGCTTTCTCTCGCCTGCTTAAGTCACGAAAATGTGATATGTCACGATATCACGACACTTTTCTAAAAATCTTTCTCTCTCCTGCTTAAGTCACGAAAATGCGACATGTCGCGATATCGCGACATTTTTCAAACTTACTTTCTTTCGAACCTGTCATGCCGAACCTTCATCAAAACAAATTATTTTACATCAAATTAAATTCCTTCAAAATATTCTTGACATCAATGACAACTTATTCATTTGAGCAAAAGCAATGTACCCAAGGTACCCAAAATTGCCAACAATCTCCCCCTTTGTCATTGATGGCAAACCTTTATTGAAAACACGTCTCAGGAGCCAAAACTGAAACCAAATGTGCTAACAACTGAGAAATTGTGCCCATAACTGAGAATATTCCTTTGAAGTTTTGCTCCCCCTGACTTGAAGCTTTCCTCTTCACTTGAAGCTCTCCCCATTACTCATATCTCTCCCCCTTTGTCATCAATGGCAAAGGGTCACCTTTGGGGCTCGAGACTAAGAATGAGCCTCTTAGCTTAGTCCCTCCCCCACCTCCTGATGAGGTGATTAATTTTGGGGTGGGAGTAAAACTCCCATTAGGCACTGATCATCATCAGCGTCTATAATTTCCTTGTCAGGCCTTCTCTTAAACTCTTTGCTCGTATTCCTGTTCTTGTCACTGTTCTTGTTCCTGTTATCATTCCTGTTCTTATTTATGCCTTGATCCTTGGACTTGTTCATACCACTGTTTCTGTTCTTGTACCTTGAAAGTTTAGCTCTACACTATTTAGCTGTGTGACCTTCATTGTTACACTTATAACAAGTAACAATGTTATTTCTTTTAGGTATACCTGTTCTTTGAATCCGCCTGTTCTGACTAACCCTGTTCTGACCAAACCTGTTCTGGCCGAACCTATTTTGATCAAACCTATTCCTGTAATTAACCTTGCAATAGACTGCCTTGTGCCCAAACTATTGACAAGAGTAGCAATACCCTTGAAAGAAACTAGCGCTTCTAAAATTGTCGTTTACCTTCTTCACTTGAGCCATGCAATGTGCAGCCATGTGACCAAACCTGTAACACGCAAAACATCTATCGTGAAAATTTCCTTTATTCGACCTCTTGGGTCCTGAAAACTTCTTCTTCTCATTCTGAATTTCGTTTTTTGTTTATGTGCATCTATCATTCAAGGACTCATGATCTGAAAAACTTTTCTCATCAGAACTCTCTCCCTTTTGGAGTCTCTTACTAGACTCTCCAGCTTGTTCCTTGTGTGGCTTAACAAAACCAAGGCATGTTTTATTTGTTGTCTTTCTTTGACCTTTGATGAGTGACTTAACCTTTTTGGAGCTATCTTGAAACCTATAAAGCTTATCCTTGTACTCTTTAGTTTCCTCTTTCAAAGAAGCCATTTTCTGTTCTAACTCACTATACTCAAGAACCTTAGACTCTAACTCATCCTTGAGTTCTTGCGTCTTAGCTATAGAGAATTCAAGATTTTCTATAAGATCATCTCTCTCCATACACCATTCATCTAACTTATCCTTGAGTCTAGCATTCTTCTTTCTTTCCTTTTTCAAAGCACTAAGAGCACTGCTAAGTTCACTTTCATGATCCTTTATTTGTTTGTTTTCCGAATCATCAAAGCATTTTTTAGATTTCTTATCACTAGAGGTGCTACCTTTTTCAAAAACCATACACGCATCTTCCTTATAGTTTTCTGAAGCATCCTCATACATACTAGAAACCAAATCATTATTTGTGCAATCATCCTCAAGGTGACCAAAATTTCCACATCTAAGACATTTCATGATAATGAATCTATGTTTTGGTTCTTCCTCCTTTTTTGATATGAACATCTCATTTTCATTTTCACTTGAAGAACTTTCACTATCACTACTAGAACACTTACTTGCTTTGTCTAGGTAGAAACTCTTCTTGTGCTTGTGAGAATACCTCTTTCCTTGATTGTTGTGCTCATCTTTGTTCTTTCTGTGATGCTTGTGCTTTTCAGAATCCTTGCTCTTAGAATCCTGTTTATCTTCATCACTTTCATCCTTGGGAATAGTACAGTCTGTAGCATAATGACCAAACTTTCTGCAATTGAAACATCTTATATTTTTCATGCTTTTGTGCTTTCTAGAGAATTTGCCTTTCTTGCTGTAATACGCCTCTTCATCACTAGAAGACTCATCACTCTCTTGAAGTTGTTTACCCTTGGATTTCTTGGTAGCCTTGAAAGCTGCCTCTTTCTTGACATCAACCTTCACCTGAGTTCTCAACTCAAATGCTGCAAGTATACTATGTAGTTCATCCTTTTTCAATTTATCCAAATCTTTAGCTTCCTCAATAGCAAAAATCTTTTCACTAAATCTATTAGGAAGAGATCTTAAAATCTTATCACAAACATCATTTTCAGCAAGCTCAAGACCTAAGTCTTTCATGGAGTTAACAACCTCATCCATACGAAGCATGTAGTCACTAATATTTTCATCATCATTCATCTTGAGTTGTTCAAAAATACCTTTGAAGTGTCTCAACTTGGCCTTTCTGACATTTGAATCACTTGTATGAACCACCTGCAGCTGTTTCCACATTTCACTAGCTATTTTGCAGTGAATTACTTTGGTGAGATCTGCTTTTTGTAAGCCTTTTAGGATTGCGTTCATTGCTTTTGAATTGCTATGATGTAGGAGCCTTTCTTCTTTAGTATTTGGACCATGTATAGGAATAGTGTACTCATATTCAATTACTTCTCATACCTCATTACCAAGTGCCATTAGATGAACCTTCATCCTTGCACTCCAAAGACCAAAATCTGACCCATCAAGAATAGGTGCTGCATTGCCACTTGAATAATCCATTGTGTTCTTTACTAGCTTTTCCTTCAAGCTGTTAAACTTTTCGAAGGCACCCGCTCTGATACCAATTGAAGAACACAAGCTTATACTAAGAGGGGGGGTGAACAGTATAAGACCTATTTTTACTTTTTCCTTTATATTACAAAATAGTAAAGCAATATACCCACATAAATATCAAAGCAATGCATAAAAACATCCACAAAGAGATGACAATTTTAACGTGGTTCACCTAGAATGGCTAGGCTACGTCCACGGATAAAATATTTCACTAAATTTTATCAATCAAAATTTTGGGAATACCTTTATCGATTACAATGTTTATGGGCACCAACCCAAAGGAGACACCAATCCCCTAATCTCGAGTTCGTGGGCACCAACCCACAAGAGACACCAATCCCCTAGCTTTGCTCTAGCTGGTGATCCTCTAGAATACCTCTACCTCCGCTACCCTTAGAAAATGGAACTCTATACATAGAAGACACTTGTCCTCCCTGCTCTGGCTGGAGACCTCTATCCTCAACTCTATCACCTCCAAAGCTGGTCCTCAAATTTGCACTGAACACAGTCCTTCGGTCTAGCACAAATGTCCTCATTCTCTTTCTTTGATCTGCACCAAACACAGTCCTTCGATCTGGCACAAATGTCCTCAAAACTACACCAATCTCTGTCCTCAACTGGTCCTCAAATCTGGTTCACAGAAGTTGTTCATAAGCTTCCACTAAAGCTTGCTTGATCTTCACCCAAGTCTTCACCAAGACTTGTCTCAGATCTGCTTTGCAAGTTCTCACTAGAACCTACCCAAACTGCTCCACAAGCTCAACAAAAGCTTGCTCAAATATGTCCAACAATCCCTCTCAATGATTTGTCCAAAACCATCAAGGCCTGCGCACTATCTCTGAACGTCACAGAAATGATGCACCCAACAGCTTTGTGCTTTTCTACTCTTTGTGTGCTCTGCTTTGCACTTAGCTCGATTCGACACGACTCGCTCTCTATGCACCGCGGACTTAACTTGTGTACTCTCTTCGAACTTCACACTTCAACAACACATTCGATCACTTCACAACTCTCCAAATAACCCTCCTTTTATACTAACACTTTCACGATCAAAAACCTTGATCTTAGTCGGCTGCACAACCCTAAACTACGTTGGCTACAAACCCTAATCTTCGTCGGCCCAAATTTAACTTTTTCGGCCTCACTGCCTCTGCAACTCTTTTGTAGCTTCTGCCATGAAACTACAACATGTCACGATATCACGACACCTTTGCAACCGTACACTTTCTTTTGCCTTTTGTCATGATATCACGACACTTTAGCCTTTGTCGACCTCAACCACGTTCTTGTCGCGATATCATGACACTTTTGACTTAGTCAGCATCAACTTTTCTTTTGTCGTGATATCACGACACTTCTCCCATAGAAGACCTACATTCTATTTCTATCATGAAATCGTGACACTTTCTCCAACCAAACGCTACCATCTCAAACTATCGTGAAATCGTGACACTTTCTCTTCCTAGCACTCTTGTCTGCTTGCACTAGCGAAAACAGAACATGTTGCGAAATCATGATGCTTTCACCTTTGAGCTCTTCCTCCTTGAATTTGTCATGAAATCGTGACACTTCTTCTTTTGTACATTTTCTTTGCAGCCTATCGCGAAATCATGACGCTTTCAGCTTCCGTACGACTTCTCTGCAACCTGTCATGAAATCGTGATGCTTCTCATTTCAGACTCTTCCCTTTGATGCATGTTGCAAAATCGTGACAGTTCTTACTTGGAAAATTTTCATCTGCAGCATGTCACGAAATCGTGACACTTTATCTTGCTTCCACTTTGTCTTCTGACTTGTCACGAAATCGTGACACTTTTTCTCAGCGCTTTTATTTTCTTCGGGTCGTGAAAACCCGACATGTCGCGATATCGCGACACTTTTTCTCCCGGACTCTCTCTCGTGCATTATGTCACAAAATTGCGACATTTTTTCTTTTGGACTCTCTCTCCTGCAACATGTCGCAAAATCGTGACACTTTTTCGTCCGTTCAACCTTCCTTGCAATATGTCGCGAAATCGTGACATTTTTGACTCCGAACATTCTCTCTCCTATTTGAGTCGCGAAACTGCGACATGTCGCGAAATCGTGAGACTTTTCTAAAAATATTTCTCTCGCCTGCTTAAGTCGTGAAAATGCGACATGTCGCGATATCGTGACACTTTTCTAAAAAGCTTTCTCTCTCCTGCTTAAGTCGCGAAAATGCGACATGTCGCGATATCGTGACATTTTTCAAACTTACTTTCTTTCGAACCTGTCATGCCGAACCTTCATCAAAACAAATTATTTTACATCAAATCAAATTCCTTCAAAAGCTTCTTGACATCAATGACAACTTATTCATTTGAGCAAAAGCAATGTACCCAAGGTACCCAAAATTGCCAACAAAAAATATGTAGCACCAATAGCATATGACTTTTTGATCTCCTTTTGCACTAATTTCTTTGGTGATTGGTTCACCCTTTTTCTATATCGATCTTGTAAGTTTTACATCTTTACTTTCTTGTGCTTTATTGCTTCAAACACTACCAATATTACAACTCAAATTATTGATCAAATACCAACTTGCTTGCTACCCAAATACTCTCTCAAATATACCTTGAAGTTCTCGAAAATCGTAGCTCTCTCTTTCCTTCTAATGCTGTCAAAAAATCTAATTTTGTAGCTTCAAATATCCTCCAAATATGTTCTATCAAACTCTAAAACTTGCAATTATTAATGCTATCCAAATTCTATCAATTTTTTTTGTAACTTTCCAATAAACTCCTCCTTTGTGTTATCCAAAACTGCAATTAAAATCTCTAAAATGTTACCTTCTTTCGCTATCATGACCTCCTTCAATATCCTATTCAAGGGCACTTCAAAATATGCCCAAATATTCTCCAAATCATAGCTCTATACCTCCTTTAATTCACTATATTGTGACTCTTTGAATTTTACCTCAAAAACCAACAACCTTCCCTTTTCAAATCAGTCTTCAAAAGTACCGTGGATGTCCTAAAACTTCTCAAAATTATGGCCTCTTCAATATTCCCCTCTCTTTCAACCTTATTTTCTATTTTTTACTTCAAATTTGACCTCTTTCATTGTCTTCTTCCTTAAGAATTTGAATATCTTGAGATCTTCAAAACTCTTCTCTAAAATTTGGCAAAATTCTTGCCAAAAACTTCTCCCCTTGGGCTTGTTGTTGGATGGAAATAATTGTCCCAAATCCTTCTTATCAAAAACTTCTATTTTCTTATATTTCTTCTTCCTCTAGCTTTATTCTCAACTTATCCAATGATTTTTTCTTCAATTTTGCAGTTAGGCTCTCTCTAGCCTTATTATCCTCCTTAACTTTCTTCTTCCTATAGATTTCTCCAATGGCTGCTTCTCCAATTTTGCAATAAGGATTTTTCTAGCCTTCTTCTCCTTATCCAAATTCTCTTGAGACCTCCTCTATTGGGTCTTCTAATTCTGTAGCTCCTCAACTCTTCTCCTCAAATATTCAATGAGACCTATCCTTGATTTTCTAGATCTCCAAAATTTATCGCTTCTAAATTCTGTAATAGGACCTTTTCTTAGTTCTTCTTTGGCTTCAATATCCAATATTCTATATTGCATTTCTAGAATTTCTTCAATGTGACCTATTTTGGGTCTCTTTAAGCCTTAAATATTCAATCTCCTATGAGCCCTCCTTCTTGGTTCTCCTCAATATTCTTCCTTCAATCTCTAATGGGTCCTTCTTTCTTGGACCTCCTTAATGTTCACTATCTATTATTTTGCTACAACTCAAAAACTAATCCCTGCACGAGGAAAGCACATAGAATTTTAGGTAATAAAAGGTAAAATTATTCTCTATCTATTGTAGGAAGCTTCTCAACTTCTAAGAACTAATTTTTTGCAACAAAAATTTAGATCAAATACATTTAAATTCCTAAAATTCTAAAAGCAATAAACTTCACTAGCTTTTCTCAAAACAAGTGAACAAAATTCTATATTGATTACTAGTTTTCACGAGTTCTCCTTCAACCCTATGGAAAGAATCTAGCCAGCTTGCAATATAGAATCTCTTTCAATCTCTTAAAATCTCCAATAGAACCTCCTTCTTGGGTCTCTCAATATCCTCAATGTCAAGGCCTATATTCAAGACTTGTAATCTCCTTCTATTGTAAATTTGCTATTGGAATAGGTAAACTACCATATTACAAAACATGTCATATCTTATACATATAGGATGTATAGTGACTCTTCATATGGAGCATTCTTGATCTTCACTATTCTAGAGACTCTCCAACTTCCTATTCTATGGACTCATATGCACATGGATAACTATGCGCATTTACAATACCAAAATACTTTGCACACTTTAATGATACTTGTGCATTTATTACAATG
Source organism: Wollemia nobilis (assembly GCA_028583015.1). NCBI lineage: Eukaryota > Viridiplantae > Streptophyta > Pinopsida > Araucariales > Araucariaceae > Wollemia > Wollemia nobilis. The sequence goes on along the minus strand of JAQPPZ010001056.1, from coordinate 3,707,036 downwards.
CATAAAGTAAATACTTAACTTCTAATATATGACACTCTTTACAAAAGCATAAAAATACGTGCACTGTATACAAATAACTAGAATTCTTGAAAGGAAACATGATGTAGAACACAGAGAGAAACCAAATGGCAATAAAATCTAGCTACAATTAAACTTGCATTGATTTCTTCAAATATGTGTTACATAATATCCCTTTTAGGGATTTTACCAATTATACAATTTACAATAATATTGGTGTAATATAAATGATCTGTGTGCCCATAACAATTCTTGAAGAGCGAGTTTTTAACAACCACCACATGAGGGTTGAATTTGAGAGTCTTTCATGTTGTTTGATCTTATAACCTACATGCAAAGAAAAAACACAAGATCAATAACATCTATGGGACCCACTCAAATTGGACCCATCTTGATCATAAGATAAAATGAGATGAAATAAACTGAAAATGAGGTTATATGTGATGAAAAAAAAGATCTACACTAATGCAGCAAATGCCATACGTAATAAAATTATATAGTGATGAAATGAACATGAAAAATGTAATCTAAGTTAGGATGCACAAAAAAATGTAAAAATTGATCACCTGATCGAGATCATTTTGGGGTGAGATGACCGAATCGATCATCTGACTAGGCCATATTAGGGTGATATGGTTTCTATCTATGGACCATCTTAGGTTGATATGGTTGATGTCATAAACCTGCAATATTTATGAAACCACTCTAGGGGGCATTGGGAAGGGTGGTTTTGTTGATGAATTTATCGTGGGTGAGAACGTGAGTTTGTTTATTTGGAAAATCTGAAGCAACGATGTTGGTTAAGCAATGAGATAAAAGGTGGCCTTGAAACGTGTGCAACAATCCAACAACATAATGATAGCAAGGAATCTTGGTAAGCAAATTTGGTAGCAATTCATGGAGGTAAGCATTCAAAATTGGGGATCCTTTTAGAGGGGGAAAATCCTTCATTTTATAGCCCTCTCAACATGCAACTAGAGAGGAACAAGTGGTATCTCAGGGGTGCATGACTACCTATTTACAGCAGACTACAAGTGGGGCAGCGTGCAGGCCGCCTGACATTGATAAAAAATCTGTCGCCATGCTGATAAGTGGCTTGCTACACCCATTATTTTTTTAATTTAAGTGCGTGTACGACCATCTCAGATTGAGATGGTCAAAAATTTAATGTCATCTCAGGTCGAGATAGTCATGAATTGGAGATCGTATCGCTTTGATATGGTCATGCTTCCCTTGGGAAAGAGTACCTTATGCTAGGAAAAGATACTGAATGGCATTAAGGCTACCCTAGGTGGGTTAGATGGGTTAGAAGGAGGTATTTTGGAGAGTCTCCTTGTGATTATGTATTTAGGTGTCTACAAATACCCCTTTTTGGGATACTTTGTGCCTAAGCACAATGCGAAGCAAAAATAAGTGACCTAAAATGGTTGAGTTGATGATGGATGATGTTAAGTAAAAAAGTCAACATGAGACATATCAATCATAAAAAAGGGTGCACATATTTGGATCATTGCTTCCAACACATTGATGAATTTTATTTGATATTGGTAACCCTTAAGATGTGGGTAGACAATCTTGAATCTACTTTTCAAGTTTTAGGTATGCCAAATATTTATTTGATTTGAATTTTTCTTATTGTTTACTCCAACAAAAAAGGGCTTACGATAGTCTTTGGCAATGATTCTTGAACAAAAATAATTTTGATTTTTGAGTGTTTGATTGTTGACTTGATTTTTGAAATGAATATTTTGTAGTTATTGACTACCCCCTCAAGCGATGAGTTGATAAAGGATATGGAAAATGATGAAAGCGATGAGTCGCTTGAACAAGATAAAATGATTTGGGTTTGACTGGGGTTAATGCGATATTAATGAATTTTTGATCCCTATGACAAGTTTGATTTGGACCCATTGTGACTTTTTGTAATTTTGTGAATTTTAATGATTTTTATGATGATGTTTTATTTTATTTTTTAGCAATTTTGTTTAAAATTGCAACGATATCACCCTGAGACGATTGTATTTTATGCCATGCAACCATCTCAAACGACCACAATTTTGCAAAGTTATAAATATAAAATTATGATTTTTTGACATCATTTTCATTGCTTGCAACGAGGGAAGAGAGAGACGGTGAGGAGGAGGACTAATTTTATGATGCAAAGCAATGTCGAAAAATCTACCAACTTTACGATGGACCAACCCGAGGCTTCTTTGAGCAGAGGAGATGTAACTAGGAGGGTAAGAACCTAATTTTCACTGCTTTGTTGATTCTAAGGATAAAATGAAACTCATTAATTGAAATGGTTAATGAAAATCACTTTAATGAATTAAGGTAATGAACCTCATTTAGAGTAGCTTAGGTTAGGCTTTTCCTTTTTTGTAGTTTTATTTTTTTGATTTTGCAATAAATTGACATGTACAAATTTGATTTCCATTTTTGAAACTAGGGGTCCTCTTAGGGTGAGATAACCCCTATTTTTGAATTTTATGATAGTTGGGTCCAATAGTCCAAAATTTTGCCAACTAGGTATTTTACAGGACATCGAATGAGTCGATCATTTATAGGCGGTGAACATATGAGATAAATTTAGATTGGTCCCAAGTTGAGCCACTAGGGGGATGATGCATATGAGGCATTAACTGATCTTATTATAGAGTACACAAGGATGACTCCAGAGTATGATGCCTTGTGGGTGATTCGGTTGTGGCAGGGAGGTGGAGCAGGTGGGGGGCAATGGATCCATCACAACGATGAGTGCATTGTCGTACCGAAGAGGAGTGGGTTAAGACCTTTGAGATAAGTGTAGAGATGGAGGAGGATGATGGGTATGAAAAGGAGTTTAAAGGGGAGGACCCTTAGGAGTAGATTGCTAGAATCAAGGAGAATATTTGCATCCTTCATGGATAGGTGACTGATAATGGTATAGCATAGGCACTATCATAGAGTTAGTTGGTGAGTGAGAGATAGAGGTGGTAGGGTTTCAGTGAGGAGAGGGACACCCTTCAAGCTCAATTTGAGAGCTTGAAATATGAGGCTAGGAGGTTGATTACAAAGTGATATATTATATGGGTTCAGGTGGCTAGAGTCACAATAGAGCAAGATGCTCTATAGATGTGGTTGGAAGGTGTTGTAGCAGAGTATGATGCTTTATAACTATAGCTGATAGATGTGGTAGTTGGACATGATTTAGGTGGACAAGCCACAGGTGATGTGGCCAAGCTTCAATCTCAAGTGATAGATCTATAGGGGATGTTATTTTTCTATACATCCCATCAATACTCAAATCGAGACTACATATCTCTTAGAGGATGAGGTGGAGTGACTAGGTGGTAGGCTACCCTCTTGAGGTTCAATTGGGTCATCATAGCAAAGTCGACACAACAAGTCTAGATAACTATCGATGAGACCATGGATTCATAGGTTCTTAAACACTCCACATATATCAAGTGCCAGTGGTGTAGGGCAACCTTGTCGAGATGAGTTCGAGGGTAGTGGTGAGACTAGTAAAGTAAGGCCAACTTGATTTTGTGCATGCATATGCTTCTTTTTTGAGTGTGAGGTCCGATGACCCACTCCATTGTAGCCTGTAGGTACTTTTATATTGATAGACTATTTCATGATATATATATATATATATATATATATATATATATATATATATATATATATATATATATATATATATATATATATAGATATTTGTAGTTTTATTTTATCATGTTTAATACTTATGTTATTTCACTATGGATGCACTTATGGATACCATAATTTATGATAGATGCATGCCTAGATATTGGAGTATGGTTATGCATGTATGTTAGAGCTAGGATATATGCATGAAACTATATATGTATGTGATGCATTAATGACATGACGATGCAAAATATGATGTTCGTATTTATATGTTACAATAGAATGAATGAAAGAACTCATTGGCAAAAAATTCTTCGATTATATGGTTGAGCACAGAGTTAGAATGAAGTGGAAACAAATAAGAATTTAGGGATTTCAAGCAGAATCAAATGATCTTTGTAACATTCTCAGGCAACATTTTATCCCCATGAGACCCAAGGAAGATCAAGTGACCTGGGCTCCTATGAAAAATGGGCAGTTCATTGTTAAATCAGCTTACAAGCTTCTGCTTGATGACAAGGATTTTGTCCTCCAAAAGGACTTAGTTTGGATAAAAAAATTAATTCCAAAAATTGTAGTCTTTTCATGGCTAGTTATCCAAGGAAGAATTCTAACCATTGATAATTGCATAAAGGTATTTGTATCACTAATTGTTGTTATCTATGTAGGGCCAATTTGGAGACCATTTACCATATTTTCCTTGAGTGCCCTTTTTTCTTGATTGTCCTAAGTGGGGTTTTTCAGGCCTTCAATATTTCATGGGTTAAACCAACCACCATACTTGATTTTTTCATCCAGTGGCCTTACCCCTTTTCAAGCCAAATACTTAGATACATGTGGGAAATTTGTCTCGATCACTATCTTTGGCAGGTGTGGTTAGAAAGGAACCATAGAGTCTTTAATGAGTCTATCCACGATCATCAAACTATCATTGCCAGGATCTTATCCTTTCCCAATGAGAATGTGAACCTTATCCCTTTTGATATCTGTAAACCTCATCTACAGAAGACCGCGATTGCTAAATATTTAAGCTTAACCTTGTTATATGAGTCTGTGCCTAGGGTAGTCAACCCTAGAGCCAATGTTAACTGGTCTCCACCTCCTACGGGTTGGTTTAAGCTTAATTTTGATGGAGAAGCTAAGGAAAATTCTGGAAGAGTAGGCGCTGGTGGCATTGTGCAAGATCATAATGGAAATATGATACTTGCGTTTTCTGAATATTTGGGAACAAGGACGAACAACGAAGATGAAGCTAGAGCTATGTGGAGAGGCCTTCAAATGACTCATGACTTAGAAGACAATTTGATCATAGAATGAGACTCTATGCATGTTATAAATCTCCTTAATAATTGGAAAAAACCTACTTGGAGGACTAAAACAATTGTTGAAGAAGCTAGGATCCTTTTCTAGGGAAGACAGGACAAAAAAGCCCAACATGTCTTTCGAGAAGCTAACAAAATTGCTGATAAGCTGGCCAATTTGGGTGTCGATGGTGACAAACTTTTCAAATGGGAACACGATGTCCCGAGTGAAGTAGAGGAGCTTATTCAACAAGAATTCCAATAATGATAGTCAAATTTACCAACAGGGAAGGCACTGTAAGTTCGAAGGCTAGGAGTATTCTCGTCTCTTTTTTGAATTAGACTCACAATAAAAATTATCCGAGTTCATCGAGTATTCATGGATGCTGCTTGGAAATACCACAAAGACTAATGGGGATAGTCACATGTCATATAACATGGCTCCTAGTCATATTAGTAATTTAAGGTTGGTTGATAATCACAGGAAAGGAAAGAAATGGTAATATAAGACTTCAAACCAAAGCCACGTGGACCACCAGATAGCCACCGCCATAAATCTAGCCAGCAGGTTCACTTATCCAAGGTTGATTGGACAAGATAGTATGTGGTACCAAAGCATGTCGTATACGAAAGAAAGCAATTACCAAAGAATTATTAAGAGTAACTTTCAATACAGAGCTTGTGGGAATTTTTTTCAGTACTCTGCTATGTGTATCTACAGCTTTTTGTTTCTCCATTGTCTCAAGGAAGGGATCCATGTCTATTTATTTTTTGTAATTATGATGCATGTGTGTTTTCTTAGGGTATACCCATAATGTTGTATGGGAATTTTCTTTTTGATAACAGGCTATGTGCTTTATCGGATGTAATGGATTTGGGGGCATGTATATTTTACATATATAGGATCCTTAGTAAGGATATGTTCATCAACAACCCTGGGCTGATTTTTGTAAAAGGTTTTGGGTCAACCTGTAAAACCCGGTATAAATGCTATAGTATCTTATCTACCAAAAAAAAACTAAATAAATGAATCTAAAATACCAATAAACTAAGTGTGAGCACCACATGATGTTTAAAAGTCAATAATAAAAATACTTAAACTTTTCATAAAAGTCACACATTTGAATATGAACTAGATGAAATATAATGTAATGTAATGGATGTCAATGATGGATGTGACACATTTGATACAATGAGATGTTAGAAGAGAACAACAAGGCTTTTCATGAGACTCAAACACCCTTGTTGACAAATCAAAAGTTGTATACTAACTATACATAACTCTAGAAGATAACAATCTTCTAGGAAGATCGAGATATTCAATATCATTGTGTGTGTATAATGAAGTTTATTAATTTGATGCATAAGACTACCCCATTGCTAGACTGATGTTTATAGCCCATTTTTGTAATGGGTATCACCCTATGATCATCATTACCTCAATTTCACACATGGTTGGACTAGACTACTAGGCAATACAAGCCACCAAAATCCAACTCACTTGCAAGTTGACATTCATTTTTACAAAAGAAGGTCACTAATATGACAAAAATATCACCATGTGTAAGGCTACTCCATTGCTAGGCTGAAGTCTATAGCCCATTGCTAGTGATGGAGACTGCTCCATGGCTTTCAAAATTTGAGAATTACATGGATTCAATCTTATCACCCCCTTCTTTTCTTTTGACTTTTTTTAGGGGGGATGCTTGCTCATTTTGTTGAAGATCAAGAGGATTTGTTTTTGAGGGATACTTGCTTATTTTTTATTGGAGAAAGGGATTTTATTGCTCTGGGTAGGGGAGAGCTTGTCCTTTTGTCAATTATTAGAATTCTAGACCATGCGCATAATAAGATGATTAAGGGAAACCTTTCACTTAAGGGACAAGAACTACGTTGTAGTCTCATATTTCCTTGTGTAAACTAATATTTAAGATATGAAATTGTGTTGGGATTTTGAGATATGCAAGGTACAATCAAAGTAAGACCCTACCTTCAAAAAATCAAGATATCTTCCTACAAAATCTAAAAAGGAAACTAGGAGTGACTAAATAACTGAAAGGTCCTATTGAACACCCTATAACAACTTATTGGGTTAGGGGAAATACACAAACACCTAGGATGGAGAATATGGATGGAAATGCTTTGTTTGATGTGTATGCTTTCCTTATGAACTTTTAAAAACTAAGAGGTGTGCATAAAATAGTTAGTGATCATCTAAACATCATTGTTGATGGTCATTCGATATCTACCCTATCTCACGAGGATCACTTTATAATCAAAAGATCACAAGAAAATGTTCGATTAAGACTCATGATAGTCATACAAGCATGGTCCTCTATAGAATGCAAATAATGTAAATGATTATGTGGTGTGTGTAATTTTTTAATGATCTTTCAAACATTAAGGAGTGTGCATAAAATAGTCAATGGTTGTATGAACATCATTGTTGATGGTCATTTGGTATCTATCCTATCTTATGAAGATCCCTTAATGGCTAGAAGACCACAATGATAAGCATAAGTTACGATAAGATGCAATACATAGTGATGTTAATGCAATGATTGATATACCTAAAGTAATTTATCAATGAAATGTAATGATGTGTAATGCATGATGATGTAAGCATTGCAATGTATTTGTGAGTTTTAATTTTTGTATTGCTTTTGTTGTTTTTGTTATTGTATTGTTTTAGGTTTTTTTGTGCATTGTGTGTTATGCACAAAATACCCATCAATGGAGAATATTGAGAGGTTCAGGTTCCTCAATACCTTCAATGGAATCTAACTGATAAGTTCCCAGGTCTAATTTATGCATGATTAAGAACAAGCCTAACCAGTTTGTGGTAAATTTGTCATTAAAATGGCTATGTAGATTGGAGTTCTATTGATTCTCTTTGAGTACATGATATCCAACCTAGAATTCCCTAGGATGAACCCTTGTATCATAGGATTTCTTAATACAATCCTGATAAACATGCAAATTCTCAAGAGCATTAACACATCACTCATCAAAAAGTATAAGTTGATCAAGGTGAGCTTGTTGTATAGCATCATCATCGATGAATTCCTGTAATGATATACGTAGTGAGGGAATTTCAATATCTAAGGGTATAATGGCCTTCACACCATATACTAGTGAGAATGGCATGGCTCATATTGGCATCTAAACACTCGCTCGATAGGCCCACAAACCTAGAGGTAGTTGAAGTTGCCAATCCTTGTGATGATTGTTGATTATATTTTTCAAGATTGTGATAATCATTTTATTCGATGCCTTAGCTTACTCATTAGCTTACAGATAATAAGGAGTTTAAAAGTTGTGTTGTATGTGATACTTTGTGCAAAAATCTCTAACATCCTTATTATTAAATAATGGTCCATTATCGAAGATGTTTTTGTATGGAAAATCAAAATGATATATGATATTATGAAAAGGAACTCCACAATGCGGGCTCTTGTCATAATGGTAAATGGGATTGCTTCAACCTACTTTGTGAAATACTCTGTGGTTGTTAAGATGAACATGTGTTGACTAGAATATGGGGGGATATTTCTCCAATTAGATTAAACTCCCATTGAGAAAAGACCACAACAAGTGGATGGGTTGTAGTGCTTATGAAGGTACGTGTGATAAGTTAGCATGATGCTAACACTTTATGCACCTTTTGACATAAGTGCAATAGTCTTACTCCATAGTAGGCTTGTAGTATCCCATTTGAAGAATGTGCTTTACGATGGCCATACCACTAAAATGACCACCACATGTATCATTTTGAGCTTGCAAAATGGCCCAAGTAGATTCTTGAGGCTCTAGACATCGAAGAAGAATACCATCATAACCTTGATGGTACAATATGTCCCCTATCAAGACAAATTTAATCACTTTTTTATTTGAATGTTTGTTTGGTGGTATGTGAAAAGCCCATAGGATGGCTACCAAGCTTCCCAAAATATTTGATTTCTGATAACCAGCATTGATATTGCTCAGCTTGTGCTAAATGGACTTTGTGCTCCTCTCTATAGCCCCCCCCGGGGGGGGGGGGGGGGGGGGGGGGGGGGGACCCCCTTGGGGGGGCGGGCTATCCCCCCCCCCCCCGTGGGTATGTTGTTATAAAAGGTTCCTCATCAAAACAAATAGTCATTTTATGCAAATGTAAATTGAGAGAGAATATTAAGATATATGGTTGTGACATTATCATATGGAACTTGTATTATAAAGGATCCCCAAGAAGCAAGTTGCAAGAAATCTTAAATTTTAGAGAATCAATCAAGGTAGGGTTCAATTTGGACCATGTTTATGCTTTGCTCTATCATGGTAGTATCTCATGATATTGTGGATTGTGAGAGTGTTTTGACATGAAGAGTGGTGACATATTCTAATGGGTTTTGTACAATTAGGTATCCTAAGGAAGTCATTCTATCCACAAAATAATTTTAAGAATGAGGGATTACCTTGATGTCATACCATTAAAACTTTACAAGCAATTTACATTGGTATATTTCTTTATCTTGATTAACGATGAGCAAAGAGTCACCAAATATTTTGATTTGCTTGATATTCATAGTGATAGCTATTTGAAGACCCAATATAAGGGATTCATTATAAATATTATTATTGGTATATGGGAAATCAAGTTTTAATGAAAGCATAAAAGGAGTCCCTTACAGTGTGAACAATGTGATTCCTACACCACCCCCTCGCTCACACTTAGAACCATCAAAGAATAATGTGAGATCAACTTTTGGTTCTTGTTTTTTTGGTTTGTTTGAGTTAGATATTATGAAGATAGCATCATATAGTAGCTCAATTGTCATAGGTCTATCATCTTGGAGAGGCACCTCTACTAGTTGGTCTATAATGAACTAACCTTTGATGGATTTTTTCCAATGAATTCCAAGTCAAAATCTATTAAGAGCATGATCCACTTTGCAATGTAACTATTATGATAAGTACGACTCATCATATACTGTAATGAGTTGCATTTAGAGATGACATAGGTCATTTTATTTATCATATGGTGATAGAGTTTCTTGGTGGTGAAAACCATTGTTGAGCAAAGTTTCTCCACATAGGTGTATCTGATATCATATGAGACCAAGGTGTGACTGATATAGTATATGGCCTAATCCTTACCTCGCTCCTTTGGGCCAACATGGTCCCTAAGGCAAAGTTAGTGGTCAAGATGTATAATAAAAATTGTGCACTAGGTTTCATAGAGGACAATACCAATGTATAATCCAAGTATTGTTTAATATCTACGAAGGCCTCTTGGTAATATTTATTCCAATGAAAAGTTACCCCTTTTGTAGAAGATGATTGAAAGGTTGACATTTGTATCTTCCAATGTAAGTTGTAAAACTTCTTAGTATTGGTGGGAGGAGGCATGTGTATTATCACTTCTACCTTTTATGGGTCAACTTCGATGCCTTGTTTTGAAATGATGAAGCCTAAGAGTTTTCTATATGTGGATCTGAATACACAATTATTAGAATTCAATCAAACATTATGCTCGATAAGGTGATCAAATATTTTCTTTAAAACATTGATATGGTCTTGATGTAATAGATATTTAGCTATAATATCATTGGCATAATATTCAACAAGCTTATGTATGTAGTCATGAAAGGTATACATCATTGCTCGCTAGTAGGTAGCACCAAAGTTATTCAAGCCAAAGGGCATGACCTTGTAAAAAAAGGTCCCCCAAGGTATAGTGAAGGTTGTTTTAGCCTAATCCTTTGGATTAACTCATATTTGGTTGTATCCATAGAAGCCATCCATGATAGAGAGCATTTCATGGCCTACAACCACATCTACTAGTGTATCAATGTTTGACAACAAAAATTCATCCTTAGGGCTTGCTTTATTGAGATCATGAAAATCGGTGCATATGCACACCTTCCCATTTGGTTTCCTAATAGGAACCATTTTGGAACCTCAGTCAGGGTAGTCAATGGGTTGGATGAATCCTGCATTCAAAAATTTCTATAATTCATCTTTAATCATGAGACCAATTGTTGGATGCATCTTTCAGAGTTTTTATTTACTGGTTTAATTATTGGATTTAACATTAAATTATGAACCAATAGGTTCGGTTCCAAACTGGGCATCTCCTTGTAGAACCAAGAAAAATCATTTTTATACTTCTTTAGAAGAGATAAGAATGTTGCACATTCTTTGGTTGAAAGACCTTTCTCCAATTTGAGGATCTAGATATTTTTGAGATCATCACTGATATTGGTGTCAACCGTCTCTTATATTAACATATGTGATCCCTCTTACAATTGATGAGGAGTAGGTTCAAGTGAATTACATCATTTGGATTGAGTTAGATACATTGTTAGTCTCAATTTTAGTTTGTAATACATCTAAATAAGGATGTGATAAGAGATGGAATGGTTGCAACATGTCCTCAACAGGGAGAAACTTAGATGACGATGGTTAAAGGGTAGTGTGATCAAAATGAATAGCCTCAATATTGAGGGATGATGATTTGAAAGGATCAATGGGATAATGGAGTGGAGTGGTGAGATAAATGGAGATCATATTGATGGTTGGCAGATAATCTCCATACTGTGGGAATATACGATTGAAAATGGGTGGACACAAATTTTTAGGAGGTGGTTGAGGTAGAATTGGCATGATGGTAGGTTCCCTATAATGAGCACATGCAATAGTATCCTTAGGTGGGATAATTTTATGCCATAGGGGGAGCAATAATCTCAAAAAGAAAATAAGATATAATTCATCTAAATCATTGAGAGCCTCAATAGGGGTAAATTAATATTTTGAGCTAAAAGAGGTGATGGAAGTGATCTCCTAACCATATTTTGATCCCTATTCATGCTCAAGCCTCTAATTGTCTCCTAAATCATAATCATATTTTGACTCATGATCTGACTGATTAGAGTCAGCAATAGATAAAGTAGTAATGTGTAAATGATTGCTAAGTAGGTGAGTGTTACCAAGATTAGTATACTCATTACCATCAATGTATCCCTCGAAGCCTAAGTTAAGCTATTGTAGGAAGTCAGCAAGGAGCTCATCAGGTAAGCACATATGATATCCCCAACTTGCTTTATTTGTGGGAAGTTGATATTGTGGTTCTATAGGTATCTAAGTATCTTGTTCATATCATCCTAATTTATTTCCATGCTAATGACATCAATGGAAATATCACATAGCAAAGGATGGACTTGACATGTAATCGATGTTAGCTTGAAACAACTCCATATATTCAAGTTGTAAAGGTACATCTGTACCGATATCAATTCCACCATAGATGAAATTGGTTTGCCTTGGATAAGATCCAAGGTGGACAATGGTGCTTATAGGTAACAATATATTGCAAGGATGACCAAAATCCCTAATTGACTCAATGCGAGGGGTGAACGTAACATTGTGTACTACACATTAATCCAAACTCAGGTTAGTCATATGAATGTTGATTTGCAAGGGAGGAGAAGATGAGGATGGAGATAAAGATGTGGATGATGATGGTTTTTCTTCTATGGGAGTGATATGAGGAGTTGTTGTTGAAATGGTGGAGATTAAAGATATAGAAGGAAGAGTTGGAGATGGAGATTTGTAAACTGATGATGGTGGAGGTGAATTTGATTGTATGGCCATCTTCTATGGATTTCTCATGGGAACATCAAATGAATGAGAAGGGGTCATCAAAGGAGCTGATGCGAGTGGTTTCAATGATGATGAGGGTTATGATAATGAAGGTTGCAATGATGATAAGGGTTGTGATGATGAGGATAATTGGGATGATAAAGGTATGCAAGACCTTTATGGAAGATGTGAATAAGTGGTGGTATGATTATGTTGGATATCCAAATGCATTTATGGTAATGTGTACTCATAAGGAAGTGAGATCAAATTGTAGAATTGGCATGATTCCAATTCAATAAGGATGCAATGCACTTGACCTTCATGTACATAGTTTATGCTTTGGTGGATAATTCAAGGTATTGTTGTTGCCATTGCACAACGTACCCCAAATTTGGGGATCCACTTGAAATTTTGATTTTGATGTGACTTTTTGTTTACATTGAGTGTTTTGTTGGTTAATTTATACCAAACAATTTTGTAGGGTTGATTACAAAGTCAAATTACATACCACGATTTCAAGGTGTTCAAGGAGAGTCTAAGTTCATGATGTCAAAAGGAGGTTGACCATGGTCATGATTTTAGCATTAATTATTTTATAGTTGATCTCATTGTCAAGCCTTAGGAGACTCAGGGAGAAACTCCTCATAAAGCTCAATGGGTTAAATTCCACAATATTTAAGGAAGAGGTCAAAGTTTAAGCCTTGTTAAACCATGCATAAATCATATACAAGCTAAATCACATATTTTTAATGGTAAATTCTGACTTGTATCTTTTACATTTTGAATTACCATTTGAATATTGAATTCATTTTGTGCTCAATCCCTTGACTATTCATATATCCCTACACATTAAAAAAATAAATATAATAAAATAAAAGGTAACTACCATATGGTTTAAAATGTTTATTTTTTGTTTTAACTTTATGGTATAAAATATCAATTACTTTATAAAGTGATTTTTGTTGAATTAATTATTTTTTTTATGTTCATGTGACCAGGTTTCCAAAAATGGTGGGATGTCACAGCTTATGAGATAGAAGATAGGTTAAAACAACAAACACAACACTAGAGTGTGACATGATTTTTGAGGCACAATTTTTGAGGTGAACCCTCAACCTGACCAACTAGTGGATGCAGCTCTAGAGCACGATCAATGCAACAACATGGTCAACATGGGCATAAATTCCAAGGGGCCCCTAAAGAGATTAGTTGAGTCATAAGACTTAGTGCCTGCTTGGGTTGATAAACCTTTCATCAGGTTGTCACCTGGTACATGTGGAATAAAAACACAACAAAGATAACAAAGAAATAGAATAAAGCAATAGATGAACACAATTCAAGGGTTGTGCTGTAAGTTTCATACCAGGGTGGGATTGGTACTTTGGATATGGTTGCCACATGATGGAGAATAGACCTATAAGCATCTTCTTTTATTATTTTAGATCTGACAACAAATACACAGGTTATTGGAATCACTTTCAAGTCACAAATGCATTCTTTCGATAATCCTATGTGGTTGTTGATGCAAATGATATTCATTGGTTGTTATGAGGGCCACAGGTCACTAGGGTAGAGGTTACATGCTGGTAACATGTTTAATGCATGAAGGTATTATTAGAGGGATATTTATTACATTTTATGTACTCCTTCACCCTCTTTCTTGAGCATAGGATCGATGAGAAACAAAAGGGGAATGTGGGCAGTGTTGTTATATGTGCACACAACCGAGTTCTTCATTGCAAAAAACATTGAAAGAATCAAACCAATATGTACCCCAGCGGTGGTTGAACCATGATAGTGTACATAGTGCAGGTTAAATAAATCTGCAAAATATGAGAATATGGAGAAGTTGATGCAAAGATTGTACTACATTCGTATGAGGTAAACACCTAGTGAGAGTATGATTTTTGAGTTGGTCTACATGGGCATATTGAGTGGTAGTGGCATGAATATTTGTTTTTCCCATACGTTGTCCATCTGAGGGAGATGTGTGCCATTTGGAACCATGGGATGCCTGCCATTAGTAGGAGAAACCATTTCTTTCTTCAAATTTTATCCCTCCATTAACTTGGTTGTTCCTTCAAAATTACTGCGATCAAACGAAGATAAGTTATTCCAAGGTAGTTACTCAAAGGTCATTCTTACATTACATGTACGCTTGTATGAGAAATGATTTGATAGAAGTTATAATGATCACTGTTCCATCTAGAATGATGACGACAAGAAACACTATCTCTGTAGGAGCCCATGGTAGAGATATTTATGAATGCATCATAAAAATGAAATGTGTAGTCTCGATATCATTGTCGGAGGGCTATGCAAAGTTTATTATCTCATTATATTGTCAAGATATAAGCCATCATGGACATGGTATTCGACATCATGTTTTTTAAATCAAGCACTATAGCAAATAGAGGGGGTAATCAATTCTATTAGTCAAGTCGATCACATGGGCAGTTTCATTGTACAGAGTAACGTTCATACTACATTATAGACAAAAGCATTACCCAAGGAGTTTTAAAATAAATAGAAATAATTAAACATGGTGGTTACAAGTTGAGGCAAAGGAGGAAGATGAAGTGGAACATTTTCATGGAGGAAAATATGAAACAAAGCAACTAAAGGTTACCTATTAATATCCATTCAAACACATGAATAAAAGGTCGAAGAATTTTTAGAGCAAGTGCACGTTGGAAGTTGGATTTTTTGAAGAGCCTCTCCTCCCTTGTTGTTGGACTACACCAAATTTCACCATTGTAATCCATTGGAACAAGGTATTCTGCAAGTGTATTTATTAAAAATATTTCATGTTGGAAATATATTGGAAATTTCAATAAGTTTTACTAATGCGGTTGGTAACACTTATTTATTTTTTCTTAATTTATTGTGCTCAATTTTTCCCTTAGAATATTGCATCACATTAATGTTGGACTATGTGAAAAATTGATCGAATTAATGTTGGTTTAGTGCAAGATATCGGTTTATGTAGATTTGGTTGAAATTTTAAAAGTTACAACTTGTTATTTTATTTTATTTTCTCTAACCCTAGCCTTTTACATTTTTTTATTTCATCAAATACAAAATACAGAGAAAAATTAAAAAATTTAAAACCCAAAAGAAATATGTTAGTTTCAAGAATTAAATTTCAGATTTTCATGTTTACGCAAATTCACATTTTTAATGGAAATTTGAAATTTTAAACTTTGCATAATTTTTCAAATAATCATTTAGTTTCATTTTATGTAAAATTGAAATTTCAATAAATTTCAAATTTTCATTAAATTGAATAATTCATATGATATTCCAAAGTTACATTGCAAAGTTAGATTTAGTCATTTCATTTTTATTTTCAAGCAAATCTTAACAATCAAAGATAAAACTGGCTTAACAAACGAAGATAAAATTTGGTTAACAAACAAAGATAAAATTTGGTTAACAAACGAAGATAAAATTTGATTAACAAACGAAGATAAAATTTGATTAACAATTTGAGATAAAATCAATAAAAATCAAATTTTCAAAGGTTAGAATCAAATATTTATCAAATTTCAAAGTAGATAGTTGATCAATAATTTCACATTTTCATAAATTTCATGAACAAAAAATATCATTGCAAATCAAATAAACCCAAAATAGGCCCCTTGTTAATAGGTATATACAACACTAAGGTATCCAATTGATTTTTAGCATTTCATAATTTTCACTAAACATTGCAAGCAAATTAACACATTAACCAAAACCTTGGTGAAATTACAAATATTTCCTTGCAAGAGAGGATATCCAGGCAGAATCCTGACTGTGAGTATATTTTTGTAATTGGACAAAAATATCACTCAATAGGTACACACTCCATATCTTGGATCCAAGGCTAGCCAAACAACAAGTTGTATTGCATGGACCCTTCCATAATATGAAAGAGTGTGTGAATGGTCTTGTGTCCAACTCAAATAGGAAGGACTACTGTTCCAAAGGTGGAACACAGTGCATCATTAAAGGCTCGAAGGGTGTATATGGATGTTGCTATGTGGGAAGGTGGAAGATTAAGATGTGTGGGGATGGGTGAAGTGATAATATTGATCGAGAATCTAGTGTCGATCAAGACTCATTTATAGAGAATTTCATCCACACTAGCTACGATGTGTAATGGAGTATCGAGTATCTTAGTAGGAATTATCTTGATCTCTTGATCATGAAAAGTTATTGTAGGCTCACTATAGCTTTTAAATTGCCCCAAAAAATTAGATAAGGTGTTAAGATCTTGGGAAGGCAAGTCAATTGATTTTAGGATCTCCATAAAGGCTTCTCAATGTGGCATTGATTGTGGGATTATCTCATAGATGGAGAGCCTTTCTGATACAAATTTTAGACTTTGGGTAAGTCTACTTCTTAAATTTAGCATCGGATGAGGTAGGGTAGGTATGCTTGGGTTTTCACATGGAGGTTATTTTGACGTGGAAGGGACATTCAAAGGGTTTGCAATTGGTGTGGGTTGACTTGGGTAATGTCTATTTCGTGTCACTATGTTGATCATCCCCACAAATCCTTGATTGGGTGGGGTAGCTTGCATCTTATTAGTCTGCTTGTGTTGTTCTATTACAGGTGTTGTATTCATTACTCATTGTGGTAAGGGGTCTTGGTAGACTCCTATATTTTTATTATTTGAAGCCAGAGGATTATCAATCTGAATATTCTGCTTCTTAATCATATCTTGCACTATGTTCTTGAATGTGTTGCATGATTGAATAGCATACCCCTTTTATCGATGATAGTTGTAAAATTGATCCTCCCTATAAGACTTGGTTTTAGGATGATTAGGATCCAATGGTTAGATCTTAGGGAGCATAAATTCTTGTGCCTTACATAATCGGTTGAAGATTAATACTAAATATTATGGTAATGGCATATACTGGTAAGTTGATCAACACTGTTGATTTTGTAGTTTTTTTTGTGATTGTTACATCTATTGTGAATGATAATGCATAGGTGGAGGTTATGCCTAATATTTGGGTTGCATAGGTAGAGTTTTATTTGATGTCCCGGGGATACTCAAAATAAAATGATTAATGGAAGATACCTTTGGTTGCATTTGATTACTCTTCGTATTTTTATTTGGCCATTAATTTTTTTGGAGCTTAATCTCTCCTTCTTGGACCTTTATGTCCTCAATGAATTTGGCCTGAGCTAGAGCCTCCTCAAAAGTTATATATTGTTGGAGTTGTAGTAAAAGTGATATCCATTTCGAGCAACTCCTTGTGAACATCTAAGTAAGTTCTATAATGGGTAAGGTGAAGGGTAATTTAGACATAATTGTTCTCCACTTGTTCCCATATTCCATTACTGGTTCATCATCAAGTTGATGAAGGCTAGACAAGTCAGTCATGTTCACCTTCTTTCTAATGCTAAAGGTAAAGCATTCTAGAAATGCATCTATTAATTAATCAAAGGTGTATATGCTATGGCGTAGTAGATGACTAAAATATTCCAAAGAACTCCTAGCCAATGTTATAAGGAATGTCCTTAGCATCAAGGAGACATTATCTTGAATATGAAAGAACATATTAATGAAGCTTGTCACATGCTCTTGAGTGTCTTCATCAAATTTAAATATTTTGAGTTTAGGCATCTCAAAATGCTCAAGATAGGGTGGTGATGGAATTGATGGGTGTAGAGGGTGATTAGTAAGCTATTGTAGGGTAGGATTATGGTAACATAAACCTAATTTTTGCTTCTCTAACAAGTTGAGGTGCTCTATCAACTATTTATAGGCTTTGAGTGAGATGATGATGTTGGATCGCCTTTGTCCTTGACTAGTTTGAAGATTTTGGTGCGAATGAAGTGGTTTGTGAGTGTTATAAATAGGTATTCCATCGTACATTACCTCAAGATACGTATCAATTTGATGTTGATACTCAGGTTTTTTTTCCTCATAGGCTTTAGGATCCTATTGATAAGGGTATGCTTGATAGTGTTCTAGAGAATGAGGATGATGGTGATGAATGGATGGTGGCCTATGTTGTTGATGATAAGTTGGATTTAGGCATGAGTGAGGTGGAAGATTCAAATTCGGGTGTGATGGTAGGTTTTGACATTGCACTTGGAACCCTAAGTTCTTATGAATCAGTTTCCTTTGTTGCGTAGGTGTGGGTAATCTTTGATGCATTTCCCATTGCAATCAATGGTCCAAGGTTGTCCTAGATACCTAGTTTTAGTTTACTGGATATGGTGTGTGGCCTATTCATATGTGTGAGTGGTATGAATAGGCGTGTGCTACGCTTTACCCCTAGAGAGATTAATAACTTACTTTCTAGGGCTGTGAGAGGTTGCATTGACTTGATACTCCTATCAAAAGGTGGGTTCTATATAATTAAGAGATGCCAAAGCACACCATCCTTGATCATATTGTATATCATAATAAGTAGTGGGAGGATCAAAGTCACCATATTAGGGCCCATGGGTTGTCATGACAAATGCATGAGTTGAAATGGTAGTATTATTATTACCTTGAGTAGTGTATGTGTTCTAATGATCATATTTATGGCTCATCCAAGGACGACCAATTGGGGTAGCTTGGATGTTCCTATTTGGTTGCTAGATGTACTCCTATTCCTGATCTATGGGAATCATAGGTTGGGTTAGTCTACGAATGCATGGTAGGGTTTCCTAGATGTTTTAGCTTGGTTATAGTTATCCCTATAAAGGGGGTGCAAGGTACCTTGATCAAGGTAATCCATATCTTGATCATAATTAGTACTCATGGGCGAATTGTGGATGCTCTGTGTGTTGGGGTCAGTGGAATGAGGTATCCCTTTGAGATGGGAATATCACATTGCCACTTAGGAATGATAAGGTTTGTGGCTTAATTCAAAGAGGGTCCATGGTTCTAGGTGATGGATTGGTAGTGTGAGCTTATGAGTGAGCTTGGATGCATGATACGACCATATACTAGGTAAATGGCACATAAACAACCATGATAATGCTCTCGAGAACTTTATAATCTATGCAAACAAACAAGAAAAAAAAAAAAATTTATTTTGTGTGTTTGTTTTTTAGATCTTCTACTTCTATAAGACTACAGAAAATTAAGAGAATACTACAAAAAAGGTAGTTTGTGTACATCCTTTGTCAAGTAATGTGACACAAATAATAAAAAGTGTCTTCCTAGGATGTTGGCTATGGCCGATGGGTATCCTAAGAAAATAAAATACCTCTAGAAGAGGTTGCACTATCTATTGCATTGCTACTGATCCATTTGGGCCACCTTGTGTGAGCTTGGACATGAACAACAACTATGATTCCATAAATTATTAAGCCTTGGGAATTGGAGGGCATCTAACTTTCCTACTTTGTGATGCACCCAAAAGTAGGGGACTTTTTGGTGATGAAGTCCAAAAAGCCACTCATGGGGGATTGCTATGGTTTGTAAAGGGGATAATCCATAGTGGGAGATGAATTCTAATATTGTATGATTGTTGTTAGTCATTGGTGATGAAATCCAACTAACTAACATTATATTACCTCGTGTGTGTATGAAGGTTCATTTTTAATTTTTGAAAAAAGATAAATCAAAGAGCAAAATATGATCTTTCACTAAATGTAAAAACTTATGTTCAATATTTAGAAAACCCTACATGATATTTAGCCTTTAAGTAGGCAACCAAGAAAGCAAACCAAACAAAAACAAATAGAGGTTGTCTTACACAGAAACAATTATGAACAAAGGTCGTCTAAACCTGGGATGACTACAGATAGAGAATTTTTGGACTTGAGATGACCATAAATAGAGGCCATATCGACCTAAGATAGTTGTTGTCTGACTGATCTAAATCTAAAGAGATTCTATAATTATTGCTATAAAAAGTTTGAAATTTCTTACTTTTATTTGTAAAACAACAAATGATTTACCTTTTTCTACAAAAATCAATATAGATAATGATATATGACTTACTTTGAAAGCCTAATTCTGATGTAGATATACTATTTTTATTTTTGTTTGGATTTTTCTCTAGGGTTCAGCTTGACCCAAGATGACTGCAACACAGGGGCCATATCGCCTTGAGACGTTGATGACTGTGTATGTTTGTAGAAGACTTACCACTTTGTTACTATTTTTAGCTTTTTCTTTGGGGCCATCTTTATCTGAGATGGTCATAGTACAAGGACCATATCAACCTAAGATGACTATGATTGTGTACCTACAAATCATTGAGACATGCAAAATTTAGTCATTTTGATTTTTTAAAACAACAAGTGATGAAAAAATGGGGGATCCACAAAGGGGTCCCATCGTGATCACCATTTGAAATCAAAAAATGCATGCACCATATATATAGAACTAAAATTATTGAAATGAAACACGATGCAGAACATAAAGAGAGAAATCAAATGGCAATAGAATCTAACTATAGTTAAAATTTCATTGATTTCTTCAAAATGTGTTACATAATATCTCTTTCAGGTATTTTACCAATGATACAATTTACAATAATCTTGGTGTAATATAAATGATCTTCGTGCCCACAAAAATGCTTGGAGAGAATTTTTTTAGCAACCACCATGTGAGGGTTGAATTCGGGAGTCTTCACACTGTTTGATCTTGTAACCTGCATGCAAAGAAACAAACAAGAGATTAGTAAAATCTATGAGACCCACTCAAATTGGACCCATATTGATCATAAGATAAAATGAGATGAAACAAACTAAAAAAGAGTTTGTATGTGATGAAAAGAAATATCTACACTAATGCAGCAAATGACATGCATAATGAAATGATCTAGTGACAAAATGAACATGCAAAATATAATCTAAGCTAGGATGCACACAAAACTGTAAAAATTGATCACCTGATCGAGATCATCTTGGGATGATATGGTTGAATCGATCACCTAACTAGGGCCATATTAGGGTGATACAGTTGCTATCTATGGACCATATTAGGGCGATATGATCATTGTTGCAAACCTACAACTTTTGTAAAACTAGTCTAGGTGGCGTTGGGATGATCCAAGGATGGTTTTGTTGATGAATTTTTAGTGGGTGAGAATGTGAGTTTGTTGATCCGTGCGATCTGAAGTAGTGGTGTTGGTTAAATGATGAGATAAAAGGTGGCCTCAAAACTTGTGCAACAATTCGATAACATAACGATAGTGAGAAATCTTGGCAAGCAAATTTGGTAGCACTTCATGGAGGTAAGCATTCAAAATTGGGGATATTTTCAGAGGGGGAAAAACCTCCATTTTATAGCCCTCTCAACATGAAACCATAGAGGGATAAGTGGTAGATAAGAGGTGCATGGATGTCTATTTGTAACAGACTGCAGATGGAGTAGCATGCATATCGCCTAGTGTCAGCAGAAAATCCACCACCATATTGATAGGAAGCTTGATGTGCTCATTATTTTTTTAATTTTAGCACATGTGTGATCATCTTGGGTAGAGATGATCATGAATTTGAGGCCATCTTAGGTTGATATGGTCATTACTTGGAGATCCTCTTGCTCTGAGATGGTTATATTTCCCCTGGAAAAGAGTGCTTTTTGGTGGGAAAGACACTAAATGGCCTTGAGACTTCCCTAGGTGGGTTATATGGGTTAGAAGGAGGTCTTTTGGAGAGTCTCCCTATGATTACACATTTTAGGTGTCTAAACTTTTCTAATCTAAAGATGTACCAAAGGTGGCACATTAGCATGTATCAAATGATTTAATATATTTAAACACTCCATGCAATGTAATTCAAATCTAATAAATTTTGATGTAATATTTGATGATTTATGAATATAATACTGAGTTTTATTATTGTGAAATATTGATGTTATGTGAATGCATTTTATGTGATTGGTATTGGATCATGGGATATTTTATGAGATAATCTAGTAAATTACCATCACAATAGGCTTGAAGTGACTACAAATATTAATGGGATAATTTTAGTAACTTCTCATGTTCCAACTGCAAAAAATATTACAATAGATCCCTTAGCATATTTAGCTTGTATAAGAATTATGAAAATAACACCCTCAACTTATGTAGCAGTATTTGCAATGGATTTAGATTGTGTAGGAATAACAATAACACCTTTCACACCATTACTAAAGTAGCTTCTATTAGTTTTTATTATTCTATTATAGCTTATCCTATTCTCTTCTTAACTTCCATGATAGTTACTTTTGTGCTTTGGGGAACTTTAAATCCCACTTTCCTACCTTTTGATCTATTGAATTGCTCAAAAAATTTTACATTTTTCTTAGGGCATTTGGTAAACATCTACCCTTACTATCCTTGTTGTGGTTCTTACAAGAAGAATGTAACTAACTTTGATATACATCATACGAAGGTAGAGACATGTAAGATGCCAACTATCCACACACACTCTCTCTATATATATGTATGTATGTATGCATACACGTGAATACACACACATATATAATGCTTTAGATTTTCTAAACTTCAATATTTTGAGCTATTTCTACTTGGCACCACTAAAATGATAAGTCATTTATATAATTTTTGAATATAGGGTTCTAAGATTTGAAGGTGCAAGCACTATATGTGCAAATATCAATATATACTCAACTGGAGTTACTAAATATTGCCATGAACATGCAATCTACCTAGGAAAATATAAAATCACATACAAAGATTTCATGTCTAAGCATTGCAAAACTTTAATATTAGAGAACCACCCTTCCAATTATAGGTTAGTCCTACATTTTTTAGACAGGTGGGCTAAGGAGGAACCACTGACGCAATATTTTAACTTAGCCCAAACCAGAGATATCATGAAAGAATTCATTGGCAAAAAAGTCTTCGATTATATGGTTGAGGACAGAGGCAAAATGAATTGGAAACAAATAAGGATTCAGGGATTTCAAGCAGAATCAAATGATCTTTGTAACATTCTCGGGAAATAGTTTATCCCCATGAGACCCAAGGAAGGTCAAGTGACCTAGGTTCCTACGGAAAATAGGCACTTCACTGTTAAATCATATTACACGCTTCTGCTTGATGATGAGTATTTTGTCCTCCAAAAGGACTTAGTTTGGATCAAAAAATTAATTCCAAAAATTACAGTCTTTTCATGGCTGGTTATCCAAGGAAGAATTCTAACCATTGATAATATGATGTGTAAAGGTATTTTTATCACTAATCGTAGTTATCTGTGCAGGGCTAATTGGAAGACCATTTATCACATTTTCCTTGAGTGCCCTTTTTCCTTGACTATCCTAAGTGGGATTTTTCAGGCCTTCAATATTTCTTGGGTTAAACCAGCTATTGTACTTAATTTTTTTGTCCAATGGCCTTGCCCCTTTTTAAGCCAAAGACTTAGATACATGTGAAAAATTTGTCTCAATCACTATCTTTGGCAGTTGTGGTTAGAAATGAACCATAGTCTTTAATGAGTCTATCCATGATCATCAAACTATCATTACCAGGATCCTATCCTTTGCCATTGAGAATGTGAACCTTATCCCTTTTGATAGTCGTAAACCTCATCTGTAGGAGCCCACGATTGCTCAATATTTAATCTTAACCTTGTTATATGAGTCTTTGCCTAGGGTAGTCAACCCTAGAGCCAATGTTAAGTGGTTCCCACCTCCTACGGGTTGGTTTGAGCTTAATTTTGATGGAGTGGCTAAGGACAATTTTGGTAGAGTAGGCGCTGGTGGTATTGTGCAATATCATAATGGGAATATGATGCTTGCATTTTCCAAATATTTGGGAATAAGGATGAACAACGAAGCTAAAGCTAGAGCTATGTGGAGAGGTCTTCAAATGACTCAAGACTTAGAAGGAAATTTTATCATAGAAGGAGACTCTATGCATATTATAAATCTCCTCAATAATTGGAAAACACCTCCTTGGAGGATTAAATCAATTGTTGAAGAGGATAGGATAATTTTCTAGGGAATACAGGACAAAAAAGCCCAACATGTATTTCGAGAAGCTAACAAAGTTGTTGATAAGCTGGCAAATTTGGGTGTTGATGGTGATGGACTTTTCAAATGGGAACACGATGTCCCGAGCGAAGTAGAGGATCTTATTCAACAAGAATGCCAAGAATGATAGTCAAATTTACCAATAGGGAAGGCACTGTAAGTTTGAAGGCTATGAGTATTCCCATATCTTTTTTGAAATGGACTCACAATAAAAATTATCCAAGTTGTCAGTCTTTGTGGATGCTACTTGGAAATACCACAAAGACTAATGGGGACAGTCACATGTCAGATAACATGGCTCCTAGTCATATTAGTAATTTGAGGTTGGTTGATAATCATAGGGCAGGAAAGAAACAACAATATAAGACTTTGAACTAGAACCATGTGGATCACCAGATAGCCACTGCCATAAATCTAGCCAGCAGGTTCACTTCTCCAAGGCTGATTGGCCAAGACGGGATGTGGTCCCAAAGTATGTCATATATAGAAGAAAGCAATTATCAAAGAATTATTAAGAGTAACTGTCAATATAGAGCTTGTGGGAGTTTTTTTTAGTACTCTACTATGTGTGTCTACATCTTTTGGTTTCTCCACTATTTCAAGGAAGGGATCTGTTTCTGTTTCTTTTTTTGTAATTATGATGCAGGTGTGTTTTCTCGGGGTATACCCAAAATTTTGCATGGGAAGTTTCTTTTTGATAACATGTTATGTGCCTTACCGGATGTAATGGCTTTGGTGATATGTAGATTTTACATATATAGGATCCTTAGTAATGACATGTTCATCAACAACCCTGGGCTGATTTTTGTAAAAGGTTTTGGGTCAACCTTTAAAACCCGGTATTAATGCTATAGTATCTTATCTACCAAGAAAAGGAAATAACACACCAATAGGAAAAATCACAAACATAGAATTAAATATTTTCTAAAGAATAGAATCTAACTACAACACACTCATCTAATTTTGTATAGGATGAATCTACTCAGTTGTAGCGCCTTCAAGAGTGGGCCCTTTCTCTTGTCAATACTTAGAATTAATCCTTTTTACTATTTACTTAAGGACACTCAATAGCTAAAATTGATGCTTTTATTATGACAAAGAAAAATTACATGATAAAGATGAACTCTTTTAGGATCTTGATTATATTCAATATTAGGAATTGATCTATCCTCACAAATATTACATGCATATATTTACTTTCTACAACATGTGTGGAGTGCATTTATAGGGATGGAGTATTATAATTATCTTGAAAGAATCCCACCAAACTTCTAATTTTTACCTACAACTAGACACTTACAACTTTATAACAAACCATGACTAATTGGTGGGTGAGAGCAAATTTACCCTTTTATTCTTTTAGAATTTATTTATTCTTCTAAAATCTACTAAGTAGGATTCCTAGATTATAAAATAAATCTATCAAAATCACAATATCTAGAAAATCCTTTGTTTATAAAAGTACAAATCCTAGATAGTACGATACTAAATTAACTTCTAGATTTTCCTCTGGTTTAACCATCATAGATGGGATGAAACAATTGTTGTTGTCTTTTACCATAATTGAGTAATGAAAATATTGTGGAAATAAAATGTTGTAGCAATGGCTAAAATAAAAAATAGGTGGGTAATAGTTATAACTTTAGTTATAGTCAAGTAACTGCTATAGCCATAATTTAGTAGTTGTTAAGTACTATTACAATTAAATGACTATTGCAATTATGGCTCAATAACTACTAAAATTATTTTTAGTTATTGTGTAGTCACTTACATTCATTCTACTGATGTGGTGGTTTGAGAAGGCTAAATTGGTGATATAGCATGTTGTTGTGGTTTTAAAAGTTCATACAAGGATTGATGGTTTCCATCTTGCTATGGCATCGGGCCATCATAAATTAGACTCTATTGTAGTGTGCATTACATATAGGTACTATAGTTTATGTGATTGCAATAATGCTATGACAACTAAAAGGATATTGTAACACATTTTTGAAGTAAGAATCTAAACTATAGTATATGCTATAGTGTTGTTGTGGATCTTCTTGATCCTTCATAACAAAAATAGAACAAAACTTCCTTGATTTAATGGATTGACCAAGTTCTACAAAAAAATTCAAGTATCTAATAATCTAAAACAACATTTACAACTTATAAAATAATACCAAACCATCATCAATACATATAGTTCAACTAATGCATCAATTTTCAACTAGTCATATAATTCATTAGATTAAATTTTATACAACATAATATCATCCACCATAGTTAACTCAAAAAGTGAGTACAAAATAAGTAAAATAAAGACCTATCAACAATGATTATAAGGTAATAGCAACCAAAAAAATTCTTATTCATAAAATTCAATGCACTGAGTTTTACATAATTTATTATTTATTATCATTTATTTTAAAATAAGAAAAATATGTGTGATTGATTGACCAATTACAATCAACCCTTTTGAATCTATCTCCTTTACCCTTGGTCAAATAGTATAATTGGAATTATTACTTTCAAGAAACCCTTAGAGAAATGGTTGGTTTGATGCAATAAATATGTAGGTGTGTAAAAGTAATACATATTACAATATAATTATCTTAAAGAGGAAAAGTAAGAGGAACATTAACTAACAAAGAAATTGGATGATTATAATGTGTTTTCTATTAGTCACATGACAAGGAATAAATAGAATCATGTATAAAAAGTTAGATAAATAATCTAAGTTTTATGTTGCAACCTTGCATACAAGAGGAATAACAAAATATGGTACTCTTGTCTATAAGAGTCATCTTACAACATTTAATTCCACCAATGTATAATTTTAGTGGGAGCAACATTCATGAACATTTCTATACAACATTGATGAAATAAAGCACATAAGCTTTAAATATGTGCACACAATGCAATTAACTACTATTAAAGGACAAGCAAAAAAATGGTATCTCATTAACAAATTCCAACAACACATGATTCTTCTAGACTAGTGCTATGCTATAATATGCACATGTTGTGGGGTCAGAAGTGACCCCTTTTTGGTCCTTGGGTGTTGCGACTCCCAGTGGTTGTGGCTTTTATGTTTATCGTCGCCTCGACCAAGCGGGTTTATTCAGTTCCCTATGCCTCGTGTGGAGGCACGAGTCCTAGGAATTTTGGGGAAGCATGGGATGTGGATCCTATGGGATGACCTCTAGGGTTTTTTACCCATGGATGGTTCCTTGCTTCTAGTTTTTTTTTTGGCACTCATTGTTTTTATCTCATTATGCTACTCTACATCTAGCCTATGCTAACTCAGAGGGAGGAAAGGGAAGAGAGAGATGTAAAAGGGGTAAAGTGAAATAAAATTAAAAGAAATCAATAAACCTATCTAGCTAAGACTAAGGGGTGGCAATGCACCAATGAAAATAAAATAAGACTCCCTAATGCCTTGATGGGCTTGGATGAACACATGGGCGATGATCGATGGTGCATGAGGAACACATGGATGATAATTAATAGTGCATGAGGAACACATGATCCTTTCAGGAGCATGTAGTAAAATATAAAACCCATGCCAAAAATAGGATAGATGTAAACAAATAGTCATATATTCTTTATTAATATGAACTCTGAGTTACATACATGCAAAGGGAAGAGGTTCAAAAACTAGCTGACAGATTATGCAAGGCTCGATCCAGGTCGAGACACGATAAATAATGAAGGAAATCACCCCTTAGAAGAATAAATAGATTTTTAAGCTTACAAAGAGGAGAAGAGATATATTTATAAGAAGAAATGGGAGAATATTCCCTCCAAAATACATGCAAGATTTCAAATTTTGAATTTAAAAATTTTCCAAGACTAGTTGACATCAACAATGAATGATCTAGAGATTCTGGAGGTTCATAAAAAATGTCTATGATTAAACTTGTGCAATCATCCTTAATTAATATCTCAAGCATATGTTGCCCCTTGGGATGTCCTTGTTATCTCTTTAATGCTTTAGCTGCTACCTAGGTATTTGTGTTTGGTTATGGAGTGTTAAGAACAAAACCAGATCATCATCCCTTCCCTTGTATCTAGTTGCTTCAAGTTGTTTTGGGATTTTGATGTTTGAAGCCTATTTTATCCATGCTCTTGGTAGTCTCCCTTGGTGAATATGCCCTTTAATTCACCCAAGGGGGATGACGTTTATCATATTCTGAGCTACCCTATCTGTGAGGACTCCTCTTCCACCATATTCTATAGGGAGACTATTGTGAGGTCAACATACTGGAAGGAAAAGGGGAAATGTTGTAGTTGGAACATTTATGAAATGCTTCACTCTTTTTGACCTTTGGGTATCAACCCTTCCCAAAAAATAGGAAGGCTTAACTTGTTGTCTCTTGGACTCCTTGGATACTACTCACTTTTAACCAACCAAAGACCTTTAGTCATCAAGACCCATTGGTGGTATCAATTTTAATTGATACCTTGGACTAAGGTTCCCTTTTGGATAACAAAGGGACCAATTTTAGGGGTATTACTCACTAAAGGTAATAAAATGCCATGGACTCCGATTGAAGCAAGCCCCTGATAAATGTGGTTACCCTTTAGCCATCACTGGAATGGCTTGAGGGTTCTAAGTATTATTAGGACTTGCTTTAGCTACCACTAGGAAGGCTATTAGATTGCTACTTGATTTTAGTCTGATGGTTGGGTTGATATTCATGGTTAAGGGAGTTTTAGGCACATGATAATTTGATTATGATGGATCCCTATAAGATACATATTAAACAATAATTTGGATTTGGCTACATCATAGGTAATAGGTATGTTGGGCCCTTTCATCTTAGCTTTAGGCAGGTGCTTTGGTCAAAATTACCTCTAGGAGTAGGATTTGCCCACTAGAGTGAGACTTCACTACAGTTTTAGCAACTCATAGGAGAACTATTGCTAGTAGGATTTAAGGAACCCAAAGAGGATTGCCTTATCCATTGGGCATGGAATTTGATCTAGGTAAATTCCAAGGCTTCTACAATAGCAACATATTTTTGGATAGGAAGTCATTGTACATCACTTCGATCAACATTCTACATAGACCAAAGTGAGATATCCCTTCCTTTATAGGATAAATCACTTGGATGGATCCTAAGGTTCACCTCCATTCTTTAGATGAGTTGTCATTAGATAGTTTCATAAATACTCATTCTCTTGTGCCTAGGATTTTTGAGGACGTCATCATATTCCAAGCTTCCTACCACTTTGGTATGGCAATCATCCTTCAACTGATCAAAAGAGGATCTGATGATCTCGAGGGGCTATGAAACATACCTTGATCCTAACTACTTTATCCTTTTTCTTTGCACAATTTTAGCTTCTTTGTAGCTTGTCTAAATTTTCTTACATCATACACTTGCTCGATAGGCCTATGAAAAGATAAAATTAAATATATTTTTTTTACAAAATCCCTCAAGATCGATGGGTCCTCCTTAACACCTAACATTTATCTTATGCTATTTACATTAAAAACCTTCATCAAATAGGGCTTCCAGGTTTCAGTATTTCATTGTCTTCTTTTGTGCAATGGGTGCTTCCTCTGGTGAGATGGAGTCCCTTTTTCTTCCTCTACCAAAATTCTAGGGGTGTCCCCTTAATTGTTTTTATCATTGGCTACCTTTTAGTAATAGGACCCTACTCTAAATTCAATCCATGATCCATCTAATATTTGATCAAGGTCTCAAAGAAAGACATAGTGGTACTACAATGGGAGATTGATCACCGGGCTAGGCTTACCACCTATCTGGTTCATCTCCTCTTTAGCCAAATATTGGTTCATATTTAACATGTTGACCATTGCCTTAGGTAGGGAGTATGTATGAATTGGACATGTTTGGAATACCTAAAATAGATTTCCTTTGTACCTTAGTACCATGTGGGGTGATTGTATCCCTACTTGCATAGGTTCTCTTATCTTCTTTCCCTCTTATCGTCGAGTCCTCCCCTTATGGTCTTTGGTTGGGGCTAGGGGTTCTTTGGAGGAGCTTGAATATGATTTCCAATATTATTTGATAGAGCTAGAGGTTACCTTTTTGATGCTTTAGTGTGATCTGGTGCCTCTGCTTAATTAGAGGTTTTGATTTCATGGAGGGCTTTATCGGGTCCAATTTTAGCTCTTGGTAAGGATCTTGATGGCATTTGCTCTAATGAGTTTTTTGAATTATCGTTCATAGGAGGCCTCCAACAATTAGATAATCATGTACCATCAGATCCTCCATGAGGGAAATTTTGACTGTTGGGAAGTAGGGAAGTTTGGGATACAAAGGGGAAAGGGGTTGGATCAGAGTTAGGGGAAAGAAGACTTTTGGGAGTCATGGCAAATATCTACCTACCAAAATGAGATCTTCTATTTTAAGGGTGATCTAATAGGTAATGGTGAGAGAAATCCCCTTTGGGCTCTAATAATTATGGCAATATCTAGATGTATAGCTTAGATATAGAACATGAGTGCCATACCTGGAGAAGTTTTGATCTCACCCGAGATTCTTTACTAGGCTTTATGGAACCCAACATTGAAGTCCTTCATTTTCTCATGAAATTTTTTCTTGATGTTGATTAGGTAGTCCAATAGTAGGGGCTCTTCTTCCTCAAATTGATCCATCAACTAGATGGCCAATTTTTCCCAATTCTCTATTGACTATGTAAGCAATGATATGTACCACCTCCAAGCCTTCCCTTTGAAATATGTAACTAGTAGCCTAAGGGCTATATATTGCTTTATAACATTGAGCATCCGATTGTAAGTTTTTCTTTTAAAATTCTTGGTGTATGAGTGTCTTTGTCAAGTTTAGATCCAATTTGGGAGAGGCCTTCTTGGTGATTTTCTTTTGGCTTCTTCTAGTTGTCCTAATTTAGCCCCAAAAATTAGTTCCTTGGGTCCTACTAATTTCTTATTTAATTTTCAGTTAGGCTCGTGTTTCAAGTTCAAATGCAGTCTGAAGGAGGTCTTTGTGGGTCCCTATTTTGGGGTTTCAATTTCTAGGTTCTCGTTGTTTTCAATTTGTGCCTCTTTGGCCCTGATTCAAAATTGAAATTTGAATTTCCTTGTGGGCAAAAAATGTTGGTTTGTTCCTTTTTTTTAGTTTGGACAAGAACCATTTCTTGGATTTTGGTTTCCCCCATTCCAGCCCCAATTGATGTTGTGTTTCTTGGTCCCTTAGGAGGTACTCTTTTTATATTTTAGTTTAGTCTCTCTTTAGAAACTGGGACTTCTAGTTTGTAAACATTTTTAGGACCCTTATTTACCTAATAAAAAAAATCTAAAATCTCACTAAATTATACTAACTTTGATTAACTTTAACCTAGCCTAGGTGGTAACCATAACCACTTACATAAAATCAAAACTATCCTCGTTATTATAATAGTTCTATGGTCTTATTAAGCTGTTATCATTATCTATGCTAATCAGATTCCTTGTTCTATTATGTTTTTCCTTGTCTATATTGTTACAAAATCAAAATTTGCTCAAGGAAAATCCTTTGAATTCGAACCATTACGAATAATTTGTTGATTTATTGTTGCTTTTATATTTGTATCTTCTATCAATTATAATATATCATGTTGTGTTAATATGTATGCCAAGCTATTTGTTTATTATTTTAATGAGAATTTAAATATTGTCTTGCTTGATGCACATTTTCTTCCAAACCACTCACTCCAACTCTTTGTTTATTGTTTCAATGAGAATATATATATATATATATATATATATATATATATATATATATATATATATATAGGATCAATACTTCTTATACACATTTACCGTGGGGATTGAACTCGGGTCTCATCATTGATAATGCAAGTGGTGTCCTTTTCATTAGACCACACTTCCCTTTTGAAACACTCACCTTCCAAATAGCTTGTATTTCAAATTTTTTGCCACAAACAAATCTTTTGAGCCATTTGCTTCAAACAAGTATTGTTGTACTACTAGCTCTAGATGATACCAATCACAAAAGAACTTGAAATAGCTCTTATTTATTAATATTGAAGGCATCTATACCTATTGATAGAAAATGAGTTTATCCTACTGCTAAGCTTATCTGGAACTTGGCACAAAGCCATAGGAAAAAGGTATAATAGTTCCTTGGTGTGTCATTTGGACTTCATTCTCTATATTTATTTTGAATTGCTTGCTAGATGGTGTGAATGTTTTTTGGTAGTTCAAACAAGATTTGGCCTAAGAATTTGAATATTTTTAAATGGCCCCTATCCATATGGTCCAAATGGTTTCATATATTAATATGGTCTCACCTACTTCTAAAATGTAGTAAGGTTTTTGAATTACTTGCATTCCTTTCAAAGCATGTATATCCTCAATCATTTTGTTTACCTAAGATTTCCTTCAACTCCTATCCACTTCTAAAAGGATTGTTATTGAGCTTCTAAATTTGAATTGCTCACGGTAGTCATCTCCAAATGATATTATGTTAAATAATATCTTTGAGTGAATCTTCAATCTCTCATCATTAAATAGATTTTTTTTCTAAGGATTACACCTTTTGGATGCAACCTAATATTTTTTGAACGGATGTCTTATCAATATGCTAAATATCCAATTTTGAGCGAATGTTTAAAATTGAAAGTAGTGAAGGAAAATTTACTAGATTCTTAGCAGCTTTGTAGGTCAACATGCCTACTATATTGTTCAAACCCATAGAGATGATAATGCCTATCCATTAGGCATAAAGTTAGCTACAAAGGGTATTAAATTCCTTATAGAGTTTGCTTATTTGAAAGTAAAATAATACTACTATGTATAACCTATCCAAAATAGAGTAATAACAACTATGTTTTGATGAAATTATTTATAACCAAAGCAAATTTGCTACCATTTTGCATGGGTTCAAGGCACCATGTAATATAATTATTTAGAATATTAGTGTGTCATGTTCTCCCTTGTTGTCTCATTTGGAAATAGGATCTAATTATTCCTGATACAAGTCATTATATTCAAACTAAGGCTCTTAATATTCTTGAAAATGTGTTTACCTTCTAGAAAATTCTACGATTGGTGTGAAGATAAAATTCTTATATTGTTAATAATTCTATAATTATTGTTTTTTATTTTTGCATGAATCACTTGGTAATAAGAAACTAGGCTTAATTTGAGTAGATCCCTTAAAAATTCTTTAGGCTTGTTATTATAACTAACCTCAAACTACATTGCCCATTGTTATTTTGGATTAGGGTTAGTATTTTGGTGGATTCATATTAGATTTTATGCTTTATCCTTAGGGACTTGTAAGCTAACTAGAATATTTAGTTCATGTTGCTCTATGGTCCCATTTTTCTACTATAAGTATAATATTTAGTTTATGTTTCTCTATGGTCTTGTTGTTGTACTATTCATTCATCCAATCCATAAAAAATCAACCATCTATGAGCTTTGCCTCTTCCACCCTTTATATAATCAATATGATTATGAAATATTCTCATGATGGCAATAAATGATGGTAATTAAATTCACTACAAGGAAGAATGAGCCTTTTTCCATTGTTAGAGGGTGAGGATGTAATAATTATGTTCATACCTTCATCATCCAATGAACATGGTGCTAATATGTCTATTGTATAGTTTATAAGATTGTATTTAACAGTTGGGTATTGTCTAGGCCATGTTGGACGTCTTTCAAGAGATTTCACAATAAGAGCTATATGATATGCTACTTATTTTGAGTACTCATGGTTATAATGCATCAAGCAATTGAGTCTTTCTAATAGGGTTGTGATTTATACTATCTTTCACCAAGGTTCACTTTTCCTCCCACTTTAGAGTAGAAGTTCAATAAGGCTTATCTATGGTGGGAAATGGAGAACTTGCTAAAATTGAATAATTAGAGAGGGTCATTATTAAAATTCAATTGGTAGGAAGACACTTTGTTGGTCTACTTCTTAAAAATACCATATTCTAGCTTGTGTGGTGAGCATGTGCTCTACCCTAATAGATTCATGATAAAGTGTTGGAAAATATGTCTAATTGGTGGTTCGAACAAGCCAAGTTAAATCAAGCTATAGAGCCTCCATGTTATATACAAATGCTTGTGTTGTATTTGAATTAAAGGTAATGGATGAAATCACATATATTGATGAAACATATGTTAAAATTATGGGTGGTCTCATCAAGATCCTAGTTGATATTGGAAATTGCAAAAAGAGAGTGTAATGATACATTGAATTCATAAACACACCCAAAAATAAATTAGCCAAATTTGATCATGAACTAAATCCACCATTCAACTTTATTGGATACCATTGAACTCCTATATCTACTAGGGACCAAGCATAAAGATGACCAATTTATCCTCCTACCAGAAATTATGTATATAGGTTACTGTGAGTAGTTCTTGTGTCCTCTTTGCTAAACAGATGAAGCACTTTATTTGTAGCAACCAGGATATGTCTTTGATCCATGTAAGTCATGGGGCTTGGCTTTCTCCAAAAAAATTGAGGGATTGCTCATGAAAATAGTATTGAGACCTAGATGATCTCATTAATGGGAATACATTCCAATGTAAAAGTCTTCATATGAGGATATTTAAAGGTATAAATTTAACATGATTGGGTCCCTTGTTGGAACAAATTTTAGGATTATATTGTAAATTCACCTAAGTATAAAGGTGAATAATAAAATTAGGTATCTAGGCTTTAATATAAATTAAATAGATAGGTGTTTATTTTATATTTATTAATATGTATATATATACCTAGGTTAGACTAATATATATATTAAGGTATATGGATAAAAAATATATAAACCTATATTTATTTTATCCTACACCTTAATATTATTATTCCTACAATTACTAAATTAAAATAATTCCAATATCTAGTCTAACTCTAGTCAACTCAAAGTCAAAAGTGACATGGCATGAGACTTGAGTGTGGTGGTATGTGTGGGGCACATAATGGCATGTGGCATGAGTGTGGTGGCACATGTTGTGGATATTTTCCTCCATGACTATTTTCCAATGGGAGGATAGCCCAAACTATATATTTGGGTTAAACTCCTTGTGTTGATAGAGGGCTAATTGTGTAGTGCAAATTATGGATAGCTAACAATGAGACACTATTGTTTACTTGAGATATTGGTGATTTGCACCAATCACATTTGAGAAAAAATGCTTGTATATTTTGTTGAAGATAATACAAAAGTGGAGATACGATTTTGGCCATGGTTTATCCCTTTATAGGAATTTCCACATAATATTGGTTCTTTTATATGGTTTGATTTATTTCTATCTTACCTTACAATTTTTTTAATTTAGTAAATTTTATGATTTTTACATTTGGCATAATATTAATTTTTTGTTTGAGTTTCTTTTAATCCGTTGCATTTGGAAGATTTTTCTTACTTCCCCCCTTCATTTGGTATTAGAGCCCAAGTTCATCTCTGGTGAGTTCTCTAATTTTAGCTTTTAGTAATTTTTTTAAAGTTATGTTACAATTAAATCTAACATTTATTTTTTGTATAAATTTAAAGTTAGATTCTATTTAAAAACCCTCCTTTATTGTTTTCTTTAAATGATAAAGTTTTTAAATATATATATATATATATATATATATATATATATATATAAGAGGGTTTGATTTTTTTTTATTAAAAAATCAAATAAAAAAGGTTCTTTTTATTTATATATTTAAATGATTTTCATTTAAATATTGTATTAAATTTAATTTTTTTTTTTTAATTTAATAAGTTGTTAATTTATTTAAAAGTTATTTTTTGATGCGACCCACCTTACGTCATGTTGCGTGGGTGGCCAATGCCAAGCCTTGGTAACTAGGGTGGTGACTCAATGGTGGCCAACTGGTGACTAGACGACAACCACTGACGACCGGCTGGCAACAAAATGTGTTGGTTGATAGTGTCTGTTGAGGCTAAGTGGGGTGATGGGGGGACCTCAAGCCTTCCCCATGTTCATTATTTTTAATAATAAAATAATATTTAAAAAGGGAGGGTGGTAGGCATATGGGGTTGCTCCTCTATTTTTAATTTTTTTTTTATTTTTGGGTGGGATCCACAAGACCTCCCCTTTTTAAAAAATTTAAAATTAAAGTTATTTGAATATATATAGGCAAAATAAGTTGTAGTTTATTTTTATGTTTTGCAAAATTACTACTACAATCATACTAACATGTTTGTGCTTTCAGTCATGAGCTCTAATGATATTGCTAGCTTTACCCCTAAGCATATTATTTAAGGGATAAACTACCATATTTTGGAGTCTAGGATGAGGGTGGAATACCAAGTGAGGTAACTTTGGAAGATCATGAACAAGGAGCTAGAATCCCAAAATGAAAGAGAACTTGAACCATGGAATGCAAAAAATCAACAAGCCATTTCTATGTTATTTAGGACTGTAAGTAATGACATATTAGTGCATATTTCTAATTTTCTTTGTATATGAAGCATGGGATGAGTTAAAAACCATGTTCATAGGGTTAAACATGTGTAGAAAAGTTTTCCTTCTTTCAAACACAAAAATTTCATGTGAATAATTTGTTGTAATATACCTTAATAAAATGAGAGAAATTAGAACACAACCACTTGCATGTAATTGTGAATGGATGAATTCAAAGCTCTTATGCTTCATTGTACTTAAAAATCTCATTGAAAAGGTCAAGGACTTTGTAAATGTCCTCAATACGATATTTGATCAAGAAAACAATCTACCTACACTAGCGGAGCTCTCCAAACTACTTGTTCAACATGAACAAACCATCAAGCTACAATAAGGTACAAAGGTAAGTGAAGGTAAGGACCCTAACTTTGCTTCTATTGCCTTGAATGTTCATAAAAATAATAAACCTAGAAAGTGGAACAAAGGCAAGAAATTTAAAGGTAAGAATCAAACTAGTTATTCAAAATCTAAGTTTGAGAAGAAATAAAAGAGTTATAATACTTAATTTATTGGCAATTGTAACTTTTGTGGCATTTTTGGCCATAAATAAAATGATTATTACAAGAAGGCAGCATCTAAAAATACAAAGAGCAAGAAGGGAGGTAAGGAAACTAATAATGTTTCTTTAGTTCATGCATTAACTTCCATTCATGATAAAAAGACCATAATTCTTGGATTATTGATTTAGGATGCACTAATCATATTACTAATTTTAAGTCATATTTTACTTCATTAAACTTAGACTACAATGATTGTAATTATTATTGGGGATAGTTCCCAAATTGTTGTAGAATAAATTGACAATGTTAAGATAGGTAAAGAAGTATATAATAATGTTTTGTTTATTCCTAATCTTGCAACTAAAATACATTTTGTAAGGCAATTAGCTTCTCAAGGAAGAAGCATTCAATTTTATGATAATAGGCACATCATAAAAAATAACATGGGAGAGATTGTTGGAGAAAGTGTAATTTCCAAAAACTTAT
Source organism: Wollemia nobilis (assembly GCA_028583015.1). Taxonomy (NCBI): domain Eukaryota; kingdom Viridiplantae; phylum Streptophyta; class Pinopsida; order Araucariales; family Araucariaceae; genus Wollemia; species Wollemia nobilis. The sequence continues at coordinate 3,669,128 of JAQPPZ010001056.1, read as the reverse complement.
ATGTGTTCTCTCCACATCAAATTATAGGTAAATATTACCTTTCTATTTATGTTGACAATAATTCTAAATTGTGGCACAATATATTAGGACATCTAAACTATAGAAGTATGATTGATATGTTTAACAAAAACATGGTAGTTGGTCTTCCTAAAAATGAAGTTGATGGAGGATTGTGTGAGGCTTGCATTTTATCCAAGCAGCTTAGGACTAAATTTGGTGAAACTTCTTTTAAATCTTGTATCAAGAACCAGTGTGTGATTCGTGAGTTCTTTTCCTATATTGATCTTGAATGTGATGCAAATATTTCAAGAACCAATGTGTGTGGTTGTGGAGTTCATTTACCAATTTTAAGTAAGGTAATGACACAAGCCAATCAGGAACCAATATGTGTGCAAGTGAATTCATTGACCAACCTTGAGCAAGGTAGGAGTAAACCAATCATAGAGAGAACCAAGAAGCTAGCTTGTCCTTATGTGCATTCAGAGGTCTCTTCAAGAGAGACGTGTCACCACACATGATTATAGTCCAATATTAGGGTCTCCAAGCTTTGGGGAATCGGATTCTCAACCACTCAAATCGAGTCCTGATGAGAATTTTACCCTATCCTTACTACTTGGAGGTTTTATTAGTATTATGTGTTTGTAAATATTATTAGGGCTTTGGGGAATCGGATTCTCAACCACTCGAATCAAGTCCTAATGAGAATTTTACCCTATCCTTACTACCCACTTTATTATTATATATTTTATTAAAATAATTAGGGCTTTGGGGAATCAAATTCTCAACCACTCGAATCGAGTCTTGATGAGAATTTTACCCTATCCTTACTACCCGCTCTTTTCATTTTTGTGAATTTTTGTAAGAATGTATATATATTTATTTTTATTTTGATTGTTGGACTATATGCATAATGGGACAAGAAAAAATAACTGTTTGCTTCAAGGTTCAATCCAATCATGGCATCATCTACCCAGATGTAAGGTTTTATTAGTAAATGTGGTAAGTGTTTGGTTCAAGAATGACATGGTCAAGTCCCAAAACTCAAATTTTTTTCTTAGTGAAAAAGTGTGCTTTGGTTCAAGAAATATTTTTAATCAATATCAAGGATCAAGATTTTATTAAAATATGAATCATGTGATTTGGTTCAAGATGGGGTCTTAATCACTTGAGAAAATCAAGATAAACTATGAACATGTCAGCACTTGTCTAGAAAAGAATGATGGATAAGTATGACTATATGATGCAAGTAATTGGGCTAATCAAAATGCAAGATGTAAACTATAAGTTATAGGATGCACAAATGTAAACCTTATGATGTATGATGATGATGCAATGTAATATAAAAATAATGATTATGTATAAAACTAAATGAAATTCATAGGCGATTGAAAGCACAAACTCCAAAAGGACCAAGAAAAATAATGAGAGATGTTGAACCTATTAAGGGTGTAAAAATCGCTAATGGTCGAAGAAAAATAGAGATATACCCATTGGGATGTATTCGCAAATGGTCGAATGGAGGTTGATCCTTGCTGGTGACCATGAATTTATCCACTATGGGGTGTTGTAAATGATATTGCTACAACAAATACTATGCACTAGGGGTGTGCACCAAAGTATATGGATGAGGTCAATGAAGAAAAGATAGAATTACATCCCTTGCCTTGGGGAGATATAATCACTAACAATAAAATTTCAATTTAAGGGATGTAAAATGACATGAACGAATGCAATTATGGAAATACAAACTTAGATGAAAATGCAATATCATGCACAATTTTTGTTTTATTTTATTTTTTCTTTACTTTTCGATTTTTAACTTTTTTTATTCTTTGATTTTCATGGTGTAATTGTTGATATATACAAGATGATCTATATACATTGTACAAGGTGATTTATACATGATATTCCCTAAGGTGGCTTCAAAATCAAAGGAGTTTTTAAATCATAAAGAATCTCCTTTGTAGCTTTCTCTTGAGTAGCCATTGCATGAAAATCCATGCATTCTTGAACAAAACCATTTTTATTGACATAGGGAGAGATGATCCCTAATTTTGCAAGATCTCTACAAGATAGCAAAAATGATTCCTCTCGAGAAGCAAAATATTTACCTTTAAAATGTGTAAATTTTATCATATTACAAAATAAAATGATAGAGGGATAAGGAGGCCCCTCGTCTTCTTCAGTCTACTCCAAGCCTTGATGGTCCATCTTCATATTTATGGGATAATACGATGTGGATGATAATGAGTTAGTTGTGGAAGATGAATTAAGTGGATTTGAATGGATATTGCATGGTGAAGAAATATTATCAGGTGTAGATGAAATAGTGTTATGCATAGTGGGTGATGATGATGACAAGGTGAAATGGGATGGATAATTAGGTGGTTCCGTTGTTACGCAATGCTTGAATGCTTTTGGGTCACCACGAATGATGACAATTTGATTCTTGAATTTAAACTTCAAGTATTGATAAAGAGTGGAAGAGATAGCATTCATCTCATAATTCCAAGGATGTCCAAGTAGCAGATTACAAGTTGTAGGTCAAAACACCATATAAAACAAGGTATCTAAGATCTTAGGTCCTATCTCAAGGGGAAGGACTATAGTGCCCCAAGTTTCTTTGGACTCATTATTGAAAGCTTTTATGATGATATCAGGTTCGATGAGATCTTCCTCTTTTAATCTCAGTTCTTAAAATAATTTATAAGTGCATAGATTAAGTGAGAAACCATTATCTATCAAGATATGTTTGATAAATATTTCTCCAATAAATCCTGTGATGTAAAGGGATGAATATTCTTGTAAGTTTGAGGAAGGAATCGCATCATCATAAAATGAAATATTATCAATCCCAAAAGAACATAAACACTAGAGATATCTCTAGGGATAATATCTCGAAGAACAAATTGTTGGCTTAGAATCTTTCACAAAGCTTCCATATGAATAGAAGAAGTTAGCAAAAGTTCTAAAAGTGGTATCTTGGTTGGAGAATTAGCCAACTTCTATTGAGTGTCGAGGTGGACCTTAGGTTGAGGTTTCAACACTAAAGGTGGGCTTTCTATGCTTATATTATCTTTTTGATTATTCTTCAAAACTAAAGGAAGTCTTGAAGGTTGGTTGGATGAAGAACTTGTAACTTGCTTGTCAAATTGAGTTTGTTGAGCTTGAGCTTGATTTATTGTAGTCTTTGCTATGATATCAATAATATCATTGTGATGAGGCACTTTAGGATATGACACTTGATTGGTTTCCTTTTGTTGATGATTGGGTAGGGGATTTTGGAAGATCCCCATATCTTGGTTGGTTGTGGATATTTGTTGTATAAGAGGTTGATTGTTAACTGGATAATTGCAACCAATAGTGAGTTGCAAATACTTCATAATGAAAATACCCACATCAATCAAGTATTGAACCACATATCTCAATTTATTACATGTTTGTGTTATGTGTCCATCCACATATTGTATTCACAATGTTGCTCAGGATCATACCAATCTGCTAAGGTATCATGTTGCTTATGGATGGTAACACAATCATGTTTGTATCTAGCAAATGTTTGAGGAATATGGTCAATGGTTGTTTGAGCTTTGTAAACTTACATGGTGAAGATTTTTGAGAAACTTTGAATATTTTTCTCAAGGTATTACCAATAGTAGGATGTAACGGTTGATTTTTTTCATAATTGTGGGTGGAATGATAGTGAGTACACTGTGAAGTATAATGTGGGTACATGGTAAAAAAAAAATGTGTTTCTTGTTCATATGGATGTGTTGTGTTAAAAGAAGTATGAGGAAATGAATGAGATTGCGATAATGATGGAGAAGCATATGAAACAAAAAGTTGTGAAGGAATTATTTGAGTGGAAAATGATGAAAGATGAGAAGTTTGTGATAAATATGATGTTGAATATGGATGAAACTGTTGAGAGGGTTGACCATAACCAATCCATGTATTTTATGAAATTCCGTTGGTATTGTTGATAGGGGAGGTCACATAAACATGTTTGTATGAGATCATATTTTTGAAATAATGAACAAAAACCACTCAAAGAAAATACCACACAAAAGGTTTTCTTCACTTCACCAACTAATTTTTTTAATGTGATCTTGACTTAATTGAAAATAAATATAGGTGGTGAAAATAAATATGTCCCTTCTAACCAAAATTCTATATCTAGATTATCCCAGAGTGGTCTAATCTTAGTCACCTCTAGTTGTCCTAGGAGTAAAAGGTGTACACCACTTAATACCCAGCTTAGCAAGTTGGAGGATTCGACCTCAAACCCACACTGAATATTGGATCCATCTGATGCCAAGGGTGGGATGAAACTAGGATGATGTCAGTACAGACCTCCAATGGAAAAACAAGAGAAAGGATTATGAAAATAAGAGAAGTGTGATAAAGGTTAACCCTTAATACATGATCTTTCACATTGGGTTCACCAAAGAATGTGGCACTAAAACTTTCACACCCCTTTCTCTCAGGCTAATGGATATGTACCTAGAAGGAGGGTGGAAAATAAGAAGCCCACACCTTTATGTGAGGGGTACCTGATGTCATACCTCCTTTGGTGATTATCAATAAATTATGTGGGTTCACCAAGAAACATTTAAAGATGATTTCTACGTATGGGTAATGTAAAGTGTTTGATGTGTTCTTTTATTGAAAAACACCTATGTTTAGGATAAAATGCAACTAGATCTAGACTATATGCAATTTTAATTTTCTTGTAAACAACATACAAAAAACAATGTTCTTCAAAAACTAAGTGCAATTCAATTTCATTTTTTTGTATTTTCTTACGTTTTTCAAGTAATATATGGATAAAATGATATGTAACAAAAAATAATAGAGAAATGGAGTTGATATAAATGATATTAGGCACACACCTAGACTGGATGGCTGATCGAAGCAAATTCAAGGCCCATTTCATGAATTCGAGAGCTATCAACAATTTTGGGATCTTTAAGCGAATTTAAGGCTCTAAGACCGAATTTATGAAAAACCTATAATCACTCACTCATAACACTAGAATTTGTAGTCAATGATTTGGGATTTGCTTAGGCCACTTGTAATATTGATCTTAGTGGCATGGCAGTCAAATCCCCTTGGTTCTTCTAGAAAACCATGTGTAAAAAGAAGGAATTTGTAGATCTATTGCATAAAAATAAAAGACTAAAAGGAAATGATAAAACAATGCAAAATATAGGATGCAATGCCAATGCTGATAATCAAGATGTAATATGTAAGATATGATGATGGATCTAGAAGCAGCAGTTTACCCCTAGCTTGTCTATGCAAATTTGGGATCTTAAAGCGAATTTGGGTCCTTCAAGCGAAATCGGGGATTTGCTCCCAAATTCACTAGATGTATGAAAATATGAATGTACTAATGCAAATATGATATGTGATATATTGAAATTAAAAAAATAATTTGCTTATAGTGATGGTATATCGGATCCGATCATCTGGTGTTACAGGAATTATGATAGCAAGGAAAATTTGTTCGATCTTGTGTTGATAGCAATGTAGAACAACCCCTCAGCTGCAATATGGGCTCTATAGTATTCTTCAATCCATAAAAAATTATTGTGGATGTTCAACCTGCAACAAAACTTCTTAGTTCATAAGCTCTCTCAAATTTAAATTCTCTTATTTAAAATCACCATTAACCTTTTTTTGGAGGTAGACTACTATTTTTAAAGATGGGGTAAACTAGAATTTGTGGGATTGAAGGTGTCGAATCAAGGTCGTTTGGGAAAATTAGGAAAACTTCCAATTTAGGCGAATTTGGGACCTAAATTCTAAGGCTAAAATTCATGGAATATTTGGTGTTAGGCCAGATTTGGATCAAATCCAAACAACCACCCAACGACACAAGCTAGCGCTCAATTTCAGCAAATTTAGGAGTTGTTCTTGTTAGGCCCAAATTCGCTAAAAATGATAAAAATGCATATGGAGGTTATAAAATGGTTGCAAGGGCACAAAAAAAAAAGGTACATTGATGAGGGGTGAGGCTACATGAGTTAGAGGGGTTAGAGAATTTTGAAATGAGTCAAATTTCCATGTCTACAGTCATGGTTGTGAAATATACTTCCAAACAAGTCCCAAACATGAAGAAAGTAGAGAAGGATGAACAAGACTACAATAAGCTACCATGAAATGCCAAATCAAAGATTATGGATGTACGAATAGGATACACAACTAGGAAGATGGAGTTTTAGCATAGGTTTTATTCAATGAAGTAAAAAATATGTGAGGTGAGCACTAATTAGGGAGAGGACCATTGATTTCATCTTCAAATGCTTGGCCCCATGCTATCTACCATGGCCAATTATTGCTAGGCTAAGGTCAAATAAAATGGAGAAAGACAATGTGAGGATGTCTTTGAAGAGCTTGATGCCAAAACTGGGTGCAAAGGTGATGTGCTATATGACAATAAGCATGAAGGTTTCTATCCAAAATATTAGGTGGACACTTTTTTTTAATAGTAGTACTTCCACATGCAAGTGGGTTCCATGTAGACTCACCTAATTAGTTGGATGGACTATCTAATTGTTTGTGGTAACAAGCCAAACCAATAGCTTTCAAATTTACCAAGTAAATACAAGATGAAGCACAAGTTTAGTGCATACAAAACATACTTGATAAAAAATTTAAAGTCATGCACTTAGACAATAGATTAATGAATTACTTAACTAATTAAGTAAATTAATTAGTGCATGAATAAGATGAAAGTGCATTTTAAAGAAATATAAATAAATAAATAAATTATATTTTTCATTAAAAAGCAAAAGTTATTCTTTTTAGTTTTATACCTTTAATTGATTTGTAGAGGACCACTCATGGACCCATGCAAAACCATCAAAATTAGCTTTGGATATAATGATCATGATCCATGTGATAAAAAGGTGAATTAGGGTTCCTAGGGGAGGTAGAGACTCGACTGAAACAAGCTAAAATTGAATTTAAGGCCATTGAAATGTGTGAAGCATGCTCTAAGTTTTTGTTGGAAACTGCATAGATTGAATTGAGAAAATTGTAGAGGTAGCAAACATGGTGATTGATGTGTACAAACCAGTCTGTGATGATAGAAGAAATTGTAAAGCATGCACAAACTAATTAGGTGCAAAGCTGGTAACAATGCTACTCAAGGGTAATATGGTAGGAACCATTCACATCATAGGTAATCATTAATTAAAGCTTAGGGTAGTTGCTGCCAACCAATGAAACAATTTTATTTTCCTTTGCAAGCTATCATTTTTAGGTAGGTTGGAGACAAATAACAAACATTGTGTTGCTTTAGTGGAAATGAGTCATATGCCTAGATTGCAATAGATGTTGATGTAGTGAGGATGGAGAAAGCTAAGATGATGTTTCACCAAACAAATTTGACATCAAATCCATACAAGGTCAAGTCTATGGGTGTTGCTAAAATTTCTTCATTGAAATGTCGACATCCAACTTAATAGATGCAAGTTGATATAGTTATCATCACTAGGTAGAGGAGCATCATCTATTGACACCAATTCTCATGCATGGTCAATTACATACTACATGGAAAATCATCGAGTCGAAGAGTGTGTTAGAACCTTGAGGTTCTAATATAATTTAATAAATATATTTATCTAGAACTATAGAATTTTAAAAATAATTGATAAATAACTGATATGAATTAAGTAAATAAAATTAATATGAACCCCAAATCATAAGCCACTTCGAGGGGGATCCCTCCTTGGCTCTTATAGGGGGCTCCCTCCTTTCCACTTCGAGGGGGCTCCCTCATTACCACTTATAGGGGGCTCCCTCCTTGCCAATTCAAGGGGGATCCCTCCTTAGAACCTAATATATCATATTCTTCTTCTCCCTTTACAAATATTGCTCGTACACATATTTATACTATCCTAACCCTAACCCTACATTGGTTCATATATGACGGTTCATAATAATTAAATTAATTATACTATTAATAATTAATAATATAATTAATTATACTATTAATAATTAATAATTAAATGTTAGGATGTGGGATCCTAACAGAGTGGCTATGAATAAGGACCTACGTTGGGTCTTCTAAATTTGAAGTCGAGGCACTCAAAGTGCACTAAAAACATCAACATTGAAGGGTAAAAGAATTTGATGAGACAACGTTTAAACCATGATTGATGCCATGATGGACGAGGACCATGGATGTTGTCTATTCACAAGGACAAAGGTCACTACTCAATTGATCATTGTGTAGATGCACACTAACTTGATGGTGATGTCCAACAATGGAGAACCTATTTTAATGGAAGTGATATGTGTACCTTGCTAAATGTTGTCATAAATCCAAGAAAATGATGTCTGGAAAAGGTCCATCCTTGTTATTGAAAATAATAGGGACCAATGACTCAAATTTTGCTTTTACGTTAAATAAAAGTTTTGCTCCTTGCATAACAACATGGACAAAAATTCACCAAGAAAAATGATGTGATTCATGTCAAATTCTTACACAGGCAAGAAAGAACAATATTTGTGATTCATGATTGATCCACCTTGATATCAATCAAGTATTTAGAGGGTTATGTGCTACTCCTTATCAATCCAACAAAAATTAATCAAGAGGAAGAATGAAGGAGGAGGGGGATTTCAAATAAGATAACTCCCCCTCATGATACTAAATCTATTATGGAATCAAAAGGTACCAACTTTATTATCTTGAAAGAACTGATTACAAGTTATTTTATAGGTATCATAGATGCCTAAATTATAAGATATTGAATATCATCTAATCACACATAAGGTAGAAATTAGCATATACAATCTTAACTAATTGGTAGCTGAAGCTAACAAATAGCTAATTTTATATGCTCATTTTAAATATAATAAACTAATTCCTAAACTAAGGTTTAAAACCTATAGTAAACTATGCTCAATCCTCATCATCATTGAGAAGGAAAATACCTTATATTTTAAACATAATATCTCCAAGTGATAGTAAAAGGAACAAATAGCATGCAAACCAAACACATGACCTTGTTCTCATAAACACATTCCACTATCTAGTTTGTCTATGTGCTTTGATGTGACAACAAATTGTCTTCTATAGAAGAGCACTTGTCCAACCTTTTGCAAAAAAAAATATTGACATGAATCAAACATATGAACTTCCATTTCCAATGCATAACAAACATTGGCATGCCATAGTAGTATTTATGGTTGAAAGGGAACCTTCAAATGCTATCATTTTTCTCTCATCCATGAATGGAAGAAAATCACCTCTTTTTTTTTTAAATCTAGGCCTGGAGCAATTGGAATTTAAACATTTAGTTATTAATAATTTTCACATACCTTCCCATAGCCACAATGATGTTCCTTTCATCCACAACATGGCATGATCCTTCTCCTTAAATAAGGTCTTCATGCACCCTTGCTTGAAATGGTGCCAATCCAAAGTGAGAAAAGCACACAATATTTATATTTTTTAGTTTAAAAAGGCATGTAGAACCCAATTCTAACTTCTTTTTCCAATTTGAGAATCCATGTTTGGGAGGATTTTCATAGCAGGAGACCGTGATCTCTCTAGTTTTTACTTCTAAAGTATCTTTTGGAAAAAGATACGATTATTTATTTTCTAGAAATGAGGCAACTTCATACCAAGTTGGAATTCACAATATTTTTTAGAAATGAACAAAAGCAATCCATCCACTCAAATATTATACACAAAGTATAAAAGGAAAAATGGAAGGAAAAAATACACATAAATTGGTAGGTGCCCATAGGCACCATAAATAATCAATATATTATCCATGGATAAGAATTACTACACTCCCATAATGAAATGATGGAGTGTGGGGGTATTTATAACAATACCAAAACCCTAATTACATTAATGAACTTAACCTAAGACAACATAACAAGAGGGCTTTAAGTTTAATTACAAGTTTATTTAGGCTTAAATAATAAAATATTACAATAAATTTTATACATTGTAGGCGCTTTGAAACCCTCTGAGCAGGAGGTCTCCTATTTTCTCTCCTGGAACTGGATGTTTGTTATGGTCTTTATTATCTGCGGTGGTTGGATGGCTCTATGACCAGGATTTTTGCTGGTTGGAGGGTCTTGTTGGTTCACTCCATATTTCTTTTGGGCTCAGTTTGCCATTGAATATTTGGCCAAGGTTCCTAAGGAGGATAGGGTTAAATTTTGACCCAAACCTACGAGGAGCGATCTTGGACTATTTGTATCACTACAAAAAGTTTTTGTTGTTGACCCCTTGGTTGGTTCTGGCTCTGTGTTACTTTGGTTGGTTGTTGGGTGATGTTGTTACTAGGTTTGGTTACCAGTTGAGGGCCCTTGGTTAGATTAATCTATTTTCTTATGGGTTCGGTTTGTCATTGAAAATATGGTTGAGGCCCTTAATGGGGATAGGGCCAAATGTTGATCCAATCCCGTTGAGGGTGATATTGGGTTGTTGTTATAGTAATATCTAGATGATGTTCCCTTGACTAGCACTAGATTTGGTTGCTTTGTTACTCTGGTTAGATTCGATGGTTTGTAGAGTTTTTATCTCCAATTCTAGCACTGGTGGTTGTGTTTGATCCCAGGGTTCCATGGCTATCTTTTTGGAATTTTTTTAGTAGATTGGCCTCCCACTCTGGTTTTGATGCTCTTAAACCCTCTAAGAGGGAGACCTCTTGTTTTCACTATTGGACCTGGTTGTTTGTTATGGTCTTTATGCTCTATGTTGGTTGGATGGCTCTATGACCAGGGTTTTTGTTGGTTGGGGGGTCTTGTTGGTTCACTCCATATTTCTTTTGGGTTTGGTTTACCATTGAATATCTGGTTGAGGTTCCTAAGGGGGATAGGGTCAAATGTTGATCCAAACCTGTGGGGGGTGATCTTGGGTTGTTTGTATCACTATGGAAATTTTTAGTTGTTGACCCCTTGGTTGGCTCTGGATCTATATTACTTTGGTTGGTTGTTGGGTGACAATGTTACTAGGGTTGGTTTCTAGTTGAGGGCCCTTGGTTAGATTGCTCTACTTTCTTATGGGTTTGGTTTATCATTGAAAATCTGGTTGAGGTCCTTGAGGGGGATACGACCAAATGTTGAACCAAACTCATTGGGGTGATATTGGGTTGTTGTTGTTGCGGTAATATCTAAATCTTGTTTCCTTAGCTAGAAATAGCTTTGGTTGCTCTGTTACTCTAGTTAGCTTCGGTGGTTTGCAGAGTTTTTATCTCCAATTTTAGAAAGTGTTTGTGTTTGATCCCAGGGTTCCATGGCTATAGTTTTAGGATTTATTAATTTCACCTTGTTGTTGGGGTGTTTGGGTTGACTCAGGAAAGGCCTTTCTTCCAGCAGAGATCCAGATTGTCTCTTATGGTGAGGGCAGAATGGTCTTTGTGGATTTTGTCGATTTGGGCAAAAAACTAGTGTGTTATTTCTTGTTTAATATTTTCAATGGTATTTTGATCTTGCTTAGATGGGCGGGATGCTCATTAGCTCTTGTTTCGATTATTGTGCTAGATTTTATCTTGGCTAGGCAACAATCTGTGCTTAATGTTTAAATTTTTCTATTGTAGTACCGCCCGATAGCTTATTTTTTGGTTGAAGTGTTCTGTCACTTTTTGGGTGACTAGCTCCACTCTTTAAGAAGGTTTGGAGGTCCTTTCAAAACACCTTTTTCCATAAAATAAATAAAAATACATTGTATAATAAAATCTCATTAGGCTTATCCAAGATTACATCATAAAATGTGATCATTTTTAACACTCGAGAACCATGATGTCATAACATTACCAACTTGCATACCTTGGTGTCCTTATGGGATGTTGACTACATAGGCTAATGCTATGACAATCTATAATGTCAAAACCACTCATAGTGCCAACTCTACCTTTAGCATTATGAACATTATGGTATCATCCTTGCTTTGGCACCAACACTTATGGTGGCCATATACTCAAATAGGAACATCTATGGTGCTAATATTTTCTATCATCACTAGATGCCAAAATTTTATAGAAGGCATCTTTTAAGAACCAAGTGATAGACATAGAGCTCTAACTACCTACAATGTCAAACCCACTCATGGTTTTAACTCTACCTTTAGCATTATGAACTTTATGGTGTCATCCTTGCTTTGGCACCAACACTTATGGTCAAATAGTAATATCTATGGTGCTAATATTTTCTATCATAACTATATGCCAAAAATTTATAGAAGGCATCTTTTAAGCACCAAGTGCTAGATATTATTATTTATTGGTGTTAACTTCAAAAGAGGCAATTGAACCATTCTATAACTATCCTTGAAATCGCTTCTTGTTCAAGTAGGATTCAAATCCTTCCTCTTCAAATTTCTTTGTAACTATTGTATATCACATATATAAGTTAGAAATTTAGGATATAACTACTTCCTCTACCTTTTATTCCATTAATCTCTTTCTCTTATTTTTCTTTGTATATATTTTCTATCCTTATAGTCTTCAAGCTTTTATTTTGCAACTTCTTACATTGCATAGGAATGGAGTGTATATATATCTCATGCATAACATACCTTATGCAACTAAACATTTGTATCATTTTAAATGTTGTTTCATGATCTTTATAGTATGTAGTGTATTCACATTTTCATTATTTGTGAAAAAAATTTCTTATCATTTGGGGGAAATTTTGATGTGTTCTTTTATATTGCATGAGTTTGAAATGTAACTCACTTGACACCACAAGTTGATTTACTAGAGTTATCCTCCACACCACAACATCTTAAGCCTTATGGTGTAGATCAATATGCAACTATCATTAAGACTTATGGACTAGCATAATTGTTTTATCAAAGGTGCTTCATAATAATAACCTTATACACCACTAAGGTTATTTTATGATTTTTCTTAACTACTTTTGTGGAATTTTATGGCTTATCCATGAATAATATGCACGATATTATATTAAAATTAGGACCATAATCCTGTCAATGGACAACTTGATCTTTGTCATGGTCATGAGCATCACAATTATCTTTATGTCTAACACTTTATAACATCATAATATTCATCTTGAACTTGATTACATAAATCACCATCCATCATTATATGTAACACCACCATAATCATACAAACAAGCATCACTAATACCAACTTCTGTCAAAACTTATATACTTTTGAAGCTTTTCCATTTTCAAAATTTAATATAATAATATTAAAAATATAAAATATGAAAAATCATACATATTATTTATCAAATACGTATGACTAATTTTTTAATCATTTTTAAAAAACACAATCACAAACAAACAAATACCATTAATCTCTCCTTTTGATGCAACATAGTCTACTCCTTAAAACTTACAATGTCCATACATACCTCCAGTTCATTTTTTTTATTATAATTTTTTTATAGCTTTATCCACTATTGGTCAAACATAATTTCTTTAAATAAAAAACTTCCCAACATTTAATTTCATAGTTTACAAACATAACCCTACATTACATCATTTTTCATACTTAAAGATATTAATTGCTCATCTTGTATGGCTACTTTCTCTACATGTTAAATGTTAGGTACCCAAGATAGTATAATGGTATGAGTCATAAATTAATTATTAAGGCCACATATCAAATTAGAAATATGTATGTCATAGAATCATATATGTAACCATTGGGAAATATTGTCATATGTAACCGTAAGGAATATTGTCATATTATTATCCACTTTTTTAACTTATGGAAGGTGAACCATCACATGGATGATCTTGTAACTCATGGAAGGTGAACCTTCACACTCCTTTATAAAGAGAAATGTACCCCATTTTAAAAGTCATGTATGAAGTATTCTTGTAGAAGTCTTAGCTTGTGGCCCTAGAGATCTTGTGGAGTGGCTTCTTTCCAATAAGGAGCATTGTACGGTGTTGCCCTACCTCAAGGGTATAATCAATCTTTATTTCATTGTGTGGATTATTATTATACAATTTATTTGTTAATGGATGTTGATATTTATGCAAATTGTTGAATGATTTATGGTAATGAGAAGAGGTTCATAACATTTGGTATTAGAGTAGCGATTATGGTAAAGTGGGGTGTTTTTTGCAGATCTAGGACACAATTTTTTTTAATGTCACATTTTACGAGAGCCATATTTTTTTTTTTTAAATAATTTTCAAAAGTTTTTTGCTCCATTATGTAGATATTTTTGTGTACTACAAAAATGACTAATCATTTGTTAAATTCTAATAAGTATAGAGAAATTTATGACTATTTGAAGTTGAGATATTTGTATTGTTTTTTGGGTTGCATGAAATGTTTTCAAAAAGAAAAAAATCGTATTAAATTTTTTAGTAGTCATTTTCAGAATATTTTTGCACCAACATGTAGATTATTTTGAGTACTATAAAAATAACTACTCATTTGTGAAATTTTGATAAGTATTGAGAGAGTTACAGTTGTTTGAAGTTGGGTTGTTGAGGTTGTTTTTGGGTAACGCAAATGTTTTTTTAAAAAGAAAAAAACTTGTACTAAATTATTTAGCAATCATTTTCAAAATATTTTTACACTAGCATATAGGTTATTTTGAGTACTATAAAAATAACTATTCACTTGTTAAAATATGATAAATATTGAGAGAGTTGCAGTTGTTGCAAGCTAGGTTTTTGGTGTTGTTTTTAGACTGCATGAAAAAGAGAAAAAAATTATAACTTTCAATCCGAGTAAGCAAATAAGTTGATGTTTATTTTGTTTTGAAGAAATTTTGCATATTTAATTGCTTGAAGAAAGAAATAGATGAGATCTCAAAAATTTTAATTTTTGAGAGTTTTCAGTTATTTCAAACCCTATCTACTTTGAAAAAAAAAATTATGGAGTTACCAAAATTCAATGGAGGGGATGACAAAGATGTTTTGGAATGGTGGAAAATTTATAAATCTTCACATTCCTCTAATACTTTATTGTGTTGAGGGCTTTATGATTATTTAGAAGGGGAAGTTTTATCCTGGTTTCTGAATTTTTACATATACAAAAGAAGAATTTGAAGTTGCATTTTTAAGCAAATGGAGATTAAAAAATTTAATAATGTGCAGGTTAAACAAACTATATCTTTTGTGTTAGGGCCAAACAATGGTCAAAAAGATTTGTTTGAATGTAAAAATTATATTTTGCAAGTTCATGGTTGCTTTCAAAATCAAAAAATTATTGTTTCCATTAATCCTAACAACAAATATAATTTTATCAATGTCTTTGACTAGGAGGTTACAAGTTCAAGCAAATAAAATTAAAGACATACAACTTGAAGGTCAAAATGTTCAATTTTTTGAAGATTTGAAGCTCACCATGGATAAATATTGTTCTTGGTTATCTTTGGTTGCATTCTTTGGGTACTATTAAACATTAATGTGCAAAATAAATTCATGAAGTTATGGTATCGAAAGAAAAAGATAACATTACAAGATATTTCTCAATGTAAGGAAAAACAAGATACTTCTCATAGCTATTGCAAGGGAACAAAGTGAAGAACAAACAAAAGAACCTAAAATAGAATCTCAAGAGGAGGTAATAATAGAAATCAAGAAAGTAAAAGTAAGGGAAGAATCAATGGATGGGAGCATGACAAAAGAGCACAAAATAGAGGCACAAAAGATTGAAGAGTCAAGGAAAGTAGCACATAGGGTTAAGGTTGGAGCATATCGCCATCCACATCATCATGAGAGGTAATAATCATGGAGACCGAGCACAAAGCAACAAAGGAGTTATGATGGACATACATAGAACCAAGGGGTTAATAAGGGCGTATCAACATCAAGGAACACCATTAGTCAAAGTTTCATTTAGATGGATGGATGTTCGAGATTGGTACCCGTATTCATTGGTACTTGTATTCAGTATTTAGTCTCTTCTAATGTTTTGAGGACAAAATTATTGATTAAGGAAAGCCATATGTCAAATTAGAAATAGGTATATCATAGAATTATATATGGAACCATTGAAAAATATTGTCTTGGCTGGTGGAGTTAAAGATCTTGTAGAGTGACTTCCTTCCAATAAAGAATATTGTACATTATTACCTATTTCAAAAATATAATTAATTTTTATTTATTTGTAGATGCATGTTAAATAATTTATGATAATGAAAAGAGAGGTTCATAACATTAAACGCCTCACACAGCTTCTCTTGATTCAATAGATTGGTACTAATGCAATATATCCAAAGCCTTAGAACACAAGAAACACGAAACACCATATTTAGATATAACTTTAGGGACGCCGTATTTGTATACGTTCAAGTGTAGAAAGCTGGTTTAAGTCGCATGGATGTCACCAACTACAAAGTAGGAAATACCACAGAGCAGTGCAAATGGCATTCAAGACTTGATCTGCACGTGAAGAAGGTTGAGAAGAGAAGTAGCTTTCATTTGGGGGTGAGGGGATCCCGTCCACGCCACTATTTGCAGGGCCGGAATAATACTCTCTGAATATTGCGCAAGTAATCTTCTCACCATATCTTCCCCGCCGCTTTTGCACATGGCCACCAATACTCCAATGGCGATCTCATTTTCCTCTCCGACCAAGTCTATCATCACCGGAATGGCGGGCACGCTGTTGCTTTCAATGGCCTCTAATCCATCCCAACATCTGGCGAGGACGGAGAGCACGGCGAGGGCCTCGTTCGTTACGCCGGCACCCGATTTCTCATCCCTGTTGACAACAAGATCCACCAGCACGGGAACTGCACCGCCCCTCACCACCAAGGGCCTGTTGCCCTTGTACACCGAAAGTTTGTAAAGAGCAGTGGCGGCGTCCTTCTTGCCTCTGGTTCTTCCCTCGCGGAGGAGACGCACCAGAGCAGTAACGGCGGCGCTCCTGCCGCCGATGGAGATCCTGTAATCTTCCACCGCAGCCAAACTGAAGATCGTCGCGGCCGCGTTTTCCCGGCCCTCAATGGTGCCGCCTCGTTCGATGACTCCTACAATGCCCTCGACAGCACCGGGCGCTGCCATTATAAGAACCTTGTTGTTGTCGTATATGGAGAGATTGAGAAGAGCAGTGACGGCGTTCTCCTGCGCCTTGGGATCCGAGGAAGATAAGAGGTGTACGAGGAAGGGAATCGCCCCGGCCTCCGCGACTCGCTTGCGGTTGTCGGTGCCGCACTTGGCAAGGAGGCGGAGCTCGTAGGCCGCCTGCCTCTGCACCTCTCGAGAGCCCGTGGCGAGCTTTCCCACCAGGTAGGCGACCGTCGTCTTGGCAGTCTCAGTCGCCTGCGCCACCATGGCCCCATTTCCGTCCCTGCTCAAGTGGAAGGGAACCTTGTGACGGTCACACCACTCGCTGATGAGACTCCGCAGGGCGTAGTTGGGAGTGAGCAACGGGTGTCGGGGGAGCTTCTGTCCGCTGAGAGGGCACGTTGAATGCCCCGAGTCTAGCCACTCTGAAATGAAAGCGCGATCGTACGTGTGACCGGAAGCCACGATGACGGGGTCCCTCATTAGATCCAGCGAGATCGGGCACTTCATCTCGTCCGGAATACACGAATAAGATCTCATGCTTCTCGAACTGCTTAACTCTGCCGCGACGCGAAAGGTGGGAGAACACGGCACCAGCTCACACTCGTCCCCGTCTTCCTCTTCGGCCCCGAATAAGGCAGATTTAGCGTAGACGAGCAAGCCGATTAGACGCTGAATTTTGCCTAGGGCAGAAACCCCAGATTCCGTGGCAACCTGGAGAGAGGCCTCGTCCTGTAGTTTCCTGATCTCCGCTCTGTATTTGGAGAGGCTGTCAAGACTAAGCTTTGCGAAGGCGGCGCGCAGCCTTCCCGGGTCCGGCGCCGTCCCGTCCTTGGCTTCCAATATATCCATGGCCTCCTCCATCTCGCACCGCAGACTCGTTTCGTCCTCATCCCGGCTATCCTGCCAAATGGCGAAATCGGTGTTGGCAATTTGTCTCCTTAGCAGGCCCATGTGCTCTCGCACCTCCTCGGAGAGGGGCAAGAGTTCCAACGGCAGGATCTCCAGCGCCTTACCCATATCCCGGTTTATCTCCTCCAGCCGTCGAGATATGAGGTTGCCCTCCATGAGTTGCCATGTGCGGCTTCTCTTGTTCCTGCTCAACTCCTCTAATATGACCTTGCTTTTCTGTATAGCGATGAGGAGCTCTCTCAAGCTCACTGTAGCCGAAGGAGGCAAAATTAAGTCCTCCTTATCGTATAGCTCGTCAAAGAGCAGAGACAGCAGCTTTATTCTTCGAGTTATGCAAGCCGCCTGTTGAGGATGCCATTGTTTTGGCTTTTCCAAGGACTCGATTTCGTTGGCAGCGAGAAGCAGCGATCGAACCAGAGACGTGGAAGACTGGTTGGTGAGATGGGGGCTTAAGATCTGCACAGGCAATTTGAGTTCCCCCCCTAATCTGTTCAGTAAAGAAGGAGGCCTCGACAATCGATGCTGGGTTTCCATTGCAGGCTGATGGCTATGATGATTTATATGAGTATCATTCCGACATCGAAGTAGACCCTATATAATCATCTTCCGCCTATGTAGTCAACTTCGTTATCTGCTGTATAGTGGTGGTCCAGCTACATCCCAACAAGAGAGGACTTAAAGAATGCTGCGCTCGACTAGATTCGTTCCAGCATTAGGCCGCATTGAAAAAAGCTAGTCGACTCGTTTGGTGTTAAACTCGACCTTTACAATTACTTTCATTTCTTCAGCGGTCTTTAAGTTATGCAAGGAGCATCATGTGGCAACCCGACAAGTAAGCTACAGCTGGATGTTACATGCAATAGTTGGAATTTCCATGCAAAAGACTGAATAAAGTGATTGACTAAAAACCGGGAGTTTAACAGTTGGAAGTACCTAGACAGCAGTTGACTAAAAACCGGGAGTTTAACAGTTGGATTCCCAAGAAAGAGTAAGTAACGAGTTAGATAGATGGATAAATCACCTTATGATATTAATAATAACTTTTTAATTTTTTAAGTTTTTTTTTTTAATTTTATATTTTTTTATTTTTAAAAATACTTTTTTATTTTCTTCAATAAAAAAACATTTTTTAAATTATTTATTTATTATTATTTTTTTACTTGAATTACCATAGCAATAGGCTACTACCCAGGAGACCCAGGATCTAAGTATGAAGAGGGTAGGTCCACCCAACCAGTTTAACATTTTATTTAATATCTTCTTTAAAATAATTTAACAGTTTTACTAAATTAGCATATTTTTTTAAATTTATATTTTATTTTTTATTGTAAAGGTTTGATATTTTATTTTTTATTTTTATATTTTAAATAATTTATTTTATATTATTTAAATAAAATAATTAATTTTGAAATATATCTTTTATATTAATATAGTTTAATATTATACTATAAAATTAAATAAATTTTATTAACATTAAATTATAACATATGTAATTATATATTTGCATTAGCATTTTAAATAATATATTTTTTATTATTTAAATATGATAATTATGATGTAGTTATCATTAATATTATAACATCAAATTTTACATTAAATTATTTTTTTAATTAACATGTTTTCCTCGAAATATAATTTCCAAGATTTTATATGTTTGTTAAGATGGTCCTATGCCATTAAAAGGAGAAAAAAAACTTATTTTAAGATGTTATATTCAAGCTATAACAACATTGATAGCTCAACTTAACATAAAAATGCTTACTCATTAATATTGACCAACAAAGAAGCAAATAGGCCAATTTAAAAGAGTGTCAATTTGATTGTTATACTAGGAATATATTTACTTATGCATATAGAAAATATGGAGTGAAAAATACTAGATCACAGTGAATAAGTGAAAAATATTAGATCATAGTGAATAAGTGATTGCTTGAGACTAAATGAAAGTTTTTATACAATTTAACAAATAACTCTTCTACTTAAAAAAATTAAGATTTTATTATTATTATTTAAATAAGTTATGAAATATTATTATTTGGATAAGTTATATGATATTATTACTGTTATTTAAATAAGTTATATGTGGTTATGCCCATTTTAAGATGAGAATATATTATATTTGTTAGTTAGGTTAATTAAATCATGTTCAACTTGTTTTTTTTAAATATATATATATATATATTCTTCATCTTTCTCAAAGTGTGTTTTTTTTTTTATTTGGTTATTGTGAGAAACCTCCTATGACCAACGAAGAAGGCTGAGCAATTTCCTCCCAACCATGACCTCTTCAAGAAATAAAATATATTCTTCATCTTTCTCAAAGTGTTATGTTTCAGCAATTAGCTTTTTTGACATCATTTTTATTAAGAGATAAAATATCACTTGGCTAGTTGCCTTCTAAATCAACACCGTGATTGGCTATTTCCTTCACTATAGATATGCTTACATTTCTAAGAAATTACCTCCAATAATAGATGATTAACATCACCAGTAATATTATTTTTTATCCAATCTCCACATCCATTTTTTATAGCATTAATGATAATTTGTGAATCCCCTCAATTGAAATATATTTCCATCCATTTTTAATAGAATTTTTAATCCCTACAAGATGTACCCTAGTATCCTAGCATCTATATAGTTGTTAGTTGAAGTTCCATATGATTCTAAGACAAATTTTTACCTTCTTTATTTTCAAAATGTCACCTCCATTAAATTTTCCTAGATTTCCTTTGGAAGCACTATCAAAATTAATTTTGATAAATTTGCAGCTTCAATTTGTATTACTTTGTTGCTTTAAACTAGTCTATTTGGCAACTCTTCTTGTTGTTCAAACCAACTCCTCAACTCTCCCAGTTTGTGCCAAATGGCACAAGATTCATTTGTTTGGTGTGGCAAGTGGAGGCTTCTTCCCTTACATGTAAACAAGCACTCCATGTCCCTTATCTCCTTAATGCTATTGCCAACTCCTTGTAAGTTGTTTGGCTTCTCTTGTAACAAAAATGTGATTTCTCCAATGTATGGTGGCTCCTCTCCGATGAAGGTGGCTCCTCTCCAACGAAGGTGGCTCCTCCTATGGTGTTTCAATGCTCTCTTCTAGGTGGTTGTTTTTCTAAGCTTATCTCCTCTTCTACTTAGGTAACACTCCTTTTTCCTTGTATCTTTATTACATTATGTTTTCCTTGCTATTGGCGCTATGATGTCCTTACTTAGTCTTCTTTCTTGTTGTAGGTTCATTTTGCACTATGAGTGTTGCCTTCATGAGACTATGATACCGTATTTGGTTTTTTTATACACCTTGAATAATATGATTTTGAGCCCTTAGTTGGCCTTTTTCCTTTTGTTTTGTAGCTTCTTCCTTAGACTAGATAATACTGCCACTTCATGACTGCAACTAAATTTACTATAAACTAAGATAGAATACCTTAGTTGCACCTAGATTTCGAGACTTTTTAGTCTCTTTATGTAGCTATCTTCCTTGTCTTTAGTAAGGTGACACCTTCTCTATTTCTTGGTGGTTGTAGTGCTCTTTTTCTAGCTTCTCTTCACCAAGACTTGCTACAAATTTACCTGTATTTAATGGTGGATTCGATGTTGCCTTCTCCTCCTTGGCAACTCTCTCCTAAGTCTCCTTGCTTGGTTAACTTTCCAATGATGACTCCAAGATTTTTAACCATGCAAATACTATGCCTTTTGGATGGCTATGCTTTACACTATAGTGTATCAAACCTAAGTTTGAGAATAATTTCTTCTTTGCTTTCAATAGATAGTAGGAAGTTGATACTATTATTTTCCTTTGAAAAATATCTAACTCCTCTTTCTTATGTGCATGTTTTACTTGTAAAACTATATTTTGCACTTCCTTGAAGACTTAAACTAGAAACCTTCCTTTTGCAACTTTAAACCTTGAATTTGGTGCTTAATAAAACTTAATAATAAGATAAATATAAATGTTCAATTAATGAACCTTCTGCACCAATGTTGCATACCTTTTTTGTCTCCATTCAATGATAAATTTCTTGATGATTTGGATCACTAATTGCTGCTCCAAGTTTGATAAATTTGTAGCTTCAATTTGTATTACTTTGTTGCTT
The DNA here is from genome assembly GCA_028583015.1 of Wollemia nobilis. NCBI lineage: Eukaryota > Viridiplantae > Streptophyta > Pinopsida > Araucariales > Araucariaceae > Wollemia > Wollemia nobilis. Next base: position 3,647,141 of record JAQPPZ010001056.1, on the reverse strand, counting down.
TAAACAAGTCTATTTTGCAGCTCTTCTTGCTATTCAAATCAACTCCTTAACTCTCCCAATTTGTGCCAAACAGTACAAGATTCATTTGTTTTATGTGGCAAGTGGAGGCTTATTCCCTTGCATGTAACCAAGCACTCAATGTCCCTTATCTCCTTAATGCTCTTGCTAACTCCTTGCAAGTTGTTTGACTTCTCTTGCAACAACAACATGATTTCTCCCATGTATGGTGGCTCCTCTCCAACGAAGGTAGCTACTCCTATGGTGTTTCAATGCTCTCTTCCAGGTGGTTGTTCATCCAAGCTTTTCTCCTCTTTCGCTTGGGTAACACTCATTTTTCCTTGTATCTTTGTTATGTTATGTTATCCTTGCTATTGACGCTATGATGTCCTTACTTAGTCTCCTTTCTTGTTGCAGGTTCCTTTTGCACTGTGAGCATTGCCTTCATGGGACTATGGAACCATATTTGGTATCTTTAGACACCTTGAATAAGATGATTTTGAGCCCTTAGTTGGCCCTTTTCCCTTTGCTCTGTAGCTTCTCCTTAGACTAGATAATACTGTCGCTTGATGACTACAACTAAATTTGCTATAAACTAAGATAGAATACCCTATAAGAAAGGTGAAGTTATACACATTGGCACATGTACCTTTATCTTCACAAGAGTATCCCTTGAAGAAAATATTTGTGGTAGCAATCCTCTTCCTATAGAGAATTCTTTTACCCATTGTTATCTATCCAATGATTACCCACTTCCCAAGCAAATCCTATCTAGTATGGGATACATAGGTAAAGTTTTGGGGCCACAATAGAAAGGTATTCAAGAACCTTTGGTTGTTGAGCTTTGCCCTAGGAGATGTGACATAGGCTACATACCCAATAAAAATTGATATTTACCATTCAATGATGATGATTACCTCATTACTTATGTTGAATATTTAGATCATCAAGACTTGGAGTGGAGTGATAAGGATGAGGGATTGCCTTATCCCACTGACATTCCCTTGGATTCCTTTGGTGATTATTTCTAATAATGACACTCATTTCAAGAATAAAGATGTCCTTAAACTTTGTGCTAATTACAAGATTCAACATAGGTGGTCAACTTCATATTAGCCCTAGGATAACATTCAAGTCGAAGCATCCAATAAGTCTTTGTTCAAGATCCTCAAGAACTTGGTTAGTAATACCAATCAGGATTGGCATATCCAACTTTATCCTACCTTGTGGATCTATCGTACCAATGTATAAAATCTTACAGGTACTTTTTTGTTTGTCTTGGTATATGGGACTGAGGTCGTATTTCCATTCAAGTTAGAGGTACTTGGTTGGCAATGAGTATCACTTTGATCATTTGCACCAATTGGAGCTATTGGATGAAAAGTGCATTCATGCCTTAGAGCATTTACAAGCCTATCAGAATAAGCTCAAGCGATCTTATTCCAAGAAAGTTTGTAATCATTATTTTGAGGTTGGGGACCTTTTCCTCAAGGAAAACCAAAAGAACACCAACACTCATTGTAATATTAAATGTAAAATTTAGCCCAATTGGTTAGGTCCTTTGTCATAATAGCCAATTTTAGCTCTAGGGCCTATTTTTTAGCTTCTTTATATGGTAAAGAACTTAAAGAACCAATGAACATAATACACCTAAAAATATACTATGCATGACTTTGCATTTTCATTTGCTCATATTGCATTTATCTTAGTTTTCATATTGCATTTGGTTTACTTGATCATACTACATAATTTCCTATTGTATTTTTCATGGTTGCCTAACAATCTATTCCATTTACATTTTGCTTGTCATAAAGTTGCATTGTTGCTTGATCATATTTGCATGACTGCTTAATCATATAGATTTTTGGGGACTTCATGAGGATGGTAAGTGATGAAACCTAGTTAGGTCTTAGCTTACATGCATTGCACTCATACTAGGGATCTTATGCCTAGAAAATCCCCAACCTAGGACCCATTTCCATGCATATCCACCATTGCATTCGCTCATTTCCTTCTTATCCTTTGTTATATTCCTTGAACTTGAAAGTTTCCATCATTTCTAACTTCTCCAAGTCAAGGGATATAGTTCTTCATCTCTTGTATGTTCTTTTTCCTAGAAAGTTTTAATTATTTCTTCTCCTTCCGAAGATAAAGGATGTACATTCCTTCTATCTACTTCTGTTTATTCTTTTGCTCATACTTTTCTTTCTTGATATTTCGATTGTTAAATGGTCCTCATGGGATAGGGTAGATACCGCATGGATATTATTTATGGTATTCATACAACCACTGACTATCTTACGCACACCTTTTAGCTCTCAAAATTTCAATAAGGACACACACACTATCTTTTGCTTCTTGCATCTCTCTTTCTTCTGTCTACTTCACACACACACACACACACACACACACACACACACACACACACACACACACACACACACACACACACACACACACACACACACACACACACTCACATTGTTTTGTTGTATTTTGCTTTGCTCATTCATATTTTTCACACACCACACCCCTATTGGGTAGTACTCACCTTGGAAAATCAATCAATCACTTCACCCCATACAGGATAAGCTTCATGGCCACACGTGAGGGAGAGCCTCCATCTCGACCATTTGCAAGCATACATCCTAACGGGTATTTCTTTCTCTTTGGACATCATTGAACACTACATCCATAGTGGGTATCACTCCACACTTGACCATATTTGTAAGCATAACACCCTTATAGGATAGCTTCATGGCTACAAGTGAGGGGCAACCTCCATTCGATCATTTGCAAGCATACATCCTCATTGGGTTCCCCTCAGTTTTCCTTTTCTTTTATTGACCTTTTTTAAAGATTTATTTTCTTCTTCTTCCATCTTTTTCTTTCTCATATCGTCATTGTTTTCTTCTTCCTCTCTTTCCTTTCCTTTCTTTATTTTTTCATTTTCTCACCCATGAATTTTACTTTGCATTCATTTTGGATTGCATTGCTTTAGTTAGCTTCACTCATGCATTTTATTTAGTTAGATCATAATGCATTGCATTTATTATGTTTATGATCATCATGCATAGCATAAAATAAAAAAGAATACAAATAATACACATAATTAACAAAACAACAACATGGTATTACTCGATAATAGAGAGTACATGTCAATTGGATCGATGCACCATAGTCCCAACCTCACGCACTCAACTAGGGATGCATGCCATAGTTAAAATTAGCATGTCACCTCGATCCTAGCACTAGGTGTGTGAGACCATATTCTTTGCTCTATCTACCAAAGGTGGTCTTGGTGGAGGCGTGTTCATGGATCATGTAGTTGTTTATAATTTGGACTGTGTAGCTATCTATGATCTGGACCATGATAGACTCTATGTTTGAAGGGAGACTGGTGGAGGTACCACCTAAAATTATAGTCTAGTAGAAGGTCTCCCTCCATACAAAAACCTCCTACCTCTACTTTGCCATCTATATCTTCTCTTATAGAAGGAATATTACCTCACTTAGTTGGCTACTGGTAACCACGACCATCCCCTCTACCTGGGCCTACTATCACTCCTACTCCAACTGATCCATCTTCCCCCTAAAGCAGTTAACCTTAGCCCTTGCTATTTCCCACTCTATCATGGTCTAAGCTAGCTATGTGTAAAGGGTGTTTATCTCCCCTACATAGTGGCTATCTTGGTTGGTAGCCCCTTGACCTCCCCTACTAGGTCTCTCTCACCCGTAGTCTTGGTAGATCTTGCTTATATCACCATAGGGACACCTCCTGTTATTCCTTTGTCCTTGAGTCAAAGAGAGTGATGGTCATCCTCGTGGTCATCACCATATCTACCTTGACTTGTACCCTTGCCTACCTAGGAGGCTTTGGCCCCCTCTGTCATCACTCTATTGCATGTTGGTTAGCCTCTTAAAGTGCTAGCTACACCCATTAACCCATGATTTGGTACCTCTACATTAACACTTGTGGGGAGATCCTTAAGGGCATAATACCCTTGTACCATATCCTATATCTGAAGGCTACCCTGATGTTGTACACTTTAGGATTGATATAGAGGGTATCATCCATATCCTCCTCCATAAACCTAGCCACATTAGTGTCCCCTTCGATCCCTAATAGATCCCTCCTCACCCTCTTAAACTAGTAGTCCTTAAGGTTCGATATCTCCTAGAGAATCTTGAACTGTCATCGCACTCAATAAAACTAAAAAAGCTCTAGCTTACCCTTCTTCATGGTGACCTATCGAAACCTCCTAACCTGAGCTAGCTCCTCCACATCCTCATCCCATCTAGGGTGTATATGCCATGATTGCCATACAATTTGGTGATCTCGTAGCTCATCTATTACCTATCTCCCCAGTGGTAGAATACCTATGTATAGCCTCTATGTACGCTCAAAGTCCTGGGACCATCTATATCATACTAGCCACTCTAGGTCAAGAAGTGGCCTTGGTAGTACATCTAGCCTCCTAATGGCTATGTGCTCCCAACACCACACCTAGATCAATATTATATACACTAATCATGTATACCATTTGTATATGATATTGTACAACATCCTGTACAAACAAGCTAGCACATACAACCTCCATGCGAACCTCATATATTGGTCTCACATGTATGCTACTACTCCCACCAGTGCCCATGGTAAGTGTTTATGGCACACTATAAATCCTACCATCACTCCATAGAGCATGGTTATCAATGTCCTAATCGTATATTGATGCGGCATATCATCGACATGAAATCCGCTCTTGTGAATCTCATGTGATGGGTCACTTATCAATCTCTACATTGTTGCCTGAGGCACCTGTACCCTGTGAACCACCCTATCCCTAATGGGGATCCTTAAGATGCACCACACATCCTTTAGTGTGATGGTCATCTCCCTCATCAATAACCAAAATGTGGACGACTCTAGGTACCACCTCTCCACTAGTATTGTCGGCCTCTACCTGGGATATCTTTGCCAAGTGTAGTAGCCCCACTACCTCTAGTGTGCATCTCTCCACTGGTGTGAGCTATTGTAGTACCTCATCTAGGGTGCTCAGCTACCACTTCCTACTCTCAAGGGCATCATGTTGCAACAAAAATAAAGCCAACAATTTTTATTAATAACATCATAGTCACATAAAAATAAAAAAACAACACAAAAATTGCACACCAAGAGAAAACTGAACCTCTCTCTCTCTCTCTCTATATTTTCCTTCTCTCTTCTTCTTTGAATACGTGCCCTATATCCTCTAGTGTGCAAATTCATGAATTTATGCCCTATATGGCACAAGGTGTAGATTCGATCATTGCTAGGGCTGGCTAGATCCATGGGTGACCATAAAATCCATGCTTGGATACCCTACATGGTGACTTTGTCGCAAAAACCCTCAAATTTTTGAAAAAAATCAAGAAATTAAAAAATTCAAAGGTTAGGGTTTAGTTTTCCTACTTACTGTGCCCGTTGTGTTGTTGTGATGGCCTTATCCCTTGCAACAGTCACTCGGTGTGTGGGATGTGCCATTCTTCTATTTTATCTAGAGCTTATTTTCTTTTTTCATGTGGTGAAAATGAATTAGGGGTTTTACCCCCTTTTACTTTTTATTTCTCCTTTTTAATCTTTTTTTCTCTCCTCTTTCTTCTTTTTGGTGTTTTTTTCTCTTTTTTTGTTGTTGATGCTCTATTTTCTTTTGAGCCAATCCTTTCGAGTTTTCTTAGAAATTTAGAATTCCTTTAGAAGCTTGAGGGGGCATCCCAGCATAAGAGGTATTAACGTCCCTAATGCCTCGTTTTGCATACAAAATATTAAGTGTCTGAAATGACATCATTTTTGCACCATTTCTTTTTTCTTTGTGTTTGCCATTTTATTTTACCCATAGGTGTCTACATCTTTTTTTGATGCATTTATTAGGCCTTAAATGCATCAAAGAGGGGGTAAAATGTAGACATGGAAAATTGACCCACCCAAATGAGTCATTTTTCCTTAGATTGCCTTAGGAGGCTCTCAAACTTGCTAAGTGCAAATTTGTACCATCTTTTCTTGTGTTTTGCTTTGTTTTTCTTAACCTTGATCAAATCCATACTCGATAAATTACAGGGTGCAAATTCGATAAATTTGGATGTTTTCTTTAAAAAAGTCTAAATGTTGAGCCAATATTTTGTGGCGTCGGCTTAGCCATGGTTAACTTTCATTTTTCCACATTTTTAGCCCTCCAACCCCCTATAAATAAGGAGGGTTGGATCCTTTTTTAAGAAAGACAAGTTTTTTTTTTTGGGAATCTTGATTTAAGTGGTCTCTTGTGCAATATTCACTTTTTCCAGGGTTCTTGATGCTCTATATTTGGTGTGCTTCTTGTGATTTGCAAGTGAAGGAACCTTAATGACGAACTTGTCTTCTTGAAGGAGGAAAGGTCTTCCACCTTTGCTCTTGCTTTCTCTACAAAATTATCAGGTTGTCCCTTTGCATTCATTAACTTTTTAATCATTTTGTTCTATGTTGAAGCTACATTTTTGCATCTATTTTTGCTATTTTTAGCCTCCTTGTGCGAATCCACGCTCTATTTTCTATAGGGCATAGATTCAGTGAAAACCTAGTTTTTGCCCATCATACATTTTTTTGTTCTTTACTTCTTTATCAAATTCGTGCCTAATAACTTACAAAGCACGAATTCGGCCAAGATAAACTTGGGGGCAACTATTTGTCCCCAAAACTCTAGGGTGCTGGATTGCTTGTATGTTTTGCACTGTGCCTATTTTATTATCATTTATTTTAGCTTCTATCATTCTATTGTTTATATTTTAAATCATATTATTTTGTGGGCAATCATATTGTCCCAAACCCTAGTTGCATACTTGTTCATCATTGTGTTCATTTTATTTGCATCTAGTTTACTATTTCATGCTATCATATCTTATTGTGTGTGTTCCAAAGGTCAAGATCATTTTATTTTTGAATGGTCAGCTAAAAGGACCAAGGGGGCTTGATTGTTGTGCCTCCAAGCTCAGTCATATAGTGGCCTAAGTAGGCTCCCAAATGTTTATTAAATTTGCTAGGGTTTTTGTGAAGTTGTTTCACAAGTTTGAAGTTGTTTGGACATTCTAGACGCAACTTAAAAGCTAGGATCAACTGCCAAATTAGATAAGTGTCCTAACTAAACTTCTTAGGTTGTTTTTTGTTTACTTTTTTCTATTTCTATTCAAAACCTAGATCACAAACAAAGGGAAATATTTGATTTTATTTCTAAGTATTTCAAAGAGAAAAGCATATAGTTTGCATTCTAGGGTTAATATATTTGTGCATTCTCATAACATACTTGTTGAAAAGAAAGGATTTATATTATTAAAATTTAGGGTTTATTAATCATTAAAAATCAAGAGTCATCCTAGGGTTAGTCCCTCTTTGCTTGCATCATTTTTTATCTTGCATTTTTCTTCTATTTTTCATAGCTTAGGTTTTTAGAGAAGCCCAACATAAGTGTTTTCTTAATATACACATCAAACATCTCCATCCTAAACTTGTCTCAATCCATCGCAATGCCAACAACATGTCTCAATCCATCACTTGGTACCTTTGAATAGGCATTGGTGGTGATATCTGCATTGGCATGATCCCCCTATACCATCTCTTGTAGCCTAATGCTACCTCGATATCATCCACCCATAGATTGATATAAAGTGGGTCATTAATATCCTCCTCTACAAAGTTGTTGGGGTCAAGTTGTCCTCAACTTCCGTTGGATCCCTCACCACCTACTGATACCAATAGTCTCTCATATCTAGTATTTGTTGTTGAATGTTGAACTATCTTTGCACTCAGTCAAAATAGTATAGCTCCACCTCTCCTAGTTTGTGACCATCCATATGATCTGTCAAACCGAGCTCAAACCCATCCTCTTCCCACCTTGGGTGAAGCCACCACAGATTCCAGATACTCTTCTAGTTCCATAACTCATCTATCACCCTTTGTCCTAGTGCTAGGAATCCTACAAATATATTATACAAATTGTCAAAGTGGTGCACCCACCAGTAAGATGCTAGCCTCTTTGAACTTGGTAGTGGCCATGACAATTCCTATGGCATTTACATTGTTATGTACTTCCAAAACCAAACTTGTAAGAGGGTTGCATAAGAAAAACAATGACCTCTATTGTACACAATATTATACAATATCTTGTACAACTGAGCCAAAACCAACGGTCCCCAAGTGAACTACACCTATTGATCCCTCATGTCTCAATCACCCTTGCTAAAGCCCATGGTATGTACCTCTTGCTAGTGTGGCACACTAGAATCCCAACCCCATCGAGCAAAGCATGCAAGTCAAGTCTAAAATATCATACCTCTCAATCATCTCATCCACATGGAGTCCACTCTGATGAATCCCATGGTATGGGTCCCTTGAAAATCTCTGTAGTACCTCGTGTGGCAGTGCTGCCTTGTACACCACATTACCTCTAATAAGAATCTACAAAATCTTCCACACATCCTCTGTTATGACGATGACCTCTCCCGTAGGTAATTGAAAGATATAAGATTCTAGCTATTACCTCTCCATCAAAGCTATCAAGAGTGCCTATTACACTCCACTCGGGACATCTCCACTATTTGTAGTAGCCCCACTATATCTAGAACCCCTCTATTTGTTGTCATCAACTCTCTTAAGGACATCTCCAACGTCCCCAACCTCTAGTCTCTACTTTCTATCATATCTAGTTGTACAAACACACTAACACAACAAAAATATCATCAATATTCCATGCCATCACAAATAAAATCAAATAAAAATTATCTTTATCATAAACCTACATCATCACGTTCTATATCAATATTCTCTCTTCCCTTCATTCCCCTATTATTCCTTTTTCTTTTCTTTCCTTCTTCTATTTCTCCTTTTCGCTCTTCATCTCTTGTAATTTCGTGCTTCGCTTTTCTAGGATGCAAAATCATGATTTTGAGTTACTCCCTTTTGGGATGCAAAAGCTTCATCGACCACCCACATGAATTCATGGACTGCCATCGTGAATCCATGAATACAAATGAATTCATAGGTCTTACAAATTCGCACCTGAATCCGCGATGATTTTCTATAAAAATTAAAAAAAATCAATTCTACCCTAAATCTACTTCTATTTCCTAGCCTATTAGGAAATTTTAGAATCTTACCCGAGCCCACTCCTTTGGTGTGCTTGCCTCACCCCTCGCAATAGCTAAATGATGAGCTGGTAGTGCCATTTTCTCTAGAGCTCTCTCTACTCCTTTATTGCATGGTAAAAATAGTTTTATTTTTCATCCTCCCCTCCTTTTTACCCCTCCCTTCTTTTCTTTTCTTTTTTTCCTTTCTTTCCTCTTTTCTCTTTCATTCTTGCTCCTTTACCATTTTGAGTTTCTTCAAGAAGATTTCCTTCCCTTTGAAACTCAAGGGGGCACCCTGGCCTTGGAGGCCTTGATGTCATCATTGCCCCGTAAAGCATGTAAAATATTTAAAGTGTTCAAAATTACACCATTTTTGCACCATCCCTCCATCTAAAATTTTTACCCATTTTAGTACCCACTTTTTCAAACTTGAAGGTATATACAACTTTCTTTGATGCATTTATTGCACCATAAATGCATCAAAGAGGGGGCAAAATATAAACACCAAAAATTGACCTAGCCAAATGAGTCAATTTTTCTTAGAAGCCTAAGTAGCCCTTCAAAATATGTCAAATATAATATTATGCCCATCAACCCTTAGCTTTTGAGATCTTTCTCATCTTTAGTGAATTTGTGATCCTCCTTGATGAACCACAAAATCGTGTTCCCTTTTTATTAGGCATTATCGCCCTCAATAAATTTGTGGCCTTACTTAGAGGATCACAAAATCATTTTCTGATATTTTTTTGCTCAGTTTCGAAGTGTCATTTGCTACTATCTGATGTGACCGCCAAGGGTCATATTTGGGAATTTACAGTCAACCATCATCAATCACGAAATTGCGTCTCCGAGGCAAGGACTCCAAATCTTAGATTCTCTACCCACCTTAGGATCTTAGGCCATTTATGGCACCAACCTAAGGCGTCCTAGCCATACTATCGATTTCCTAGATCCCTCTCCTCTTGCCCTCTCCAAATTCAAATTCAACTACCCTCTTAAATGCCTTTCCCTCTCTCTCTCCATGCCCCAAAACTCTATAAACAGAGGCATTGGGCCTTCATTTTTACAACGTACTCTCAAGCTAACAAAACTCTTACAAAATTGTAGCTTAAATTTTCAAGTTATTCTCACCACCTTGGAGGATCTTTGGAGAGAGATCACTAGGTTTAATCTTCGAGGATTACTCCTCTATTGGTTATTGCCTCCCCCTTTTCTTGCCTTTCTTTTACGATTTTTCATTTTGTATTATTTGAATAATCACATACATATTGATTTTATTTTTAGCCTTTTATTTCAAATTTTGCTCTAACATTGGTTTTTAAATCTCTATGCAGTTATAGGCTAACCTTAGATTGGCTCTCCTTTAGTTTCTAACCCTTAAGGCACTATTGTTTAGCAAGATTTTGCCTCAGCCTCCCACTCATGATGATTTCACGACCGAAATCCACCATAGGATAGAGAGGGGATAAAACCTTGCTATGTATCTCATTTCATATTACTTTTCTTGCCTACCATAATTTCTCTCTAATGCCAAACCTATGAAAGAACTTGATCTTATTCTTTTTTTCATCCTTTGTCCCTTGACAAAGCGAATTTGTGGTTCACCCTTGCAAGGTGTAAATTTGTTGTAGGGAAGAATTAAGCTAGCTTCCTTCAGCCTCTTGTCATCCTTTGTCGAATCTTACCTCTTCTCATAGCTATCTAAGATAGACAAAATGATTTCACGGTTAGCCCATATCGATCATGAAATTGTCTAAGCTAGCTTGGGGAAAGATTTGTCATTTTCTGTTTCTTCTTCATCTCGTGCCTCTTACCTGACTTCTGTATTCTACCTGGTTGTCCATGATAACTCTATTTTCTTGATCCTCTATCCTTGATCATAATATGTTCTTAGTAGAACAAATTCATGATCCATACCAACAGACTGTGAAATTATCGTAGTCACAAGCCTTTTCCTTTGAATCAATCATATTGTTTTCTAATTAGACCATGTACCATTTTAGAGGAAAATGAATCCGCAGCCGATCCATACGAACCGTGAAATTATCTTTGGTCTCTTCTCCCCTTCTCTAAAACTTATTTCTTGTTCTTTGGCATCTTTGTTCTTTCAAAGAATTCACGATTTGTCTCGGTTGGGTGTGAATTCGTTCTTGCAATCAAAATAAAAAGATCACTTACTTTTTATGTTTCATTTTGGTCAACTAAAGGACCAAGGGGGTTTGACCACACCCTTCAAGCTAAATCACTATTAGTTCAATTTAAGACCACAATCATGTCAATGTACAACTTGGTCTTTATCATGGTCATGAGCATCACAATTATCTTTATAACTAGCACTTTATAACATCATAATCTTCATCTTGGTCACATAAATCACCATTCATCATTATGTGAGTAACACCATAATCATACATAATAACCTCACTAATACTAACTTTGTAAAAAACTATATACTTTCATGAAGCTTTTCGTTTTAAAATTTAATATAATAATGTTTTTTTGTTAAGTAATACTTCTTATACACATCCACCATAGGGATTGAACCCGGGTCACATCACCCATAATGCAAGTGGTGTTCTTACTGATAAACCACACTCAAACGGATAATATAATAATATTAAAAAATCATACACCTTATATATCAAATACTTATGGACTATTTTTTAATATTAATATCTATTCTTACAAAATCATAATCACAATCTTCCAAGTTCCAACACTTAAAGATTACGTGTCCTTAGACAACCTTTCACATTTTACAAACATAACCTTACATTACACCATTTTTCATTACTTAAAAACATTAACAAACGCAGGCTTTATCTAATGTCCTTGAGGCTACTCTCTCTACACGTTAAACACGTCGCAGAGCTACTCTTGATTCAATAGATTGGTACTATAACACAAGTAACACAAAACACCATAGATCTAATATCCGTTGAAGCGTAGAAAGCTGCCTTAAGTAGCATGGATGTCACCGATTACAAGGGCGAAAATATCAGAGAGCTGTGCAAACGGCATTCAAGATTTAAGCTGCACATGGAGAAGGTTGAGAAGAGAAGTAGCTTTTCTTTTCGGGTGAGGGGATCCCGTCGACGCCACTGTCTGCAGGGCCGGAATAATACTCTCTGAATATTGTGCAAGTAATCTTCTCACCATATCTTCCCCGCCGCTTTTGCACATGGCCGCCAATACTCCCATGGCGTTCTCCTTTCCTTTCTCATTTCCCTCTCTGACCAAGTCTATCATCACGGGAACGGCGGGCACGCTGTTGCTTTCAATGGCCTCTAATCCATCCCAACATCCAGCGAGGACGGAGAGGGCGGCAAGGGCCTCGTTTGTTACACCGGCGCCTGAATCCTTATCCCTGTTCACAACAAGATCCAGCAGCACGGGAACCGCACCGGCCCTCACCACCACGGGCCTGTTACCCTTGTACACGGAAAGGTTGTAAAGAGCAGTGGCGGCGTCCTTCCTTCCTCTGGTGCTTCCCTCGCTAAGGAGACGCACCAGAGCAGGGATGGCGGCGGCCTTGCCGCCGATGGAGATCTTGTAATCTTCCACCACAGCCAAACTGAAGATCGTCGCGGCGGCGTTTTCCCGGCTCTCCATGGTGCCGCCTCGTTCGATGACTCCTACAATCCCTTCGACAGCACCAGGCGCTGCCATTATCAGAGCCTTATTGTTGTCGTATATAGAAACGTTGAGAAGCGCGGTGACGGCGTTCTCCTGCGCCTCGGCATCAGAAGATGACAGGAGGTGTACGAGGAGGGGGATCGCGCCGGCCTCCGCGATGCGCTTGCGGTTGTCGGTGCCGCACTTGGCGAGAAGGCGGAGCTCGTGGGCCGCTTGCCTCTGCACTTCTGGAGAGCCCGTGGCGAGCTTTCCCACCAGGTAGGCGACCGTTGTCTTGGCAGTCTCAGCCGCCTGCGCCACCATGGCCTCATTCCCGTCCCTGCTAAAGTGGAAGGGCACGTTGTGACGGTCGCACCACTGGCCGATGAGGCTTCTCAGGGCGTAGTTGGGGATGAGCAACGGGTGCCGGGGGAGCTTCTGTCCGCTGAGAGGGCACTTGCAGTGGCCAGAGTCCAGCCACTCTGAGATTGACGCCCGGTCGTACGTGTGACCAGAAGCCACGATGACGGGGTCCCTCATTAGATCCAGCGAGATCGGGCACTTCATCTCGTCCGGAATACACGAATAAGATCTCATGCTTCTCGAATTGTTTAACGCAGCCGCGTCGCGGAAGGTGGGAGAACACGGCACCAGTTCACACTTGTCCCCCTCTTCCTCGTCGTCCTCATCTTCTTCGGCCTCGAATAAGGCAGATTTAGCGTAAACGAGCAAGCCGATTAAACGCTGAATTTTGCCCAGCGCAGAAACCCCAGACTCCGTGGCAACCTGGAGAGAGGCCTCGTTCTGTAGTTTCCTGATCTCCGCTCTGCATTTGGAGAGGCTATCAAGGCTAAGCTTTGCGAAGGCGGCGCGCAGCCTTTCAGGCTCCGGCTCCGGCGTCGCCCCCTCATTGGCTTCCAACATTTCCATGACCTCGCAGCGCAGTCTCGTTTCGCCCTCATCCTGGGAAGCGACGAAATCGGTGTTGGCAGTTTGTTTCCTTAGCAAGACCACGTGCTCTCGCACCTCCTCGGAGAGGGGCAAGAGCCCCAACGGCAGCATCTCCAGCGCCTTTCCCATATCCCTATTGATCTCCTCCAGCCGTCGAGATATGAGGTCGCCCTCCACGAGTTGCCATGTGCGGCTTCTCTTGTTCCTGCACGACTCCTGTAATATGACCTTGCTCTTCTTTATGATGATGAGGAGCTCTCTCAGGCTCACCGTCGCGGAAGGAGGCAAGATTAACTCCTCCTTATCCTTTAGCTCTTGAAAAAGCAGAGACATCACCTTTACTCTTCGAGTTATGCAAGCGACGTGTTGAGTATGCCATTGTTTTGGCTTCTCCAAGGACTCGATTTCCTTGGAAACGAGAAGCAACGATCGAACCAGTGACGTGGAAGACTGATTCGTGAGATGGGGGCTCAAGATCTGCATAGGAAATTGGAGTTCCCCCCCTAATCTGTTCAGTAAAGGGCGCCTCGACAATCGTTGCTGCGTTTCCATTGCAGGCTGATGGGTCTGAGGAGTGAATCACATGATTATATCAGTATTATTCCGACACCGAAATTGACCAACATACTCCTGCGTCGGCACGAGGATACAGTCAACTCCGTTATCTGCTGTATAAAGATGCATGTACGTCATCCCAACAACAGTAGAATCGTTCCAAACAGGTACGTCATCACCGGCAGTCGACTCGTTTCGTGGTAAACTTGACTTTCACAATTATTTTCATTTCTTCACGAGGGAAAAGGGCCCTAACACTTTAAAAATTATGAATGGCAGGTATCCAACACCTAAACCCTACTTTAAAAAATTGATGAATGAGAGATGTCCAACACCTACTTATGAATGGCAGATATCCAACACCAAGTTGCTCTCAGCATCGAGAAATTGTCAACACTAGCTCTATTATCAACTGTCAGATCAATTTTTGGATAATCAAATTGTTTTTATACAAATTTTTGTTGGATTTATCCAAATTGTTTTTATATGAAAGGTCGCGAAAGATACAAATTTTGTGGATTTATTCACACAATTTTGTATAACTTTTTATATTTATACATTTTTATAATTTTCATATAAGTTATCAAGATTAAATAAATTTTATTTTAAAATTTTATATGTTGTTTCACGTTAAACTTTATTTATTTTTAGCCTAAATGACATCTGAATTGGCATATTAATGGGCTACTTACCACCTAGAAGACCCAGGTTCGAAGTATGAGGAGGATAGGTGTCTGTTGTCCCATCCATCCAGTTGGTACGGAACATTTACTTCTGAATAAATAAATCGTAAGAGGATCGATTTTAGTGCACATCCAACTCAGCACTTTTGGTAAGTTTTGAACGCGTGGATTTAAACATGTGCATGTTGTTTTCTTTCTAGTTTTTTACGGGGCCAGCTTATTCCATTGGAAGTTTTCTTCCTATATTATATAACCAACTGGTGAATTAAAAAACAAAAAAACACGGGAAATCTTACACATAAGAAATATGAAACTCAACTTGTAAGATGTCCATGCTACTACATCCATACACGTCTCTCTCTCTCGAAAAAGGGGATTGATACGTATCCTCTTCGACGTCTACGTCTAACGAAATTCAGGTAAACAGGCTAATTGTATTTTAAATTATACGTTAACAGAAGCATTTTTTTTTGGTAAATAAAAGTCTTCATTAATTATCGGGTTTTGCAGGTTAATCCAAAACTTATTATAATATCCAGCCTTCTGCTGAGATTGTAGATCTTAGTAATCCTTGAAACTTTCTTACCAGAACTTGTGTTGAATCCTCTACAACACCTTACTAACAAGGCACACCCAAACCTAAACATAACTGTAAACATTACTTACATTGACATGAAATTGAAGTTTGGAACTTTGCACTTGTGAAACCTGTTGCTTGCCCATTTCCTATTCTCTGTCGGAATCCTCCAAGGCTTACACCTTGTTACCTTCATTTCCAATTTGGTATGATTTAGAGGGAAACCCCATAGTTATTACCAACTCCATGGGGAAAGAACACCCATTCATCTTTCTCCTTAACGGGTAGGTTTCTTTTCATGACTAGTAATGTTTTCCACTTCACATGGCACACCTTGTGTCCATGTCACCAAACTATCAACATCAACACCTATGTTGGCTAATTTGTCCGCTGACCTGTTGGCCTCACGGTACACGTGACGAGCCCTCCTGTTCTGTCTTGCCGCAAAAAAGATCCTCACTTCATGGATGACTCCCTCGATTCTCCATGGAGGTTTTTTGCCATTGGTTAACAAGTTGATGATGTTCATCGAATCACCTTTAATCATTAAGTTACCTTGAGTTGCTTGGGCTACTTGCAATCCTCTCCAAAGGGTTTGCTTCATTATTAGTTCTGATTCCCAATGGTTCAACGAAGGCCTTGACCAGATTTCTTTGATCCCTGATTATTCCTACAGCTCCAGCTCTTCTCGTGTTCTCCTTGGCTGCACCATCAAAATTTAGTTTAAACCAACCCTGGGGGAGTGGCTTCCAAGAAATCCCATTTCTGGGATTGGGCAAAGGAATGGAAGGTTTGTCCTCAATACCTAAGGCCCGAGCTAATTGTTTTTCTTGGGGAGGAATTGAGTGGTTCTCATCCACTAAGGTGCTAAGGTTTTCTTTCTCTAAGACAATAATCCTGTTGAGGATGGTTTTTGGGTTGTCAATGGTATCCTTAAAGGCTCTATGGTTCCTTTCTAGCCAAATCTGCCAGAGAAAATGATGCCAACAAAAAAATTGAGATGCATAATTCACAATTGGAAACATGGAAAGGATCATAGATTACAAGTTAATAAAGATACAGTAGAAAAACATATTGGAAAGGTTTATATAAACAAATGAAAGTTATGGTGATGGAAAAAAATAAAAAAATTATAGGTGGAAGGATGTATTAGAGTGTGCAAATATCATATATGCATAAGAATATGATAAAGCAAAGAAAGAAAAGCAAACTTTGGTTGAGAAAGATGCAACTATTCAAGCCCAATTTTGAAAAAAGAATAAGTTCACTTTAGCTTCAAAAAGATTACAATTTGCTGTTGTACTCACTATTCTTAAAAAGGGTAGACCTATGTTTGATTTCATTGATTATAAATCTCTATTTTGACTAGATGATACACATAACTTACCCAACGCCCATTGGTCAGATTGAAGTGGTTGGAAAATGGTAAAATGTCTATCATTGGTTGAGTAGGATGACCTCAAAGAGAGTAAAAAAGGCCAAATTTATTTCACTTTCAATTGATGAGGTGACTTCTGTTGACAACACATATTGGATTTGCATGCATGTTTATACATTGGAAAAACATTTAAGGCAACCTAATTTACTTGCATTACGCAAGATGGTGGAAAATTGCAATGCAAAAAATAATTACAATGTTGTTGTTTCTAGTTTAAAGAAAATAGCAGGAATGAATGAAATGGAAATAGCCACTAAGTTAATATGTGTCAAAGTTTATGGTGTTGCTACAATGCAAGGACACAAGAATGGTCTTTGTGTTAGACTACAAACATTTGTTGCCCCATATTTGATCCCTATTCATTGCATGGCTCATAGAATGAATCTTGCATACAAAATTATGGATACATTTACAAATGTAGTGAGAGTGGAAGAGCTTGTCCGTGAAATTCATGATTATTTTTCGTGCAATCCAAAAATATTTTTAGAGCTTCAGCAGTTTGCATTAGGAGTTATTGAAGGTAAAAAACTCTTAAAAGATGTAGATACTAGGTGGATTTCAATGTATCAATTGACATATAGAGTTTTCAAAGAATATCAATCCTTGGCATGGTTTATGTATGTAAATCATAGGGCAGTTGATAAGGCAAAAGATTTGCTATTTTTAATGAGTGACTTTGAAACACTTCTCACATTGTGTGGTATTCTTTCAATGTTGGAAGAAATGAATACTTTGATCAAAATTGTATAATAAAGATCGATATATATTACGGATTTCATTAGGGTGAGAAAATAAATTTGCATATGTATTGATACAATGTACACATCTGGTCAAAGTTTTATGGATCCCATGTTTGAGAGTTGGAGATTATTGACAAACGTGAATGATCCTCAAACTTTTTGAAGTTTAATATAAATGCATCTAGGTATTAATGTCACAGAAAGAAAATTCCTTTATATTATTTTGGTCAGTGAATGGATATAGCTACAAATGAAGTTGAAAAAATACACATAACATACAATAAATTTTATGTAGTTGTAATAGATACAAAAATTAAACTAAAACAAATAGCAGAGCATTTAAAAAAGAAATCAGAGACCATTTTAAAAGAGATGAATTACTTGAGGCTATGGGTGTGGTTAACCCGATGTTTTGGGATACTTGTAATGAATGACATTTTAAATGATTTGTTTCTCAAATACATGGGCACTCTTGCTAGCCATTTCACTAAACATGTGGTAGTCAATGGTATTGAAATCAATGGCATTCTCAACAAAAATATTTTGATAAAACAATCAAACTATTTTGGAACAACAATGTCTGCTTAAGTTTCACAACTCACTAACCACAATGAAATAGGTTTTATTTCACGTTTGTGGAAACAATTACATCCCAGTAGTATCTTACAACATATTATGAGTGAATATTTTTGTTTATATGAATTATGTCAAACAATGATTTTAGGATCTGTGGAAGATGAAAGGGTATTTAGTGCATTATCTTATTTAAAATCTAAAGTTCGAAATAGATTGGACAACAATTTGAAAAATTTGTTCGAGAGTATATGTGTCGACCTATGAGGTAGAGAAGTTTCCTTATGAAAGAGCTTTGTCATATTGGAAATATTTGGTAGATAGAAGAGGTGTCACGAATACTCTGGATGATGAGGATAATGGTAACACTGATCAGGATGTGATGACATAAATTTTTGGTATGAGTGTAGAATATTTTGTATAATTTGAAAAGAGTTTGTTCCAGCTTCCAACATTATGATGCAAATATGCTTTCATTTGATTTGATTTCACATCTTATGTTATTATTTTTCAATAGAATATTGAGATTTGATGCTTTCATTTGATTTGATTTCACATATTATGCTACCAGTTTTCAATAAAATATTAAGATTTGATTATATTTTGAAACATGTATTTTGGAACACGATATTTGATTTCAAATTCAAATATAATGCTATCAATTTTTAATAGAATATTGATTACATATTTGCTATCAGTTTTAAACAGAATATTAATTACATATATTATTGATTTTCACATGTATTTTGATTTCACATATTATGCTATCAGTTTTCAACATAATATTGATTACAAATCTGCTATCAATTTTAAACATAATATTGATTACATATATTATTTATTTTCACATGTATTTTGATTTCACATATTATGCTATCAGTTTTCAACAGAATATTGATTACAGATCTACTATCAGTTTTAAACAAAATATTGATTACATATATTATTGATTTTCACATGTATTTTGAATTCACATATTATGCTATCAGTTTTCAATAGAATATTGATTACATATCTGCTATCAATTTTAAACAAAATATTGATTACATATATTATTGATTTTCACATGTATTTTGATTTCACATATTATGCTATTAGTTTTCAATAGAATATTGATTATAAACCATGTATGGCAAACTAAATATCTATGTTGCTATCAGTTTTAAACATAATATTGATGATAGATACTATTGATTTTCACATGTATTTTGATTTCACATTTTATGGTAAACTAAATATCTGTGCTACATTTCAGTCATTTCAAATTATTTTATAAAGCATAAAAAAACATTTCAATCATTTCAAAAATACGTCTACTAATATGGCAGTGTTATACCAATGATTTTAATGCTTTCATTCACCATCTATTCACACAACAACATAACAATAATTCACACAAAAAAACTTCAAAAAATATGGCAATATTATACCAATAATTTCATTATTTATTTCATCCACATAAATAATCAAAACATCACAATATTGAAAATAAAATATAAAAAAACTAATACAAAATTACGTCTACTAACATGGCAGTGCTACACCAACAATTTTATTACTTTCATTCACCATCTATTCACACAACAACATAGAAATAATTCACACAACGAAACTTCAACAAATATAGTAATATTATACGAAAATTTTCATTATTTATTGCATCCACACAACTAATCAAAACATCACAATATTAAAAATAAAATATCAAAAAGTGAAGAACACAAGCTTATACTGAGAGGGAGGGGTGAACAGTATAAGACCACTTTTTACTTTTCTTTCCCAATCAATATTATGCAATATATCAATGGCAATATCAATAACAGTAATCAAAGCAATGCACAAATCACCACACACAATAGAGACACCAATTTAATGTGGTTCACCCAATGTGGGCTACTCCACGGAGAAAATATTTCACTAAAATTTTCTCAACAAATATCTTGGGAATCCTTTCCCTATTACAATGTTTATGGACCTCTATCCAAAGGAGACACCAATCCCCTAATCAAGTTCATGGATCTCTATCCATAGGAGAACTCCTTCTCCTCTGCTCTGGTTGGTGATCTTCTAGAAGAACTATTACCTCCACTACACTGGCTTATGGATCTCTATCCACTGAAGACTCCTGCCCTCACTCAGAAGACCTATCTTCACTACCCTGGCTAATGGACCTCTATCCACTAGAGACTATTGTCCTCTATACTCTGTCACCTCCAAAGCTTACTCTCAGCTTTATCTCAAATCTGCACTAAACACAATCCTTCGATCTAGCACAAATCTGCTCAATCTATGTCTGATCTACACTAAACACAGTCCTTTGGTCTAGCACAAATCTACTCAATATCTATCCTCAAATATGCACTAAACATAGTCCTTTGATCTAGCACAAATCTGCTCAATCTCTGTCCTCAAATATACACTAAACACAGTCCTTCGGTCTAGCACAAATCTGCTCAATATCTATCCTCAAATCTGCACTAAACATAGTCCTTCGATCTAGCACAAATATGCTCAATATCTATCCTCAAATCTGCACTAAACACAGTCCTTCGGTCTAGCACAAATCTACTCAATCTTTGTCCTCAAATCTGCACTAAACATAGTCCTTCGATCTAGCACAAATCTATCCTCAAGCCTTAACACAAAGCTTGACTCAATCACAAATCAACTCTACTAGATCTACCCCAAACCTTAACCCAAGGTTTGAACAAATCAATCAATCAACTCTACTCTCAAGTCTTCTCAAAGACTTATCTCAAATATGCATTGTAAGCTTCCACAAAAGCTCACACTAATCTATCCACAAGTCTCCCTAATCTACTCAACAAGTCCTTACTAGAACTTGTCCAATCTGCTCAACAAGTCTTCACCAAGACTTACCTCAAATCTTCTCAACAAGCTTTCACAAAAGCTCTATACAACTCAACTCAATCTATCATAGAAAACCTCTTCAATCACACAAACAAGCTTCACACAAAATCTTGTTCAATCTCACAGAAATATATAGAGAATTGTTAGAGACTCAATATGCTTCACACTCACAACAATGCTCAATCACTTTCAATATCTCTTTCAAATCAATTCAGAATATAGAACAATTTGTTTCACAGAACTTGAACTATCACTTCAACACTTCCAATTGACTAGGCTCAATCAACTCCACTCAATCAATCACTCAATGAAACACTCCTTGCTTACAAACCCTAGTCCAAGCATATGAACACTCACTCAATTATTTCCAACAATGCTTATCAAACAATCTCACATAACAATGATACTCATGATCTTGCACAAACCCTAATCATGCATATGAAGGTTCATTCAATATTTCCAACAATGCTTATCAAACAAGGTTTTTATCATCAACTTTCACTCATAAAAACCTTTAACAATCAAACTCAACAATGCTTATCAAACAACCCTTTTCACTCCAACTTAGCATTCACAACATCCAACAATCACTCATAAGGAAGATGTGCCCATACCTTTTTATTTGATGAAGAATTGACCTTAAAAACTTGTCTCAATCACAATTACTCTTTTTGCCAATCTCAAGGGTTAGGTAGCAAAAACCTTCTCAAAAATTCATTCAATAATTCCCTCACAAATTATTCTCACCATACAAAACATTAGATCTCAATTACACCTTATTACTCCTCTCAAATATTAAATACAATAAGACTTTATTTTAAAATAACATTTAAAACCCTCTAAAGCCTTATCACTCCATTCAACACTTAATCACCAAAATCACAATATAAAATTCAATTTTCATAAACCTTATATCTCCCTAAAATCTTATGCCAAACAAACCTTAGGATAAAAATTAAATTTAAAAATTTAAATACCTTTTTCCCTTGGTGGGAATCGAACCCATGTTGTGCTGCCACTAGTGCCCTAGCCATGGCTTCAACTTCCACGTGAGCTAGGCGCTCACCTTGGAAGCAAGGAGTGCCTCGTGCACTATATGCTTCCCTTTGGTACCTAAACCAAAAATGAACACATTACTTCCTTTGGCACCCAAACCAAAACCTTCACCAAAAATTGCCACCGAGATTCGATCGTGTCCTCCCAAAGCCTTAAGTCACAACCGCTTGCCACTAGGCCAACCAACCGGTTGGTTATGAGGCTTAGAGCCTCACCAATCTTGTCCCTTCATTGGCACAAACAAGATAAAAACTTCTGTCTTCTTCCTCACACGAAATTCACAAAAATCGTAGGCTTAATATTATTCAAAGGTATCCTTTGCAACCAAGGCACATGGTATTTATACCATTGTGCCACCACCATATTAGACGTTGGCAAAGGAAATAATGTATGACGTCGGCGCTTTCTTTTTGCCCTCATAACCCTAACCTTAGGGTTAATTAAATTAGATTATAATTTAATTAATAATAAAATTATTATAATTAATTTATAATTAATTTAATAACTATAAAGTTAATCAAATTAATTTATAATGAAATTATTAAAATTAATTTATAATTAATTTAATTTCTTTAGGTCTTACCATTAGACCTTTAATATTATAATAAAATATTATAATATTATTTTTCTTGGGCCTTCTTATTTCTCCTGTAGACCTTATATGATCACCTTCTTATTTCTAAAACTGACTCTTGACATCCTTCCTCTTGCACTGCTCACTAAAACTGACTCTTGACATCAATGACAACAAATCTTGCTCATATTTCCAACAATCTCCCCCTTTGTCATTGATGGCAACCCATTTTCCTTTTACCATTCCTTTTACCTTTTCCTGTTCTGCTCCCCCTAAGAAACTGCTCTCCCTGATTGAATGCTCTCCCCCTAACTCAAATCTCTCCCCCTTTGTCATCAATGGCAAAGGGTCACCTTTGGGGCTTGGGGCTAAGAATGAGACTCTTAGCTTAGCCCCTCCCCCACCTCCTCTTGAGGTGGTTAATTCTAGGGTGGGAGTATTTCTACTCCCAGCATGCACTGATCTTTACCTTTGTCCACTTTCCTCCTCATCTGATCCTTTTGATTCCTCTGACTATTCATGTTCCTACTTGTCTTTGGAATTTTTGCTCTACACCACTTTGTTGTATGTCCATCATTATTGCACTTATAACACTTAATGTTGTTATTCCTTGGAGGTGCAAATGTCTTAGGATTTCTCTTGGTGAAGCCATATCTATTCTTGTCATGAACCCTGCAATTCACTGCCTTGTGACCAAACTAATTACAAGAGTAGCAATACCCTTGAAAAAGTTATCTATTTTTGAATTTCCCATATTCTTGTCTTTCATGTGTCCTGCACTATGTAGCCTTGTGCCCAAACCTGTGACATGAGAAGCATCATCCATTGAAACTATCTTGCCTTGACCTCATTGGTCTTTTAGTTTCTTTTACCCTATGCTGGTTTTTGTTCCATCTGTTCCTCATTTGTGCATTGTTCCTTTCCTTGTTGAACTTTCTATTGTCCAACTCATCCTCAGAAGTCTCACTTTCTCTTACACTCTCTTCTTCTAAAGTTTCTTCTTCTTCAGAACTTGAGATTGACTCCTCTCTCTGTTTTCTTTGTACCTGTTCAAAACCAAGACTTGTCTTGTTTGATGAAGATCTTTGTACCTTGATAATCTTATCCAAGTTCTTTGAGCTTCTTCCAAACTTGTGTAACTTATCCTTAGACTCTTTTACTTCCTTCCTCTTAGTGGAGCTACCTCATACTCTAACCTTTCACATTCTAAAACCTTAGCTTCTAACTTCTCTTTGAATCTCCTTGTCTTAGCTATTGAGTTATTTAGATCCTCTATAAGCTTTCCTTTCTCTTCATCACATTCTTGAAATTTAAGCTTGAGTTTTGAGTTTTGCTTTCTTACCTCTTTTAATGCATCAAGGGCATGAATAAGCTCACCCTCAAGATCAACTTCTCCTTTCTCTGATTCTTCCTCTATTTGTTTGCCTTTGAAAACATCTTCATTCTTTTTTGACTCTTCTTCTATAGGATCACCTCCTTCTTCTTCTAGTGCCATAAGAAGATTCTCTTCTGGTCCTTCAAGTGTATCTTCATATTCATCATCACTAAAATTGAATCCATTCCTTGTACAACTATCTTCAAGATGACCAAAGTTACCACATCTAAAACACTTGAGGATTATTGGTGACCTTTTCCTAACCACTTATTTTTATTTTTCTAGAAATAGAACTTCATATCTATCATTATCTGAGGAACTATCATCACTATCACTTGAGCTCTTACCTACCTTATCTGCATAGAAACTCTTCTTATGCCTTTGGAAAAACTTCTTTCCTTGTGTACCTTGTCCATCCCTATTTTTCTTTTGGTACTTGTGATTTCTTGTATCCCTGTTCTTATGATCTTGTTTCTCATCACCACTGCTATTTCTAGATTTTGGACAATCAGATGCATAGTGACCATATTTTCCACATTTAAAACATCTAACTGATTTTGTACCTTTATACTTTCTTGAGTCCTTGTTCCTTTTGCCATAATTTGCTTCTTCATCATTAGATAACTCATTGCTTGAATCTGACTTCTTACCCTTAGTCTTCTTAGTGGCTTTAAATGCTGCTTCTTTTTGGGAATAGGTTCCTCTTTTATTCTTATCTCAAATGTTGTGAGAATGCCATGTAATTCATCCCTTGTCAAAAGATCAATATCTTTTGACTCTTCTATAGCTGAAATATTTTCACTAAACCTTTTTGGGAGTGACCTTAGAATCTTATCACATACATCAGGTTCTTGAACTTCAAGCCCAAGTCCTTGCATGGAGTTAACAACCTCATCCACATGAAGTAGATATGCAATAATGTTTTCCTCATCCTTCATTTTTAGGTCTTCAAATGCTCTCTTGAAATTTTGCAACTTTACCCTTTTGACCTTTTTATCTCCTTCATATATGCCTTGCAACTTATCCCAAATTTCCTTTGCTGATTTGCAATGCATAATATTTATAAACTCTGTTTCATGCAAGCCCTTTTGAATTGCATTCATTGCTCTTGAATTGTAATGATGTAGAAGCTTACCATATTTATCTATAGGTGGAGTTTTTGGTGGTGTGTATCCATTTTCAACTGCTTCCCACACTTCATTTCCAAGTGCCATTAGATGAAACTTCATCCTTGTGCTCCATAGTGTATAATTGTTCCCATCGAACAATGGTGCTAAATTTCCTAAGGATCCACTCTGAGAATCCATCTGTGTTCTTGTAAGCTTTTCCTTCAAGCTATTAAACTCTTTCGAAGGAACCCGCTCTGATACCAATTGAAGAACACAAGCTTATACTGAGAGGGGGGGTGAACAGTATAAGACCACTTTTTACTTTTCTTTCCCAATCAATATTATGCAATATATCAATGGAAATATCAATAATAGTAATCAAAGCAATGCACAAATCACCACACACAATAGAGACACCAATTTAATGTGGTTCACCCAATGTGGGCTACTCCACGAAGAAAATATTTCACTAAATTTTTCTCAAAAAATATCTTGGGAATCCTTTCCCTATTACAATGTTTATGGACCTCTGTCCAAAGGAGACACCAATCCCCTAATCAAGTTCATGGATCTCTATCCATAGGAGAACTCCTTCTCCTCTACTCTGGATGGTGATCTTCTAGAAGAACTACTACCTCCACTACATTGGCTTATGGATCTCTATCCACTGAAGACTCCTACCCTCACTCAAAAGACCTATCTTCACTACCCTAGCTAATGGACCTCTAT
This sequence comes from Wollemia nobilis, assembly GCA_028583015.1. Lineage (NCBI taxonomy): Eukaryota > Viridiplantae > Streptophyta > Pinopsida > Araucariales > Araucariaceae > Wollemia > Wollemia nobilis. The sequence continues at coordinate 3,621,166 of JAQPPZ010001056.1, read as the reverse complement.
CCACTAGAGACTATTATCCTCTATACTCTATCACCTCCAAAGCTTACTCTCAGCTCTATCTCAAATATACACTAAACATAGTCCTTTGGTCTAGCACAAATCTGCTCAATATTTATCTCTGATCTGCACTAAACATAGTCCTTCGATCTAGCACAAATCTACTCAATATCTATCCTCAAATATGCACTAAACATAGTCCTTCGATCTAGCACAAATCTTCTCAATATCTATCCTCAAATCTACACTAAACATAGTCCTTCGATCTAGCACAAATCTACTCAATCTCTATCCTCAAATCTGTACTAAACATAGTCCTTCGGTCTAGCATAAATCTGCTCAATATTTATCCTCAAATCTATACTAAACATAGTCCTTTGGTCTAGCACAAATCTGCTCAATATCTATCCTTTAATCTATCCTCAAGCCTTAACACAAAGCTTGACTCAATCACAAATCAACTCTGCTAGATCTACCCCAAACCTTAACCCAAGGTTTGAACAAATCAATCAATCAACTCTACTCTCAAGTCTTCTCAAAGACTTGTCTCAAATCTGCATTGTAAGCTTCCACAAAATCTCACACTAATCTATCTACAAGTCTTCTCAAAGACTTACCTCAAATTTGCTCAACAAGTCCTCACTAGAACTTGTCTAATATGCTCAACAAGTCTTTACTAGAACTTGTCCAATCTGCTCAACAAGTCTTCACCAAGACTTATCTCAAATCTGCTCAACAAGATTTCACAAAATCTCTATACAACTCAACTCAATCTATCACAAAAAACCTCTTCAATCACACAAACAAGCTTCACACAAAATCTTGTTCAATCTCACAAAAATATATAGAGAATTGTTAGAGACTCAATATGCTTCACACTCACAACAATGCTCAATCACTTTCAATCTCTCTTTCAAATCAATTTAGAATATAGAACAATTTCTTTCACATAACTTGAACTATCACTTCAACACTTCCAATTGACTAGGCTCAATCAACTCCACTCAATCAATCACTCAATGAAACACTCCTTGCTTACAAACCCTAGTCCAAGCATATGAACACTCAATTATTTCCAACAATGCTTATCAAACAATCTCACATAACAATGATACTCATGATCTTTCACAAACCCTAGTTCAAGCATAATTCAATATTTCCAACAATGCTTATCAAACAAGGTTTTTAACATCAACTCTCACTCAAAAAACCTTTAACAATCAAACTCAACAATGCTTATCAAACAACCCTTTTCACTCCAACTTAGCATTCACAACATCCAACAATCACTCACAAGGAAGATGTGCCCATACCTTTTGTTTGATGAAGAATTGACCTTAAAAACCTGTCTCAATCACAATTACTCTTTTTGCCAATCTCAAGGGTTAGGTAGCAAAAACCTTCTCAAAACTTCATTCAATAATTCCCTCACAAATTATTCTCACCATACAAAACATTAGATCTCAATTACACCTTATTACTCCTCTCAAATATTAAACACAATAAGACTTTATTTTAAAATAACATTTAAAACCCTCTAAAGCCTTATCACTCCATTCAACACTTAATCACCAAAATCACAATATAAAAATTAATTTTCATAAACCTTATATCTCCCTAAAATCTTATGCCAAACAAACCTTAGGACAAAAATTAAATTTAAAAATTTAAATACCTTTTGCCCTTGGTGGGAATCGAACCCACGTTGCACTGCCACCAGTGCCCTAGCCATGACTTCAACTATCGCGTGAGCTAGGTGCTCACCTTGGAAGCAAGGAGCACCTCGTGCGCTATATGCTTCCCTTTGGTGCCTAAACCAAAAATGAACATGTTGCTTCCTTTGGTGCCCAAACCAAAACCTTCACCAAAAACTATCATCGAGATTCGATCGCGGGTCCTCCCGCTTGCCAAAGCCCTAAGTCATAGCCGCTTGCCACTAGGCCAACCAACCGGTTGGTTATGAGGCTTAGAGCCTCACCAATCTTGTCCCTTCACTGGCGCAAACAAGACAAAAACTTTTGTCTTCTTCCTCGCACAAAATTCATAGAAATCACAGGCTTAATGTTATTCGAATGAAGGTATCCTTTGCAACCAAGGCACATGGTATTTATACCATTGTGCCACCACCATATTAGACGTCGATGGAGGAAATAATACATGACGTCGACGCATTTCTTTTTGCCCTCATAACCCTAACCTTAGGGTTAATTAAATTAGATTATAATTTAATTAATAATAAAATTATTATAATTAATTTAATAACTATAAAGTTAATCAAATTAATTTATAATGAAATTATTAAAATTAATTTATAATTAATTTAATTTCTTTAGGTCTTACCATTAGACCTTTAATATTATAATATTATTTTTTTTGGGCCTTCTTATTTCTCTGGTAGACCTTATCTGATCACCTTCTTATTTTTGAAACTGACTCTTGACATCCTTCCTCTTGCACTGCTCACTGAAACTGACTCTTGACATCAATGACAACAAATCTTGCTCATATTTCCAACAAAAATCTAATATAAAATTACATCTATTAACATAGTGTTACACCAACGATTTTATTGCTTTCTTTCACCATTTATTCACACAACAACATAGCAATAATTCACACAACAAAACTTCAACAAATATGGTAATATTATACCAACAATTCCATTATTTATTGCATCCACACAACTAATAAAAACATCACAATATTGAAAAAAATATAAAAAAGCTAATAAAAAATTACGTCTACTAACATGGTAGTGTTACACCAATGATTTTATTGTTTTCATTCACCATATATTCACACAACATATCAATAATTCACACAATGAAACTTCAACAAATATGACAATATTATACCAATAATTTCATTATTTCTTACATCCACATAACTAATCAAAACATCACAATATTGAAAACAAAATATCAAAAAGATAATCAAATAATGTAAATTGTCTCTTTCATTGATTTAAAAAAGATACCATGGTTTAAAAATTTAAAAAAATATACATGTATTATTTGGTTTCTCCTCAAATAAAAAACAATAGTTCTATTTTTCTTTATGCATGGTGCCTGAAGTTCCAGCTGCATCTACCTCAATATCCTTTGCTTCCAATGAACCAACCCTTACCAAAGTTTCTGCTATAGTTTTTATCCCTGGTAGCAATATACCTTCTTACTTCGCTGGATCTTATCTAAATGGTGCATTCAGTTCTTTCTCATTTTATTTTAATACAACCTCTACATCTAGGCCCTTATCTTTGATAAAATTCCTCAATTAATTGTTTTCTCTAATAGTGTGTTGCAATATTTTCTTCAATTCAATAGCATTCATCACATTAATTTTTGCAATCTTAATCAAAATTTTCATGGCACTGACTTGTTGCTTTAAGTGCTGATAATTAGACTACAAAATATAAGATAAAAAGGTTAATATTTATAAACAAAATAAATTTAATAAAAAAAAATTTCTAGTTAGGTAAAATTTACATCAACAGTAAGTCTTACAGTTTTTACAACTACTACTTTTTTCATATCTAGTATCCATTCATTGAAATATGCCTTGGCTTCGATATTGAGATTTTCTAATCGATCCAACATAATGGTAAAAAATTCATCACTGTATTTAGACTCGGTCTGCACGGTGCTAGATTTAGCTTTACATAATAGAGCATCGAGCTTTTGTGGCTCATTCTCCACCTTTGAAAATAGCTCCTTTCTATGTGCAAAATTCTTGTATCGGTCGTTTATTGCTTTGATCAAAACCTTAGCTCGATATTCCCATTCTATTAATGTATAAATATCTACAAGAAGATTATTTGTAACTATAGCCTTACATCTATTGGATAATAAAATAATTTCTAAAAATTAACTTTATCATCATTGTTCATATGATGATGGGTGTCAACTTTCTGGTGGGGGAAGAGGAAACTATGATGACATTTGATTCAAAATTCTCCTCTGCTCCATCATCGATCTCTAGACCCTGAAGCACATAACTTGCCTTTAGTGGGAAATTATTCATATCCTGATAAATAAAATCATCATCGAGATTTGCAGGGGCAGAGGGCATCTGACACATGTTCTCTATATTTGATAAATTATCAAGGATTAAAAATGGGAATATCATCACTGAAATAAGATACTGAGACATAATATGAGTGTGTGTCTTAGCCTGACTGTTGGTTTCGAAGGTGGTGGTGTTAAGAACTATTTTCCACGCATGCGAGATTGGTTCCTCACTAGTGGTGTTTGCTATGAAGGTTGACATACTTGTTGTGGATGGACTTGTTGTTGCGTTTGTTGTGAATGGACTTGCTATGGATGGACTTGTTGCGTTTATTGTTGTGCACACGATGGAGGCATCTATTTTCTTAGTATTTTAAATATAGTTGGTCCCTCTGTAAAATTTTGCATAAAAATATAAATTAAAACTAGTGTTAAAAACACTGCCATTAAAAGAGATTAATTTTAACTAAACATACTAGACTCAGACTCTACAACTGTTGCCGTTGAAGATGCAAGCATTTGCCTTTGCTCTGAAAATAGTTAAAATATTTTATCAAACTAAATATAAATTTATATCATTAAAATACATTATTTAAAATAGTACTTTTGAATAATAAGGTTACCTTGTGAGTTGGAGATTACTTATTCAACGTCAGCTACAACATATGCATGTCTAGAAGTAATAGGAGTCGTATATGTATATTGTTGAACAGGAGACCTTGTACATTTAGTGGTGGGAGTTACTAGTGATGATTGTGATTGCGTATCAGAATTGGTAGATGCTTCTTGAATCCTAAAGGTGGTATCCCTTTTATTGGACGAATGAGCTACTCTTATCTATTTTCAAAAGAAAATTAGAAAATAACAAGATGATTGAATAGAAAGAAAAAAATATTATTCCAATAAATAATTTTACCTGTATTTCATTCTCAATCATGCCAATAGCCAACAAATATGGGTGCAATGTAGTTGGAGGATTGTTATTTTGAAGATTGTAGTATGCTTCATTAAAAAGACAAAGAATAAAGTTGCTGGATATTACTGTATATGCAAATTAATTTTTTAGGCACTAAGAATGTCCTATTTCATGCGGTTGGAAATGTGCATGGACCAATCATATCTACCTCCATCAATACATTGAATAAATAATGGCAATGCCTAAAATAATATTTTTGTAGGTCACCCCTACAGAATAAGTTTTCGTAGAAAAAATTCAATGCAGGATAAAGAAATTTGTCTACAATGTTGGAAATGTTTAAACCCCTTTTTGACTTGGAAGAACTAACTGAAAAATAGAGAGAACATTATTAGAAAAAAAAATTACAACAAGGATAAAATTATTAGAGAATGAAAACTAAAATACATCAAAATTGAGGATAAATAAAAATGAAAATTTAAAAACATACCTTTCAAATGGTCTAGATTCATAGCATATTTGGATGCTAGCATTGATTTGTCATCCGAAGATAAGGCATATTGGTTTTTCACTAGGAGACCATATGAAAATGGTAATCCTATTAGTCATTGCACATCCAAGGCATTCACTGTAAAAACAATATCCTTATTATCAACTATGATCTGTACAATGGACACATCATGGTTGTAGAAACTAACTATCTGTTGCAGTAAGGAGATGTTGACATCCAACTGTGGTATATTCATGACTCCAAAAACTCTAGAGGTGTAAATCCAATTAGAATCTCTCTCAGGAGTGCTACAAATATTCTTGATGTTGGGGTAATAGTAGTTCTTCAATATTACTTTGGAAGGAAAAGGAGAGGAAGAGCTAGCCATTTCTTAAAACCCTCTAAAAAAGATTTGAAAACCCTCTGAAAACACTCTAAAAATGCTTGGAAAATGCTTTTAAAACCCTTTGAAAAATCTCTAAAAAACATTTGAAAAAGATCTAAAAATATTTTGAACAAGCTCTAAAAAAGCTTTGAAAATGCTTCAAAAACTATCTAAAAAAGCTCTAAAACTGCTATGGAAAACACTCTAAAAATGGTGGAAAACGCTTTGAAATTGCTCTGGAAATCATTGTGGAAAAGGTGAAAATGATCCTGCTATTCTATTTATAGATGTCTACATGGCTGAAGTTGACAGATGTGTGACACGTGGTAAAGGAGAGGACATGTGGTAGCATCTTAGTGATGATCTTTAGTGGTTTCCATATTATAGTTGCTTTGTGATAGTTTCCTTGTGATAGTTGTATTGTGATAGTCACCTTGTGACAGTCACCTTATGACAATCACCTTTTGCCAGTCGCTTCTTCTAGTCACCTTGTAACAGTCGCTTCTACTAGTCACCTTATGAAAGTCGCTTCCGTCAGTCACCTTGTGACAGTCACTTACGTCAATCATCTTGTGATAGTCGCTTTAGTTAGTCGTCTTATGATAGTCACTTTTGTTAGTCACCTTGTGAGAGTTGCTTATGTTAGTCACCTTGTGATAGTCACTTCTATCAGTCGCCTTGTGATATTCACTTCTATCAATCGCCTTGTGATAGTCGCTTCTGTTAGTCACCTTGTGACAGTTGCTTCTATTAGTATCCTTGTGATAGTCGCTTCTGTCAGTCACCTTGTGATAGTCACTTCTATCAATCACCTTGTGACAATAACTTCTATCTGTCACATTGTGACAGTTACTTTTGTCAGTCACCATTTAAAAAAAAAAAAAATTGGTGCAAAATTTTCAAAAAATCACCATTATTTGATTATTTTTTTGCAAAATTTTGAAAAATTCACCTTGAAGTTTATACACCGTATGACTAGATTCACCCCAATTTATTAATTATTTTTTTGGTACTACTCCTTATGCATAACCTTGAGCACCAAATGTAACCTTAATATTGTTGTTATATCCATCCAAAAAAAGTGTCAAACAGTGAGGAGATTTAGCATCCAAAGGTAAGGTTTAATCCCATTTTATTATTGCTTTCATTTTTGGAGATATAAGGGTTATAAGCTAAGGTTGAATCTTAGATTTTGAAAGAAAAAGGTATAAGGGATAACTTATAAAATTGAAATAAGATTTGCAATTTAACCTATGATAAATAAGGAATTTTATTTGGATTCAATTCTTTAATATTTTGCAAATACTATTAATTTTCTAATTTTTCAAATTTGGGAGCCATAAGGGTTACAATATCAAATTAATTTATTAGAATTTAGAAATAATTCAAGGGATATTAAAAGAGGTTATTAATATTTTTTACTAAGGTTGAAAAATTATAATTTTCTTGTCTCAAAACTTCTAAAAAAATAAATAAAAGAAATCCAACATTAAAACCTCTTCAAAATTGAAAAGTGCTTAGTTTAATAGGAGTAATAAGGTGTTAAAAAGTTGATTTTTGATCTTTACAAAATTTGTACAAAATCAACCAAAATTGAACTATATTTTACAAAAGCACTATATCATAATCCAAAAATATCTAGGAAGACATAAAGTACTAAACAACATCATGGAGTGTTGGTATATAGATTTAGGTGCAAGTAAGCATATGACTGGAAACATATATTGATTCAATTTTTGAAGAAGATAAGTGAAAATCCAGTTGTAGTAGAAGATAGAAAAACATATGAAGTGAAAGGAATCGAAAATATTCCAGTAAATATTAAGGATTGAAGAGGTATAATAAAAAATATATTATATGTTCCAGGATTAACCACCAATATTATTTCTATTTCTCAGCTCATGGATCAAGACTTAATTGATAAGTTCAAGGTTATCACTGGAAGAAAGCAATGTCACATATCTAGATAGGGAAGAATGGTAGCATCAAGATTGAATTAAAAATGACCTATTTGTCCTAGACATTGCTATTCACTTAGCTATTTTAGTCAATGCTTCAAAACTATGGCACAAATGACTAGGACATATCAGTGAGACATCAATGAAGGAATTATTTAGATATCAAATGGTAGGACTACCCAAATTATCTCCAAAAACTACTATATGCATAGAATATTTAGCAAGAAAACAACATAGAATTCCTTTTGAACTTTGTCAACACAAAGCTCAACATCCTCTAGAAATAATATATATAGATTTGTGTGGACCAATGAAAGTTGATAGTGTTGGAGGACATAAATACTTTCAAATATTTGTTGATTATCATACTAGAAAAATATGGGTATATTTCATGAAGTACTAATCAGAAGAATTTAGCTACTTCAAACAATTCAAACATCAAGTTGAAAAAGTATAAAGAAATACCATAAAAGCACTTCATTTAGAGAGAGAAGGAGAATTTATTTCTAAATAATGACTCCTTTATTGAATACAATGTAGTCAAAAGACAACTTACTACAACATACTCGTCTCAAAAAATGGAATTGCAAAAAGAAGAAATAGTTCTATAATGGAAATGGTAAGATGTATGTTAAAAGAAGCACAACTTGATCACAAATACTAAGCTAAAGTAGTACAAAAAACAGTCTCTATAAAAAATAGACTACCAACAAGAGTACTCAAGCATGTTACACCAGAAGAAGCATGGCCAGGACAAAATCCCAACATAGAAGACCAAAAATATTCATATGCAAAACCTACATGCATATTCCAAAGCAAAAGAGGACCAAGTTAGATGACAAAACTATGACAGGGATATTTGTTGGCTATGATAATGAATCTATACGATACATAATATTAGATCCATCTACAAAGAAAATTTATATTAGTAGAGATGTGATATTTGATGAGAAAGTCAAAATCAATGCAGATGAATCCAATGGTGACACAAAAGTTATCCTGAATCTACCTGAAGAATATGTAATGAGCATAGAGCCAGAATTAGAAGAACATGATACCAAAGCATCAATTGTGCTATAGAGAAAAGAACTGATATGGCTCAAAGATACTCTCAAAGAATCAAATCTAGAAAGGATACCAAATATTACCACCATAGGAACTCAAACTCGCAACATGACTAGAATGAACAAAGGAATGCTAAGTAACATAGTGGAACCAATGTCAACTTCTCAAGCACTGAAAAAATCACACTAGAAAGAAACCATGGAATATGAATATGCATCACTCAAGAAGAATAAGATACGAGTTCTAGTAAACCTACCTCCAAGAAAAATATAGTGGGGTGCAATTGGGTTTACAAAATAAAATACAAAGCAGATGGAACACTTGATAAATACAAATATCGACTAGTTTTCAAAAGGTATACTCAAACAAAGGGAAATGACTATGAAGAAACATTCACACCAATAACTTGAATGACTACTATCCAAAAACATTATGCTCTAGCAACACATCAGGGGTGGAAAATTCATTAGATGGATGTAAAAAGTGTATTCCTTAATGATGACTTAGAGGAAGAAGTGTATATGACACAGCCTGAAGGATTTGTTATTCAAGGATAGGAAAGTAAGGTATGCAAATTGAATAAATCTCTATATGGATTGAAACAAGATCCTAGAGCATGGAGCATCAATATCAATAATCATCTACTACATCATAATTTCAATAGAAGTACAATAGATCCTAGTTTATATATCAAGAATATTGAAAATGATATCTTGATCCTCATAGTATATGTTGATGATATAGTGATTACTAGAAGTTTAAAAATATAATAAGTGATATAAAAAAGGATTTGAAAATGATAGATCTAGGTCTAATGAACTACTACCTTGGTTTAGAGATTTATCAAGGAGAAGAAAAATAGTTATCACTCAATCAAAATATGCAACATCTCTTCTTGAAAAATATAGGATGACAAAGTGCAAGCCCAAAGATACATCAATGGAACAAGGAATTCAACTATCTAAAAGTGATAAAACACCATTAATTTTAGCAACAATGTATCATCAATTAATTGAAAGTCTTCTATACTTAACAAATAGCCAACCAAACATAGCATTTGTAGTAAATTATCTTTCACGGTTCATGCAAGAACCAAGAGAAAGTCATTGGAAAGCTACGAAAATAATATTACAATATATCTAGAAGACTATAGACCATGGACTAACTTATATGAATAATATCAAAGATTTTTGTCTACAAGGATACTCAGATTCATATTATGTTGGGTCTATTGATGATAGGAAATCTACCCCAGGTTATGTCTTCTATCTCAGATCAGGATCCATATCTTGGCATAGCAAGAAACAACATACAATAGCATAATCATAACTGAAGTAGAATACAGAGCAACAAGAGATACAACCTATGAAGCCTTATGGTTGCAATACATACTATATAACATGGGAATCAAACAAACTTTGACTATGATATTTTGTGATAATCAAGGAGTATTGAATCTGATCAAGAATCCAATCATACATGAAAGAACAAAGCATATTGAAGCTCAATGTAATTTCATCAGAGAACACTTTCAGAACAAGCACATCATCCTCAAGTATGTTCCTATAGAATATCAGCTGGCATACATATTTATAAAGAAAATTGGAAAAATCAAGTTTCAAACATTCAGAGATCACCTATGTGATTCAAGAGAACTTCATACCAAATAATGTAATACAAGGGGTGTTATTATATATTAAATCATTTGGTTATGTTAGATTAATTTAGGGGGAAGTTATCTAGTTACTTCATGCAACATAGTAAATGCACAAGTATCAATGTGCAAGTTGTCCCTTGCATAGTTAGGTAGAGTGTTAGCCAAGGAACCTATATTACTACATAAAGGGTCTCATACCCTTATATATATTAGTTTTTCATCCTCAATAATATATGTTTCTTTCTCTCTCTCTATCTCTTTTTTCCTCATGATGGAATGGTGATAAAGTCATCACGTTAGAACACCAAAAATATGGTTGTTGAGGTAAATTTTGTAAGGAGGATGTCTAGAAGCCCATAGAGAAAACTAAACAATTCAAGAATTTGGTGACTCATAAATTTACTCAATAAAATTGCTTGCATGCTATCAAATTGCCTATAAGCAAGTTAATCATGAACACATAAGCAATTTACCTAAAACATGGTTGTTGAGGTTAATTTTGTGAGGATGGCTAGAATACCATAGATAAAATTAAATAATTCAAAAATTTAGTGACTCGCCAACTTACTCAAGCAAATTGCTTGCACGCTAGCAAATGGTTAGAACACCAAAAATATGGTTATTGAGGCCAATTTTGTAAGAAGGATGGCTAGAAGCCCATAGAGAAAATTAAACAATTCAAGAATTTAGTGATTCATCAACTTACTCAAGAAAATTGCTTGCATGCTAGGGAATTACCTACAAGAAAGTGAATCATGAACACATAAGCGATTCACCTAAATATCAAGCAAATTGACAAGAAGGGAGTATGGAAGTAGTTGTTGGGGAGTGGTTCTTGAGGCAACAATTGTGACAATGAAAATATTGTCTTGTAATGATTAATGTTGATGTAGTTAAGGTTTAGATGACTTCACCATAGCTAAGAATAGAGTTAATGATAGTTTTTATGAATAGGAGCTATGGATTCCATTGTAAGGATTCTTTGGTCATTTTTAGGAATAGTAGAGCTACACTTTGTGATAAGAATTTATACATTAACATTATATTACAATTAATGGAAAAATTGTGCATGACTTTTGTGAATCAAAAGTACCCTTTGACATTTTGATTTATGATTACATAGTACGTGTGGCTCTACCCTCCCAATATTAGTTAGTTATTTCTTTTGATATTGTAAGTTATGTATGAATTTAATTGCACTAATTTTATTCGTTCACCTGTGAATGCTACTATTGGATTGACACTAATCTCGCTATGATCACCCAATTATATTTCTTTTGTTACCTTTATTTTATCCTTTACATCCATTTCCTCTCATTTATTTTACTTCCATTAGAATATTTCTAGTTTAATTAGATTATTGGGGATCCCTAAATTTAGAGGCTAAAGGGGTTAATCCTCTTTTTAATAACATTAAAATATAATATTGTGAGCATGTTCACTATTATAGATAAATAGTTTTGGTAAACCAAGTTGGATCCACAAGCATGATCTTTACTTGATATCAAGCGTAAAGCACCTACACTTATTTTTACATCTACACAAATCCACTAAAATCCTTTTAGATATATGAAAAGGGTTTGATTGTAACATCAAATTTGAAAGAATATATAATTTTTTGGTTAGATATACATGTATTTAATCTAGAACTAGCAATTTTGTATTTAGATAAAAGATTATATATAATTTGAAATTTAGTTAAAAAATGATTGAAATCCATGTAATGGCAAATTTATTGATAATTATATCCATAAATTTCTATTTGGATTGGATGTAATAGCAACTTCGTTGGTAATGAATTTTATAACTTTTACAGATACATGTCCTAAGAAATCAAGAGAAATTTTCCAAAATAGTAGAAGTAACTATACCAATCATTCTCTTATTTGTCTAACAATTAATTAAAATTAGATAAATTGTGTTGTCAAAAGCATCTTGTCTATCTAGAAATCCAAAAAATATTCAAGTGAACTAAATAGAGATTCACTTACATTTTAATAATTTACCCATTTAAATGTGGTAGATGAATCACTACAAGATATTGACCTTCTTGAAAGTTATCAAATAATGTATTAAGTACCCAAAATGTCAATTTGCCTGTTTTAGACATTCTATCTTCCTTATTAGTTGAATCATAGACTCAATAAAAAAACAAATCCAAGTATCATTTCTAGTGATGTACTTACATTGCAAATAAATTATTGCAAGTCAGTGATTTACTTGCTTTTATAACTAATTTTTCAAATTTTTACATATTTTGAGATTTTTGTATTGTTTTTTCCTAATTTTATATGTGTAGGAACAATACCTAGTAATTATATTTATCAGGCACTAATATGTTATAAAACTTCAAGTTCTTTTATTAAAATAAGAGCAAAATCTTGTTAATTGGATTAAGAGATTGAACCTGTTAAGCATCTTAGTGGTACTAGTAATGCTTAGACACTTTGATAATATTGCACTATGGATGAAATATATTTAAATAAAATGCTTTATCCAAATATGGTATAACAAACCATAACCAACCTATAACTACCCTTAACTAATGTAGCCACATAGACCTTGTGATGGGTGGTTATATCACCCTTATTATCATGTAGACTATGATGGTAATAATTCCTAACACCCCCTTATTACATCATAGTCTTGGCTCTAATTCTAGATCTTGGTGAGGAGGAAAGGAAGTTATCATATGAACAACCATATGAAGGTTATGTTGGATTCTCTATGTTTGAAATAAAGGGATATTCCCCTCCTTCATACATCATGATCTAAACATAGGTAGGAGTACTTGTAATAGTGGGAATGACCTCACTATGCTTATTCAATGGGAATTTCCTCACTAAACACTTAACCAAGGATAGGTATAAATTATTCTATCCATGGTCCAAGGATTGGGATTCATACACCCAATCATAGATAATTAGTTAGATTGATCTTGTCTAATTTTGTCTTCTCATAAATGGAGATAAATACAACCATTCACCTTGAGTGTAGCATGGGATTTCATTTGTATTTGTACTTTCAACTATTGGCTTTCTTGTCTTATTTAACCATGATTATCCTTATGATGATCTTCTCATCCTACTAAATTGCATGGATAATCAATCGTTGTAACTACTAGGTGTAATAGAGTAGATTACTACTTATGAGGTTCACTCCTTTGTTTATTCATAAAGCCTTCATTTCTTCTATTACCTTATGCTTACTGAATATAGTCTTCAACAAAAATATTTATTGAGTATTTTATTATAGATCTTATAGGCACATTGAACATAGGGAAAGATTAATATTTCTTCCTTCCTCAATGTAAAATCTACACTTGCATAATATTTAAGTGTGTCTAGTACCACCAATCATGCACTCAAAAAATACTCTTATGAATAGGAACACACACATCTATTCACAAGGTTCAAGCTTGAATCATTTAGCTTTGTATTCATGAGAAGGATCTTTGCCATGTGTTTCCATGCATCTTGTGTCGATGGTTTTGATGGCTTATCACTATTTCCTGTCTTGAACATCCTTTGTTATAGTGAGTTTAATCACTTTATACTTTCTTTTCTACATCTTGGCCTTGTTCATCTAAGTCATTTTCTATGAAAATAATGTATTCATGCTTCCTTTGTATGGCAATATGGTGTATCATTGATGAAAATAATTGAATCTTGAGTGCCTTATGTGGGGACTCATGGTCCTTCTCACCGACCTCTATTTCTAGCCCATATATAGATGAAGAGGATTTACAATTAGAATAGAATTCTTTGATTTTGAGCTCTTCCATTTGAATTCACTCATTTGTGGGAAAATTCAGTATAGTTTGGTCATTTATCTTGTTCTCATTCTAGTTATTTAATGGTTTGGGATAATGGACTATGTCTTTGATGTCATAGGATTTATTTCCTAGAGAGAGTTTTCCTATATGAATGGAATATTCTAGATTCCAAAACTATTTTTTTGATAGGTCATATGTTGGGTTGCTTTACAATCATACCAAACATCATTGGGTTGACTTAGCTAATCATGGGAAATAAATACATGCTCTTCTTATTTTGAGTGATCTTTTTCTTCTTCTCCAAAGTGGAATTCTTCAACAACATTACTATGTTATTGATGTATCTTTTTTGTTTGGATTTTTTAATCTGATAATGGCTTCTCTTGCAGTTTATGCATTTCTTGAGAAGAGGACCCATTTGTGAAGGGATTGTACCAAAATTCCTTCAATTTGTGGCTATTTTTTCCATAAATTTCATGTCTTTTGCATGTGAAATTTTTTTATTTAATGTTAGAAATGAGGTATTGTGTCTCTTCTAATTGGTCACTTCTCTTTTTTATTTGTAATAACTTGGCATTCTTCTTATGTTGTATGAGAGGTCTCTACCTTTTGAAGTAGATCCACCAACTTTTTAAATGTTGGTGTTTGCTCTATGACATCGAAAGCTATCACAAATACATTATATTGTGAAGGGAGAGATCTTAAGATAATTGGAATAAGTGTATCAATACACACTTTTATCCAGATACTTACAATTAAAAACCTCTAGAAAAGAGTCTTGTCCATTCCTAATAGATGCTACCTTTGTGAATCCAATCAAGAAGATACTAATCATATTTTCTTGGAGTGCCTCTTCTCTTAGGAGATTTTTAAAATCATCCTGAAAAGCTTTGAAGTTTCCTAGGTGACTTCTAACAACATGGCTAAGATGTGCATCCAATGGTATCACCCCTTCAAAGGTAATCAAATGAGCACCCTTTGGAAGTTGAGTTACCCATATTTCCTATGTGGAGTTTGGAAGGAACATAATAATATAGTTTTTAAGAATTTGAAAAGAGACCCTGAGTTAGTTGGTTTTATAGTCATTAAAGCTTTGGTAGAAAATATCTCCATCCTCCCTTTCAATAATGAGTGGGAGAGTGAGTCTAAAACCTATGTTGCTAATAAAATTATACTTCCTAAGAGGATGAATCACATGTTGAAGCAGGGGGAGACTAGTGGATCCCAAGTTATAAGGGAAACCTTACCTCTAGGCTGGTTAAATTTTAAATTTTATTGGGCTAAAAAAGGAAATATTGGAATCTCTAGGGTGGGGAATGATAAAAAAATAAAGGAAAAATTCTTCTTGCTTATGCCAAAAAACTAGGTTTTTAAACTAGTCACTTTGTGGAAGCTAGAGCCTTTTTAAGGTGTTAATTTGCTGGGAATGTTGAATAAAAAGAAAGTTATAATAGAAGGTGATTCTTTAAATATCATAAATATCATGAAATAATATCAACCTACTACCTAGTGAATTAAATATTTATTGGAGGAATCAAACAAATATCCAACTTTTGGAGAACTCCCAGTTCAACCATGTTTACTATGAAGGGAACAGGGCTATTGACTCTATGGATAATCTAGGTCTCCACCAAGAAACCCTCATAGTCTAAAGAGAAATGTTCCCATAGGAACTTACTCATATCATAGTTAAGGAATCTATTGACACCTCCTCTTGATGTTGGAATTTGTAGTCCTCTTATGGTTCTTCATAGGAATGAATTTAGGGTGGTGGAGGTTGTTCCCTATCCTATGTAGATTTCTCTTACCAACCTAGGTTGTTTGCATTTTAAACCTTCACTTTATCATTACTTAAATTGGATATATATGATTCAAATGGATGTGATGAGCTCGTGTGGGGGGGTCCCACCCATATTATTATCATGTTTAAGGGGAATTGGTACCTTTTTACTCCATATTTTTATGTCACCTTTGGACATAGGTTATTAATTTTTTGGAGCAATAGAGGTGCTCATTACTCAAGGTAGATTTTGAGGAAGAGTTGGGACAACAAGGTGGCTTGGGAAGTGTCTTTGTCCATGTTTGAAGTTCCAACTCTTAGTATGATTAGCAATAATTTATTAAGGGGTATGCATGAGAAAAACTAAAAATATGTGTGGAGTTTCAAGTTTTTCCATCATATGTACTTAATTTCTACTTTGACATTTGGTTGATTTCCTACTCACTGGTGATATTATTTTTATAAGATGCATCTAAAGGATACAACGGAGGATGGAGAGCAAATAATTAAACTAGTAGATTTAACTTTGGATAGAGATGTTTGAGATATTTTTACGAAGGGAGGTTTTCCAAATTTCCTAAAAATGTTTAGAGGGATGGATAGGGAGCTATACATGGAGCTAGCACACTCATGGGATTATGGGAAAGTGAAGGCTTGAGGGGTAAAATTCACTATTAGTGTGGCACTAATTATGGAAGTTTCTAGTTTATTAGCTTTGGGTAAGTGTATTAATAAAGAAAAGCATTGCAAAGGAATTAAAACCTTTTCACAGTAAAGCAAAGAATGTGGAAAAATTCTAGAATTGCATTCTATGGGAATCCATCCCTAAGCCTTGGGATAGGGTGGTCCTTACTTTCATGTAGTAGCTCATGCTTGATAGGTATTTCTCCATTGTTAGAAGCTTCCATGTTTCAATCCTCAACCACCTTAGAAGGAGGAAAGGATGAATATACTAAATTTTCTTTTTAAGTCTTTAGAGAAGACAATGAAGTAGGTCTAGAAAGGTAATGCCTCTATCCATTTGCATCAGGATCTTCTCAAGATCCTTTTTTGCATTCTACTAAGAAAAATATCTATGCAAGGGTTGTGAACCTAGTCTTGGATTATGGGAGCTTTTTGAAGGTGGAGAATATCCCCAATTCCCTAGAGGAAGCTTGGAAATCTAATGATGTAATCTAGGGTTATAGAAAGAAAAAATATTCCTCCTCTAAGTTATTCCCTTGGGGAGACTAGGAGAAAATTTTAGAAAGTGCCCACTAGTTGAAAGGAGCAACCACATGAAGAACACAAGCTTATACTGAGAGGGGGGGTGAAAAGTATAAGACCACATTTTACTTTTATTTCTTAAACAATATTATGCAATATATCAATGGGAATATCAACAATAGTAATCCAAGCAATGCATAAATCACCAAACACAATAGAGACATCAATTTAACATGGTTCACCCAATGTGGGATACTCCATGAAGAAAATATTTCACTAAAATTTTCTCAACAAATATCTTGGGGATCCTTTCTCTATTACGATGTTTATGGACTTATGTCCAAAGGAGACACTAATACCCTAATCAAGTTTATGGATATTGAATTAGAGGAAAATGGTGCACAAAATTATTTAAAAAAATATGTGTATCTACCCCATCTCACTCATGAGCATCAAAAAGGAAGCATGCATGTGAAAATGAAAGAATACCAAACAAAAGGAAATGAAGTAAAGCAAGTTTCTTCTCATTAATTTGTTGGATCAGATCCAAAGTTACACAGAAGTACCATTGAGGGCTAAAAATGTGATATAATTTTTACAATTTTGGGTGCCTAAAGACCAAGTATTTCACGGAATCAAGGTGCACATCCAATGTTTCTCCGCATACTTAAAATCGAGGTGGGTGAGCCAATATCACCACTGCTTGTATATCTGATATCTGAGGTCTTATATTTCTTCCCAATGCCTTCTAAGAATCTGTAACTGCACACAAAGAAGCCAAGAGGGTCAAATAGCAAGGGTGTATGGTGAAAACATGCAATCCCCACAGGGGAAAATAGCGCATATATTAAAAATATATCAAAACATGTCCAAATGACTTGAAAATTTGCAGAGATGTTAAAGAGGATTTTTTGAGATAATATCACCAAAAATAGATCAGAAATTACATCTTTAGACCCCTCGATTTTGCACCGCTCGCCTGCAACCTACGAAGAAGAAGACAAGCAAATCCTGAACCTAAACATATCAAAAAATCATGAAATTTGGACAGAATTCATAAATTGACATTTAAAGACAACCCATTATATTATAATTTCAAATTTGGGCCCAGATCCACCTGCATAAAATTGGGGTGCCTGGATGGGCCCTACGAGCCTGCAAAAACTTTAAAATGCTATAACTTTGTCAATTTAACTCCAAATAACATGAAATTTGAAATGTAGCATCATGGAATAATATAGAAAAATAATAATTAAAAATAGCAATGAAATTATGTAAGAATTTACCATCATCCCAGGGGGACGGTGGTAACTACAACTATTTGGGGGGCACCCTAGGAAGGGATACCCACCAATTATGACCACTTTTTGCTACCAAAATCACTAGAAGATATTCCTAAATGATCTAAGATGTTTTTTTGTCAAATTTGGTGAAGAAATTCACCTGGATGGAAAAGTTACACTCAAAAGACCCTATTGAAGTCACCCGGCAACCTCCTTCGCGAAAAGGAGATTTCGAGGGCAAGAAAGCTCAATAGGTTTGGGGGAAATATCAGAAGCACTCCATTGCATATCATAGAACTCCTCTTATTATTATATGTGTGTTTTTTGTGGAAATTATATCCATTTTATATCCCAAAGGGGCTCATGTGCAAAAAGGCATGCATGGCAGGAGGCGTCATTTGTCAATCATGAGGCATGCAATGTGTGTGGAAGAAAATCTAAAATTTGGGCCTCCATTTAAGAAGTGTGTCATAAGGATTCAGTGCCCTCTGACCTGCATGCTTCATTTTGCAGGGTAAATGGTAGTTTTTGGGTGTCATTTGGCCCAGATTTGACTTTTTTTGGGTCAAACTTGTTCACCATCCCACCCTAGGACGATGGATCACCACCATCCCAGGGTGGGATGGTGGGAATTTACCACTGTACCAGAGTGGGAAGGTGGTGAATTTTGGGCCAAAACATCCCAAAATTGGGTCAACAGCCTCCATAAACCCGTTCGAAGTGGCTAGAACCACTGTGAGCCTCCTAAGGGCTGCTCAAGGGGCCATATGATGCCAATTTGATCATTGTTTGTGGATGCTTAATTAGGTTAACAATATTTTAGTGTCTACATATACCCCTTTTTGAGATGCATTGTGTGCAGCACAGCGCTGAGCAAAAATAGATGACCAAAATGTTGAATGATTAAGGTTACTCGATAACCTAACCAACTTTAGATGCCCCAATCATGGAAAGGGTGTGTGGTCTTGAATCCTTGCTTCTGAATCGGTAAAGACATTGGTCTTGGTTTCTATTCAGCTTCCAGATATGCTCAAGGGACTTATAACCCTAGGCGTTTAGAGAAAACCAAGTATTTTGGTAACTTTTGAGGTTACCAACAGGCAGATTCATTTGCACTGTTATGTGCTTAATTGATATATTTGCTTATTTTCTGCCCCAAGCAGGGGCATGATTGTCTTTGTCAAAGATTCATTAGATGAACACAACTTGCATGATTGAGTGTTTAATTTTTGATTTTTGATTATGAATTTGTTAAGCATGACTACCCCCTCAAGCGATGAGTCAATGAGAGAATGACCAGTGAGAAAAGCGATGAGTCGCTTGACCTAGATGATGTTTGTTAAGGTTGTTTTTAGTTGTCCTCATTGAAAAATGGTACAATTTTGAAAGAATTTGGATGATGCTATGGATATTTCATGGAAGCAAATATTTGAAAACCTCCTTCCTGTGGGGCGGTCCAACCATAATGGCCTTCTTGGGGAGTGAAGTAGTAACTTATCCATGTATCCATGAGAAGTTTGCATTCCATATTGAACCTGAATGAATTCCATCATATTTGACTTGTTTTGGTGGGTGTTGAACCCTTTTATTTGGCTTTTGTGTTGTTTTTGATTAATATATATGTATATACATTTGACCCATGGACTTATTGGATGCCATTGGGGAATTTTGAGTAACCAAAGAGTTTATGGATACCTTTGGAGCCTTTTGGATTGACCAAAGGGTTTAGGGATACCTTTGGTGTTAGCATATCATATTGATATCTTATTTATTTCATTATTTAGGTTTATTTAGGCGTATTGTTATTTTCTATAACAATCTCTATTTTTACCTCGGGTGGTTCCACAACCTTCCGGTTTATTTTAGAGCTGCAATGTATTATTTAAATGAGTTATTCTTAATGGAATCATGTTCGTTCCGTCAACATGGCATAAGAGCCAGAAGGGTGAGAGAAAGAGGAGGTGACAAATTTTTTTAGAGCTGGTCTGAAAAAAAAGGCAGCGGAAGCTTGCCTGGAGAAAGCGATTTTTTTTTTTTGGAGGAAGCGAAAGATTGCTGGAAGATAAAAAAAATTTAATTTTTAATTTTTTTTTTTGTGCACGCACTCCTGTGCATTTTTTTGTGCACGCACTCGTATGCATTTTCCTGTGCACGCAACTCCTGTGCGTGATTTTTTTCATCACATGCCCCCCTGCAATGTCGCGTGTGTTTTTTTCATGCACCCCCCCTGCGATGTCGTGCATGTTTTTTTCGTGCCTCCCCTCCCCCGATGTCATGCACGATGCAGGTGGCGTGCGCCACCTGTAGCAGCAGTTGCCACAACCACCTACTGCAGCCACCGCGGCCACCTGCTACGGACGCCGCCGTGGGCATCCTGCCGCTACCGCTACCGCCAGCCACGGAGGAAGCTGTGGCCAGGCGATCGCGCAAGGGAAGGGGTTACGAGACCCTCCTCAAATAGGAGGGGGTCCCTGATCCTTTCGGATCAGCCCGCTAGTCCACCTGGTGGTGGAATGTGCGGTAAGGCTCAAGGAGCCTGCAGGTCGGGGGTTAAAATTAAAAATTTTAATTTTAATTTATTTTTCAATAGTTTTTAAACTATATAAATTAAAATTTGATTTTAATTTATTTTTTAATAGTTTTTAAACTATATAAATTAAAATTATTATTTTTTAACTTTAAAACTATATAATAATTATAAAAAAATGCTTTGGTAAGAGATTTTTTTTTAAGGGGGTATTTTTTTTCAAAAATCAAAGAGGGAAAGTGAGTAATTTTTTGAAAAGCAAATTTGACATTATTGTAAAGGTGCATTTTCGGCTGTGCTCGACACCTAGTGGATCATTCCTATGGGCACTTTTTATGTTGTAGGGTGCATTTTTTTTTTTTTTTTTGCACTACTTCATTAAAAAGTAAAAAAAAATCAAATTCACTCCCTAAGTCCCCGAAATAATTAAAACCCATCCGTGCAATTTATTGCACTGTAGCATTTGGTATTTGTGATACCTTTGGCCAACACTTACAGGTAAAGCTGTCGTGATTGGGCTACTGTATCCACTGCCTAATATAGTTGCCAAAACAATGTCTGAGCTTGTTCTCTATAAATCATCGGGGAGAGATAAGTTTGCCATTTTGCATTTTTTTACTCTATCCATTACCCTAATAGTTCTTGTGTTTAGGCGTAAATCCTGACGAAAGTTCTAAAATCCAAAGTGTTTAGGGGAAGTTACGCCCCATGCATGAGGATTGCAGACTTTCTATGGTAGGTGCCATCAACAAGACTATTCCCTTTTAGTACTGCTTAAGTACCACGTATCGTATGATCTCTAAAAATTACCTATAGTTTCCCTCACGTAAGGGCGGGTGATTTTTTTTATCTTTATAAATACCTATAGTTTCCCTCAAGTAAGGGCCGGTATTTTGTATGGTATAATGGCCTAGCAAAAGGTATATCGAAAGGGGGACCAATTGGTGTTATAAGGAACCTTCACCATGTCTGCAAAATTAATAACTGATTCTCATCAGTTGTTGAAAGGTCCTAATTACACACCATGGAAAAATAATATGAAGGTTATCCTAGTCATGGATGACTTATGGGATGTTGTATCTAGAGCAACAACAAGACCTTCATCTGCTGCTGGTGCTACAACTCCATCTACTGCTCAAAAAGACTTTGACAAGCTAGACAGCAAAGCAAAGGTGCTAATTTTTATTGCTGTGGCTGATGAAGTTCAACCCCATATTGCTAACTGTGAAAATAGTAAAGAGGCGTGGGATGCCCTTAATACTATATATGAGGGAAAGAATGATTCCACTATTCTATTTCTTCAATCTCAATTACACAGTCTAAGAATGAAGTAGGGGGAGACAGTTGAATTTTTTCTTTGCAGAGTGTCTGAATTGAAAGCAAAGTTGAATTCTTTAGGAGAACCAATTGATGACAAGCTCCTTACCTCAATTGTATTGAGAGCTTTACCTGATTCTTATCGGGTGTTGATCACTTCCCTTCAGGTATTGCAACAAAAATTTACTTTTGTAGAATTGGTTAATATGCTTCAAGAGGAGGAGGCACGCCAACTATAGCGAGATGATTCTTCTAACACTGCCCTCTACATCAATAGGAAAGGGCAAAACCAGAAGAAGGGTAATTTTCAAAAGGGAGGGAATTCACAAAAGGATTCAAAAGGGAAACAAACTCAACAACCTCAACAAAAAAAGTGATATTGCAAGATTTGTGATAAAGAAGGTCATGATACAAACAAATGTTGGCATAAGAATAAACAATCAAAACAGAAAGGCTAGAACAAACCACAAAAGAACAAACAACAAGTGAATGTTGCTGTTGAAGAATCTGACACATATTTTGAGAGAGGCCACAAAGTTCTCATGACTACCATAGTGTCCAAGCAGACGGATCCTATCTGGTATGTTGATTATGGAGCCAGTAAGCACATGAATGGTGACAAATCGTGGTTTGAGTCTTTTGAGGCCAAAGAGGGCAAACCTGTCACTATTGCTAATGATAAAACCTACAAGGTTCAAGGAGAAGGTACTATTTCAGTCACTCTTCCTGATGGCAAGTGTTAGATTGAAAAAGTTCTCTATGTTCCAGGATTGGCAAACAATTTGTTGTCAGTCACACAAATTCTGGACAAAGATATGGTTGTGAAGATTCTCCTACCAAATTGATCTACCAATAATCATTTTCAATGCTAGAAATGTTAGAGTTAGAGTCTATTACATCATTTGGATCATGTAAATATACCTTTATAGGTACATACTTAGGACATTAGATTACTTTAGGGGGAAGTTATCTAGTTACTTTATGCAATGTAATAAATGCACAAGTGTCAATGTGCAAGTTGTAAATGTGCAAGGTGTCCCTTGTACAACTAGGTAGAGTGTTGGCCAAGGAATCTATCTTCCATTATAAAAGGGCCTCATTGTAAGAGATTGATAAGATAGTAGGTAGTAGTAGAATTACTATGTAACTCCATTAGTGATGGAGTACAATGTAGTCTTGTAGCTTCTTGCATGGAGTGTCCATTTCCTCCATAGCAACATTGTATTCATTTCCATAATTTCTATTTATAGCATATTTTTGCAATCTCATAAATTTACTTTCTCATATATTTTTGCATCTTGTGATTTCCATATCCCATTGTGATCTACCTCAAAATCTAACAGTGGTATCAGAGCCATGGTAGATCTAGTCACAGTAGAACTAGCTACTGTAGATTGAGAGGAGAACCACCATTATTATTGAGCCTAAATTTTTGTGAACCTAATTCACCACAGTGCACAGGATCTTGCAAAAATATTCAGAAGAATCAAGGTGGTAGGGAGAGCTTTGAGAAAGTACTATTGTTAAAAATTGGGCCAATCACCATAGCTTCAATTTTTGCAAACTGGATGTTCCTTTGGACCCATTGCATGTAAATTTTATTACCTTAAGATTTTTTGGTAGAACAGACTAGAAAGAGAAATTATGAAATTCATTTGACTCAGAGTCTTCCCACAGAGTTGTAGGAAAACTCATGAAGATAAGGACTCAACATTTGATCCACTAGTTTGATGAATCAACTAGTGAAGCTCATCTAAGAGATCTAAAAAAGTTTACTATTGCCTGAAGTTTCTTTTATTGTAGGGAATTAATTCTTAGATGATTGGGACACCTCCTACAATAGAAATCTAGGAGATTTCAACTTTTTTGCCCGAAGGTCGGAGTGCCTTCATAGTGTAGAGATTAGTTATTGCAAGAGAAGAATACTACAAAAGAGACTCTAGGAGAAAGAGTCATGGTGAAGTCTGGAGATTAAATATCTCCATCGATAAGAGTCAACTTCACAGCAAAAAATGCCACAGAAGCCTTGATCTTGACAAAAAAGCTATAGAATCCTTGATCTAAAAAAGGCCACATAAGCCTTGATCCTGAAGAAGACTCTAGAAGAGAGTACCTGATTCAGAAGTAGATTCAGATTTTAGTACTAATAACTTGTTGCAGGGAAAGAAGATTTAGTGAGTTGGGAAACTTCCTACAAGAAAGTTAGGAAGAGTATCTTCTTCAGAATCAATCCAACACCTGAAGCAAACTTGAAGGTGAAGAGATCAGGTGAAGATCTCATTGAAGAAACTTCCATTCTTGGAAGGACGAGAAGGACTAGGAGAGTCCTATTCAAATCCAAAAGTAGCAAAATCAAGAGATCCAGGAAGGAGATCTCAATTCTAGAAGTTGAAGAAGAAGGTCTCAAGGAAGACCAAAGAAGCTATAGAATTGAAGACCTAGGAGAGGTCTCAAGGAAAAATGCTTGGAGAGCCTTGTTGCTAAAGCAAGATCATCAAAAGAGTTCCTAGAAGAACTCATTGGAGAAATTCTCCATCAAGGAGAAAGTTTTTGATAAAGGAAAGAATTGGGACAATTATCACCATCCGACAACAAGCCCAAAAAGGAGAAGAAGAATTGGCAAGGAGTTCCAAAGAAGATACAGAAGACCTCAAGACATTTAAAGTCTTGAGAAGAAGATCCTGCTTGAAGTCAGAATTCGATAGAAGACTTGAAGATAGAAGAAGCTTACCAAATCCAAGAAGTTTGAAGATTACCTTTCACAATAAGAAGGCATAAATATTTCTCCAAATCTACAATAGAAAGGAGAATATTACAAGAGAAGAACAAGCCACCAAACCCTAGGCTCATGAAAGAAAGTTTGAGACCTCTTTTTGGTGAAGGAGTTTTTTGGAAAAGCTAATAAAAGTTGTAGAACTCTATCCAAAGCAACAAGCTTGATCTACATCCTCTACAAAAATATTTTAAAAAAGGTAAGCAACTATTGGTGCAAGTAGATTCATTAATTGGATTACTTATCAAATTTGTTAAAGCACCTTATATTGGATCAAAGTTGCAAATTGAATTATAGTCTTCAAAAGTGCAAAAAAGGAAAAGTTCTTTTTAAGATTCATTTGCACATTAATTTGGAGCTGAATAGATTTCAGAATTGTAACTATCTATCAGCTACCTATCATCTACTTTGGAAAATAAAAAGAAGACTAGATCCTACAACTATGTTTGTAGTGAAATTTGTAAGAGTTCATTCCAGATTATGCTTGAAAGGTTGCAGTGGAATTGTTAAGTGCATGTTTGATAAATTAGTGGAGCAATAAGGTGATATTATTAAAAGTGCATCTATTAAGCACTATACTAGTTGATTTTTTAACTAGTTATTCTCAATTAGTTTGTGTTGTTAAAAGCACAAAATTTACAGCACTTTTGTGGCCAAAATAAGCCACCATTACAACAAAAAAATGTGGAGAAGAAAGCCACCATTGAATTCCTTGAAGGAAGCCTCAAATTGAGACCTTGGAAGTCTCAAGATTCAAGGAGAAAGAAAGGGTTTCATTTCAGTACAGAGTGCAGGAATCCTTATTCAAAAATAGCATTTCATTAGCTTGGATTGATTATCATCCAAAGAAGAAGAAGCAAGAAGGATTACATAAAAATTCTTCATTTTGGTGCAAGATCTATCTATTAAAAAAGGCACCTCTTTTATCCCTTTGAAAGGACAAAAGTATTACTATTTATAGGGGGTAGCAAGGATGTTATATCCAATAGATTTCTGGTAAGAGGAAGGAGCCACCGAAGAAGCTCACACGATCATTAGAAGAAGGAGCCATCAAAGAGCTCACATGATCATTATATCTAGCAAAATCCTAGCAAGATAAAGGAGCCACCAAAGAGCTCACACGTCCATGAATAGAGGTGTTTAAAAATACCATTTTCCTCCATCAAATCCAACCCTATAAGAAGCACATCACCTACAATAATGGAGCCATTGAAAGAAGGCATTATCTCTTGTGCTTACGTAGAAATAAGGGCAGCATTCAGTGATAAATTATCTATGTAAAATGCCAAGCAAAAGGGCTACCTATTGGCTATTACAAACAACACTATCATTCAAGCACTAAAGAAGGGCACAAATCAACATTAGATCAAGCTACAAAACCTACAAATAGGTGAAAAAAAGGAGCTATACCTAAGGCATCCATTGAAGTAAATATCCACTAGAAAGGAGCTCAAAAGTGTGCCATATAACCGTGGAGAAATCTAGTTGTAGCCATTAGTCATCCTCACCAAGCCAACATGCAAAAGGAAGCTTGCATCTCAAGAAACATAGCAAGCTCATGTAGGATGCAAAGATAAAGGAAGAATTAGGGTTGCAAGCTCATATTTGAAGCATTACATGCACAAGTCTTGAGTGCCACTTGGCACAAATTCTCTAAGCATCCCAACATTCATGAAGACCCAAGCACTCACCTAAAAGGAGTTACATACATTTGGAGGGAGTTAAGAATATTTGGAGGTTACCACCAACCTCATCATTACCAAAGGTACGTTGAAGGCACCTACCTAGTAATGCCTCAAGTGACACTTGTCATGAAGTCCATTCTATTTAAGGTGCCTATCCTTGAGATCGAAGCAGATCAAAGAAGAATGAAGTAGATCGAAGCAAAATGAAGTAGAACAAAGTCAAACAAAGTCAAGTGTTTTATGCATTGAAGCTCACTTGGAGGAAAAGGCTAATTCAAGCCATACACCATTCAAAGGTGTAAGAGAAGCATTTAAGATGTATCATAGAACCAACAAACCAGTGCCTACATTCGGAGGAGTTTCATCATAAGCAAAGCACATTCCAAGGAGTGTTTTGGTTCCATTTTCTGAAGAGAAGGAGCACCAACTTAGGTGGAATTCAGCACTAGTAAAAGAGGGCTTTGACTACCCATGAGTGCTACACAACACAAAGCTACGAATCTACCACCACACAACATTGAAGGATTATTAAGGTAAAGGTTGATTTATTAGCTTGCTTTAAACCTAAGGTCTTTGGAGTTATAAGGGTACTTTATATCTACTACTGCAATATTCAACATTAGTGATTTATTAAGCAAGTATATTTCAGAATTATTAATATTTGCAAAAGGTAATCAAGGAGGAATAAGGGTTATTACTAAAATTTAAATTATTTGCAAATATTATTTTCTAATTTTTCCAAATTTGGGAGTTATAAGGAATACAACATCAAATTAGGAATTGGAAATTAGAAAACATTAAAAATCAACCAAAAGGGGTATTTAAAGAGGTTTATTAAAGTTTTTCAAAGGTTGGAATTTTTATAAAAGTATTGTCTCAAAAATACTTAAAGGGGGAAAAATAAATCCAACATCAAAACCTCTTCAAAAATTGAAATAGTGCTTAGTTCAATAGGAGTAATAAGGAGATAAAAAAAGTTGATTTTGGTGTTTACAAAATTTTACAAAGTCAACCCAAAATTGAACTACAATTTACAAAAAGCACTATATTGATCATATATCCTATCCAAAACATCCTAGGGAGTCATAAGGCATTCTACAAAACTTGGTAATATTAGCATCCATAAAAAATTATCAAGTTCTAAATTCATTCGATAGATGTAAGATTTCTACAAAACCTAAAATATTATTAGGTTTGTGAACTCTCATCATTAGGGAGACATAAGGAAGTCCACAAAATCTAAGGGTTGATAAAGGAAATTCAATGGCATCCAACAAATTCTTCCTAGTCGAATCCCAACTACTCAAGGGCCCAAATTATTTCTCTTGGAAGAATAAAGTAAAATAAATCTTGGTATATGAAAAGCTTTGGGATATTGTCCAAGGGAAAACAAAGAAACCTATCACTGGTGATACTGAGATTCTAAAATTTGAGAAAAATTATTCAAAAGCCCTAATAATCACAATATTTGCTATCATTGATGAAATACAACCCTATATCAGCTCAACAAAAACATCTTCTAAAACTTGGACAAGCTTAGAGAAAATATTCGAAGGAAAGAATAAAGCCACCATTCTTCATCTACAAACTCAACTACATTCCTTGAAAATGAGCAGTGGGGAAAGCATAGAACTATTTCTAAGGAAGGTAGCAGATATTAAAGGGAAATTGTTAACCCTTGGACAAGAGCCTAAAGATGAACTTCTTACTCAAGTAACCATGAGAGCACTTCCAAACAATTATAAGCATTTGGTCACATCTTTACAAATCCTAAGTAAAGATACTTCTTTTGATGACTTAGTCAATATCCTTCAGGAATATGAGGTGGAACACACTATGAAATATGAGATGACTAACATTGCATTAACATCAAAATATAATTCATAGGGAAATATTGCTTCATTAGCAAAAGGATGGAGAACATGGTATTGTTAGATATGCAGAAAGAAAGGTCATAGTACCAGTTATTGTAGGTACAATCCCAGAAACCAGAATCAAGAAAATTAGATAAACAATGGGAATCAATTTCAACCATGACAATATCAAAGGAATTCTCATCAGTAGCAATTTCAGTGACCAACCAACTATCCTCAATTGGAGTATCGAAAGGGGAATCAGAAAGGACACCTGGTTCAAAGGATAGAAGAAATTGAAGAACTGGAGGAAGACACATAAAATTATGAGGAGAAATCTCTATCAACAAATGTAACACATTATAGAGACACTAACCATTTGCTTGAACATGTTACAAAGAATTCAGAGGAAGAGTACAAAGTTCAAGATAAAGAAGAAGATCCATATTGAAGACTAAAGTCTTCAATACCCAAATAATGTAATACAGGGGGATGTTAGAGTTAGAGTCTATTACATAATTTGGATCATGTAAATGTACCTTTCTAGGTACATACTTAGGACATTATATTACTTTAGGGGGAATTTATCTAGTTACTTTATGCAATGTAATAAATGCACAAGTGTCAATGTGCAAGTTGTAAATGTGCAAGGTGTCCCTTGTACAACTAGGTAGAGTGTTGGCCAAGGAATCTATCTTCCATTATAAAAGGGCCTCATTGTAAGAGATTGATAAGATAGTAGGTAGTAGTAGAATTACTATGTAACTCCATTAGTGATGGAGTACAATGTAGTCATGTAGCTTCTTGCATGGAGTGTCCATTTCCTCCATAGCAACATTGTATTCATTTTCATCATTTCTATTTATAGCATATTTATTATAACGACCCCAAAAACAAGAAACAAGAAAAAACATAGGTAGAGAAAGATTTTTTTTTAATACTAAGAAGAAGGATTCATAAACCCCTAACCAACATTAGATTAAATTAATATTTAACAAAACCCCTAAGTTTCTCATGAACTATACCACACATGATTTCCCTCATGCAAGTCCCTTCTACATAGGCATATCTTATGTTATGCACAAAAGTCCACCATATCATAATCCTTGATGAGATATACTTATCACCTTCAATCATTAGAATATGTACATGCATATCCATATTCTACACAAGCCATTATGCTTAGGTATGCTACGTATACTATGAGTTAAGATATCAATGTTATCCTCTGACAAGCTATCTTAACTCAGGTATGATCTTCTATAAACCTAGTTACCATTATCCCTAAGGGGGTATCAAGCCCTTAGGTTATCCTCTAAGTTCACCCTAGAACTTATTAATGAATTCTTATGATATGTTATTCAAAATAAAATGAAATATGAAACCAGATACTAAATCTAACAAAACATAAATCATTAAACATGCAAAATGTAATTAGAACCATGGAGCAATAATTAAAGAATAAACATGCAATAGAAGTATTTAAATACATTCATATTAAATAAAATAGGATACAAAGGTGCATCAGCTGTATTGTTCATTTATTACATAATCATGTATGGTAAAATCTCAATACCCTTAAGCAATACATTACATCAATCTCATCAAGGAAATCTCCCCATAAATCTAATATATTTACATAAATAAACAAGATGTAAAGTAGAGAGCAAACTTGTGCATTGGTCCATCTGTAACTTTGGTCCTCCCACTCTTCCATCGATCAAGTGAGGATAGTAGGGGATAAGGACACTCATAGTTTAGGATAGACATGCTTCTAAATGCATTTACTCATTTTATTGCCAAATTGCAACTATACAAACAACCCAAGCAATTCAACTATCTAATGCATAGTTGATATCATAGAAACTACTCTTTCTATTTATCCTCTCATATACCTATGAGAGTATTTCAACAATACATCTAGTTCATGGAATTTACTTGTAATAAATGATTTAACCCTTATTCAATAATTAAAGTCCCCTACCCTTATTTTACAAATAATCTAGGTTCATATTTATTTACCAAATTAAAGTCAACTATTTTAATTTATAAATAAATCCCTTCCTTTTAATTTCATAAATTAAAGCCCCATACCCTTTTTTTATAAAACAAATAATTTTTCATATTTATTCATTAAATAAAATTCAACTAATTTAATTCATAAATAAACCCTTATTTTCAATTAATCTAAAATCTATCATTAATTAATGAAATAATATAAGGAAAATTCCCTTCCATTAATCTAAAATTCACTAATTTAATTAATGAAATAATATAAGGAACCTTTCTTTTATTAATCTAAAGTATACAAATTTAATTAAAAAGGATCACATAATCCTACCTTTCATTAATACAAAGTATAAAACTTTAATTAACAAGGCTCACATAATCCTACCTTTCATTAATCCAAAGTATACAACTTTAATTAAAAAGGCTCACATAATCCTACCTTTCATTAATCCAAAGTATACAACTTTAATTAACAAGGCTCACATAATCCTACCTTTCATTAATCCAAAGTATACAACTTTAATTAACAAAACATTATAGGATCCTTATCTTATGAACCATTACTCAATAGATAACGTGACCCCATTTATCCAAGCTTGACAGAACACTAAGATGCACACATAGGTAACTCAAATTTCTAAAGGTCTCAGTTGACGTAGAATTCCATCAAACTATGGAGGTTGAGCCACCACCCCATAAGCGGTACCCTTATTGTAGGTGATGGTTCTCACAAGGTTACTCAGTGCACATCTCCCTCCAAGAAGAGGGTCACAAGCATAGAGCAAGTTCATTAAGAATATGTTTCCCCACCTCCAAACATACCTTGATGTAGGTATGGCTACCATAAAAATGATAGGTTTATTTACTATAAGAGATGCCTACCCCTACATGGGATGTTCGAGCAACAAGTGGTGAGGGATAGTAACATACACACAGGGGTTTGGTTCTCAATCCAAATAATAACAACCCCAATCAATATTCCTTGATAGTTTTATTAGAAAAAAGTAACACGGTGATGCTGTTTACAATATTGACTTAGGAAAACATAGGATTCTTTTGGAAATCACAGTGTTTATAACTAAGCATCCAAGGACCTATAGTTTTGTTTTAATTGTCAACACCTTAACAATAGGCGGTATGATTACAAACTCAATGCCTACTAAACTACTTATTAGAGGTGAGATGCAGTGAACGGATACATCCTTCTTAGGATATGATAGACCCAATGATGGGTCTTAGCAACTTATGGTAGTATGAGACAATCCCTAGCTTGGTTGGGCAATAATACAGTGCCATAGAGCATTATAAGCTCTACATACCCCACAGTGGATAGGTTTAACCCAACATAGGATGGCAAAGTTTAATACGATGCCACCATGAACCAAAACCATCAATATACAAAAGTAAACATTCTAAAGGATAGAAGTATTGATCATGACCAAATTTTTTAACCTTGGTGATTTCCTTTGCTTTCTGACATGTTGTTCTATGGGTACCTCCTCCTGGTTTTCCTTCACTTCCTCTCCCCTTCTACCTTCCAATTTTTTCCTTCCCTTTCCTTCCTTTTGACCTTGTGATGTTTACCTTATATTCCTCGACTATCGCACTCACTATCTACCATCACTCCCCATATACTCTGGATGGATGTGGGTTGTATACCCCATCCTCTAATTAGATTAACATAAATAGATCCCCCCTTTGTTCGAGTTGGTAGGCACTCCCTTACCCGAATGTGTACTTCCATGATGTTTGAACTTATGGTAGATTTCCAAATATTATTATTTTTAAGATTTAATTTCCTTAATGGTGGTTTGTGATGGGAGTTCATAGCCATCCATTTTTTTTTAAAGAACAAAGTCATTTATAATTGGATTCTTTATTATAAAGCAGTCTCATTTTTTTCATTCTAAAATATATCAATTATTTATTTAAAATGAAATCCTCTTATCATTCTAAAATAAATCAACTATTTATTTATAATAAAATCATTTTATTATTCTAAACTAAGAAACTATTTATTTAAAATGAAATCCTCTTATCATTCTAAAATAAATTGACTTCATATTTAAAATGAAGTCTCTTTATCATTATCTTTACCAAAGCACACAAGGAGTTATGAAGATAACCTATCCATTCACACTTCCCAAGTTATTGAGGCAATAGTGTTGAAGTAAAAGACAATCAAGCATGTGCAATAGACAAAGAGGGAGTCTTTCCATCAATTTAGTCACCTATCTCAGCCTCTAGAACTCATGAGAGCTACTAGGCTATCAGTATGGGGCTTAAGGTGGCTAGCTATTTACAATTATCCCTTAATTTAATGCATACCTATATGAAGGTATCCATCCTTGTTACCCCTGAGTTTCCACACTCACCTTTGGTGGATAACTCAAATTATTCCACCTACAAGTGTACCTGATCCTACACATTGGTAATTTATTAATAGTATCATGTTCTTCAATATCTACTAACATTGCATAGTCATTTAATTGCACAAAATCAAGTATTAAAGCACCATCAATTAATACATTTTTTTCCATGTCAAAAGGTTCATCTGGGAGGTTCATGACATCCTCCCCAACTAGAATTAAATATCGTCCCAGTTTTTTCTAGTTTTACAGAATAACAACACAATCAAAAAGTAAATTATTACATTTTAAAGATCTTCAAACAAAAATGGAAAATATTTTTGCATATCTGCCACTTTCTCCCAAGTGGTATTTCTTTCAGATAAATGGTCCCACTAGACCTTACATTGCTCAATATTCTGATTCCACATGGTCTTAAAATGGAACTCGATAATTTTTACTAGCATTACTTCAATTACCTCTAGATTTACCATCTGTAAATTAGAAACATCCCACACATGTTCAGGGTTAGCAATATATTTCTTAATCAAAGGTATGTGGAAAGTGTCATGGATTTTTGATAGATTAGGAGGTAAAGAAAGTTGGTACATGATTAGACTAATCTTCTCAATGATCTCAAAGGGTCCTACAAAATGTGGATCCAATTTTGAAGACTAGATCACACTTTTCATTGGTTTGACCCTTAGGAAAACTTTATCTCCTAATGAGTAATCCCTTGGATTTCTCTTCAAATAAACATAACTCTTCTATCAATCAACAAATTCCTTAAGTCTTTCCTAATTACATTTAATTTCTCTCCCATTTATCTAACCATTTATGGTCCAATAACAACTCTATCCTCTAGGTTATCCCATGATAATGGTGTTCTACACTTTCATCCATACAAGGCATCGTAAGGTGCTATTCCCATAGATGAATGATACCCATTATTGTAGGTAAACTCTACTAGGGATAGGTAGTCTTCCCAGTGAGACTTGTGATCCATAAAATATATGTGGATCATGTCTTTTAGTACTTGGTTTACCCACTCAGTTTTACCATCTATCTCAAGGTGGTATGCCAAAATCATGTTTAGCTTCATGTTTATTATCTGATGAAGGGCTTTCTAGAATTCAAAAGTAAACTTAGAATTCCTATATGAGATAATTACCTCAAGAAATCCATGCAATTGGAACACCTATTTTGCAAATATATTATCCACCACCTAAGCATCATCCTTGGTGCTCCTAGGTATAAAATATGCAATCTTATTCAATTTATCAACTACAACTAGGATTACATCATGTTGGTACCTGATATTAGGTAAACCTACTATAAAATCCATAGATATGACCTACCATTTTTGTGTAGGTATACTATGTGGATACAACTATCCTACGAGGTTCTTGCATTCTACCTTAACCTTCTAAAATTTGAGGCACCGAGCGATAAAATCGGTAATATCCTTATTCATTCCTACCCAAAAGAAGATTTTTTCATGTTTTACCTCATTTTTCCCCTTCGATGTGGGTTGAATAAAATATATGGGCTTATTGCATTATTAGCTTTCTTAAATCACCCAATTTTGGTATGATGATTCTACCTTTTTAGCACAAACTTTATCTATCATTCCAATATCCTTGCTACCCTTTAGGTCTTTATCTATTCTAGATTTAATTTCCTAGCAATATTCATCTTGATATTGCTCTTACCTCACTTGTTCCATGATATTTTAGTGACTCCTGGTTATAGCTGTTGTGTGTTTCATTCTGCTCAAGGCATCAGCAAACTTATTCTCCTTTATCTTTATGTACTTAATTTCAAAGTCATACTCAGTTAGAAAATCAATCCACATTCTCTCTCACAATGAGTATTGGTTGGGTAAATATGTACCTTAGACTTTGATGGTCAAATTTTAATTCAAAAAGTCTCCCCATCAAATAGTGGCACCATACCTTTAGAGTGTGCACCACAATGGCTAGCTCTAAATCATGAGTAGCATAATTGACTTCATGCTTTTTAATCTTCCTTGAAGTATATGCTACTACTAACTCTTCTTTCATAAGTACTCCTCCTAACCCTTCTAGCAATGCATCGGTGCAAACTAAAGAATCTCCTTGAGGATATGGAATCTTTTTTTTTTTGGGTAGATAAGATACTATAGCATTAATACCAGGTTTTACAGGTTGGCCAAAAAACTTTTACAAAAATCAGCCTAGGGTTGTTGATGAACATATCCTTACTAAGGATCCTATATATGTAAAATCTACATGCCACAGCCATTACATCCGGTAAGGCACATAGCCTGTTATAAAAAAGAAACTTCCCATACAAAATTTTGGGTATACCCCAAGAAAACACACATGAATCATAATTAAAAAAAATAAATAGACACGGATCCCTTCCTTGAGACAATGGAGAAACAAAAAGCTGCAGACACACATGACAGAGTACTGAAAAAACTCCCACAAGCTTTGTATTGATAGTTACTCTTAATAATTTTTTGGTAATTACTTTCTTTCGTATATGATATGCTTTGGTACCACATACTATCTTGGCCAATCAACCTTGGAGAAGTGAACTTGTTGGCTAGATTTATGGCGATGGCTATCTGGTGGTCCATGTGGCTTTGGTTTGAAGTCTTATATTGTTGTTTCTTTCCTTCCCTGTGATTATCAACCAATCTCAAATTACTAAGATGACTAGGAGCTATGTTATATGATATGTGATTGTCCCCATTAGTCTTTGTGGTATTTCCAAGCAACATCCACAAAGACTGACAACTCAGATAATTTTTATTGTGAGTCCAATTCAAAAAAGAGACAGGAATACTCCTAGCCTTTGAACTTATAGTGCCTTACCTATTGGTAAATTTGACTATCATTCTTGGCATTCTTGTTGAATAAGCTCCTCTACTTCACTCGGGACACCGTGTTCCCATTTGAAAAGACGATCACTATCGACACCCAAATTGGCTAGCTTATCAACAATTTCATTAGCTTCCCAAAAGACATGTTGGGCTTTTCTGTCCTATCTTCCTTGGAAAATGATCCTAGCCTCTTCAAAAATTATTTTAATCCTCCAAGGAGGTGTTTTCCAATTATTGAGGATATTTATAACATGCATAGAGTCTCCTTCTATGATCAAATTGCCTTCTAAGTCTTGAGTCATTTGAAGGCCTCTCCACATAGCTCTAGCTTCAGCTTCATTGTTTGTCCTTGTTCCCAAATATTCAAAAAATACAAGCATCATATTCCCATTATGATCTCACACAATGCCACTAGTGCCTGCTTTGCTAGGATTTTCCTTAGCTGCTCCATAAAAATTAAGCTTAAACCAACCCGTAGGAGGTGGAGACCACTTAACATTGGCTCTAGGGTTGACTACCCTAGGCATAGACTCATCTAACAAGGTTAAGCTTAAATATTGAGCAATCGTGGTCTCCTACAGATGAGGTTTATAGCTATCAAAAGGGATAAGGTTCACATTCTCATTGGCAAAGGATAGGATCTTGGCAATGATATTTTGATGATCATGGATAGACTCATTAAAGACTCTATGGTTCCTTTCTAACCACACCTGCCAAAGATAGTGATTGAGACAAATTTTCCACATGTATCTAAGTCTTTGGCTTGAAAAGGGGCAAGGCCACTGGATGAAAAAATCAAGTACGATGGCTGGTTTAACCCATGAAATATTGAAGGCTTGAAAAACCCCACTTAGGACAGTCAAGGAAAAAGGGCACTCAAGGAAAATGTGATAAATGGTCTCCCAATTAGCCCTGCATAGATAACAATGATTAGTGATACAAATACCTTTACGTATCATATTATCAATGGTTATAATTCTTCCTTGGATAACCATCCATGAAAAAACTATAATTTTTGGAATTAAATTTTTAATCCAAACTAAGTCCTTTTGGAGGACAGAATCCTCGTCATCAAGTAGAAGCTTGTAAGCTGATTTAACAGTGAACTGCCCATTTTCTGTAGGAGCCTAGGTCACTTGATAAATATTGGTGTGGTAATGAGTTTTTACTTTAATAAAGAAAAGGTAATTTCACACTTTTCCAATACCATTTTAATTCCTTCCCTTTCTTTTGAAGGTTAGTTATTACCGAAGCAATATTTGAGAAATCCTTTATATAACATCTATAATAGTCCGTTAACCCCATGAAGCTTCTAACTTCAGTAATATTAGTAGGGGATGGCCAATTTAGTATGGCTTCGATCTTATTTGGATCCACAATAATTTCTTCTACTGATATGATATGCCCTAAATATCATACTTCAAAAACATAGAAATCACTCTTGGCTATATTTCTATAGAGTTGATTTTCTCTTAGTAACTCTAATACAATCTTGAGATGTTTATCATGTTATTCCTTGTTCCAAGAGTATATTAGGATATCGTCTAGAAATACAAGGACAAACTAGTCTAGGTTCCTTCTTAACACACTATTCATTAAATTTGTGAAGGCAACTGGAGCATTAATTAGTCCAAAGGATAGGACTATAAACTCATAGTGTCCATACATAGTCTTAAATTTCATCTTGTGAGTATCCTCCTCACGTATTCTTAATTGGTGATACCCTGACCTTAGATATATCTTAGTAAACATCATGGCATATATTAGTTGATCGAATAAATATTTGATTCTAGGTAGGGTATATCAGTTATTTATTGTGCTTTATTCATCATCCTGTAATCAATACATAATCTAAAAGAGCTATATTTTTTTTAAATATAAACTGGTGTACCCCAAGGTGACACACTTGGTTTTATTAGACCTTTCTCTAACAACCTTTGCAATTATACCTTTAATTTTTGCATATCAATAGGTGTCATCCTATACTAAAATATGTGAATTGGTTTTGCTCTTTGCATAATATCAATAGTGAAATCAAATTCCCACACAGGAGGGATTCTAGGTAAATCCTTAGGAAATACATCCTTAAAATCCTATAAAATTGGGTGTATTTCCAACACCTCTTTCTTTTAGTCTTCTCCAAATTTATTTAGCTTAATTACATAGACTATCCCTCCCTTTTTGAGGTCTTTATTCAACTATATAGCTAATAACATTTGGGGTTTGAATTACCCCGTTCACTATGAATTCATAGTCATTTCTTGCCTTGTTTGGAATATTCAATCCATTTGTCTTGGAAATTGATTACAACTTTATGGGCCTATAACCAATACATCCCTAGCATTATATCGATGGGATGAAATGGAGATACATATAAGCAATCTTCCATGATTCCACTAGCTAAAGCAATTTCCATCATAGAAAAATATTAGTTTATGGAGCAGGTTTGTCTAGAACCATACTCAACCTTCCATCCATGAGCCAAATATCTTGGTATTTTTGACATATATTTCTCTAACTTGCAAGAAATAAAGCTATCGTTGGCTCCACTATTAATTAAGATATTCACTTGCTTATCAAAAATATTACCTTTTATAATCAATGGGGTGGTTTACCCCTCAAGATTTTGACTCCCAATTGTAGCGTAGATCTGGTGTGTAGATTATTTTTCTTTAATAATGGATGTGCATGGCCCTGGTTAGTGTGGGAACTAGTTAGAAAAATGTGGGCCTCTATAATGGTAACACCCATCCTTGGGCCCTTGTCACTTTTTCAAAATTTTCTCCTCACCTTTGATTGCTGGAACTGAAACTTATGGTTTCTATGGTTGAGGCTTAGCATTATTGGGATTGTTGCCTTTATTATAAAATTTCTTCTTGAACTTATTTTGGTTTCCATTAGATTTATTTTTAGGATTTTAGGGTTTTTTGGCCTTACAATATTATTCAGCCTCTCATTTCACAAGTCCATTGCTATTCCTTTTTTTACTTATTTTTGATATTTCTCGAGTAAGGTTTCATATCTATAATGGAAGTGTGACTCTTATTTCTTTGCTAATTCATATGCCTTTTGTAATGACTTAGGTTCTTGCATCTCTACATCATGCTTTATCCTAGATTGCAACCCATGAGTAAAATTATGAACCCAAATATTCTCATTGTAAGTAGGTACATACTTCAGCAATTTTACCAAAAATTTTTAGTATACCTCTACTAAGTTGACCCCTTGCCTTAAACTAGCAAACTCCTTGAATTTTAGGTCATAAAAATGTTTTGTGAGGAACCTCTTTTTGAATATGACTATAAATTCCTTCCATGGAATGTCTATTGGTTCAATCTTAGTTTCCTCATAATAAGTTTCCCACCAATCTAGGGAAGCTCCTTCAAGGTAGATAGTAGCCCAAATAGTTTGGGTTCCTAAATAATATCCCTTTATCATGAATAAAACTTCTAGTTCCCTTAACCAAGCCTCAAATGCATCTCCATCTAATTCTCCATAAAAATTGGAGATACAAACATTCTTTAGATCTCTTACCATTTCCTTTTCTAGGAGGGTTCTAGCTTGTATATGCTCTGTATTCATCCCCTCAGCTTGGTTAACTTTTGAACCTCTAGCTTGTGAATTTTGGTTCACAATGGTTTCTAACACCTATCTTAACTGATCTTGCATTGCGAAAACTATGGTAGTGAGATCTTCCATTCCCCTATTGAAATTTTATGGATCCTCATTCTGGATCCTTCTTTCATATTACTTTTTCAAGTCTTCCTAGGTGTATGCCTCTCTCTTTTGGACTTAGGTGGCATCTTAACCTAGTTTCAACTAAGAAAATATTAGGTTATAGTTTCATATTAAATTGTGCCACTAATTCAAACCACAATACAAAGTTATTCTTGCCAAAAAATTAGTAATCTAACTAGGATAATATTCCAAGATTATGATGGATCATTAATACCAATACCCATATTGACGTATTGTAACATTCATATACCCTTGGAATCAACTCCATTATATTCTAATAAGCAGAGACTCTAGGTCATCCTAACTTTAGCTTAAACTTAAGCAAGCCTTCATTGGAGACACCCAAATCTATTTTAGCACATAAGAAGCTCTATAACCTTGTATCTAAAGCTCTGATATCATATGTAACGACCCAAAAAATAAGAAACAAGAAAACACATAGAAATATTAATTTATTTTTTTAAGACTAAGGAGAGGGATTCATAAACCTCTAACCAACCTTAGGTTAACTTAATGTTTAACAAAATCCCTAAGGTTATCAAGAACTATACCACATAGGATTCCCCTCATGCAAGTCCCTTCTGCAAAGGCATATCTTATGTTATGCACATAAGTCCATCCATCTCATCATCCTTGATGAGCTAGACTTATCACCTTTAATTATTATAAGGTGTACACGCATCTCCATATTCTATGTAAGTCATTATGCATAGGTATGCTACATGTACTGCGAGTTAAGCTATAAATCTTGTCCTCTGACAAGCTATCTTAACTCAGGTATGATATATAAACTTAGTTACCATTATCCGTAAGGAGGTTTCAAACCCTTAGGTTATCCTCTAAGTTCACCCTAGAACTTACTATTGAATTATTATGATAAGTTATTCAAAAAGAAAATGAAATATGAAACCAGATACTAAATCTAACAAAACATAAATCATTAAACATGCAAAAGATAATTGTAACCAGGGAGCAATAATTAAAGAATAAATATGCAATAAAAGGATTTAAATAAATTAATATTAAATCAAATAGAATACAAAGGTGCATCAACCATATTGTTCATTTATTACATAAGCATGTATGGTAAAACCTCCATACCCTTAAGCAATACATTACATCAATCTCATTAGGGAAATATCCCCATAAATCTAATCTATTTGCATAAATAAACAATATGTAAAGTAGAGAGCAAACTTGTGCATTGGCCTATCTGTAACTTTGATCCTCCCACTCTTCCATCGATCAAGTGAGGATAGTAGAGGATTGGGACACTCTTAGTTTTAGATAGACATGCTTCTAAATTCATTTACTCATTTCATTAGCAAATTGCAACTATACAAACAACCCAAGCAATTCAACTATCTAATGCATAGTTGATATCATAGATGATGAGCACCAGATATGCTCTTATTTTTGT
Organism: Wollemia nobilis; assembly: GCA_028583015.1. Lineage (NCBI taxonomy): Eukaryota > Viridiplantae > Streptophyta > Pinopsida > Araucariales > Araucariaceae > Wollemia > Wollemia nobilis. The sequence goes on along the minus strand of JAQPPZ010001056.1, from coordinate 3,580,110 downwards.
ATAAGTACTAACGATTTTTGCACGACAATATATCATGAGTTGTATATTTTTATGAAACATTATGTATTTATTTAATGAAATTATGTGTATTATCTAATCTATGTGTGAAGTATGTTTTGTGTAGCTATTTGCCTAATTTTATCATCTTTTGCTCAGTCAAGGTCCTACATGGACCTGGAAAGATTCTGCTCAAATAGACTAATGCATACCAAAGTAGACACCTTACTGACATAGGTGTCTAATCAAGTAGGTGCATTACTGAGGTAGGCACCTTACCCAAGTAGGCACCTTACTGAGAAAGTCACCTTACTAAGGTAGGTGCCCTACTCAAGTAGGTGCCTTACTAAGGTAGGTGCCTTACTCAAGTAGGCATCTTGTTGAGGTAGGTGTCTGACTCAAGTAGGTGCCTTACTCAAGCATGCACCCAAATTATGTGTGTTGACCAAATAGATGGAGAAGGACCCTGTTGACCATTGTTCCACATCATCTATGGGAAATCACTGAATGAACGAGTTGTCCCAACTGAATTGGATGAACACAACCACTCATGAAGTAGAACCATAATGAAGTAGAAATCATTTGATTGCCAAGAAACAACACAAGAGCTGATTATCATGCACTGGTTATAGTAACTGAATTATCCTAGTTTAGACTATAACCAAGATTCTTGTTGTAACAGAACTGCAATAGAAAGTCTTGTGTATGTTATATAAACACATGGACTTCTCTATAGTAGAGGAGATATTATTTCATAGAACATTATCGCATGTAATATTTTACTGCATTGTTAATAAAAGCTTGAGTGTTCTTTATTTACGCATTGTATTCATGATTTGTTGGGTAGGATCTGTTGGAGCTCGGGCCCACTCCAAGCTAGTATTCCTCCCCTACTCTTAGTTATTTTTATAGGTTTAATTATGCATGATAGTATGTTTATTTCTTATATTAAATTTATCTGCTTTTGAATGGTGTGCTTTTTAATTGCATAGGTGTATTTACAACTTTTAGAGTGGTGTGTTTATCTTTACGTATTTTATTTATGCATGAGATTTATTGGTGTGGATAAATCAATTACTATTTTACAAACACCCCCAATGATAGTTGAATGGATTCATCTAAAAAATGGTAGTGTGAGCAGTCTCAACCATGGCACTTCAAAATTCTACAAGCTCCTTAGTTTAAAAATTTAAATGCAAGTATTGTGACATATATAGGACAAATTAAACCATTATTTAGCACCCAAAAATTTGACACCATTACCGGAGAAGCATCACTAGTAGACTAACCAAAATACCCCTTAAACATTCTATTTGACCTTGTATGAGTTCGCCAATAAAAATAGGACCCGACGGTCATTTCATAAGATAGAGCCCATCAGAAAAATTTGAGTCAGTTGAAGACTTCATCGGTACTTCACTGGAGTGAGCACCCTTACTTTATGCAAAGTGCCTCCTTGTCTCATTAACCTTGGAAAGAATAAATTATCTTGAAACCATTATTTAAAAATACATCCTCGAAGGAAGCCCTATTATGGAGAGTTGTAGAGAATTATACTATAACACCAGCTAACTTAGAGGCTCTAATACAAAAATTTATGAATGATCGAAAGACCATAGAAGTTGTATTAGAGACCACATTTCTTAAAAAATGGTCGAAGAAGTCTCATCTAGATTCAACTTCCTGATAGAGGAAGAAGCAAGGGAAATAAAAATGAAGAATATATCTTGCCCATCTCCCTACCTTCAAGGGATATCCAACCAAAGACCCTCACCTATTTTTGTTTAAATTCAATGTATTTTGTAGGTCTGTCAGCTATAAGTCAGATGCTTAGAAGCTAAAACTTTTTCCATCAATATTGCATGACTCAAATCTACATTGGTTTATCAAGTTGAGGAACAAATAGATCACCACATGGGAATAAATGCAAAAGCTCTTCTTAGAGCAGTACCAAGACTTTGGCAGAGCATGAGATTCTAGAGGGGAAGTCCTTAGCATGACACAGAAGGAGGACGAGTCCTTGGAAGAATACTGGAAGAGGTTCAATTTCAACTTGCAATAATATCCTTACACGAAGCTAGGAGATAAGTCCCTCAAAAGAATATTTTTGAGAGGACTCAACAATGAGTCATTGGAAGCACTAAACATGATTTTAGGAGGAGACATTTACCGGTATGCAATGGAATATATCCGACAACTATGTCAAAATTACTCGCAAAGGAGAGGTAAACCAGCTCCTAGGATCATGAAGGTGACTACATCGATCACAAAAGTAGATATAGGAAACATTTTGAAAGATTTAAAGAGTAAAATGCTATCCTCCTAGCACTACAGTTGGATACGCTCTTGCTAGAGAAGAAGAAACAAGAGAATGATGCAACATTGGCCTATTTTTTCCTAAAATGTAGAGGAAAACATGCTAGGAATGCATACCATATAACAAGGTTAGAGTATGCATATTTTACCAATAGAATCACAAAATTTGACTATGCCCATAGATAACAAATACCAAGGAGGATGCTAATGTAAGTGAAGCCTATTTCATGGGTAATTAGAGAAATTGGCAGCAACCCCCTATGGGGAATATACCTACGAGAATGCCACCCTATGGAGGAGGACCATATATGCCACAAGGGTAGCCACAACCACCTAATATGGGATGGTGGGGACTGCCACCTTGGATGAACATACCTCCAAGAGCTACATTTCCCAATCAACAACCATGGATGCCATATCAACATTTTGGGTAGCAATGGAGGAACAACAATCCATGGAATTTTGCTCCATAAAATATGGCATAGGTTCCACCTCAATAAGGCATACCAGCCCTACCTACGACAATACCTACGTAGTTACTAGCACAACCTATGGTGAACCCAAATAATAAGGTAAACCAACTAGCATATTAAGTAGAGGGAGAGATGTATCTGATGTATAATATTAGTTGTAATCCCATTCAACTTAGATCAAGAAAGAATCTAGGAGTAGAAGCACATCCCATAGTATAAGAGGAGGAAAATATAGGAAACTCCCCTCTTATAGAAGAGGTGGAGGAAGAAAAATTTATTAAGAAAATAGAGGCTCCATTCCCTAAACAGTTGCAGGAATAGAGGAAGCCAACACAACCAAAATTTGACATGCTTTTTAGCTTGAGGAATCTCATAGTTATAATCCCACTTTTTCAAGCTATCCAAGATGTCCTGATATATACCAAAGTAATAAAGGAGTTGTGCCTGAGGAAACTAGGATGTAAAGTAGCATAGACCATCAATATCATAGGAAAAATGGCCGACTTGATGATAGAGAATGCATATAATCCCAAATATGTAGACCTAGGCAGCCCGATACTGACTATAAAAATAGAGGGCATTCATTGGCTAACACATTAGTTGACCTAGGTGTATTTATTAACATAATGCCATAGGAAACCATGTAGAATTTGAATCTCATAAACCTAAAATCCACCAATATGGTGTTGTAACTGGTTGATCGGTCAACTGTAGAACCAGAGGGAATGTTTGAAGACATCATAGCGATAGTTGATGCATGGGAATACTTGACAGATTTCTTGGTGTTGCAGTCTAAAATAGGACTGGGTGGTTATCCACTCATCTTGGGGAGGCATGGTTAGGTAATACTAACATCTACATCAACTATCATGATGGACTCATGACCATCTTAAATGGCTAGGACTTCAAGATACTGACTATCTCACCTCTCATGCAGTCCATGGATATGCTGGGAGAATCCACGTCAAACAATCAAGAGGATAGTTTGTTATCTATGCTTCAACCAGTGATGGCATTAATAGAGTTGGAGGAAGAAGCCAACAAAGATGGCATCATCATGAGATTGGGAATCCTCCCTCACAGTTCTCAATTCACCATTGGTCGATGCCCAAGACAACCGCACCAGGAAAATTGACATTGAGCCTGGAAGAATATTGAACGTCAGTAGTGGGTTGACCTCCACACAACTGGTAGAGTTGAAGGAGCTCCTAATAAGGCATCAAAAAGCATTCACCTAGGATTATTTAGATATGAAAGGAATCATCCCAAAGATCTACACTCACCCAATTTAACTTGAAGAATAGGCAACTCCCGTTAGACAACTATAGGGAAGGATGAAATCAACCATGAAATAAATCATCAAATATGAGTTATATAAGCTCTTGTCTACAAGGTTCATCTACCCAATTTTTGATAGCGAATGGCTATCACCACTTGTGGTGGTCCCCAAGAAGAATGGGAAATGGAGGATCTTCTTTGATTATAGATTGTTGAATAAGGTGACTAAGAAGGATCACTTCTTGCTTCCCTTCATTGATTAGGTATTGGAAACACTGTTTGGGATGAAATACTTCTCCTTTCTAGATGGATTTAGTAGATACAACCAAATCTAGATTAGGGAGGATAACAAGGACAAGACAACGTTTACCTGCCCATGGGGAACGTTTACCTATAGAGTGTTGCCCTTTGGGTTATGCAACACACTATCCACCTTCCAAAGGGTGGTGTTAAGCATATTTTTGGATATTATGGGGGAGTTAGTTGAAGTATATATGGATGACTTCATTGTTTATGGTGAAACATTTGAAGAAGTGATGACGAACTTAGAACGTGTGCTCCAGATATGTGAAGATAACAACTTATCCCTCGGTAATAAAAAATGCTTTATGATGATGCATGAGGGCATATTTATAGGACATAATATCTTAACAGAGATAATTAAAGTGGATCAAAAGAAAATAGAAGTTATTAAATACTTACCCAACCTGAAAACACCAAGGGAAGTAAGGAGTTTTCTTAGCTATGTCGGATACTACAGGCAATTTATCACCAATTTTAGTAAGATCACCAAACTACTGCACACCCTACTATGAAGTATGCAGAGTTCATCTAGATAGAGTACTATGAGCAAGAATTTTAGATGCTGAAGGAGAAGCTGATTTCTACCCTAGTTTTGTAGGGCCCAAATTGGGCTATCCCATTTCATATATATTGTGATGCATCCAATAATGCAATTGGAGTAGTCCTTAGGTAAAAGGATTATGAGGAGCTCTATGTCATTTATTATATCAATAAAAAATTAGCAGGGACTAAGCTCAACTACATAGTAATAAAAATAGTTGTGCACAACATCAATAAATTCCATCACTATATTACTGGGTACAAGGTGTTCGTTCACATGGACCATGCGGCCATTAGGTACCTAATGAGTAAACCATAAATTAGTGGTAGTATCATTAGATGGCTTTTGCTGCTACAAGAGTTTTACATTACCATAGTTGACAAGCCCGAAAAGGATAACGTAGTCACAAACTTCCTATCTAGGCTAATATTGATAGATCACGCAATGGTAGAGGACCAGTTCTTGAACGAGCATTTGTTTATCATCAAAAAATAGACATCGTGGTATGCATATATCACCAACTATTTGGCCACTAGTAGAACATCCCCTACTCTTTGATATAGAGAGAAGCAAGGGGTGATTGAAAATTGTGCTTCTTTTCAATGGATTAATGGACTCCTGTTAAAAATAGGGTCTGACCAAATCATGAGGAGGTGTGTAGCAGAGCATGAGTTTTCAAATATACTCAAGGCCTATCATAGTGAGCCATGTGGAGGGTATTTTGCAAGAAGAAGAATTGCATATAATGTATTACATACTAGGTACTTTTGGCCTATGTTGTTCAAATATGAAGCCACATACGCTAGCAGGTGTGATGAATGTTATAGAATGGGTAGGCCAACCCATAGGGACGAAATGCCCATTCAACCTCACATGCATATAGAGCCCTTTGAAAAGGGGAGCATGGACTTTATGGGACCCATAAACCCATCTTCGATCGAGAGGAGATATATCCTAGTTTGCACAGACTATGTTACTAAATGGGTCGAAGTCTAGGTGCTGAGGGACTCCAAGGAGGGGACAATAGCCGAATTCCTATTCACCCATATTTTTACAAGGTTTTGGGTGCCCAAGGAAATAACAATGGACCAAGGATCCCAATTTACCTCCAAGTTCATTGAGGAGTTTATGGAGCAGTATAGGGTTCGACACAACAAGACTGCCCCCTACCATATATAGACGAACGAGCAGGTGGAAGTGACCAATAGGGAAATAGAGAACATCCTGATGAAAATCGTATAGCAGCATAGGAAGGATTGGGCTACAAGACTACAAGAGGCACTATGGGCATATAATACAATGTGGAAATCAACCACAGGCTTTACACACTTCTAACTAATATACGGGAAAGATGTAATGATGCCCATTGAGTTCAAGGTTAAGATGCCTAGAACGTTGGTAGAACTAGACCTAAGTCTGGACAAAGCATAGAAGGAATGAATTTGGTAGCTGAACCAATTGGATGAATTTTGAATGGATGCCCTATAGAGAAAAAAAATCATGCAGAGGCAAAGGAAGCAGTAGCATAACCGCAACATTAAAATAAAATAATTCAAATAAGGGGATTGGGTACTATTGTACGATTCCAAGTTCTAGGAATGGAAGGAAAAAATTATATAAAGGTGTATGGGACCATACAAAGTGGTGGAAATCATCATAAATGGTGTCGTGCGCATCAAGAAATTGAGAGCAACACCATTCTAACAGCTAATGGCCATCGGTTGAATCTATACCACACGTTTGAAATCTTGTTGGTGGAGTCCAAAGTAGGCATGGGATAGACCCCATACAAGTAAACTTTTCTAATGTTCTCAACAACATGGTGGATGCAGAGGTGTCCACCAAAAATAAGTTAACATAATTTCCTATTTTTTAGCTTACGGTGTGTTTTGTAGCAACAACGCCCGCATGTAATCTACAGGCATCCTGAGAGCTATGGCCTAATAGGTGTAGATTGCATTTAACTGCATATTTATTTTTTCTCATTTTTGTATTGCAGGGAAATGGCCTGATTGCTCAAATAGTAGGCATTTTAGGTAACAAGGCCTAGACTGGCTCAACATCCATGAACCTGTACGTTTAGAAAATTTTGATCCAAGCATGGAGTGGGCACCAATTTATTGCAAAGGAAAAATTACATACCCTTGTGCCTGGACGAAGCAGACACTGACATTGTATGAACATAATTTTTAGGAGGCTTGATCAACCTCGCATAAATGGACACATAAACCACTTCTAAATTTTTAGGTAGGAGGATGACAGACCCCAAAAGGGAGGCACCTTACTATAGTACCTTACTCCGAAAGGGAGGTGCCTTACTCCGGTGCCTTACTCTGGAAGGGAGGCACCTTACTCCAGTGCCTTACTTCGAAAGGGAGGCACCTTACTATGGCACCTTACTTCGGAAGGGAGGCACCTTACTCTGGAACATTGCCACCAAGGAGGTGCCACTAAGGAGGTGTTCCTTCACTCTATATATATATATATATATATATATATATATATATATATATATATATATATATATATATATATATTTCAAGGAGGTGCCTTACTCCAGCGATTGGTAAGAACCTTCAAGGTTCTTAGCAGTAGTTCAATTAAAATGCAAGAAAAATGAATTGAATCACCTTTTTATATGAATCATTGTTTGAAATGTTGGAATAACCCGAACACTTAGATATAATATATATTAATTTCATGGATGATTTCCTACACCCTATCTACTTCTATTTTATACCTATTCTAAGGTTATTATGAAAGGACACAATGGTCCATTTGAAATGATAAAACATAAATGATTAATTAGTTAAAGAAGTTAAGATATAGAATCCTAACATGCCACCCCTCTCAAAAGAAGCTTTGTCCTCAAAGCTGGGTCTAAGGAAATTGTTTTTGAAATTGATGAGGCGCTTTCCAAGTAGTATTTTCAAAAGTTCTTGCACAAGTTTAATATCACTTTTTCGGAGGCAAGGATATCTTGAGGGTCAAAGCGTTAATGGGAGGTTGCCAAGAAAATAGTAGGATCATGATGACAGAGGGAAAAAAATCTATGGGGTTCCTCAAACACTTTTGGATGTTGCATCAAAAGTGAGGGTAACACTTCTACATATTTCTATTGTTCCCTGGGATAGGCAATGGAAAATGAGTGTGTCATCACATTTTTGCCTTGTTTTTTGATAGGTTTTACCATGTGGTTAGAACTCAGTATTTGTGAGGAACTTGTGTGTAGTATTTTTAGAGTGTATTTTTGGATTTCATTGGTCACTTCTTGTATGTCTACCTTATATTTTCTTGGGGCATCAACCACTTCTTGTACATTGACCTCATTGCCTTCATTGTTGTGATTAGGTGTTTTGATCACGTCTTGCACATCTTCTTCTATGCAGTGATAGGGATCAACTATATTTAATAAATACAATGTTTGTGTAGCACAATGATGATGGGGCCCAAATTTCTCATCACAAGTATAGCAAAGGTTATTCACTCGCTTCTCCTCCATTTCTTGCAAGCTAAGGTAATTAACTAGCAAGGGTTTATGTTTTAGGATAGTGTGCATGAAAGACAATTTATCAATAGGTTGCTCCCTGTGTTGACGATGAATATTGAATTTATCTTCAGCTAAAAAATCTAATCCAATGGCTTCCTATAGGGTGTGGGGAGTGTACATCATGACCGCCACTCTAATTTCTTTTTTTAGTCCATTAAAGAATTCGCTTATGAGAAATGATTCGTCCAACTCTATGATGCGACTAGCAATATCTTGGAACTGAATTTTATATGCACGTATTGATGTGATTTGACATAGGTGGGCGAGATTAAGTAACAAAATTAGGTTGGGGTCATGAGATATTCTATCGTTGATAATTTTTGTAATTGTCATTGGAAGTTATCACTAAATTTGCTTTGAGAAATTTCTTGTCATCAACTTTTTTAGCAAGAAAAATTATCGTCAGTTTCTTGCTGATAAATTGTTTGCAAAAATTTAGGAGCACTTTTTTGTCAAAAATTTCTTTATAACAATTATTGCAATTATTCTTCAAGGATTTGGTTTGTTTCAACTTAGGTGGTGGTGGCTTCGAACGTGTTTGGGAGGCTATAGCGAAGTCACGATAAAAAGCATACCCTTAATTTCTTTTAAATGTCGGTTGTCCCCATTTTGTAACAAATGTGGGATAAGTCTTCTATTTTTAAAACCTTTGTATTTGTTCTTTGTCAAAAAAAATTAATTTTATATTATAACTTTATAATATAAAGTTAATTTTATAAATTATTACTAGTTTTTTGTTCTCGATGTAGCCGAGAGTTCAGAAATTACGCTGCCGCTCAATTTTATTGGCAATTTTCAAGATTTTTCTCAGATTTGTTGCTTGGCCTGAAGATAAAATTGATTTATGATTTAAGTTTGGATATAATCTCTCGAAGGCATCAGATTCTATCCTATATATTCTAACTATGAATTCACCACTGGTCGCTAGATGTCGATAGGATGATGCTGCTATTTGAGATCAACAAGAAGCCTCATAAAATTTGTGGACTACACAAGCTAGAAATAAAATTGGAGTTATACGAAGAGTCACTGTCTAATGTTCCACTTAAATTAATTGTCTTTGTATGAATCCTTCAATTTCCAAGCGATATCCAATTATAACAAATGAGGATGCGCCATGTCAAGCATTTTTTTTTTTGACATGATTTAGGGTTTTGATAATTATGAGATTCGATTAGTTCTTATGAACCTTAGAGAACTTATTTAAATAACTTCCTTGCATAGTACGACTCTTGTCCACCTAATAATTGAGTAACTATAGATTGTTGTGAATTGTGGAGTTAACCGAGAGTCGATCTTATTATATGCCTTATTGCCGAAGATTGTCACTATGCTCTCAAAATGTAATTTTTTTTCACTAATTTTGTGATCTGGGTAATTTTTCAATGTTTACTCAATTAGGATAATATTTTTGATGTCCTTCGAATCGATTACTCACTGGAGGATCTAATTTGGTCTTTGTGTTTTTGAATCTCAGGCCACCATCGAGAGGACAATAAAAAAGGTGTGATTAAAAATATTAAAAGTGGTGATTTAAATGGTGGGAACGTGAATGGTGCTGGTAATATTTTGTTACTGACACCAAGAGTAATTTTTTGTTTGTGCAATTTTTTGTGCTGGAGATTACGCTGATCAAATATAGTAGGGACAAAAATCTGGAGATGCAGTAGTTAGTTTTTTTTACCTTAATTTATCTTGCACCGTTTGTGAAATTTTCCACCGCTGATGTGGTTGATATACCATATGATATGATAAAATTTCCACCATGAGATAAAAATACATCCTTTTATATTTAAATTGATGTATCCAAATATGAATTTATAACTTTAGGTTAAAAGTTTAAGTACCTTATTTTTATTGGCTCCTTGCAGACTATAACGATGCATGTAGATTTTGGTTATTGATTTGGCTGTGATAGGTCCCTTCCACAAAAAATATCTCCTGAATGGTTTGCTATACAAACTTGCAAGGTCTGTGTTTAATGAGAGACTTTTTTCCTGTTAACCACATTGTAGTCCTTCGCATATTAAATATTAAGTGCCCTAAGATACTTCACCCTTCCTAGTTTTGGATGATGGTTGAACAACTTTTATTGAAGGAATAAATTTATTGAAAGTTTCAATCAACCGTTATCCAAAGAGCTAAATACTATTGTTGGTGTAACGCAGTATCGCTAGCTATGGATGGAAGTGTAATGCGGTCAAGGCACCAATCGTGTAGAAGGATGGCAAAATGATAGTTTTAAAACAACGGTACTCGTAGGTTTAACACGATGACGTGACATAGGATGCTATATGAAATAGGCAGATAAACAGGATATGGTGAAGTCAATTGCTGACGTGGGTGAACCTACAATAGCTTGAGTAAAATAAATTTTTATTTTAAACTTTATAGACTCTTCACTTTATCACACCGAAAAAAAAGCATCGTCTGAAGGTTTTATTCGCCAGAAGAGAGCGTTTGTGATGATTTAATTTTTTTTTTGTTGTTGCTTAATTGTGCCTGATCGATAGAATTTGATTTATATGGTACACCATTGAAAAATTATCTTGTTCTTCACTGGTATTTTCGTACATCACTTTATTTGGTGCGATGAAGTAGACTAATGCTGCGGATTGTTCACGATGAGATGAAATGATGTAGAAATGTTTGATGAAGTTGCGAGGTGCTTGGGTGTTAACAGATAGGTGTTGGCAGTTGTAAGAAATGGGAATGAAATGTGGATGTAAAGGATGTGATAGGGCTTAGGAATTTACTTGATCTAATACCATATGGTAAGAATCTTCAAGGTTCTTAGCAGTAGTTCAATTAAAATGCAAGAAAAATGAATTAAATCACCTTTTTATATGAATCGTTGTTTGAAATGTTGGAATAACCCAAACACTTAGATATATTATATATTAATTTTATGGATGATTTCCTAGACCCTATCTACTTCTATTTTATACCTATTATAAATTTATTATGAAAGGACACAATAATCCATTTTATATGATAACACATAAATGATTAATTAGTTAAAGAAGTTAGGATATAGAATCCTAACAAGCGCCTTACTCCAGAAGGGAGGCACCTTACTCTGGCACTTTAAGCTGGAAGGGAGGTGCCTTAATTTGGTGCCTTACCCTAAAATGGAGATGCCTTACTCTAGAAGGGAGGCACATTACTCTAGTGTCTTACCTCGAAAGGGAGGCACCTTACTCCACCAAGGAGGTGCCACCCTGGAGGTGTTAAAAAAAAATGATCAAGCTGGTGCCTTACTTCAATGCCTTACTATGGTGCCTTACTCAAGTAGGTGTCTTACTCAAGTAGGTACTTTATTGAGGTAGATGCCTTACATAGGTAGGTGCCTTACTAAAAGAGGTGCCTTACTAAGGTAGGTGCCTTACTCAAGTAGGTGCCTCGATTGAATAAAGAGCACATGCACAACTTGGTAGTACATGGAGCAGCTAAAGACAACACCATCATCTCATGTGATGGAAATATGAAAGCACACAAAAATATTTTGAAATTATTGGATATGATCTTTGCACATCCCAAGGTCAACCATCGAGGAGATATGCGTCCCAACCTGAACCAAAAGGATCCCACTACATTTTTAGTGTAGGACCTCGAGCGAACCAAAATTACAATACCCAAGGTGATGTAATCAACACATGGGAAGTATATTACCAAGTACCAAATTGAAATACTCCACATAGCATGACATGGCCAATCATGTATGTGCATGGTTTCTTTTAAATATATATGTAATTTTTTATATGATATTCTTCTCTGAAAATAATGCTAGTGCAAGAATTGAATTCACATCTCATGTCTAATACATCGTGTTGGAAATTAATTTGGGTGGTGTACCCTACCAACCCCAATGCAAAAACAATTTCTAGAGTTAGGAACCTGAATTTATAAAAAGGTACCTTATTGAGAGCAGGGCATCAATCCAGTTGAAATAATTAGAGAATTCACCATGGGGGGAAATTCAAAGAATTATGCACTCAAAAAGCATGAGCCCAGCGACACTAAGGGGATTAGAGGAGAAGTCTACAATTGGTTTGAAGTGATCGGGTGGATGAATTATTGTTGCTTGGTCAGCCAAGACCAAGACATAGAGGAAACAAAGGAATTTTTTGCTAATGTGAGTGGAGGAGTTTCTTGGTTGCACGTATTGGATATTCCAGTCACCCTAGAGAACATTTCTCATGTCATCAGTCTCCCCCTCACTAGAGAATGCACATACAAATATGACATGACAAAACAATGTGAAGAAGAAGGGGTCAAACATTCTAATGCTTAGGAGTAGGCAACATCATAGGCTGAGTATGAGGCCAAATTGGGGATAATTCCAAAATATGAGCAACCCCAATTTTCACCAGATACTATGGAGGAAAGGCAAAATCCTCTACCTAATTATACAGAGGATAGGCCAAAATCCTCCAGCCTCGAACCCACAACACGACGGACAAAGTGCATACATGATCTAAGATGCTTGTGGTATATAATCCTATCAAGTAAGGAAGAAGAGGAAGATGTAGAGATCATATTTGTGGCCCAAACCCTATAGAATTTGGTTGCCCATAGTCCACAAGACCCATAATCTTTAGTAAGCCTAAAACAACAGTCCAAGATGCCAATGGGAGAGGATTGCGCTAGGCAAAGAAATAATTTCATGATGCATATGTTGTTTGAGGAATATAAAAATATGTCTACAAGAATAATTTAGAGGTAAGAGACCAACATCGCCCAAATACATCAACTAATCTAGGAGCTCAGGGCTGAGAACCAGTAGTTGCAAACCAGGGTGATTGAGAGGCGAGATACCTCTACCCAAACTGATTGGGCAATTGAGGTGCCCACAAACTCTCCAAACTCGCCAAAGAGAGTATTATCATCTAGGGTAGTCAGGTCAAATGCTCAAAATGAGGAATTAAAGGCAAGATAGGGTTCATGCATCCTTGATAGGGTGACTGCAAAAGAATAGGGGAATTCTATTTTTCAAATAGAAATCCCTGTTATTAACATTGACGATGATGATGAGCCTTTAGGGCAAATACAAGGTAAAATCCTAAACTAGAGGCCAAGAAGAACTCTCTAGAGTGCCAGGTACCTAAAATTGAGGGGCCACAACCTAAATAACTAGAGGAGTAGACATCAGGTGACCAAGGAACAAGGGAGACAACTACATGGGACCTAAGACCAGAAGAACAGATTCTTAAATCTTCTAATAGGGAGGTATCTCCCATGAAAAAATAAGACAGCCCAATGTAGGTCGTTGTAGTACTAGATAGAATAAATGGGAAGGCATCTCAAAAATTATAGAAGAGGGCCAAAAGAAAGGCCAAAGTTACATTCATAGAACTGAACCCCCACTCGAATGAAGAATGAAAAGAATGCATGCAGGCCTTCATCGAACAAAAAGAAAAATTTGAAAAGATCCATGAGGAGTCCAAGGTGGTAAAGGTGGCTAGGAAAGCTACCAAGAAGGCTGAAAGAGGGCCTGGTATCTATGTGGATCCTACTACGGATGACCAATTTTGGGAAATCTATGGTTTGTTATAGGGTCGGCCTTCCAAGATGAGGAAATGGCTGGAAAGATGGGGGATATACAGACCAGAGGTAGAGGCATCAATGGTCGCAGAAGAAAAATTTGACCTCACCCCTGAAGAACTTTGGATGTACAAGGCTAGTATGGTCAATTGGAAGAGGGATGATTCTAACATTACCTTTGAAGAGTTATGCACTCAACTCACTGACCTATGATAAGAAGTATAGGTGGTCTTCCATAATGGAGAAATGACTATGGCAACAACACCCAACACAAGTGTTGGGCCAAGCATGATAGGGATGCATAACAAGCACACCAAAAAGCTGGAACAAAATGAATGCCAACCTAGTACAATCAAAAGCTAGTGTAGCCAGAGATCAACACAGCCTAAGAATGCCCCGCAACAAACCAATTCCCCACAACATAAATGAAAGTCTCAGACTAAAGGGAAATCTCAAGCCACTAGTAAGAAAAATAAATAGAGAGAAGTGGCATATGAGAAGGAAGTAATTACCAGTTTTAGGTGCCATGAGGGTGTGGCAAATATTATGCATGGGGGGATGATGAGCACCAGATATGCTCATATTTTTGTATAAGTACTAATGATTTTTGTGTGGCAATATATCATGAGTTGTATATTTTTATGAAACATACAGATGTAGGTGACTTACTCAAGTAGGTGCCTTACTGAGGTAGGCACCTTACTCAAGTAAGCACCTTACTGAGGTAGGAATCTTAATGAAGTAGGCACCTTACTAAGGTAGGAATATTACTGAAGTAGGCACCTTACTAAGGTAGGTTCCTTACTCAAGTAGGCACCTTACTAAGGTAGATGCCTTACTGAGGTAGGCACCTGACTCAAGTAGGCACCTTACTCAAGCAGGTGCCCGAATTATGTGTGTTGACCAAACGGTTGGAGAAGGACCCCGTTGACCATCGTTCCACATCATCTATGGGAAACCATTGAATGAACAAGTTATCCTAGCCAGAGTGGATGAACATGTAACCACTCACGAAGTAGAATCGTAATGAAGCAAAAATCGTCTGATTTCCAGGAAACGATGCAAGAGCTGATTATCGTGCATCTGTTATAGTAAATAAACTATCCTAGTTTAGACTTTAACTAAGATGCTTGTTGTAACAAAACTACAACAGGAAGTCCTGTGTGTGTTATATAAACACACAAACTTCTCTGTAGTAGAGGAGGTATTATTTCATAGAACATTATCGCATGTAATATTTCACTACACTATTAATAAAAGCTTGAGCATTCTTTATTTGCATGTTGTCTTTGTGATTTGTTGGGCAGGATCTGCTGGAGCTCGGGCCCACTCCAAGCCAGTATTCCTCCCCTACTCTTAGTTATTTTTATAGGTTTAATTATGCATGATAGTATGTTTATTTCTTAGATTAAATTTATCTACTTTTGAATGGTGTGCTTTTTAATTACATAGGTGTATTTACATATTTTAGAGTGGTGTGTTTATCTTTATGTATTTTATTTATGCATAATATTTATTGGTGTGGAAAAATCAATTACTGTTTTACAAACACCCCCAATGATAGTTGAATGAATTCATCTCAAAAATGGTAGTGTGAGAAGTCTCAACCGTGGCACTTCAAAAGTCTATGAGCTCCCTTGTTTGACTGAGTGTTGTGACATATATAGGACAAATTTAACCAGTGTTTGGCACCCAATATTTTGCACCTTAGGGAAGCATCACTAGTAGACTGACCATAGTACCCCTTAAAACCTTCTATTTGACCTTGTATGAGTCCACCAAGAAAAAAAAGCACCCAACGGTCATTTCATAAGAAGATATAACCCATCAAAAAAATTTGAGTCAGCCAAAGACTTAGAGTTTGAATTAGATTCTCCTAACTCATCACCAACAATCCATTGGAGTGAGCACCCTCACTTTGTGCAAAGCGCCTCCTCATCTCATCGACCTAGGAAAGAACAAATCATCCTGAACCCATTGTTTAAAAGGATACCCTCGAAGGAAGCCCTACTATGGAGACCCATAGAGGATCAGACCGTAACACCATCTGACTTAGAGGCTCTAATACAAAAAGTTTTGAATGATCGAAAGGCCATAGAAGTTGCATTAGAGACCACATTTCCTAAAAAAATGGTCGAAGAAGTCTCATCTGGATTCAGCTTCCCGATAGAGGAAGGAGTAGGGGAAACCAAAATGAATAATATATCCCATTTCCATATCCCTACCTTCAAGGGATACCCAATCGAAGACCTTGACCTATTTTTCTTAAATTTGATGTATTGTGCAGGTTTATCAACTATAAGTGAGATACTTAGAAGCTAAAACTTTTTCCATCAACATTGGATGACTTAGCTCTATGCTGGTTTATCGAGTTGGGAAACAAGCAGATCACCATATGGGAAGAAATGTGGAAGCTCTTCTTAGAGTAGTACCAAGACTCAAATTTTTTTTTTTGAGAGGACTCAATAACGAGTCACTGGAAGCGCTAAACATGATTTTAGGAGGAGATGTTTACCAGCACGCGATGGAAGACATCCAACAATTATGTCAAAATTACTCATGAAGGAGAGGTAAGCCCACCTCCTAGGACTATGAAGGTGACTACATCAGTCACAAAAACAAATATAGGCAACATGTTGGAAGATTTAAAGAGCAAAATGCTATCCTCTCTAGAACTATAGTTGGATACGCTCTTTCTAGAGAAGAAGAAACAAGAGAATGACATAGCATTGACCTATTTCTACCTAAAATACAAAGGAAAGCATGCTAGGAATGCATACCCAGAGAATAAGGTCATAGTATGCATGGTTTTCCAATTAGAATCACAAAAATTGATTGTGCCCATAGTTGCCCAATACCAAGGAGGATGCTAACATAAGTGAAGCCTATTTCATGGGTAATCAAAGAAATTGGTAGCAACCCCCTATGGGGAATATGCCCATGAGGATTTCACCCTATGGAGGAGGACCATATATGCCACAAGGGCAGCCACAACCACCCAATATGGGATGGTGGGGACCACCACCTTGGATGAACGTACCTCTAGGAGTTGTATTTCCCAATCAACAACCATGGATGCCATATCAACATTATGGGTAGTAGTGGAGGAACCATGTTCCGTGGAACTATGCTCCACAAAATATGGTATAGGCCCCACCTCATAAAGGCTTACCAACCCTACCTATGAGGATACCTACATAGTTAACATCATAGCCGATCATGAACCCAAATAATAAGGTAAACCAACCAGCATATCAAGTAGAGGGAGAGATGTATCTGATGTATCATATTAGTTGTAATCCCATTCAACTTAGATCAGGCAAGCATCTAGGAGTAGAAGCACCTCCCCTGGTAGAAGAGGAGGAAAATATAGGAAAATCCCCTCTTATAGAAGAGGTGGAGGAAGAAAAATTTGTTGAGAAAATAGAGGCTCCATTCCCTAAATAGTTGTAGGAACAGAGGAAGCCGACATAACCAAAATTTGAAATCCTCTCTAGCTTGAGGAATCTCACAGTTACGATCCCACTTTTTCAAGCTATCCGAGACGTCCTGATATATACCAAAGTAATAAAGGAGTTTTGCCTAAGGAAACTAGGATGTAAAGCAACATAGACCATCAATATCATAGGAAAATTGGTCAACTTGATGATGGGGAATGCATATCATCCCAAATATGCAAACCCAGGTAGCCTGGTGCTAACCATAAAAATAGAAGAGCATTCATTGGCTAACACCTTAGTTGACCTGGGTGTAGCCATTAATGTAATACCATAGGAAACCATGCAGAAGTTGAAGTTCACAAACCTAAAACCCACCAAGATGGTGTTGCAACTAGTTGATCGATCAACTGTAGCACCAAAGGGAATTCTTGAAGACATCATCATGATAGTTGATGCATGGGAATACTCGATAGATTTCTTGGTACTACAATCTAAAACAAGATTGGGTGGTTATCCACTCATCCTGGGGAGGCCATGGTTAGCTACGATTGATGCCTACATCAACTACTATGATGGACTCATGACCATCTCAAATGGCTAGGACGTCAAGAGACTGACTATATCACCTCCCACATAGTCCATGGATACATTGGGAGAACCCACGTTGGACAATAAAGAGGATAGTTTATTATATATGCTCCATATGGTGATGGCATTAATAGAGCTGGAGGAAGAAGCTGACAAAGATGGCATCATCATGATATTCCTTCAATGGGAATCCTCCCTCACAGTTCCTAGGTCACCATTGGTCGGTGCCCAAGACCACCACACCAAGCAAATTGACATTGATCTTGGTATAATTCTAAACGTCAACAGTGGGTTGACCTCCACACAACTAGCAGAGTTGAAGGAGATCCTAATTAGGCATCAATAATCATTTGCCTAGGATTATTCAAATATGAAAAGAATCAGCTCAAATATTTGCACTCACTGAATTTACCTTGAATAATAGGTAACTCTCATCAAATAGCCGTTGATAAGGATGAACCTAGCCATGAAATAAATCATCAAATATGAGTTACAAAAGCTCTTGTCTATAGGGTTCATCTACCCAATCTATGATAGTGAATGGGTGTCACCACTTGTGGTGGTCCCCAAGAAGAATGGGAAATGGATGGATCTATGTTGATTACAGATCACTGAATAAGGCAACTAAGAAGGATCACTTCCCACTTCCCTTCATTGATTAGGTGTTGGACACGCTATCTGGGAGGAAATACTTCTCCTTTTTGGATGGATTTAATGGGTACAATCAGATTCTAGATCGGAGAGGAGGACAAGGACAAGATGACATTCACTTGTCCATGGGGAATGTTTTCCTATAGAGTGTTGTCCTTCGATTTATGCAATGCACCAGCCACATTCCAGAGGGTGGTGCTTAGGTATATTCTTGGATATGATGGGAGAGGTAGTTGAGGTATATATGGATGACTTCACCATTTATGGGGAAACATTTGAAGAAGTGATGACGAATTTGGAACGAGTACTCCAGAGGTGCGAAGAGAACAACTTATCCCTCAACAATGAAAAGTGCTTCATGATGATGCATGAGGGCATAGTGTTGGGACATCATCTCTCGGTAGAGGGAATTAAAGTTGATCAAAAGAAAATAGAAGTCATTAAAGACTTACCCAGCCTAAAAATGTAGAGGGAAGTAAGGAGTTTTCTCGGCTCTACTAGCACTATAGGTGATTTATCACCGATTTAGTAAAATCGCCAAACTACTACACACCCTACTAATGAAGGACATAGAGTTCATCTAGATGGAGGACTACGAGCAAGCATTTCAGACGCTAAAGGAGAAGATTATTTCTACCCTAATTTTATGGGGCCCAAATTGGGTTGTCCCATTTCATATATATTGTGATGCATCCAATAATGCAATTGGAGTAGTCCTTGAGAAAAATGATGGAGAGGAGTTCTACGCCATTTATTATGTCAACAAAAACTTAGTAGGGGTTGAGCTCAACTACACAGTAATAGAAAAATAATTCCTCGAATTTGTGCATGCCATCAATAAATTCTACCACTATATCACTAGGTACAAGGTGTTCGTTCACACGGACCATGCGGTCATCAGGTACCTAATGAGTAAACCAATGATTAGTGGTAGGATCATTAGGTGGATTTTGCTACTACAATATTTTGACATTACCATAGTTGACAAGCCCAAAAAGGATAACGTCATCACGAAATTCCTATCTAGGCTAATACCAGGAGACCACACAGCAGTAGAGGACCAATTATCAAAAAAGCATTTATTTGTCATCAGCAAATAGACATCATGGTATGTAGACATCACCAACTATTTGGCCACTGGTAGAACATCCCCTTCTCTTTCATACAGAGAGAAGCAAGGGGTGATTGAAAATAGTGCTTCCTTTCAATGGATTGATGGCCTCCTATTCAAAATAGGGCCTAACCAGATCATGAGGAGGTGCATAGTAGAGCATGAGTTTTTGGAGATACTCAAGGCCTATAACATAGTGAGCCATGTGGAGGGTACTTTTTAGGGAGAAGGACTATGTATAAGGTGTTACAAATTGGGTATTTTTAGCCCACTCTATTCAAATATACAGCCACATACGCTAGCAAGTGTGATGAATGCCATAGAATGGGTAGGCTAACCCATAGGGATGAAATACCCCTTCAACCTCACATGCATATAGAGCCCTTCAATAAGTGGGGCATGGATTTTATGGGACCCATAAACCCACCTTTGGATAGGAGGAGATATATCCTAGTCTTCACATAGACTATGTTACTAAATGGATCGAAGTCCAGGCGTTGAGGGACTCCAAGGAAGGGATAGTGGCTGAATTCCTATTCACCCATATTTTTACGAGGTTTGGGGTGCCCAAGGAAATTACAATGGACCAAGGGCCCCAATTTACCTCTAGGATAATTGAGGAGTTGATGGAGCAATACAGGGTTCGACACAATAGGACTACCCCCTACCATCCATAGGCGAACAAGAAGGTGGAAGTGACCAATAAGGAAATCAAGAACATCTTGATGAAAATCGTGCAGCAGCACAGGAAGGATTGGGCTACAAGACTATCGAAGGCAGTATGGGCGTATAATACAATGTGGAAATCGACCACAGGCTTTACACCCTTCCAACTGGTATATGGGAAAGATGCAATGATGCCCATCGAGTTTGAGGTTAAGACACTTATAATGGTGGTAGAACTAGACTTGAGCCAATATGAAGCATAGAAGGAACAAATTTGGCAGCTGAACCAGTTGGACAAATTTTGAATGGATGCCCTACAAAGAACAAAAATCATGCAAAGGTAAAGGAAGCAATGGCATGACCACCACATTAAAATGAAATAATTCAAAGAAGGGGATTGGGTACTATTGTATAATTCTAGGTTCCAAGAATGGAAGGGAAAACTAATGCAAAGGTGGATGGGACCATACGAAGTGGTGGAAATCATCAGAAATGGTGTCATGCGCGTCAAGACAATTGACAAAAGCAACACCATTCTAACAGCTAATGGCCATCGGTTGCACCCATACCACACATCCAAAAGCTTGTTGGTGGAGTCCAGAGTAGGCATGGGGGAGACCCCATCCAAGTAAATTTTTCTAGAGTTCTCAACAATATGGTGGACGAAGAGGTGTCCACCAAAAATAAGTTAGCATAGTTTCCTATTTTTTTAGCTTACGATGTGTTTTGCAGGAACAATGCCCACATGCAAGTTGCAGGTATCCTGAGAGCCAAGGCCTAATAGGCACGGATTGCATTTAAATGCATATTTTTTCTTTTTATTTTTTCTCTTTTTTATTTTGTAGGGAAATGGCCTGATTGCTTGAATAGTAGGCATCTTGGGTAACAAGGCCTAGACTAGCTCAACATCCATGAACCTGCATGTTTAGGAAATTTTTATCCAAGCATGGAGTGGGCACCAATTCCCCTCAAAGGAAAAATTACGCACCCCCATGCTTGGATGAAGTAGATGTTGATGTTGTACGAAGAGAATTTTTAGGAGGCTTGATCAACCTCGCATCAATGGATACATCAACTGCTATTCACTTTTTAGGTGGGATGACGATAGACCTCAAAATGGAGGTGCTTACTCTAGCCCCTTACTTCAAAATGGATGTGTCTTACTCTATAACCTTACCCTGTAAGTGAGGCATCTTACTCTAGTGCCTTACTTCATAAGGAAGACACCTTACTCTAGCGCCTTACTTCGAAAGAGATGTGCCTTACTCTGGCACCTTACCCTAGAAGGGAGGTACCTTCCTCTAGTGCCTTACTCCAGAAGGGAGGTGCCTTACTATAGCACCTTATCCCTAAAGGGAGGCACCTTAATCCACCAAGGAGGTGCCACCCCAAAGGTGATCTTTCACCCCAATATATATATATATATATATTTCAAGGAGATGCCTTACTTTAGTGCCTTACTTCAGAAGGGAGGTGCCTTACTCTGGAACCTTACTCTAGAAGGGAGGTACCTTACTTTGGTGCCTTACCCTAGAATGGAAACACCTTACTCTAGTGCCTTATCCCATAAGAGAGACACCTTACTCTGGAAGAGAGGTACCTTACTCCACCAAGGAGGTGCCATCCCAGAGGTGTTAAAAAAATGATCAAGTTGGTGCCTTACTCTAGTGCCTTACTCCGGTGCCTTACTGAGGTAGGCGCCTTACTCAAGTAGGCACCTTACTGAGGTAGGTGCATTACTCAAGTAGGTACCTTACTCAAGTAGGCACCTTACTCAAGTAGGCGCCTTACTAAGGTAGGTGCCTTACTGAGGTAGGCACCTTACTTCGGTGCCTTACTCAAGCAGGTGCCTCGATCGACTCAAAAGCACATGCACAACTTGGCAGTACGTGGAGCAACTAAAGCCAACACCATCATCTCATGTGATGGAAATCCGAAAGCACCCAAAAATATTTTAAAATTATTGGACAGGATCTCTGCACGTCCCAAGGCCAACCATCGAGGAGATATGCATCCCAACCTGAACCAATAGGATCCACCACATTTTTAGCATAGGACCTTGAGCAAACCAGAATTGCAGTACCCAAGGCGACGTAATCAGCACATGGGAAATATATTATCGAGTACCAAATTGGCATACTCCACGCAACATGACATGACCAATCAGGTATGCGCATGGTTTCTTTTAAATATATATGTAATTTTTCATATGATATGCTTCTCTAAAAATAATGTCGATGCAAGAATTGAATTCACCCCTCATGCCTAATACATCATGCCAAAAATCAATTCGGGTGGCATACCCTACCAACCCCAATGCAAAAACAATTTCCAGAGTTAGGTGCCTGAGTCTATAAAAATGTGCCTTACTGAGAATAGAGCATCAAGCCAGTCAAAATCAGTAGAGAATTCACCATGGGAGGATGTTCAAAGAATCATGCACTCAAAAAGCATGAGCCTAGTGGCACTGAGGGGATTAGGGGAGAAGTCCACAACCGGTTCAAAGCGATCGGGTGGATGAATTACTATCACCTAGTCAGCCAAGACTAGGACATAGAGGCAACAAAGGAGTTTGCTACCACTATGAGTGGAGGAGTTTCCCAATTACGTTAATTTGAGATTCCAATCACCCTAGAGCACATTGCTCATGTCATCGGTCTCCCCCTCACTAGGGAATGCACATACAAGGATGGCACAACAAAATAGTGCGCAAAATTATTGCTCAGATAGAGGAACGTCCGATGTGACCATGGGGGGATCCCAAAACAGGGACTCCTAATGCACCTGAGGAATCTCTTTGAGTAGGTTGCGAGATACTTCACATGCACTAGGAAGTATTCACACTTGAATTCAAACCATATGCAGTTCTTGAACCACCTGGTGCACAAGCAATAAATTAACATCTCATTCTACCTAGCAAATGCCCTATAGGATGAGGTATCATGATACCAGAGAGGGGTGGTCTCTACCCTAGCCCACCATGGGCTAATCATAGCCCTGATATGCCATGCAAAAGAACATGGGGGAAGCTTGTCAGTGGTAGGAGATGAACACTCTGGCGTATAATAGTAGGTGGTGGTCAAAGTAGAGCAAGAGACCAAATTATGAGAAGCGATCAAAGAAGAAGGGGCCAAACATTATGATGCATAGGAGCAGGTGATATTAGAAGCTGAGTATGAGGCCAAATTGGGGGAATTCCTAAAGGAGATCAATCCTAATTTTCACCAAATGCTATGGAGGAAATGTAGATTCCTCTGCCTAATTATATGGAGGATAGGCCAAAATCCTCCAGTCCTGAACCCACAACATGGCAGACATAGCGCATACATGATCGAATATGCCTATGGTGTCTAATACTCTTGAGTTAGGAAGAAGAGGAAGATGCAAAGCTTAGATTCATGGCCCAAACCCTACAAAATTTGGTCACCTATAATCCACAAGACCCATAGTCTTCAGTAAGCCTATAGTAGTTCGAGGTCCTAATGGAAGAGGATCATGCTAGGTAGAGTGATAATTTTGTGATGCCAATGTTGTTCGAGGAATATAAGAAGATGTTTATGAGAAAAATTTAGAGGTAAGAGGCCAACATCATCCAACTACAACAACTGATCCAACAACTCAGGGTAAAGAACCAGCAGTTGCAAACCAGGGTGATTAAGAGGCAAGATACCTCTACCCAAACTGATTGGACAATTGAGTTGTCCACAAACTCTCCAACATCTCCAAAGAGGGTAGTCTCATCCAAGGTAGTCAGGTTAGATTCCCAAAATAAAGAATTAGATATAGGAGAGGGTTTGTGCACCTCTGATAGAGCGACTACATAAGAACAGGGGAATTTTATTTTTTAAATAGAAATCTTTGTTATTAACATTGACGATGATGAGGAGCCTTCAGGGCAAAGCCAAGGGAAAAATCCTGAACCAGAGGCCAAGAAGGACTCTCTAGAGCACCAAGTACCCAAAATTGAGGGGCTACAACCTAAATAACTAGAGGAGCAAGAACCGGGTGACCAATGAACAAGGGAGATAGCTACAGGGGACCTAAGATTAGAAGAGCAGATTCTTGGATCTTCTAATAGGGAGGCATATTCCACAAGAAAATAAGACATCCCCATGCAGGCCACCATAGTACCAGATTGGAGAAAGTTGAAGGCACCTCAAACATCATAGAAGAGGGCCAAAATAAAGTCCAGAGTTACATTCATCGAACCGAACCCCCACTCGGATGAAGAATGGGAAGAAGGCATGCAGGCCTTCATTGAACAAAAAGAAAATTTTGAAAATATCCGTGAGGAGTTTGAGGTGGCAAAGATAGCTAGGAAAGCTACCAAGAAGGCCAAAATAGGGCTTGGTATCTATGTGGACCCTACTACGAATGACCAATTTTGGGAATCTATGGTTCATCACAGGGCCAACCTTCCAAGATGAGGAAATGGTTGGAAATATGAGGGATATATGAACCAAAGGCAAAGATAGTCATGATCGTAGAAGAAAATGTTGGCCTCACCCCCAAAGAATTTTAACAGTACAAGACTAGCATGGTCATTTAGAAGAGGGATGATTTTGACATTCCCTTCAAAGATTTACACCCTTAACTCACTGACCTATGGCAGGAAGTAGATGTGGCCTTCCAAAAGGGAGAAATGACTGTGGCAACAACTCCTAACATAGGTTTTGGGCCAAGCATGATAGGGAGGCATAGCCAGCGCACCAAGAAGTCCATGTCAAATGATTGCCAACCTAGCATAGCCAAAATCTAGTGTAGCCTAAGGTCAACACAACCTAAGAATGACCCACAACAAACCAGTGCCCTGCAGCAGAAACAAAAGCCTCAAACTTAAGGGAAAGCCAAGGCCACTAGTAATAAAAATAAATAAGGAGAAGTGGCCTATGAGAAGGAGGTAATTATGAGTTTCAGGTGCCATGAGGGCATGGCACATATTAGGCATGGGGGGATAATGAGCACCAGATATGCTCATATTTTTGTATAAGTACTAATGGTTTTTTGCACGGCAATATATCATGAGTTGTATATTTTTATGAAACATTATGTATTTATTTAATGAAATCATGTGTATTATCTAATTTATGCATGAAGTGTGTTTTGTGTAGTTATTCGAATTATTTTGTCATATTTTATTAGTCGAGGTCCTACATGGACATGGTATGATTTCTCTCAAATAGACTAAGGCATACTAAAGTAGGTGCCTTACTCAAGTAGATGCCTTACTAAGGTAGGCAACTTGCTCAAGTAGGCGCCTTATTGAGGTAGGCACCTTACTCAAGTAGGCATCATTTTGAGATAGGCGCCTTACTAAAGTAGGCACCTTACTGAGGTAGGTTCCTTACTGAAGTAGGTACCTTACTGAGGTGGGTGCCTTACTTAAGTAGGCATCTTATTGAGGTAGGCACCAAACTGAGGTAGGCGCCTTACTCAAGTATGCGCCTTACTGAGGTAGGCACCTTATTGAGATAGGTGTCTATCTCAAGTAGGTACCTTACTCAAGCAGGTGCCTAGATTATGCATGTTGACCAAATAGCTAGAGAAGGACCCCATTGACCATCATTCCATGTCATCTATGGGAAACCACTGAATGAACGAGCTATCCCAACCAGAGTGGATGAACACATAACCACTCATGAAGTAGAATCGTAACAAAGAAAAAATAATTCTATTACCAAGAAATTATGCAAAAGCTTATTATCGCACACCGGTTATAGTAACTTAACTATCCTAGTTTAGACTATAACCGGGATGCCTATTGTAATAGAACTACAATAGGAAGTCCTGTGTGTGTTATATAAACACATGGACTTCTCTCGAGTAGAAGAGGCATTATTTTATAGAACATTATCCCATGTAATATTTCACTGCACTGTTAATAAAATCTTGAGCATTCTTTATTTTCACGTTGTCTTCATGATTTTTTGGGCGGGATCTGCTGGATCTCGAGCCCACTCCAAGCCTATATTCCTCCCCTACTCTTAGTTATTTTCATAGGTTTAATTATGCATGGTAGTATGTTTATTTCTTATATTAAATTTATCTGCTTTCGAATGGTGTGTTTTTTTTTTTGGTAGATAAGATACTATAGCATTAATACCGGGTTTTACAGGTTGACCCAAAACCTTTTATAAAAATAAGCCTAGGGCTATTGATGAACATGTCCTTACTAAGGATCCTATATATGTAAAATCTACATGCCACCAAATCCATTACATCCGGTAAGGCACATAGCCTATTATAAAAAAGAAACTTCCCATACAATATTTTGGGTATACCTCAAGAAAACACACCTGCATCATAATTAAAAAACAAGAAACAGACACGGATCCCTTCCTTGAAATAGTGGAGAAACAAAAAGTTGCAGACACACATAGCAGAGTACTGAAAAAAACTCCCACAAGCTCTGTATTGACAATTACTCTTAATAATTCTTTGGTAATTACTTTATTTCATATATGACATGCTTTGGGACCACATCCCGTCTTGGCCAATCAGCCTTGGAGAAGTGAACCTGCTGGCTAGATTTATGGCGGTGGCTATCTGGTGGTCCATGTGGCTCTGGTTTGAAGTATTATATTACCGTTTCTTTCTTGCCCTGTGATTATCAACCAACCTCAAATTACTAAGATGACTAGGAGCCATGTTATCTGACATGTGATTATCCCCATTAGTCTTTGTGGTATTTCCAAGCAGCATCCACGAAGACTGATAGTTTGGATAATTTTTATTGTGAGTCCATTTCAAAAAAGAGGCGGGAATACTCCTAGCCTTCAAAATTACAGTGCCTTCCTTGTTGGTAAATTTGACTATCATTCTTGGCATTCTTGTTGAATAAGCTCCTCTACTTCGCTCGGGACACCGTGTTCCCATTTGAAAAGTCCATCACCATTGACACCCAAATTGTCCAGCTTATCAACAATTTTGTTGGCTTCCCAAAAGACATGTTGGGCTTTTCTGTCTTGTCTTCCCTGGAAAAGGATCCCAAATTGTGTGCTTTTTAATTACGTAGGTGTATTTACAACTTTCAGAGTGGTGTGTTTATCTTTATGTATTTTATTTATGCATGAGCTTTATTGGTGTGGAAAAATCAATTATTGTTTTACAAACACCCCCAATGATAGTTGAACGGATTCATATAAAAAATGGTAGTGTGAGCAGTCTCAACCGTGGCACTTCAAAAGTCTACAAACTCTCTGGTTTGACAATTTAAATGCGAGTGTTGTGACATATATAGGACAAATTTAACCAGTGTTTGGCACCCAATAATAGAAACTACTCTTTCTATTTCTCCTCTCATCTTCCTATGAGAGTCTTTCAACAATACATCTAGTTCATGGGCTTTACTTTTAATGAATTATTCAACCCTTATTCAACAATTATAGTCCCATACCCTTCATTTCCAAATAATATAGGCTCATATTTATTTACCAAATTAAATTGAACTACTTTAATTCATAAATAAATCCTTCTTATTTCATTTCATAAATTAAATTCCCATACCCTTAATTTATAAAACAAACTATTTTTCATATTTATTCATTAAATCAAAGTCAACTACTTTAATTCATAAATAAACCCTTATTTTTCATTAATCTAAAATCTACCATTTTAATTAATGAAACAATATAAGGAACCTTCTCTTCCATTAATCTAAAATTCACTATTTTAATTAATGAAATAATATAAGGAACCTTTCTTTTATTAATCTAAAGTATACAAATTTAATTAACAAGGCTCACATAATCCTACCTTTCATTAATCCAAAGTATACAACTTTAATTAACAAGGCTCACATAATCCTACCTTTCATTAATCCAAAATATACAACTTTAATTAACAAGGCTCACATAGTCCTACCTTTCATTAATCCAAAGTATACAAATTTAATTAAAAAGACTCACATAATTGGAAGGATTTCCTTCGTAAATTAATGAAATTGCAAATACAAATAATTGAACAAGGGAGTTGAAGAAGAATGACACGCCACTTAAGGAGGGCAGAATCTTGTAGCCACTTGGAGAGGGCAAAGTCTCTTGCAAATACACAAATGAATTAAAATGATCGATGATAAAAATTGAATGAATGATTCTACTATAAATATATAACTTAAATAATGAATGGACGTGGCTCATCAATGAGCCGATGCATCTATTGGGACTATTACATGGCTCCCCTCCTCGAAAAGCTTTGTCCTCAAAGTTGGAAATGACTAGAAAATGCTTTCTGATTCCCATGTAGCATCTTCTTTTGGAAGGTCCTACCATTTAATCAAAAATTCTTGAATCTGGCGAGATCAAAGATGACGTACTCTGGTTTGCAATATTGCTTCAAGTTGAAGAGTTATTCACCCTTCTTCATCTAGTACTGGAAGTGTTGTCTGTGATTGCACTTTCTGACCAATCACTTGTTTGAGACAAGATACATGAAAAATTGGATGTATACGAGAAGAGGGTGGAAGCTCCAATTGATATGCAACTTCACCAATGCAACGAACTATCTTATAGGGCCCATAAAATTGAGGAGCCAACTTCTGACTAGACTTGATCTTCAAGGATAACTGCTTATAAGGTTGTAAGTGCAAAAATACCATATCCCCAACATTGAATTGTCGTTTAGAATGTTGTAAGTCATGTTGTTGCTTCATACGATTTTGTGCCTGGATCAAATTATCTTTAAGAAGGTTGAGCATTGTCTGACGATGTTGAAACAAGTCATCTACCTGAGCTACTTTAGAAGAGCCTAGAACATAGTCAGATATTGTTGGTGGCTTCTGACCATACAAAGCTTCGAATGGAGACATCTTGAGGGAAAAATGGTAAGAAGTGTTATACCACCATTCCGCTAAGGAAAGCCATTGAATCCAGTGATATTGCTTATCTTGGGCAAAGCAACGAAGATAAGTACCCAAACATTTGTTAACTATTTTTGTTTGTCCATCAGATTGTGGGTGATATGCGAAAGACATGTTCAACTTGGTACCACTAAGATGAAATAATTCTTTCCAAAATTTTCTAGTGAAGATGGGATCACGGTCGCTTACAATAGTTTTGGGTATACCATGTAATTTGAAAATAGAGTCGAGAAATACCTTGGCCACTTTGCTTGTTGAGTAGGGATGTTGTAAAGCACAAAAGTGAGCGTACTTGGAAAAATGATCCACCACCACAAAAATCATTGTTTTACCCTCTGACTTGGGGAGACCCTCAATGAAATCCATTGATATGTGTTCCCATTGGTGGTCTAGAATTGGTAAGGGTTGCAACAGTCTTGGAGATTTCACTATTTCACCTTTATTGCATTGGCATACCTCACATTCAGCCACAAATATCCTAACATCGGATTTTAAGCCTTTCCAAGAAAAATATTGTTTCACTCACTGGTATGTTTTCAAAAAACTTGAGTGTCCTACAGAAGGAGATGCATGCAATTCTTGGAGGACCATAGATTTAATAGTGGAACCATGTGGAAGGTAGATGTGATATTTCTTGTGAAGCACACCCTCAGAATATGAGAAGTAAGGATGTTTTGAGGATCCTGAATTCTTGTCTTGAATAATTTGAGTAGTTTCATTGTCAACCAACCATTCTTCTTGAAGTTGGGACAACCATTGGGGACAAGGACCCGAGATGGCATTGATGGATATCTCATCTTCATATTTACAAGACAATGCATCAGCTACCATGTTTTCTTTACCTTTTTTGTACTCAATCATGAAATCATACCCCAAAATTTTGGTCATCCATTTATTCTGCTCTAGACAAGATAGGCGTTGTTCCAGAAAATGTTTAAGACTACTATGGTCAGTCTTAATAATAAAATGACTACTTATTAAGTAATGCCTCCATTTCTCAATGGCGTGTAAAATAGCCAACATTTCCTTCTCGTAAGTGGATCATCCCAAATTCTTTCCTAAGAGTTGTTTGCTCTCAAAAGCCAAGGGATGACCTTCTTGCATTAAAATAGCACCAATCCCTATACCCGAAGCATCACACTCGATGATGAAAGGTTTGTTAAAATTAGGAGTAGCCAATACTAGGGTAGAGCACATGGCTTCTTTGAGAGATTGGAATGCCTGAGAAGCTACTTCATTCCACTAAAAGGCATCCTTTTTGGTAAGTGTTGTGAGAGGGGCTACAATTTTGCCATAGTTGCATACAAATTTTTGGTAATAGCCTATAAGACCTAGGAATCCTCTAAGTTTTTTGAGGGATTTAGGTAGAGGCCAATCTTGAATAGCTTTGATTTTTTGAGGGTCTACTTTGACTCCTTCATGGGATACGATATGGCCTAAGTATTCGACTTCTTGGACTCCAAAGGCACATTTGGATATTTTAACAAAAATTTTTCCTTATGTAGTAAATGAAGGACCTTGTCAACATGGGTTAGGTGATCCATCCAAGATTTACTGTAAATGAGGATATCATCAAAGAAAACTAAGATAAATTTGCGAAGATATGGTTGAAATACATGGTTCATAAG
This sequence comes from Wollemia nobilis, assembly GCA_028583015.1. Lineage (NCBI taxonomy): Eukaryota > Viridiplantae > Streptophyta > Pinopsida > Araucariales > Araucariaceae > Wollemia > Wollemia nobilis. The sequence goes on along the minus strand of JAQPPZ010001056.1, from coordinate 3,549,167 downwards.
GCTTTGAAAGGTTGATGGAGCATTAGTAAGATCGAAAGGCATGACTAGGAATTCATAATGACCTTCATGAGTTCGAAAAGTGATTTTAGGTATGTCCTCTTCCCTAACCCAAATTTGGTGAAAACTTGAATGAAGATCCAATTTAGTGAAATAACTAGCACCGTGTAATTCGTCTAATAAGTCGTCTATGATTGGAATAGGGAACTTGTCCTTGATGGTAATTTTGTTGAGAGGTCAAAAATCTGGACACATGCACCAAGAGGTATCCTTACGATGTACCATTACTATGGGTGATGAGTAAGGACTGATGCTAGGATGAATGATGCCATGTTCTAACATTTCTTGTACTAGCTTCTCTATTTCTATATTTTGAGGTTGAGGATATCGATAAGGATGAACATTAGGAGGAAGACTTCCAGGAACGAGATGTATGGCATGGTCATGTGATTGTTTAGGAGGTAGACCCTTTGGTTCGCTAAAAACTTCTTCATAATTATCCACAATAGTTTGAAGATCCTTTGAGAGAATTGCAGGAGTATCCAAGGACTGAGCTTCCATGGAATTTATTTGAGCTATAAAACCATAAGCACCCTTCTTTAATAACTTCTCCATGCAGTGAGAACTCACCACCTTGGATGGTGGAGATTGAATTCCTTGAAGATAAATAGTCTTCCTATTCTCTGTCCATATGATGTATAATATTTGAATATTAAGAGTAACATCACCGAGTTGAGATAGCCATTCTACGCCCAAAATAATATCTGAGCTCCCTAATTTCATGACGAAGAGAGTTCCACACCAAGTATAGCTTCCCATTTGTATCAAAACTGGAGATGTTCGACCCACACATTGAGTGTTACCTCCATTTGCAATCAATACTTGAAACTTATCTTGATTAGAAGTATTCATATACAAGTTCAAGGATTTGGCAGTTTTATAATCGATAAAGTTATGTGTACTACCCGAGTCTATCAACACATTAACATGTTTGTGCCTAATAAATCCTTGTACCTTAATTGTATGATGAGTTTTTAAACCCATAAGTGCATGTACTGAGAGAGCAATAGTATCTTCTTCAGGTGTTACTTCACTAGTATCTGGTGGTTGTTGTTCTGAATCAGTGAGTGACTCTGGTTGAACTACATCTTCTTCTTCATTGGTGTCAAATTCCACTTGAAAGGTTTGACGTACTACATAGGCTTGATCCCTTGGATGATAGGAATAATATTTAAAGTAAAAAAATATGGAGGATTGTTCATTATTGCAAAAAGGTTGACGAAAATTAGAATCACGTTTATAAGGTACCACATCTTGAAATTTATTTTTGACTACTTGAGCTATATGGGTGGCATCATCAAGAGTACATGGATCATGCATGTCGACTTCCTTTATTATTTTATCCTTGAGACCATGACGAAAGGTGGATACCACTACTACTAGATTCAATTTGTGTGTATAGGTAAGAAGACTTGTGAATTCAGTGACATAGTCTTCTACTGAACCTATTTGCTTGAGTTCCATAAGGTGAACCACATATGATGAAGATGAACCTTTATCAAATCTTCTAAGGAAGAGCTCCTTAAATTCAGGCCACATAAGGGAGTGATTATGTTGATGAAGCTACCATAACAACCACTGATAGGCCTGGGTACCCAGTTTACAAGATGCAAATGCGACATGACCGATTTCTGGAATATGGTAAAGATGAAAAATACCATCCATTTTGGCTAGCCAACCTCTAGGATCATATCCCTAAAAATGGGCATGTTAGTATGAGGAACTTGGACATCATGAGGCCATTCTAAGAATTGGGAGGCATCACCTATTGAAGGATCAAAATCGAGGGGAGATAAGTTTGATGAGTAAAAGGTGGAGGGTTGGCATTTAGAGGTGGAGGGTTTGCATTTAGAGGTGGAGGGTTTGCATTTAGAGGTGGAGGGTTGGAAATGGCTTGTTTATTTTGTTGGATAAGTATAGCCACTGAATCTCGTATCTTGCATACTACTAAATACATAGTAGCTAGGTCTTGTTGTTGTTGCCCTAAAAACTGATGCACACCGACGTCCACTATGAGGGGAATTTTAGCAACAAGGTCTTCTCGGTAGATGACAAAGTCTTCTTGGTTAGACGAAATGCCATTATTGTTCTGGAGTAGGAGGGATGGGGGAATTGTCTTGATTTGGAGAAGCCATGGACCAGTGGTGAGGGTTAAAACTATTAATTCTAAAAGGAGAATTATGTTGCATACCTTTATTTCGTGGTTGTCTTTTTGGTGTATTCAGGGACCCTTCGTTTGGTCTATTTGTGCATTGTAATCTATTGTTTGCTCCTCTATTCCACTTGTTTGGAGTGGTTTGATCACTCATGCACTTGATTTGGAGCCAAAAATTAGGATTGGCCTAATACTTGTATTGTGTTGTCAACTTTCCATAAATTTTTGTTGTAAATATTCCAACGGTCACTTGAATTTTCCTAATATTTTGTATTTTTATGAGTTTGAACGACTAATTAATGGGATTTAGTGGTGATAAAATGAGAATAATTATGAGATAGCTTAACTTACATTGGAAAGGTGAATTATAAATACAATAGTTTATCATGAGTGATAAACACGTGAGAGATGTGTAACTGACACTTGATGGGCATGGTGAGTCAGATTACGAGAAGGATGAGCAAATGACAAATGACTAGTATTTCGATACATCGTGCATCACAGGTTATGAGAGTGATGAGCGAATGATGAATGACTAGAAATATTTGCTAGAATTATTAACCTGAACCTTATGGAAGATGAAAATTTTATAATTCTATGTGGTGTCTTGTTATTGGGCAGAAAAAATCAAAGGTTTTAAGCTAGTTTAATTTTTTTATAATTTAATTGTTTGTATCTACTAAAAATTTAGGTTATTAGGAGTTTAAATTATTTTATACTCGATCATATGTATCCACTGATATTATATGCACGTTAAGCTTCCAAAAAAAATTAAATCTCCCTCATACACTAATCTTTCATTCTCTGTGTGAACCCTAACTGCTGGTGACATTCGAATAAATCTCCAATAAATGAGACGAAGGACATGTAACGTGACAATATCCTATTTGATGTTGAATTAGGGCAATATCCTATTAACCTTTGGAAAAATTATATGCTATTTTATACATAAAATCTTGTTCCTCGCCATGAAGAATTTGGCAAACCATGCTTAACACTATTGTGACAAAACCTTCTAATGAGAAGAATAATGGTAGGATACATATATTTACTGAGAACCTAACATTATTCAATGTGAATAATTTAAATGTCTTTGAAAATGTGCTTGGCTTTGGTAGGTGGAAACATAGTTTTCATAAACCAAAGAGCACTTCAAATAATTTTATGTACTAAATATTTCTTAGACTTAAACTAGAGGGTTTACTAGATTTAACGTTAGCATGTTAGAGGAGGAAATCATTCTATCATAAAGCATTAATAACCTATGATCATATTAAGTAAATGGAGCATTTTTAGAGATTCAAGCAACCATGAATTTCTCCTTCTGTTCTGCATGTTATGAATGACAACAACATGTGAAAATTTATCAACCAGATTGTGGCTTTGATACCACTTGGAAGGATTTCCTTAATAACTTAATGAAATTGAAAATACAAATAATAAAAAAAAAGAGTTGAAGAAGAAAACACACTACTTAAGGAGGGTAGAATAATGTAGCCACTCAGAGACAAAAAATTCTCTTGCAAATACGCAAAATGAATTAATATTCGATCATGAAAACTTGAATGAATGATTCTACTATAAATATGTATCTTAAGTAATTAATGGATGTGACTCATAAATGAGCCGATGCATCTATTAGTACCATTAAAATAATCCTACCTTTCATTAATCCAAAGTATACAACTTTAATTAACAAAAAATTATAGGATCCTTATCTTATGAACCATTACTCAATAGATAAAAAGACCCTATCTGTCCAAGCTTGATAGAACACTAAGATGCACACACAAGTAACTCAGATTGCTAAAGGTCTTACCGAAATAAAATTCCATTAAACTATGGAGGTCAAGCCATTTCCGCATAAGTGGTACCCTTATTGCAAGTGGCGGTTCTCATAAGGTTATTCGGTGCACATCTCCCTCCAAGAAAAGGGTCACCAGTGTAGAGCAGATTCATTAAGAACACACTACCCCACCTCAAAATAGACCTTGATGTAGGCATGGCTACCATAATGGTGATAGGTTTTTTTATCGTAAGAGATACCTACCCCTACATGGGATGTTCAAGCAACCAATGGTGAGGGATAAAAACATACACACATGGGGTTTGGTTCTCAGTCCAAATAATGACAACCACAATCAATATTCCTTGACAATTTCATTATATGAAAGTAACACGATGATGCATTTTACAATATTGACTTAGGAAAACATAGGGTTCTTCTAGGAATCACAATGTTTATAAAAAAGCACCCAAGGACCTATAGTTTTCTTTTAGTTGTCAATATCTTAACAATAGGTGGTATGGTTACAAACTCAATGCCTACTGAACTACTTATTAGAGGCGAGATGCAATGAATGGATAGATCTTTCTCAGGATATGACAGACCCAACAATGAGTCTTAGCAATACCCACCTTGGTTGGGTAACAATACGATACCATAGATCATCCAAGCTCTACGTGCTTCACATTGGATAGGTTTAACCCAACATAGGATGGCAAAGTTTAAGATGACACCACCATGAACTAGAATCAGTGAAATACAAGAGTAAACATTCCAAAGGATAGGAGTATTGATCATGACCAACCTGTTTAACCTTGGTGATTTCCTTAGATTTTTAGCATTCTATTCCATGGGTGCCTCCTCCTAGTTTTCCTTCACTTCCTCTCTCCTTCTACCTTCCTCTTTTTTCCTTCTTCTTCCTTCCTTTTCACCTTGCAATGTTTACCTTATCTTCCTTGACTATCGTGCTCACCGTATGCCATACTCCCCATCTACTCTGGATAGTTGTGGGTCATCTAATCCATCCTCTACTTAGATTGACATAATTGGATTACCCCCTTAATTCGAGTTGGCAAGCGCTCCCATACCCGAATGCATATTTCCACAACGTTCAAACTTATGGAAGATTTCCAAATCTTAATATTTTAAAGATATATTTTCCTTCAGGGTGGTTTGTGATGGGATTTCATAGCCATCACTTCTTTCTTTTTATTTATTTATTTTTAATAATAGTCATTTATAATTTGATTTTTTATTATAAATCAGTCTCATTTTTTTCATTCTAAAATATATCACTTATTTATTTAAAATGAAATACTCTTATCATTCTAAAATAAATAAGCTATTTATTTAAAATGAAATCCTTTTATCATTCTAAAATAAGCAACTATTTATTTAAAAATAAATCCTTTTATCATTCTAAAATAAATAAACTATTTATTTAAAATGAAATCTTTTTATCATTCTAAAATAAATCAATTATTTATTTAAAATGAAATATCTTTATCATTCTATTTACCAAAGCACACAAGGAGTTATGGATACAACCTATCCATTCACACTTCCCAAGTTATTGAGGCAATAGTGCTGAAGTAAAATACAATCAAGCATGTGCAACAGAAAAAGAGGGAGTCTTTCCATCAATTTAGTCACCTATCTCAACCTCTAGAAAATTTGATAACTACTAGGATATTAGTCTAGAGCTCAAGGTTGCTAGCTATCTATGATTACCCCTTAACTTAATGCATGCCTATATGAAGGTATCCATCATTTTTTATCTTTGAGTTACCTTATCATCATTTCCCCAACCTCAAGTACCCTCACCTTTGGTGGATGACTCAACTTCTTTCACTTATGAGTGTACTTGATCCTACACATTGGCAATTTTTTAGCAGTATCATGTTCTTCAATATCTACTAACATTGAATAGTTGCTTAATTACACAAAATCTAGTATTAAATCACCATAATATAATACATGTTTTCCATGTTGAAAGGTCCATTTGGGAGGGTCATAAAATTTTTACAATCTCATAAATTTACTTTATTATATATTTTTGCATCTTATGATTTCCATATTCCATTGCGATCTACCTCAAAATCTAACAAGAATAGGACACATTAACTCCATAACACATTTAACTCCAATGCTATTGCTTCATTACAAACAAAAAAATAAAATAGGTAGCTAACTAACATCAACTACCCATCAATATGATACTTTATATTTCCTATGCCATCAATTCTTCATGATATTTTGGTTGACTACCAATCATACCTCAATCATATCAATTATTATCCTTGAACTATCCTTCTAATCGTATGCAACTAGTTGAACTACCAAGGATAATTTTAGGGATCACCACTTTAGCTTACAGAAACTCTATCAAAATTACTCCAAACACACACATCCATTACACAACTATCATACCTCTATCATATTCACATTGTAATCATAATTCAGTCACTTTCATAATATTTATCACGATTGAGAAGGTGATCAACATCAAAAAGGACATTTTCTAAAGGTGACCCATAGAAAAAGTGAACAAGCAGTAAAAACAAGGACAACTCAAAAATTGATCTTGCAGATTTGGTCATAAAAATATAGGTTTGCACACCCTCATGCAAACCTACTAGTTCACACCAATTTTGTAACCCCCATGCAAATATCTGCTACAACAAACAATGATCATCCAACAGGTAAATATAACATAGTTTAGGGTTTTTATGCTATTTTTGTAACGGTCCTAAATTTTTTATTTTTAATGTATTCACAAATACAAAATGCTATATTTTGTTTGCATTTGAATTGAGAAACTGCATAACACAGTATTACATTTTAGGGTTAAAAGCAACTCTTTTCATTTATATAAGTAGGAACACCATTAGAGTTCCAAAAGTATCCTTGCCAGTTGGGAGATTCCAGACAGAGGGGTGGACGAGCCCTCTGATTGTTATTTAGATAGAGGGTCTTAAGCAGTGTACTTCATGCCCTTTGAAGAACTTGGCATTCTCTTGTTGGATTATAATTTAGATCTATGAAATTTCTTATTTTTAACATTGTTTGTACACATTAATAAATAGAAATTTAAAAATAAATTCACACACAACACATTTCATTCAAAATAATAATGGTTGGATTTCATCACCAACCATTGCTTGATATTATGTGACGGTGTCATTCATATACATCCATCGATATCTTCCCATAGACACCCTAGGATACCCCCGAGAAAACTTGTTGGATTTTATCACCAACAAGAATCTCCTTGCCCTATCTTCACCACATATTTTAACTTTATTTTATTAAGCAATATTAGAACATCAAAACATACAAGATTGGAACATATAATGAATATACATTAAAAGGATATAATCAATGAATGAGGTAAGCCACATTGGTTGAAACTTAGCATTAATTGTTTGAGTCCTTAAGAATTTTAGTTTTGTGTTATATTCGATGTTTTAATTTGTATCTTGATTTATTTTTCTTATGGTATTAAATAAAAATCAAAATAAAGTTATAAATTAAGATAAATTAATGGAACCTTCATCCACATTCCCCACCACTTCTATGGTAGAATTCTTGAATGTGACATAGGAAAATTTATCTATAGGTCCCTCACTTTCCTTGCCATCCACATCCTATCACATGACCATGCCCCAAGAGGAGTCCACCTCCCCCATAATTGACAACCATATTACCCATATAGACATGGCAAGAGTAGAAGCTTTCATGAAGTCTTCTAATTATTTCATAGAGTCTATTCCCAATTCACCTATACAAGAGTTTGCTTTACAACAAGAGCATGTTTATTCCCAACCCCCATCCACCTTTACCCAGGTGTATACTAACCCTCTTTTTGAAGCATAAACTAAACCTTCATCCCATATATCCATTACCCAACCCACATGTGATCCTAGCACCTCATATACCTCCACCTATACCAACCCCTTGTACGAAGCACATGTCAATGCTGCTTCACAAATCCTAGCCTCAAAGTTAACATACCTAGTATAACTTGTACCCAAGCCACATCATCCATATCATCCACTTATCCTTATCCTCTGATAGAGATATTAGTGAAGCATGGGAACACCTAAAAAAATTTCTTAGACAACATCAAAATGCTAAATAACAAGTACAAGTAAACCATAAGCCTTTATATGGCTCTACTCATACTATCCTTGTTAACCAATGTCCATCATGGGCACCACAATATTTTGTGATTTCTATACCTATTCCCCCACCAAGACACACCATCACCCATACTATTACCATTGGCTAGCTTAGCCATAACCTTCACCAATCAAAATTATTTCATAACTCCCCATATTTTCACAAACAATCCCCCATTCATCATATCACATCCAATTTGCCTAGTCACCAGTACTAATCTTCTCATCATTCGATCACTCCACAACATATCTTCTTACCACCACAATCCCATCATGTAATTTAGGGTTCCACATTCCTAAGGAAGACAAAATTTAGGCCATGCAAAAACAAATAGATCATTTGATGCAATTTACTCTAGGTTTTTCAAACCAGAAACCAACCTTACACCAATTGATCAATCAACCAATTCATCCTTTGATACCAATCCCCCCATATCTGGAAGACTTTACGGTACCCAAGTTTGATAAATTTAAGGGAACTGAGGATCCTAAAGAACATGTGAGCACCTTTGTTTATGCATGCTTTATAATTCAAGATGATAATTCTCTTATGCTTCAAACTTTTCCTCAAACATTGGGAGGAGATGCCATAGAATGTTACAATCAATTGCCAAGCCATAGTATCTATACTTCTGATCAATTTATTGATCAATTATTTGATCGTTTCATCCTAAATATTAAAAATAAGATCTCATTATCTGATTTATATGCCTTAAGACAACACGATGATAAATATATCTATGATTTTGGAAACAGTTGGAGGGTTATCATCACTAAATTTTCATTCACCCTACCAATGGATGAGCTAATTAAGTTATTCACCAAGATTTAATTAAATCATATCTCTTGGATGCTCCAACTATAAACCTATCAGTAATTTGAAGAAGCTTTAGCTCAAGATAGTGTCATTAAGGATATCAAAATCCAAGAAGACATTCTTAAGTGTTGAGCAAAGTGCAGCAAATAGTATTGTCATTATTGTCAACACAGTCAGACAGATTTATTAATGCAATGGACAAGAGTTTATTGAACAGCAAGGTGCAGCCAAAGTACAATGGATAGGAGTTCGAGTGTTGAGCAAGGTGTTGCGGGAGGATTGTCATTGTTGTCAATACGATCGATTAGATCTAATGATGCGATGGACAGGTAGTTCATAAGTCACTCAGATGCAGAGGATAAAGTTCAAAAGTTTTGTCAACACAGTCAGACTGATTTATTAATGCAATGGACAAGAGTTTATTGAACAACAAGGTGCAGCCAAAGTACAATGGATAGGAGTTCAGTGTTGAGCAAGGTGTTGTAGGAGGATTGTCATTGTTGTCAATACAGTCAGTTAGATCTAATGATGCAATGGGCGAGTAGTTCAAAAGTCACTCGGATGCGAGAGGATAAAGTTCAAAAGTTAGTCAGATCATGAGTCCTTAAATGATAGATGCACAAAAACAGAAAACATAATTCAGAATGAGAAGAAGAAGTCTTCAGAACCTGAGATGTCAAGAAGCGAAAAGGTTTTTTGTGAAAACCAAGGAAGTCAAAATAAAAAGTTTTATTTAAAATCATGGATAACATATTTGAAATGGGTTTTTCTTAAAACCCAAGTTGGCTCTTCGTTTCGTTGAAAAAGATGCCCCTGTGATGAAGATATTTAATTTTAAATATTTAGTTTAAATTTTATTTTATTTAAAATTTAAATTAAAATATTAAATTAAATTAAAAGGGCCGACATGTTACTATTTCATGACAATAAGCTACAAGAAAGTGACGAAGGTGGAAGAAGTGTTTGAGACTGACAAAGTTAAATCTAGGCCGACGGATTTTAGGGTTTGGTAGCTGACAAATTCTAGGGTTTCTCAACCGACGTTCTTTTAGGGTTTGTTCCTAAAACTTCTTCTATAAAAGCAAGGGTACTTTGAGTTTGAAAAGGGGGGTGAAAAGATAAAGTGCGAATGCGAGCATAGTGTTTGTGAAAGTGAAGTTCGTGTTGAGCAGAGAGCAGAATGTGAAATGACACAGAGTGTGCGAAGCGTGTGCGTAGAGAAAGTAGAGTGTGCAGAGAAGCACGAAGGGCAAAGTTGATTGCAAAGTCTGGTTGTAGCAGTGCAGCAAACTGTGTGAAGTGATTGTGCAAGAGAGAGCAGAGTGCACAGAGATTGCAAAGGTGATTTAGACCAGTTAGAGTCTTGCAATAACAAAGGTATATGTCAAACATTTTTTTTGTTCATGAAGTTGATAGTACCCTTGCTCAAAAAAACCAAGACCTTGGTATATTTCAAACACCACTTCCTCATCACGAGGAGGTGCAACCAAATATAGGGGGATATAACACTAAAACTCATCCTAATCAAGTCAACCACATTCAAAAATACCAAGGGTTTGTAGGGGCCATCCATGTGGTCACTAGGGGTCAACAAAATAATAAAAAAAGGTAACCAACTCAAGCAAGTGTGTCACAAACTTCTACATCACCACTTATCCAAGTCTCCTCTAATCCTTCATCACCCATCCATGTTCCTAGCCAATTGAATCCACCAAATCCATCACACCTCTACTAGTACTCTCATTGAGTAGCAGACTAACTACAAGTTTGAAAATAGCTTCCTCAAAACTATCGATCTATGAGCTAATCCAACAATATCCCCCACATCAGGAAGCATTAATGGATATTCTTAAATCCATCAAATTACAATCACAAGATCCTAATACCTTCAACAACTTTATGGGGAGAATCCAAAAATTCATGTAGCCTTCCATAACATTTTATGACTTTGATATTTAAACCAATATCATCAAAATATATAGACCCCCCATTGCATATCATGGCTCTAATTGACAGGAAGACTTTTAAAATAGTCCTAATTGACATCAGTTCTTCTATCAACATCATTACCACATTCACTCTTCATCATTTGAACCTTTCTCCATCTCACATCACCAAGTCATATTTTAACCTCAAATCATTCAATGATGCTTTTTTTTCCACAGTTGGCACTATTGTTTTGCCCATCAAAGTAGGGACTAAAATATTGCACATAATATTCCACATCTTCGAAGGATCTATGGCATACAATATACTCCTTGGAAGAACTTGGATGAGGGAAATGAGATGTGTTCCTTAAATACTACATCAATGTTTAAAATGTGTTCATGAGGGATAATTACATTGCATAATGATGGACGTCGAGTCATTGATGTATTGCAATTTCATCTCAAATCCTTATGATTCCATGCTCCCTTTCACTCATATTTTTATTTAACCATCATCCAATCCATCCACCACCACACCAATCATTTCATCAAAAGCATCCTTGAAGAGCTCCCCATAACCAAGCCTCAATAAATATCCATATCCCCATCATTGTCATCATTGACTACATGCACATGTGGTCACAGTCAGTCCACATCATCAACATTGTTGCCATCCACTTCACCATCATCATCCATTCCGTAATATTTTCAATATAATCCATTGCCATCATCCAATGTTTCACAAGATGAATTGATGTATTATGATATACTTCCATCTTCACCATAACCTGATCCATCATCTAATCATAATTATTCTATGTCATCCTAATTCAATGTCCATCTCACCAATCTTGGTATTGGTGAATACATGGTCGATGACATCACCATTATGCCCCTAACCATCCCTAGTGCTAAGGATTTTGGTCGCCCATGTGACCCACATTTAGCAATAGGAGTAGTATATTATCTATAACATGGTTTCAGATCCAAATAGCATAAATTTTGCATATAGGGGAATTGAATCTTCATCAATTCTAGCTCCCATAGAGAAACCCAAAGAACCAAAACTTGCCAACATTTCAAACATGACAGGATTTGCATATCGATATTTCCACATTGTCAATTGGAAATGCTATGGCCTAGGACTGCAAGAATAGGTAGTGTATCAACCTATTGATGTTCCATATCAAGAGGTGCACAATCATTTAGGTCTAGGTTACCATCCACTACCTACCACCTCTTCTTTTGAATAGGCCTTCCAAAGGCTTAACCTCAATTTAGGAGAGGAAGCCTTCCATCCAAATAATTTTTATGAGGAAATCTATGAAGACTTCAATATTATATCAATAATTTCAAATTAATCTAAAGAAGAATTAGAGCCCATCATTCCCTATTCTAAACAAGATGAGTTTTATCTCAACACGTTCCCCATCCATGATCCCATATTTTGCTTGCTTCTTCCATAGGAATGAGCTACCCCTACTAGTGAACCACCACCTCTATTCTATTGAGTCATTCCATAATCCAACTTGTAACATATGTACATAATTCAAAAATAGTGGTTCTCACCACTACCAAAAAAAATCAATCAAAACAATAAAAAATAAAAAACATGTTTTCCTTTTCAAAATTGCATGTACATATAACATTTAATAAAGTGTGTTTTGTGTTGCTACTGTCAAGGTTAACCAAGCTCATAGCATTTATTCCTAGGTTCCATCCATTCCATACAAACTTTGTCCACCTTAACCATCAGTCAACATGAATACTGTTGATTTATTCACCCCACTCTGTAATCCATATGATCCAGCCAATACAATTGCAATTGACATCAACCTTATTGATATGTACCGGATTTCCTTACCTCCAACCTTTGCCAAATTTTTCCTATCTGAGGAACTATTAAGGGCTTCCACCAACTATATTCCTCCATCCCCTCCACCTTTACCTTCACCTTCACCTTTGAATCCTAAGGTTTTCCAAGCAAAAATAGATGAGGATAAGCCAGAAGAGTTTGATAACATCTTATATGATATTAATTTGATCCCTACACCAAATCATCTTGGGGAAGGTCACCACATGTCTATTGAAGATACTATCGATGTGGACCTTAGTTTAGACAAATACAATACCTAAATTGTCAAACTTGGAAAACATTTTATCACTCGATGAACAAGAGCAATTTATTGCTCTCCTCAAGAGGAAAAAGGGCATATTTACATGGTCATACAAGGACATGCCCAATATTGACCCTAGTTTGGTGATCCATAATATCACCTTACAACCTGATGATAAGCTAGTCAAATAAAACTTAGGATAATGCATCATACTATGGTCCTTATGGTCAAAACAGAGCTCCAAAAACTCCTAGTTGTGAACTTCATAGTTCCAATCGACTATCCTGAATGGATCTAAAAAATGGTATTCATTCGCAAGACTAACAAGGTGATACGCGTATGCACTGAATATAAATATCTAAATAATGTGTGTCCTAAGGATGTATTCCCTCTCTCAAACATCGATAATCTTTTTGATACTTACACTGGCCATGAAATGCTTTCGTTCATGGACAATTTTTTAGGATATAGCTAATTTCGAATAAATCTTGATGACATACACAAAACAAAATTCACTACACATTGGGAAATTTTTGTTACAAGGTGATGCCATTTGGCCTAAAAAATATAGGTGCAACTTATAAACATACCATGACATACATTTTCCATGGCTACATGCATAAGATTATTGAAGACTATGTGGATGACCTCTTGGCTAAATCCAAAACTTGATAAGAATATATTGGTGTATTGGAGAAAGTTTTTGACCGAATCCTAGAGCATAATGTAAGGTTGAATCCCAAGGACCCAAGAAATATGTCTTTGGTGTTACTTTAGACAAACTTCTAGGATTCATTATCTCCAAAAGAGGCATTGAGGTGGATCCCAAAAAGGTCAAGTCTATCTTGGAGATGCCTCCCCCAACTAACTTAAAGGAATTACGTAGTTTACAAGGAAAGATCCAATCGATCCATAATTTTATTGGAAAAATTTATGACAAATGTAGGCCATTCTACCACCTACTACAAAATAGAGTGCCATTCTCTTGGATAGATGAATATAGAAAAGCCTTTGATGACATTAAGCAATAACTAGCTTCTCCACCAGTCGTAGCTCCTCCTCGTCTGGGGGTCCCATTTTATCTTTATATCTCAGTAACATATTTTTCCCTAGGGACAATGCTTGCACAAAAGAATGAAATAAAATCGAGCGTAAGCTGTATATTACATTAGTCAAACTTTGGTAAGTTATGATACTAAATACGCTTATGCAGAGAAATTGTGCTTAGCAGTGGTTTTTTCCACTAAGAAACTTTGACATTACATGCTTAGCCACACAACTTATGTCATAGCTAGATAAAATCTTCTACATTACATAATGTCCCACACTTACAATAATACCCACACCACTAAATGGATAATGATCCTTACTGAATTTGATGTAGAATTCATTAGCCAAAAATCCATTAAAGGTTAGGTAATAGTCGATCAACTTGCAGAAGCTCCACTACCTAGAGGTCATCCTTTGATTATTGAGCTTCTAGATGATTTGGTATTTGTTGTCACTGATCAATATGAAGATGCCATTCTGGAGGAAGACATAGATATCACACTATTCTTTGATGGCTCTAAGTGCGTAAAAGGTTAAGGTGTTGGAGTCGTATTTCACACAACACAAGGGGTACCTATTCCTTTGTCATTCAAACTAGACTTCCAATGGATAAAAAAATTTGCAAAGTATGAAGCCTAAATATTGGGTCTTCAATTAGGAATAGCTATGATAATTAAGTGTATTAATATATTTTGTGATTCTCAACTTGTCAAGAAAATCAATAGAGAATTACCAATGCAAAGAACCTACCATTAAACTTTATCATGAAGTAGCAATGAAATTGCTCTCTAAGTTTAATTGGCATGAAATAAATAGGTTACCATGTTCGACTAATAGATTTATATATGTGATGGCCTCCCTTGGATCATTGATTTCAAAATACTCCTTCGAAGAGATATATCCCCTTATCATTTCAACGGTCTCTAAATTTACAATTTCCTGTGCTGAGTCAAAAGATGAAAAGGATGTATGCTTTATCCAAGAAGATTCATATGAGCCTAAGTCAAGCCAAATAGTAGCCTTTCTCAGGTTTGGAACACTCCCATCTGACATGTCTCGGATAGCCAAGAATGCTTTTAATTAAAAAATAGCCTATTTCATTCTTTTGGGGGACGTGTTGTATAAACGTGGTTACAATGGAGTTCTCCTTCACTATCTCAAGGCTAGTGAGGCTCAAAGAGCCATAGCTAAAGCTCATGATGGTACTTGTGGTGGTCATTTTAGTGGAATGGCCATTGCAAATCATATTTTATACATGGATTCCCATAATGGAAAGTGATTGTTGCACATATGTTAAACATTAAAAAAAAGTGTCAAGAACATGCTAATTTAACCCATGTACCATCACAAGCCTTGTAGCCTATTCAAAGCTTTTGGCCCTTTTTACAATGGGGTCTAGATCTAACTAAAAAAAATTCACCACATTCCATGGGACAACATACTTTCATCATCACAACCACTGAATACTTCACAAAGAGGGTTTAGCCAATTCCTGTAACCAACATGACATGACCTATAATTATGAAAAATTATACTTTATCATATCATTTTTAATTTTGGTATACCCTCAAAAATAATTTTAGACAATGGCAAGTCTTTCAAGAACAAGGATGTTCGAGCACTTTGCAAGAAATACAATATTCAACATAGCTTCTTGACTCCTTATTGCCCTTAATAAAATGGACAAGCTGAAGCTTCCAATAAGACATTAGTTGCTATTATCAAGATACTTGTCAAAGAAAATCATAGAGATTGGCACACACAAATTCCCTTGGCATTATGGGCTTATCGAATAAGCATTCATATTCCTAAAGGGAAAACACCATTTTCATTGGTCTATGGAGCCAAAGAAATCATGCCTCTTGAGCTTGAGATCCCCTCCTTTTGAATTTCTTTGGAAGAATTCATAGATGATGACACTGCTAGACAAGCACATCTTAACCAACTTACACTACTTGATGAGAGGTGAGTCAATGCTTTAGAGCATCTATGAGTTTATCAGGACCACCTCAAATGTGTTTATAATTCTAAAGTTCATCTACGTGAATTCTAAGTAGGAGATCTTGTCCTTAAAGAAAATCAGCAAAACACCAACGCATTGTCGCATCTTCATGAAAAAATTGTGGCCATTTGGTTAGGTCCATACATCATTACACAAAGAGTGGGTAATGGTAATTATATAATTTATAGTCTAGAGGGAGAGGAAGAACCTGAGCCACTTCTATGTGTAATTACTATATATGTATACATGGCTAATACACAAAAATACTTTGTATGCACTTCATTTCAAACATTGCATTGCACTTGCATTCATGTTCCAAAAATAATGCATTCAACCACATATCATATTGCATTTCATAAAATCACATTTCATATTAGGGATCATTTGTTAAGTTTAAGGTTTTGAATTGGTCCAATAAAGTCATGTTAATCAGGGGCACCTTCACAAAATCATCTACACCATTCTATAAAGCCAAATTTCCATTAGCACAAATCACACATTCACAACTCCTAGGTATTTTTGGTCACTTAGCCACTCCTAGTGTCTTAAAAAACCTCCAACATACATTTTGAGTTCTTTTAGGACCACAGCACAAATTATATTAAGAAAATATTGATTTTTAGGAATTGGCTCAAAAATATTCTTGAACCAAGCACAAATTTCACATCTTAAAAAAATCTTGTGTCAAAGAGGGATAACACCATACTTGGTATGTACCTAGAAGTGAAAAGGGTCATCCTTTCTAGTCCCATCATGCAACATAGTCCATAAAAATAGTGGTTCTTACCACTATCACAATTTCAAAAATAAAATAAAGAGTAGGGACAAATCCCTAACGAAAACTCTAAATATTTTACATCACACACCACTGATGAATTGGGTTGTAAAAATTGTACTACATTTCCAGTCATACAGTTGGGTAGTCATCCCTAAAACTTAGGAGATCAAAAAAAAGGTCATGAACTATGGAGTTAGCCTCCATCAAATCTATAGACGGTTGATTGGTAGTGGAGTATGCTCATGTGTGGTGACATGTCTCTCTTAAAAGAGACCTCTGACTGCTCATACAGATAAGCTAGCTTCTTGGTTTCATCCATAATAGGTTTATTTAATTTACAAGATGAGTTAATGAACCCACTTGTACACACACGGGTTCTTTATTGTCTAAGGTAATTACCATTCTCTCTATTCGGTAAATGAAATCACTGCACACACATTTGGTCCTACAGGAATTAGGCAGTTTTAATGAGTTTTTTTAATGCCACTAGGATGTTTGAGTCTCTACAAAATAGGTAATTTTCCATATCAACATCCATGTCTTCTTCCATATCAACATCCATGTCTTCTTACATGTCAGCATCCATGTCAGTACATAGGTCATCCATCCTATTCGCCACCAAGTTAGATGCCCCTGATTAAACAACAATGCTAAAAAAATGGCCAACAAAATATTTAAACTACAAATGATCATCCACACATGCCATATTGCATTAATTATCCATAGATTCCATATTGCATTAATCATCCATAACATATCATATGCATTAACCATAAACATCAACATGCATTACACAAAAGTATTCCACAAAATCATACACACATAAACACATATAACACAAAAGGTAAAAGCCATGTATATATATATCAATGAATGCCAAAAGGCTACATACAATAGAGCACCAAGGCTCATATACAAAAGTGCATCTAAGCACTAGCTACATCCTCCAAGAGGATCCTTATGACCTAGCATGAGCCTGTGAACTAGCAAGAGCCCTAGACCTAGAACTATGCCTAGACTTGCTATGCCTCGCACCCCTAGACACAGATGAGGTCAAAGAAACATGAAGTAGAATATGATGTTCCATGAACCTATCCTCCAAGGCCTCAATATATCTCTACTAAGACCAAAGGCATGTTATATCAACATTATGTTGATGCTCCCTCTGCTAAATCTACATGGAGCCTCATAATATACACATTCCTCTTTGTCACCTACTGCTCTAGCTATACCCAATCCTCCTCGCTCTAGCTTGGGGGTACATTCAAAACTGCCTCCATATCCTTTGTCTCCCTCAATCTTAGGAGCTTGTTGTGTCACATCCTTAGCCTTCTACCTTCGACTTCATAATTGAAGGTACCATTGTTGCTTGGAGGTCTCTTGGGTCCCCTCATCCTGAGTCTCCTAGGAATCCTCATCCACCAACTCTTTACGACCATCCCCATCAGCTACTCCTTGAGGTGGTCCCCATGGTGGTTGAGCCACAAACCATGCATCATACTCCACAGTCATCTCTACATCCTCCACATTGAGTATATCCACATCCTTGTCATACTCCAAAGCTACCCTCCATGGATCTATGTAAGATAGCTCAATATCCTCCCGATGTCTCCTATAGCGCACTGGCTCATCGGGGACATCCTACCTCAAAATAAACTAACAGAGTACTCATGAGAATTGGAAGTACTCTACCTTGCTGCAATGTCACCCAACTACCCACCTACCCTATTGAACCCACCGTAGATGCTCTCTATTGCTAGTCCATCGAGCACCTCACCATGGTTTCCACACCACTTGGGCAGATGTCAATCCATCCCATAACTCCTTGTACCATCAACTCATCCTCACCATATGACTTGACTGAAACTCATCCACCAAAGCCCATCACCTAGCATAGGGCTACTCCCTACCAAAATCCTCCACAAGAAACCCCTTTAGTTGAGCAACCATAAAGTGCTCCCATCCCTAGCATTGTAGCAATAGACTATACCCTAACCCATTTTAACCCTGCCTAGTCACATCGTATAACTCCTAGTATACCTACACTAGTAAAGCATGAGCCCAAACATACATCTATCTCATCGTGAGCATATCACTCACCACCCCTACCAAGTTTCAAGGGAACCTATACTCGATGTTGTTTGGGACCACAATGTTGGCCAGCATGAACATCACCAAATATTGGAGGGCATCCAACTCCTTTTCCACATACATGAAAAAATAGGGTATACCCCCAATCTCAACCTTCACCCCTGCCATGCATCCCCGAACATCCTCATCATCTCCATATTTTGGTTGAGGCCAACCTCAACCTGAAGACCCTCCACCAACACCTTGAGGATGCGATATACATCTTCCAAGGTCATAATAACCTTACCCATGGGGAGATAAAATGTCCCCCTATATGCATACCATATCACTACCAAGCTAAATAGGTACCCCTCGTTAGCCCTCACCACATATATTTGGGCTACCTTCACCAACCCCACCTCCACTAGTAGCTCCAACTCCTCCTCCATGATCATCTTCCTCATATCAAGGATATATGGTAAAAAATGAAGTCAAGCCTCCAAAACTCTAAGCTACAGTACAACTCAAAAGCATTTGTTAATAATTACAAAAAAAATCACAAAAACATGAAAAAAATTTGCACAATACAACACCTTACCTTAGCAATCCGTGCCCCAGCAGTAGCCCCGAACTCCACAACAACTTCCTCCTCCACCATAGCTTCTGCACCCAAAATCAACCACCTCACTTCACTCACCCCTTCACCTCACTCCTTAGACGTAGCTTCTCAAAATCTCAAATGTACAAATGAGCATAAATTTCACCCAGAAAGCTATTTATAGCTGCTTCAAGTGCATTGGTACAGCCATGGGCATTTCATAGCACACTGAAGTGCCTATGGGTATTTCTATAGACCGCAAGTGCCTATGGGCATTTCATATCAGCTTTGACAAAAGATAGAATTGGTACAAAATAGTAGCTACCCCCAACCAAATCACTCCAAACTTCATCCATGCATACATTTCATCATTTTATAACATTTATGAAGATTCCAACTAATTTGGATGCATAATATTTGTTTGCAACCACATTTTGCAAATTCACCAAACATTCTACAAAAGCACCTCAAAATGGTCCAAATCTTCACAAAACGATGATCATCAAAATTTTCATCATTTATACATCATCTCCAATTTATTTTACATCATCATTTGTGCATTTAGCAAGTTCACATAACATTCAAGTCAGCCTCATATATAGTGGGTTATTATATATAATTGATGATTGCAGCAATTTGCCTCCATGCAATTTGGTAAGATGATTAACCTACAATAAGGACACCTATCCATTATCATCATCACTCATCTCCTTTTTTGATATCACAATCATATTTGGTACTTCATATTTTGAGTGAAACATTGCCAAGAACAATTTGCACAACTGCTATCATTGATGGCCTAGTTCGTGGGGCTTAAAACATGGATAAAACTCAAATTTCATAATTCAAAAAATCCTTAACACCACAAAGATAGGCACTAGCTAGGATGATTGGTTCCAATCATGGGAATTATTTAAATAGTTACTAGCAGGGTTATGCATAAGGGGTCGAACCCAAAATGTACTTGTATAAAATTAACGAATCCATTTCGAAACCATGGTGAATCCTGGCCAACCTCACATTGAATGCAATGGAAAATTATCTTATATTCTAATAAATTTTATTAAAAAATTTATGAGTTGAATGTTTTTTGTTTTGTCAAGCCAGTGCAAAATACGATTGGGGATCAGATCGGGTGCAAAACAAGATCCAAGCTCGAGTCAGGTGTAAAACAAGATTTGGGCTTGGACCGAATGCAAAACATGATTTGGTCTTGGATCGGGTGCAAAATGCATATGGCTTATGGTGCATAAATGTAGACATACTGGTTAAATGATTGAATCTGGATAGGGTGCAACATTGTAGATGGACCAGGTACAATATTGAAGATGATTCGGGTGCATAATTGTAAATGGAATGGGTGAAATATTGAATATGGACCGAGTGAAACATTATAGACGAACCAGGTGCAACATTATAGATGGATCAACTATAGAAATAAATATTGACCAGGTAAATTTGAATACATAGATTGGGTGTAGCAATGCAAATGGGTCAGATGCAGAAATATAGACGGTCTGATTGCACAAAATACAAACAGATTGAGTGCATTAATACATATGAATCAGATGCATTGATGCAAATGGCCTGGGTATAGTAATTCAGAAAAAAACTACCACATGAATATCCACTAACATACTACCACTTGTCCACCCCACATGCATATCCAATAATACACTACCATGTTTCCACCCCACTCAATCTTGTCTATAAAAAGGTATTAAGAGTTATTTTTATAGAATTTTTCCACTGCATGAGAACAGAGCAAAGTTTCTATCACTTCCCTTCCCCAAGAGACCATTACCCCATACCTTTCCAGAGTGATTTCAACCATGATGACACAAAAAATAGCATTTAAAAATCAAATGTGTGTCTCTTTTCAAGAGTAGTTAGCTGGGATAGGTGGCATCGATCGCATATGGGCTCATAATACAAGTTTTGGGGATTTGCCTTATGTGCCCCAATTTAGAATAGATAAATTTATTCTACACAACATAATCGATGCTTACGACAATGATCTTGGAGCCATTACTTTATTAACACACAATCATAAAATATATTCTACATTCAAACCCTCTGATATCCATATATTGACTAGACTTTCACAAAAGGGTTTTAGTGCAGTTACACATAAGCTTATTCTCAATAAGAATGACAAGGCTTTCTTGGCAGAGTATTTCAACATCTCTTTAGAATTGTTGTCAGGTATAATTCTCTTCATTTTATTATCTTAAATTTTATAATTTAAAATTTTTTGCCACCTAATGTTTTTTGCAACCTTTGCGGCAAAGTCCAAGAGAGGGTTAACCACTAACTCTGTAATTCTTAAATTTTTCCAAGAAAAACTATTTTTGCTTAGAATATCAAAGATTCTATTTAGGTTGTTGGCTTATATTGTTCATTGTTTACAATACCATGATAGATTCGACTGATGTACATATATTTTTGATTGAATTAGATCATAACTCTATACTGTTCAGACTAGCCAGTCATACAAACCTCTCACGGTTGCTTTGGTAAATTTTATTTTAGATATTTATTATAATTTTTTCATAATTTATAGGATATTGATTCACCAAATTCTTTGCACACTAAATTACAAAGCATTGCTATGACTGCCGATGAGTTGAATGTAATTATTCTATTTTTCACCAATAGTAATTTTTATATTTTAAGATGTTTTTAATTTATGTTTTAACCTTTTTTTTGCATCTAAATGTAGAGTAAAGCAACCATCACACGGGAAAAGAAGGATTTTGGTGTTAGTCACATGCCAAAGGACTGTGGTGATTCAAAAGGGATAATGATTGACTTTCAACGACAGAGACCTCATAAATGGTAGAAGCTAGCTTCTTCTCCCGCTTCTTATCAATATGTGCAATCAAATGCTATGGAAGGTGAATCCAGTTATATCACATCAATGATGGGTAAGTATATTGTTTCCAGTTTTTGTTGATTCATTACCATTTTTGTTTAGTTAAAATTATATCTATTTTTCATTTTTTGGTATATTTTTTAATTTTACATAAAACCACCATAAATACACACACCCAATTGTCTCCACAGGCTGAAGGGCAACACGAGATATATTCATCAGGTATGTGAGTTTTTTAATTGTTAATTATAAATTTTATCTCAAAAAATTTTGTTTAATAATATCTTATTATAATATATTTCATGAAAGAAGGAATAAAATGATACCACTGGTACCACCACTAGGTCCAACACCACTAGGTCCACCATCACCACTAGGTCCAACACCACCAGGTCCACCACCACCACCAGGTCCAACACCACCAGTAAAAAAATCTCAAAAAAAATAACAATTTATGCGAGGTCAAATTGCTGGAAATAATCTTGATGGACCGATATCATGGGGGGACCCACACATTTGTACACAAAGGGACACAAATCTGCATTTTTAGTTTTATCATTTTCAACAACTTGTGTTTCTTTGAAAGATGTTTCGATCTCCGGTTTAGATGTGCCAAGACTCGGTTAGGATTATCTTCTATAGGGGAACATTGAAGGGTTAAAAGTGTCAGGTATGGTAAATTTGCAACCTAAACCATTAGCTTAGATAATCCCATTGTTACCTTCTGGCACCTCTAATTTTAAAACTGAGGATGAAGAAGCTATAGTGTCTGAAGATAAGTTGGTTTCTAATGGTCGTTATTCACTGATCCAGGATGTTTTACTTGAAAATGAATGAATTAAAGGATTGGAAATTATGGGAAAAGATCCTTATCAAGGAAATAAATGCACATTATAAAAATTATGATAAAAGGGAAGAAATTTTTCCCCTATCAGAAACCAATCTAAGAAGCTTGTTGGGTTGCTACAACAAGCCCAAACAGGATCGGTGAATCCTTCTATTTCTTATGATGATAAAATTTTAAAGACTATGTTGATGAAGTTAGAGAACCTGAATGCTGAAGCTCTAGCGTACTACAACGTATGGGCTTCTGATAAGAAGAAAGTTTTAATTGTTGATGCTACAAAGATGTTGTAGAGGTGAGGCTTTAAATTCAATCAAACTTGTCATTAAATTTTACTCTTTACTATGGATTAACTAAGTTTTTCTTTAATTTTAATGCAGGTAAATTTCTAGAATTTATAGAAACAAGTTAATTTCTTAGTTGTTAATATTGAGGTTGTAAATAAATCAATATTGATTGTAATAATAATGAAGGAGACCTTACAGACTAATGTCAGGGATACTAATTATTTAAAAGCAATTATCCTCGAGCACAAAATGGATCCAAATATCTTGCTTAAGAAGAAGCTTAAACAAAACAAATATGTAGTCCTTGAGGATCTAGTCAAAGATGATAGATTTTTGTTGGGGAGCTTGCAAAATACAGAGGAAGAACTCATCATAATGGGAGCACTGAACCAGCCTGTGCAGGTTATTGGTACAACATACAAGAGAAAATAACCTACAACTTTGGAAGCATCTCAAAGTAAAAGAGATGCAGATATACATGGAGCATCTCAAACTCAAGGATATGCACATATACAAGGAAATACTGAATCTCAAGGCCTAGGTGATCCATGTGTGCAAGGAGAATCTGAATCTACCCCTGCTCACCCTTGAAAAAAATGCTTTGTTGTAATACGTTTTATTGTGGAAAGAAATTGTTGGATGGTGGTACTAGGTGTATAAATAATTTTGTACTATTTATTTTCTATGCAATTAATGAAAAACATTTTTTTTAATTTGAATTCTATCACTCATTGGTTGTTTCTATTTAAATTCATGTGTTGTTTTTTAAATTTGTAACAATTCAATGATATTCACTAAGATTTGTAGATTTTTGTGCTTTAAGAGTGTCTTTAGAAACTTGATGCAAACTAGATTTTGTACCTTTTATTTAATGCACAAAACTAATTTCTTTTGAGAGTAATAATAGTGCAAATGTATCTAACAAATTCTACTTTTTAATACACTAATAATTTACACCTTATCACTGCAATATACTCTCAATAAAATGCACTTAATCAATTTACCATAACTAATCAAGAATAATTTGAAATGAACCTTCAAATATTCTGCAAATTCTATCACTCATTGGTTGTTTCTATTTATATTCATGTGCTATTTTTTAAATTTGTAATGATTCAATTGTATTAACAATTACAATCTGAAAAGAAATGAACAATTAAACTATATTCACCATTCAAATTAGTTATCCCATACATTAATATCAATACACTATATTTTTGAAAATTATTTTGTAAATCAATTATGAAAGAGAATTCAATATTTTACATCATAAAATATATTGTAGCGACCCCGGGACGCACACACCACTCTTTACTCTACTTGCGATGTTATTATTATACCAAAAATGAAGCTAAAATATTACGAGAAGCATATAACACGAAAATGACATAGAATGGATCTTTCATTAATATTGAAATCTGGTTACATGTCGGTCCCTCTTAGGATCTTGATACAATGATTTACAAGTGGATGAAGAGATGTCCCCTTTTGCAAAAGGGGTGGCACACTCTAAAATGCTTCCCGGTTCCACACACGAAAATGTATGAGGGCTTACAGATGCCTCCTTCTCTAGGTATGTCTCCCAGATGGATTCTCTTGCTCTCGTATGTCATGGATATGTCTTGTGAACTTGTGGCCTTGTATGCAATTCAAATAACAATACAAGTTTAGTTGTCCGAGATTGCCTCCCTGGATGATGTTGTTAGCAATAAATTTTATAATGAAAGGAAATATGCTCAATGTAATTAAACTAATGCTAAAATGGATCTTATGCTAATGACATGAAAACATAAAAAAAAACATAATGAAAGAAGCTAATATCAAAACCCTAGACTAGACCTACGGGACACTATCCAAGACAACGACCGCTAAAATGAAACTTGTTCTCTTGCTCCAAGGCTATGGATATTAATCTTGCTATTAATGTTAAATGAATGTTGTATGTGCATGAATAATTACCTCTCATTTGGCTAGCACCTTGTTGCTCCTCAAGGGTGCTAAAATCTGCTCTCCAATCTAATAGGGCTTTGCTACATATATTCTTCAAGAAAAGCTCTCAAAGAAGTCTGCTAAAAGATAATCCTTGGTCTTAGAATTGATATTTGATCCTCTCCTGTCCTTTGGTGCTCTCAGGATTTCACCTTTTATAGATGAAACCCTAGGTCTATGTCCAAGCCCTAGGAATGAATTTCTCATGCATAGTGAGAGTTAGCATGAGAAGCTTTTTGTCTTTTATCTATGTTTGGAGGCCAGTTAACTGAAATATAACTACCCACTTGAGTCTCCTATGCAAACTGATTGTTAGCATGAGAATTTTTTGTCCTTTGTATATGTTTGGAGGCTAGTTAACTGAATTCTAACTGCCCACTTGAGTATCCTATGCAAACTGGTTGTTAACATGAGAAGCTTTTGTCATTTGTCTATGTTTGGAGGCTAGTTAATTGAATTCTAACTGCCCACTTGAGTCTCCTATGCAAACTGGTTGTTAGCATGAGAATATTTTTTCCTTTGTCTATGTTTTTAGGCCAGTTAATTGAAGTCTAACTTTGGACTTGAGTCTCCCATGTAAACTGGTTGTGAGGGGGAATGCAAAGTTGTCCCCGCTCACTTTATTGTATGCAAACTAACACTTTCACCCCTAATTATGCTTGTTTGTCGGTAAAATGCTTTTTATGACTTAGAAGTCATATGCAGTGACTAAGATTTGGCTATTTTCATCTACAGTGGCTAAGGTTTGGCCGCTCTCAGCTTGAGCGGCCAAGATCCAGCCGCTTTGTTTACAGCGGCTAAGCTTGGATGGGTTAAAACTACCATTTTGAGTGGTTAGGACCACTGATTGCTCTTGTAAAGGTATAAAATTGGACATATGGTATTCATATGTGCTCATATGAGTGGTTTCCTAAACATGACACATTTTAGGTGTCTACAGATGCCCCTTTTTGTGATGCATTGTGTGGAAAAACACAATGCTGAGCAAAAATGTAGACTGCTATGTTTATGGGGTGATTTTACCAAAGGGTTTGTGATTCCTTTGGGGCATTTTGTTAGGTTGACCAAAGAGCTTCCATTATTTGGGGTATTTGTTAAGTTTGACCAAAGGGATTATGTCCTTTGGGGCATTTTGTTAGGTTTACCAAAGAGCTTATGCTCTTTGGGGAATTTTTTAAGTTTTACCAAAGGGATTATGTCCTTTGGGGCATTTGTTAAGTTGACCAAAGGGCTTGTATCCTTTGGGGCATTTGTTAAGTTGACCAAAGGTCTTGCATCCTTTGGGGAATTTGTTAAGTTGACCAAAGGGCTTATGCTCTCTGGGGTATTTTTTAAGTTGACCAAAGGGCTTGTATCCTCTAGGGTATTTGTTAAGTTGACCAAAGGGTTTATGCTCTCTGGGGTATTTGTTAAGTTGACCAAAGGGCTTGCATCCTTTGGGAAATTTGTTAAGTTGACCAAAGGGCTTGCATCCTTTGGGAAATTTGTTAAGTTGACCAAAGGGCTTGCATCCTTTGGGGAATTTGTTAAGTTGACCAAAGGACTTATGCTCTCTGGGGCATTTTTTAAGTTGACCAAAGAGGTTGCGTCCTTTGGGGCATTTGTTAAGTTGACCAAAGGGCTTAGGATATCTGAGGCATTTGTTAAGTTGACCAAAGGGCTTGTGCTCCTTGGGGCATTTGTTAAGTTGACCAAAGGGCTTGCATCCTTTGGGGCATTTATTTTTTACCAAAGGGCTTATGCTCCTTGGGGCTTTTTGTTTTTTACCAAAGGGCTTATGTCCTTTGGGGCATTTTGGTTTTTTACCAAAGGACTTGCGTCCTTTGGGGCATTTGTTAAGTTGACCAAAGGTCTTGCATCCTTTGGGGCATTTTTTAAGTTGACCAAAAGGCTTGCATCCTTTGGGGTATTTGTTAAGTTGACCAATGGATTTGCGTCCTTTGGGGTATTTTTTTTACCAAAGGGCTTGCATCCTTTGGGGAATTTTTTAAGTTGACCAATGGAATTGCGTCCTTTGGGGTATTTTTTTTTACCAAAGGACTTGCATCCTTTGGGGAATTTTTTAATTTGACCAAAGGGCTTATGTCCTTTGGGGCATTTATTTAGTTGACCAATGGACTTGCATCCTTTGGGGCATTTGTTAAGTTGACAAAAGGGCTTATGCCCTTTGGGGAATTTTTTAAGTTGACCAAAGGGCTTGTGCTCCTTGGGGCATTTTTTAAGTTGACCAAAGGGCTTATGTTCTTTGGGGCATTTTGTTTTGACCAAAGGGCTTATCCCCTTTGGGGCATTTTGGTTTGACCAAAGGGCTTATCCCCTTTGGGGCCTTTTGTTTTTGACCAAAGGGCTTGTGATACCTTTGGGGCCTTTGCAAATTGATTGCTTAACTGTTTAATTTTTTTTACTAGGGGAGGTATGATACCAATATTTCCCCAGTTGATGTTTAAAAATGTTTTTGTTTTGATTTTATGTTATGTATGCAATGATGAATGCAATGCCTAGATAATGATTTGATTACGCTATACGTATGCAGTGTATTGATGTCATGTACTAGCTATATGATAGATATATGATTAGATGGTATGATTTAAATGATGATGATGGATGCATATGTGGATGCATGTTTAATTTAAATAATCACTCTTATCATAAGAATTGATTAAGTACTCATATGTGAGATGTAATGGCATGAAATGTATGTATTTTTTGGATAAGTTTCTGTAAATTAAAAGATACAAAATAGTCAGTGGCCATCTATATATTATTTCTAATATGTATGCGGTATCTAGCCTACTCTGTTGATACCCCCTAATTTATAGAATCTTATAAATAAAATGGATGATGTGATGGATGATATGATTGTTGCTATATAAGAATTTTTGAGGTTTTTTATTGAGATTCAACCACTCTAGTTACTCTATCAGTAGTTGTGTATTGACAATATAAGGCTTTTGAGTAGTAATGCTTTCATCATGGACCTAGATACTCAGTATCCCTATGTGTGCAAATGAATATATTTAGATATAACTCAAATATTTCCTTCGATGTATAGTGGGATTCTTTCAACCCATTGCTAAGATCAGGGATCCTTAAGTGTTCATCTCATTCTTATGTTGGACTTAGTTGGACTATACCACTAGGTAGTATTGGGTTACCTAAAGCTAGCTCATCCACATTCAAACATTGGTCTACACAAATGCATAGCTATTGTGTTAGACGTATCATCATGCGTAAGGATATCACCATTTCTAGGCTGGATATGCACCAAACCTGTAATGGAGATCGCCTTACAGTTTTGTATAATGTTGAGAATTCTAGGGATTCAAGCTCCATTCCCTTCTTTTCTTCCTTTTGACTTGGGATACTTGCTCGTGTTTACTGATAAAAATCACTGTTTATTTTTTATTATTATTTTTTTGAGCAAGGGATTCTTTTAGTGATGATAATCACTATTTATTTTGTTTTTGTGCTTTTGATACTTTGAACAATGACTTTTGGAATTTGAAATTTGCTTTGACTCGGGATATTTGCTCTTTTTGATTAAAGCAAGGTATTTAATTGGGTAGGGTGGAGCTTTTCCTTTTTCCAATTCTCAGCACCTTTGAATCGGTCGCACAAGGGGATAAGCAAGGAAGATCCTTTTCACTTAAGTTAACCTAGACCACTTTTATAGTTTTCATATTTCCCTTGTACCAACTAAAATTTAGTGTTTGTAATTAGTGATGGGATCCTGAAATATGCTAAGCTTTGTCACCACTAGACCTTACTCTCTATCCAATATGGATTTCCACAAAATTTGATAGGATCACTAGGTATGGTTGAATAACCAGAAAACCATAGTATATTATGTATAGCAACAAGTAATGGTTGTGTTGAAAAACACAAATACACACATGCATGAGTGGATGTAGATGGATTTGAGTATTTGTGATACAAAATGTGGCATCATTTGCTAGATTGTGATCATAACATATGAAAATATAATGGATATGAATTTTTAATTCAATGCAACTATGTGGATGCAAATGTGAGATGCAAATGTTTTTGTATTTTTGGATGCTTTCAATTTTTGATATTTTGATTATTTTGAATGTTTTGAACTTTTGATTTTAAATTGTTTTTATGCTTTTAAGTTTTACTTTTGACCAAAGGACTTTAATATGCCTTTGGAGCCTTTTGTGATTTTATTTGACCAAAGGGTATTTCATGATTTAATTTGACCAAAGGACTTTAAGATGCCTTTGGGGCCTTTTGTGATTTTTTGGTTTTAT
The DNA here is from genome assembly GCA_028583015.1 of Wollemia nobilis. Classification (NCBI taxonomy): domain Eukaryota; kingdom Viridiplantae; phylum Streptophyta; class Pinopsida; order Araucariales; family Araucariaceae; genus Wollemia; species Wollemia nobilis. Next base: position 3,519,362 of record JAQPPZ010001056.1, on the reverse strand, counting down.
ATTGTTTTTGTGATTTTGAAATTTAATGAATGTTTTTGAACTTATTTTGATGTCTTGACCAAAGGCCTTATTGTGCCTTTGGGGTTTTTGTGGGTTGACCAAGCGACATGAAGATGTCCTTGGAGCATTTTGATTAATTTGACCAAGCGACATAAAGATACCCTTGGAGCATTTTGATTAATTTGAATTTTACCAAGCGGCTTAAAGATACCCTTGGAGCATTTTTTTTATTAGATTTTACCAAGCAGCTTAGAGATGCCCCTGGTGCCTTTCGTTTTGACTTTTTATGTTTTATGATTTGTTTGTATTTTTATTATTTCTATTGTTTTTGAATATTTTAAAGTTATCTGAATATTTTTTATATTTTTTCTGGTATTATAGGGGAAAGGTATGGTACCTTAGGTGCCCCTAGTGTGCATGTTGCCTACTGTAATGTAGTCATATTGCTTAGGAAGAGTGACAGAAATCTGGTCTCCCAATTGGGGCACAGACCTCTGCAGGGTGCCTCTGTCTTGATGAGATGAAATGAATGAACCATCTGTGGGAGATGCCCCACTATATATGAGGTCTTGAACTACATGTATGAATCCTTTACAATTGCAAATGTCATGGCCTTCTATTCAATGGTATATGTAGTAATGGTACTCTCTATAACCCTTGGGTTTAGCTCTGTTTGGGTATATAGGCTTTATGTCAGGTAAGGTGATGACCTTAGCTTCCTATAGCTTTTGAAAAATATTTGATATAGACTCATTTAAAGGACTCCAAATGTGTTGTTGCTACTTTGATTTTTTAGCATGCTTAGGCCTGGTATGACGACCAAGTTGAGCCCTAGGTATGTCACTTGTTGGCTCAGGGGGCTCTTCTTGAGGTTTCTCTTGTGGCTGCCCAGGAGACAATTTAACCTTAGATAAAGGTTTCTTCTATATCTCAAGTTGGTTCATGATAAAGTTTAATGTCTGATTTTGTTTATCCATTTGTACCTCTATATTATAGAGGTGATTTTGCATATGCTCCAATACTGATATGAATTTCATGTGTATTTCTAGTGATTGGTTTGAAATACCATTGTCTATTGAAGGAGGTGATAAAGTAGGTGCTAAAGATACACTAGGTAATTGTAACTCACCCATTTCCTTTATTTGAGTTGATGTGGATGCTTCATGATGATCCACTTTTCTAGTGGTATTCACATGCTCATGTTTATGACTTAGTTCATGTTTCTGTTTCACTTTGTAGTGTTGCATTGTACTAGATTTGATGCCCCCTATCCTATGTGGGGGGAAAAATTATTCTTGTTCTTTAGGAGGCACCATGAGAAGTGAGTTAGGGGTGACTAATGCCAATGGTTTTGATCCCTTCAATGGGAAAGCAACATCTGATTGCACCACATCTTGTTTTGTCTGCTTTAGAGTCACTTGGTCCTCTATCTCGCTATTGACCATTGCCACAAAATCTTGAGAAGGCACTTTTTCTTGTGTCTCATCAACTTTATTGTAATACTTGAATGGTTCAGGATCATAGGGGACCACATACATTTGTCCTTGATGTATGGATTTTAGGTTTTGGTATACTATGGAAGGTATGCATTCCATATCCCTTATCCATGATCTTCCTAGCAATATGTTGTACTGCCTCTCATCCTCCAATAAATAGCACAATGTAGATATCATATTTATCCCAACCTGTATAGGTAGGATTATTGTGCCAATTGTTGAGGAAGTAGTATCATCGAAGGCTCTTAATGTAAATGTTGTGTTCTTAATGTGTGAAGGTGGCAGATTTAAATACTTCAAAGCTGCAACTGTGATGATGTTGATGGATGACCCAATGTCAATCAAGACTCTCTTGTATAGAATTTGATTGATTCAAACTATGATGCGGAGCGGAGGATAAGGTTCATCCTGGGATATTGTCTTAATATCCTACCAATGAAAGGCAATCACATGGTCTTTTTGTAAGTGCATTGAACTTATTTTTGGTATGGACTGTGATAGATTATCAGCTTTAGTTGAATTTTTTGGTATGTTGGGTTGATCAAGGCATATTTTTCTTCTTATTTTAGTATTGATCATACCTATAAAACCCTCCTCATGTGGGTCTATGTTCACCTCATTGACATGCTCAACTTGATTTTTTTTGGCCCCATGATTGGGGAGAAGATTTTTGAATATGTTGATGTCTTGCAATTCATTTTTATCCAACATATCTTGCACTATATTCCTAAATGCAACACAATCCTAGATATCATGGCCATTGTACCTATGGTAAACATAATAGAGATATTCCCTATACCACTTAGGTTTGGGGCAATTAGGATCCAGGATGCACTCCTTAGGTAAGTTTAAAACCTTAGCCTCGCAAAGGCAATTGAAAATTGATGCCAAGGATTCATGCAATGGCGTATAGTTACGAGGGGGTTGTTTATGTTTGCCCCTGTTTTGATTCTTGTTGCACTGGTTGTAATGCATAGTTGGAGGTTGAGCCTGATAGTTTTCTTTTTTTTGGCTTTGTGCTACTTTTGGAATATTTAATGCAATCTGGTTGACGTGTGCAGGTTCAATCTATTGTGGTTGATGTTGCATGCTCTTGTTCCATTATTTCTTGCTACAAAGCTTTAGGTCTCCTTATTCGACCTTAATATCTTCAATAATATTGGTTTGATACAAGGCTTATTTGAATGTATCATACTTTTGTAGTTGCAATAGTAACGAGATATGCTTGGCATAAATTTTTGTGAACATTCAGATTAGCTCTTTGATCGAGATGGAAAATGACAACTTTGCCATGATTTTTCTTCATCTATCCCCATAATCCATGACTTGATCATCATCATACTGCTTTAGGTTGGCCAGGTCTGAGAGATTCACCTTCTTCTTAGCACCAAAAGAGAAATATTTTAAGAATGCATTCACTAGTTGTTCAAAACTGGATATGTTGTGCTTGGGAAGCTGGTTGAACCATTGGGTGGCAGCCCTCAAAAATGTCATAATGAAGGTTCTCAGCATAAGGGCATCACTATCTTCTATATTAAAGCATGCATTGATAAATTTGGTAACATGTTATTGTGCATCCTCTTCACCCTTAAACTTGTCCAACCTAGGCATCTCAAAATGCTTAGGATATGCAGGGCTAGGAACTGATGGACACAATGGTTGGTTGTGTATTTTTCCTAATGGTTGTTTCTCAAAGGACTTCATATTTTCAATGAGTTCCTGGAATGCCTTTGAGGTGAGGAGATCCTCTTCTTGCAGGACCCATCATGGTGGCAATGGAAGTAGCCCTCTATCCACTTATCTTGTTCTATTCTCCTCCCTCCTAAGAGGGGATTTAGGATAGGTCTAATATTGATCTATCATGTTTGCTCTTTCACCACCAATTTGATGTTGCTCATGATTTGAGTGGTGGTTTTGTTGTGGCTTTCTTCTTGTTTTTTGTGTCCCTTTCTTGGTGAGTCAGCATATTTATCTCTTTGAAGATCATTTCTATTTTCTTGCTGGTTGTTACAAGCTAGCTGCTCAGCTTGCTCTCTTAAACATTGCTCATGTTGGTGCAAAAACTATTCTCTCTGTTTATCATGTTTGAGAGCTTCTACAAGCTCTCGCTCTTTGTGCAAGGCATTTTCTAACCGTCGCATGTGGTTAACTTGCATGGTCATAGAAGACTCATGCTTATCTGAATTTGTTCTTGTAGTTCTAATTCATAGATTCCTCGAAGAGGTTTCTGTTGTTTCTCTACTTTGGCTAGCTAGTGTAACTTATTCAATGTATTCTGTATGTTGATAAGTGTCTCTATGGTCAAACTCTATATGATATTTGTGGGGGAACTTTGAAGCATCCCCAGGTTGAGTGGTGCATTTAGCAGTCACGCTTTGCAAGCTTCTAGATGTAGAATATTCTTTGGTTATGGTTCTACAAGTCGCTCTCAAATAAATTCGATCCCACTCATCCAATTGATCTTGGAGCATTTGTTCTCTCTAAATTTCATGTGACCCATGTGACTAATTTTATCGGTTTTTTGTGCTAGTTATATGCCTCTGCAACTCTGTGCAAGGGTTCTTGTCTACTTCAAATTATGCAACAAGGTCGACAACTCTCTTCCCTCTATCTTACCCCTCACTGGGCTGATTTGAACTCTCAATGTAATGATATGTGGTGGGTATGGAACCGGATTCCCTCTCTTGATCGAATGTCTTGCTCACCATGGGAGGTCTCCTAGCCATAATTTTTGTTATAAATTTTTTTGACTTTCGAAAAAGGTTGTGGGTGTCATATATTTCTTTGAAAAATTAGGGTTAGGTTGATTACCCCAGTAATGAAGAAACACACAAAGCAAACAATATGATTATCTCTTTTAAGGATTAAATGTGTCCTAAAATTGGTTCCAGTGTGTTTAGATGTGTTGTTGCTTTTGTTTTCTTGCTCTTGCTTTGGATTTAGAATGAGGGGACTCATCCATAGTGGGAACCAATAACACCCATGCCAAACATGATTTTCTTAAAAGAGACTAGGGTACACCACTTAAATCCTAGTGGGGGGTTCTCCTAGCTCTTCCACTCTAAACTAATGATTGTTCCAATAGTGGGAGACAGTTTGAACATAAGTAACTAGTACCACTATGAGTGAGTGCCTTACTCCATTCTAGGATATCTAGGGGAAAGTCGATGGAAGGAGGTGAATTCCAACATCAAACCGAATTGAATTGGGGGTTGGTGATGAAATCCAACTCCCCAATGTTTAAAATGATATGTGTGAATGTGTGTGATTCTTTTTAGATTTTGAAATAGAAAGTGATGCATCAACTATCATTCATGACTATTTTCCTACAATGCCTAAAAAGAATGTTTCATTTTCAAACAAATGCATCTATAACTAGTCTATATGATTTTAATGCACTCTCCTATTTTGTGATGAAAATAACCACTGATTGGGCCACATGCAAGCAAACCAAAACACAATGGCCTAGAATGCTGGAGACTAGGGCAAACCTTATAGGTAGAGGTCCGTTGTTCCTAGCAGCATCTAGAGGAAATCTAAAAGAAACCTAGGAAATGTAAAATACAGTTTTTATTTCTCTTTTTCTTTCATTTTCCCTGATTAATCTATGTTTATGCTTGTTGTTTATAGAAATCAAATGTAGAAACCTGGTTACATGTCGGTCCCTCTTAGGCTCTTGATACAATGATTTACAAGTGGATGAAGAGATATCCCCTTTTGCAAAAGGGGTGGTGCGCTCTAAAATGCTTCCCGATTCTGCACACAAAAATGTCTAAGGGCTTACAGATACCTCCTTCTCTAGGTATGTCTCCTGGATAGAACCTCTTGCTCTCGTTTGTTGTGGATTATGTCTCATGAACCTATGGCCATGTATGCAATTCAAATAACAATACATGTTTAGCTATCCGAGATTGCCTCACGGATGAGGTTGTTAGCAATAAATCTGATAATGAAAGGAAATATGCTCAATGTAATGAAACTAATGCTAAAATGGATCTTATGCTAATGACATGAAAACATAAAGAAAACATAATGAAAGAAGATAATATCAAAACCCTAGACTAGGCCTGCAGGCCACTGTCCAAGATAGCGGCTGCTAGAATGAAACCTGTTCTCTTGATCCAAGGCTATGGATCTTAAGCTTGCTATTAATGTTAAATGAATGTTGTATGTGCATGAATAATTATCTCTTAGTTGGCTAGCACCTTGTTGCTCCTCAAGGGTGCTCAGATCTTCTCTCCAATACGATAGGGCTTCACTGCGTATCTTCTCCAAGAAAAGCTCTCTCAAATAAGTCTACTAAAAGATCATCCTTGGTCTCAGAATTGATATTTGATCCTCTCCTATCCTCTAGTGCTCTTAGGCTTGCACCTTTTATAGATGAAACCCTAGGTCTATGTCCAATCCCTAGGAATGAATTTCTCATACGGAGTGAGAGTTAGCATGAGAAGCTTTTTGTCTTGTCTATTTTTGGAGGCCAGTTCACTAAAATATAACTACCCACTTGATTCTCCTATGCAAACTAATTGTTAGCATGATAATATTTTGTCCTTTGTCTATGTTTGGAGGCTAGTTAACTGAAGTATAGCTGCCCACTTGAGTCTCCTATGCAAACTGGTTGTTAGCATGAGAATCTTTTATCCTTTGTCTATGTTTGGAGGCCAATTAACTGAAGTCTAACTTTGGACTTGAGTCTCCCATGTAAACTAGTTGTGAGGGGGAATGCAAAGTTGTCCCTGCTCACTTTATTGTATGCAAACTAACACTTTCACCCCTAATTAGGCTTGTTTGTCGATAAAATGCTTTTTATGACTTAGTCATTGTCGTACATAGTGACTAAGATTTGGTCATTGTCATCTATAATGGCTAAGATCTAGCTGCTCTTAGCTTGAGCGGCCAGGATCCAGTCACTCTAGTTTACAACAACTAAGCTTGGATGGGTTAAAACTACCATTTTTATTGGTTAGGAACACTGATTGCTCTTGTAAAGGTCTAAAATTGGACATATGTTCTTCAGATGTGCTCATATGAGTGGTTTCCTAAACATGACATGTTTTAGGTGTCTACATATATAATTTGAAATGCAGTTTTGTATGAAAAAGAACAAAATTACAATTTAGATAGATGAAACAATCTTGTAATTATAATAAACACATTCATATTGAACAAGGTGCTAAAATATTATAAAAATTTCAATTTAGGTAACTGAAACAAACAAATACTATGATATAAATGCAATTAAAAAAATTTCAAAAATGACACTGGATCCATAAACAAATATTCTTGGCTTGTCTAGAATCCCAAAGTAGTTAGCTAAAATAAACATTCTCAGCTTATCCATAATCACTATTGTGAAATCTAATATCAAATAAATTCAAATTTATTAATGTTGTGAAATACTAGAAAAATCACAATACTAGAAAAATCATAGATTAGGTAGCTGAAAGAAACACTTCTCAGCTTATCTAGAATCATTACTTTGCATAGCAGTTATGTGTCCCCACAATCTGATCATTGAAATCATAATTATCATTATTATCATTCGTATTCCCTGCACCCCTTCTGCCTACAAGGGAATTCCAATATGCCAATGCCCTATCATAATGAAATGTGTTCAACTGATACGATGACACATAAATTCTCAAACAATTTTTGAAATTTTTGTCCAGCCTATTGCAGAATTTAGATTTAACAAAATATAGTGCACTGAAAACCCTCTCATCTTCCATATATCCCAATATCATTGTTTGAAATAATTCATATAAACAAAAGTATTCACGAATAGTATCTTAAAAGATACTACTTGGATACAATTTTTTCCACAAACGTGTAATGGAACCAATCTCATGGATGTTACTCAAAAGTGACATTTATTCAACCATTGTTCCACCAAAATGTGATGATTTTTGTTTTAAGAGATCTTTGTTGAGTATATATTTGATTTCAACACCATTTACTTCCACACTTTTACTAAATTATTGATAATTTTGTACATATATTTAACAAATAACTCATGTGCAGAATTGTATTCATTACAAGTACCCCAAAAAATGGGGTTAACCACACCCGTTGCCTCAAGAAACTCATCTCTTTGAAATCGTTCTCTTATCTATTTTGTCAATAATTCTGCTATTTTAAAAATATTTGTCTTTGTTTTGTGTAAAATAACTTCAAATCTATTGTGTGTCATAGGAATTTTTTCAACATCATCAACAATTATACTTGCCTATATTTCAAAAAAATACAATGGTATCATATTTCCATGAACATTAATACAAAGATGATCATTGATTTCAAACTTCAAAAAGATTTTTGGATTGTTTACATTTGTCAATGTATTCCAACTTTCAAACAAGGGATATTCAAAATCTTTTTGGAAACATATAACCTGTCAAAAATCACACATATTTTCTTTCTCATCCTTATGAAATAAATGATATAGATGGATCTCTATTGTGCAAATTTAATCAAAATATTCATTTCATGTAACATTGGAAGAATACCACATAACATTAAAAGGATTTTAAAGTTAGTCAAACAGAACAACAAATCTTTTACCTTATCAAAAACTCTACAATTTGTGTACATCAACCCTATTAAAGATTGATACTCTTTAAAAAATCTGTGTGCAGGTTAATACATTGAAATCCATCTTGTATCCACATCTTTTAACATTTTTTTTCCTTCTGTAACTCCTAGTGCAAACAGTTGAAACTCTATGAACATTTTTGGACTGCAAGAAAAATAAGAATGTATTTCATGAATAAGGTCTTCTACTCTTACAAATTTTTCAAAAGATCTCATGATTTTGTATGCTAGATTTACTCTATGAGCCATGCAATGAATGGGTATCATATATGGGGAAACTGATGTTTAGAGATGAACACAAAGACAATTCTTGGGTCGTTGCATTATAGTAGCACCATTAGATTCGATGCATATAAACTTTGTGGCTATCTCTATATAATTCATTCCTACAATATCCTTTAAACTAAATCACAACAACATCATAGATGTTTTATGCATTTGAACTTTCCACCATCTTATATAATCATAGAAAACTAGGTTGCCTTACATGATTTTGAAATGTGTACACATGCATGCAAATCCATGATGTGTTATCCATAGCCATCACCTCATAAATAGAAATTGATACGAATCTGGTATGTTTTACTTTCTCCCTTAGGTCCTCCTTCTCAACTAATGATAAACATTTTACCATTCCCCAACCACTTCAATCTGACCAATGGGAACTAAAAAGGTTTTTCACATCGACAATTTCAAAAAGGTGCTTATAATCATTAAAATTAGACATGGGTCTACCCTTTTTGATAATATTATATACAACAGCCATCTATAAACTTTTTGAAGCTAAAATGGTCTTATGCATTTTTTGAAATTGGGATTTAATCATTCCACCTTTCTCAACAAGATATTTTTGTTGCTTTAAGTGATTTTCATATTCTATTGCATATTTGGCATGCATATATTCTGATGCATCCTTCCACTTAACTTCTTTTTTAATTTTACCATCACTTCCTCAAAATTTTACATAAACTTTGCCAGCATGTTTTTCTATTGTATCTTTCTTATTTTGCAACCTGTGATCCTTACCTAGTTTCCAACTACAAATTTTGCATCTACATTATTTTTGTTCGAATTGGTTGTCCATGGAAAGGATAGGCTCTATCCAAGGAAATATTTCTTCTCATTCATATTTAAATGCCCTTCCAATAGCCTAGTTAAATGTATTTCTCTTTTTAGTAGTTTTGCTTGAAGATTCGAAAGAATCTTTTAATGTATTTGACTTATCGCTTTCATTTTCAGCTGGCATGTTCATTTGAGGAATATCTTCAAGTGTTTGATGGATGCCATTGTTAAGAGAATTTGTATTAGGAGGCATCTCTTGGTGAGGAATATCTTCAACTAGAGGCATATCAAGGTCAATAGGGTATTCTGCATAGTAGCATACAATAATATTCTTTATCATTTTTGGATAAAAAAAAAACTTACAAACAAGAATATGATTTATATCATCATGAAATATGGACAAAGGCACATACTGTGAGTTAACTATGTGAATTAGCTATGATGTTGATGGCTCATTGGATTTCGATATATTGCTAAAATAATTCAGGATACTCTTTTTAGGAGATATGGTCCCCTTCTTTGCATTGCCAGTAGGTGATATTTTACTTGTAAAGAAAATATTTTTCAATTTAGAAAAGTAATAAAATGAAGATATTTTAATTCTATGAGGGCTCAAGATAATGTAGTAATTAGAACAAACAAATGGTGGTCTGGTATAAAATACATACCTAATTCCAGACATGATTTATTGTGTTCTTTTTGCCAGTACATTGGAGGTAGCACTTGTAACTAAGAAGAGCATAAAACTAATCAATATACAAATTCAAATCAATGTAAGAAAAAAACTTGTGTATGTGAAACAGAGCAACACAATATCCTTAGAGAACCAAAGCAATTGCCTACTCATAATATTGTAATAGAAAAACATATCTCAATAGAAATAGAAAATCAAAGTGTTAACAGAAAGAGAGAAAATATAGGAAAACATAGATAACATTGACTTATCTTATTTCTACAACTCATATTCTCTAAAAATAGAGCATTGACTTATCTTATTTCTACAACTACTTCAACTCATATTCTCTTACAAAGCAAAAAAATACAACATCATAGATTTACAATATTTTAATAAATAGATTACATGGTATAGAAAAAGGTTCAGAGGTAGATGTGGTTGGATAAAATATCAATAGTTAGCTCATTCTAAGAACAATGTTTGTTGTAGTCCTGTGTCGGTCTGGTTGTAAAACATCAACCGGGAGTTGGTATGTGCACAAAATAGATATCGAATGTCGGGCTAGGTATAGAACATGAAGAGGTGGAATATCTAAAACCAAAAATTTGTCAAACCATCTGAATTCTCAAACGGTGAAAAATTAGTTCCATGTGGCAGTTTGGGTACAAAATAAAGTTGGGTTGTTGATCCAGATGTATAGTTGCTCGATTATTTTATCTGTTGGTCTGTGTGCAAAACTATGTTAGGTATATGAATTTTGGCTCAGTTGCATAACAGTACCCTAATGTTGGTCTAGGTACAAAAATTTATCTGTCTATCATTTTGGGTGCAGGTATGGCTTTCGTTTCAGTCCGAGTAAATTTTTGCAACAGATCGAATGTACTCTTCGGTTTGATTGTGAAAAAAGTATCATTGGCATGCTAGTTAATAATAGTGTTATAGTTGGTGAGTTAAGTGGGATAAATTACAAATTTTAGAAATTTAAGGTAAAAATGGTCCATAATTTAGGTGGGAGTGTAGGCGAGTTTAAAAAAATGTAATACTATTATCAACGAAAGGTGAACTGATACTTAAAAAAAATTCCAATTTTTTTGGGCAAAAGAACCGACATCTAGGGTCCCCCAAAATTGCCATTTTGAATTTTTGAAAATGCAAATATTCACCCTTTTGGAGAATATTCGTCACTATGCATAACCCTAGTCACTAGCAAGCCTTCTAAAGGTTGACTCTTTTTTCTTTGCATTATCATATTTGCATATCAATGATGCTAGAAGGCATATTATTCAATAGCATAAAATCACCCCAAATTTAGGGTAACCACATTTGGTTTTGACCCTCTCGAAATGGGATACATCTTATATGATAATGGCATCTAGATTTGGCAAAAATCCTTTCATCTATTGGGTAAAAACAAACACATTTTCCATCACACATTTTCACAAAACCTTTCATTTGTTGGGGTAAAACTAGACACATTTTTCAACAATTCCCTTCCCAACATTGGGACAATAACGGTATCACATTTTACATCATTCATATTTTCCACATTCTATTTACACAATTTTTTCAATTAGCTCATGAGATTCATCTGTAACCTCATTTTCTAATTAAGGGGTTAAGCTACACAAAACTCAAAATTATTTTATTCTTTTGTCTTCAAGCTCATTCTCTACATCCCAAGAGAAGCTGCTTCTGCACCTAGCCAAAACAGGTTTCTCATATTTTTGCACTACATTGTGTTCCACACAACACAATACAAAAAGGGGCATCTGTAGACACCAAAATCTAGCCATTTATCCTCCATCCATGCTTTTCCACCATTTCGACCACCAAAACATAGCTAATTTTTCCACCATCCTTTTTTCCCACCGTTTCCAAATATTATTCACATTTATTTATATATTTATTTTATATATATTTAAATATAATATTTTATATTATATTTTAATATATATTTAATAATTGTGTATTTATTTAAGTGAATTAATCCCAACAATCCAATTCCATTTAATCATGACCACCCATTTACATCAATCCATGCCACACCCTAGATTTAATATCTACCCTTAGATGTGCTTGAATCTCAACCACATGATTAGTGTCATTGAAACCCTAGCATGCCCAAGCTTAGATTATAAATAGGACCCAATTTGATGGCTCAATCCTTGGATTTTATGAGTATTCAAATTCCTTGAGTGGTTAAAATCCTTAAGTACCCTAAGCCACCTTACATTACTTTGGCTTCCATCCTCATTTGTTGTAACCCCCATCATCATCGTCATACTTTCTCCCTCACTAGATCTACTTCTATAGAATCCTTCCCTTTAGTCCCAAGCACCCACAAGAATTTCCTATATTAGCCAGGTGCCCATGGGTATTTTACATTATTACTCTTGAATATCCCCTATTGAAGAACACACGCTTATATTGAGAGAGGGGGTGAACAAAATAAGATCACTTTTTACTTTTCTTTCTCAATCAATATTATCCAATGTATAGATAGCAATATCAACAATAGTAATCAAATAAATTCACAAATCATCACACATAATATAGAAACCAATTTAACGTGGTTCACCCAATGTGGGCTACTCCACGGAGAAAATATTTCACTAAAATTTTCTCAATAAATCTCTTGGGAATCCTTTCCCTATTACAATATTTATGTATTTTTATCCAAAGGAGACACCAATCCCCTAATCAAGTTCATGGATCTCTATCCACAAGATAACTCCTTTCTCCTTATCTCTAACTGATGTTCTTCTATAATAACTAATTCCCCCACTACTATGGCTAATGAATCTCTATCCACTAAAGACACTTGTCCTCACTACCCTAGCTAATGGATCTCTATCCACTGGAGACTATCATCCTGTATACTCTATCACCTTCAAATATCTGTCTCAAATCTATACTAAACATAGTCTTTCGATCTAGCATAAATCTACTCAATATCTGTCTATGTTCTGACACAAATCTATCCTCAAATATGCACCAAAATCTATCCTCAAATATGTACTAAAAATAGTCCTTCGATATAGCACAAATCTATCATCAATCTCTATCCTTTGATCTATACTAAACATAGTCCTTCGATCTAGCATAAATATGTCCTTAATATCTATCCTCTGATCTATATTAAACACAATCCTTTGATCTAGCACAAATTTATCCTCAATATCTATCCTCAAGCCTTAACACAAAGCTTGATCTAATCACAAATCAACACTGCTAGATCAACCCCAAACCTTAACTCAATATTTGAACAAATCAATCAATCAATCAAATATACTCACAAGTCTTCTCAAAGAATTATCTCAAGCCTTGTAAGCTTCCACAAAAACTCACACTAATATTTCCATAAGTCCTACATAGAACTTCTCCAAATCTTCTCAACAAGTCCTTACTATAACTTGTCCAATATCATAGAAACATAAAGAGAATTGTTAGATACTCAATATACTTCACATTCACCACAATGCTCAATCACTTTCAATCACTCTTTTACCACATAAACATATAGATAATTGTTAGAGACTCAATATGCTTCACATTCACCACAATGCTTAATCACTTTCAATCACTCTTTTACCACAAAAACATATAGATAATTGTTAGAGACTCAATATGCTTCACACTCACAAAATCTCAATCACTTTCAATCTCTCTTTTATCACAGAAACATATAGAGAATTGTTAGAGACTCAATATGTTTCACATTCATCAACACTCAATCTCTTCCTCAACTCAATTCAAAATATAGAACAATTTGTTTCATAGAACTTGAACTATCACTTCAACACATCCACTTGACTAGGCTCAACCAAATTTACTTAACCAATCACTCAATGAAATAATTCTTGCTCACAAACCCTAGTCCTAACTTATGAACATTCACTCAAATATTTCCAAAAATACTTATCAATCAATCTCACATAACAATGATACTCATGATATTTGCAAACCTTAGTTCAAGTTCTTCACTCAACTAATCACTTCAACAACAATGCTTATAAAACAAGGTTTTATCAATAACTCTTTATTCCAGAAAACCTTGAAGCATTAATTCAAAACACACTCAAAAATGCTTACCAAACAATCCTTTTCACTCTAACTTTGCATTCACAACATTCAAAAATCACTCACTAGGAATATGTTCCCATACCTTTTGTTTGATGTAGAAGTGCCCTTAGAAAACCTGTCTCAATCACAATTTTCTTCTTTGCCAATTTTAATTATTAGATGATAAAATATCACACTAACTCTCTTTCAAGATATTTCTCAAACACAAAAATAATCAATCCCAAATACACCTTATTACTCCTTGAAATTAGAAATCATCAACACACATAAAAATAATCACTCAAATTGCTCCTTATAATCTCCAATTTAATAAATCAATGTTTTAAAAATAATCCTTTAGAAACAATAATTGCCTACCCTTTTATCTCCCTCAAAACACTTAATAACCGATATAAATTTATGCAAAAATTAAATCTTATAAACCATAAAATCATTTATTTTTCAACCTTAGACACAATTTTTTTTATTTTCCTTCAACCTTAGCACATCCCAAATTAAGTGACCAACATAACAACATCAGCACATACCTTTTTCTCAACCACAAAAAGGCCTTGGTGAATTTCGAATAAGATACCTTTCCACCAAGCGCCTTACCAAGGCACTAGCCCACTAGGTGGGCTAGGTGCTCCCATAGGAAGGAGAAGGTGCTAGCCTCCCTTTGTTCCCTGTGTTAGGCACTATTCACAAAATGAAGACTTCCTTCCTTGAAAAACATGAACTCCATAGGATTCGAACCGTGTCCTTCCTATCAAGAACATGCCTTAACACCTTTCGTCATCGCCAACTACTCCTATTTATGCTTGTGTAGGGTGAGAGGAGCCTTGCTCCTATTTCTTCGTTCTTCTACCATCGAAGATTTTTCAACATGAAAATTGATGCGTTATTTCTGCACACAATCTAGAACATAGGCATTGGAATTAAGCATAAGGGTTTGTAAGGCAAACGGTTTACCTTTATTTATATATTATGCCTTATTTCCATAACATGTCGATGCTCAAATTGAATTTAAAATTCAATTTATAAACTTAGCTTTATAACCCTTTTTAGGGTTTATTAAATTAATAAAAATTAATTTACAATTAAATTAAAATTAACTTATAATTAACTTAAGTAACATGAAAGTTAATTAAATTAATTAATAATTTTTTTTAAAGTGAAAAACCCCTTATGAGACCACCTTGGTCTAAGAGACCATGAACAAGGGGTTCTACACCATCAAAGTCACCCGGGGTTGCACCCAACCCTGCCCGCACCAACATTATCAATTGGATTCTGGGTACCCAATTCAAATTTTTGGTAGGGTGGAGATTCAAACCTGGGACCTCCCTTGGAGGATTGTCCTCTCCTCTTCAACTCACCTACAACACCTGGGTAATTAATTAATAAATTAATTTATAATAAAATTATATTAATTAATTTATAATTAATTTAAATTTCCTTTTTAATATTATAATAAACTATTTTAATATTATTTTCTTGGGCCTCTTCTTTTCCCTTTGGACCTCATCGGATTGCCTGGAACTGGGTCTTGATCAACTGAAGGCGGACTATCCTTTTGCACTTATTGGAGAACTTGAAACTGATGTTGCCCATTGAAACTGCCACTAACTAGTGATGAAAGCTTGACATCAATAAAAACTCACTCTTGACATCAATGACAACTCATCTAGTCAAAATATCCAACACCTACCCTCCAAGTTATGCTAGGGCATCATCGCACTAGCAACCTACATTAAAAATCTCACATCAAAGCACAATAAGTAAAACAAATTCATCATTTATAGCTTTATGCATGTGCTTTTCATTTTTTTTACTTTATTTGCAATACTTAGTTAGGGTTTATTATTGCTTATAGAGGGCCTCACACTAAGGAGCGCTCATAGGTATTACTAACTATTTTATTGTGTCCTTGTGTGCAGATTTAAAAGTACTTCATCAGAATCTAGATTGGCCCAACCTTGGATATCAAAAAACCCAGTCAACCCTATTGGGATAAAGATGCACTTGAAGACATCACAGCTTTGATTGTTAGGGTTTTAGAGAACCCTAACGCCATTGTACTATTGTATCAAAAGGATTCAAGGATCCAAACTTGTAAACAATGAATTTTTTAGGCTCCCCCCATCAATGAAAATTATTCTATTGTACAATCTTGTGTTTCATTGTATTTTTTTTATTCAAACATTGTTTGGGTATTGCGTTTTGCATATTTCACCTTCAAAGTGGGTTAGTTCTAGAAAGCCCCTTTACCACAGGGCTTTTAAAAATAATTGGTGGGTATAGTTGATCGTTACTATGGATGCCTTAAATGTGAGGGTTAAGCGAAAGCATGGGTATGTTGGTAGCACCACATTGACAGTGCGACCTCTCTTCACAAGAGTATATTGACTCATTAGAGAATTTTGAGTCTTCCCCCTTTGGATACCATTTTACTATATCAAATTCCACCTAGGTTGCCACTCACCCGTTGGAAATTTAGTTCTATTATTTGTGCCTTTGGGTATTGTATAAGGTTCTATACTATGACATACCTATTTCAAAGTAGAATTTACCCATTCTCATGATTTTTTCTTAGGGTGGATATAGTACTCTCATCAAAACACACAAAAATAAAAAGAAACACATTTTCTTATTGTTGGGTCTCAAAAAGTGGTTACAACAAACATGCTAAAATTGCTATAACTCACTGATTGGTTGTTCCATAGTTTCACTTCCATGCAAAACACTGCACTATCTATTTTTAGGTGGTTCACACCCCCATGTGAATTTCTTGCACTTAGATACATTTGCACCCCCATGTGAACCTAGCTTCCAGGATATAAAACTACACAAAACAATCCCACACAGCACACAAAGGATCTCCACAGCAGAAATTTATCCTCTATCCTGGTCTCTTGAGGTTCACACAACCCTATGCAAATTCCTAGTCACAAAAGATATTTTCATCCCCCATGTGAACCTACTTTTCATGTTATAGATCTTCCATATAGCACTCAGACACCTTGTAGAGCACTTATCTATTGTTTGCTCTTATTTTCAAAGGTTCACACGACCCCGTACGAATATCCAATTTTAGGAGAGGTTCACACATCCCTACGCAAACCTATGTTTTTTGAAACAAAAAAGTGTCCATGTCAACCACAGGCATTCCTAGAGTCTAGATTTCACATATTTTTGCTATTACCACATCACTGCACACATCACCATGCTGGTTATACATAGTCATATGTGTGAAGCTCTTTATCGTGCCACCAAGGTTGCTCATTGGATTTTCATGACTACAGGTGCCTCTTCTTCTCAAACCATTGATCCACCTTTTGAGTCTAATAAGGTTGATTCCATCATTTCATATTATCTATTGATCGGGACCATGGTCCCTAACACTAGTCCTATGTCTCATGCCATATCTTTCACTCCATATCATCTCTTGGACAAGAACTTTAGGGAGACACCTCCTTTAGATGATATCTCTTCTCATAATCCCCTATACACCTATTTCAAGCATGTCATATACGACCCTCCTGGTCATCCTATACTAGTTATTATTGTCGATGAATTCACTCCACCTCCTTCACCATCTACCATCCATCCTTTTCTAGAGCATTCATCTCACCCACTTTTTGGGGATGACTATAATATCATCATTTCCCAAATCATACCTGATGTTATTACTACTATCCAGATGGTAGGTATGATCTCTACACCTCCTTCTTCTATGCCACCCTCTTCCACATCTTCATCTCAAATCTCATATCCATAGTAGGTCTCATCAAGCTCCCAACCCCCATCCCAACCGTCCTCATCATTCCCACACCCACATTCCCAATATCCACCTCAGTATTTTCCAAATAATGATGTAGCATGCATCTCACCCCTCACACAAATTCCAACACCAACACGCCACCCCCTCTCCACAACCACCTTCATTTATGCCCCAGTTTGCTACCCATACCCCTATGAGTTACCCTCCATTCTCCTCATATGGACCCCCATCAACACATTCTTCCTCATTTCGCTTACCTCTGCCACCTCCATTTTTCCCTCCACCATAGAACCCCATGTACCTAAAAAATACACCCCTCTATTTGGTCCAGCTTGAATCCTTGCTCGCCATTCCCTCTCAGCCATCCCAATTCTCATTTGTCATGGCTTCTTCTTCAAATTCATTCTCTTTCACCACACCCTCATTTGTTCCACCCTCATATTATACACCACTGGCATTCTTTACCTCGCCACCCACATGGTTCTCTAGAACTACTGCTTAAGCACAACCGACTTTCTAATATGCACAATATCAATAGGTGCCCATGCCTAATCAATAGATTCTTGGATATTAATATTAGTAGCAACTACCACCTATAGCCTAATCTTCGTACATTTCACCACATCCATCTCAGGTTCCTTTCCCACAATATCAAGCTATGTCAGTACTTGATCCACGATAGGTTTCTCACTATAATCAATGGGAGGAGGAGTAGTTGAAATACCCACCATATTTGGGTCATTCACGGGCACCATCATAGCCACTTCCCTCATCTTTGTATGCACCTCCATTTCTATCTCCATTGAATACCACCATAGTGCTCTCTAGTGAATTTAAAGCTATGCAAGAATAGATCTATACCTTGGATTGGTGCACGACTGGTTATGGGCCTTAAAAAATGATATATGATGGCTTCTGAAATGAACTAATCCACCCGTCTATTCCCATACATCCTTATCCTTCCCAATTTGATATCCCTAAATTTAACAAATTCAAAAGTAAGGAAGATCCCAAAGAGCACCTTAACAATTACCATTTTGCTTGTTACCAACTTCATGGTAGTGATGCCCTTATGCTTTGCATATTTACATTTTCTCTTCTAGGACAAGCATTAGATTGGTACAACCATCTACCTCGTCATATCTTATTTACATTCAAGCAATTGGCCAATCTTTATATTGAGAATTTTTTGATCAATATCAAAACCAAGACTACTTTGTCATATTTTTATGCTTTACACCAGTTTGATAATTAGCCCATTGCTGATTTTATCTCTCATTGGAGAGTGGTCATTCATGGTCTTGCTTTTACTCTCCCACCTTTAGTGCAAATAGAGGACAAAAAATAATGTTTCTTGCAAATTATAACAGTTTCTCGTACTCCAAGACATAGATATATTTCAATTTCTATATGCAAATGAATATGAAATGACACAAGAATACTATGATGAAAATTCAACCTAATATCCTATGGATTTATGCAATTATGATCCTGACTTCATGATGCAATTAACTGGAATGATGGTGAACACCAAGATGCAATATCTAAATCTGAATAATAAATTAAATGGACATGATGCAATGCATAGACAAATAGAAGATTGGAAAATAAATGCAAACAATGATTTGAATCCTTTCCCCCAGCTGATCTGAAGATAGGATCGCCTACTCTCTAATGAAATTGCCTAGTCTTTGACAAAATTGCCTGTCACTTATATCAAAATCACTTGTCGTTTCTATCGATCGCCAGATGATTATGATGGTATTTCGAGCGATTATAACTAAGACCTGCAATAACAAAATTAGACAATGGGGGTGCTAGGAAATAAAATTCTATGGCAAATTGATGCGAGGGATTCTTAAGAGAATTTTAGCAGCAATGTCAGGAGATCTGAATTCAACTTGCCAGCCAGTCCAAGAGTAAAAATGGAAAAGGGCCTCAATTAAATAGGCCAAGGAGGGGTTTGAGGAATTTGGGATGTTAGGCTAAACATGGAGGAGGTTTTGATCCCTCCTATGCATGCCACCTCCAATATGTTTGCCAACAACCCTGATCTGAACGACGACTAAACTAGGTAAGACATTTTAAACCAGATTTTATCTTTTAGAATTTTTTTTAAAATTCTGTTTAAGACAAAATCGCCTGGTGATTCTGTCGATCGTCGGGCAATTTTGTTGATTGATGGGCAATTTTGCCCAACGATCAAGAATTTTAAGTTTGTTGGCATGAAAAATGGGGAAGCTGATGTCAAAATTGGACATATTATATACCGTTGGAAAGCTCTTTTCAAGCCCTATCCAAAGGTATAAAATTTTATAATAATTAAGATGATTTGATAGGGTAAAAATTCTCTTTAATATTACTTTACTTTTTTAGGAGAAAAACTAAGGAAAAATGAGTCAATTTCTCATGTCTACACATGTCAATCAAGATATTTCTCAGTAGGGGTTTGTGGGTATGATCAACATTGCAACCCATAATCAATGCTATCCACCCCTACTAAATCCTAGCATCCTTCAACCTCCCTTCCACCACCTGGTCTAAATCCATCAAAACCTCCACCCATTCCTCCTCCGATACCACGGTATGTCATCACTATCCATGGTAGTATTTCCCATCAACTCTGTACCACCCTTGCAAGGTTATCTATCTATAAAATTTTGCAGTAATCCCAACCACATCATGAGGTTCTCAATTCTATCATTTGCTCTCTTTGTATTGAGACTCATGATACATATGATTTTTCTAACTTTGTTGGCAATGTTTAGATATGCCTAAAACCTTCTATCAGCTTCCATGACCATGAAATTACTAAAATTTTAGGTGAGGGAGAATATCCTCCATTGAATATTCAAGACTCCATCAATACTATCACTTATAAGTGTGTTCTCATCGATACAATTTCATCCATTAGCGTCATTTCTACCATCATCTTTGGCCATATTCACCTTTCTTCTTCTCATATCACTAATCCTATGGACCTTTGACCTTTTGATGGCTCTATACGCCCTACCATTGGTACCATCATCCTTCCCATAAAGGCTGGTGCCAAAACCATTTCTACTCTCTTCCATGTTATTGGAGGGGAGATGCAATATAACATCCTTTTAGGATGCCCTTGGATCTAGGACATGTAATGTATCCCATCCACACTACATAATTGTATCAAATATATTCATAATGTATTAGTCCAATGCATCCCCACTGATGGTGACCCATTCAAATTTTACAACGTTATTGCCCTTCCACCAGGTTCATCCTTAACATCTACGTATTTTTCTCCCACCACATGTCACTCTTTAGATACCACCTATCCATCACCCTCACCTTCACATTCCACACCCAATATGAGTAAACATTGCATCATCATAATCAAATCCACCTCAACCTTCTAGTACTCCTGTTATGCCTACATTCTCACATCATCCATATTCATCCTTTACACCACTTCCTCCATTCACCTTTTTTGCTACACCTTCTCTAGCATCCACATCCAAAAACCCTCCCATCCTTCCTACTTCACCTCTATATTCCCATTGCTTCATGCACTATCTTATGTAAGGATGGGTAGTCCCCAAACCACCAGTCACATCTTCCATCCCAACCTCTAAATTCACCCATGTAGATCATCCCATCACTAGAACACCTATTGAGTTCTATGAGTGGACACATTGTGCCACTCAACTTGATGACTAGTTAGACAAAGCAGATCCTCCTAATTCATCCACATCATCTCCCACTCCACATACACCCATTTCACCATCATCTCCACTACCGAGGGGGTCCTCCCCTCAACCTGAGCATACGACTACTCCTCATGTCTCTATACTCATGACCAAACTTGGTCCTGGTGAGTATAACATAAGTAATGCTTAGGTTATTCCATCCACCATTTAGTCTACTCACAACTTTGGTTGACCCTACGATGTTCCCTTGACCATTGGGGTATTTTTTCCTCTTGGTTCACTCGACAATTGCACAAATTTTATATATGGGGGATTTGACTCATATGTAGAACCTCCAATACCTTGACCCCCACAAACTTGATTCTACGGTAATATTGACCACATTTCCAATCCTAATTTTTCCTAGAACTATCTTCACATGTACAACTAGTATGGTTATGGTCTAGAGAGATATGAATAGAGGTGTCATACCCTCATCAATCCTCTCTTATGCAAACCTACTAACCAATTTGGAATTGGTTACAATCCTGCAATAATCACTATCATTGAGAATGATTTGTATAATCTTGATCTTGATCCCCTTGAGGTCCTTTCTAATGATGAATTTGAGCTTAATATCCTAGTAGATAGTTCATCCCCTCATTCCACAATAGATATTCCATATGTGTTCTTTCATCCATCTCCACCCCATGAAACCCTCTCCTCTCCGAAGGTTGAAGTCCTTGCTCATCACTAACCTATCATTTGATCCACCCCTATTAGTCAATCCACCTTCTTCAGCTCCACCAACGGTTCCATTTATTCCCCTCCATGAGTGAGTGCTAGTTTGAGTCTCACATTCTCATTCCCATTTTCCACCTATTGTGTTACATCTAGGTCATAACCAACCATTTCTAGATTCATTGCTATCCTCCTTCGATTCATCACCACCTTCATCTCCTACCTCCACCATATCTAGCATCTTTGTTAACATGATTTCTGTTGACTTATATGCTCCACTTTGATATCCAAACCATCCCAATTACATTCCACCTCCTATCACTGACTTTTTTTATTTTTATGACATCTCCTCCACACCTTGACCTGCTAAATTCCTTCCAATACCCTAGTTGTTATGATCCACTAATGCATATTTGCCCTCCATTCCACCTCATCTTAAATAGATTAATCATATAGATCTTTATCTAGATGATAAATTCTAGATCCTTGAGATCATTGATGATCTTAATCTCATCCCCACACCTACCCAACTTCATGATGGTTCTCACATGCTTGTCAAGGACACTATTTAACTTAACATTGGCAATGATCCTGATCATCCTCACATTGTATACCTTACCACTAGAATTTCTTAGGATGAGTATGTCATTTTCACCAATTTCCTTAGGCACTAAATAAATGTGTTTGCATGGTCCTATATAGATATGTCAGGTCTTGATCCCTCATTAGTTGTACACAACCTAGTTCTAAATGACAATGCCAAACCTGTGAGACAAAGTTTGTGTTGCATGCACCCTACCATTGTCCTTATGGTTAAAGAGGAGTTATAGAAACTCCTCAATGTGGATTTTATACAGCCTATCGATTATCCTAAGTGGGTTTCAAACATGGTTCCTATCGGAAAACCCAAGGGGGTATCCATATTTGCACTGATTTTAGGGATCTTAACAAAGCTTATCCAAAGGACAATTTTCCACTCCCTAACATTGACACGCTGGTTGATGCTACAATCGAACACAAAAATATATCACTCATGGATGGTTTTTTAGGTTACAATCAAATTCACATAAATTTATATGATCAACATAAGATTTCTTTCATGACCCCTTGGGGGACATTTTGTTACAAGGTCATGCCCTTCAGCGTTAAGAATTTTGGGGTAACTTACCAAACTGCAATACGTACATTTTTCATGATCTTATGCACAAAACTATAAAGGACTATGTAGAAAATCTTATAGCCAAATCCAAAATTTGTGGTCAACATATTGAGGACCTTCACCAAATCTTTGATCATTTTATAAAAAATAATGTCTAATTAAATAAAAAAAAATGTGTCTTTGGTGTTACCACAGGAAAAATCTTGGGTTTTATCATTTTACAAAGAGGTATTGAAGTATACCACCAAAAGGTCCAAGCTATTATTGATATACCTCCCCCTGCACATCTTAAATAGATACACAAATTGCAAGGAATAATCCAATCCATCTGGTGATTTATCATCCAAATTTTTGATAAGTGTCAGCCATTCAATCATCTTCTTCAAAAGTGGTTTCCTTTCAAATGGGAACAATAAATATCAAATAAATTTTTATGCCATCAAATCATATCTTTCATCTCCACCCATTCTATCACCACCCCATCCAGATCGATATTTCCATATTTACATTTCCGCAATCGATGTCGTGTTGGGCACACTTCTCACTCAAAAGAATAAAGTGAACCAAGAACATGTCATATATTATATCAGTTGCACATTGATTAGTTATGAGACATGGTATACCTACATGGAAAAAATTACCTTATCGTTGTCTTTGCCACATAGAAGCTGCAATATTACATGATTAATTACACTACCTAAGTAGTCACTCACAACAAATCGATTCACTACATGATGGGTAAGAGCTACCATAATATTTGAATGACCAAATGGATCATGCTTCTCATAGAATTCAATCTCAAATTCTTTAGTCAAAAATCCATCAAAGACCAAGTCATTGCTGATAAATTTTTGATGCCCCTTTACCAAGTGATGTCCCATTATTCATCCAACTTCTCGATGAATCTATATTCTAAAATACT
Source organism: Wollemia nobilis (assembly GCA_028583015.1). NCBI lineage: Eukaryota > Viridiplantae > Streptophyta > Pinopsida > Araucariales > Araucariaceae > Wollemia > Wollemia nobilis. The sequence continues at coordinate 3,495,207 of JAQPPZ010001056.1, read as the reverse complement.
AGGCTAAAGAATTGGTGGAACCTAAACCAACCATTGATTTTATCCTCTTTTTTTATGGCTCTCTTTGTGAGCATGCAGGAGGTGTAGGTATAGTTTTTTTCACTCTATAGGGAGATCCATTCCCCTTTTCCTTCAAATTAGACTTCCCTTGTACCAATAGCAATGTCGAGTATGAAGCTCTCATACTTGGATTAAAATAGGCAATATCAATGCATATTTCATGCTTGGACATATATGATGACTCCCTTCTCATTGTGAATCAAATAAATGGAGAATGGCAATGTCGTTGCCTAGTTTTTCAATAGTGCAAACAAGTCATTGAATATATGTTGGCCTATTTTGAGTGGTATAATATTAGTGCTACCCCCCGTTCTACAAATCATTTTGCATATAATATGGCATCTCTAGGCTCACTCATTCCATAAAATCCACTTTTCTACACAACTCACGTGTTGATTTACACCCTCTTCAATTCTACCATTTCTACCCTCTTCCATTCTGCCATTTCTACCCTCTTCCATTTTGCCATTTCTACCAACCCACCTTCTCATGATGATGGCATCAATATCATTGAAGTTGAACTACATGACCCACGGTTTTACCAAGTAAAATATTACATTAATCTCAGTATTCTCCCACTTGATATAAATTATACACACAAATGAGATTTCAAACTACACGTAATTCACTATACATTGCTAGGAGATATCCTTTACAAGCGAAGTTACAACGACATCTTATTGCACTGTCTTGAACCATTTGAAGTCCAACGCATCATCCAAGAGGCTCATGATAGTACTTGTGGTGGCCATTTTAGTGGTATGGCCAATACCAAACACATTCTATGAATGGGCTATTATTAACCCGTAATGGAATATGACTGTTGTGACTATGTTAAAAAGTGTGTCAAATGCCAACATCATATTAATATTACACATTTGCCTTCTCGGGCTCTTCAACCTATTCAATAAATATGGCCCTTTTTACAATTGGGTTTAGATATTATTGGACAAATCACTCCCACCTCATTTGGTAATCATAAGTTCATCATTACAGCAACTGAGTACTTTACAAAATGGGTTGAAGCCATCATTTTAATACAAATTATCGGTCCTAAAATTGTTTATTTTATCACCAAAAACATCATTTATCATTTTGAAATTCCATCTAAGATCATATCTAACAATGGTAACCCATTCAATAACAAGAATATTTGTGCATTATATGAGAAATTCAACATCCAACATAGCTTTTCTACTCCATAATATCCAAAGGATAATGACTAGTTAGAAGATACAAACAAAACCATTTGTGCTATTCTTTGCAAGATGATTGTAGAGTCACACCATGATTGGCATAATCAAATACCCTTGGAATTATGGGCATATCGTATGAGTATCTGTACTCCAACTAGGGCAACCCCATTTTCTCTTATATATGGTGCTAAAGCCATTATGCCCTTGGAGCTCAAAATACCATCCCTATGGATCTCTATGCAAGAATTATTTTTTGATGACACCGCTCATCAAGCTAGGTTAGATCAGTTGACCCTATTGTATGAACACCATATTTCTACTATTGAACATATGCACATTTATTAAGATCATATCTGACATACCTATAACTCTAAGGGACACCAATGAGAATTTCAAGTTGGGAATTTAGTCTTGAAAGAGAACCGGCAAATTACTAGGCAACCACATCATCTCCATGACAAATTTACACCCAATTGGCTAGGCCCCTACATGGTCACTCAAAAATTTAGATTGAGGGCATATTGCCTTGCTATGTTAGAAGGCATTGTTGAACTTGAGCCCATTAAAATTATTCATCTTTGAGCATTTTATGCCTAAAAGTAGGTATTGCAGCTCATAATTACTTGTACATATACTTGTGATTACACAAAAAAAAACAACAAAAACACAAAAACCAACTCAATACCTTTTTGGCATTCTGCGGCATTAGATCACATTGCATTTTTGTTTAAAATCTATTTCCACATTTTCTTCCTTCTTCCTTTTCCTCCTCTTCTTCTATAATTAATTTTGTATGGCCACACTTCGAGCAGCTACATACCTCTCATTCCCCTTCTCTTCACTTATTTCTATTTCTTATCTTATTTTTTTACATTTATTATCACTATTGTATGGTCACGCTTCGAGCAACTACATACCTTTCATTCCCCTTCTTCTCTTCATTTCTTTCTATTTCTTCTCTTCTTTTTTTATAAATTTTTTATCACTATTGTATGGTCACACTTTGAGCGAATACATACCTTTGATTGGTCTATTTTTCCTCTCTTCTTCTTCTTCTTCTCCTTTCTCTTCTTCCCCTCTTCTTCTACCATTATTTATTTTCATTTATTTTGCCATAATCTTCCCCTTCACTTCATCACCCCATTTCATTACACATAATATTGGGGCAATCTTATACATAAATTCCCACTTTTATTTATTTGCAGCATCACATCATTTACTTTATGCTTATACATGCATCTGTACATAATCATTGTGAATACCCTACTTGGAGAATTAAACATGCATATGCTAGCATAATAGTTTTGGTGCCCAATCCCATTTTCATGAGATAATATTGTTGAAATATTTTGAGTGCTTCACCCATATACAGTTATATAATCAACCACCATCCAAAGTTGGCACACTTCAAAAGCATTTCTAGACTTCCCTTGGTTAACTTGCTCTCATTTATGGATTAAATTGCATGTTCTACACACTAAGAAAATTTTGAAAATAGAGATGGCTACATTGTATGCATGCTTATCGCCTAGAGCAAATTACATTTCTCATCATATCATTTACATAATTTATCTCAAACTTGAGGATTTACAAAAGGACAAGCTACAAAGCAAAATGAAAAGGGTAGAAAACAAAATCCAATGCCCATACAAAAAAATGAGAGAAGCAAAGTAAAGACAATACAAGGGCAAAAAACAAAAGTAAAAGGCTCAAAAGTACTATAAAAAAATCTTGAATACCTACGATCCTCAGGTCCCTATTGATGAGCTAGCTTACAGGCTAAGTTACCATACAGCTAAAAACCACCCTTTTTCAAAATAGTCAAATGAACATCATCTTACACACACTAATCCATACTTGAGGTCTTGCTTACCAAGATAGCCTAGATTTTTCAAAGAAGTTTTGCTCAGTTATTCAATGGGTTTGATTACCAAAACTATAATTTTTGAATCCCTTCTATAAAATCTACATATCCAACTTTCTAGAAAAAATGGAATGGATTACACCATCTAATTTTTGTAAATATGCAAACACTTTATCCAAGCAATACTGCTTCACTCTTGCATTTTCTCCACACGCATATTCAATTTACATGTAACATCCTATTTATCTATGCACTCAAATATCTCATGTATATACACAACTATCCTCTACTACATCTACATCACTCATACTCATGCATAATCACAAGTAGAAGAAAACATAAATTCCAATGCAATCAAAGACATGCCACAAAATATCATGTATATATTTGTATATATCTCAAAAAGTTCCCTCAAGCTACAATAAAGTGTGTATACCCTTACGGGTGCATCACCATATGATCATATCATGTATATATATCTACCTATCAAAAATACCATATGACTACAATGAGTTGGGTACCCATGCTAGTACACAACTACCAAAAATAGCTCATCATATACACATCCATCACAATACAAAATGGAATGCCAAGCCTACATTGCTACCTTCATACCTCCCTCATGTCTACTACTTTGCTAGATTCTTTGCACTCCCCTGATATGTTAGAACCCACTCTGCCATCACCTGTACTAACTATGCATCCCCCATATCCACTACCACTGGTAACTCCATCTGTATCAATGGTACCAACCCTACTACCTATGATGCTATAGGTGCCAAAATTTGTTGACTCCTCCCCACCATTTATGGTGAACTCCATTGAATCTGGTGTGAGTGTACCTGTGATAAGGAAAATTAACTTGAATAGGAGGGAACAAGTATCTCGTGCATCAACAACTTCCCCTCACACCTAAACCTCTTCACAACCTTCTTCATATTAGCTATTACTAATCCCATGTTATCCTACTACAAACACCCCATCTCTACCTGTGTCTGCTCCAACTATGGTACCATCACCTCTAAGCCCTTAATCTCCCTCATCACCCATATTTCAATATCATCCATATCATGCACATGGTGTACTAACACCACAATCCTTGCTAGATGACTAGCCTTCATGGCCTCTGTCTTAGCCCTAGCTATATCCAAAAACCCCTGCAGTCACTCAACAAAGTCAATCATCTCATCTCACTCTACCCTCATAGAATCCCACTCAAATCTAAGTGAATCCTGCTCCATCCTCAATGTATTCCTCTCCTTAGTCACCTATTACAATCTAACTCTAGCCTCATCTCTCTCCTCCAAGGTGACCTTTAGCTCTACCTCTACCTCCCACCTCTCCTCCTACAATATTGAGTGATCTGTCATCCAATATAACTTAGTATCAATAATTTTATCCTTAAGACTCTTCACCTTCCCTCAGAGCTGTTGCATCTCATCCTCATCTACCATCACCATTTGTAGCTCTATAGTAAAATAAAAGTTGTCTAACTCTACTGCTATATCTCCTCCAATACCACCATCTATCATAGATGACTCATTTTATGAATCATCAATGATGTCCATCACTTGCACATCCTCCATCACTGTTGCACCCTCTACTATCCCCTAACCCTCCTCGTTGATCACCCTACACCATTGTCACTCACCAAGCAATCTCACTCATCGCGATGAGGCCTCACCTGTCTAATTAGCTAATCCAACTCTAGTTCATCCTCCTCACCAGGATCAGGTGATCCCTCATCCCTGCATCCACCTACCTATCCATAGGTAATACTCCTTCCACTTCAGCCCATCCATCCACCACTCTGAGCATTGGATACCATTATTTCTTGGACCACCACACATCATAATCTAATATGGTCCCTATGTTATCCACATCAAGGACAACTAATGAATAATCAAGTTTTAAATAAATTGGTGGTACCACTGGCTATGGCCTTAGATCCCCTACCACTCTAAAAATCAGTATGAGTAGAATTGGTCACCCCTACCACAGCCCAAACTATAACAACACTCATGAAAATAGAAAAAACTCTATCTATGATAGGTATTTCCCCACTATCCATCACCCCTACCTGATGTGAACTAATTGCTCTACATCCTCAACCCAATCAAGAGCCTTTCACCATGACCTCCATCAAACCTGATCCATCCTAAACCCACCAAGCTCCTCCTGGTGATACATCAAACCACTCTCACGTACTCTCTTTGCCCTCCTCTCCATATTCACCCTCCACCTCATCGCATAGGGCACATCATGACCATATATGGTATGTGTATCATGCGATAATTTTGATGATCACAAAATTAGGATATGCTTCCAAGCCCACATCTGCAGTAGTGGAATAATGCTAATATATGTCTGCTCTATTCTCACCACCCCGTGGAGCTCTCTGTACACCTATGCCAATAATTTGGGTACCCATGCATATACTATGATCCGCTCAACTATGTCACATACGATCCCCATAATATTCCAAGGGAATATCACCCCTAAAGTATCTAATAAATAATGGTTCACTATCATCTGCATCACCATTGCATTGCGATTTAATAGGAATTTTTTTACGAATACTGTGCATAGTCCACCCACCCTTTACATCCACCCTCTTCCATTGATGCCCAAATACCCTCTCTAGGATGCCATCTCATGCATCCTTCTCCATCGTCATCATTGTAATACCTTCTATCATCAACCGATAGATGCAGTATATATCCTCTAGGGTCACTGTCATCTCCCTTATCGATAGGTGAAAGGTGTCCCTATCAGGATCCCACCTCTCACATAGCACAATATAATAAACATGGTTCACATGAACCTCACCCATCTCCCACACCCCATACAACCCTACAACACATAGTCACTCCCCATCCTTCGCACACCACACATCCTGCAATGCCTTTTTGAACTTTCATAATTGATTTCGTGTAAATATATTCTTCACCTGCAAAAAATCATACATCACATGTTAGATATCACTTGTAATTTTTAAAAAACAACATCATTGTAAATAACAAAAATTCATGCATTTTATTTTTCTAATTTACATAGACAAATTTCATCATTTGCATATTTTTCCATCACATTGTAATTAACCTCATTCCATACATACATTTATTTTTCCAAATTGGTCAAATTTAAAATTAAAAAAAACCGTTTGCATGACCCCGTGCAAATCTGTCTGTTTGCATGCCCCCATGCGAACCACCCGGTTTGCACGACCCCGTGCAAACCTCCATTTTTAACAAAATTTTTGTGCATGCACATTTGCCCACCATCCCACAACCTATACATACTTCTCCCACATGTGAAAAATAGCAAAATCATACTCAAACACGCAAAAAAATAAAAAACCACCTTCACACATGCATGCAAAACAAGGTCATAAACCAGAAGTCAAAATGGTCAAATGAACACAGATCTAGGGTACCCACTTGGCCAAATAGCATTGTCCACTTGTTATTTTCCACATGCATACCCTTTCACATCCAAAACTACACATCCCATCCCATCCATGCTTTTTTAGGTTCAACGCTACTTGCATGTAAAAATAAAAAACACCTCAGATCCTCTTCACACAAAGTACACACCATACATTCCCCTCTACATTCCACATCTAATCTACTCCATTTCATGTAAATACAACATTCTTTTATCCTAATCAATTCATACGCTAATCAAGGAAGCATAATCTACTTACCTCTGGCATCACCACCCCCACACTCATACTCATTGAAGCACTTGCCATCCCGTCTCATCCGATCCGTAGTTTGGGAGCACCTTGCTTAAATATTTATCCTCCATAGCTAATTCCCTCCTTCACATGTAAATAATATCCAAAATATTTTTTTCCATATTTAAATATGCTTTACTAAGATTTGCACATCACGGTTCACATGACCCCGTGCGAACCACCCCCGTTTGCATGATCCCATGCAAACCTTTCTTTCCTAGCCAAATTCATTGCCCTGGCCCCAAATTCCTCTTGCATTTCTTCCAATTCTTATTTTTACTTATTTTTCCACCTGAAATATTACCATTTCTTCTTCATAATCATCAATCGCTTCATCGTCGATCCTCATCTCCTCCATCAACAATTCATCGCTTGATGGGTAGTCATCTAACACATAAAAATATACCTTGCATATGATAAAACAACCAAACATCCAATCATGAATACAATAAATACCTAAGAAATTTTTTGCTAAATATTATCTCAAGTTCTCATGCTAGGACATATACAAAGTGAAATTTCTCTTCTCAATCAAAACTCCAATCCAAAAAAAATCAATGTTTGATAAATCTCAAAACATCTATGAATGTAGAAATCTCATGGATTCCAATATTCATAGTGGTAGTCATATGACCACTTGTGAATGAAACTACTAAAAGTTCTACCCTATAGCTCCAATGGTTTATCAAATATTGTCCAAAGAGCTCATCAATCAATCAAAAGAAAAAATTAACAAAGGTATTTTTTCTTCCACATTTGAAACATCTCAAGTTGATCATAATACAAGGCAATCTTACACCTTCCCTAAAAAGCAATCAATTATACACCATTTTTATCAATGATTCTCTCTCACAAGCATCCACAAATCACAAATTGCAAATTCTTTGTCTTCCAATCACTTCATCAATTCACATCATCAATTTTTATACTAAACCATATTTTATATAATCCAGTACAAAAGGGGTAAAATATAGATACCCAAAAGTCGCACATTGTCCCTCTCCTCATCTTCGCAATAAATCAATTTGCAAAACCCTCGAAAATTGCATAAATTGACTAAAAACACTATTCATTCATTAAATACACTATTCATCATCCTTAGCCCCCTTGGACTAGCTAAGCCCCTTCCTACGCTTAACTCTAGGTCCTCATGTAATCCCATGTCCAACTTAGCCAAGGTTGAATTCTCCACTATGGTCAAAACTCACTTTATGGTCAAAAAGTCAACATTTTGGTCAAAATATGCTTTATGACTAATCACATGCTTAATTAAATCTAAACTTGATTTGATTTAAACTTTCCACCTCACCTAGTCTACTTTGACTAGCCTAGCCTTCCACCTCATCTAGTCCAACCTATCCTAGCCTTACCACCTCTCACCCAAATATTTCTCCACCTCACACTCCCTTGGGTCATAAATGAAAGATTGAGACTTTTGCACACAAAAGACAGATTTCAATTAAGAGATATTTTTAAAAAGGTGTTCATAAATGCCAATTGGATATTTTAGGCAGGTCATCATGACTTATGGATAGGTGAGAGATTCTCTCACCCAATCCTATTTATGAACCAGGATACCTTAGGGGACACCTTTTAGGTTGACATCTCACCATAGATACCTCACAAGGGATATCTCATTCCCTCCCTCTCACCTTGGACAAGTCTATAAGTAGAAGGCCATTTCCACCACTTTAGGGATTACCACTTTAGCTTACAAAAACTCTCCTAAAATTACTCCAATCACACACATCCATTACACAACCATCATACATCCATTGTATTCACATTGCAATCATAATTCAGTCACTTTCATAATATTCCTCATGATTGAGACATGTTATCAATATCAAAAAGAACATTTTCTAAAGGTGACCCATCAAAAAAGTGAAGAAACAACATAACCATCACAACTCAAAAACCGATCTGTAGATTTGATCATAAAAATATAGGTTCACAAGCCCCTATACGAACCTACTGGTTCACACCATGTTTGCACCCCTCTCGTGTGAATCTCTGCTACAACAAACAATGATCATCTAACAGGTAAATATGGCATATTTTAGGGTTTTTATGCTATTTTTATTAGTTTTTATCATGTTTTAAGCTTATTTAAAGAGTATTTCATCCGTATAAACATAGGGTTTTAATGAGGCAAGCCCCCAAATGCTCTAGCCACATTTTATAGGTCAATAGGTACATGGAATACATCAATCCAGTGGTGGCACATGAGCAATATGCCCATCACCACTGAGGAACATAAAAAAGATAGATCATGTTGCCTTTGTACTCATCCAAAAGGGCTTCCTTAGGGAAGACACCATTGTAGCCTTCAGAACAAGAACTATAAAAGGATATCAATATGTAACCTCCTTTATCATTTTAATAACAAAAGCAGTGGATTCTATAATTTTGAATGAAAATTGTAGTATCTTTTTGTTGGTTTCACAATCTTATCTTGTTACTTCACTTTTATATTTTGTAGTTGATTGTAAAGTATTATTATTTTATTAGAATCTAGCCTTTATCCACTATTTCTTTTTAGTATATCAAACCATTATGATAGGCTCTTAAACTAATATTTCATCTTAAAATAACAACAATCATAAGTGTTGCATTTGAGTGGTGCTATCACTAGAATCGATGGTGCTACTGATAGTGTTGTTAGATAAAACTTATATAGGTTTAGTCATAGACCCAAAACACCTTGTCCTATTATAGTTTTTTATATTTCTCTCGCTAGTCATAGAATAAAATTCTAACTGAGATAGATCCCTTAAACCTTAACCAATTATAAATTAGGCTTGTATGCAACTATGAGTTGGCATGGCGCGATGATAAAAATTTGAAAGGATAAATATAAATGAATTTAGTACTCTTATTTTCCCTTAGGACTATAGTTTCTTACTTAATTTGCATCTTAGTTTATTTTTTTTATCACATTGAAGTAGACTTATTTATATTATTTATAGTTGTAGTGAGAAATGACTATAGTTCTAGGAAGGATAAAGCATTAGAAAAAGTTCATAAGATGGCCTTAGTGGGAAAAGTGGAGGTGGATAACGGTGGTTTATATATTTGACTAAAAGTTTTGAAATTTGGAAGGTAGAGGAAGGTGCGAAAATAAAATTTCCTCAAATAGCCAAAGTCTTGATAAAAAATCATCGATGGTTTTGATTTCTCCAATGAAAAGGAGAAGATAATTTGTTTTTATAAAATACATCATCTAAACCTTAAAGACTAAAAGGCACAAGAGTGAAATGTATGAAGGTCAAGAGTTTCAAAATTTTGGACATAAGGAAAGATATAAAAGTTTCAAGGAACAAAAAATTGATAGTTGAACCATCCAAAATATTCAACAAAGGAAGATAGAAAGGACTAGCCATCTGAGCAAGCAAAGAAACTGCAACATCAAGTCACATCTCCCAAAGGAAATAGTTGAACTCTCAAGGATAAAAAAAATTTCAAACTCACATACCTGCATATCTAAATCCTAACAATTCTAGAGAAATAACTAACATATTAAAGGCAACAACAAGAGAAGCTACAATTGGATCAACATCATTCAAATATTTCATACATCCAAAATTTAGGGATCCCCAAAAGGAGTAGGTAAAAATAACAGGAATAGCAATTTATCTAAAGGCTCATAGTCATCTAGAATTAATGGGCTCAAATTCAAATATCACAAAAGAACTACCATATTAAATAGAGACATGACCCAACACATAGAGGTGTAGTATTCCTTGAAATATTTGCATATTTTGGAGGGACAATATCCCCTTATGTATCTACAAATAGTAGTTAGTTTATCTTTGTAAACGATCAATGAGTTGTATAAATTTCCCTTCATTTCCCTTTGTATAGCAGTACTTGCCTATTTGGGTGGTTTTGCAAGTAACCTGAACCCCTAATTTTGGTATAAAATTTGTAATAGTTTTACTTATATATATATATATATATATATATGTATGTATATGTATGTATGTATGTATGTATGTATATGTATATGTATGTATGTATGTATGTATATGTGTATGTATGTATGTATGTATGTATGTATGTACGTATGTATATTTGAGCCCTACCCTATCTCCTTTGTGTGTGTGTGTGTTTGTATATCTTACGTTGAGGATAGAAGAAGTTCATGTTGATACATTATGATAAGAGCTATTGTGTATGGAGATCTTATTTTATTTTTGATGCATTTCCTCTTGTTAGCTTGTTTTTTTTCCTTTCCACTATCTTCATTTTTTTTATATTTTCTCTAACCATTTTCCTCCCACAAGTTGTTAGACTAGGACTATGTGCCCAAGGTTATATCTCATAAAGGATCCAAACTTTTCAAACAAATCCTAAAGGCCCTTGATAGATCCAAACCCTGCACTCTCAAACTAGCCTTACTTTATCGATTCATGTGAGGCACGATAATCCTAACCGTCTGGTCCATACCCTATCAGATAGTTATGATAATCAAATAGTACAATAATAGGGAAAGGAAAGAGAGAATTTATTTTAGAAGAAACATTTAATTAATCTCATTAATATTACTTGAATAATTAGACATATATGTTGCATTTTCAAGGAAGATAAATTTACATGTAGGTTTAGAAATTTTTTGCATACAATTCTCTTATATATTTTTGCAAAAATAAAATCCTTCTTTGTATGCATTGAAAGAAAATATATATCTTAGATACCTTGTTTATATACATCATTTGTAAGTTTTCATCATTAGCCTAAATAAGAATTAAGTTTTCAGTTATTGTTCTTAGATCTTTCTAGGAAAATATATAAGTAGAAAAAAATCTTAGAGGAAGTTGTAGGTTGCATTTTTAATTAACACATCAGACTTAGATCTAATGTACATTCCACTTATAACCCATATATAAGGTGAGAATGAGTGACAAAGAGAATAATTTTCCCAACCCCTATCCTTGGCCTATCCCCATATTTTGGTGAACTTGGTGTGAACACTGCATGAATACCAAATGTTCCTACTTGACCTACCTTAATTAACTTCAATTTTTTAGGCAAGCAGATGATTAAAAATTATTTATGTAGATTAGCTCATATTGATATTTATAATAGGAACATAAGCAGGTACTATAACTATTATGAATATTTTAGATTCAATGAGTAACTATCTTATGAACTACATAGATATATTGGGTATATAGTAAGCCTAAACTTCCCACCACCCACATAAGGTCTTGTGCATACTTATGTCAAGTATGTAAAATACTATAGTGGGATAAATGAATTCATAAGGTGGGATTATTGTACCTCATGTGTTGATATTGACCACATATAAAGGGGATGCTTCCACATATTATTCATCTTCCAAATATTAGCTTTGTTCCCATTTATTAATGTTTATATTGAGAAGGGTCAAGTAGATAGGGATTCATTGGTATATAGAGAGACCTTTGGCATATGCAGGTAGGATTGATATATAAAGGGAAGTAAAGATAATGGACATATAACATTTTATATTTATTATTTAATTATCTCTATAAACATATAAAATTTAATTAACTTCCCATATTCATCCATCCTATTAGTCATGCTTGAAATATGTTACACAAATCGTAGCATTTCCCACCAAATGGATAACCACCCTAACCCTACTATAATGAATAGCAATGAAGGTTAAGATGAATTCCTTAGATATTAAAATATAAAATTTCATAAAGAAGAGGAGGATATTCCTCCTCAAGATCCATGTATCCCTATCAAAGTAAAATATGAAATATTAGTTTTTCAATCCAATATATATTGGCATAGGAAGTCATAGAAAATTTATATAGAGAAGTTATGAGGATCAAGAAAATTTCCAAGGGATGATTCATTATTAGATAATCCTCAACACACTACCTCTATTCCTTTGCATTCTAATCAAGTGGATCAATTTTTTATCTCTAATAATGTCAGCATGCCAAGACTTCATGCATCAATGCCCAACTTGGTTAGCATTATACCACCCATTGATGCGACAAAAATGGAGAACGGAGGCCAAGTTACTTCCTAATTTGTTTTGGGATTACATCCTTATGAACCAACTATAAAAGAACTTTTATAAAGTATCTCCAATTTCCCTACCTCACAATACATAGGTACAAGTTCTCATAACCTCAATAAAAATCCTTTGTTGAATTCTCACTCAGTAGCACCAATATTTAATCCAAATTCTAAATCAACATTATTTAATTTTTATACTAATTCATTTATCAAAATTCTTAACCAAACAACTTCTAGGTTAAACACAAACTGATCCTTTAATCCAATAAACTTCCAATCAAGTAAGTTTTTTGATCTCTTTTATATTAGGAATTTTCTATGCAATTCTAATTTTGGTGGCATATCTTGAAATGTCCCAATTGTAAGCCAAAAAAGAGACACCATGCACTAAAATAAAACCATTTTATTATATTGAAAAACAGATCCTCAATTACAATAAACCCCTTTGAAAAGGGTGTTCTATAATGTGAATGCTCAAAGGGGATGATCCCATTTTACAATAAAAGTATGGTGTCATGATCTTCTTCCTGCTACACTCAATGTCGAAGGTGGATTTGTCATGACCACCGTAATGAATTTGGATCTTCGAATCTAGAATCGTGAATGGATTCGATCTCATTGAACCTGGAACCTTTGAACCTGAAACTTGCACACATGCAAATAGACAATGGAGTTTAGTAGCACCTATCAAGATGGATCAAACAAAAATAACTAATGTAACTAGAAAATGGATAATGAGTATTGCATACAAGAACCAATATTTGCACAACATAACAATAGCATTCCTTTCCTCTAGATCTCTCAATCTCCTCTCCTCTCTTTTTTTCTCGTTATATCCCTCTTCAAATGAGATGAGGTATTTATAGCCTTTGAGGTAAGGTGAGGGGGGTGATGAGGTGTCCCTAGGTTAGGCTAAACCAAGGTTAGGTCATGCATGCACCTAAGGTCAACTTGTGGAGGGGTGGTCACATGGTGACCAGGGGCTAAGTGTAGGAAAGGGCTTGAGTGGCCAAGGGGGCTGCAAAGGGAAATATCCCTATTTAAGTGGTAAAAACATCTTTTAGCCTTGAGGTTGCCTAAGGTGGAGTCATATGGTCCAAAAGGGGTCCAAATATGTAGTCTCCTCAACATGGCATGTTTTAGGTGTCTGTAGATGCCTCTTTTTAGGATTTGTTGTGTTAAAACATAACATGGAGCAAAAATAGATGATCTAGTGTCAAATTGAGGGTTGGAGAGTGTTAATTGATCTAATCAATTTTGGATGCCCCAAACATGGAAAGAGCATGCATTTTAAAACCATTGCTTTTTACAATTTAAAAAAACTATTTTAATAAACCTTTCAACCAGGATTACGACTTTGAGTTATACTTGACCTTGGAAAAACATTTCAGTCATGGGGAGACACTATGGATCTATGAGCCTCCATATTGCATGAATGCCAAGTCATTTGTTTAATTTAAATGTTTGCTTTTACCCCATAAAATAGGGAAGTGTATGATAGTCTCTGGAAATGATTCTTAAATGAATGCAACTTGCATGATTGAGTGTTTGATTATTGATTTGATTATGAATTGTGTGATGTATGACTACCCCCTCAAGCGATGAGTCGATGAGGAAATGATAAAATTATGAAATCTATGAGTCACTTGACCAAGATGACTTGATGTAGATATTCTAGAACTGTTACAAATGTTTAGAGGGTGCATGCCCCATTACAACCTTGATTTGATCCATTTATTATTGTTTTTGGCAAGCAATATTATGGTAATTTACTCATCCTACCGAATTGCATGGAGAACTAATCACTACAACCGCTAGGTTTATAGAGTAAATTACTAGATACAATATTCACTCAAATATTTTAGATTTTATGTGACCAAAGGGGTTAGATGCCTTTGGAGCCTTTTTATTGTGACCAAAATAATGTGAGTACCTTTGGAGCTTTTTGATGTTGACCAAAGGGCTTAAGTACCTTTGGGGTATTTTGGATGAATTTTGACCAAAGGAATGTGGGTACCTTTGGAGCCTTTTGATTGTGACCAAAGGACTTGTGGGTACCTTTGGAGCCTTTTTTATTGTGACCAAAGGAATGTGAGTACCTTTGGAGCTTTTTTATGTTGACCAAAGGGCTTAAGTGCCTTTGGGGCATTTTGGATGAATTTTGACCAAAGAAATGTGGGTACCTTTGGAGCCTTTTGATTGTGACCAAAGGACTTGTGGGTACCTTTGGAGCCTTTTTTATTGTGACCAAAGAAATGTGAGTACCTTTGGAGCTTTTTGATTGTGACCAAAGGAATGTGAGTACCTTTGGGGCTTTTGATTGGTGTGACCAAAGGGCTTAAATGCCTTTGGGGCTTTTAGATGGTGATTTGACCAAAGGGCTTAAGTGCCTTTGGGATTTTTTGTTTTATGTGATGTATGGATGCACTTTATGGATGCAATTGTAGAAGATGCAAAAGAACCTAAATGTAAGCACCATAGGATGTATAAAAGTCACCAATAAAAATGTTAACCTTTTCAACAGATTCACACATTTGAAATCCAACCATATGTAAGATGATGAAAATGTAGATTATGGATGGATGACCAGCAAGATGTTATAAGGGAAAAACATGGTTTTCATGAGACTCAAACACCCTAGTTAGCCAGTCAAATAATGCATACTAACTATATAGGATTTTGAAACATAAAATTCTGCTAGGAAGACCAAGATATTCAATATCCCTGTGTGTGCATGTGATGTTAATTAATATGATGTAAAATACTATCCCATTTTCAAGAGGGTTTCATTCAACCCATTGCTGTAATGAGGATCACCCTATGGTCATTATTATCCTAATTTTGGATGCAATTGGACTTGACTACTAGGCAATACAAGCCACCAAAAGCTAGCTCAACTTCAAGCTAACATTGGTCTATACAAAATAAGGTCTATAATGTGATACACATATCACCATGCATAATTTTACTCCATTTCCAGGTGGGTTTCATTCAACCCATTTTTGTAATGGATATCATCCCATGATTTTTGGATAATGGAGGATTATAGGGATTCAAGCTCATTACCTCCTTTTCTTTTGATTTCTTTGATTGAGAATTCTTGCTCCATTTTTGTGAGGAGCAAGGGGATTTATTTATGAGATACTTTATCATTTTTGTAGAGCAAGGTATTTTATTTCTATGTGTAGGGGGAGTTTATCCTTTTGTCAATTCTTAGCATCCTAGACCATGGTCATCCTTCCTTGTTCAAAACTATATTTTAATGCATGGTTTTGTATTGGGATTTTGAGATATGCAAGGTATGAACAAAGCAAGACCCTACCTTCAAAAATCAAGACAAATTTCTACACAACCTAAAAAGAAAACTAGGAATGGTTGAATAACTAAAAACACTAGTAAACACCCCATAGAAACTTACTGGTTGTGTTGAAAAATACATTTACTCACAAAGGGGAATGTGGATGATATGATGTTTGAAATGTGAGGGTTTTCCCTATGATATTTTGTGAACTAAAAGGTGTTCATAAAATAGTCAGTGGCCATATAAACATAATTTTGATATTCATCTGATATCTACCCTATCTTATGAAGACCTCTTAATAAGCAAGATATCTAAGAAAAATGTCAAATGGTGATGGTGGATAAGGCTAATTAAGACTTTTGATAATCATACAACCATGGTTCTTATTTGTGGAAATTCAAGAATGACATATCCTAATGGAAATGTAATGAATATGCCTAATGTAACTAGTAGATAAATGTAATGATGAGAAATGCATGATGAAATGCAATGCGATTGATGATGCAATGTTTTTGTGTTTTGCAATTTTTTGATGTTTTTGGTTGTTTTTGATTGATTTTTTATTTTTATTTTGTTTTTGTATTTTTTTTAGTTGACCAAAGGGCTTAAGTCTTTTTGGATTTTTTTGAGTCAGGACTTACGCATGAAATGCCTACAGGTGAAGTATATTGAGAGGTTGAGGCTCTGCAAAACCTTCAAGAGATTCTAACCTATATGTCCCAGGCCCTATATTTTATGTGATGATAAATGGGCCTAACCAGTTTACCGTGAATTTGTCTCGCATGTGTGGTGGCATGTTGGAGTTTTGCTAATTTTATTTAAGTATAAGGTCTCCAATTTTAAATTCCCTAAGATGGGATTTCATATCATAAGCTTTCTTAAGGTAATATTGATAAATATGAAGGTGCTCGAGAGCATTAACATGATATTCATCAAGAAGGTTCAACTAATCAAGGTGAGCTTATCGCTTAGTATCAGTGTCTATGAACTCTTGGAGTGATATGCACAATGAAGGAATTTCTAACTCTAAGGGCATAATGGCCTCTACACCATACACCATAAAAAAATGAGTTTCCCTAGTGGGTGTCCTAATGCTAGTTCTATAATCCCATAACACGAGAGGCAATTGAATATGCCAATATTTATGATTATCTTTGACCATTTTCTTAAGGATGGTAATGATGGTTTTTTTGAAGCCTTTGCTTACCCATTGGCATACAGATAGTAAGGTATAGAAAAGCTTGAATGTTGTACTTTGAAATCAAAGCTCTTACATCTTTATTATTCAATGAAGGTCCATTATCCAAAATAATATTGGATGGAATACCAAAACAACATATGATATTATGGAGTAAAAACTCTATAATTATTGGCCCAGTCATAATGGTAAGAGAGATTGATTTCATACATTTGGTAAAATACTCTGTGGTCATTAATATAAATGTGTGATGGCTAGAATATGGGGGTGATATTTTCCTAATTAAATCAAAACACAACTACAAAAAATCCCACATCGAATGAATCAGTTTTAAGGCCTAAGAAGGTACATGCAAGCGATTAGCATGATGCTAATATTTCATGCACTTCTTGACATAGGTGCAAAAATATTTCTCCATAGTGGACAAATAATAGCCCATTCGAAGGATGCACTTGGTTATAGCCATGCCACTAAAATATCCACCATAAGTACCATCATTAGATTGCAAAACTATCCACGCATATTCATAGGACTCTAGACAATGAAGGAGAAGACCATCATAGCCTCGACAATGCAAAATGTCTCCCAACAAGACATACTTTGTCACTTTTTTCTTGAAATTTCATTTGGCGGTCTATGACAATCCCAGAGATATAGTACCAAGCTTCAAGAAATCCTTAATTTGGGTGATCCAATCTTGATATTTCTGAGTCTCGACTAAATAAATTGCTTTCTCCCTTTGAGGGTCACCCCGCATGAATACTTATTGGGACATAACCTTAAGATGAATCATTGTGTTGTTCTCAAAAGGATTTTTGGGGATCAAGGACCTCCAGTAAGCATGTGTTAAAAATATATGTATCTGAGAGAATCGATCATGGTGTAGTTCAATATTAATCATGTGGAAAAATTCATCATATTTAGAAGCTTCACATGAAAACATTTATTGCAAAAGCATTTTGACATGAATGGTTGTAAGGTCATCTAAAAGGTTCTATGGAATTAAATATACCAAAGAGGCCATGATATCCACAAAATGATTAGATGTACGAGGGACTAGCTTTATGTTATACCATTCAAGTTTATCTAAGAGCTTATCCACAAGGGCTTTATAAGACTACAATATTGGACATCTGCATTGATATCTCTTTGACTTGGTTGACAATGAGCAAGGAATCACCAAAGATACTTAGCTTCTTGATTTTCATGGTGATAGTTGGTTGAAGGTCCAAAAGAAGAGCCTCGTATTCAAAATTATCATTGGTGCATGAGAAATTAAGTTTATATGATAGGGACAAATGAGCCCCTTGTGGTGTGAAGAACATGATTTCTACACCACCCCCTTACTCACATTTGAAACCATCGAAGAACAATGTCATATCAATGTGATTTTCTGGTTCTCCTAGGTCATGTGAGTTGGATAATGTAAAAACTACATCATCAAGCAACTCGATTATCTTGAAGAGGAGCCTCTGTTAACTGAACAACAATTACTTAAACTTTAATAGATTTTTGGCTTATGAATTCAAGGTCAAATTCTATCAATAGCATTATCCACTTCACAGTACAACTATTATGATATATTTGACTCATCATGTATCGAAAAGGGTTTTCTTTAGATATGATATACATGATTTGATTGAGCATGTAATGGTGTAACTTATTAGTGGCAAATACCATTGCTAGGAAAAGCTCCTCAACATATGCATATTTAAGCTTGTAGCTCACTAGGATGTGGCTGATGTAATAGATAGCTTGTTCCTTATGTTCTTCATTCTTTTGGGCTACAATGGTCCCTAAAGAAAAATTGATAGTTTCTATGTATAGTAAAAATGGTATGATAGAGTGATATGGAGCTAAAACTAGCATAGACACGAGGTATTGCTTAATCTCATAAAAGGCCTTTTGACACTCGTCATCCCATTTTAATTGGACCCCCTTGTTTAAGAGTTGATTCATGGGTCAACACGTATTCGAAAATTGTGCTATGAAGTGTTTTATGGATTCTACCTTGCCTTGTAAGCTATGAAGCTCCTTAAGGTTGGTAGGGGAAGCATTTCGAGTATTTCCTTGACTTTTGTGGGATCAACCTTGATGCCTCATTTTGAGACTATGAAACCCAAGAGTTTTCTAGATGTAACTCCAAAGACACATTTCTTGGGGTTAAGTCTAACATTATGTTCAATGAGGTGATTGAAGATCTTCCTAAGAACATCTACGTGATCGTGACATAATAGAGATTTAGAAATTAAATCATTTATGTAATCCTCTAGAATTTTATACATGTAGTCATGAAAGATGTATGTCATGACCCACTGATATGTGGCACCAACATTTTTTAGACCAAAAGGCATGACTTTGTAACAAAATGTCCTCCAAGATGTGGTAAAGGTTGTCTTTTATTGATCTTTGGGACTGAAATGAATTTGATTATAGCCTGAAAAACCATCCATGAGGGATAATATTTTATGTCTTGCAGTTGCATCGACTAGAGCATTGATGTGAGGAAGTGGAAATTCATCCTTAGGAGTTACTTTATTGATATCTTGAAAGTATGTGGAAATGAAAATATTCCCATCGGGTTTCTTGATGGGTACCATGTTTGAGACCCAGGGAGGATAATTAATGGGCTGGATGAAATTGACATTCAATAATTTTTGAAGTTCATCTTTTACCATTAATGCAATTTTTGGATGTATCTTTTTAAGATTTTGCTTAAACGGTTTAACTTTTGTATCTAGCATCAAATTGTGCATGACCAAACTCAGGTTAAGACCCAACATATCATTATATGACCAAGCAAAGGCTTCTCTTATTTCTTTTAGGAGAGCTACAACATTGACTTGTTCCTCTAGGGATAAACTAAGTTCCAACTTGAATTTTTTAAGAATGGTGGGATCAGTACCGATATCTACATCAATTATTTCCTCAATTGACATGTGGGATCCCTCCTCAAGCTGATGAGGTGTTGGGATCAAATGGATTTCATCATTTGGATTTGGAGAATTGATCTCTTCATTAGGTTGGACCTCAACTTGACACACATCTTCAGATGATCCTTGGGAGAAAAGAAATGGTTGAACATCTATACATAAAGGAATAAATTTGTAGGTAATGGGGAAATTGCAGCATCGTCAAAATAAATTACCTCATGGTCGAGGTGCAATGGTTTTGAAGGATCATTGGGGTTATGGAGTGGCGTGGTTAGGTCAATGGAAATAACATTAATGGATGGTGTATTATTTCCATTCGTAAGTGGATGGATCCTATCAAAAATTAGTGGCCTCAAATGCATCAAATGTGGTTGAGGTGTAAGTGGAATGACTTGATGAGGCTTAGGAGGAGCTAATATGATCGGATCTTATGGTGGCATAATAACAACTATCACATCCTCTAAGCTATCTGAAGTAATGGACATCATATCAAACTCATGGTAAGAGGAATAACTGGATATTTCATTCTGATCTTGAGTGGATCCACTACCCTCTTCAATAAAATTGGTCTCTTCTTCCATATTAGGAATCCAACTACTGATGTATTCATAATTAGAGGACAAGCAAGAATCCATGCAAATTTTCTCACCAATCCATCGCATGTGGGAAAGGTCTAAATAGGCTAAGTTTGTCACATCTTTAGATTATTTGGAAACCTCATTAATAGAATAAAGAGGTTGTTGATTATGGTGGGGATTGAGATACACAAGTTCTATCTCATCCTCATACTCTTCTAGTGTATCATTGAGGGAATCAAGAAGTTGGACAAAAACTGCTATAACAGGGATATGGTCCCTTAATAAATGAAAATAGTCTGGGGTAGCATAATCATTCTCATCAATATCTTCCTCAAAGCCTAAGGTTAGGCACTAGAGGGAATCTATAAGGAGTTCATCTAGCATATGCATGGAGTACCCTAGGCTAAATTTATCTGTAAGGAGTTGACATTGTGGCTGGTAAGGCATCTGAAGATCCTGTTCAAACCAACCAAGACCATTAATAGAAGTGATGAAAGTATCACAAGAAAAAATACAAATTTGAAAGATAAGTGATTTTTCCTAAAAATGGCTTAGAATTGTCTGCCACCATAGGTGACAGACTTTTGGATTCAGCAAGATCCCCATAAATAAAGTTTGTCTAATTTAGGGGTATCCCTAGGGATACAATGGTACCAATGGGTAGTGATGGCAAGCGATGCTTGCCTGTGTATTGCATGGACTAAATGAGTAGAGTGAATATAACATTTTGTACCAAATACTTAGTGAGTCTAGGATTTTATAAATGAATCGGGACCTACGATGAGGTGGATTATGATGATGGATGTATGGCTTGATATGACTCATCAATAGGAGTAAGTGATATTTCTATGTCCATAGGAGTTGGAGCATCTTCTTCTAGGATGATGGAAATGGAGGGAGTAATATCCTTGATTGGTCACTTCAAATTTTTCTTGCTCAAAGGATTTGAGGAGGAAGAAGAGATATCAGGAGAAACTGATGGTGATGGCTGGGATGGGGAAGTATTAATGGTGGAATGTGGCACCATATCTAGACTCTTGATGGGATCATTTGGTTTGATATCCAGATGTATGGATGGCAATATAGACTCTTGTAGGTGGTGCACCACATTACAATACTTGAAGGGCTCAATATCAACATGAACCACATGGACTTACCCCTCATGTATGTATTTGAGACATTGATGCAAAATGGATGGAACACATTTCATGTCTCACATCCAAGGCCTTCCCAACAATATATTATACTGCATTGTACCCTCCAAGATATGGCATAATTTCAAAATAGTATTTATCCCAACTTGAATATGAAGGACTATTGTGCCAACGGTGGAGCATAAAGCATCATTAAATGCTCAAAGGGTGAAGTTAGATGCTATGATATACAAAGTTGAGAAGTTAAGGTACTCTATTGCATTAGTTGTTATGATATTTATTTAGGAACCTATATCGATCAACACTCACTTGTAGGGAATATGATTCACACTAGCAATGATGTGTAGTGGGAGATTGAGCCCATTAGTGGGAGTTACCTTGATCTCATGATCATGAAATATAATGACAATATCTCTATAATTTTGAGTATGACCCATAAATTTAAAAAATGAGTTGGGGTCCTGGGTTTGCAATTCATTTGACTTTAAAATCTCTATTAGAGCTTCATGGTGTGGTTGTGATTGTTGTATTAGCTCATACATAGAAATTCTAGATGATGCAGCTCGTAGGCTCTAAGTAAGCCTACTTATAATAGATACCACTGGAGGAGGTGGTAGACTTGGGATAGGATTTATGGATGGCACATATCACGATGTGGAAGAGATGTTTATTAAAGCTATAGGTGGTGTAGCCTGATTTTGTACCTCTTATTTCATGTCACAATATTGATCATCCCTACAAACCTGTGCATGGGTGGGGCTATATGGATTTCATTTACCTATGATATTTTACCTGTGAGCACCTCATGTGTAGGCAATGGATCCTTAAAGATACCCATATGTTGATTGTTGGTGGTGAGAGGATTGGTGATTTGGAGTTCATCCTTGTCAAGCATATCTTGTACTTTATTCTTGAATGTGATACATGATTGAATGTCATGACCATTTACTTGGTGATAAGGACAATATTGGTCCTCTCAATACCACTTTGGTTTGGGCCTATTAGGATCTAAGGGATGGATTTCTAACAAGTCGATAACTTTGGCCTCGCATAATCGATTAAAGATTAATGCCAAAGACTCAGGTAATGGTGTATAATTGTGAGGTTGATGACATTGTTACCTTTTCCCCTGATTATGTTGGGGCTAATTGAACTACACAAGAGGGGGTTGGTCCTGATAATTATCTTGTTGTGGTGGATTAGGCTTTGCGGGACCTGGAATATTTAATACAACTTAATTAACCATTGTGGTTTTGGATTGATCAGGGTTGCATTTTAGGTTTTTGTTCCATTCCTTATTTCAAAGTTTAAGTTTCCCTTCTTGAATCTTGATATCCTCTATGACCTTAGCCTAATCTAAATCTTCCTTGAAGGTATGATATTATTAGATTTGTAACAACAATTAAATCTATTTTGAACAAATATTTGTGAATAAATGAGTGATATCTATTATGGGTAAGGCAAATGGTAATTTTAACATGATTGCTCACCACTTGTTTCCATAATCCAAGACTGTTTCATCATAAAAATATTGAAGATAGTACAAATCAATCAAGGTAGCTTTATTCTTAATGTTGAATACAAAGTGTTCTAGGAATGCATTGGCAAGCTATTCAAACCTATGAATGTGCCTCAAAATATGATTGAACCACTCTAGGGCTAGGCCTGAGAGCATTATCAAGAAGGTTCTTAGAAACAAGGCATCGTTATCCTAAAGTTGAAAGTATAGGTTTGTGAAACTAGTGATATGCTCCTACACATCATCATCCCCTTTAAAATTTTATAACTTGGGTATTTCAAAATGCTCCAAATATGGGGGATATGGAATAGAAGGATGTAGTGGTTGTTGCATAGTTGAATTAGCATGGATTTCTTGTAACCCATTCCCAAAGGCTTGTTTTTCTAGAGATTGAATATGCTCAATGAGCATCTTGTAAGCTTTGAAGGAAAAGAACTCATCTTCTCACCATTGCCCTCAAGGAGGGGGATGTGGAATATGCCTAGTGGAGTGAGGTGATTGATCATGGTCATCAACCATATCCTCATAATGTGACTCGGGGTACCCCTGATCTTGGTAATCTAACCCTAAGTCTTCATAGGCTACGTAATCTAGTGGATCATCATTGATTTGATGTTGCATAGGACTATGTTGTTAAGGGAGGCATGAGGAGGATGATTCTAATTAGGTCTATATGGTAGTTTTTCTTATGTGCCATGCACTATTGTTGTATCTACTGCCTATATGTATGCAAGGTGGGAACCACCTCTTGCATGGCTTTTTGTAATTTTTCCTGGTATAGCACTTCTTGGTACACCCTATTCTCCTGCAATATCTATTGGCTTAACTGATACTATTCATCCAAGCATTGTTTATCCAACCATATCTGGTTCAACATTACTTGTTTGTTAGCATTCTTTCTAAGGGCTTACTCTAGTTGGTCAGTAGTATGGGGTTGATTGCCTTTCGTGTTAATATGAAGGACATTGTCTAGCTTTGTAGCTCAAGAATTGTTGGCTATCTATTTTCCATGATCAAGGGAAACCATGTTGACTTGGTGCCTAGGCTTATAGGTAAGCTTGACACACTCAGGGGATATAGAGGCACAATGTGCTTGCATGGAATACTCTTCTTGAGAAGTTGGAGGATGATCATAATACCTTTCCTCCTCATTTACGAAGACTATGTGATCTGACATGGGTCTTCACATAGGATGGTGAGTATTGTACCTATCTAGAAAGGCATATTATCGACTCATCCATGAATGGTCAAAAGAAGTGGCATGATCATCCAATATCATCCATGGTTTATAATCTTGATCATTCTCTACTTGGTATATAAGGTGAGTCTAAATGTGAACTCACAACACCACCCTACTAAGACCTTCCTCGTGCTGTAAGGTTTGTCTATGGTGAGCACAAAAAGTATATCGACTATGAAGATCCTCATTGTGATCATACCAAGGATTAGTAGATGCATCTAGGATGGGGACTTCCTCTAGGATTGGCTATTTGTAAAAACCAAGATGCCAAGCAGGAATGGCTAAATATTTAGGACTGAAGCAGAGGCGTTCCATGCCTCCTTGGAAATATTCTATGGAACTAGCATTTATTGAGCTTGGTCTCCTTTAAATTTTAGAAACACACAATCAAACAATATGACTAGCTCCTTTAAATGTTAGATATGAATCCTTAAGTTTTTTGGTGTGTTTTGATGTGTTGCTCTTGTTTCTTTCTTATTCATGTTTTGATCTTATTGATGTAATACTTAATGTTAAAAGGATTTCACCTGTACGCTCTCATACATAGGCCTAGTGATGAAGTCTAGGTCATGAAACCCACCAAAATATGGATATGAAACCCATATCCGATTAGGGAGCACATGTTCTACAAGTTCTCACCTAGTTCACCATGAGCAACGATACACATTTTGAAGAAGAGTGCATGCTATTTTCCATAGCTATAATGGTTCTTGGAGTTGGCCTTGGCCAAAAATAGGGTGAAATGTAACAATATGCAAGCCAAAAAGGTGGATATGAATCCCACATTTGTTGGTCTTGATCGATGATTGGTGGTGAAATCTAAATCACCGATGTTTTAAATAGGACATGGTGTGTGGGGTTAATTTTATGAAAAAGAAAAGAAAATCAAGGAGCAAGCAATGAATTTTTTACTAATGCATAAATGACGTTTTACATTCAGAGTCCTAAGAAAAATAGCATTTTAATTTCAGAAATCTAAAATGCACCCTAAGATGATATCCGCAAGTAGAAAGTACACGAATCACAAAAAAAATTGATTTTATTTTTTATTTTTCTAAAGTTAAAAAGAAAAATTAAAATGATTTTTCTAATGTTTAAAGAAACAATTTAAAATAAAAATAATATATATATATATATATATATATATATATATATATATATATATATATATATATATATATATATATATATATATATATATATATGCTAAGGTTAAAATTAACGATTAAAGATTAAAAATCAAGAACGATTAACTTTAATGATTTTTTTAAGGGTAAAATTAAAAAAAAAGTATTTTTTAACAGTTGTAGGCCTAGCATGGTCAACACATAGGCCTGCACACGATCTATCAGGCCTGACAGACCTGACACAAGCAGTAATCATGTTGTAGGCCTATCACTATCAAAGTTGACATCAGTAGGTGGAAGGCTTATCACCTGTCAGGACCTACACAGGTATGTGACATAGACATTTCCCACCCCAATGTGTGGGCTTGTCAGAGGCCACACACTGCAAACCTGTGTAGACCTACATAGTGCACACTTGATAGGTCTGTCAGGCATGCACATAAGCGCAATAGGAGCATGTAGGGATCGGGGTTTCATGTGTCGTGCACCCCATAGGGTCTAAGTGCCACGTAGGGAATAGGGAGGATACAAGAAGGAAATGGGTTTGGAGGGAGGGGAAGGGGGAGGGAAGGGGTGGTGAGGTAAGGGGAAGGGGCGGGGAGGGTGCGGCCCCTCTATGAGCCATGTGGGTGTGAGCAGGGGGGAAGAAGGGGAGGAAATGTTACGACCTATTGCTGGGCAATCCTGAGGGGGTGGGGTGGGGTACACAACTAAGGTTGCGTGTAGAAGGGAGAGAGGGAAAATCACATGGCTGGGGTCATATGCAGGGATGGAAGAGGGACGGGAAAAGAAGCCTGTAGGTTTTTTTGTTTTTGTTTTTTTTTTTTTATATGTAAAATGAAAAAATAAAAATATGAAAAACTATTGTTTTTTTATAAAATAAAATGAATCTAAAAAAAAATGAAAAACACAATTGTTTGTTTTTTTATTTTTTGTGAAATAAACAAAAGCGAATAAAAATAAAAAAATAGCAAGGATGGTTTTTCGCTTTTGTTTTCTAGAAGTAGGAGATTAAGTACACCTACCTCATTAGCTAGTTTGATTTGTGAATCAACAACCCCTACAATCATAAAAGAAACAAGGATTAGTGGGGAAGAACCATGATCGCCACTTTGTAAGCCAAAAAAAAGAGACACCATGCTAAAAAATAAAACTGTTTTATTATATTGAAAAACATATCCTCGGTTACAATAAACCCCTTTGAAAAGGGTGTTCTATAATGTGAATGCTCAAAGGGGATGATCCCCTTTTACAATAAAAGTATGGTGTCATGATCTTCTTCCTACTACACTCAATGTCGGAGGTGGATTTGTCATGACCACCGTAATGAATTTGAATCTTCGAATCTACAACTGTGAATGGATTCAATATAGTTGAAATTGAGACATTTGAACCTAAAACCTACACACATGCAAATAGAAAATAGAGTTTAATAAGCACATATCAAGATGGATAAAAAAATAACTAATGCAACTAGAAAATGGATAACAAGTATTGCATACAAGAACCAAGATTTGAGCAACATAACAATAGCATTCCTTTCCTCTAGATCTCTCAATATCCTCTCCTCTCCTTTTTTTTTTCTCATTATATCCCTCTTCAAATGAGAGGGGGTATTTATAGCCTTTGAGGCAAGGTGAGGGGGGTGATGAGGTGTCCCTAGGTTAGGCTAAACCAATATTAGGTCATGCATGCACCTAAGGTCAACTTGTGGAGAGGTGGTCACATGGTGACCAAGGGCTTAGTGTAGGAAAGGGTTTGAGTGGCCAAGGGGGATGCAAAGGGAAAAATCCCTATTTAAGTGGTAAAAACCACTATTTTAGCCTTGAGGTTGCCTAAGGTGAGTCATATGGTCCAAAATGGGTCCAAATAGGTAGTCTCCTCAACATGATATATTTTAGGTATTTACACAAATAACAACAAAAAAATATAATAATAAATTGCACTCTATATCACAACCCATATTCCATCCACCATCACAAAATATATCCTATATTCATTTACCATAGCCTATTTTAGCCTCTCATAAGTGTCAAGATTTGATGACCTAGTTGGAGCAATTGAGACAATGTATGGTCATTATCCAAGGATCATAATCTAGTCAAATATACTTGTATGATAACTTCTGTAACCAACATTTGGACCCTTTTATAGATAGAAAACCCTTCTTAAAACTTATAAATGACAAAGTTTCATATGTGTAAGGGTAGGGAATCCTATTAGTCATATTAGGTTATTCAATATGACCTATAGTGACATTGCTTGTGACAAGAGACTAATCTTAAATATTTTTCCTAAGAGATTATATCATATAGCTTTAGAATGGTATTATCATATACAAAGATACTCCTTGAATATTTTTAGGAACTTAGTATAAATATTTGTCAAAAACAATTTGATGTACATCAAGAATAAGTT
Source organism: Wollemia nobilis (assembly GCA_028583015.1). Classification (NCBI taxonomy): domain Eukaryota; kingdom Viridiplantae; phylum Streptophyta; class Pinopsida; order Araucariales; family Araucariaceae; genus Wollemia; species Wollemia nobilis. The sequence continues at coordinate 3,466,862 of JAQPPZ010001056.1, read as the reverse complement.
CATCGTTAATGACCCATACCAACTTAAGAAGTTTATTTCCAACCTTCATGAGAAATTACCCGTCTATTTAGAAACTACTAATGTATATTTATTTGAGGATGCAATAGACATGGCCAAAAGAATGAAATTTCTCTCCCAAAATGAGCATAGATAAAGACTAAAACTATCAAAGAAGAAGGTAAGTCCTCAGTCAAAACATAAGGTTCAATATACAAATAACTATGATATTAGTGATGATGTCACTAATTCCTAAAAATCTAATGATGTTAATGTTTCTAATAATCTCTAAAATATAATCTTAGAAAATTTATCCTAAAAAAAGTGATAAGTTTGAAAATAATCTAGGATTTTAGTCTTAAGCCTTAATTATATACCTCAAACTAATTATTTTGAAGAACTTTTATGGATACTTTTAAAAACAATTCTTGAATGTAATGTTTTATATTTGAATGATAATTAAATAGATGTGAAAGGATGTTTATGAATTTTATTTGTTATCTTTCCATGTAATTTTTTGTTTTAGAGTCTTGTTATTTCAAACAGGTCACTTCTAATTCGTTACTAGAGATTGCACTATAGAGAGAACTTGTAACTATAGGCCTATTCCAAAAAATAGACTCCTATAAATACATGTATGGAACCAACTCATAATCATGAGATATGCTTCCTAGAAAATCAAAGCTAAAGCTTCCTAAATTTTAGGGAATCATTCCTAAAATTAAGGAGGCTATACAAGTTAAGCATCTTAGTCAAATATTCCTATGTTGGAATTTTATTCCGCTTTAATACCTCTTCTAATGACATCAACATTAATACAAAAAACATAATTATTGTAAATGGTAGTGTGATTCAGCCTAATTGGATAGGAAATATTAGGGAAATAATTAGATATCTCACATCTCCTATTGACTAGAAATAGTCAATATTAGATGTTTTGCCTCTCCTATTGACTATAAATAGTCATGATTACTTTTCTAATTTTGACTACAGTTGGACCTTTATTCCTGCCTTCAATTTGTAATCTATTTTTTAGAATTAGTAGATTTTTTTTTAAATAAAGAGCATGGTATAGTATTGATACCAACTCAAGCATTGTATTCAACAATCTAAATTGTAATCTAAAATTCTTAAGCTTTTATTTTGATTTTAGTCTTTAGTCTTGTGTTCAGTTCACATTCCTTAACTATCATGACTATATACACCATGTATCTACAATAATGATAAAATCCAATTTTTTGAAGTAATAAAATATATTTTGTTTTCCATTTGATGTCTTCAATATTGTGTTATGATGTTTAATTAATAAGGATGATTTGAGGTAGATATAGGAATAGTTTTTTTTAATTTACATGGTGGTATTGGTAGCCACCATGAATTCGGGTAGACTATCCAAATTTTATGGCCGCCATAATATTTTGTGTTGTCTACCCTAGAAGCCACCACATAGTTCCTCATGAAATTTTCCCCTATAACCACCATGCCACAATCCATTTAAACCTTTAACATTGCTAAAAGCACCAGGAAAGGGACAAGCATTCATTTTGATAAGGTCCAATATTTGAACCTTAGACCTCCACCCCCTTACAGGGTTTGGGATTTAGGAATTGTTGAGGAGGATATTTTATACTATTTTAGGTTTAGCAAGGGCCCACTAAGCCTAAATAGTCCATGGAAGCTCTTTCCTATTAGAATTATATTAAAAATTGGTAGTTAGGAGTTGTTTATTTTTATTCTTTTTAGCCATCAGTTAGGAGTAGCTTTGACTGCAATCACCCTAGTGAATTGCTTAGGATTGGCATTGTTATTTTTTTATTTTGTTTATAGTATAGGATTGTTACCAGTTACTTGAAGCTTTATTTGAAATTATTTTTCTTTCTTAGAAATGGATCCCTTAGTCTTTACAAAGAATAATGCTAGCTCATAAAGAGCAATTCTCATTTTAAATCATATCCTAGTTGATATTTAAAAGTGCATAGTGCTAACTCATCACTTTTTGGTGTCATTTCCAAGGAAGGCTGAGAAAATAGTACTAGGTATTGTCAAAGCTAAGGGATTTTCATGTTGAAATACTTGGAGGGGTTGTTTGGTATTAATTTAGAGAAGACAAAAAGATCTCATGTCATTATTCACAAAGTAACAAGCATTTCTCATGTGGAAAAAGGCAATGAAAGTCAAGTTCTATAGTACATTTATCACTTTTTAGATTAAGTTTTGATTTAGTTCAAGTATTGTTCTTGTTTTTATTCCTATAATTTTTCTCTAGAGATTATAATTAATGAATGAATGATCTATGAGATGAACATGGAATATTTACCCCTCATCCACCTCCCAAGCAACAGTCACCAGGCACTAAGTAGCAAGGAGAGAGTTTACAAAGCCAATAGACTATCATTTTCTCTATAGTTGAGCAATAACCCTTATTTGGTGAAAATCAACCTCAATCAAGCAAGGAAATCACCTAAGAGCTTGAATAAGAAAGATAACAAGTTGATCATAAGCCATATACTCTTGAAATTCTTGAGGTTGTAGACAAAGAAAGTGAATAATAATAAGAGCAAGGTGAATCATCCAGTCCTAGTCCATTTACTATTCCAAGGTAACCTTACACTCAACAATTATGGACTCCTTGTGCTTATAGCATGGCTAACGAAGAACCAAGAAAACTATTAAATACTTTAAAATTTCCCATATGTCTTCCTAGGGTAGAATCTAATAATAATGATGGGTAGATGAAGAATATCTCCCCATCAACCATTCATACTTTTAGAGGATTGGTAACTAAAGATCCTGACACTTTTATTTTTTTTGTTTGAAATGCTTTCTTGCACCTATGATTACACCACTAATGCACAACAGTTAAAATTATTTCTATCCCCTTTAAAAGATGGTTCATTATGGTAGTTCATGGATTTAGGTGAAAATTCTATCACTACTTGGGAAGGTGATGATGGAATGAAGATAGTTTTCTTGGAGAAATACCAAGATTATTATCATGTGAGAGACTGAAAGAATGAGCTTTTTTGGATGAATAAAAAAAAAGGTGAAGGACTTGAAGATTACATTGAAATATTCCACTTTGTAATGAAAATAGGTAACATTAATTTAGATGAATATTTGTTGAGAACTATTTTTTGAAGGGTTTAAGAGATGAGACCATTGATTTTCTTAATATAATGGGAGGAGGAAATTTTTCTAATATTTCTTTCCACCACATTCTAGAGTTATGTACAAATTACTCTCACACAAGGTCATATTTATGCAATAATAAGTCAAATGGAACCACTGGAGGAGTCACAAAAACTGAACTCGGTAATATGCTGGAATATTTAAAAATAGAATTATTGGAAACTCTCTCCTCTTTCATGGATCTACCGCAAATGAAGACTAAAGTGGAGGTAATTTACTATCCTCGCTATAAAAACAAGCATGCACTATGTGACTATCCTTTTGACAAAACTACTATTTGTAGCATATGTGATCAACAACACTCAATAAAAATTTGTCAACATCTACCTATAATGAAGGCAACACTAAAAGAACCATACGTTCAAAAAATAGAAGATGTTTTCTTCATTGCACAAAGTATGCATTCTAGGGAGACTGTCATGACCCTACCTTGGAAAACTTATTCATGTGATGGATTGTAAACTTATATAATATCTTGTTTATGGAATGATTGACTATTTCATGTTTTGTTTCTACTAGACATGTAATTTATGGAAGAATATGATGATGCTTATAGATTTGAAATTTTGCAGGAATAGTCTTTCTCTTGGGTGGAAGAAATAATTAGCCATCGATAACAAGAGGTTGTAAGGAAGGAAAATTATATAATGATACCAAATTTTGGATGAAATTATCTACTGCATGATAATACCCTTCAAGATGTGATTTTATTTGATATAAAATGATTCTTCGCAAAGAATACTAAATGTTTATTCTTTTGCTATGTACACTTTTAAAAGGAGATAAAATTATCTTGTTATTGGCATGACTACTTAGACAATGATGTGGAAGGATTGTCTTTAATATTATCATTTTCTTGAACTTAGTAATGAGTAAGACTTTTCATTAATAGTTTTATTAATTATTTTTGTATTTCCATTTAGAAAATAAAAGTATGTTCAAATAAGAGAAACCTTAAGTGGAGACTTACTAACATCCTATTTTTTTAGATGAATTATTATTCTATCCTAAGTTAATTTTATTACTAAACTAGAAACCAAAAGAGAAAAGTTATAATGATGATAGTATTGAAATCTTCCATCATGACGTCGGAGAACTATGGTAAATGCACCATCATGTGGTTGGTAGGTAGTTTTTTACCATTTCAAATGGGAGGGGATGTGCGAGAGTTCATGGAGATAGTGGACATCCCAAGTATGATGCTCCAAAAATATTGGATAAGGGAAAATGGGATGTTACTTCTCAAAAAAAGGAGATCTAGCAAAGAAAAAAAGTGAATGGAAGGAAGAGAAAGGAAAACATTGAATATTTAATTGATTTTGCTTTGGTGTTATTGGTTGTTTTTGTGGAGTTTTGGTCTACATTTCTAGGTAACACTGTGGAACTTAATTCATTTGGTTGTGAAGTTTGAATTAATATTTCTATGAATTCATTTTGTATTAAAAAGAATTCCTATACCTATAAATTTATTTTGAACAATAGATAATCTTGGAAAAGAATTTCTTTTCACTATTAATATGCTACATGTATTTAGTTTTTGATTTTATATTGAATATTATATCTTTCTCTGATGAAAATATCTATATTCGAATATTTTTCTTTTTGAGTGTCTCTTAAGAGAGCTTTCAAACCTATGTATATATACATACATATATCACTGTTGTGGGTAACATGTGTTATAAACTAAGAGCTTGGTGTTATTTGAACACATTTAGAAGAAAGAGTTGTTGGAAAATTTGGTTTAATTTCTATTAGGATGTAAAAATTTATGTTTATATCTTCTCTTTCATAAAGTTACAACCAAAAATTTGGCTCTACCTAAATAAGACCTGCTAGTATATATTAGAGAAGGTATTTGGAGTGTTATCTCTCTTTCAAATGTTGTAAAATTAACATATAGTTTATATGTTGGAAAATAAGAATATTGTTTAGCCTAAAAACTCGTTTTATTAAGTTTGAGAGCTTAGGAATTTTGAGTATTATTATGTTTGTACAAATAATAGATTCATTACCATCAAAATAAGTGTCTACTATTCTATTGAATATGTTTTCAAAATTTTCGATGATGGAAAGAGCTTTTGTGAATCCTTCTTGCAGTGATAACTCTATTAAATCTGGAATGAGTTGAGAAATTATATGGAATTATTGAAAGCTTTGTGAATTATTTGTTCTTTTGTTCCTAACTAGAATGGGTGTGAAATTCTAGATTTTTAATTCTAATACTATCCAATAATAGGTCAAAATAGAGTACGCTTGATTATGCTAGATGATTGAAATAAGGATTACATAATTTATGAATACATTAAGAAGACTCTTTATGTTTTGTATCCATGATTGTTTTACATTTATGAAGTTTCTTTATGTTTGTTAATGTAATACCACAGCTATGATTTTATTATGTTGAATTTCCCTACTCATAAGGAAGGGTAAACATATAGAATGGAACAAAAATTTATTATTTGCTATATATCTAGAAAGAGAATGATTTGTGTTTATTCGATAGAGGCATACATTGAGTTTTATCTTGAATGAATAAATGGAATATATATTTACAATTTTTTCCAGTGAAGAATTCAAGGAATATCTTCAAGAAGAAGCAAGCAATGCTTGCTTGTTTACTAATTAGTTTTTATTGTGTGGAGATTAATGTTTCACAGGAGATTTATGAAATTTATTTTGGGTCTTTATTAAAAACTCATTTCTTTAAAAGGAGCAAGAATATTTGGAATACAGTGTGTGTTGTAAGAACATAAATGAGTATGTCTTTGACTCTATTTTTTGAATCAAATTATACTATGAATTGATGGATAAATTCATATTGTAGTACCATAACAAGTATGAAATTCTTATGGGGGCAAAGTTATTATGGGGTACTTGACCCAAATTGTGAAATCATATTATAATTATGAATTAAGGGAAAAATTCATAATTTACTTCTATAAAATTTATGGAACTCTTAAGGTGGAAGCAAAGATAATATGGGATGCTTTTGACTCAATGTATAGAGCCGATTTTATAAAATAATATAAGACAAAAATTATGGTTGGGTTTATTCCCCATGAAGGTTCCAGGATATATGATATATTGTGAGCTTATGTGTGCAGTCTCTTATCTATGGTTATACTTTGACTAATTTTTTAATAAAATTTCTATGTTCTATATGTAAATGGGTAATTTATAATGGATTCACACATTCATTAGCTATGCACCAATTATTTTTTATGAATATCATGAGACAAATAAAAACCTTGTATGATAAACCATGACAATACAATTGGAATAGATTATTCTAAAGAACTTGGATAATTCTAAAGTATTCATTATTTTAATTATATAATTTGTTGGCATCTCATTAGGGAACATATAATGTACATTTGTGATGATATTTCACCTAAAGGGAAACTCATCCTAATTCAAATATCTACATTAAAGTAGTAGAGGGAAAATAATCGGTAATGCTTAATATACTAGGACTAAATATCTTTCGAGATGAATCTTAGTGGTATAAAGAGATTGATGGTTTTTTAATTAAGAGAAGACTAGCTCATCATGAATATGAGAATGGTAGCCTTATCCCAACATGCTTAGTACACCTACATTAATGTATTTATGTATGGTGTAATAATTGTCATACTCCTTTCAATGGACTAAAAGGAATAATCTAGCTCTTTTAAAGATGATACTAATAGCTTAATCTTGCACATCACCTAGTGCACTTACATAGAAAGACATATGTAAGTTGTAGGGATGGGTATACCACTTACCAGATGTAAAAATGATGAGTGACTTCTTGAGGAGAGGAGACGAATATCTTAATTAAGGGATACTAAGACCTTGAGTAGAACCCTAGCTCTATTTACTTGAAAAAAAAGACTCATATATGAGATCAAAATTTTAGGGTTGTGATACAGAAAATCAAGGTCATTATATAGGTATGTCTAATCCCTATGCGCATCCTAATTTTACTTATTATAATCAAAATTGGTCAAATTAACAATGGTCCTAATGGTCTTAATGATATAGTAGTATACCACCTTTTTCATAATTGGATTGGCACAATCAACATTGACCACATCAATGAAAATATCACCTCAATCCACCTCATTGTTTAGGACAAGTTCCTCAAAAACCTCAACATCAATGATTGTTACTTCCTCCACAAGGTAATAATAATAATTCTCCATCTAAATAGCCTCCTCTTCCTACTCAATTGATGCCTAACCCCAATAATAGACTTGTCTAACAACCAGTCTATGAAGCTAAAGGTGTCTATTCAGTGAATCTCTTATCTTTTAGTGAAATCTAGCTTAGGTCAGGGAAATTTTTGCCTAACTATATACCTCCTATCATCATCGAATGGGAAATTGAGCCTCAACTTATAATAGAACTTGTAATGTAGTTCACTACTATAGAATGAATTGTAAACAAACTTGTTATTTCTTAAGAACAACCTATAGGTGTAACTAATTCACCTATAGGGCCTAACAAATTAGCAATAGAAGATTCTAAAAATGTAAAATAGTCTCCTTTCTCTCAAAATTTGATGATCCTAAAAGAAGCACCCAAAATAGATTTTGATCTAAAGGCATAATTGTGTAACATTAATCTAAAATTTCTACTTTTATAAGCTATAAAAGATGTTCCAATATACACTAAGGCTATTGGAGAGTTGTGTCAAATATCTAGGAAAAAAAAGAAAATAACCTAAGACCATACAAGTCATGGGTCAAATTTTTGAGTTAATAGCTAGGAAACTTATCCTACCCAAACACATGGATCTTGGAGTACCTATTATCATAGTACACATAGGACAAACTAGCCTCCATAATATTATGATTGAACTAGGTGCAATGATTAATGTGATGAAAATGACACCATGAAAAAGTTAGAACTGCAAGATCCAAGGCCAACCTTTACTATCTTGCAATTGGTAGATAGGTCAATTATGAAACCAGAAGGAATTCTAGAAAATATCATGGTAAAAATTTTCTCTTGGAAATATTTGGTAGATTTTGTAGTGCTACAAACTAAAACAACACTTGGTGGTCACCATTTAATACTAGATAGACCTTTTCTAGCAACAACAAATGCTTGTATTTGTTTTAGGGTGAGAATTATGACCATTTTTTATGGTATAAATAACAAGAATTTAATACTATATCCACCTATAGCTCCAGGTTCTTATGATGAGCATCCATGGATTGATGAACCATATGATGGAGAAATCATCCAATCATTAGCCATGATAACTACCCAAAATCATAACCTTGAGGAAGAAGTGTATGATAATGATTCCATAGATGATAACACTTCTATCACTGAACAAATTATGTTGGCAGAACCTAGTACCTCACAACCACCTTATCTTCTAGATTGTCCTTTCATTACTTGTCCCTCTCAAACTTCACAGGATATTGCAACTTTTCATCAACTACTACCACATAGATGCCCTCTAAATCACTTTTTAAAATACATCTCAAGAATAGATGCCAATAGTATAGACTGCAAAAATATAGAAGACTTGGTCCAATTGTTAATATAAAATCAAGAAGATTTTCTTGGGAATATAATGAGATGAAAGGCATACACCCATCTATTTGCACGCATAGAATATTTATAAAAATGTGAATATGACCTTGTAATACAACCTCAAAGATGAGTCAACCTACTTTTGAATGAAGTGGTGAAGGAATAATTAAAAATAATTATTAGATTTTAGTTTTATCTATCCCATCTCAAACAGTCAATGGGTTTCCCCATTAGTAATAGTACCTAAGAAGAATGGAAAGTGGTGAGTCTATGTAGATTATTGAGAACTTAACAAGGCTACCAAGAAAGATTATTTTCCTTTGCCTTTTATTGATCAAGTTCTCAACATTTTCGTAGGAAAGAAGTATTTTTGCTTCTTAGATGGTGTTGGTGGTTACAATAAAATAAGGGTAGCTAAAGAAGATCAAGAAAAACTACCTTTACATGCCCTTGTGGAAATTATGCATCTCATGTCTTACCTTTAGAGTTATGTAATGCACTTGCTACCTTTCAAAGACTTGTACTTTCTATTTTTGCTAATATTAATCATGATTATTTAGATATTTATATGGATGATTTTATCACCAATACTAAGAGGACCAAACTGGGCTTTACCTTTTCATATTCACATGGATGTATCAAACTAGGAATTAGGTGTAGTTCTCACACAAAATGGAGAAAAGAAATCCTATGCCATCTATTATGTTAGCAAGAATTTAAATGAAGTTGAACTAAACTACACTATTACTAAAAAAATCCTATTTTTTATGCCATTAATAAGTTTATATATTACATTACTAGGTATAAATTTTTTGTCCATACTGATCATTGTGCCATAAAATATCTTATGAACAAAGCTATAGTAAGTGGTAGGATTTTTTTATGGTTTTTACTTTTACAAAAATTTGATATCACTATTTTGGAAAAACTTGGAAAGGAGAATGTAGTGGTTGACCATATTTCTATATTATAGTTGGAAGATGATCCAAAACCTATACAAGATTCCTTTTCTTATGAGCATTTGTTTACCATTTTAGTACACACACCTTGGTATCTAGATATTGCTAACTATTTGGTGATATGAAAAGTATTGGCTCACTTTTCACTGCATTAAAAATGAAAGCTCGTCCATGAAAGTGGTCCATACACTTGGCTAGATGGTATTTTATTTTAATTTATGCCTTAACCATGTAATTTGAATGTGTGTAGGAAGAATATACCTTTGATATCTTACATGAAAATCATGATGAACTATGTGGAGGACATAATGCTACCAAAATAACCATTTAAAAAATCTTGAAAATAAGATACAATTGGCCTAAAATGCACCATGATGCTAAGGTATATGTCTCTCAATGTGATCCATGCCAAAGAATGGGTAAACCAACTCCTTCAATAGAGATGTCCCTTCACCCTCAAGTAGTTTTGGAACCATTTGAGAAGTGGGGATTAGACTTTGTTGGACCTATTAGCCCTCCAAGTGAATTCAATGAGTACATATTGGTATTTCATAAATTATTTTACCAAATGAGTAGAAGTGAAGGCATTACAACATGCACAAAAAGAGTTTGTTGTTGATTTCTTATATGACAACATATTTTAGTAATTTTGAGCATTGAGGGAGATTATATCATATTAGAGACCATAATTTATATATAATGTATTAGTTACCTTCACATAAAAATATCAAGTTAACCATAGGAAATATTCACCATACCATCCTCAATCCAATGGTCAAGTGGAAGTTACCAATAGAGAGCTCGAGAATATCTTGATAAATACAATTGCTTCACATAGGTTAGATTTTGTGCATAGGCTTAAGGAGGTAGTATGGGCCTACAACACTACTTAGAAATCAACAACACCATACAAAATGGCCTACAAAAATACAACTATCATGCCAATTGAGTCTGAGATCCAAACCTTATGTACTATCTTACAGGTTAGAATTGACCTCACCACTACTCAGTAAGAATGACTCTTATAGCTAAATGTATTAGACGAAATTCATCGTGATGCCCTTCAGCATACAAAACTATTGCAAGCATAGCAAAATCAATGGTACAATAAATATATCATTTCAAGGATTTTTCAAATAGGTGATTAGACCTTACTTTATGACTCTAAGTTTCAAGATTTTAAAGAAAAATTAAGAATAATATGGTGGGGTCCTGATGAGATTGAATAGGTCTATGGTAATAGTACAATAAGGTTAAAAACCATTGATGACTCTTCTCATGGCTTGCTTGTCAATGGCCATCGATTGGATTTGTATCGCAAACCTTTATTAAAATTAGATTTCATCAAGCAAGTGATTCAATAAGTAGAACTACATTTCATTTTTGAATTTTAGCCTTCTAAAAGTTCTTGACATATTTCCTTCAACAAGCATAAAAAAACAAAAAAAAATTGGAATAAGCTCTATGGTGAAAACCTTAACCAGTGTTATAGGACCAAGGATGAAGATGAAAACCAGTTTACTAGATCTTAACCCTTGCATGAATAAAATCCATTTGTGAAAACCAGCTTGATGGCGTAAATGGATAGTAAACTTTTGAAGACCAACTTTCTGGTGGGTCATATTTAATAAAAAATAAAATAAACAACCAGTTCAAAACTTTTCATGTTGATAGGTTTGTAGATAACTGCACATATCTTCAATGTATTTTCCTCCAATGGTGATCACAGTTACATTCAATAGCATACTTATCTAGGTACCTTTCATATCTTTTATTTTATTTTCAAGTGTAAATATTTCATATTTGTCAACACCATAGTTGAGAAAATTAGAATCAGATAAGAATCAATTTGTTAAAGAATAGAGAAAAATTAGGAAAAAATCAAACAAATTTTCATTGAAAAAATCGAAGAAAATGCAAATTTTCATTGAAAACTATTTTTTCATGCATATCACAATTTTTTAGTAAAAATTGCCAAAAATCAACCAAGCTTTAAATCAAGAAAAATCAGCTCGAATCAGGATTTTTTTTTAAATTTATCAACTATGATCAACACTATTAAATTTGTACATTAAGTTCTTACACACCTACCTATTTCATCAATTTTAGTTTTGTTTTCCACAAGGACATGGAAAATTCTACAATTAAGGGAAGGGGATCATGCATGGAGCCTCTTTATCTTGTTTGTTCAAACTTTATTTGAAGTGATATTGTAGAAATATTTTTGTAGTATCATTTGCAATTTCTAAGTCTAGGTAAGAGGATTTGATGTTTAAAGGTAATTGGTTGAGTCATCAAGTAGGGTCAACCAAGCCACCAATGAACGCCACCCAGTTAGCATAATTAACTGATAACTTGGTAGGAAAATTTATTACATGGTAGTGATCAGTGACCAACATGATATTGTGGACCATAGTAAGGTAATGTATGCAAAAGTGAGTCAGTAAGACAAAATAGAAAAATGGGTAAAACAAGTGAGTCAGTGGTATAGATGGATGAGTTGAAAATACATGCTTACATATCAGCATAATAAGGAAAAATAAAAAGTAGAAAAGCAATCATTGGGTAGAAGTATGAACAAAGAATGAACATGGATTTGACATGCTAAGGTGATTTTTGAAAAAACCAAAATTGAATGATCCACATACCAAATTTAGATGAAACCTATGAATCAGGTGTTAATATATTGATTCATCATTATAGTTGTGCATGTAAAGTCTCTAGGCACTCTCGATCAAAGCACCTCTCCATCAAAATCATCTACAGGCATAAAAATTTAACTCCATCCCATATCATCATATCTCCATGTATGATTGAAACAACTCCTGGACTTCCTTACCAATTCACATGCACCATTTGTTCACCCTTAGTAATATTACATCATTGCATAGGTTCTATATTTCCTTTTTAGAGCTCAATTGTGTGCAATTTATCTCTATGAGTTTCTTCCAATCAAATCCTTCCTATATTTCATTGTGTTTGCTACCTGTTATTAATTGTCTATTGTAAATTAAATCCCTGCCTATTTTCATGTTAAAAAACATGTAAGAGATAATGTTGGGTGCTATCAAGTGTCTTGAGGCAGCCAAGGTCAAATCCCTAGAGTTTTCCAAGGAAGCCATCCAAAAATTACCCATTCCTAGGTGGTACCAAGACATAAAAAAGTTTTAGGGCCATGATATGGCTGTTGCTCAAGATATCATGCAAAAATTAGATCTAAAGAGTTTGAGGACCCATTTAAGTTATGGGGTGAATATGGAGGTATCTATAGAAAACATTGTTAGAAATATTAAGTTGTCATTGATTTGAAAGGTAGGAATATACATTGATGTCAAAAGCAGGAATATATTCAAGAATGGAATTGTAAGTTGTCAATATTGTCAAGGGCAAAAACATTGACAAGGATGAAATTATGAATGGAAAATATTATGGTGCTTGAACAAATAAAATGGTGATATATATCTCAAATATCAATTAGTGATGTATACTTTGATATTTAAATTAAATATTTAAATATTGAGGTAAGGTTTTAAAGGTGGGATATATTTAAATCAAAAGGATTTAAATATATTTAAAATAATGAAAAGGCTGACCTTATGTTTAAGATTCAAAAATTTATTTTTGAATATATATATGTGGTGCTAACTTTATTGGTGGAGTGATTTTAGTGAGTGCCTTCGTAATTGCCTTTGGATAAAGAAGAAGCTCTTTTGTTCACATGCTTTGTCTTCATTCAAAAGAGAGAGTGAGCTCTAGAGTGTGCCTTCATTGGAGAGTGAAATTTTTGTTTGTTTGAGTGCAATGAGGGTTTCATTCATTTGAGTGCAGTGAAACTTCCTTTCATTTGAGTGTAGTGAGATATCCTTTCGTTTGAGTGCAATGAGGAATTCGTTCATTGAAATTCATGAGTGTGTTGATCTCTTGTATTTGAAGGAATGTGTTTTGCATATGAGTGGAAGTAGTGTTTGTATGCGAAAGGTGTGCCTTCGTTTGTGGAGAGTGAGTGCTTTCAAGTAGTGTGCATTGGGAAGAAGCTTTACTGAAGTAAAATCAAGCTAAGAGTCTTTTAGATGAAGCAAGTCACAAAGGTGCAGGATATAAATACGATATACAAAAACACTAATCAATGGATTACGTGAAAAACAAAGGTAATGGAAGTAACAATTGTGTGTGATATTAGAACCAAACCCTAAAGATAATGAAAGAGGTAGCAACGTGAGAAGCCAAAGTGCCAGATACATGGGAGATTAAGGAGAAATAGTGTAAAGATATCTTGGATTTGTAATACACCAGGGATACATTTTGGAATTTGTTTAGTGCATATAATTTTTCATATGTTCATGAAGATAAAATAATTCTTGGTAGAATATGTTTGAATTGCTTTAGTTGAGAAAAGCACATTGAAGAATAGATAAAGCACTTGATGACATCATTATGCAAGATTTGAGAATAGATATGAATATTGTTTGTATGCAAGATTTGGAAAAAATATGATCATTATTTATGTGAAATATTTGAAAAAGATATGAGCATTGTTTGTATGCAATATTTGGCAATAGATGAGAATTGTTTGGATTCGATTGTAGAGCATATTTGAGAAAATATTATGGGCAGATTTGAGCAAGAGTATATTGAGCAGATTGAGCAGAGTTATACATAGACTTGGAGCAAATTTGAGCAGAGTTGAGAGCAAGTTTTATGAGTAGGTTGAGTAGGATGTGTGAGCAGCTTAAGAAAGGCTTGTGAGTAGGCTTAGAGCAGAATTGAGCAGGTTGTGTGACTAGTTTGAGCAAGCCTTATGAGTAGGCTTGGAGCCTAATTGAGCATGTTTTATGAGCAGGTTGTGTGAGCAATTTGAGCAAGCCTTATGAGTAGGCCTGGAGTATATTTGAGTAGAGTTGTGAGCAAGCTTTAGTGTAGTATAGAGTAAAGGAGATTTGTGTCTCCTATGGATAGAGGTCCATGAACCAGAGCAAATGGGATCGTTGTATCCTATGTATGGAGGTCCATGAACCAGAGTAAAGGGTATTGTTGTCTCCAATGGATAGAGGTCCATGAATCAGAGCAAATGGGATTGGTGTCTCCTATGGATATAGGTCCATGAATCAAAGTAAAGGGGATTGGTATCTCCTGTGGATAGAGGTCCACAAACTAGAGCAAAGGATATTGGTGTCTCTTGTGGATAGAGGTCCATGAACTAAAGCAGAGGGTATTGGTGTCTCCTATGGATAGAGGTCCATGAACTTGAGCATAGGGTATTGGTGTCTCCTTTGGATTGGTGCCCATAAAAATTGAAATAGGTAATTGGTTCCCAAGAGATTTGTTGAGAAAATTTATAAGAAATGTTTTCTCTTTGGATGTAGCCCACATTGGGTGAACCACATTAAATCTGTGTCTCTTATGTGTGTGATGATCTATGCATTTTTTATTATTACAATTGATAATATTGGATAATACTTATTTGGAAAGAAAAGTAAAATTTTTTATCTTATACTGTTCACCCCCCTCTCAGTATAAGCTTGTGTTATTCAATTGGTATCAGAGTGGGTTACTTTGTGAAAGTATAAAAACTTGAAGGAATATCTTACAAGAACACAAATGGCACATCAGGAAGGGTTTTCATCAAACATGACTAACTATGCTTCCTTGAGCATGGATGAGCTACATGGGATGCTCAAAGAACTCAAGAAGAAGAAAGAAAGAAGATTTTATCATGAAAATAAAAATAGGCATGGTCAAGGCAAGCATGAGAAGAAAATATTTCAAAGACACAAGAAGAGCTTTTATGTTGAGTAAGCAAGCAACAATTCCAATAACAATGATGAAAGCCTCTCAGATAGTGAAAAAGAAGAAATCCTAATTTTTGCCATAGAAGAGAATGAAGATACTCATATTTTCAAAGACCAAGAAGAAGAGAAAGAAGATGATCATGTAGTTGAAGACCAAGAAAAGGAGAAATATTTAGAAAATGAAGAGGAAGCCATAAATGATATGGAAAAGGAACTTGATGAGTTGAAAAGGGAGAACTTAAGATTGAAATCTCAAGTACAAGAGGATGAGAAAACAAAGGTAAAGCTCCTACAAGATCTCACTGACTTAATAGTTAAAGTTGAAGTGGCATGGAAAGTTGAAGATGGTATGGATGAGCAGTTAAAAATAAAAGAGTTGGAATATGAAAGATTGGAACATGAGGTTGTTTCTCTAAATAAGGAATTTGATAAGCTATAGAAAAATATCAGGTTTGAGAAAAGCACAGAAATACTGAATGATATTATCAAAGCACAGAGATCTTCATTTATAAAAACATGACTTGGTTTTGAAGAAGGTCAAGAGAAACAAAAAGAGGAGTCAAGATAAAAAGAAATAAAGGAATCAAAGAAAGGAATTGAAGAAGAGCCTAAGACCTATGCTGATATGTTGAGAGGTGATAGTATCAAAAAGGAAAAAAACAAATAATCATGAAGGAATAGGGACCATCACAAGAAAAGCAAAGAAAGAAACATGCGATCATATCCTCCAAGGCAAGATGAGTATTTCTTCCAAGGTTATTGCTACTCTTGTAACCTTTTTGGTCATAAATATATACATTGTAGGGTTCATGGTAAGAATACTTATGGCTTCACCAAGAGAAATTTCAAGTTATTTGCACCTTTCAAGGACTACAACATCATGTGTTTCAATTGAAATAGTTTTGGTTATAAAGCTATACATTGCAGGGTTCATGGTAAGAATGATTATGGCTTCACCAAGAGAAATTTCAAGTCATTTGCACTTTCCAAAGACTACAATATCATTTGTTTAAATTGCAACAATTTTAGGCATAAATAAAAATGGTGTAGAACAATGTTTCCTAAATTTTTGAAGATAAGCAAGAAGAAGGAAAGTTAAAATGTTTAAAGAGGTATGCATTTATAAGTTTGGAGAAATAAAATGAAACAAGAAGAGAAACATAGTAATTTGGGAGTTTCACTCCCATCCCATAATTAATCACCTAAAAAAAATGAGGTGTGAGGGGTTTGTGCTAAGTGTCTTATATTTAGGCCTAAGGAGACCTTTGTCATTAATGTCAAAGAAGAAAAGTTTCATTGAGGGGAAGCAGCTTGTCAAGGGGATAATTTTGGTATCATGTTGATATAAAGGATATTTTTTGTTGAAGGGTTGCCATCAATGACAAAGGGGGAGATTGTTAGAAATATTAAGTTGTCATTGATGTCAAAGGCAGGAATATACATTGATGTCAAAAGCAGGAATATATTCAAGAATGGAATTGTAAGTTGTCAATATTGTCAAGGGCAAAAACATTGACAAGGATGAAATTATGAATGGACAATATTATGGTGCTTGAACAAATAAAATGGTGATATATATCTCAAATATCAATTAGTGATGTATACTTTGATATTTAAATTAAATATTTAAATATTGAGGTAAGGTTTTAAAGGTGGGATATATTTAAATCAAAAGGATTTAAATATATTTAAAATAATGAAAAGGTCGACCTTATGTTTAAGATTCAAAATTTTATTTTTGAATATATATACATATATGTGTGTGTGTGTGTGGTGCTAACTTTATTGGTGGAATTATTTTAGTGAGTTTCTTCATAATTACCTTTGAAGAAATAATAAGACCTTTAGTTCACATGTTGTGTCTTCGTTTGAAAGAGAGAGTGAGCTCTAGAGTGTGCCTTCTTTGGAGAGTGATATTTTTATTCATTTGAGTGCAATGAGGTTTCCGTTCATTTGAGTGCAGTGAGACTTCCTTTATTTTGAGTGTAGTGAGACATCCTTTCATTTGAGTGTAGTGAGGCATCCATTCATTGAGTTTCATGAGTGTGTCGATCGCTTGAGCACTTGTGTTTGAAGGAGTGTGTTTTGCATTTGAGTGGAAGTAGTGTTCGTATGTGAAAGGTGTGCCTTCGTTTGTGGAGAGTGAGTGCTTTCAAGAAGTGTGTTGCAGTGTGCATTGGGTAGAAGCTTTGCTGAAGTAAAATCAAGCTAAGAATATTTTGTAGCCAGCATAAAATAAGAGGAAGAGGTGTCACTTTTCTTACATAGATTGGCATTACCAAGAGGAAGAAAAAGAGAGGTCTATGACATAGTTGGAGTGTGCACAGTCTAAAGGAAATAGTGGTGGTAGTGAAGAAAAATCATCAATGTTGTGAAGTAAAATCATTGGCTACATTTGACCTAAGCTTAAGAGACTTGCACAGTAATAAATACAAAGGTATCATGTTGGTTTATTAACGTTGTGAGGAAGTGTTTGAGCTTGTAGAAATATGAAAGTAAGTCATAAAAGTACAAGATCTGAATGCAGCATACAAAAACCCTAATCAACAAATTGCGTGAAAAACCAAGGTAGTGGAAGTAACAATTGTGTGTGATATTAGAACCAAACCCTAAAGATAACAAAAGAGGCAATAGCATGAGAAGCCAAAGTGTCGAATATATGGGAGATTAAGGAGAAACAATGTAAATACGTCTTGGATTTGTAGTGCACCAGGGATACATTTTGGAGTGCAAAGTAATGTCCACGTCTTCAAGTTGAAAGGTGTGGAACCACCTTCCATCCAGTGGTGTAGCTAAAGTGGTTCATGGCTAGCCAATGAGAGTTGTGAGTGAGAGACCAGGGTTCAAGTTGAAGTGCCAATGAAAATATTTTGAAGAGATAAGTGTCTTTTTTATTATACCTGAGAATGAAATTTTTATTGATGAAATGTTATGATTGAAAGTTTTCTTCAAAAGGACAAAACAAAAGAAAGTGAGAATTTATTAATGCACTATGGTTTTTATGAATGAAAGTTCTTTTTTTTAGAACAAGAGAATAAGTGCATAATATTTTGAGCAAGGTGTGGCAATAGAAATTCCAAAGACAAGTGTTTTATGAGGGCAGCTATGAAAGTGTTATGAAATATTTATGTATGATATGATTATGATTTGTTGATTGTGTCAAGTGGGAGATATAAGGACTGATTTGATGAGCATTAGTGTTGAATGAAATTGGATTGAATGTGCAAATATTATATGTCAATTTTATAAGTAGAATTATGCACTACTTTGAATGAATTTGGGAATAATAGTATAAGGATTTAAAATTAAATTTGTGCATTGGTTTTGGAGTGGAATTGGGAATAAATGTGCAAAGGGTTATAGATCATATTTGAGAAGCAAATTTGTGCATTGTTCATGATTGATTTTTTGAGTATATGAAAAGGGCAGATCTATGCATAGTGATTGGTTTTGAAGTGAAGCTGCAAATCAACAATTACCAGGTCAGTCATCAAGTGCTAGACTAGAGCTACCTTTAAAATATAATAAATGTGAGACATGTGAAAGCTACAAACTTAATGAATGTGAAGAACATATTGGGCATTTGTTTAGTGCATATAATTTTCTATATGTTCATGAAGATAAAAGAATTCTAGGTAGAATATGTTTGAATTGCTTTAGTTGAGAAAAGTACATTGAAGAATAGATAAAGCACTTGATGAAATCATTATGCAATATTTGAGAATAGATATGAGTATTATGTGTATGCAAAATTTGGGAAAGATATAAGCATTGTTTGTGTGAAATATTTGGGAAAGATATGAGCATTGTTTGTATGCATTATTTGGCAATAGATGAGCATTGTTTAGATCATATTATAGAGAATATTTGAGCAGGTCTTGCGAGCATATTTGAGCAAGGCTATGTTGATTGGATTTGAGTGGAGTTGTGCGTAGTATTGGAACATATTTGAGCAGAGTTGAGAGCAGGTTTTGTGAGCAAGTTGAGCAAGATGTGTGAGTAGTTTGAGAAAGCCTTGTGAGTAGGCTTGGAGTAAAATTGAGCAGGTTTTATGAGCAGGTTGATTAGGTTGTGTGAACAATTTGAGTAAGCCTTATGACTAGGCTTGGAGTATAAATGAGAAGGTTTTATGAGCAGGTTGTGTGAGCAATTTGATCAAGCCTTGTGAGTAGGCTTGGATCGTATTTAAGTAGAGTTGTGAGTAATTTTTGGTTCAATAAAAATTAAAGGGATTGGTGTCTCCAATCAATAGAGGTCCATGAACCAGAGCAAAGGGGATTGGTGTCTCCTATGGATAGAGGTCCATGAACTAGAGTAAAGGGTATTGGTGTCTCTTGTGTATAGAGGTCCACAAACTAGAGCAAAGGGGATTTGTGTCTCCTATGGATAGAGGTCCACAAACCAAAGCAAAGGGGATTGGTGTCTCCTATGAATAGAGGTCCATGAACCAGAGAAAATGGGATTGGTGTATCCTATGGATAGAGGTTCATGAGTCAAAGTAGAGGGGATTGGTGTCTCCTATGGATAAAGGTCCATGAACTTGAGCATAGGGTATTGGTTTTTCCTTTGGATTGGTGCCCTTAAACATTGTAATATGGAATTGATTCCCAAGATATTTGTTGAGAAAATTTATAAAAAATATTTTCTCCATGGGTGTAGTCCACATTAGGTGAACCACATTAAATCTGTTCTCTTATGTGTGATGATCTGTTCATTGTTTCATTATTGCAATTGATAATATTGGTAATACTGCTTTGGAAAGAAAAGTAAAAAGTTTTATCTTATACTGTTCACCCCCTCAGTATAATATTGTGTTATTCAAATATTGCAAGGGCCCTGGAGCTCCCAATAATAGTGAAGAAGTTGTACATGATGACCAACATAAAAATCATTAAAGTTGTGAAGGATCTGGGTATTTCAGTATGGTATACCAAAAAAGAAGATGGCTATATAAAAGTTAATTATATAAAATCCCTAACACCTATTTGGTAGCACATAGTTATAGTCATTATGAGATATTTCACATTAGAGGGAAGGTTTACTTTAATTTATGGGTACCACATAGAATTTTTTTTGGCCCTAAAACATTTGGAGAATTTGGAATATCTCATCAATGTGCATAATTACTTAAAATAATCCATTAGTACAATGGTTAGGAAGGTAAATAATTACAACATATAGGCCATAAATCACCTGGGTTGATTAAATTGCTTATATTAAACCAAATTGGGAATAGGCCTAAGATAACTTGGGCCAAGATGATAGTTGTAGCTTGTGAGTTAATTTCATAGGAGTAAAATCAATAGGATGAATAAGGGGACCAAGAGGAGCTAAAAGGGGTAAACAATGAGGAAGGGGAGTAAGAGGGAGACAATGAGGAAGGAGGATAGGAGAAAGAAGATGAATAGGGGGATAAATATGAAGAATAAGGGTTTGATGAAGAAGATACCAAGGTAGAGGAGGATTTAGGGGAAAATAGTGATGAGAAAAGAAGAGAAAAAAGGATGCAAAAAGCAACACTTTGTTCTTCTTTATAAGAAGAATATGTTGCTCCCTTACCCCTTTTTCACCCCTACACTCAACACTTGATTTTTCCAATCATGTAGAATCATCTACAGAGGAATCAAATAAGGAAGATACCTATGAAACATTGTCTGCTAGGAGGAGAAGAATGTAGGGTAAGAATGAAACCCCAAGTGTGGAAAAGACATCTCCTAAAAAAACCTCCAAACCTACAGTATCCCATAATTCTAAAGCTCCAACTACACAAAATTCTCCTCCCATGACTATGGCTTTAGTTAGAAAATAGATGGTTAAAGAAACCCCAAAGAAAAAAACTGTACTATTAGACCTTATTGACTCTAGTGAGATAGAATCAAAGCCTTTAACTAAAAAGCAGAAGATGAAAAAGGAACATCAATAAGGACAAGAGAAAGAAAATAAAAATAAAACACTCTTAGTGTAGCAACTTAAGGAGGAATTAATGGAATTAAATAAGGAAACCAATAAAAATGTCAATATTGAGAAACGATTGTTGGATCTAGAGGTAGCAAAAACCTTACAAACCATGTCTACAAAGACTACATATTTTAATAATAGGATAGGGGATACTACTATAAAAAAATGATAATATTCCTTCACCTATAATTATAAAAATAGAGGGTAGTAATAAGGACAAAGTAAATAAGAGATCCTTGGAGAAAAAAAACAAAGATAGTGTAGAAATTGCTAAGAAAACTCCAATAGAGAAGAAGTAGAAGACTCTTGAGCAACAAAAAAAAAAAAAATAAATAAATAAGATAGATAATAAGTTATAAAAGACCACAACATCAGTATAAATCCAAAAAAGTTACATCAAAATAATCCCAAATAAAATAACTAAAAAGAATTATGCCCTAGGAGAATTGAAGACATTGAATCAAAATTAGGCTGAAAATCCAGATGCAGGTTAAGACAATACCAGAATTGAGAGTATCCTAGCAAAAGGTAAGTCTCTAGACAAAATTGGTATAGTAATAAATGTTTCTACTCCAACACCTCCTCTAAATAAACCAACACCATAACCTCTACAAATATTGTTCAAAAAATAGTCAAGAAAAAGAAAATTGAAACTAGTGGTTAATGAGATCAGAAAGTGCATGAGGACATGCAACTACGTCAATTTGAGGAATGATAAGTTAGAAAATATTCTAGGATTTTAGAGTATTTTTCCTTAATTATATACCTCAAAATGATCATTTTGAAGAACTTTTATGGATAATTTTAATAGTTTTTCTTGAATGGAATATTTTATATTTGAATGATAATGGATTATATGTGAAAGGTAAATGTGATGTTTATGACTATTATTTTCTATCTTTCCATGCAATTTGTTGTTTTAGCATCTTGTTATTTCAAATAAGTCACTTTCAGTTCATTATTGTAGATTGCATTGTAGAAAGAACCTGCAACTATAGGCCTATTCTAGAAAATAGGGACTCCTATAAATTTGGACATGTATGGAACCAACTCAGAATCGTAAGATGTGCTTCCTAGAAAATTGGAGCTAAAGCTTCTTAAATTTTAGGGAATAATTCCTAAAATTAAGGAGGCTATACAAGTTAAGTAACTCCTTTTAATATGACCTAATGATATCAACAACAATACAATAGAACAAAATCAGTGTAATGGCAACATGACTCAATCTAGTTTGATAGGAAATATTGGGAACATGGTTAGATAACTCACATCTTCTATTGACTAGCAACAGTCAATAGGAGATGTTTTACCCCTCATATTGACTAGAAATGGTCATGATTACCTTTCTAATTCTATCTATAACATGACCTTTATTCCTACATTCAATTTGTAATATATTTTTTAGAATTAGTAGATTTTATTTTAAAATAAAGATCTTGGTACAATATAAATACCAGTTCAAGCATTGTATACAACAATTTGAATCGTAATTTAAAATTCTTCATATTTTATTCTAATTTTAGTCTTTAGTCTTGTGTTTAGTTCACAATCCTTGACTGTTATGACTGTATACACCATATATCTACAATAATGATAAGATCTATTTTTCTAAAGTAATAAAAGTTATTTCCTTTTCTACTTGATGTCTTCAATCTAGTGTTATGATGTTTAATTAATAAGGATGATCTACGATAGATTTAGGAATTATTGAGGAGAATATTTTATACTATTTTAGGTTTAGCAAGGGCCCACTAAACCTGAAGAGTCCATGGAAACTCTCTCCTATTAGACTTAGATTAAAAATATGTAATTAGGAGTTAGTTTATTTTGATTATTTTCAACCATTAGTTAGGAGTAGCTTTGACTACAATCATCCCAATGAATTTCTTATGATTGTCATTGTTGTCTTTTGATTTTTTTTTTGTATAGGACTATTACCAGTTACTTGAAGCATTATTTTAAGTTCTTTTGCTTTTTTAGAAAGGAACCCCTTAGTCTTTAGAATAATGTTGGCTCCTACAGAGCAATGCCATTTTTAAATTATGCCTTGGTTGACAATTACAAGTGCATAGTGCTAACTCATCAATAAGCTTAAAAGGAAAAACATGAGGTTATATGAACCTCTATATATTATAATATAATTAATTATTAATGCAAAAATTATAGAAGTACCCCTATGAAACATATTGATCTTAGAATGAAGAAATTTCATTAGCTTAAACCAAATGAGTAGTAAGCCTTCCATTGAGTCAATGGTCATCCCACTAATAAGTATATGGGAATTAAGATTATAGCCTAAGATAGTGTAGACACATAAAACATGTCATGTTGAGGAGGCTACTCATGTGGACACTTTTTTAGGCCATATATTCATCTTGGAACTCTCCAAGATCTAATAGTGGTTCTAACCACTCAATCAGGGCAAGCTAGTCCTATTCAGCCTAGGTTGTATTTTTTAGCGGTGGTATTATAGCCACTAACATTGATGATGACCATAGGCTGGCCATGCCTGTCGATAGCAACCATGAACTGAGTTATGCCTATCAAATATGATCGATTCTGTAACAAACTTGGGCTACTCAAGCTGAGAAATATTCATTACAAGCATTGATTTCTTGAGTAGTTATTTCTTGGAAGCTTTTGGAATCATCGCTCCACCTACCTCAACCCAATAGATTCTTGATCTTGGCTTCTTGGAGAAGCTAGGATTCAGATTTTGGAAGTCTATTTAAGGCATCCCAAAATAAGAGAAAATAGAGAGAATTCATGAGCAATTAGCGTAAAAAAGGGCTATCATTTTGTAATAAAAAAGTACAATCTCTCAAAATCATCACATTTCTACCAAAATTATTCTATGAAGCTATCCCTTACATCCATGGATATTTGAAGAGTGCAAATCCAATCTATACCGCTATTCTTCATCAAATTCACCATCAATTATGAGTCAATTCTTATGAAATCCTTGTGAATCAAATAGATAGACCCTTGAACATTAATACAATATTGGAATTGATCATAACCAGGCCTTGAATATAGAGAATAGATCCTCTATTTTATAATCACTATTTTCAATAGTGGCCTACAAGTGTCATCGTCGATATCGATAGCGACTAACAAAGGTTGCCAACCTGATCAATAGCGGCCTCAGGATGATGTATCATTTCTTCTATTTTAGTCAATAGATTAGTCATTAGCTACTTTCATTGGTTTTATAACATATATTAGCCACATTTACATTTAGTATTTATGATTTTATTTTAGTATTTCATGTATTTTTGCACTTATTTATATATTTTCTTCCTTTATTGCACCTATCAAGAAACTAGCCTCATCTTGAGAGGATTTCAATGCTATTAATATTTCTTTAGTTTATTTGTGTGCACGTGACAATTTTTTTACAGGAGCTAAACATCATCAAGATCACCTTTGTTGACATCATCACACAAAGGTTGTGAAGGAAACCCTCATATAATCATATTAGAGGAATTTTAGAAGTCTACTTAAAAAAATCTATTCTTGAGATTTATTGTAATTCCATATCAATTTGGTATCCCTAAGAGGGATGTATTGTAACCCGATGTACAATGTCTTTTGAATATTAATGAGAATGACATGTTTCTTTCTTCAAATTTGTGTTATCATGGTTACATAGATTTATTTTATCAAATTGATTTTGTTATTGCAATGCTATAGATGTTTAGAATCTTTTGGTAATTCACAGATAGTTTTATTGATAAAATTATTATTAATAGCTTTGAATCTCATTTTTCACTCAATCAAGATCTATTGGAAAATATTATATTATTTGGTATATGCTAATGTACCACCTTGGGTACATCTCTACATTAAGAGTGTGTCTTAGATTAGAGTGTGAGTATTTACTTTATGAAATTTAATAAATGCACAAGTATTATTAGAATGTGCAAAGTATTTAATAATGTAAATGTGCATAATAGTCCATGTGCACATGTTTCCTTAGAATATGAAGTGAAGAGTCTCAAGAAGAGAGAAGGCCAAGAGTTCTCCATATGAAGAGTCACACTATATTACATGTGTCTTTATGTATCTGTGCAAGTAACACAATGTAGAGGAAGAGTGTGTAGAAGTTGGAAATATGAGCAAGTTTTGTTGTCATTGATGTCAAAAGGATATACAAGGCAAGGTTCTCTCCAAAGGAATTAGAATCATGAGTTCAAAATAATAAATTATTTTGAAGGAAGATTATATTTAAAAAGGCCCAAAGGACATTTAATATTTAATTATAATATTTAAATTCATTCTGAATTTAAAATAATTATAATTAAATTATTATTTTCGAAGTGCAAAGCATTCTCCTTGAAAAGAGCAAGTGAGCAAGTTTTAAAAATATTAAAGGAGGCAAAGGTTAAATAATTTTAATTAAAATATTTAAACCTTTTGGTTAAAATTTTAATTCAAATTATTCTTGGTGCCAAAGTTTGTTTTGATAGATGGTGGTAAATCGAATAAGGGCCAATGTATCCACATGTACCATATTGCATATAAAAGGGGCACATTATTTCCCCAAAGTCTAATTTTTCATCGATAAAAATGTGAGCATAAGACATACTTTGTGTGAGCATTTTGAAGGAGGAATCTTTGTGTTATTCAAAAAATATGGAGTGTGTGTTGAAATAAACGTGAGCACCAAAACCTTACGCCACCCGCTGGGTAGTGCAGATGATAGGAAAGGTAGAGTTAAGGCGTTTGTGGAGGCTAGGTCATGGGTTCAAGTCACGATCACATTTTTGCAAGGAAGGAAGAAGAGGTTTTTGAATTCGATGTTTTAGGCACGGAAGACAAGGAATAAAGGGACATCGTGTGCCCTTGGTCCCAAGTGGGTACGTAGCCCATGCGGCTAGCCTAGCATTCACTAGGGCGTAATGTTGGTAGTGAGGTTTTGGGTTTGAATTCATGTGGAGGTAGTTTGTGTGGTGCGCAAACATTTTTGGTGCATGGTCTAAGGTATGAAAAAATAATTTAATTTTTGCATGGCCTATGTTATATTAAAAGTATTTTTAGGTATACATGTTATTAAGTGGTCAATGTTTGAATTAAGGAGATAGAAGGATTAAAATAGTTTATTTTAATACTTTTTTGCATTGGAAATAAAGTAGAGAGTGGAGTTAAAAGGTGAAAAAGGAATTTATTTTGATCTTGCTTTATAAAATAAGATAAAAATAATTTATCAATGCTTTGGGATATTTTGAAGTGGTGATTATTTTTCTATAAATGTATTAATATCTAAAGGGAGTGATAAGGTGCATTTGTGACATCTAACCTTTGTGTTTGGCAAAGAGAGTGGTTGTAATTAAGACAGGTTTTAAGAACAATTCTTCATCAAACAAAAGGTATGGGTACATATTCCTTGTGAGTGATTTTTGGATGTTGTGAATGCTAAGTTGGAGTTAAAAGGGTTGTTTGATAAGCATTGTTGAGTTTGGATTTTTTGGAATGAAATTTGATTCTAGAAACATTGTTTGATAAGCATTGTTGAAAATATTGAGTAAACTTTCATATTCTTGAACTAGGGTTTGTGAAAGGACATGAGTACCATTGTTACGTGAAGTTGTGAACTATATTGAACTAGGGTTTGTGAAATATCATCAGTATCATTGTTATGTGAGATTGTTTGATAAGCATTATTAGAAATAAGTGAATGAGTGTTCATATACTTGGACTAGAGTTTGTAAGAAATGATTGCCTTATTGATTGAGTGATAGAGTGGAGTTGATTGAGCCTAGTCAAGTGGAAGTGTTTAAGTGGTAGTTCTAATTCAGTGAAACAAATTGTTCTATATTCTAAGTTGATTTGAGAAAGAGGTTGGAAGTGATTGAGTGTTTGTGAGTGTGAAACATATTGAGTCTCTAACAATTCTCTGTGTTTCTATGGTAAGAAGAGAGATTGAAAGTAATTGAGAATTGTTGTAAATGTGAAATATATTGAGTCTCTAAAAATTCTCTATATGTTTTTGTGATATTAGACAAGTTCTAGTGAGGACTTGTTGAGCAGATTTGAGGTAAGTCTTGGTGAAGACTTGTTGAGTAGATTGGGCAAGTCTTTGAGAATACTTGTGGACAAATTGGTGTGAGCATTTGTGGAAGCTAACAATATATATTTGAAGATAAATATTGAGATCATATTGGACAAGTTCTAAAGAGGACTTGTAGACAAATTTGTGTGAGCTTTTATAGAAGCTTACAAGGCAGATTTGAGACAAGTCTTTTAGAAGACTTGAGAGCAGAGTTGATTGTTGTTCAAAATTTGGTTTAAGGTTTGGGGTAGATCTAGTAGAGTTGATTTGTGATTGATTCAAGCTTTGCATTAAGGCTTGAGGATAGATATTGAGAATAGATTTGTGCTAGAATGAAGGATTTTGTTTAGTGTATATTTGAGGATAGAGATTGAAGATAGATTTGTGCCTGACCAAAGGACTGTGTTTAGTGCATATTTGAGACAGAGATGAGAGGAAGCTTTGGAGGTGACATAGTATAGAGGATGATAGTATCCAATGGATAGAGGTCCATTATCTAGGATAGTAAGAATAGGTATTCTAAGTGAGGATAGGAGTCTTCATTGGATAGATATCTATTAGCCAGTGTAGTGGAGGTAGTAGTTCTTCTAGAAGATCACCAACCAGAGCAGAGGAAAAGGAGTTCTCCTATGGATAGAGATCCATGAACCAAATAAGGATATTGGTGTAGCTTATGGATAGAGATCCACAAACATGATTAGGGGATTTGTGTCTCCTTTGGATAGAGTCCCATAAACATTGTAATAGGGAAATATTTCCCAAGAGATTTGTTGAGAAAATCTTAGTGAAATATTTTCTTCGTGGAGTAGCCCACATTGGGTGAACCACATTAAATTGATGTCTCTATTGTGGTGATTATTTGTGCGTTACTTTTATTATTGTTGTTGATATTGTTATTAATATATTGCATATTTTTTATTGGGAAAGAAATTAAAAATTGGTCTATACTATTCACCTCCCTCTCAGTATAAGCTTATGTTCTTCAATTGGTATTAGAATGGGTTCCTTAGGAAGAGTTTAACGGCTTGAAGAAAAAGCTTACAAAAACACAAATGGATTCTAAGAGTGTATCCTCATATAATTCAGTACCATTGTTTGATGTAAGCAATTATGTATTTTTGAGTATGAGAATGAAGATTCGCCTGATGGAACTTGGCAATGAAAAATGGGAAGTAGTTGAAAATGGATACACACCACCAGCTACTCCACCTACAAATAAATATTGTAATCTTCTACATCATTACAATTCAAAAGAAATGAATGCAATTTTGAAAGGTTTGCATAGAATAGAGTTCATAAAGGTTATACATTGCAAATCAGCAAAAGGAATTTCAAATAAGTTGCAAAGCATATATGAAGGAGATAAAAATGTAAAAAGATAAAAAATATGAAATCTCAAGGGACAATTTGAAGAACTAAGAATGAAGAATGAGGAAAATATTAGTAATTATCTAATTTGCGTAGATGAGGTTGTTAAATCCATGCAAGGACGTGGACTTGACGTTCAAGAATTTGATGTTTGTGATAAGATCTTAAGATCACTCCCAAAAAGTTTTAGTGGAAATATTTTAGCTATAGAGGAATCAAAAGATGGTGATATTTTGACAAGGGATGAATTACTTGGTATTTTTACAAATTTTGAGATAATAACAAAAGAGGAACCTAATATTCGAAAAGAAATAGCCTTCAAAGCTACTAAGAATACAAAGGGTAAGAATTCAAATTCAAGCAATGAGTCATCTAGTGATGAAGAAGCAAATTATGGCAAAAGAAACAAGGATACAAGAAGATTTAAAGATGTGAAATATATTAGATGTTTCAATTGTGGAAAGTATGTTCACTATGCAACTGATTGTCACGAAGCTGGAAATAGCAATAATGAAGAAAAATAGGATCATAAGAATAGGGAATCAAAAAAATACAAGTACCAAAAGAAAATCAGGGATGGACAAGGCAAGCAAAGAATTTTTTTTTCAAAGATAGAATAAAAGTTACTATGAAGACAAAGAAAGTAAGTACTCAAGTTATAGTGATAATAGTTTCTCAGATAATGATAAATATGAAGCTTTATTTATGGCAAAAGAAAAGGAAGTGGTTAGGAAAATGACACCAATAATCCTCAAGTATTTTCTATGTGGTAACTTTGGTCATCTTGAAGATAGTTCCACAAAGAATGGTTTCAATTTTAGTGATGATAAATATGAAGATACACTTGAAGGTCCAGAAGAGAATAGTCTAATGGCATTATAAGAAGAAGGAGGTGATCCTATAGAAGACAAGTTAGAAAATAATGAAGATGTATTCAAAGGAAAACAAATAGAGGAAGAATCAAAAACAAGAGGAGTTGATATTGAAGGTGAACTTATTCATGCCCTTGATGCATTAAAGAAGGTAAGAAAGTAAAACTCCCAACTTAAGATTCAATTTCAAGAATGTGATGAAGAGAAAGGAAAGCTTATAGAGGATCTAAACAAGTCAATGACTAATATAAGGAAGTTCAATTATAAGTTAGAAGCAAAGGTCTTAGAATGTGAAAGGTTAGAGCATTAAGTAGCTTCACTAAGGAAGGAAGTGAAATAATCTAAGAATATGTCAAGTTGGAATATGTTACTACAAAGGAGCAGATAGCAGACATCTTCACTAAGCCACTTTCAAAAG
The DNA here is from genome assembly GCA_028583015.1 of Wollemia nobilis. Lineage (NCBI taxonomy): Eukaryota > Viridiplantae > Streptophyta > Pinopsida > Araucariales > Araucariaceae > Wollemia > Wollemia nobilis. The sequence goes on along the minus strand of JAQPPZ010001056.1, from coordinate 3,436,731 downwards.
AGACTTTTGAGTATCTTCGAGAAAAATTGGGAGTAGTACTCCCACCATAGAATTAACCACCTCAAGAGGGGGTGGTGGAAGGGCTAAGCTAAGAGTTTCATTCTTAACCCCGAGCCCCAAAGGTGACCCTTTCCCATTGATGACAAAGGGGGAGATATTTGAGTAAGGGGGAGAAATTTGAGTTAGAAGGAAAGCATTCAGTCAGAGGGAGCAAAACATCAAAAGGTTAAAAATTTGTAAAAGGTAAATGGGTTGCCATCAATGAAAAAGGGGGATATTGTTGGAAATATGAGCAAGTTTTATTGTCATTGATGTCAAAAGGATATACAAGGCAAGGTTCTCTCCAAAGGAATTAGAATCATGAGTTCAAAATAATAAATTAGTTTGAAGGAAGATTATATTTAAAAAGGCCCAAAGGAAATTTAACATTTAATTATAATATTTAAATTTATTTTGAATTTAAAATAATTATAATTAAATTATTATTTTCAAAGTGCAAAGCATTCTCCTTGAAAAGAGCAAGTGAGCAATTTTTAAAAATATTAAAGGAGGCAAAGGTTAAACAATTGTAATTAAAATATTTTAACCTTTTGGTTTTTCTTTAATTCAAATTATTCTTGGTGCCAAATTTTGTTTTTATAGATGGTGGAAAATCGAATAAAGGCTGACGTATCCACATGTACCATATTGCATATAAAGAGGGGTACATTATTTCCCCAAAGTCTAATTTTTTGTTGATAAAAAGTTGATCATAAGACATACTTTGTGCGAGCACTTCAAGGGAGGAATCTTCGTGCTATTCAAAAAATATGGAGTGTGTGTTGAAATAAACATGGGCATGAAAATCCTACACCACCCACTGGGTAGTGTATATAGCAGGCAAGGTAGAGTTAAGGCATTTATGGAGTCTAGGTCATGGGTTCAAGTCATTATCACTTTTTTGCAAGGAAGGAATAAGAGGTTTTTGAATTCGACATACTAGTCACAGAAGACAAGAAATAAAGGGACATCATGTCCCCTTGGTCCCAAGTGGGTGCGTAGCCCGCATAGCTAGCATAGCATTCACTAGGACACAGTGTTGGTAGTGAGGTTTTGGGTTCGAATTCGTGCGGAGGTAGTTTGTGTGGTGCACAAACATTTTTGGTGCATGGTCTAAGGTATGAAAAATTAATTTAATTTTTGCAAGGCCTATGTTATATTAAAAGGTTTTTTGAGGCATACATGTTATTAAGTGGGCAGTGTTTGAAGTAGGGAGATATAAGGATTATAATAGTTTATTTAATTCTTGGTTGCATTGGAAATAAATTAGATAGTGGAGTTAAAAGGTGAAAAAGGAATTTATTTTGATATTTCTTTATAAAAGAAGATAAAAATAATTTGTCAATGCTTTGGGATATTCTGAAGTGGTGAATATTTTTTTGTAAATGCATTAAGATCTAAAGGGAGTAATAAGGTTTTTTTATGACATATAACCTTTGTGTTTGGCAAAGAGAGTGGTTATAATTGAGATAGGTTTTTAAGGATAATTCTTCATCAAACAAAAGGTATGGGCACATCTTCCTTGTGAGTGATTATTGGATGTTGTGAATGCTAATTTGGAGTGAAAAGGGTTGTTTGATAAGCATTAATGAGTTTGGATTTTTTGAAATGAAAGTTGATTCTAGAAATATTGTTTGATAAGAATTGTTAAAAATATTGAGTAAGCTTTCATATTATTGAACTAGGGTTTGTGAAAGAACATGAGTACCATTGTTATGTGAAGTTGTGAACTATCTTGAACCAGGGTTTATGAAATATCATGGGTATCATTGTTATGTGATATTGTTTGATAAGTATTGTTGGAAATATGTGAATGAGTGTTCATATACTTGGACTAGAGTTTGTAAGCAAATAGTACCTTATTAAGTGAGTGATTGAGTGGAGTTGATTGAGCCTAGTCAAGTGGAAGTGTTGAAGTGGTAGTTCTAATTCAATGAAACAAATTGTTCTATATTCTAAATTTATTTGAAAAATAGGTTGGAAGTGATTGAGTGTTTGTGAGTGTGAAATATATTGAATCTCTAACAATTCTCTATGTGTTTCTGTGGTAAGAAGAGATATTGAAAGTAATTGAGCATTGGTGTAAATGTGAAACATATTGAGTCTCTAAAAATTCTCTATATGTTTCTGTGAGATTGGATAAGTTCTAGTGAGGACTTGTTGAGAAGATTTGAGGTAAGTCTTGGTGAAGACTTGTTAAGAATATTGGGCAAGTCTTTGAGAAGACTTGTGGACAGATTGGTGTGAGATTTTGTGGAAGCTTACAATACAGATTTGAAGACAGATATTAAGAGCATATTGGACAAGTTCTAGAGAGGACTTGTAGATAGATTTGTGTGAGATTTTTTGGAATTATACAAGGTAGATTTAAGACAATTCTTTTAGAATATTTGAGAGCAGAGTTGATTAATTTATTCAAACCTTGGATTAAGGTTTGGGGCAGATCTAGAAATTTTGATTTGTGATTGAGTCAAGCTTTGTGTTAAGGCTTGATTATAGAGATTGAGAATAGATATGTGCTAGATCAAAGGGTTGTGTTTATTACATATTTGAGGATAGATATTGAAGATAAATTTGTACTATATCGAAGGATTGTGTTTAGTGTAGATTTGAGACAAAGCTGAGAGTAAGCTTTGGAGGTGACAGATTATAGAGGATGATAGTATCCAGTGGATAGAGATCCATTAGTTAGGGTAGTGAGGATAGGTCTTCTAAGTGAGGATATGAGTCTTCAATGGATAGATATACATTAGCTAGTGTAGTGGAGGTAGTAGTTCTTCTAGAAGATCACCAACAAAAGTAGAGGAGGAGTTCTTCTATGGATAGATATCTATGAACCAGCTGAGAATATTGGTGTCTCATGTAGATAGACATCCATGAATATGATTAGGGGATTATTGGGGGCCAAAGCAAGGAGAAAGAGAGAGAAAGAAAAAGTGTCGTGATATCATGACATGTTGTATTTTTGGAGGCCAAAGCAATGAGAAAGAGAGAGAAAGAATATCGCGACATGTATTTTTGCGACAATAGCAACAAAAGAAGCTATAGAGGCAAAAATGTCATGATTTCATGACAGGTCATAAATGCGCAAGTCAAGAAGGAGAATTCGACTGAAATGATAAGTATGACAGTGGACCGACATCACTATGGCAGTTACAAGGTCTGTCCAGAATGAAATCATCAAGCGATGGATAAATTGAACATCTTCTTGAGTTGAAGTCGATGAAGACCGATGACAACCGACTAAAATTAGGGTTTACAATTGTTATAAAATCTGACTAAGATTAGGATTTACAGTCAACTAATATTAGGGTTTTCGTCATAAAAATATTGTTATAAAAGGAGGGTTGTTTGGAGAATGGAGAATGGTCGAATGTGTGTGAAATACGGTCATTGTACGCAGAGAGCAAGTCATGTCGAATCATGCTAAGTGCAAAATTTGCAAAGAGAGCAGAGTGTGCAAAAGGGAGAAGACAATCGTGAAGTTCAACTATAACAAAGTAGAGTGTGTGAAGTGATTGTGCAGAGAGAGCAAAGTGCGCAGAGAACGCAAAGGTGAAGAGGACCAGTCAGTGTCTTGCAAAAGCAAGGGTATCTTATTGTCAAACTTATAGATTCAAATTGAAGTCCAGGTTGCAGCTTGGCATTAGGGGTTGGTGTTCCTTTCTATTAGTGCAAATAAATTAGGGGTTGGTGATCCTTTTTGTTAGTGCAGATAAATTAGGGGTTGGTGCTCCTTCAAGCTGGTGTTGGTAAATTGATTGTAAAGTTGGTGCTTTGCAAAGGCTAGATTTGGATGGTAGTCCAAGAAGTCAATTTTTTAGGAGTAGCCACATTTTTGAACCTCATTAAATCTTGTGTTGTGTGATGCTCTTTTGTTATACTTGTTATATATAGTAATAAGTTTTAATTGCTACGATATTAAGAGCTATAAATTTAAGTTTATAGAGCTACACTGATTCACCCCCCCTCTTAATGTCATTGTAAGACTAACAATTGGTATCAAAGCTAAGTTCCTGTATAAGCTTAACCGGCTAGGGTGATCTTGGAAGTTACATAATGGCATTTGAAGAAGTAAAATCAGAAAAGGAAGGAGTGAACTCTAAAGTTTGTGGTGAAAACCCTGGGGCTGAAGTAGATCTAGAAGGTGAGTTGATCTCTACACTTAAAGAGTGGAAAATAGAGAGGAAAAAGAATAAGAAAATTTCAAAAAATCTTGAGGATGCAAACGAAATCATAACCAGTCTGAAAGTACATACAGAAGAATACAAGAAAATATCTAAAGATCTCGAAGTACAAATTACCATGAAAATAGATTATTGCTACAAACTAGAAGAAGAGAATGTTGGTTTACGTATGCATATAGAAGAGATGAATCACAAAATTAGTTGCTATCACAAATGCAAAGAAAGTTCTATGAATCTGGATAAGATTATAAATGACCAAAGGCTTGCAAGCATCAAATTTGGTCTGGATTTCGTCGAAGGAGAATCATCAAATGGATCAAAGGCTAAAAATGTAGAATCCATAAAGAATGAAGATAATAAATAGGTTGATCAAGAAAAAACATCTCATGCAAAAGAAAGCAATAATGCTAGGCACGAAAGGAGAATTGACAATGATGGATTCACCAATGTCACACATCAAAGAAGAAGACCTATGGCTCCTATGGCAACATGGAAAAGACCATCACCCAGGTTCAATTATCCTTTTTCTAGTTTCTGTTTTAAATGCAATGGCTATGGACATAAAATCTCAGACTGCAAATATAATGTAAGACCAAGGAATTTCACCAGTAGAAATGCTTTTTCTTCTCTCGATGAATTATACAAGTAGAATGTTATAACTATCATAATTTTGGGCACATTGCAAGAAACTGTAGAAGTACATTTGCATCAAATAAGTTTTAGGGAAGAAAATTTCAACCAAATAGGATGAGACAAAATAGAAAACTTCTCAAAAAACATGCACAAGCTATTGATAAGGGAAAGGCAAAACAAGAGCCCAAAACTACTATCAAAACGGAGTGGAAAAAAAAAGAGTGACTTAAGGAAGAAAAGGAATCCTTAATCATACAAATAGCATTTAAAGCATAGAATAAATATTTACCATTGATACTTGATAGTGGATGCTCCAGTCATATGACAGGTGACAAATAGAAATTTGAGAAGTTATAGAAATATGAAGGTGGTTCAGTAAAATTTGGAAATAATGATGGAGCTAAGATAGTTGGCAAAGGTTCAGTTAAAATTAGTAATGGAAAAATTAAGTCAAAAGAAGTCTTGTTTGTGGATGGTTTGAAACATAACTTGTTGAGCGTAAGTTAGATTTGTGATAAAGGTCATGAAGTAGTTTTTAAGAAGCAGGGTTGTGAAGTCGAAAAACAAATAGTGGAAAATTGATAGCAACTAGATCAAGGACATTTGGCAACTCGTACACGCTCTCGGAGACTTCGAAGGAGCTTGTTTTATTGGACAGAAGAAGAAAATTGGTTGTGGCACAAGAGACTCGGTCATATTAGTTTTGATAATCTAGTAAAAATTAGCTCAAAAATGGCAGTGAGAGATATTCCCACCATCAGAAAACCTACAAACAGCATTTGTGCTTCATGCCAAAAGGGGAAGCAAACTAGAGTCACATTCAAAACAAAAGAGTACTACACAAGCAAACCTTTTGAACTAATACACACTGATTTATGTGGACCCATGAGAACACAAAGCATAAATGGTGACAAATATTTTATGTTGTGCATTGATGACTATTTTAGAATGACATGGATATTTTTCTTGAAGCATAAATCAGAAGCTTTTAAAATGTTCAAGACTTTCAAAAACCATGTTGAGAATGAAACAAGAAAGAGGATCAAATTTTTAAGATCATATAGAGGAGGAGAATTCATTTCAGAGGATTTTACAGAGTACTGTGAAAAATACGGTATTAGGAGATAGTTTTCAGCAGCCAAGACACCTCAGCAGAATGGAGTGGTAGAAAGAAAGAACATGACAGTGCAGGAAATGGCACAGACTATGTTGGCTGAAAGCAGAGTAGCAGACATATTTTAGAAATAAGCAATCCATACTGCAATGTATATCTAAAATAGGTACATACTGAGAACACATGAAAGCAAAACTCCTTATGAGTTGTGGTTCGGTAAAAGGGCAACATCAAAATACCTCAAAGTTTTTGGCAGCAAGTGCTACATCAAAAGAACTGAAGATAATCTTGGTAAGTTTGAAGATAGAGCGGATGAAGATATTTTTGTTGGTTATTCGTCAAAAAACAAAGCTTACAAATGCTACAACAAGAGGCTAAAGAAAATTGTGGACAGTGCCGATGTTAAATTTGATGAAGGTAGAGAACAAGTAATTAGCTATAAAACAAACTACCCAATTTATGAAGAGGTTATTGAAGGAGATGAGGAAAATAAAACGAAAAAGATACAAAAAATTGACTCAGATGATTTAAGTTGTGATTCAGAAGTGGAAGAAAATAAGAAATTCAAAAAAGGCAGCTGGAAAAAAAATCATCCTAGAGAGCAAATATATGGAGACCCCAAAGTTGGTGTTTAGACAAGAAGAAGAGTAGTAAGTAACTACTCTCTATTATCTAGCATTGAGCCCAAAAATATTGCTGATGCAAGCAAATATGAAAGTTGGATGAAGGCAATAAATGAAGAATTAGATCAGATCAAGAAAAACGAAACTTGGGAGTTAGTACCTAGACTTGCAAATAAAAATATAATCGGGACTAAATGGATTTTTTGAAACAAATTGAATGAAGATGGATAGGTAGTCAGAAATAAAGCAAGATTGGTATGTAAGGGTTATGCACAAGTTGAAGGCATTGATTTTGAGGAAAATTTTGCACCAGTAGCTAGACTAGAGGCAATTAGAATATTTCTGGATTTAGCAGTCTACAAGAATTTCAAAGTTTATCAAATGGATGTGAAATCAGCATTTTTGAATGGAAAACTTGAAGAAGAGGTTTATATTGAGCAACCAGATGGTTTCCAACTTGGTGATGATCCCAACTTGGTTTGCAAGTTGAAGAAAGCATTATATGGCTTAAAACAGACACCCCAAGCATGGTATGCAAGGCTAGACAACTATCTCACTCAAAAAAGGTTTAAGAAAGGTATGGTGGATAGTAATTTGTATGTCAAAATAGAAAATGGGCATCTTGATTTTCTTGTTGTATACATAGATGATATCATATTTGGCAGTAGCAAATATGAGTCGTGTAAAGATTTAGCAAATAAGATGTAGAAAGAATTTGAAATGTCAATGATTGGTGAACTTTCGTATTTCCTCGGGTTGCAAGTTAATCAAAATAAGAAGGGCATATTTATTTCTCAAGTTAAATATGTGAAAGAGATGTTAAAAAAGTTCACAATGGAGAATTGTAAGCTAGTTAGCACTCCCATGACGATAGGTTGCAAGTTGAGCAAGGATGACAAATCTCCACTTGTTGATCAAATTATGTATAGATCTATGATTGGCAGCTACTAGACCAGATATTTTGTAGGCAGTATGCATGGTAGCATGATTTCAAGCTAATCCCAAGGAGACTAATGTGACAACAATGAAAAGGATTCTTCGATACCTAAAGGGTACTATGGAATATGGGTTATGGTATCCGAAAGGTAAAGACTTCACCCTTATTTCGTATTCAGATGCAAATTGGGCAGGATGTGTAGATGACAGAAAGAGTACCAATGGAGGTGCATTCTATCTTGGAGATAGATTGGTCACGTGGCACAGTAAGAAACAAGAGTTAGTTTCTTTATCGACAGTAGAGGCAGAATATATTGTAGCAACAACATGTTGTATGCAGGTATTGTGGATGAAACAAACCCTGAAATATCTTGGTATTAGCTTCAGTGAGCCAATATCAATTAAGTGTGATAACACCAATGCCATTAACAACTCCAAGAATCCGATTATGCATTCACGCACAAAACACATTGCTATCAAGTATCACTTTTTGAAGGAGAAAGTTGCGAAAGGTGAGGTTAAGTTGGATTTTGTTCCAACTACAAAGCAAGTAGCAGATATCTTCACAAAACCATTGCCCAAGGAAGTTTTTGAGTACCTTCGCAATAAATTGGGAGTGGTCACACTTCCCAAGAATTGACTAGCTACGGGGATCACATTCTCGGGGGGGAGCATTTAAGTATTTGATTATCTTTTTGCTCATGTTCATATTTTTGCTAAGTGTAATAAATTTTGCTTGAGAATGTTGTGCATGGACTCAGGGGGAGTCTGCAATAGCCCTTTGGTATTATTGTCAAAGGGGGAGAAGAGTTACAGGAAATTGCACATGTGTTGCCACCAATTTCAAAGGGGGAGATTATTGAGCAAGGTGCAACAACAGTATTGTCATTGTTGTCAACACAGTCAGATAGATCTATTGATGCAAGTGGATAGGAAGTTCAAAAGCTATTCAGATGCAGAAGACAGGAGTTCAAAGGTTATTCAGAGTATGTACATTTATTTTCCAAGAAGATTGAAGTGGCCCATATGCAAAAGATCAAAGAAAAAGACAAGTAAAAAAAGTGTCACGATATCATGACATATATAGCAGGAAATAAAAATTGTCACGATTTCACATGTTGGAAGAGAGAGAAAAAGCAGGAAAAACTGTCGCGATTTCGCGACATGTTGAAAGAGAGAAAAAGCAGGAAAAATTGTTGCGATTTCACGACATGTTGGAAGAGAGAAAAAGCAAGAAAAACTATCACGATTTTGTGACATGTTGGAAGAGAGAGAAAAAGCAAGAAAAACTGTCGTGATTTTGCGACATGTTGAAAGAGAAAAAGGCAAGTGGAAAAATTGTCACGATTTCACGACATGTTGGAAGAGAAAGAAAAAGCAGGAAAAACTATCGTGATTTCCTGACATGTTGGAAGAGAAAGAAAAAGCAGGAAAAACTGTCACAATTTTGCGACATGTTGGAAGAGAAAAATGCAAGTGGAAAAACTATCGCGATTTCGCAACATGTTGGAAGAGAAAGAGAAAGTAGGAAAAAGTGTCACAATTTCATGACAAGTTTGAAGAAAGAGAACAAGTAAAGAAAAGTGTCACGATTTCGTGACATGTCGCATTTTCACGACTAAAATAGGAGAGAGAAAGTAAATTTGAAAAGTATCACGATTTCGTGACATGTCACATTTTTGCTACTAAAATATGAGAGAGAAAGTAAGTTTGAAAAGTGTCGTGATATCACGACATGTCACATTTTTGCGATAAAAGAAAGAGAGGAAGCGTACGAAAGCAGAATTGTCGCGATTTTGTGAAAAAAGCAGAAAGTAAGACTTCGAAAGTAGAAGTGTCACGATTTCATGAAAAAAGCAAAGTAAAGTACAGAAGCAGAAGTGTCACAATTTTGTGACAAAAGCAGAGAAGACTTCGAAGGCAGAAGTGTCACGATTTCACAACAAAAGCAAAGAAGATAAGTACAAAAGCAGAAGTGTCACATTTTCATGACAAAAGTAGAAAAGAAGACTTCAAATGCAGAAGTGTCATGATTTCACGATAAAAGCAAAGTCAAAGTCTATGGAAGCAGAAGTGTTGTGATATCACGACAAAAGAAAAGACGAAGTCTACGAAGGCAGAAATGTCATGATATCATGACAAAAGAATAGAGAAAGCGTACGGAGGTGAAAGTGTCATGATATCGTGACATGTTGTATTTTTGTGGGCCAAAGCTAAGAGAAAGAGCAAGGAGAAAAAGTGTCGTGATATCACGACATGTATTTTCGTGGTCCGATGCAAAGATAAAGAGAGAGAAATAAAAAGTGTCACGATATCACATGTATTTTTGGGGGCCAAAGCAAGGAGAAAGAGAGAGAAAGAAAAAGTGTCGCGATATCGCGACATGTATTTTTGTGACAACAGCAACAAAAGAAGCTATAGAGGCAGAAATGTCATGATTTCATGACAGGTCATAAATGCGCAAGTCAAGAAGGAGAACCCAACTAAAATGAGAAGTATGACAGTGGACCAACATCACTATGGCGGTTATAGGGTCTGTCCAGAATGAAATCATCAAGTGATGGATAAACCAAACATCTTCTTGAGTTGAAGCCAACAAAGATCAATGACAATCGACTAAAATTAGGGTTTACAGTTGTTATGAAAGCCGACTAAGATTAGGATTTACAATCGACTAAGATTAGGGTTTTCATCATAAAAATATTGTTATAAAAGGAGGGCTATTTGGAGAATTGAGAATGGTCGAATGTGTGTGAAATACGGTCGTTGTGCATAGAGAGCAAGTCGTGTCGAATCGTTCTAAGTGCAAAATTTGCAAAGAGAGCAGAGTGCGCAAAAGGGAGAAAACAATCATGAATTTCAACTATAAAGAAGCAAAGTGTGCGAAGTGATTACACAGAGAGAGCAGAGTGCGCAAAGAACACAAAGGTGAAGAAGACCAGTTAGTGTATTGCAAAAGCAAAGGTATCTTACTGTCAAACTTATAGATTCAAATTGAAGTCCAGGTTGTAGCTTGGCATCAAGGGTTGGTTCTCCTTTTTGTTAGTGCAGATAAATTAGGGGTTGGTGATCCTTTCTGTTAGTGCAGATAAATTAGGGGTTGGTGCTCCTTCCAGTTGGTGCTGGTAAATTGATTGTAAAGTTGGTGCTTTGCAAAGGCTAGAATTGGATGGTAGTCCAAGAAGTCAATTTTTGAGAAGTAGCCACATTGGTGAACCTCGTTAAATCTTATGTTGTGTGATGCTCTTTTGTTATACTTGTTGTATCTAGTAATAAGTTTTAATTGTTGCGGTATTAAGAGCTATAAATTTATGTTTATAGAGCTACACTGATTCACCCCCCCCCTCTCAGTGTCATTGTAAGACTAAAAAATTACATCTAGAGAAGGAAAACCAGAGAAGATAGTATTTTCCATTGTGTTTAAGGACAACCAGTGAAGATTGGAGATTTCATTTACCTATTACAAAAGCAAATTTAGAATAGAAGAAAATTCACATGTCTTGAAGATAGACCTTGACATTGATGAGATTAAGATACCCAAGAAGGAGGTCCTATTGAAAAGGTTGATAGATAGAAGAAGATTCCATATTGCAATTTGGCTAGAGTTTTTCCACAAGGTTGTAGGAAAACTCATGAAGACTAGGACTCAACATAGATTACTTTTCACTATATTGAAGGATAACTAGTGAAGTTTATTAATTTTAGAATTCTAGAGATTTATTTTATTATTGTTGTCTAAGGTTTTGTTGCATAAAAATAGTTCTAAAAATTTAAGAAACTTCCTAAAACATATAGACAAGAATTTCATCTTTGATTGCCTAAAATTATATGTTTTTTCCTCCTATAGTGATTAGTTTTTGAGTTGTAGCAAAAGAGTATACATGTAAGATGAAGGATATCCAACAAAGATATCCCATTGGAGATTGAAGATTGAATATTGAAGAGACCTAAGAAAAATGTCTGCATTGAATATTGAATATTATTGATTGAATATTGAGGAGACTCAAGAAAGAGCTATCCACAGTAGATTGGGGGAAGAAGAGATAAAGAGGCCAGAGAATACCTATTGAAGATTAGAGAAAGAGGAGACCCGGGAGAAGAGGTTCCAATTGTATATTTGATAAAGGAGATAGGAGATTTGAGAAAGAATATTAAAGAAAGAGGAGACCCAAGAGGGGATGTCCTCATTGCATATTTGAGAAAGGAGATATAATATTGAAGAATTTAGAAATCCAGGAAAAAAGGTTTCAAGTAAATTTGGAAGGAAAAATAATAAGGCTAGAGAAGCCATATTGAAGATGTTGAAGAAGTGGCCATTGGAGAATATTTGAAGAAAATTTGAGATAAAATATTGTAAGTAGGAGAAGCTCCTGGAAAGAGGAATTTGGGACAATTTTTGCCATACAACAACAAGACCAAAAGGAAGAAGGATATGGTAAGAATTTTGCCAAATTTTGGAAAGTATTTTTTGAAGACCTCAAGACATTAAAATTCTTGAGGAGGAGGCCAGAAAAGAGGTCAAATTTGAAGATAAAATTTAGCCGAAGCTAAGGAGGAGAAAGAGGAAATAAGAGGCCATCAAATCAATATTTTTGGAGACAATCATTAAATTTTTCAAGGCTAATTTGTGGAGGAGGAGATTGCTGATTTTCGTGATAAATGTTGAAGGATCACAGGAAAAAATATTGTAGGTGACATAGAGCTCCAAATAGGAGAATATTTGGGTAGATTTTTAAGTGTCCTTGAACAACCAATTTAAGGAAGGCTTGACAGTAAATTAAGATAGTGTATTGAAGAAGTTAGAGACTGTGTCAGGACAACAAGATAGAGGAGAAAAGGTCAGAATTTTGGAGTAGCATTGGAAGGAGATAGAAGAGCTGCAAATTGGAGAAGGATTGGGCAGATTTGAAAGTGATTTTGGATAGTTTTTTGAAGAATTAATTGAAAGCAATTAAGAAAAAAGTTGCTGACAACAAAACGAAGCAATTTGAAGGATATTTTAAAGAAGAAATTGATTGTAATCTAAGGTGGCAAGTTGAAGGATAAAAATCTGAAATTTGGATAGCATTTGAAGAAGTATTTGAGCTGTGAATTTCAAAGTTTCTTGGAAGATTTTTGGAAGGAGAAAGGAGAAGTTTTGAGATAGCATTTTGGGAAGCATTGGAAGCTACAAATTTCATAAAGTTTGGATAGCAAAGCGAAGAAATATTTGGTAGAAATTGAAGCTATATTATCGAGTTGTAGTTCTCACATTTTATTTGTTAATCTAGGCTAGATTTAAAGAATAGTAAACCCCTACCCAGGTGTTTTAGGTGAGTTGGAGAGGAGAGGGCAATCCTCCAAGGGAGGTCCCAGGTTCAAATATCCACCCTACCAAAAAGCTAAATTGGGTATCCAAAATCCAATTGATAATGTTGGTGCAGGTAGGGTCGGGTGCAACTCCTGGGTGACTTTGACGGTGTAGAACCCCTTGTTCATGGTTTCTCATACCAAGGCAACTCCGCAAGAGGTTTTTCACTTAAAAATAATAATAGTAAACCCCATATAGATTATTCCATAATCATTAATCATTTGAATTTTATTCTATTTCCTTATTCTTGTTTGTAGAAAATAAATTTTACAAAAAATAAAATTAAATGAAATGATGCCTACTTAAAAGGTGCAATTATGACTTAGACTAATTCTATGTGTATATGTGTAGATCCACGTGCAATATAACAATGCATTGACTATTTAAAATAATCTATAATCTTGTATTATGTAATTTAATTTATGTTCTAAGACTAATTCTATTTTCTAACTAAACCTAATCTATTTCAGGAGAAAGAGAGTAAGGGATTGACTATTCGGAGTGGGCCCTGCATCTTAGAGATCAGTGTAATTCTCTTCTCCTTTCTACTTTATTTTACTTTAATAACTAATATTTCATTATATTAATTTAATACTATTTAATTCATGTGTAGGAAAGTAAAGAGAAAGCTTACAAAAATAAATAAATCATGCAAAAATTACAAGATACAGTTACCATATTCATCAAAAAATATTGTGGCTAATGCATCACTTTTATTCCAATCTTCATATCTTGTACAATGTATGTGCGGATAGAATTCTTCAAACATCAAGTGGAAAATCTCCTAATAGCAGCTAGTAGACCTTTTCAAAGGTCATTACATGTAATTTATAATGTCACATTGAACATTTACAATAGAAGTCTTTCACATGTATCTGTTACATATTTGAACATTTGAATATTTGAATGAAAATATTACATAACAAGAATAATTTAAAATTAATACAATCCCTAATAACAACTTTGGACTTATTACAATTGAATTTTTCCAAGTGGTATGTTGCTAAACAAATGTAACAAAGGCCTAAATTTTAATAATTTGTTGAAAAGACAATACAACTTTTTATCTTCCTATGGGAAGATGCAAATTAATATTACGTTTAAACCTAGACAACTTAACAAATTAGTAGATTACAAATTTAATGATAGATCACAAAACATATTATACAAAAAATATTGGAACATGTATACAATGTCATCATGTCAAACAACCATGTTGACAATGTAACCCATGTGGTGTTGCTATGCTATCATCATACATTGAACTCAAGTGCATCAAATGGGTTTTACACGGTAAAATTTTTTCATAGATCCTTTTTGTAGGTATTTTCTGTAACACCTTTTTGTAGGTGTTTTTCATAACACATTTTCATAAACCATTATCCAATGCACTTTCTCGTACCTAGTTCATCTACACTCGACCTATGTATAGTTGTAGCTCTTCCTGTAAAATACCTACAACACATACTTCTTGAAAACACAACAATTTTACATGATTTTGCATAAAATAGTAGGCATGTCACTCAATATCTTATGCATCAGATTCATCACAAATCATGTAAATAAAGCGTAACAGTCATCAAAATACATCCATATTTATCATATTGGCACATAAAATCAGATTAAAATCATAATATTATAATAGTTCCACACTCATCATTTCCTCCAAACTGAAGAGAATGCATATCCCCATGCATACAAAATTAATACGACATTTATAATAGATAAAATACTACAAATATAATAGATAAACTACTACAAATATAAATAAATAAATACACAAGTTTGTGACAAAATATGATATTTTTTTTTTAAATTAGACTTCTTTGGATCTAATACAAGTTGAAACTTTGGTTGGAACAATGGGAGCAAGAAAAAAAAATTCACGCTTCACTTTCTCCACTTGTGCCTTGACTTTCTCTAGGTTTGGTGGTTGTTCAACAACCATGATTTTCAAATAGATGACTTCTTTAGGTAGTCCTTCGACATCTCTCATGAAAACTAGTGGTACCTACCTTGTAGATGTGGTGATGTTGTTGATCACACTTTCCATGTCAAGGGGAACCTCAATCTCAACTAATAACTCTAGCTTTTGAGTTCTACGTGTAGGGCATCTTTGATGCTATTGGGATAAAAAATCAGATAGTGAAAATGAGTTGTCCTCATCAATTATTTTAGTCAAATCAAAGTGCTTACTAAAATTTACTATCATATTCATATTTTTCCTGAATGTAGAGCTTTTATTTGGGGATGCACTGACATTCACTGGTTGGGAAACTAGATCAACTAGTTTCACCACCTTATCTGTAAAATTTTTGCTTTAGGTCAAATTGAATATTAAGATCTCTTTTTACCAATGTTGTGTTCTAAAAATATGATCCTAAGGTTATCCAGATTTATGTTCAACAAAGTTTGTTGCATTTGAATTTTGTCTAAAGTTTTAGTAAAAACGTTAAAGGTAGGTAGGCTCGTCTATTGATTGGTTGTATCTTGATTCCTAGGGTTATATTCCTCATACCTATTTTTTCTTACAGGTGAAGGGTCTTCGAGTGTCTTGGCAGATCAGGAGGATTAAATGGAATGTTTATGCACAGGGAACTCCTCTTCCTCTTGGATTTTAGATTTGGGTTTTTCATATGTGGTGTCCTCACTTGATTCAAATTCATTCAGTTTAGACTGCATTTACTAGTTTGCTTCCTCAAACACTTTACCCCATGTAATTTTAGCTTCGGATGCTTTGTGTAGAACAAGCAATTTTATGAACCCGTGATGGGCAATCAAGTGTAACTTAGGCTCATCCCTAGACTTTTTGGGCTATAATTAGGTAATAATAACTTTTAGGGACCTATATAGAAAATAAGGTAAGTTTATAATGTAGTCCTCCTAGTTAGGATATTTGAAATTAAGCATCATCTTCAGGTGATATCCCCACAGATAGATAGTCTACCTTCTAGTGTGAAAAATCATTAATATGGTGGCAACTTCCTAAAATTTCAAGGGGAGTGAAGAGGTTGCTACCCCCTTAATCCATCCTTCTTGGTCTCTCACAAACACATATTTTTCACCTAACCTATGGACCATCTTATCAACTCCCTTGTAGGTGGACTTATAATAGCTCTAGCCAACTTAAGGCAAATGCAAAACCTTAGAAATCAAGTTAGGGGTGATATTAATTGCTATCCCAACCACATGGTTGACCATGGTTGTGGGTTTACAGTTCAAGATGAATTTTTTCACCACACCTTGGTCATGCCCCTAAAATAATGTGAGGGTGTCCCACCATCTTACCTCCTGGAATAATTTCTTAATGAAATAATTTGGATTTTGGGTGTTGATAGAGGTTGGTTTGCTACATTTATGGAAAGTGGTTCTTGGCATGGTGACAATGGTTTAAAGGAAAAAGAGGTAGGGAAATTTTAAAGGAAAAGGGTCAATTTTGATTTTTAAATTTTACTATGAACTAAGATTTATAGAAATATTTTTAACATATATATGTATCAATTAACATGCAAATACAATGATGTGTATATAAGAGAAATTATAAATACTTTTCTGCAAAATTTTAAACATTGTATGTATATCCATATATTATTTCCCTCAAATAATAAATTATTTGTTTCATCGTAGGAGATTAAAACTAAGTAAGTTTATCATAGGAAGAATATTTCAAAGGAAATACTCACGGTCTATATTTTATCGCAATCCTACCATCAATTTATACTCGTCATTCTAAATTTGGTGTTCGACAGTAGTTTTCTGTGCACTCGAATCAAAACCAATGTTGGCTTCATCCTTTGCGTATCACTCTCTGGTTGTGTCTTCTCATTCAAATTTTGTCACACCTCTTTTATCAAAAATTTTACCTCTATCGAGTTTCAATCGTGGTTACAAAGCCAAATTATCAAGTTTTTACCTCAAGCATGCTACAAAAAGAATAAAATTTGAAATTAGGGTTTTCTATATTTTTTTCATGCATTAAGGTTGGTTAAATCATAGCCTTTGATCTTCCTTTAATCAATGGTTCTCATGCTTGATCTACATCACTTCTACCTATTATACATTATGACCAAATATTGATGATTGATGTTTTCACACACGAGGTGGTCGCCTTACCTCAGAAAGGTTCATCTCTTGCTATCTTGTCATGTTTTTACCCTACCACATTTCCTAAATGCATGGTGACCTTCTAGTTTTAGCATTGATATATCGTCTATCAGAAGAGATTCAATTTTAATTTTAATATTTAGTCACCCTAAATTGATGGCTTAATCATATTTTGAATGTATTTTCTAAAACTAATCTCATCCTTTGATTTATGTTCAAGTAATGCTTAGGTAGGTTTTTTTCATAATGTATGGCAATAAAATAAAATTTTAATTGATTTTGAAAACAAAGCTTCAGTTTTGATTTACCTTTGATATGCTTTCTTTACATTTTGAAGTTGATATTTCATTGACATCAACTCCAAATCAATATTGCAATTCGATTTTGATTCACTTATTACCCATTATATTTAGTTTCTATGTACGACATATTTGTAACTTACCCTGTATAATATCTTCATGTTCTTTTCCTCTCGAGTCCAAATACCTGTGGTACATAATTGGTCTCACACGCATAGCATTTTCAAAGAAATTCATACGGTCATGCTTCAGTTATGTCTTCAATGATCACCATATTGAGTTTGTGCATGGTTTTCTTCTCATGAGCATGTCAATTTATGCTTTCCCAGTGTCTGAGTTTATTACACATAGTTTCCAAGGTCAAACCCATGGTTTGACTTTCATGCCATGGTTCACAAGGTAAAATTTTGAATGTTTGCACGAATTCTATATGAAGCTTTTCTATTATGGTGTAAGCTCAATATTAATATTTAAATTTTTTCCAGGTGTGATGTCTATATGCTTGAAATTTTTAATATTTGCATCTATTCCTATTATTTCATGTTCAATAATATTTAACTGATAGTTATAGGGCACTAATTTATGGGATTTAGTTGTACGTGCTTCATCATTAGACATGGCAAATTCAAGTGGATAACTAGTATTTTTATCTTCCTCTTGATTATATAATAGTAATGATAGTGGTCCTAAAATATCCAATTGTAAATGCTCACATACTACATTGATTGATAAAATCTGAATATCATACAAGTCATTAGAAAAATCATACCAAAGTTGATTTGAAAAACCTTAATCTAATATTGACTTAGGAAACAAGCTCAGATCTTTAGTATGCTTACCATTGGAAATAGTCATATTTCTAGACCTACAACTAATGTAGGCATTAGATGTTGTGAGCCATAGGCACCCTATAATTAAGGGTTGCCCCCCTAACTTCTTCTTAGGATATAAGACCACAAAGTCTACATGATACTCCCATGAAATTACAAATACTATGATGTCTTCTGATTTTCCTTCTGGTTTGATGATAGATCTGTCTACAAGTTGAAGTACTATAGAGGTTAGCTGTAATTTATATACCCCTAAATACTCCATTGTTTCCTTGGTCATAACATTTATGGCAGCCCCTAAATTAACTAAGACATTATTTAAGGCTTACCAATATTAACTGTGAGTATAGGTATTCCATTATCTGTATATTTTGGTAGCACCTTTCCTCCAGTCATTATCTCATATAATTATCCAATAACTTGGATGTTTTGAGATTCATTCTTCTTATTTCTTCCTTAATTTGATGTGCACATATTCTTTACCAATTTGAAGTAGATAGGAATATCCTTGATAGCTTGTAATAGAGGAATTTTAATGGTAACATTCTCTAATCCTTGGAGGAAATTGAAAGCTAGTTTGGAGGGTTCTTTAGGTATCGCTAGTATTTCAAGAAATGGAATTTTTATTTCTTTCCTTTAAGGTATTTGGATCTATTTTTGTTTTTATGGAATATTTTCTTGTAAAGTTACCATTTCTTTTTCATTTTTTCCTACTTTTTCAAACAAATCTTGGATAGGTTCCTCAAATTCTGTGAGAGTCACATTATTTTCCAACACTTTTCTAGACCTTAAATGGATTTGTTGGCAAGGTACCGCATATATTGAATATGTCTCATTTGTTTCATAGACCTATTGAACAGTCTTGTTATTATTATGATTGGGAACTAGTTGAGTTGGTAAAGGTGGTTTCTTAGGAGGGTTGTTCATATTATTTGGAGGTGGGATCTATTTTGATGTTGATTTTGAGGGGCTTATCCTCTAAAATAGTTTTGGAAATTCTATTATTGGGATGGACTTTGAGACCAGCTAGCTCCTCCTTGATTATATTGGCCATTCATATTCCAATTAGGAATGTTTTAAACCATTATTCCTTGAGTTCATTGAGGTGGACTCCAATATGAGTTGGCCATATATTGGCTCCATGGAGGTATATTCCATTCTTGGTTGTTTGGGTATGGATTCTAGTTTGTCCAATTTGATGCATTTGACCACTGGTTAGGTCTTTACTGGTTGGAATAACTAGAATTTGACCAATTAGATGGACCATTGAACAAGACACTTCTTCTTTGGGCTATAAAATAAACATCTTCCACCTGCTCAACCTTACTTTATTTTATAGAATATTTCATAGCTGAAATATATTTGCAATTTTTAATACTACGAGTTTTATCACAAATTTTACAACAAGCAAAAATGTTGGAAATATTTGTAATGTTAAGAGGGCATTCCCTCAAATTGTGTTTTTCCTACATATACGATAGTATAAATCCTCAATATCTTGTTCTTTTGGTTTCTTATCCATGAGGTGGAGAGATAAAGTTAATGTGCTTAACAAATCAATCTTTAGGCTTTCCAACATATTACCAATTTATGCTCTTGTTACTCCTCCTCCTACATATGAGTATTTGGTGTTCCTAAGAGGCTTATTCCTTGAATAATTTTTGAAAATATTCACAATATCTTCAAATTCCATTAGATGAATATCCACCTTAGCCATAAGGTTTAGAACATCAAGGACACCTTCTTTTAATCCTTTTATAAAAATTTATTTTTAATATTTCTTCATCTAAATCAATATTCACTCTAGATCCTACAAACTAAAATCTTTCAAAATAATTCTCAAGGGATTTTTCTTCTCATTGGTTTATACAAAATATCTTATATTTCTTGTTCCTAACTCTATAGTAATCCTAATATATTTCAAGGAATATATCTTTCAATTTGTGATCTCCATCCCATCAGTTACAAATACTTCATCTAGACCCATAAACCATATTAAAGTTGCATCATTAATGGTAGAGGGAAACAATATTAGTTTTTGTTCATCGATGGTTTAAAAATAGGCTTGAAACACCACTTCAAAATCAAAAAAAAATGTGTCAGGGTATTCATGTGGTTTCCTATGAAAGGTATAAAAAATAGCAATAGAGACTTGTTAGGCATGTCTTGTTAGCCTGTCTATTGGAGAAGAAATTGTAAAGGTAAAAAAATTTCTTTGACTACTTCTCTGATTTTCTTCTACTTCTCCATGATCAATATTCCTTTGCCTATTTTCCCTTTTATTTCCATCTACTTTATCATGTTCACTATAATAGTCATCCATGACTGATTAAATAAATTCTAAGATTGGACCTGGTATGGGTTCAAAAAAGATAGTTGATGGATCTATACGATTTTTTTTTTTTGAATTTACATGGTAGAATCAGTAGCCACCATGAATCTGGGCAGGCTGTCCAGATTTTATGGCCACCATAGTATTCTGTGATGTTCACCCTAGAAGCCGCCACAAAGATCTTCATGCATTCCGCCCCTATAACCACCATGCCACAATTATTTCAAACCTTTTACACCACTGAAAGCACCAGGAAAGGGACAAGCGTTCAGTTTGACGAGGCCTGAGATGACCTCCACCCCCCTTATGGGGTTTGGATGAACCAAATGGTCTACACCTCGAACCTTAGGATCTATATGATTATCAAATTCAAGTTCTGGCAATACAAATGTTTCAATATTTTGATCTAATAGAGTCAATGGTAGCTTAATTGGCTCTTTTGGATAATCCTTAGATACTAAAATCTTAGTCTTTTTTAATATATAAATATTAAGCTTTTCACTAGAGTTTTCTTTTTCTTTACAGACTTTGATGAATTTTCCTTTTGAATCTCTAGGCCTACTCATAAATTTAAAAAGATCTTAATTTTTGCAACAAAAATCATTCACTCCTCCCTAAAAATTTTATGGATATCATTAATTGGTTCTAACTATTTAGGAGTCATGTAATGTTCCTCCTCAAATTCAAAATATTTTTTTACAAGAAGAATCAATTGAACAATAAAAGCTTGTTTTTGAATTGAGATAGGGTTTTCAAATTGTAACTCATAACGAAAATCATGGCATAAATCTCTAAAGTACACAATTCTAGGTACTTTTTGTGTCTTTTATTTTATTCTAGGCACACTTCTCTATTTTCTATTTCTATGAAGAAATTGTGGAAAAAAAGAGAGTCCTCAAAGTATTGCCCCCAAGGATATGTAGTTGAATTTACACTCACTCTCCTATCTCCTAGCCAACGTTCACAACTCTTCACAAGATCAATATAAGGTGAATGATAATCTAGCCCTAGAGATTTAGTATTATTAATCCTCTTGATGTTGCTCAGTTCTTTTATTCTTTTCCTAATAAGATCAAGGTGTTCCCACATATAGTCCCATTGTTTTTCAGATTACCTAAGTCTTTGTTCAAAAGTAGGTTGATTTTTTGTTCTAGTAATAGTTTTCTAAGGTCTATTAATGTAGACTAAAAGTAACTTTCCACCGTTAGCAACTTTTACTTCTTTGTTTTCACATTTTTATCTTTTTTTTTGTTTTGGTTTTGGTTTTCAAGATGTAGTTTTCAGAAATAAAATTTTCAAATAGAATAGACTTATTATTATTAAGACCAAGTCTAAAATTCATAGCTAGTCTTAACATAGCAAGGGAAAGTAAAATTACTATTCTAAAATAGTTCTTACTGCCACTAAAACCAGGTATAAAAATCCAACAACCAATTTTAGCACAATAAGGGAAAGTAAAGTTTTGTTATTAATACTTGGTATTCAGGAATAATTTGGTAAGATCTTGTCGCACCTACTACTTGTTTTCACAAGTTAAAGAACCTAGACATATGTATATAACAACCACACTGTCCTAAAAAGTAAATATGCTAAAAATGAAAAAATTTGAAATGTAAATTGCTATCACTACTTGGTATTCAAGTTAAATTTCCCAAACCTAAGTACGTGACAACCATAAATTAGAATAACTTGTTGAAATCAAATGCTAAGTAGGAAAGCAGTAAAAAATGGGTCTCAGAAAATGGAACCTAGTTAACACTGATATGAAGATACTTTTTGAAATTTCTTGTACCACTTTGACATGCACGCATGTTGGAAATTCTTGTGCCACTCTCTACATGTAGGTAAGCCTCCCTCTCACGTAGTCCAAAAATATTTTGATCAAAATTATGGCATTTTTCTCCCCGGTAACGATGCCAAAATATCAAGTTGTAGTTCTCCAATATAATTTTTTAGTTCAGGTTAGATTTATATAATAGTAAACCCCATATATAATATTCCATAATCATTAATCATTTAAATTTTATTATTTTTCCTTAGTCTCATTTGCAAAAAATAAAATTAAATAAAATAATACATAATTAAAAGGTGTAATTATGACTTAGACTAATTCTATGTGTATATTTGTGGATCCATGTGTAATCTAACATTGCATTAACTATTTAAAATAATCTATAATGTTGTATTATAGAATTTAATATATGTTCTAAGACTAGTTCTATTTTCTAACTAAACCTAATATTTTTCAGGATAAAGAGAGTAATGGATTGGTTGTTTGGAGTGGGCCTTGCCTCCTAGATATCAGTGTAATTCTCTTCTCCTTTCTAATTTATTTTACTTTAGCAACTAATATTTCATTATATTAATTTAATACTATTTAATTCATGTGTAGGAAAGTAAAGAGAAAGCTTACAAAAATAAATAAATCATGCAAAAATTACATGATACAGTTACCATATTCATCAAAAAATATTGTGGTTAATGCATTACTTTAATTTCAATATTCATATCTTGTACAATGTATAACAGACTATGCGGATAGACTTCTTCAAACATAAAGTGGCAAATCTCCTAAAAGTAGCTAGTAGACATTTTCAAATGTCTTTACATGTAATTTATAATGTCACATTGGACATTTACAATAGAATTCTTCCACTTGTTTTTGTTACATATTCAAACGTTTGAATATTTGAATGCAAATATTACATAACAAGAATAATATAAAATTAAGAAAATCCCTAATAATAACTTTGGACTTATTACAATTGAAATTATCCAAGTGGTATATTGTTAAACAAACGTAACAAAGACCTAAATTTAAATAATTTTTTGACATGATAATACAAAATTTTATCCTCTTCCTATAGGACTTCCTACAAGAAGAGGCAAATTAAGATTACATTTAAATCTAGACAACTTAATAAATTAATAGATTATAGATTTAATGACAGATCACATAACATATTATACAACAAATATTGGATCACATATACAATGTCATCATATCAAACAACCATGTTGATTGTGTAACCCACACGGTGTTACTATGTTGTCATCATACGCGGAACTCCAGTACATCAGACGGGTTTTACACAGTCAAAATTTTTCATAGACCCTTTTTATAGCTATTTTTCCTAACAACTTTCCATAGGTTTTTTCTGTAACACCTCTTCGTAACCCATTTTCCAATGTACTTTATTGCAACTAGTTTGTCTACACTTGACCTATGTATGGCTATAGTTGTTCTTGTAAAATACATGCAACACATACTTCCTGCAAACACAATAATTTTACATGGTTTTGCATAAATTAATAGGCATATGTCACTCAATCTCTTATGCATCATCACAAATCATATAAGTAAAGTGTAATATTCATCAAAATGCATCCATATTTACCTTATTGGCATATAAAATTAGATTAAAAACTACATAATATTATAACAATTCCACACTCATCATGCATATTGCAAAAATTTTGGACAACGATAAGGCAACATTTGGAGCTGAAAAACTCAAAGAAGTTGAAGATAAAAGAAATCAAGTTTCAAGCAACATCTATAAAGGTAAAATGGTTGAAAATTTCAGCATTATGTAATAGGTATTTGGACAGCAAACAAGCTGATATGTGGGCAGCAATTAGAGTTGCAAAATTGATGTTTTTGGGGCAGTAATTAGAGCTGCAAAATTGATGTTTTTTTAGTAGCAAAATAAAAGAAAGTTAATGTTGTAAAGTTTACAAATTAAATATAGTAAACGGGTGAATCAATTCACCAAGGAGATTAGCTACAAAAGGAGGCCAAAAGGTGTGTAACATTGGTGCTATAAAAGGTTATTGTTTAAGTATTAAAACCAGTCTACTTTAAGTTTTTTGAGAGCACCATATCAGAGCTATTGAATTCAGCAAAATATTTTTTAATGTTAAGAGTCTTTAAGCCAAGGAAGGAAGTAGCACTTTCATCTTAGAATCTGCAAAATAAAATAGCAAAGAGTGAAGTTAGATTTTGCTTGAAAATGAGGAATAATAACAAGAGAATACTAATAAAGAATGTTGTTTTTACAAGCTTACAAAGTGCATGTTTGTTTAAGCAAAAGAAATCGAATAAAGGCTTAAAATAGGGCAATATTCAAAGTGTCTAAAGACACCAAGGAGCATATAAAATTATAAATATTTGATAGTGAAAAGGCACCACCAAGTTGGAAGAAGTATAACCACCATTGAGATGCGGAACCACCAAAGCCAAGGAGGTAGAGCAAGAACCACCAAAGAAACCGCCATGCATAAGGAGGAGAATTTTTTCTATGGTAAAATAGTATTAGAAGAGGTTAAGAGCACCACCAAGGTTGGAAGAGACACCAAAGCTCAAGGAGGAGCTGCTAAAAAAATAGAAAGAAGCCACCAACTCAAAGTTTCAACACTATTGAAGAAGTCCAAATGCAGGGAGCCGAGTAGACATCAAAAATACATGCATTAAGAAGTCAAATAATTGAATAGGATGAGCTAGGGTAAATTTAAATTTAAGTGTTAGTTAAGATAGATGAGTCCAAGGAGAATGTAGGAAGTAGTAACGATCGAGAGTTTTGTTGGAAGCAGTAATGATCGAGAGTTTTATAACCACCATAGGTTGAACATATGTTGGAGAAGATTTGAAATGCCATCATCATCGATTGAAATTAAGTACTAAAATTTGCAAGGATCATACAAAGCATTAAGGAGAAAAGGAATCAATTTTGTAATATCTTGCATGCAAAATATTGAGTGCCACTTGTTAAAATAGAAGGAGGAGCACCAACCATATTGATGAGGTGATTAAAACATCTTAGACCCTCATAAATGCAAAGGATTTAACTCCATTTACATTAATTAGCATTGAGCATCAAGCATAGCATGACAGATTCATTCATTAGTGCAACAAAGTGGAGAGAATCACCATACGTGCAATAGAGGAGTGAGAGCATTATTCAAGGGAAGTTCAAACACCCTTGATCGATTATTTTATGCCTAAATTTGGAGGTAAAGGACTCTATTTGAGATTTAATTATTTGCCCAAGCTAAGATTTATAAGAATAAAGGGTAATATTATTTTTTCAAAGGTTGAAGAAATATTAATTCAATTATTGGACAGAAAAGGTTTAGAAGTGATATTTGAAACCTTAGAAACATTATTAATTATTCTTGGAAAGTTTTAAGAAACCTTAAAATTATTTTGGGAAATTTTGGAAATCAATTTCAAGTTTTGAGAAGATTTGGTAAAATTTTGTAATTGAGTTATTGAAATTTATGAAACATTTTAATATTTGCAAATATTTAAATTTTGGAGAAATAAGGATTCCTCAATCAAATTAGGAATATAATATTTGCAAATATTCTTTTAATAGATTTCTAAATTTCTAATTTTGGAGTTATAAGGAACTCAATGCCAACATAGTATTGTGAAATTTAGAATTGAGAAATTATATTTTTGAAATTTGGGAGATAAAAGGAATTCAACCTAGAATTTTGAATAATTTAAATTTTTGTAAAAAAATATTGGTTGATCATTTATACCTAGGAAATAGTATAAGTTATTCATCCTAAAGAAATAGAATTTGAAGATTATTTTACTTAAAACAATAGGGAGACATAAGGAATACAACAATAAAACTATTTTTTTTTAAGATAGTAATGGATAAATTATTAAGAGGGACATATCATCATAAAGCACAATATGAGAGGATCCAATATCAAATTCCATATAATACTCTTTATAAAAAATTTAAATTACTTCAAGCATAAATAATTCTACAAGTCAAAATGAAAAAGATCTTTGGTTTATTGATTCTAGTGCAAGTCATCACATGACAGGAAATTTACAATGGTTTGATTGCCTTGAAGTCATAAACAATCTTGGGTTGAAAATTGTAAATGGAAAAACCTATATTGTGCATGTATATGGGTGTGTGTGACACCTAGTACATATTTTCCAAATCTTTTGTTACATGATGTGATGTATATTTTTGGATTAACATCAAATCTTATTTTAGTAGCAAAATTGGTTGAGAGCAAAAGAATGATTGAATTTAGATATGTAAATGGAATCAATAAGTGTCTCATTATGAATAAAATGATATAGAAGCTATAATATAAATTTACAATGATATATATGCTCTAGACTCAATTGGGATATCACAAGAAATTTTTGTAGTTCAAAACAACACTAATGGATTTTTTGAGGAATAGATTGTAGGAAATGAAAAGTCTATGTTTCATAAAATTTGACGTGCAAATCAAATATTTATAATGAGAAATATGAGAGGACAATAATACTTTGGACTACTTGGTCATCTACAGATTAAATAAGAAGAACAAGAACCTGATCAAGTTGGAGGACATATGAAATATGGAGATCCATATTGAAGACTAAAGTCTTCAATAACCAAATAATGTAATACAAGGGGGTGTTGGAGAATATTAAATTATTTGGTACATGCTAATGTACCACCTTGGGCACATCTCTAGATTAGGTGTCTTAGATTAGAGTGTGAATATTTACTTTATGCAATGTAATAAATGCACAAGTATTATTAGAATGTTCAAAGTATTTAATAATGTAAATGTGCATAATAGTCCATGTGCACATGTATCCTTAGAATAACAAGTGAAGAGTCTCAAGAAGAGAGAAGGACATAAGTGCTCCATATGAAGATTCGCATTCCATTATATGTGTGTCTCTATGTATATGTGCAAGTAACACAATATAGAGGGAGATTGTGTGGAAGTATTATGTACTTGAGATATTTATTCTATATCAAATTGCTATTTTCATGAGCATTTGTTAATGGAAATTTTATGAGTTATTACAGAAGTTATTTTTGAGTTTTATATGTATATAGTATTTCCATTATTTTATATTTGATATAGTATTTTTATTTCATATCTTAAGGTTATTTTTCTTTAAGTATTTGGCATCAAAATATAACAAGATATTGATATTTTTCAAAACATGTTGCCTAATAATACAAATCAAAATAAAAACACAACAAATACTATTAGTTATTATAATATATCACCTTCTATTTAAGTATTTTTAATGTTGATACTTCTAGATATGTTAATCATGTCTTTTATATATTTGTTTCACGTGGAAACAACAAAGGATCCTACCTCCAAAAGCATCACCAATAAATCAACAATCAAGACCTCCTTTGGTCCTTTGATCCAAATAATATAATCCATATAAGACCTTCTTTGACTATCCAATAAAAATATATTACAAGCATGAAATATGCTTATGATTTGCTTTGACAACTTTAAAATACTCTAGCTAAAATTTCTATCTTTGAACTTCTTAGGTCTTATCTCACCTATCAATATATTCTCATTAGAGTCATGAGTGAATCATGATTCCTCAAAACATAAATCCTAATGAGTTTGCTTCTACTGTTGGATTAATTTGTGTAAATAACACCAACACATATTTCTTTAAGGAATATATTCCTAAATCCTTCTTTATGAGAGGCACACCCTTATACATTGTAGACCAAATAAGCAATAAATTTGTTAAGAAATTTCTAGTCAATAATGGGTCTAGATTGAATATATGCAATTTAAATTTATTAGTCATTTTGTTTTATCCAAGATTTATCTTGAAAATTTTGACTTGGTGGTTATGGACCCTTGAAAATCTCCACATAGATATATCGTAGTATTTTGTTGGACTCTCAATTTTTTTAATTTTTCTATTTAGAATATACGAAAATTTTGGTAATTGTCATGTAAGAACTAGTTGAATATCCAAAGGCAGCTTCAAACCCAAAATTCAACCAATATAGAGAAATTTGACCACTTTAGAGTGGCCAAGTGTAGAGTGGATAGGTATGAATAGACAAATACTTAATTTTCCAAAATCTTAAGTGGCTAGGATTTTGAAGTGGCCAAATATTTTGAACAATATCAACAAGGACTCAGCATCCTTGACTAGGTTCTTGAGACCTTGATTTTAAATAGAAGACTACAATAGATAGTAAAAAAGAGGAGGGATCCGAGATAGGTCTCTTTCAAAATAGATCATGCATGTTAGATGCATGGACCACCTAGATACTTCTTAGCCATCCAAAGTGAAGTAATTATAACAAATCAACTAGTATCCTAAAACCTATAATAGCATCAACCAATACTAATCATAAGTAGAGGTCCCTATAAATCTAATAGTAGGGAAATAATGAGGCATAGTGGGAGAAGCCACACATGCTCAAGAAGCAAAAATATACTAAAGACATTTGGCTATCGAAGATGATGAATGATGTTGGATCAAAGCAGTTGGTTGGGAAAGAGCAAGAAAGTCATGACCACTCCTTCCAAGCATGAGCCTCGGATAGGGCAAGGCTATGTTATTATTGTTAGGCCTATGGTAGGCCATATTTGTAATAATTAGCTAGGATAGTATAGTAATATATAAATAGCACAATTTACCTCACTATGAGGATCAAAAATTTGAGTGTTTTCCTATTGTATAATATGTAATTCTACTCTACAATTTTAATGAATCAACTTGTTGTTTGACCTTTGTTAGCAATGTGTTATATAATTATTTAGTTTATTAATGCTCTATAAGCTCTATATGTTCCTATAAAATCTTTGTGGGTGGTATATTCTGTTAGGTATAAGTTGCTATTTAGGTTGTCACTTTTGGCTATCAGAATATTAGGAATGCATAGCATTCAATTATGTGATTCTTATTTCTTCTATAAAATATTGTTAAAGGTGTTGGGGATTGTTACGGTAGTAGAGGAAATGTAATAATTTACATTCCACAATGCTTTGCTTGGTGACTAATCTATTAGGCCATGTATGTATTTTATTTGTAGTGTATTTTGCATAGGATGTGGTAGTACTGCTAGCCAAATATAATCCATATTTATCTCTTTTTTCTCTAACCCTCGATTTCTCACTTTTGTATTCTTCCATTTCTTTTATTTTTTATTTTGCAACGAGTAACTAACCTTCTTTAGAAGTTAAAAGGGGAGAAATCATGAACCATCCAAGCTTGAATCTATGGTCTATGTCACACTTCTCACCACTAGGTGTATTGTAGGCCAAGATTTTTTTGGTACACCTAGTGGGATGAATCATTCAATATTAATCTTATATACCATGAGGCTCAAGATTATGATGAATATCTTGACCTCACAAGTGGAGAATACACATTCACCTAGCAACTCCACTAATTGGAGAACCTAAGATTTGTGACTTTACTAAAGGAATGAGTTCTAAGGAAGAGCTCTAGAATCATATGCTAATGAGATTGAAAGCCAAAAATATCATATAACCCATATATTTTATTTAATTATGAATAAATATCACAAAATACCAAGTAAATACCACTCTCTAGTCATAGCTCCTATTCAAATTGTATCCTTTTATAGGTATTTTCCAGACAATATCCTGATAGTCCAACATGGATGGACAAATCTATTCAATATGGAATAGTAATGGTTCTTTTTTCTTATAAATTTCCATGAAATACCTTAGTTTTCTCTTAAAGCCTTACCAACATTTTATGACTCTAATAAAACTACTTATGAACACTACCAAGATATGGTTTCCCTAGCTACTATTCATAATATCCAACATGAAGATGTCATGGTGAGACTACTAGCCATATCTTTTAGAGGAAAAGTGCTCACTTGGTATAGATCCCTTGATGATAACAATATTAGTTCATGGGATCAACTTATCAAACCATTCATCTTGGAATTTAACTAGGTAGGAGATCTATTTTTATTACTTAACCAATTCACATCCATTCAACAACATCCACAAGAAAACATCATTGATTTCAATATCAAATTAAGCTAGATAAGGAAGTGGATCCCTTAATATATTAGGTCTTCCCAACCTCAACCATATATTTATAACATCCAAGACTTTTTCATAGATCTAAGCCTCTAGATCTTGCTAGCCAATAAGATGAAATTTGCAAGTATTCCAAGCTATAATTGCTATATAAAATGTGTTGATCTCTATTGGTAAGCTTCCTTTTAAAGTTACCATGCCATATTTTCAAAAGTTGTCATAGCCTACACAATAAGCTTTGGCCACTTCAGCACCTTAATTTATTCTTGTTCCCACATCAAAAGCCTTGCCTTAGCCATAAACACCATCTTTACCCCTCTTACCATCTCCAAATCCCAAAGAAAATTAGAATTATTAGAGTTGAGGGTAGCATTAAAAAATCTAAGTAATAAAGTAATTATGCTAGAGAGGAAAAATAATGAGAAGAGACATGAAATCTATCATCCTATAAGGTTCCACTATGTCACAAAAGACCAAGTAGCTTCTAGCAACAATGTGATTATATGAACAAATGTTACATATACTGAGCTAGAGGATGTGTCATCTACTTCTCATGAAAGCTATTGGTTCTTGGCCTAAAAAAATTCTCACGATACAAACACATGTATGGTCTACCAACACCAAGCTCAATTGGTAGCAATGAAGAAGATGGAAAGAGTAGAGAAAGTATAAAATAAAGTGGTGGACATTCTAACAAATCCAAAATAAGTCATGATAGCTAAGGAACCTAAGGAATAAAATAGCATCTGAATCTTGACCAAAACTAAGAAGAAGACTCTACAAGTAGAGCCATAGAAATTGAAGCCACACAAAGCCCCTGCTTAATCTTAGAAGGAAAAAACTAAAGAGTAGTCAAGGCTAAGACCACCAAGGTCAGAGCTAGTAAAAGAAAAGGCCACTCAAGAGGATATTAAGGAGCAAGCATTTAAGAAGTTGAGGTATCCCTTTATGACCAAAATGCAAAGGATATAATCTACTAAGAAATATCATAAAAGGTTTGAGGAACCTAACTGGAAGGAGGAAACAATGCTAGAAGTAATCTATATACCATTATTAGAACTTAAGAAGACTCCTTCCTAGGAAATCATGTATGGCACATTATTCATTTTTAGTCAAATATATCTACTCAAAGTATCCTTGAAAGGAATCGATCTTGAGGTGATGAAGCTTCTAGAATTGAAATTGTCTCAAGACCAATAGAGCTTCATCATGGAAAATAATTAGTCATCACGTTTTCATGTCTTTGCACATGAAAGGGTGGATAATACACAATTTCATGGTTGATTTAGGAGTAGCCAAGTATATGAGGCAAAGGGAATGTAGTATATTTGCTCAAACCATGGAGTTCTATAGGTGGATGTTACTCCTATCCAAACAGTTGAGGTTTTGAAGAACAAATCAATGGCACTCCACAAGCTATCAAAGGTAACAATTATTTAGGAGGTAGTCATGGTTGACCTTCTAGTGTACTTTGGTTTATAACTTTCCAAATAATTCATTGCCAAATTGGGTGGGTACTTATCCCTATATTATTCTCATATGGTTATTTCTTACAAAGGAAAAAAAGGTTAAGATCTATGTTAAAAATCATGTCCCTTCCTCATTGAAAAAATTAATAAGAAAGGGTTAACTTGGTTGAGAATGATTTGGACTTCATTGAAGAGGTGACTAGAAAATTTCAAATTAAGGATAAATTCTCCCATGGAGACTTAAATTTTGTATTAGAGAATGGACAAGCATTTTATGGTGTTGAAGGGTTAGATGGTTAGGAGTTTCTATCCATTTCAATTATAAATTCTAAGTAATGAGGATGACTAGATAATTGTCTTTAGAGAAGTAGAGAGAAAGATCCTACAACAACCTCTAGTAGCACCAATAATCTACTAGACATTGCTCTAGATGGAGTAGTTGTAAGAGTTTATGAGTGGGGATCCAATGCATTAGGGTAAAATGAAGGCTAGTCTAATAAAGCATAAAAATTTTGAATGCATAGGGCTCAGTCCTTAGAGAAATACCTAAAGATATGAATGCAATTCATGTGAATTAACTAAATTCAAAGGCTAAAATTTTCCAATACCGGTAAATGATCATTACACGAAATACCTTCCATGAAATAGAGAACACACCAATTTGTATCATAAATATACATAGAAAAGTGAGATAGTAAACATTTATCACTATTTTGGGAAATGGTAGTTGTCACATGGCAATTTTTAATTGTAAATAGCATATTAGCCTAAAATGTGATGGTGACTCTTAGTTTAAACAAGTCACATGCTCTAAAAGACTAGAAAAGTAAAGTTACAAAACACCTGGATTGTACACTACATATTCTAATGAAAGAGTGACATGTGAGAAATAACTAGTGGGAGAAAATCTTGCTAAATTTTGTGTAAATATGTGGTATATAAATAAAGCTATTAAAATATAAAGGTTATTATCTAATATGGGCAATAGAGTAACACCAACATAAAACAATTTTTTTGATAAAAGTGCAATTTGCAATTCACATGTGTGATTAGGAAAAGTTGGTACAAATCTAGGAGCTTAAGAATCAATAGGACAACTAAGCAAGCATGAATACAAAGGTCTTATTGATTTAGAAACTTTAAAAGTTTTATTTTTCAATGGCTTGCTAGAAAATATAGGGATGAAAAGGAGCATCAATAAAATAAGTGACTGCAATGGTCTTATTGGTCAAAGAGGTCTATATAAGGAGGCTTCATTTCCCATAATTTTAGAAACCCCAACCAAGGATGCCATTTAAAAGAGATAGTTTCATTTGCCTCCTCCTTAGTGCTAAAATATTGAATAGACTCTAAGCCCAATAGAAAAGGCTTTTTCTTCTGAGTGCTTCACCTCTTGCAAGCATAAACACAACCAAAGAGGAGTATTTGGAGCCCAAGCACTTCTCAGAGCTAAACAATATGAGGGATCCTAAAATCCCATAAATATATCAAATGGTGGATGTTAAAGAAATGCTTAAGTTGCTTGTAAATAAAATCCTAGGAAGAAATTTGTTAACATGTTTAAGGCTCCCTAAGACATGAGGCTATGTTGATTCACCAAAATAGAAATATGTATTTTGTAGCCTTTTAAGTGATAGATAAGCCATGTTTTGCTATTGGTAAGAGTTTTAAAACCATCTTTATTTTAGCTAAACTAAAAGGTCCTACTCAATAATTTAGAATTCACCCTCTATCCTGAGGGGTGTGTTTGAAAATTGAGCAATACTGCATAGACAATGGGGTCACCCAGTAAGGAAACCTATAAAATAAATATCGAAATGAATAGAAACATGACTAGGATTAAAGGTGACCAAGCAAAGAATTGGTGTCACCCAAAAAATATCAAATTTTATGAAAATAGGAGCTTCTAGGGAACTTTAGATAGGAAGCATTCCATAAATGGTGTAGCTTTTTTTATCCATAAAGAAGTCACCTCAATCATGGCAAGTAATAAAAGAAAATCTCTTTAGATATCACAACATTGGTTCTAGTTTTAATGTATGTAGCTTCAATTTCATCAATTATTTTACTCTATACAAATAATACTTATAGAAATATGGTCTTATAACTAGGGATTTAAAAAATTGGGGATGTGAGGCTAGTGGTACAATAGTCTTACCTCTTAAATTTGGGTCTTGTACCCTCAACACTCTCTTCTATTTCATGTCATGTGACTTGTCTTACAATATTCTTCTCAAAAATCCATGGATCCATGATATGTAGAAAATCCCCTCAAATTTTATTCAATGCATTAAATATGAATATAAAGCCATTACTTATAGTAGACCTAGATTTAGGGATATTGGTCTCCAAACTCAAGGGTCCACACTTAGATGAATATTCTTGCCTAGATCCCATTTTTGTTAGAGTTATTTGGTGTAAAATTAGGGTTCACCAAAAAAAGTTATGGATTCACTCTAAATTCTATAATTTTATGTGTTCAATTAAGTAAACACCTATGTTTTGATAACTAGGATTTTAATAAAATTTTGATGCTTCGATCCACCCAGGTATGAATATTTGCACCCTAGACTAAAGTCAACATTGGAATGCTTGGAATCACTTTTGAGCCAACCTATGGAGAAGGCCAATTTCTTGTGAAGTGATATTAAAAGAATAAATATTGGAAATATTGAGTATATTGGTTGTCATTGATGTCAAAGGTGAAATAATTGAAAATCATCTTCAAGGTTGAAATATTAAAGTGCAAGGCAAATATATTTCAAGGGTAGTAAAAGCATTCTTCATGGTCATGTTTGCAAGAAAAAAGATAAGGTTCTCTATGGTTATATTAGAAAGAAAAATATAAGGTAGAAAAGGTTCCATTGAGAAGATTTATTTATTACAAGGGTGAAAATATTTCAAGAGCAAAGGACAAAAGATTAAAAACTAAATTATAATATTTAAACCAATGTTTAAATATTATAATAAAATAAATTTGAATTTTAAATGGTACCAAAATTTAAAATTCAAATAGTGGAAAGAGATTATACATCTTCCCAAGCTTCAAATTCCATATATAAGGAGGAAAATAAATATCATTTGTAAGGTTAAGGCGATTGAGACATAAGTGGCATTCATTCCATTCGTGAGGGCAATGCACAAATTTTAATGTGAATTCAGCAAGGAGTAAGGAGGGTGCATGAGTTTTAAATCAAGGTGGATTACACATGAACCTCAATATAGGAGGTAGCACATGATTGATTCCAACCGGGAAGCTAGCCCAAGTTGCAGGCAGACTTTGTGCAAGACGCTGACATTGAGGAGGTTTCAAGTTCGAGTCACAGTGGTAGTTGACTTTTGAACTATGTTGGGGTGGATGAAAATATTAATAAAATTATTATTGTGTGCTTTTGGTTCCAGCGGGTGGGCTAGCCTAGCTTGTGCTAGAGCGTGGGATCCTTGAGGTTTTGCGTTCGACTCCCTTAGGTGGCAAAAGTGGTAAGGGCTTTAATTTTTAATAATTGTTTTGTTTGGCTATTAGGGAGTCATAAGGGTTGAGTTTAATAAAGTTTTATTTTTGCAATTAGGGAGTCATAAGGGTGTGATATAATAAATTCTTGTGTGTAAATTAGGATTTTTAAGGATATGTTATAAAAACTTTCTATTTTGCAAATAGAAATTATAAAGGTTTTATTTTGCAAAGAGCATAAATAGAAAATACAAAGGGGATAATTTTTGCATGTGAGAATAGGAAATATAAGTTTTATGAAAGGAAAATTATAATTAGTCTACACTTAGGGTTTTGGATGATTATAAGACATATTATTGATATTGAAAATTATTTATCATTTAAAGTAGGAGTTATAAGGTGTTATTGTGGTTTGATTTTGGTTGAAATTTTTGTATGGTGAAAAGTAAGTTTGAGGGGTTTTGATGATTGTTAATATCCTATATTTTGAGAATAAAATAAGTGTCATTGAACATCATTTTCATATTTTATTGAGCACATATTTTTGAGAAAAAAAAATTAATGTTGATGGTTTGAAAGAGAAATCTACTAATCAATTTTGAAGTGAAACTTTGAAGAGGAAACTCTTTTGAGATAGGTTTTTGGGGGGATATTTTCATCAAAGCAAGTTAAGAGGTATGTTGACATTATTTATTCTCTAAGGTTTTTTTTTGAGAGAATATTTCATAATCATAAGGTGGAAATAAAAGGGTTTATTAGTGTGTATTGTTAGAAATATTTGAGCTATAGTTTGAGAACAAATTGTGCATCATTGATTAGTGAAATTGGAAACACTTGTGCTAGTATTTTTGAGAAAAAATTATGCATTATTGTTGAAGGATTTTGTGAAGCATTTGGGTATTGATGTGAGTGACGTTGAATGTGAATGGGCGAGTGTTAGAGACCAATCTTATGAAGCAATTTGTGTATTATTGAATTTGATCTTTGAGAGCAAATTTGCAAGAAATATAAACTAGTTGTGTGAAGCAAGTTATACACTTGTTTGATTTGATTTAAAAGGGATTTGTAAGAAGTAGAGACCTTATTTGATTAATTTAAGATATGTGAATGTGAGGAACATATTGGATATTTGATAGTACATATCATTCTCTATATGTTCAAGAGGTTAAATGAATTCTAGGTAGAATATGTCTAAACTGCCTAGTTAAAGAAAGCATTTCTAAAAGAGATATAAGCATTATTTTGAACATCATTTGTGTGCAAGATTTGGGATTGGTTGAGCATGTGCTATGATTTTTTTTTAGCATGTATTGGAGCAAAGCAGATTAAGTCTTTTTAGAATACTTGAAACATGTCTAAGGTAGATTTGAGCAAGTCTTCTGAGAAGACTTGAAGCAGTTTTGAGGTAGATTTGAGCAAGTCTTGTAATAAGAATTAAATTAGGTTTGAGGTAGATTTGAGCAAGTCTTGTGAGAAGACTTGAAGCAAATTTGAAGACATATTTGTGCATGTAATGTGTGCAAATTTGGGATGGTGTTGAGAGTAGATTTTTAAGAATACTTAAAACAGGTTTTGGATATATTTTTGAGCAAACCTAAGTAAGCCTCATGAGTAGGCTTGGATCATAGCCAATTCAAAGGTGTGTACTATCTTTGGAGGTGATCAGAGCAAAGGAGAAGAGTCTCCTATGGATAAAGTCCTATGAACCATACTAGCAAGGGAATAGTGTTATCCTGTTGATAGAGTTCCATGAACCAAACCAGCAAGGGGATAGATTTCTCCTATGGATAGAGTTCCACAAAATAGACCAACAAGACGATAGAGTTATCTTGTGGATATAGTTCCATTAACCAGGTTAAATGAGAGGAGTATCCTATGGATAGAGTTCCACAAACCAAATCAAAGGAGAGGAGTCTCCTATGGATAGATTTCCATAACCAGAGCAAAGGAGAGGCGTCTCCTATGGATAGAGTTCCATGAACTAGCAAATTGGGGACATAGGTCTCCTGTAGATAGAGTTCCATGAACTTGAGCATAGGGGATTGGTGTCTCCTTTGGGTAGAGGTCCATAAACATTTTAATAGGTAATTGGTTCCAAAGAGATATATTGAGAAAATTTATAAGAAATATTTTCTTCGTGGACATAACCCACATTGGGTGAACCACATTAAATCTGTGTCTCTCATGTGTGTGATGATTTGTGCATTACTTTGTTATTGCTATTGATATTGTAATTTATAACATTGGATAATAGTATTTGGGAAATAAAAGTAAAAGTTTATCTTATACGGTTCACCCCCCTCTTAGTATAAGCTTGTGTTATTCAAAAAATAAAGAGAAAGGAAAAAGGGTTGAAAAGGAAAATGGTTAAAAATATTTACTTAAATATAGCTAGGGCTCATCTAATAACATTGCTACATGAGCATATACCACCTGGTGTAAGCAAAGCCTAACAAACTATACAATAAATCATATATATATAATATATTATCCTCAAATATTACAATATTAAACATCACATGCACTTGAACGAAAGAAATACAAATAGTTTAAGCCTAACAGATAGACCAAAGGAATACCAAACAACATACCACCTAATAGATAGACTTTTATCAAAGAAAAAAACATTACCAAACATGTAAATATTATGTAAATAGATATTCAAATATTAATTGGGGTAATTCAAATAGCTCTTGATTGCATTCCAATGTAGCATATCATACAACTTACCATAAGAAAAAATTGGAATATCTAGCCCTTTATAATAAGGGGTATTTGCCTATGTATAGTTTTGGATAAGATAAAATAAACCTAACTACTCTATACAATAATGAGAAAAAATGGATTTGCATGATTGGGGTGAGATGGAACCACTTAGGATCTCCATGTCGTTTTTCAAGTGGTTATGATTTGTAAGATTGTATGGTATTCTTAGTTGAAGTGGCTATTACTTTTAGAATTTGACAACTACCATGTGGCCTAACTACTCTTTTTTTGAGATGTTGAATATCCTTCATGCTAATGCCTTTCGATATGGGATGCTATTTCTACCTTTGATTCCTTTTAGGTTTCCTTCCATGCTTGATACAATTCTTTTCACCATGCTAAATATTTAAAATCATCCTACTAACTTCAATGTAGAATGTTCTGGCATACTACCTTTTGACACTAATGCTTTATTTTCCACAAAATTCACCCTATGTAGAAGATTTTAAATTATTTTTCTAACATTGCTTCTCTAAAAGCTCTGGCTTTCTTTTTACACCAATCTAGTCTATATAAGAGATTTTAGCTTGAAATAGTATACCATCCTTAAATAATTTTAAGCCTAGAATGGTATGCCACTACTTCTAGAATATAGTACTTGTAGATAGTATTCATCCAAGAAAGATCCTTCAAGCTTAAATATTAGATACTTTATCAATTATCTCCCTGAATTATTGT
The DNA here is from genome assembly GCA_028583015.1 of Wollemia nobilis. NCBI lineage: Eukaryota > Viridiplantae > Streptophyta > Pinopsida > Araucariales > Araucariaceae > Wollemia > Wollemia nobilis. The sequence goes on along the minus strand of JAQPPZ010001056.1, from coordinate 3,398,086 downwards.
TATTCTTTCATACTAATAGCCTACTCCTTACTTCTTTTCTATGCTTTAAAATCACCTTTAAAAAAATATTACCAAACTTCTTATTTTGATTTATTTTCTTTGTCTATTTTTGGCCAATTCATAGTGAATTTATGTTTATAAACTCACCCAAATAGTTGGGAAGTAATTTTAGAGTCGTTGCATAAATAAAAACATTTCCAATAGAAAAACTCTTTTAGCTATCACCAAAAATACTTCGATATTATTACCAATGATGGGATCAAGATCAACTTCCACCAAAAATGTTATGGGCCTTTATTTGTGTGGTTAAATTGATTAGCATTATCTCATGGCATAGGGATTTTAGCATTTTCTAGAAAATTTTGATGGAGAATTTTTCATGTCAACATTTATGAATTATTTCATAGCATAGACTACTTGATATACTAATGGGGCTTCTAGTTATTTCATATTATCCAGCTCTAGGTGGTAAATTTTCTCAAAATTCCTTCCTTCAATAGGATTTTCCTAGTGTAGTGAAGTTTCACTATAGTTTGGTGACTCATAGGTGGCTTCTATTTTCAAGAAGCACAATAACTAAAAATAATCTTATCTATTGGGAACATAGTCTATGGAGGAAACTATTAGAAAATTTAAGTTTTAAAGTGATGGGAGATAGACTAGTTACTTGAATATCAACTTTACTTTGGGGCTCATGAGATTCTAATAAGAGGGCTCTCCTTATATAGACCTCTCTAATTGGGAAATTTATTTATGTCACTCATCTAATCAACTCTTCTTTTCATTATTTCTTTCTCGCAAGTCAAAGAAAAATAATATTTTTTGCATAGCTAAATCATCAAAGGCATGATTATCTACTATATTACCTCATGTTTAGTGGATGTGATTTTCTCTTCATCAATTTGGTGACTCGTGAATGATTGATGGTAATCTAGGTAATGGTAATAAATTTGTTTATTTTTTTATTCTCAAACCTCTTGATTCATGCAATCCTCCTTCACATATGCATATGAACCACCTAGTAGGATTTATAAAAAAATATTTTATGTGAGAAATTTGATTAGCTTCCCTCTTTCATGTCATTTTTTGCATTATCTTATAGCATTATAACACTTATTTTTTATCAAATTTGTTTAAATTCCATTTATTTAAAATAGGAAACATGATTTTGATGCACGTTTGTGCACCAAATATGTCAAAGGGATCTAATTCATTAGAATCTACAATGTTTGAACCAAAGTGACCCAAACTTCTATCACTCTCACCTATTTGTTTTTTGGCATATGTGACTTGTTGAATCCAAGATTTTATAGTTGGTTGGTTCTAGTATGTGTTGATTTCCCAAGTTGCATAGATTATTGCATTGAAATTAACCATGAAAAACTCATCTTCCATCAATAATTCTTTTATCAACTCCTCTAGATATTCCAACTTCTCTTCTATATCCACTCTAAGGAACTCTAGCTCATATTCAATCAAATTGAAACTATAATATTCAAGCCTCTTCATGTGATAGGGGCTTGGCTTCTCTACATAGATCTAAACTTTCCTTCCCTTATATTGAAATACCATGTGATTGTAAACTAGAGATAGATGTCTCCTAAGCTTTATTGTGAACTTCCTTCATAGTAATGGTCTAAAAAGTGGTAGAAAATCCACTACTATTACCTCCTTAATAACTAAGATGTATAGAATCTTATGCGGAACCATTTTAATATCCTTCATTACTCCCACTATCCAAAATATGGTCTTGTCTAGCTCTAATACATTGAAACTAGTCTAAGTGTATTCCATACCCATTTCAACACAAATAGCCTTAGGCATGACAATTGTGGAAACTTTAGAATCCACCATGAAATTGTGGAATATATAGCCTTCCATGCATAAGAACATATAAAAGCAAAGAGGCTTAATCTTACCCTTGTTAATAATTTTCTATTATTGAGCTAGATTTAGGTTCAAACATTTGGATCCACTTATAAATGTATTCTTTGGGCTAATGCATTTTATTTTCAATGTACCTAGGGATAAGTAGAGAATCGTACATGCTAATTTTTAATGTATTTATATTTAGTTCTTTGAAAATTCTATACCCAAATGGTTATGATATTATTTCCTCCTTTCAAACTAGCACCAATAATTTTCCTAGGGTGTGGATGTCTCCTTCTCTTGACCTTTAACAATAGCAACTTGCTTTTTGGTAGCATTTATGGTCAATGCCACTTGATATTTTGAGATGTAGAGATATATTATTGGATGATAGCCTTCAAACCTCCTTTCATAATTCTTTCACTCTATCACAATGATTTTATTTTTAGGTTCATTATTATAACTTTTAATTCTTGTATTTTCATTAACTCTTTGGGCTTTAGGATGGGTAGGACTGGTATTATGATTTTCATGATGTTAGGTTGAGGACACAACTTTAGTGTTAGTAGAGTGGCTAGGGAAGGCAATGATAGATTCAAAAGGGAGGATTTTTGGCTTGGATGAGGGGTCTCCCATAAATATGGTATTAAAAATTTTAGGAGCTTACCAACTAATATGGGTGCATTTTTTTTCTATAACAACAACTTGAAATATCTAAGGAATTCTCATCTCGTTGGACTATCATATTTAGAAACTCAAGTTTGGAACAAAAGCTCTAAGGTAGTAGATGTAATCTTGGGCAAGGGATGGAAATATATCCTAAGGTATTATTCTCTAGTTTTTGCTAAACCATATACTAAAATCTATGATATTCTCCTAAGGATACCTTTGTATGCATACAAATTGAGTAAGGAGTGAAAAAAAATCTCGAAGGTCATTGAAATCTAGGATAAAAGTTTCAACTAGGTCGACTAAAGAGTTGATACTACCTTCTTCTAAAGAGTGGTACTAGGCTAATAATTTACCTCTAACGGATAAATCTAGTAATCTCACAATTACATTTTCATGAATATTATTATGCACAATAGCTAAAATAACTATATACTAGAATGTTTGTAGTCTATATTTTCACTACCATCATAGAAGAGCAAAGATATTAGTGAAGATTGAGGAATATCATAGAGAATCAAGATATGGAGGGGTCTAAAACTATTCTAGCCATGGTATATGTATCCAACAATGGTTCTAGGTAGTGATCTATTAAGTGGTTGCAATGTAAAGTAATGGGTATCTAGATGGAAGAAGTCCAAACAAGTAAAAAGGATTTACCATTATTGAATTTTATGAAGACTAAGAGCTCAACAAATTAGAAGGGTTCTTTCTACTTCTTGGTCTTTAATATTTTAATCATGTAATTCTAGCACTATTTCCTTTAGCAAGTTCATCGATATTAGGTTCTTTCAATAGTGGATTCACCAGGAGAATCGATTATTATTGTCTTTGTGAGACCAAGATTTTTACCAAAATCTTGATCATCTAGAAATGCAGGTATTCCATTTTCTCTTATGCACACCATGACTATGGATTCTAATTAGCCAATTATTTTTTATTAGGTGAAAGAAGAGGTTTTAAAAGGCTTCTCAAACCTTTAACAACCAACAAGAAAATAGAAGCAAGAGAAAATTGGGAGTTAAAAAAGAAAAAAATACCCCATAATACACCTACCAAAAAGGGATCCAATCAAAGGAACAAGAGAATTTCAAAAGAAAACACTAAACCAAAATGATAAAACCCCCACCAAGGAATAGAGGATAACCCATCAAGACCAAATTAAACAACTCCCTTCACAACCCCTTCTTCTTAAGAATCTTACTCTAAACTAGAACCCAAATTAGCAAATTTCTTCTTTAAGTCACCCAAGAGAAGAGAGGTCCCATTCACATCATTATCTATCATTTTGCTAACCCTCTGCATTGAATTAATAAGATCCTTTGAGCCCAAAAATTAATTCTCCAGACCCAAATGAGAATCTGAAAATACCCCAACAACTTTATTCTTAGTAGAGGAACTAAAGTGATGCTTAGACATATTTAAGGGAGAAGTGCAAGACCTCTTTTTCAAAGAGACTATACTAGACTCCAAGGATTCCTCTAATTTCTGATTAGAGATGATATGCAGAGGGGTTCCTTCCACTCTTTTAATTTTAATTTTTAACCTTTTGGAATACCTTTGGATTTTTAATTTCATTTTGGAACCTTTAGCACCCTCCACACCATGACCAAGATCCTTCTTGGTGGTGGTGTTGGAAATTTTGAGTAGTTTTTTTGTCATTGATGTCAAAAGAATATTGGTTTAATTTCGTCGTCATTAAGGACATGAAGTATATTTTTCCAAAAGCAAGAAGGTCTTGGAAAGGAATAGGATATAATATTTATTTTAAATATTATATGCCTTAGGTGGCCTAATAACTTGAAGACCCAAGGAAGGATGATAATATTATAATACTTTATATTATAATATTGCAGGCCAAATATCAAGACGAAGAAAAATGAAGTTCAAATTGAAAATACCCATGAGCAAGTCTACAAAATATTTAATTTAAATTAAAATATTTTAATCCTTGATTAAAATTTTAATTTAAATTAATAATGGAAGCAAAGGTTTTTTAATTTTAATATTTAAAAACTAATACAATTTCTTAAATTCAAAATGGATCGACGTGAGAAGTCAAAATATAATGTGCATTTATATAGGAAATAAATTCTATTTCCTAAAGTTGAATTTACACCTTCGAATGTGAGATAGAGGAGGAAATCGAAGCGTTGCACCCTAGGAAGAAGAATATTCGTGTTTCGAAGAAGATTGAGGGAAACAAGGGAATAAGGGCAGCGAAGAGAGTGGACATCCCATCGATGGTGGTAGCGCAAGTGACAGTTGAGAGAGTGCTAAGGCTTGCAAGGAGGAGATCACGGTTTGAACCACGCAATTGACATTTTTCTTAAGGAAGAAGTTTTTGTTTTATTCACTTGGCGGTTTTCGTGAGGTGGTATTTTAGGATAGCATGCACTATTTGTCTTATGTGGGCACACAGCCCACTTGGTGGCCTAGATTGATCTAGGGTGTTGGGGAAGGCAAGGTCACATGGTCGAATTCGTCGAAAATATTTTTGTGGGCAGAATGAATTAAAGATATGCTATTTAATTTTTTATTTTTCAAGGTGTTGAAAATTGAAATTGCATAGAGATTTTCATGAGTTCTAAGTGCTTGGGGGATTTATAAGGTAAAAGAAAAAATTAAAATATTTTATTTTGATTTTTAGTGATTGAAATTTATTTTATAAAATGTGGATATTATAAGGTGTATAAGGGAGATTGTTGTGCATTTTATTATAAGTTAAATTGTTGTGTGGTGAAATTATTGAGTTACATATTGTGAGTTTGGATATTATAAGGTGTACAAAATGATTTGATATTTTGTATGGAAAAATAATTTTTGAGAAAATTATTTTGTGGGGATCTTGAGATAGGTCGTGACTACCTAACCCTAGTGTTGGCAAAGAAAATTTGATTGTGGTTAAGACAAGTTTTGAAGACATATCTCCATAAAAATAAAAGGTATGGGTACATCTTTCTTATGAGTAAAATATTATTGGATTGGATGTTGTGAATGCTAAGTTGGAGTGAAAAGGATTGTTTTATAAGCATTGTTGAGTTTGGTTTTGAGACATCCAATATTGATTGATGAAGGTTTTTTTTGGAATGAAGGTTGTTACTAGAAACCTTGTTTGATAAGCATTGTTGGAAATATTGAGTGAGACTTCATGTGCATGATTAAGGGTTTCTGAAATATCATGAGTATCATTATTATTTAACTATCTTGAACTAGGGTTTGTGAAAGATCATGAGTATCATTGTTATCTGAGGTTTATTTGATAAGAATTGTTGAATAAGCTTTCATTGAGTGATTAGTTGAGTTGAGTTGATTGAGGATAATTTATTTGAAGTGTTGGAGGGATAGTTCAAGTTCTGTGAAACAAATTGTTCTTTTTTTTTGGATTGAGTTGAAGCAAATATTAAAAGTGATTAAGCATTGTTGTGAGTAAAACATATTGAGTCTCTAACAATTATCTATATGTTTTTGTGGTAAAACAAGAGAGATTGAAAGTGATTGAGCATTGTTGTAAGTGTGAAGTATATTGAGTCTCTAACCATTCTCTATATGTTTCTATGAGTTTAAAAAAGAATCTATGTGAAACTTGTTTGTGTGATTGGAAGAGGTTTTCTATGATAGATTGAGTTGAGTAAGATTTTGTGGAATCTTACAAAGCAGATTTGAAGTAAGTCTTGGTGAAGACTTGTTGAGAGCAGTTTGAGCAAGTTCTAGAGAGGACTTGTGGATAGATTTGAGGTAAGTCTTAGTGAAGACTTGAGAGCAGTTTGATCAAGTTCTAGAGAGGACTTGTGGACAGATTTAATGCAAGTCTTAGAGAAGACTTGAGAGCATATTTTTTGATTGATTTATTCAAACCTTGAGTTAAGGTTTAAGGTTTGGGGTAGATCTAGCAGAGTTTATTAGTGATTGTATCAAGCTTTGTATTAAGGCTTGAGGATAGATTTGAGGGAAGATTTGTGCTAGACCAAAGGACTATGTTTAGTGTAGATTTGAGACAGTGATTGAGCAAATTTGTGCTAGATCAAAGGAATGTGTATAGTAAAAATTTGAGACAGAGATTGAGTAGATTTGTGCTAGATCGAAGGACTGTGTTTAGTGCAGATCAAAGATAGATATTGAGATGATTTATGCTAGATCAAAGGACTGTGTTTAGTGTGTATCAGAGATAGATATTGAGTAGATTTGTGCTAGTCCTGTAAATTTAATACAAAGCTAAGAGCAAGCTTTGGAGGTCACAAAAAAGAGTACAATAGTCTCCAGTGGATAGAGATCCATTAGCCAGGGTAGAGAGGATAGAGATCTTCTGAGTGAGGATAGAGTATTTTGTGGATAGAGATCCACAAGCCATTGTAGTGGAGGAAGTAGTATTCTAGAGGATCACCAGCCAGTGAAGAGGAGGAGTTCTCTTGTGGATAGAGATACACAAATCAGCTAAGGGGATTAGTGTCTCTTGTGGATAGATATTCATAAACTTGATTAGGGTATTGGTGTATCATTTGGATATAGGTCCATAAAAATTGTAATAGGGAAAGTATTCCCAAGAGATTTATTGAGAAAATTTTAGTAAAATATTTTCTTCGTGGAGTAGCCCACATTAGGTGAACCACGTTAAATTGGTATCTCTATTATGTGTGGTGATTTTTGCATTGCTTTGATTACTATTATTGATATTTCCATTGATATATTGCATAATATTGTTTGAGAAATAAAAGTAAAAAGTGATCTTATATTTTTCACCCTCCTCTCAGTATAAGATTGTTTTATTCAATTGGTATCAGAGTGGTATCTTTCAAAAGATTTTAACAACTTGAAGAAAAAAATTACAAGAACACAGATGGATTCTCAGAATGGATCATCGAGGAATTCAACACCATTGTTCGATGGGAACAATTTTGCACTATGGAGCACAAGGATGAAGTTTCATCTAATGGCACTTGGAAATTAAATATGGGAAGTAGTTGAAAATGGATACATACCACCAGCAACTCCACCTACGGATAAATATGGTAAGCTTCTACATCATTAAAATTCAAATGCAATGAATAGGATCTTGAGAGGTTTGTGTGAAACAGAGTTTATAAAGGTTATGCATTGCACATCAGCAAAGGAAATTTGGGATAATTTGAAATGTATCTATGAGGGAAACAAAAATGCCAAAAGGGTAAAGTTACAAAAATTCAAGAGAATATTTGAAGACCTAAATATGAAGAGGAAAAAATTGTTGCATATCTACTTCATGTGGATGAGGTTATTAACTCCATGTAAGGACTTGGACTTAAATTTGAGGAAATAGATGTTTGTGATAAAAAATTTAGGTCACTTCCAAAAAGGTTTAGTGAAAATATTTCAGCTATAGAAGAGTCAAAATATATTGAAATTTTGATAAGGGATGAATTACATGGCATTCTCACAACTTTTGAGATGAGAATAAAAGAGGAACCTATTCCTCAGAAAGAAGCAACCTTCAAATTTACTAAGAATACAAAGGGTAAGAAGTCATATTCAAGCAATGAGTCATCCAGTGATGAAGAAACAAATTATGGCAGAAGGAACAAGGGCTCAAGAAAGTATAAAGGTACAAAATCAGTTAGATGTTTTAAATGTGGTTAATATGGTCACTATGCATCTGATTTTCCAAAGGCTGGAAATAGCAATGATGAAGAAAAATAGAATCATAAGAACAAGGAAGCAGGAAAGCATAGGTACCAAAAGAAAAATAGGGATAGACAAGGTACACAAAGAAAGAAGTTTTTCCAAAGTTATAAGAAGAGTTTTTATTAAAACAAGGAAAGTAAGAGTTCAAGTGATAGTGATGGAAGCTCTTCAAGTAATGAAGAAGAAGAAACCCTATTTATGATAGTAGAAAAAGAAAGTGTTAGAAATAAATATCCAATGATTCTCAAGTATTTTAGATGTGGTAACTTTGGTCATATTGAAGATAGTTGTACAAGGAGGATTTTATTTCAGTGAAGATGAATATGAAGATGTTAGTTAAGGTCCACAAGAACAAAATATTAGTATGGAAATAGAAGAAGAAGGGAGTACTTCTAGTGGAAATAAATCAAAAATGAATAAATATGATCCTAAAGGTAAACAAATAGAGGAAGAATCATAGAAATGAGAAGTTGATCTTGAGGGAGAGCTTATTTATGCCCTTGATGAATTAAAGAAGGTAAGAAAGTAGAACTCAAAACTCAAGCTTCAATTTCAAGAATGTGATGAAGAGAAAGGATAGCTTATAGGGGATCTAACCAACTCAATAGCTAAGACAAGGAAATTCAAAGAGAAATTAGAAGCAAAGGTTTTGGAATGTGAAATTTTAGAGCATGAGGTAGCTTCACTAGGAAGGAAGTAAAATAATCTAAGGATAAGTTACAAATGTTTGGGAGAAGCTCAAAGAACTTGGATAAGATTATCAACGTACAAATATTTTTGTCAAACAAAATAGGACTTGGTTTTGAACAGGTACAAAGCAAACAAGAAGAGGAGTCAATCTCAAGCTCCAAAGAAGAAAAAGCTTTACAAGAAGAGAGTGTAAGAGAAAGTGAGACTTCTGAAGATGATTTGGACAACAGAAAGTTCAACAAGAAAAGGAAAAATGCACAAATGAGGAACAAATGGAATAGGAACTAGCACAGGGTAAAAGAGAAAAAGATACCAATGGGGTCAATGCAAGGTAATTTCAATGGACGATGCTTCTCATGTCACAGGTTTGGGCACAAGGCTACACAATATAGAACACATGAAATACATGAATATGGAAATTTTAGAAACATGCAATTTTTTGAAAGGTATTGCTACTCTTGTAATCAGTTTGGTCATAAGGCAGTAAATTGTAGGGTTCATAATAGGAGTGGATATGGCTTAAAAAGGAAAAATCCCAAGATATTTGCACCTTCAAGGAATCACAACATTAAGTGCTATAAGTGCAATCATGTTGGGAACATAGCTAAGTGGTGTAGAGTAGAACTTCTAGAGATAAGCAGGAACAGGAATAGTCAGAGGAATCAAAAGGATCAGTTGAGGAAGAAGGTGGACAAAGGTAAAAATCAGTGTATGCTAGGATTAGAGATACTCCCACCCCAGAATTAACTACCTCAAGAGGAGGTGGGGGAAGGACTAAGCTAATAGTTTCATTCTTAGTCCCAAGCCCCAAAGGTGACCCTTTGACATTTATGACAAAGGGGGAGATATTTGAGTTAGGAGGAGAGCATTCAGTCAGGGGGAGCAGCTTCTCAAGGAAAGCAAATTTTCAAAAAGAAAAATAAATGGTAAAAATAAAGGGGTTTCCATCAATGACAAAGGGGATATTGTTGGAAATTTTGAGTAGTTTTTTTGTCATTAATTTCAAAAGAATATTGGTTTAATTTTACCGTCATTAAGGATATCAAGTGGTTTTTCCAAAATCAAGAAGGTCTTGGTAAGGAATAGGATATAATATTTATTCTAAATTTTATATGCCTTAGGTGACCTAATAACTTGAAGACCCAATGAATGATGATAATATTATAATACTTTATATTATAATATTGTAGGCCAAATATCAAGACGAAGAAAAATGAAGTTCAAATTGAAAATACCCATGAGCAAGTCTACAAAATATTTAATTTAAATTAAAATATTTTAATCCTTGATTAAAATTTTAATTTAAATTAATAATGGAAGCAAAGGTTTTTAAAATTTTAATATTTAAAAACTAATACGATTTCTTAAATTTGAAATGGGCCGACGTGAGAAGTCAAAATATAATGTGCATTTATATAAGAAATAAATTATAATTCCTAAAGTTGAATTTACACCTTCGAATGCGAGATAGAGGAGGAAATTGAAGCGTTGCACCCTAGGAAGAAGAAGATTCACATTTCGAAGAAGATTGAGGGAAACGAGGAAAATAAGGGCAGCAAAGAGAGTGGACATCCCACCAACGGTGGTAGCGTAGGCAACAGTTGGGAGAGTGCTAAGTCTTGCAAGGAGGAGATCGTGGTTCGATCCGTGCAATCAAATTTTTGCTTGAGGAAGAAGTTTTTGTTTGATTTGCTCAGCGGTTTTTGTGAGGTAGTCTTTTAGGACAACATGCATCATTTGTCTCATATGGGCATGCAACCCACTTGGTGGCCTAGCTTGAGCTAGGGTGTTGGGGAATGCAAGGTCACGTGGTCGAATTCGGCAAAAATATTTTTGTGGGTAGAATGAATTAAAGGTATGCTATTTAATTTTTTATTCTCCAAGGTGTTGAAAATTGAAATTGCCTAGAGATTGTCATGAGTTCTAAGTGCTTGGGGGAGTTATAAGGTAAAAGAAAAAATTAAAATATTTTATTTTGATTTTTGGTGATTGAAATTTATTTTATAAAGTGTGCAAATTATAAGGTGTATAAGAGAGATTGTTGTACATTTATTATAAGGAAAATTGGTGAGTGGTGAAATTATTTAGATATTGTGAGTTTGGAGATTATAAGGTGTACAAAAGGAATTGATATTTTGTATGGAAAAATAATTTTTGAGAAAATTATTTTGTGGAGATCTTGAGATAGGTTGTGGCTACCTAACCATATTTTTGGCAAAGAAAATTTTATTGTGGTTAAGACATGTTTTGAAGATATATCTCCATAAAAATAAAAGGTATGGGTACATCTTCCTTGTGAGTAAAATATTATTGGATTGGATGTTATGAATGCTAAGTTGGACTGAAAAGCATTATTTGACAAGCATTGTTGATTTTGGTTTTGAGATGTCCAATATTGATTGATGAAGGTTTTTCTAGAATGAAGGTTGTTACTAAAAATCTTTTTTTGATAAGCATTGTTGGAAATATTGAGTAAGCCTTCATGTGCATTATTAAGGGTTTGTTAAATATCATGAGTATCATTGTTATGTGAACTATATTGAACTAGGGTTTGTGAAATATCATGAGTATCAATGTTATGTGAGGTTTGTTTTATTAGCATTGTTGAATAAGATTTTAGTGAGTGATTGTTGAGTTGAGTTGATTGAGCATAATTGATTGGAAGTGTTGGAGTGATAGTTCAAGTTCTGTGAAACAAATTTTTCTTTATTTCTGGATTGAGTTGAAGGAAATATTAAAAGTGATTAAGCATTGTTGTGAGTGAAACATATTGAGTCTCTAACAATTCTCTATATTTTTCTGTGGTAAAACAAGAGAGGTTGAAAGTGATTGAGCATTGTTGTAAGTGTGAAGCATATTGAGTCTCTAACCATTCTCTATATGTTTCTGTGAGTTTTAAAAAGAATCTATGTGAAATTTGTTTGTGTGATTGGAAGAGGTTTTTTCTGATATATTGAGTTGAGTAAACTTTTGTGGAAGCTTACACGATAGATTTTAAGTAAGTCTTGGTGAAGACTTGTTGAGAGCATTTTGAGCAAGTTCTAGAGAGGACTTATGGACATATTTGAGGTAAGTCTTAGTGAATACTTGAGAGTAGTTTGAGCAAGTTCTAGAGAGGACTTGTAGACAGATTTGAGACAAGTCTTAGAGAAGACTTGAGAGTAGATTTGATTGATTGATTTGTTCAAACCTTGAGTTAAGATTTGGGGTAGATCTAGCAAAGTTGATTAGTGATTGGATCAATATTTGCATTAAGGCTTGAGGACAAATTTGAGGGCAGATTTGTACTAGATCGAAGGACAGTGTTTAGTGTAGATTTGAAATAAATATTGAGTAGATTTGTGCTAGATCGAAGGACTGTGTTTAGTGTAGATTTGAGATAGATATTGAGCATATTTGTGCTAGACCGAAGGATTGTGTTTAGTGTAGATCAAATATAGATATTGAGCAGATTTGTGCTAGATCGAAGGACTATGTTTAGTGTATATCAGAGATAAATATTAAGAAAATTTGTGCTAGATTGAAGGACTATGTTTAGTGCATATTTGATACAGAGCTGAGAGTAAGCTTTGGAGGTCATAATGCAAAGGATAGTAGTCTCTAATGGATAAATATCCATTAGCCAGGGCAAAGAGGATAGAGATATTTTGAGTGAGGATAGAGTATTCTATGGATAGATATCCACAAGCCAATGCAATGGAGGCAGTAGTCTTCTAGAGGATCACCAACCAGAGCAAAGGAGAAGGAGTTCTCCTATGGATAGAGATCCATAAATCAACTAAGGGGATTGGTGTCTCCTATGGATAGAGATATGTAGACACTAAAATATGGTTAATCCGATTAAGCACACACAAACAATGATCAAATTGACATCATATGGCCCCTTGGGCAGCCCTCAGGAGGCTCACAGTGGTTCTAGCCACTCCGAAAGGGTTTTTGGAGGCTATCGGCCCAATTTTGGGAGGTTTTGGCCCAAAATTCACCACCGTCCCACCTTGGGATGGTGGCATATTCCCACCATCCCACCCTAGGATGGTGGTGAGCCATCATCCCAGGGTGGGACGATGAGCAGGTTTGACCCAAAAAAGTCAAATTTGGGACATTTGGCACCCAGAAACTGCCATTTAGCACGCCATATGGAGCATGCGGGTCAGAGGGCACTGAATCCTTATGACATGATTCTTAATGGAGGCCCAAATTGGAGATTCTCTTCCACACCCATTGCATGCCTCCCGTTTGACAAGTGGCACCTCCTTCCATGCATGCCCTTGCATGCCTTTTTGCACATGAGCCCCTTTGGGCTATAAAATGGATCCAATATCCATAAAAAAAACATACATATAATAATAATAGGAGTTCTAGGATATGAAATGGAGTGTTTTCTAATATTTCCCCCAACCTATTGAGCTTTCTTGCCCTCAAAATCTCCTCTTAGCGAAGGAGGTTACCGGGTGACTTCAAGAGGGTCTTTTGAGCATAACTTTTCCATATGGGTGAATTTATTCACCAAATTCGATGAAAACACACCTTATATCATTTAGGAACATATTATAGTGATTTTTTTAGCAAAAAGTGGTCATAATTGGTGGGTATCCCTTCCTAGGGTGCCCCCAAATAGTTGTAGTCACCACCATCCCCCCTGGGACGAGGGTAAATTCTTACAAAATTTCAATACTATTTTTATTCATTATTTTTCTATATTATCCCATTATTCTACAGTTAAAATTTCAGGTTATTTGGAGTTAAATTGACAAAGTTATAGCATTTTTAAGTTTTTGCAGGCTCATAGGGCCCATCCGGGCACCCCAGTTTTATGCAGGTGGATCTGGGCCCCAATTTGAAAATATAATCTTATGGGTTGTCTTTAAATTTCAATTTATGCATTCTTTCCAAATTTCATGAGTTTTGGATATGTTTAGGTTCGGGATTTGCTTGTCTTCTTCTTCGCAGGTTGTAGGCGGGCGACGCAAAATCGAGGGGTCTACAGATGCAATTTATGATATTTTTTTGGTGATATCCTCTCAAAAAATCCTCTTTAACATCTCTGCAAATTTTCAAGTCATTTGGACATGTTTTGATATATTTTTAATATATGCGCTATTTTGCCCCTATGGGGATTGCATGTTTTCCACCATACACCCTTGCTATTTGACCCCCTTGGCTTCCTTGTGTGCAGGTGCAGGTTATTAGAATGCATTGGGAAGGAATATAAGACCTCATATATCAGATATACAAGCAGTGGTGGCATTGGCTCGCCCACCTCGATTGTGGGTACGCGGAGAAACATTGGATGTGCACCTTGATTCCGTGAAAGAATTGGTCTTTGGGCACCCAAAATTGTAACAATTGTATCACATTTTGAGCCCTCAAGGGGAATTCTATGTAACCTTGGATCTGATCCAACAAATTAATGAGAAGAAACTTGCTTTACTTCATTTCCTTTTGTTTGGTATTCTTTCATTTTCACATGCATGCTTCCTTTTTGATGCTCATGAGCAAGATGGGGTAGATACACATATTTTTTTACATAATTTGGTGCACCATTTTTCCCTAATTCAGTGGTGATCATGGTGGGACCCTTTTCCCTTATGATTTGGGTGAAAATCTGACCTCAATTTTGCAATTTTTGCCCTTTTTGTGTTGCAGGTGCTCCCCTCCCCACCCTGGAACGGTGGCAGAGCCTTTATCTGGAACACCCTGGGATGGTGGCTTCACCATCCCACCCTGGGATGGTGGTGAGGCTTCTAATCATCCCACCCTAGAGCGGTGGTGAAACAGAGAAATTTTTGCCCAAAAATTCAGAATTTGGAGAGCTCAAAATGGACAAGGTAGGTGCCTAAACCCTCTCATTTTTCTGCTACATTTTTAGAGACTGTTAAAATTGGTTTTTCTTGCTTCATTTGCTTGCATAGAAAGGTTAAAATTTACATTTTTTCTTTTCTTATAACATCACATAGCAAAAGGAAGAAGAAAAATAAAAAATAACTTGTAGTAGCAATGCATCTGTTTGGTTTGATTGCTTGTGGCTTACCCATTGGGTAAGTTAGCATTTAGGATTTGCATTCATAAGTTGCATTTGTAGGTTCTTTATCCTAACTTTCTGAAAGTAAAACACACTTATTTGCATGCATTTAGTGAATGATCATCGAATGCTTCTTTTCTTACTTTCTTGGGATTAAAAGGAACCCCCACACACCACGCTTTATCTTAACATCGACGGCGTTGGGCTCTCACATCCAACCCATCGATCGAGACCAATAGTGGATGTCATTACCACTTGATTGGATCATGTGAAAGAGTATCATCGAGACCCATCTGTGGCCAAGGCCGACCCAAGATCTATCCTAACCATGCAAAATAGCATGCACTCCTCTTCGGAGAGGTGTATCGTTGCGCATGGGGTGCTGGGTGAGGGTTGGTAGTACCTATGCTACCTCGTTGGATATGGATTTCATCACCATATTCAGCTTGTGCGAGTATATAGGTGAAATCCTTTAAAAATTTGAGTACATCATCCAACAATATTTCAAATACGTGACACAAGGTCATTATTTACAAACAACACATCTAAAACACATGAAACAACTTAGGGATTCACATCTAAAACTTAAAGGAGATAATCACATTGTTTGCTTGTGTGATTCTTTGATCATTTGATTGTGTGTTCTTAAGATGCAAAAGAGATAATCATATACATCCAATCCTTAAAAGAGATAATCATATTGTCTACTTTGGGTGTTTCCTTAATGTTGGGGTAGTCAACATAAGATCCTAGATCTGGGACCAAACCCTAACCCTAATTTTTCAAAAATAGGGTTTCAAAATCTAGTGTGGGTTCCCTTCAAGGTTTTCCTAGTCAACGCATTATGACAACTATGCATGGTCGAGCTCGATCATGAGCTAGTGAAGTAGAAAACTTTAGGAGAGGCCTTGAGCACCATCGTTATAGGCATGAGGATTTCCTCACTCCTGCATGGAGCCCTGATAGTAGTCATATTTGCTATTCTCTTGAAGATCTCATCATTCCTACATGACACCCTGAAAGTCATCGTGAGGTCCACTCCTCACATAGAAGGCCCGATCACCAAAGTACCTCTACCAAGAGAACATCAATGGGTTATCCACATGATCAAGTGGATTATTCGGTTAGCCAACACCGATTCCAATCACAAACCAGATATAATCAGCCTTCCAAAGGGCCTAGCAGGGAGGTCTACACTCCCTCTACATCATGGTCTTCACCACCTAGAACTCCCATCCAACAAGTGTTAGCAACCCATAGTAGGCCTGTGCGAAGTTTGCATGCACCATCAGCCAAAGTGACCATGAGCGAGCTTCTACCACAACCCTCCAAATATTGGGAACCTTTCATGAGGGTCTTGGATTCCATGGAGGTACAAAATCATGACTCTGATGCTTTCACCAACTTTATGGAATACATACAAATGTACCAGAATCCTACTATATCCTTTCAAAATCATGAGGTCAAACTCGTGCCTACCAATTCACCAGATCCTACTTTGCATATCATCGTGAGTATCAATAGGGTCCCCTATAAGTGAGTATTGGTTGACATAGGTTCCTCGATAAACATTATTACCATAGCTTCACTAAAGCATCTCAACCTTCCATCCTCGCGCATTGCACCTTCCAAGTTCACATTACAAGCATTCAATGATGCTTTATCCTCCACTATGGGCACAATAATCCTACTTGTTGAAGTTGGACAAAATATTGTGCCTACATTGTTCTACATCTTGGAGGGTGTGAGACAATATAGCATACTACTTGGAAGGCCATGGATAAGAGACATGGAATGTGTTCCATCTATAGTGCATCAATGCATTAAATACATTGATGAAGGTAAGGTCCATGTGGTCCATGTTGACCCAGACCCCTTCAAGTATTATAAGCAGGTAGATCATCCACAAAGGCCTATAGTGTCACCCAAGAATTTGGATACTAAACCCAATGACCTTATTCAGAGTCTAGATTCAACCCCATGGTTAGTCGTGAAGCTACCTTCCCCATCACTAGTACCATCCTCTATCTCTTCAAGCAAGGAAGAATCAGAAGAGCCAACTATAGAAGCTCCCATAGCTGTCATCAATACACCTATAGAAGATCTTATCACTCCTACCAAAAAGGAGGAAGAACCCACTACTGATACGGATGAATCAAATCATATCATACCATCTTCATCCACCATAGTTGAGGACACAATTCAATTGACCTACCTAGAACTCGATGAGTGCATAGTACCCAATGTTGCATTCACACCTATCATCGAGTCGATCAAAGATCTAGGTAGTCCCCCTACCAAGTTGCCACCCATTGATAGCATTCTGAATATGCCCTCCGAACATGGAGGCCAAGAAGATCATCTTGGACAAGTTGATGAGGCAGCCATAACTTGTTCAAATGCAAATGCATCTTCTCATGAGTTTGTGGGAATGATCAATGTGATGACAGAGAACCAAAGTCCTCTGAATCCATCTATGCAACTTGCAACTCCATCCAACATCCCATCCACACCATAGGAGATACCATTGATGGATTTGGTCACACCTACTCCATCTCACTCAACATCTCCACAAGATCAAGAGCAGGTGTACCCCCTAGACCAAAGTGGGGGTAACCCAACTACCATAGTTGAAAAATCTGAGTTGGAACATGAGCATGAGCTAAATCAAGAACAAGAACATGTGGATATAATCGCTAGCCTCAATCATCATGAAGTATCCACATCTGCTCAGACATTAGGGACTTTTGATCCACCCTCGATCAACTATCTCCCAGATCCCACACCTAGTTCACCTCCACCAACTATCAGTTGCCATCCAAGTTCTTCAATAGTCATCCAGTCATCGCCTCTGCTAGTTCCACAACATATCTTGGATAGGCTAGCCAATGTGGAGTTACACATGAATCAACAACACAATGATTTACAATAGATCTTGAGTCAACTCACAAGCATTGAGGTACAGTTGAGTAATCTTAGATCTCAACCCCCTGAGTATCTGGACCAACCCACTCCTATGCAATCCAATATTAAGTATCAAATAAATCAAGGGCTAAACCGATAGCGTCACCCTAAGCGACAATTTATGCCCATTTTCAAGTCCATGGACTCTTTGTTTGAGCGCCTCTTAGTAGCTAATGTGATCAACCTACCTGAGTGTCGACCTATCAATCCAAATGCACCAAAGCCCAAAACATATTGCAAAGACCTATATTGCAAGTACCATAGGCAAAATGGGCATGACGTCCATAGGTGCTTCATGTTCAAACACCTAGTATAGGATATAATCGATAGGAATGATCCTCAAGTCCAAGATCTCATTGATGAGGGAGCTTTATCCATGAGTGGAGAACTCATTTCACCCCATCAAAACATGGGCATTACCCAAAATCCCCTAGCACAATCGGGGGGTCAATTTCTATTGCTCCTTCTAGCCAAGACAATAACATTGCACCAATCATAGTACATACTAGGGGTATCCAAGGTGTAACACCTTCCCCACTATTTACATCACAAGAAATGAAGCAAACTAGGGATTCTAAAGGTATCACACCTTCCTCGCTTCCTTTGATCACCACAAATGTTGGGGGTATACAAGGTATTGCACCTTCCTCCTAAGAACACAAAGTAAGCAAAGTTACAAAAGGCTCCAAGGGTATCTACATACCGCTTGGTCAACCCATAACACCCCTAGGTGGTCTATAACTGTCTAGGTGACCCCAAACTCCTTCTACTCCCTTCCCCGGGCTCAAGGGTATCTACATACCACTTGGTCAACCCATAACACCCCTAGGTGGTCTATAACTGTCTAGGTGACCCCAAAAGGCTCCTAGTGGGTTTTCATCATCTAGGTCAAGTAAAAATACTCCTAGAATATCTATGATCATCTAGGTCAACCCTAAAAGCCCCAAAGGCATCCATAATCCCTTTGGTCACAACCAAATACCCCTAGGTAGTCGTAGACACTTTCTAAGTGTCGTTGACCATCTAGGTCACCCAAAAGGCTCCTAGTAGGTTTTCATCATGTAGGTCAAGTAAAAATGCTCCTATACTATCTATCAACCCTAAAATCCCCAAAGGCATTCATAAGCCATTTGGTCACAACCAAATGCCCCTAGGTAGTCGTAGACACTTTCTAAGTGTCGTTGACCATCTAGGTCACCCAAAAGGCTCCTAGCGGGTTTTCACCATCTAGGTCAAGTAAAAATGCTCCTAGACTATCTACGATCATCTAGGTCAACCCAAAAAGCCCCAAAGGCATCCATAAGCCCTTTGGTCACAACCAAATACCCCTAGGTAGTCGTAGACACTTTCTAAGTGTCATTGACCATCTAGGTCACCCAAAAGGCTCCTAGCGGGTTTTCACCATCTAGGTCAAATAAAAATGCTCCTAGACTATCTACGATCATCTAGGTCAACCCTAAAAGCCCCAAAGGCATCCATAAGCCCTTTGGTCATAACCAAATACCCCTAGGAAGTCATAGACACTTTTTAAGTGTTGCTGACCGTCTAGGTCACCCAAAAGGCTCCTAGCAAGTTTTCACCATCTAGGTCAAACAAAAATGCTCCAAGGGTGTCTACAACCTACTTGGTCAAACTAAAAGGCCCCTAAACCATCTACAATCATCTAGGTCAACCCCAAAGGCCCCAAAGGCATTTTTAAGTCCCTTGGTCACCCCTAAATGCCCCAATGGCCCCAAAATAAGCCCATTGGTCACATGTATATACATATCAATAAAAAACTCAAAAACATCATCAAAACATCAAAATACAAAAATATTGCATCACATTGCACTTTCATACCTATATATCAATCAAAATTTAAAAAAAAATATCAAAATTTCAAAAATTCAAAAATATTGCATCACATCACATTGCATCCCATTGCATTTTATCGTTGCTTGCATTTAGGCATATTCATCATTTGCACTTTACATTTTAGAGTGGCTCATACATGTCTAGCACTCAGATGGCACACTAGTCACAATTCAAAATCAATGTTGTCAAGGTACTCATAGTTCAATGTCGCTACTTATCATTTCCACCCTACATTTCATCCATTTCCATAGTCGTGTCCATTCCTTTCACTTAGCCATTTGTTTTAGAATGTCGGTAGGGTTTTCAGTCACTCAGCCATATCTAGTTTCTTCTCAGATTTTGTAGAAGGCTAGTGAGATTTTTAGGAGGTAGAGTCTTGCTGAGATTGTGCCTCGTATACATCAAATCCCAACACATTTCACACTAATAAATCCAAGTTTGGTGCAAGGAAAGATGAAACCCACAAAGTGGTCTAGGGTACCTTGAGCGAAAAGTTTATCCTGCTCATCCCCCTGTGCGAATGGTTCTAGGATGCTAAGAATTGGCAAAAGGACAAGCTCTTCCCTACCCAATTCCCCCAAAATAAATAGTGGTTTTCACCACTACCAACAATCCCAAACACCCTTGATCCCTAAAGTCATAAGGATTCATACTACACGTCCCTAGCAAGGATGGGTAGTCATCCCCAAGGCCTAAAAGATCAAACCCATTCAAAATAAAAATTTCCAAAAACCCTTGATCCCTAAAGTCATAAGGATTCATACTACACGCCCCTAGCAAGGATGGGTAGTCATCCCCAAGGCCTAAAAGATCAATGCCATTCATAATTCAAAAATCCCACAAGCTCAACTTTGAAATCAAAATTCAAAACCAAAATCCTCAAAAAGCAACAATAAAAAATAACAGTGGTTATCACCACTCCCCAAATCCCTTGCTCAAAGAAAATCAAATACAAAATAAACAATGATTATCATCACTCCATATGAGCAAGTATCCCAATGAACTTGAATAAAAGTAGGGCTCTTGAGCTTGAATCCCTGGAATTCTCAGCATTTGAAAAACCATCTAGGTGATCCTCATTACGGATTTTGTGGATAGCCTATCCGACAATGGCGGTATCCTAAACGCATGATGATATGTCTACCACATTAGCTTTGCATGTGTGTAGACCAATGTTTGCATGTGGATGAGCTAGCTTTTGGTCACCTATACTACCTAGTGGTCTAATCCAACTAAGTATAGAACTCCAGATTGTGGCATTCATAGAGTGATCCTCATTACAGGTTTGGTGGATAGCCTACTTGTCAATGGCGGTATCTTTATGCATCTCGTAGGAATGAACTCACTTGCACACACAGGGATATTGAGTATCTTGGTCATCCTAACAGATTCATACCTTGTCAAAAAGTCTTGCATGGTTAGTATACAACTTTTTGAGCAATTGACTAGAATGTTTGAGTCTCGTGAAAATCTCATGAACATCATATGAATATCATATCACTTCACCACATCCATTTCAGTTAAATTATTCACAAATCCATGTAACATAAGAATTTATGCAGTCTATATCATCTATGGTGCTAGCATAACATGTCATATAGTCATCCATCTCATCATACATCCATACATGTACAAAATCAGAGCAAGTCACATTACAACATATGCATACATGATAGACATCCATCGTCATATCATAGATCAAATAAAAATATTGCATATATTTAGATGACATTATAGCACACCACATGCATCCATTAATGCATCATAACACCTAATGCACCTAATGCTCCAAATTCTCACAATTGCACATCACACAAATATTTTTGAAGCATCAACTAGGGCATTATTGGTATCATACCTCCCCTAATCATCAATCAAATAGTTAAGCAATCAATTTCAAAAAGCCCCAAAGGTATCCCTAAACCCTTTGGTCAACCCAAAAATCCCCAAAGGTATCCATAAACCCTTTGGTCACCCCAAAAATCCCCAAAGGTATCCATAAACCCTTTGGTCAACCCAAAAGGCTCCAAAGGTATCCCTAAACCCTTTGGTCAATCCCAAAAAGCCCCAAAGGTATCCATCAACCCTTTGGTCACCCCAAAAGGCTCCAAAGGTATCCATAAACCCTTTGGTCAACCCAAAAATCCCCAAAGGTATCCCTAAACCCTTTGGTCAATCCCAAAAAGCCCCAAAGGTATCCATAAACCCTTTGGTCAACCCAAAAAGCCCCAAAGGTATCCATAAACCCTTTGGTCAACCAAAAAGACCCCAAAGGTATCCCTAAACCCTTTGGTCAATCCCAAAAGTCCCCAAAGGTATCCATAAACCCTTTGGTCACTCCAAAATTCCCCAAAGGTATCCATAAACTCTTTTTTAAACCCAAAAATCCCCAAATGTTGATGGAACGAACATGATTCCATTAAGAATAACTCATTTAAATAAGACATTGCAGCTCTAAAATAAACCCGGAGGTTGTGGAACCACCCGAGGTAAAAATAGATATTGTTATAGAAAATAACAATACGCCTAAATAAACCTAAATAATGAAATAAATAAGATATCAATATGATATGCTAACATCCCCCCTTATTACATTATTTATGTAATTGAAGAACTACAAATATCCCCTCTGATTACATCATTTGATAATACAAAGAGAGCTACGAAACAATTCAAATTTGACACGTGCAAGTGCCTTAGTGAAAATGTTTGCAACTTGAGCATTGGTGGGAATGTACTAAAGCTGAATTTGGTGCCTTGGAACTTCATCTCGAATGAAGTGACATTGTGTGTCAATGTGCTTGGTTCTTTCATGATGTACTGGATTCTTGACAAGATTCAAAACACCCATGTTGTCGCAGAACAAGTGTATTGGATATTTTGATGGAAGACCCATACTTTTTACGATGCGACGCAACCATATCACTTTGCACACAACTTCACGTGCGGCATGATATTATGCCTCTGTTGATGAAATAGCAACCACCTGTTGCTTCTTGTTGTGCCACGAGACAAGACCAGATCCAAGATGAAACAAATATCTTGAAGTTGATTTACGGTCATCATATGATCCGGCATAGTCAAAGTCCGTGTATCCCTGTAAGAAGAATTTGTTGTTCCTCTTATATTCTAGGCCATATTCCATTGTGCCATGAACATAGTGAAGAACGCACTTTTCTACTTTCTAGTGTGTAGTCTTAGGCTTCTGCATGAACCTCGAAAGATAGTTGACAGCAAATATGATATCTGGCCTAGTGTTGGTTAGATATATGAGACTCCCAATAAACTGGTGATAGAGAGTACCATCTACCTGAGGTGAATCATCATATCGTGATAACTAAATTCTTGTTTCCATCGGAGTTGACATTGGCTTGCAATCAGTCATGCGATATTTTTCCAATAGGGTCTTGGCATATTTTTTCTGAGACACTTTGATGTAGTGCTCCTTCTGGCTGACTTCCAGACCAAGAAAATAATGGAGAAGTCCGAGATATGACATCTCAAAATATTGACACAAGTCTCTTTTGACAGTAGAAATCATTGTTTCGAACTCCCTGTAATGAGCAGATCATCAACATAGAGTACAAGCAACACTATTTCAGAACCTTGTTTCTTAAAATAGAGGTTTGCATCTGACGGACATCTCTTAAAACCATGTTGTAGAAGGTGATGATCCATTTTTATATACCAAGCCCGAGGGGCTTGTTTCAAACCATATAAGGATTTTACCAATCTGTAAACTTTTTGCTATTGGCATTCCACATCAAATCCTTCTGGTTGAGTCATGTAGACTTCTTCCTGGAGATCACCATTTATAAAAGCACTCTTGACATCCATTTGGTGTACTTTCCACCCATATTATGCTGCCATAGCACAAAGAACTCGAATGGTTGTCATCCGAGCAGTAGGTGCAAAATTTTCCTCATAGTCAATGCCTTCTCTTTGAGCATAGCCCTTTGCAACAAGTCAAGCCTTATGCTTATCTATTGTCCCATCTACCTTATGCTTAACCTTATACACCCATTTGTAGCCTATGGGCTTCTTTCAATATGGCAGATCGACAAGCTTCCAAGTTTTGTTTTTCATCAAAGACTTATACTCTGCATCCATAGCGGCCTTCCATTGAGGCTCACCAAGAGCACTTTGCACTGATGCGGGTTCAATATCGTCTATGGAAGACATAAACACCCTATCATTATCAATATACATATCTTCTGTATCTCTCTCTAGATCTACAAAAAGTTCCTTAAAATATTGACACAGATCATCAACCCCAATATTCTCTGTTGCAGCTTTCTCCTATCGAGCCATGCTGCGATTACAAGGCCTTCCAATGTCAAATATGGTGGATTGGATAGCTTAGAGTCTTTTATTGTATTTGTATACCATTTTGGATTCTTTTTCTGAGGTGTTGAAGAATATGAAGATGGACCTCTAACTTTTGATGAAGGAGATTTATCAACCTTAGTTTCCACAAGGTCTAGGTATACATCTGATGTGTTGTCTAATGTGAAAGCCTCATCAAAAACTACATCTCTACTGATGTGTATCTTCTTGGTCAAGGGATCAATCAAATTATAACCCTTATAGTGATCATCATACCCAAGAATAATACACTTCAATGTCTTCTCATCTAGCTTCTTCCTTTTCTCTTTTGGTATGTGCATGAAAGCTTTACATCCAAAAATGCGTAGATGAGAAATGGAGGGTTTCCTACCACTCCATGCTTCTTGTGGAGTCATTCCTTGTAGAGCCTTTGTGGGTGCCCTATTCAACAGATATACTATTGTGGTGACAGCTTCTGCCCAGTATAGTTGCTTAATACTAGCTCCTATGAGCATGCAACGAACCATTTCCATGATGGAACGATTCCTCCTTTTAGCAACTCCATTTTGCTAAGGAGTATAGGCATTAGTTAACTGTCGTGTGATCCCATTTTCTTTAAAGAACTCAAAGAATTATTTAGAGGTGAACTCCCCCCCTCGATCTGAGTTAAGGGTCTTTATAGAAGTACCTGACTCATTTTCAATAGATTTCTTGAATTGTTGAAATAAGCCAAATGCTTCAGATTTTAGTTGAAGAAAGAATACCCACATCTTTCATGAGTAATCATCTATGAATAACTGAAAATACCTCTTACCCCCATAACTATTGGGAGTGAAGGGACCGTACATATCGGTGTGAATCAACTCCAGAGGTTTCTTTTCTCTTGTAGAGCTCCTTTCAATAGGCACTTTATGTTGCTTTCCTGCCAAGCAATCAGAGCAAACTGGTAAAGTGGTAGAAAGAGAAGGAAGACCTTTTACCATTTCATACTTACTTAACTCAAGTAAGTAACCAGAACTCAAATGTCCATATCTCTTGTGCCATAGGGAAGTTGCCTCCTTTGTAGAGACTGTCATGGCTACATGTGGAGTAGATATAGCATCTAAGGCAAATAAGCCATGCTTATATGAAGTAGTGGCAATGTTCTTACCCCTCCTGGTAATAGAACAACACTTCTTGCCTCCCTCAACAAGAATCTCATTTTTTAAAATTTGGTAAAAGCACTGACCATTAGTCAAAATCATAATTAATGCTACTATCTTGGGTGTAATACTTTTTATTTAGGTCATTAAATGAATATTTGGATAGATTTTAGCTTAAATAACTAGTTATGATATTTTTCATGATTGATGGGATGAGCATTGTCTTGATTTCATGATCTACTCAAAATTATGTTTCTATAGGAATGCCTAGCTGGCATGATTCCCTTATCCTTCTTCTCATGCAATAAATATTTTTCTTATCACCACTTAGTAATTCTTACCTCCTCTCTTTTCATTTCTTTTTTGACCACCAAAACCAATAATCCTCTTCATGCATCTCCTTTTCTCCCACCACTTGTATGCACCTCTTGGTTTCTCTACCTTCTCCCTCTTCCACTAGTTCACGTTCCCTTTAATTCGTTGTCATATCTCATCCACATTGTACCCATGCATACATCTCTCCACTTCTAATTATTATAATTTTATTCATTGTTATTAAAATTTAAAAAATACATCATTATAGCACAAAGTCAACAAATTAACTAGAAATAATGCTACAATATTCAAGACTTCTAGGAATTTAATTGACGATATAAAATTGACTAGAAAAAACTTCATAATATAACCATAATAGCTTTACATAATACAAGCATCAACTACATAAAAAAAATTATTATTTTTTCTTTGGTGGCCTTCGACTACACTATTGAAAGTGTAATTTGACTTATTGCCAAGGCTAACATTGTATGATGCATTCATGTATATGTATAAAAGCAATAATTGTATAAAATATATAATTTATTGTATTTTATGATGTAGTCTCTATATTTTTAGTTAACCTTACTATGGTTAAACCAAATTATACCTTATAATTAACTCTAATCCATCTTGTTATGTTGGCTTTAACTAATAATTATTTAATTAAATACCCCCACCACTCCATCCATTGTATCAAAGTGTTGTGATTTAAATAGATAGATAAGTTAATTTTTATAAATAGGTGTGAATTCTAATGTGGTATTAGAGTGGATATTAAGCTTCCTCACTTAGTGTACCATGCAAAATACTAACACCTAATGCTATAATCATTGAACATTATGTATAATTGGTTATGCACATATGAATTGACAAGAAATGACACAAAAGTAAAATAAATTCTTATCTTATTAATATTTCAAATCAATGCAAATTACATAGTCATCCCTCTTAGGGATACCCTTTTGATACAACGATTACAACATGATAAATTCCCTTCCATGGTAGGTGTAATCCCAATGTCTTCCATATAGACATGAACTGCTCCAAGGTGTCGATGACCTTATTCTCCATGATTAGAGGCATTTGCTATCTTACATCCCAAAACCCTATTGATCCTACATGTAATAAATAACAAGAAAAATTATATACAAAGGATACCTCTCTTGATGAGGCTTTTAAGAGAATATTGTATAAAGGATGATGTAATTAACATGAAATAAAGAAAGTGGAAGAAACATATTAAACCTATGCTAAACATGAAATGTTACCATAGAACATGTAAAGGAAAAGCATATACATCTATATAATGGTCTAGTTGTGGAATTGAAAGCATGGAAGCATGAAAAGATCCATTAGTAGCATAATTGCAATAATGATAGGAAATGACTAAAAACCATAATTGCACCGGTCAAATTCCCTAATAAAGCTAATCAACATGAGATATAACTAATATAGTAACAATAAGAAAATACTATGGCTAAATAATAGGTAAATTAGTGATACTGCCCTAACCGCGGCTCTAAAATGCGATGAGAAATGTTAGCCACGATGGAGCTTGAAGTGAGTTTGTACTCCAATTTAGGGGTTGAATATATGAATCTCTCCATCAAATTGATGTTCAAGGGTTGCCTTTGTGTCCTCTAATATATTTTGTGGTTGAATTGCTCATTTTGGTGATGGAATGGGCTCAATTAGTTTTCTTGATTCTTACTAGCCCTCCATAGCCTCCTTGACTCCAAATGCCATGTGATCTCCAATTGGGCATCCAAAGTATTCCTCTCAATGCACCTAGGTGAGTATGAAATTTGACAGGGATTCACTCTATTTCAATTTGAGATTCATCTATATATTTCTCCAATTTGATGGGGGGTTAAATAGAATTTTCCCAAGGCTAGGGTTAGCTTCATGAGAAAGCCAAGAATAAGATTGGGTAGTTTGAGTTTGTTGAATGGAAGGATCTAGAACCTTCCTTACTCAAACCACTCTAATCCAGAACCAATTGGTCATTGCAACTAATTTTGGGTCAAATGAAGGCCAACTGATTCTGAGTGTTGACCGCAGCTAACAGGCACGGTCAAATCTTCTAACCACGGGTGTCAGTAAAGGTGAGCACTAACTAGGCAAAGGTGCTCAAATTGAGTGGTAAAAACCACTGCTATACCTTGGTATTTGTCTAAGGCCTTCCATATGGTATTTTAGCATGTCCCATATGAGTAGTCACCTTGGCATGATATGTTTTAGGTGTCTACAGATGCCCCTTTTGAGATGCATTATGATATCGAACAACGTGGAGAAAAATAGACCTCTTAAAATGATGTCGTAGGTTGCATGATGATCATTAGTCTGCTCAACATTAGATGTTTGAGTCTTGCAAAGAGGACATGCATCCTAGAATCATTGCTTCCAACTGGATGGAAGGATTAAATTTGAAAGAGTTTACACTCATCATCAGACATTCGGGTAGCTTTAGTGCTACAATAAGAGTTAGGCCTATATAACCAAAATAAAAAGAGCTACAAACTAACTGTCATATTTGCTTTTTTCACCAGTAGAGGGTAAGCTTATGATAGTATTTGGAAATGATTCATAAGACGAATGTAATTTTGACAAGATCAAGGGATATTCTATTGAATTTAATTATGATTTGATATTATGACTACCCCCTCAAGCGATTAGTCGATAAGGGTAATGACAATTAAATGAAGCGATGAGGTTGCTTGACCACCATGAAATATTTTGAACGGATTAAGATTTAGCATTTGAATTATTGGCAAGGCCTAATCAGCTATGATTGCAACTGTTAATAGCGATTGTCCATTTCAATCGAGCTGTCCAACCATGAAGGTATTCTTAAGGAATCAAAATGAAAGCAATTCCAATTAGGCATGTGTTGAATCATATTGTCGATGATCTGTTGAAAATATCATAGGAGAATTTTGATGAATATCTTGTTCCCTTGGAGCAGTCTAACCGTCAGGGCCTTCTTAGGGATTTAAATAAAGCATACAATTCAATGATGACTAATTTACCCCAAATGTCCTTATGGTGATTTACTCATCTTGTCGAATTGCATGGATCACAAGTCATTGCAACCACCAAGTGTATAGGATAAATAACTAGATACATGACGCATTTGGATTTTAATGTTATCTAATGTTTTTTGTTAATTTTGTAGATTTTGAATTATCTAGTCTGGTGGGTATTTTTAATTTGTTATTTTACAACTCTCCATGGTTGGGATTGAGAGCATTTATTGTAGTTTGTTGACTGTGCTTGTTAGAAGTAGTTAAGAAGGTCAAATTCCTTGGCCACAAATCAAACCCACAGGCAGAAAACCCTAATTCAGGGACCGCGGTTGTTAGACACGGTCTAAACTAAATTTGAAAAAGGTATAAAAGGCTTTTACTATTTGAAAAATTTCATTATTTACCTGAAACTGCTAGTAAAACTAAGAGCTCTGATAGGTAAAAAGTAAATTCTAAGAGGGAACATTATCGCAAGCTTCATTGATTCTCTTCTATCCACACTGATGGCCGACCAGCAAAAAGCTTCGACCAGTGGGTGAGCTGGTGTGTCCAAGGTAACACACAAACCGAGACCATGCTTAAAAATTACCAGATTAAAATTAACCATACTAAGTAATGCGTTAAACTAACCACATTAAACTATCAATAACGAACCTCACCCTAGTTAGATTTAGCATAGGTTAGGTTAGAGGGGAGGGTTTAATTTTGGGGTTATTTTGGGAAGGATGTGATCCTAAAAGGGTCATGCTCCTTAGCCACAAGTGGTAGACATGATCCCCAATTGGAAAATTAGGGGTCATTACTGTCATCCACAATAGGATTTAAATCCCAACGGTCACATTTTTGACCGTTGCATCGACTGCGATGCGTAAACTTTAGAAAAGTTTTTAATTTTTTTTTTTAGGTTTTTTGTGTAATTAATGCCATTTAATGTATTTTTGAAGTGCTTTTTTTATTTTTTTGAAATTTTTGATCATGTGTGTGCATGTTTTTTCTTTTTCATGAGATTTTCTGATTTGTTTGTCATTTTTAGTAATTTTTAATTATTTTTTGTATTTATTTGATTGCTTTCACTTAGGCCTTAATGAATAGAGTGAGGGATATTGATCTCCTTTGGAACTTACACTACACTCTCACTACCATGGAGTGGGGTTGGTTTCATCCATAGGGTTTGGTTACATATTGAACCTCCCCACCATCAGAGTGAATCAGTCATACATGATTGCCTTGGCTTGTCGCTAGGATGCACAAACCAACACATTTCACCTATCGATGGGTGAAGTGATTGGTACTCTGGAGGATGTCTACCGCATATTTCACCTACCTATTAATTGTGAGCCCATCACCTCCTCTCCTACCATAACGAGGAAATTCATATTTAATTCGATCTTTGGTAGACAGAGCATTGAGCTACAGGGCTGCATTGACCATGTAAATGTCCACATTGAGGAGTGGTTCTAGGCTGAATTATTTTCATAATAGGAGGCAGTATTCTTGCACTTTATTATCTAGATAGTCCTCCTAGACTCATTGTAGCACCCTAAATTGGTGCAGTTAAACCATCAGTAAAAAGTAGAAATTTTAATTTTAACCCCGAAACTGCTCGTTAACCGCTTACCTCATTTTTTGTGCCATTTTTAGAGGTTATTACGACTATTAAAAAATATTGTCATTGATATAACGATATCATCGTCGATCTGATGATATCATCCCAAATCAGACGAATTCATCTAAAACAGAACGTTTAGACGATTTCATCCCAAAACCAAATTTTCACAATTAGCTTCTATTCCAACGACCTCTCCAACATGGGAAAAAGCGTGTCTGTGCGGTTGGATATTCCCACATTAGGGATCTCCCAGATTGGGATGATCCCCAACCTCGTAACCTCCCCCTAATCCTATATAAACTAGGATTTTCCCAGTTTATCCCCCTGACTCCCTACCTGGCTGCCTGGCTGATTATTTCCCTACAATTTTAGTTTTTGTTGTTATCTCCCATCATTTGCACTTGTGTTTTCAAGTTTTGTTGCAATATTTCATTGTGTTTTAGTCGAAGGTAGCTCAGATCGTCGTAGGCAATTCAACTACAATTTTAGACGGTCCTGTCAAGATCGGCGATGATATTGTATGATTACAGATGATATGGCATGCAATTCAGCTTGGAGGCAATCAGAGCCCTGAGTTTGCATTCTATATCTCATTTTCCTTATTTATTGGTGCATTATATTAATTTAATTCTATTTTGCATCTTGGAGTTCATCTCATTTAGCATAATTACATGATAAAATTCAAAATAAGTTTCCAAAATAGTGCATATCATTTAATTTGATATCTAGATTTATCATTCAAACATCTATACTGCTATTTCTATAATTTTGCATCATTCTTACGATTGTATTTTTGGTTTTGGTGTCTATTTTCTTGATTGCAGGTTCCAAACGAATTTGCCTGACGAATTCATCAAGTCACTGACGATATTTTGTGATCTCGAATGATATCCTATGATTTGGGATGATTTTGTACATTTACATATGATCTTGTCATATCCGAGATGATCTAGACTCCTACAAGCTTTAGAATCTTCATCAGAAATCAGAAATTAGGTGTACTCTTCTTCATTTTATATATTCTCTGTATTCAATCACATTAGGATTCATTTATGTCTTCTGTCTTCATATAAATAAGAATCTTCATATAGAATAGCTTAGCTTCATTTTGGCCAACCTAGGAATCTGAATGATTGAACATAAAACAAACAAATCAAACCCATTCTCAACCTAGGCATGGAAACTCCCACTCAAAGTTTCTTGGTGAACCCCACCATTCGTCAAAAATTCACCTTTATACCCCTCCCATGAGAGGTGTGACCTTCAAAGGGCCTCTCTATCTAAGGTATTGTTCCATACTTTTATAACCCCCCTTCTCGGGTACGGATCCTTTAGCCTGAAGGTAAGGGTGTGAAAAATTTGGGCGATACATTTTGGTGAACCCGACGTGAAACTAAAAACACCTTTTGAAAATAATCCAAAAAAAAAACACATTATTAAGAACATCTAGAATCATTAGAAAACTATTAAATTTGTATATCATACTTGGTAGATTATAATAGAAGACGATTTGTCTCCATAAATTTTGAAAATCAATTAACGGTCATAGATATTACTTCTGTGCTTAGAGTATCTCAAACATATAGAGCCCAACCTTTGTGGGACGAGCTTGATAGGAGATTGGGTATTATTGAATATAGATCTGTAGAACTTAGGCAAATTAAGAGGTTTGTCCTAGATAGAATCCTGGATCCTGATCAGGTGAATTTGTATCATGAACTTCAGAGAGCTTGCCATAGGTGGTTAGCCGATAAAAGATCACTTGTGTCTTCTGAATTATACACCTTTAAGGAATACCTTGAGAATGTAGTTGTAGTACATAAGTTTCTATCTCATGTAGAGGATCAAGAAGTCGTTATTACATATAGAAAGAGATGGAATAGAGTTCCTAGAGATGTGTTGTATCGAGAGTATTGCCATGAACTTTATTTTTACATGTCAAAATCTAAAATAGATCATATTACCATAGCACACTTTGTCAAGTTCTTGAAAAACAACTTCCAATTTGAAGAGGAGAATTTCATGACTCCTAATGAACTTGACCCTATCAATGATATCCATAAACTATTCATAGAAAGCTAAGTGATTCTTTCTACTATTTTTTCTTACAACTAGCATGTTGTTTGTTATTTTTATTCTCGCAAAATAATAATATAATAAAATCACACAAAAAAAACAACAAAACATTTCCTTTTAAAGTATTATAGTAGGTATATAGTTAAAATATATACCTCTCAACCCTATCACATATATATATAAGTATATATATTTTCTAAAACCTAAGTTTAGCACAATGCCTAGACTTAGGAATGGAAAACAAACCGAAGAAGATGAAGATTGGTTAGGAAGACCATTAACTGAACAAAATGTTCCTCCTGAGGACCAAGTTCAGGAAGAAGAAACCCTAGACCAACAAGAAGAAGAGCTTGCTATAGGAAATGAACAAGAAGAAACTATTAGAGAGGAAGGATCCTCATCCCCTAAAATGTCTCTAGGAGGAGCTATCACTTTTGAGAACATGGAACAATTTTGGAAGTTCATTAACACTAATATTGGTGTTTTTAATAGAGCAGACCATATGGACAAGTATCGAATTAGTGACACTCAAGCAACTCTAGAGGAAGTATTCAAACACACACTAATCCCTTGTTCTTTATTGAACAAGAGAGTGATCAAGCTGGACCATCCAATTTGGATATAGTAGCTGTGATCCAGAGCATGCAACAATAGTAGGTTACCCAACAATCTAAAGTGCCTGTTAACAAGCCTAGGGTCATTCCCACCCAAAAGAAACCATCATTTATTGATCTATTTTGCCAAGCTCTTGAAAAAAATACCTCAAATAAAAAAAAACCCAAAACAAAACCAAACACCAATTACCAAAAATCTAAGGTACAACATAATACTATTACAAATTCCCTTCATAATACTCTTCCTGCCAACACTTCGCATAATAGCAATGTAACATCTAATCCTTATGTCACACCATCATACACTCATAGATCCCATACCTATGTGCCATCGAACCAATATGGTGGACAAACTAGCAATCTTGAAGCCGTGGTGAAACAGTTAGTTTCCCGCATGGACTAGATAGATCCCTATCGTCCCTCGTACAATTATCGAGATATGTGTAGTCAACCTTTAGATCCTATATTCGTAGCACAGCCGTACCCTAAACATTTTCCTATGCCTGTTCTACCCATATATAAAGGAACCAAAGATCCCATAGAGCATCTTCATATGTTTATGATAGCATGTCATGATATATCACATGATGACTTGTTATTACTAAAAATGTTCCCAAAAAGCTTGGGAGGAATGGCATTAGAGTGGTATTATCAATTACCCACTAATTCTTTGAGGAATTTCGAAGAAACTACCGAGTCTTTTGTTCATCAATTTAGTGCCTACATCGAAATATATGTGACCATTAAATATTTGTATAACTTAAAATAGGGCAAAGATGAATGCTTTGCTGATTTCCTAGCTAGGTGGAGATAGTTGATAGGAAAATTGCACTTTGTGTTACCTTATAGGGAGATGTTGGACATCTTTATTAATAATTTGCAAGAGAAACTATCTTATGAATTATCAACTGCTACCTTGACCACCTTCTATCAGGCTATAGACTTAGCCCGAAGAGTGGAAGATGCTCTCATTAGGAGAGGCCAGCTTAAAAAGAGAGACGATGAGAAAACATCCAAAAATAAATATAAGAATAAACAAGTTGTGGGTAATGGAGTCATCGATAGTAGAAATACTACTAATGTTAATGTTGTGAATACAACGGAGAAGTTTGTACTAAAACCTCATGATAGACCTTCTCAAGAATTTACTAGGTTAAATCAACCTTTATCAACTATTCTACCGCAATTATTAGAACAAGTTTTGATTCAATTACCAAATAGTCAAGAACCTGATCCAACTATACCCGGATACAAAGCAGATTTACACTGCGACTTCCATAGAGGACCTGGACACACTACCAACTCTTGTAAAAGATTAAAACATAAAATACAGGACTTGATCGATAACAATGAGATGGAGGTGCAAGCCTTTCAACCTAAGCAAAATCCTCCTAATAATGTTTAAAATAACACCCCATATTTCAACATCCCTTACCAAAACATGGTAGGAGGTGGTTAATCAAGTTGAATATCATAATGTACCTCCTCCTGCTCGATATGTAGGAAATATTAGTGGGCATTTACCTATTCATGATCTATAAATATTTGACACAACTTTATCCATGGTTACAAGCACACATCTATATAATATTCAGATACCTGATCTTAGTGATACAGAATACGAGACTGAGAGTGATATGGAAAACACATCAAATCAATTGAATAGTTCTAAATATAAATCGGATCCTATTCACCCTATCACAATTTATATGGTTCCAGAAGAGCCATTTCCAAGAAGAGTCACTACTAGACCATCGTCTCATCGATTACTTTCTAATGAGCTGGCTATAAACGCTAGACCAAGACCCATTGATCATCCGCAGAATAATATTGTGGGTACCATCAGAGATGTTACTAGAAAATAGGCTCAAAATTCTCAACAAGATCAAATTCATAATGGTGGATCAGCTCCATTGGTTTTGAAGGTTCCTAATAAAGGAAATCATTCACCTAATGTTCAACCTAAACCTCCTTATAATATTAATGAACAATTATCAAATATTACAACTAGGATTTCTCTCTTGGACCTTTTAAGATCTTCTCCTACACATAGAGATGAATTAATGCTCACATTAAGTCAGATTATGGTACCACAATACATTCAACCTGAAGCCATGGTCGATACTATAATAACTCATGAAGTTGATTGTATTGGCTTTCGGGATAGAGACATATCGCAACATAGTTTACATAAAGATAACCCCTTGTATATTACTGCCTTAATTGGAGATGTAGCAGTCAAACGAGTTTTTATTGATAATGGTTCATCTTTAAATATCTACAATTTTGACTTCTACCAAATATTTGGGTTTAGAAGTGATGAAATGAAAAGAACTGATATGATCATAAAATATTTCAAAGACGAAACACAAGAAATGTGTGGAGTTATTACCATTCCATTGCAGTTTGTTCCAAGAACCTTGGATACGACTGTGTTTATTGTACATTTCCCTGCATCGTACAATATGCTCTTGGGTCATCCTTGGATCAACGCGATGCAAGTTGTTCCCTCAACTTTACATCAATATGTTAAGTTCAAATTTAAGAATCAGTTGGTTACCATTCATGGTGATCCAAGACCCTTTGATATGTGTGCTTTGGCAGAACCTATTGGAGTTCAATTTTGCCCTGCTCTATCATCCATACATCCTAATTCTCATTATACATCTAAACATGTGAAACTCACACCCACAATGTCATCTACTTCTCCATCAGTTGCACCTCCACATATAGGTCAACCATCTTCTGAACAAACCGCATTAGGACCTAAGAAAGATCCTAATCCCACAACCAATGTCTCTTGTTCTACTCCTATAACTTCCATACCTATAATAGACCCATCTATTGACACCTCTACACCGTCTACATCCACCAAATTCATATTTTATACATCAAAAGATGTAGGGAATATTCCTTCTACCTCTTATGCTATTACTGACGAGATCTTACCCGATCTATCTAAAATTCTTATATCAGAAGAAACGAATGCTTCTATGCAAGATTCCCTTATTTTAAATAATTTACCACCATCTCCTCATACCTTGGGCCTCCCATAGCCTATGGGAAGTATTTACCAAGTCGAGAGTTGTGCCTTTATTTATAAGGGATATGACTGGGGTAGAATACCCAAAAACATTAGAACTCATTATGATGGATATGCTCGATGTTATTTTACTGATGGGTATATTAAAGCCAAACCTATAATGCTTAAATTGGGATATAAAGGGAAAGGTTTGGGACATTTATAGAATGGTATGAAAGAACCTTTTGAGGTAGAAGCGTGGCCCGCCCAATGTGGTGTGGGCCTATTTTCTAGTAAGGGTCAGCCATTCCCATTTGAGGATGATGACCATCTTATATGTTACCAAGATTATTTAGATGAGCGCGATGCTTTGCGTTTAACGAATAAGACATTCACATATAATATGCTATCTATAGATTATCCTGAGATGATCACTAAATCTAATGATGAGTTGGAGGAAGATATCTTTAACGATGTCTCCATTGAGGAATTATTACATTATGGATTTTATTATGATGGCTCTATACCTAGTATAGCCCAACTTGAGGCCACGACTCCTCAAGATGAATTATCCAAGCTAACCTTGGAAGAATTACAAGAATTGGGTGTTTCACCCGCCCCATCTAATTTTGAGAGAGATCTACACATGGAAGTAGAAAATGTCATAAAATTTAACATTGGAACCAGCGATAACCCTCACATAATCAACATTGGATTAGAATTGAGTCAAGAAAAATATGATAAATACATTGAATTTCTTAAAGAATATGAAGATGCTTTTGCTTGGACATATGAATATATGCCAGGTTTAGAACCTTCTATAGTTATGCATCACCTAGTAGTGCATATAGATGCTAAACCTGTTAAGCAAAAGCTTAGAAAAATGCATCCTAAAGTGGCCTTACTAGTCAAAGGGGAGTTAGAAAAAATCCTGAATGTTATTTTTATACAAGCCATTGATTATACTGAATGGATCTCAAATGTAGTTCTAGTAACTAAGAAAGAAGTTACTAAGATTAGGGTTTGTATAGAATTTAGAGATATTAATGTTGCATGCCCTAAAGATGATTTTCCCCTTCCCAATATGGATCAGATCATTGATTTTACTGTTGGGAGTGGAATGATATCCTTAATGGATGGATTTTTTGGTTATAATTAGATCAGGATAGATCCTGAAGATCAGGCTAAAACAACCTTTATTACCCCTTGGGGGACTTTTTGTTGGAAAGTGATGCCATTCGGTTTGAAGAATGCAGGTGTAACCTATCAACGAGCCATGACTTATATATTTCATGATATGTTGCATGATATGATGCATGATATACTACATGATTATGTAGATGAAATTATAGCTCGTTCTACTAAAGAATATGACCATTTAGATGACTTGATAAAAGTATTTGATCGGTTAAGGGAATATCTTATCCGATTGAATCCAGTCAAATGTATATTTGAAGTTAAGTCAAGTAAATTATTGGGGGTTATAGTTTCTTTATGTGGCATCAAAATTGACCATCTCAAGATTACGACTATCACTGATATGCCCGCACCTACAAATATATCTGAATTACGGAGTCTACAAGGTAAGCTTCAAGCTATCCATCACTTCATCAATAAGCTGGCAGATAAAACTGGGCCCTTTCTTAAGCTTATTAAGAAGGATGTCTCTTTCCATTGGGACAACGAATGTAAGGAAGCATTTGAACTCCTCAAACAATATCTTCTTAACCCACCTATACTTTCACCACCTAAACCTAATCGCCCATTTATCTTGTATATTTTTGCTTCAGATTTTACTTTAGGAGTTATGTTAGCTCAACTTGATGATGAGAAAAGAGAGCGTGCTAATTATTAAATTAGAAGAACATTAATTAGTTATGAAACCTGCTACACAACACTAGAGAAGTTATGTATAGCAGTCATATTTTTGACACAAAACTATGCCATTATATGCTCAGTCAAAAAACATATGTTATTGCTAAATCTGATCCCTTGCGGTATCTCATGAGTCGACCTTATTTATCTGGTTGCACATCGAAGTGGGTTCTTGCTCTAAGCAAGTTTGAACTCATGTTTATAGGATAGAAGTTTGTTAAGGGTCAAATCATAGCATATCAATTAGCTGTTTCACCCTTAGAGTCTACCCATCCCCTCGTTATTGAGTTTCTTGACGAATGCGTTAACCTAGAGGTGGATCATTCAGAGCAATGGTCCCTATACTTTGACGGAGCCCGATGCATGAGTGGGGTTCGTGCAGGTATTATTTTGATATCTCCATAGAAACATATCATACCTCTATCATTTAAATTAATGTTTGCTTGTACTAATAACACTACTGAATATGAGGCTCTAATCCTTGGATTACAAGCTGCCCTGGAACTGAAAAATTAAAAATCTATTAGTTTTCGATGATTCTCAACTTGTTATAAATAAAATTAACGATTTTTATTAGATCGGATATGATAAATTGCATCCATATAAAGCATATGTATTACAATTAATATCTTTATTTGATCAAGTTACCTTGGAAGATATTCCTAGAACTAGCAATCATGTGGTTGACGCTATAGCCACAACTGCATCTCTTTTACCCTTGGAGTTAGATGATGAATATGCTACCATAATTATTCGTCAACTCCAGGAACCCGCTTAAACTCATGCTTGGAACCTTTGGACATTTTTCTAATCAACGAAACTATTCCTAAACTTTGGTATACTGACATCCTCAATTTTCTTCAAAATGGGACCTTCCCTGAAGGTTTTAATAGAAACCAACACCGATTATTATGTATATGAGAAATTCACTTCGTAATAATTGAAAATACGTTATTTAGGAGATCTTTTGAAGGTATCCTATTGAGATGTTTGAATCTAGAAGAGTCTAGATCAACTTTGAGTAAAACCCACAATGGATCTTGTGGGGGACACTTTAGTGGTAGCGCCATTTCTAAGAATCTCCTTTGGATAGGATATTTTTGGCCTACCATGGAGAATGTTGCACATGATTACGTGTGCCATTGCGATAAGTTCCAGAAACACGCTGACATTGTCCATGCGCCTAAACAAGAATTACAGGCTATTTCATCTCCTTGCCCCTTTTCAAAATGGGGCTTAGAAATCATCAAAAAAATCAATCCAATGTCATCTGATGGACACAAATTCATCATAACCGCCATCGAGTATTTTACGAAGTGGGTCAAAGCTATGACCTTAACTTCTTGCATTGGAATGCAAGTTTCCAAGTTTATCCTTAATCAAATTATTTGTAGGTTCAAAATTCTTGCAAATCTCACCTCGAATAATGGAACTTGTTTCAAAAACAAAGATGTAAATAAACTATGTCAAAAATATAAAATTCAACATCGTTGGTCCACTCCCTATTATCCTCAAGGTAATGGCCAAGTAGAAGCATATAATAAAATATTAATTAAAATCCTCAAGAGACTAGTCAATAAATCTAGCCGTGATTGGCACATTCAATTATATCCTGCTTTGTGGGCTTATCGAACTAGCATTTGTACTCCCATGGGCACTTCACCTTTTGTTTTGGTTTATGGCACTGAAGCTATTTTTCCCTTTGAACTAGAAGTTCCTTCTTTGGCTCTGCTACTTCAAGATACTAAATTAGGAGATGAATATCATGTTGGCAGATTTAGTCAGTTGGAACTCCTAGATGAGAAATGCATTAATGCTTTGGAGCATCTTCGTGCCTACTAGAACAAGCTCAAACGAGCATATCTCAAGAAATTTTATAATCGATCCTTTGAGATCGACGACCTCATCTTAAAAGAAAATAAAAAAAATACTAATGCAACTAAAGACCTTAAAGGAAAATTCGAGTCTAATTGGCTTGGGCCATATATTATCACTGCTAAATTCGGATCGGGAGCATACAGATTAGCTACCTTAAATGGTAAATATCTTAAATAACCTATGAAAATTATGCATATTGAGCACTATTATGCATAAATATGGTAATTTCGTCCTGTATATATTATACATATTGTCTCATATTAGTAATTCATATAAAATTT
Source organism: Wollemia nobilis (assembly GCA_028583015.1). Lineage (NCBI taxonomy): Eukaryota > Viridiplantae > Streptophyta > Pinopsida > Araucariales > Araucariaceae > Wollemia > Wollemia nobilis. The sequence goes on along the minus strand of JAQPPZ010001056.1, from coordinate 3,358,193 downwards.
TCAAAAATAGTAATATTATGTATTCTCTCAATTCATAAATTAAAATCAAAATATAAAAAAATCAAAATCATCAAAATCCTCAAAAACATATTCTATTTTGCACCTGTCAATTCTTGAAGTATTGCAGTTATATTTTCAGTTATTTTGGATAAATTAGCATTTATTTGGAATCCCTCACTTTCACACTCACATGAATAAATATCTTGATCTTATTTGGTATTATTATTAATCTCTCTTATATCGAAGTCCATAGTTGAATTAAATAAATTTTTGAGCATAGAGAACTGATCTTGTTATTTACTTGAACCAAGTACACCTTTTCACATTAAAATGATTTCATTACAAATTCAAAATGATGCTACATAGTAGAAGTGGTCTCTTGAGCGAAAAGTTTCCCCTGCTATCCTATCATGCACATGGTCTAGAATCTTTGAGAATTGACAAAAGGACAAGCTCACTCCTGCCTAAAATAAAAATCCCTTGCTCTACAGCCAATCCGAGCAAGTATCCCTAGTATAGGAAGAAAAAGAAAAAGAAAAAGAAAATCAAGAAAAATCATGAGAAAAAGAGAAATTATTCAGAAGCATTATTTCAGTATCATTTTGTACCATCTCATTAATATTTCAGCATCATCTCAATGTCAAGCAAAAAAAAAAAAATACAAAAATAAAAGAAAATAAAAAGCAAAAAGCAATAAATCCCCCCTCCTTTGAAAGAAGGAAGTGTTAAGCTTGAATCCCTGGAATTCTCAATTATTTGAAAACTATGAGGTAAAACCCATAACAGGTGATTTGTGCCCAACTTGCTTGACATTGGGTAACTCCTAGCGTGGTGATATGTCTGTCACATTAGCAACCTTCTTTTGTACAAACCTATGTTTGCTTATGGATCAGCTAGCTCTTGATGACCCGACTTACATAGTAGTCTAGTACGGTTACATGCATATAAATCATGGTCAACGAACACTCATTTGGTTAATTCAAATTACTTGTATCAAATTATCTTGCTCAAAATAGGTAAATGAACATTACAATTGCACACACATTTGTGTTTGAGAGATTTTGTATCATTATGATAGATCAAGATCGACAATGAACTCACGTATGAACACGGGGTTCCTTATAAATCTAAATTTTTTCTTTGAGATAATTTAAAATATTTATTCAAATCTTCTGGAATAATTTAACTTTCTTACTTGAGAATATCTTCTTAGCGTAAAATCGATTAAATACATTTTTTTCAAAAAATTCAATTTTTTTTTGCAAAACATGTTAAAAAATATAGCAATAAAGTCACATTTATATATTTTCGACTTTCACGATGATGGTATAGTTCCTAAACCTAAATTGGAATTTTATGCCTAGTGCAAGTCCTCATTTTTATATTTTATGTTTATCTCAAAATCAAAAATCAACTATGCAATAAAACTATTATATCAATTTCTTCTTTGGATTTCGCGATGATGGTATAATTATATACCTAAAATTCTATGCCTAGCGCAAACCATCGTTCTAATTTTATATACCATGTAGAAAATCGAAACATATGTTTATTGTATTGCACAAATTAAATAAGGGTTACAATGAACGAATTGCCGGGAATAGACACGGCTGAACTGAACTGAACTGAACTGTTACAACAGTGTAACAGCGTGCCTAAATAAATAAATAAAGACAAAACAATAGTACGCTAACATCCCCCTTTATTACATTATTTGGGTAATGTAATAACTAATAGCTATACTAGACTACTAACATCCCCTTACATCATTTTGAAATACAAAGTGAGCTGCGAAACAATTCAAATTTGACACGTCCAAGTGCCTTAGTGAAAATGTCTGCAACTTGAGCATCGGTGGGAATGTTCTGAAGCTGAATTCGGTGCTTTGGAACTTCATCTCGAATGAAATGACATTGTGTGTCAATGTGCTTTGTTCTTTCATGATGGACTGGATTCTTGACGAGGTTCAGAACACCCTGATTGTCGCAAAACAAGTGTATTGGAGATTTTGATGGATGGCCCATAGTTGTCAGAATGCGACGTAACCATATCACTTCGCACACAGCTTCACGTGCGGCACGATATTCTGCTTCTATTGATGAAATAGCAACCACCTGTTGCTTCTTGCTGTGCCAAGAGACAGGACCGGATCCCAGATGAAAAATGTATCCAGAAGTTGACTTGCGATCATCAAATGATCTAACATAGTCAGAGTCCGTGTATCCTTGCAAGAAGAATTTGTTGTTCCTCTTGTATTCTAGGCCATATTCTATAGTACCACGGACATAGTGAAGAACACGTTTCGTTGCTTTCCAATGAGTGGTCTTAGGCTCCTGCATGAACCTCGAAAGATAGTTGATAGAAAATACGAGATCTGGCCTAGTATTGGTCAGATATATGAGACTCCCAATCAACTATCGATAGAGAGTACCATCTACCTGAGGTGAGTCATCATATCGCGATAACTAAAGTCCATTCTCCATTGGAGTTGCCATTGGCTTGCAATCAGTCATGCGATATTTATCCAAGCAATGTCTTGGCATACTTTTTCTAAGACACTTTGATGGAGTGCTCCTTCTGGATGAATTCCAGACCAAGACAGTAATGGAGAAGTCCGAGATCTGTCATCTCAAAAGATTTGCACAAGTTTCTTTTGACAGTAGATATCATAGTTTTTGAACTCCTTGTAATGAGCAGATCATCCACATAGAGTACAAGCAACACTATCTCAGAACCCTGTTTCTTGAAATAGAGGTTTGCATCTGACGGACATCTCTTAAATCCATGCTGCATAAGGTGATTGTCCATTTTTATATACCAAGCTCGAGGAGCTTGTTTCAAACCATACAAGGATTTGACCAATTTGCAAACTTTCTGCTGTTGGCCTACCACTTCAAATCCTTCTGGCTGAGTCATATAGACTTCTTCTTGGATATCACCATTTAGAAAGGCACTTTTGACATCCATCTGGTGAATTTTCCACCCATATTGTGCTGCCATAGCACACATAACCCGAATTGTGGTCATCCGAGAAATAGGTGCAAAAGTTTCCTCATAGTCGATGCCTTCTTTTTGAGCATAGCCCTTTGCAACAAGACGGGCCTTATGCTTATCAATTATTCCATCTACCTTGTACTTGACTTTATATACCCATTTGTAGCCAATGGGTTTCTTTCCATGCGGCAGATCAACAAGCTTCCAATTTTTATTCTTCATCAGAGACTCATACTCTGTATCCATAGCGGCCTTCCACTGAGGCTCACTGAGAGCATCTTGCACTAATGCAGGTTCAAGACTATCTATGGTAGACATGAATTCCCTGTCATCATCAATATCCATATCCTCAACTTTTGTACTTGGAGTCACAGAAAGTTCCTCAAAAGATTGACAAAGATCATCAACCTCACCAGTTTCTCTGGCTTCTCTTTCCTTTTGAGCCATACTACGTGTACGAGGTCTATCCAAATTCAAATTGGGAGGAGTGGATAAATTTGCGTCTCTGATTGTATTTGTACACAATTTTGGATTCTTCTTCGGTGGTGGTGAAGAAGATGTAGAAGGACCTCCCGTCTGTGCTGACGAAGGAATCATCTCTTCCTTAGTTTCCACAATATCCTGGTGTACTGTAGATGTGCTCTGTGATGTGAAAGCTTCATCAAAGACAACATCTCTGCTGATATGAATTTTCTTGGTCAAAGGATCTATCAACCGATATCCTTTAGAGTGCTCAGAATATCCAAGAAAAATACATCTCAGTGTTTTCTCATCTAGTTTCTTCCTTTTCTCTTTCGGTATGTGCATGAAAGCTTGACATCCGAAAATACGTAGATGAGATATGGAGGGTTTTCGACCACTCCATGCTTCCTGTGGAGTCATTCCTTTTAGGGCCTTTATGGGTGCCCTATTCAACAGATACACTACAGTGGTGATAGCTTCTGCCCAATATTGTTGCCCAAGAGTAGCTCCTATGAGCATACAACGAACCATTTCCATGATAGAACGGTTCCTTCTCTCAGCAAATCCACTTTGCTGAGGAGTATAGGCAGTTGTTAACTGTCTCTTGATCCCATGCTTATCTAGGAATGCAGAAAATTCATTAGAGGTAAACTCTCCCCCTCGATCTGAGCGAAGAGTTTTAATAGAAGCCCCTGACTCCTTCTCAACGGATTTATTGAACTGCTGGAAGAATGCGAAAGCTTCAGATTTCAGTTGGAGAAAGAAAACCCACATCTTTCATGAGTAGTCATCTACGAATAACTGAAATTACCTCTTCCCTCCAACACTATTGGGTGTGAAAGGACCGCATAGATCGGTGTGAATTAGCTCCAGAGGTTTTCGTGCTCTTGTAGAGCTCTTCTCAAATGGTGCTCTATGCTGCTTTCCTGCCAAGCAGTCAAAGCACACTGGCAATGTGGCAGAAAGGGAAGGAAGACCCTTTACCATCTCATACTTGCCGAGCTCAAGTAAGTAGCCGAACTAATATGCCCATATCTCTTGTGCCATAGGGAAGTTGCCTCCTTGGTAGAGACAGTCATGGCAACATGTGGAGTAGAGATAGCATCTAGTGCAAATAAGCCATGCTTATATGAAGCCATTGCAATCTGCTTACCCTTCCTGGTAATGGTACAACACTTCTGTCCATTCTCAACATTAAAGTTGACAACCATATTTCTATCCAAGATTTGTGTCACTGACAACAAATTGTTGGCCAATCCCGAAACATAGAGGACTTTGTCAATCTGACACTTGCCATCAGGAAGAGTGACTGAAACTGTACCCTCTCCCTGAACCTTGTAGGTTTTATCATCAGCAATGGTGACAGGTTTGCCCTCTTTGGCCTCAAATGATTCAAACCACGATCTGTCGCCAGTCATATGTTTGCTAGCTCTAGAATCGACATACCAAATAGGATCCCTCTGAATGGAATCTGTGGTAGTCATGAGCACCTTGTGTGCCCATTCAGAATCTGAGTCAGATTCTTCAACAGCAAAATTCACCTGGGGTTGTTTGTTTTTATTTTGTGGTTTTTTTTGGCCTTTCTGCTTGTTCTTATGCCAACACCTGTTGGTGTCATGGTTGTATTTCTCACAGATCTTGCACCACCTCTTCTTCTGTTGAGGTTGTTTGCCTTTTCCTTTCGTATCTTGTTGAGAATTTCCTCCTTTCCGAAAGTTGCCTCCTTTTTGCCCATTACCTTTCTTCCTAGAACCCTGCTTGTTGGTGTATAGGGCTGTATTGGAAGAATCATCCTTGTGAAGTTGGCGTGCCTCCTGTTGTTGAAGCAGATTGACCAACTCGATGTAGGTAATTTGTCGTTGAGACACCCGGATGGAGGTTATCAACATATCAAATGAAGAAGGTAAAGCTCTCATCACAAGTGAAATGAGAAGCTTTTCGTCCACAGTATCTCTGAGAGAACTCAATTTCTCTTTCAACTCAGACACTACATAGAAAGAGTTCAACTGTTTCACCCTGCCTCAAACTCAGGTTATGAAGTTTTTGTTGAAGATGAAGAATGGTGGATTCATTCTTCCCCTCATAGATGGTTCTAAGGGCATCCCATGCCTCTTTACCACTTGCTTTGTCAGCTATATGAGGATGCACTTCATCTGAAACAGCAAACAAAATGAACACCTTTGCTCTACTTTCTTGTCAAAAGCTATCTGATCTGCTGAAGGACCTATGGATCCTGCTGTTGGTGAAGGCCTTGTTGCTACTCCAGTAACAATATCCCACAAATATTCCATTTGGATAATAGCCTTCATCTTATGTTTCCATGGTGTATAATTTGGACCTTTCAATAACTGATGCGGATCAGTCATCAACTTTGCAACAACGGCCATAGTGAAGGTTCCTTATATCACCAAATTGGTCCCCCTTTCGATATACCTTTTGCTATGCCAATATACCATACAAAATACCCGCCCTTACGTGAGGGAAACTATAGGTATTTAGAAAGATCAACAAAAATCACCCGCCCTTACGTGAGGGAGACTATAGGTGAGTTTTAGAGATCATATGATACGTGGAACATAAGCGGTACTGAAAGGGAATCGCCTTGTTGATGGCACCTACCATAGAAGATTCTTCTCATGCGTGGGGCGTAACTTCCCCTAAACACTATGAAGAATACTTTGTCAAGATTTACGCCTAAACACAAGTGCGATAAAGGGTAGTGGATGGAGTAAAAAAATGCAAAAATGGCGTACTTATTCCTCCTCGACGATTTATAGAGAACAAGCTTAGACGTCGTTGTTGCAGCTATATTAGGCGATAGATACAGTAGCCCAAAGCACGACAGCTTTACCTATAAGTGTGGTCCAGAGGTACCATTTTTACCAAACGTTGCGGTGCAATAAATTGCACAGATGGGTTTTATATTCCGGGGACTTAGGGAGTGTTTGATTTTAATTTTTAATGTTATAGTGCAAAAATGAAATATGCAACATACAACAAAAAAAAATTGCCCACAAGAATAACCCACAAGGTGTCGGTCACAGCCGAAAATGCACCTTTTACAATTTGCCAAATTGCTATTTTTCGAAAAATTACTCACTATCCCCCTTTGATTTTTGAAAAAATATCCCCCCTTAAAAAAAAGGCGTTCTTTAACAAAGCATTTTAATAATTATTATAAATTTAAAATTAAAATAAATAATTTTAATTTCTATAGTTTTAAAACTTAAAAAAAAAAAAATTAAAATTTTTATTTTAATTTATAAAGTTTTAAACTATATTAAAAAAAATTAAAATTTAAAATTTTAATTAAAAAAATAATAATTAAAAAAAAACTCTTTGAAAAAAAATTATACCTTTGGGGGGAGTCGGCGGGTTTTGAACCCCCGACCTGCAGGCTCCCTGAGCCTTACCGCACGGCTCACGACCACGTGAGCCAGCGGGCTGATCCGAGAGGATCAGTGAGCCACCTCCTTTTTCAACCCAAATGGTCCTCCTCTTCGGCCTCACGCGCTGCTGCTCTGCGGCTCCCGCCACTTCGAAAAATTTTCAGTTTTTCTTTTCTTTTTTTTTTCTTTTTTTTTTTCGAAAAAAAATGCGGGTGGCCTGGGCCGTCTGAAAAAAAACACAGCGGCAAATTTCGGGGGGGGCTGTGCCGTCTGTAAAAAAAACACAGCGGCAAATTTTTGTCCGCCCTTCTTCCCTGCCACCTGCGCGCGCGTCCCTCCTGGACGCGTCTGCGCAGCGCGGATGTCCCGGGGGGGTTTATACTCCCCCAATTCCCGCGTGGGCGGGAATTTAAAAATCCCGCGCGGGGGGGGTTCTCCCCTCCTCGTCTGCCGCACGCGGGAGGGAATCCTATCGCGGTAGGCCTCCTCCCGCACTGTCGTGCGGGTCCGGGCCGACAGGGCTACGCGTGCACTGTCGCGACAGTCCCCTGCGCGACGCGTGGCGCTCGCGCGTGTGGGCGCGTCGCGGCCTGCGGAGCGCGGGCTCGCGGCCTGCGCTCTATCGTGCGTGGGTGCGTCGTAGCCTGCGCTCTGTCGTGCGTGGGAGCGTCGCGGCCTGCGGAGCGGGGGCTCGCTGCCTGTGTCTACGTGCGGCCTGCGCGCAGCGGATTGCCTGCTGCGTTTTTTTTTTTTTTAAATTAATCACGCTATGCCGTGATTTCAAAAATCACGTCGCGGAATAATTTAAAAAAAAACTTCGCCTCCAGACAGCTTTCGCCTCCAAACAGCTTCTCACGCCTCCCTGCACAGAATTTCCATAGCTGGCTCTGATGCCATGTAGAAAATTGGAACATATGTTTATTGTATTGCATAGATTAAATAAGGGTTACAATGAACGAATTGCCGGGAATAGACACGGCTGAACTGAACTGTTACAACAGTGTAACAGCGTGCCTAAATAAATAAATAAAGACAAAACAATAGTACGCTAACATACCATTTATTTAATCCATAAAAATAGATGGCTTAAATCATTATGTTACACAATTGTTCTTTAAAAAGAACGAAAACTTTCCTATTTCATTTTATTATGTCAACATTCATTTTTTTTGCGACGATGGTATAATTCCTAGGGAATTGTTCAAATTTCTATCATACTTAAGAATTTTATGCCTAGAAAAAATCATATTTTTAATATTTCATGCATAATATTTTCATGGAAATCTAAAAAAAATCATCACTATCATCATTTTTCATCATCACAACACAAAGTCTTAAGAAAGTCTCTTAAGCACCCTTTTAATTTTAGCAATATTTCTCTCATACCTGGATTAGCTTGATGACCTAGTGAGTGGCGACTCCATGAAATGGTCATGTAACAATGATAATGTCCTTTGAAATTATTGTTAGAAGTCACTTTATTTTCATCAAAACACACCACAAAAACCAGTTTGTTTACATCAGATTATTTCATTTAATTTTATAGCATGACATAAAATTATAATATTTTCAACGACATAATTACATGAATAGTCAATCAACAATTAAAATATTAAAGCATCATAAAACATATGCACAAGTCATATCACAAAAATAACATCATATATATATCAAGAAGTATATACATCATATCAAAACGGATTGGTATGCCACAATATATACCCTGGCATACTCAATCATCTCAAAAATAGTCTATGTACAATGTGCATCTAGTCTTGAGAAGACCTTGAGCTCTCAGCATCATCTCCTCTCCTACCTTGAGGTGGAGGAGGTGGTCCCATCGTAGCCTGTACTGTATCGTGGGTCCTTGACATCGATCGTGATGATGTCCTTGATGACCCCATCCTGATTGACTCCGTAATGTCGGCTGACAATTGTATCTTCTGGCCCTCTAGAACCAACTAGTAGTACACTCCTTGATAGAACATGGTCTGAGCAACCAACCACACCAGCTCTAGAATGATCACCCCTCCACTCTGAGCCCTAAGCCGTGTAGCCTCATCCTATAGAGTCTACACCTAAGCTCGTAGTTGGGCATTCTCCGCCCGAAGAGCTACCATATCACTGCTATCCCCCACCTCGACATCCTTACCCCTATAAGGCGATGGTGGCCTATACCTCTACTGAGGAGGAAGTCTTTCTCTCCTCTCCTCTCTCCTCTCCTCCCTCCTCTCTAGCTGTTGTTGTCTCTTCATAGCCTATGGTACTCTTCGGTGTCTCTCTTAAGGAGGCCATCACTGATCCCTCCCTCTATGACCCCTCATTGCATCGATGGTATCCTAGTACCACCTCTCCATCTGTTGCACTACATCATGCATCAAACCCTATGCCCTCGTCATCCGAGGAGGATGAATGTCTGCATACCAGGAATCATATTCATCTGCTATCCCCACATCATCCCCATCCACTAGCTGAATGGGGGCATCATCAGCATCTTGAATCCAAAACCACTACATTTCTAGAGCCCCACTCAGTGTGGTACTATCCTGCATAGTCTGAGAGTACTCATAATACCTAAGAGTAGAGATCCCTTGATGTAGACCAAACTACCTAAAAACTCAATTGTAGTGGTGGAGATCTACCTCTCCCACTTTGTCCTCAACCATATGACTCGCCTGATGTGATCCAACTCTTTTCCATCCTCTAACCACCCTAGATGCTCTCTCCATGGTCTCCAGGTAGTTCGATCTGGGGTGAGGTCATCCAGCAACCTTTGGGATGTCGACAGATCTATCCGCTGCTGTGACCCTCTCTGGAGAAACCAATAGAAAACCCAGGGTGTGATCCCAGCACCAAAACTGGAGAAGTGATGTTAGAACTAGACATTGACCCCCCTTGTATACGACCCCGTAAAGGATCCTATACAAGCGACACAATACAAAGCTGCCCCAAGCAAACTTGTATCCGTGGTCTCTCATGTCATAGACCACATCTAAAAGTAGCCACAATAATCTGCATCCACTTTGGTGGCATAGAAGAAGGCCACCCACCACCCTTTCCAAAACCTAGGTCAGCCGAGATGCCCTAAGCATCCACCTCAAAGCATCGATGTTCACTTTGCCCTTCTCTAGGACGAAGCTCGAGTCCTCACACAATCTCATCATAGCATGGCCTTGATTTGCTGAAGGGGTCATGAATCGACCATGTATGGGGATCCTCAAGATCCTTCCTACATCCTCTAGAGTGGGAGTCATATCCCCTATCGGTAGTCAAAATTAGGACGACTCCGGATACCATCTCTTTGCTAGGGCTATCAGTAGCCCCATGTCTGTAGGAATTTGTGGCATATCTGCCACATGTTGCAGTATTACCTCTACCAATATATCTCACTCAGCTTGATCGAGCATGGCCAAATTGTCTCTTAGACCTCCGTATTTCCACTCCCGACTCTTTAGCAATCCCCTCTGCAAAATAAGCAATAAGACAACAAAAATCATTAGTACATAATCATTAAAAAAAAATCAAATCATCCCATAAAGTTGATATCACCCATTATTGGATGATATCGTACCAAATTTAGATAAAATCATCCTTAATAGGATGAAATCATCTCTGTTCTTCAATTTGGGGATCGCCCCTATTTCTTCGATTTCATCCCTAGACGAAATCAACAATATAGAGATGATTTTTTCGACGGCCTAAAAACGGTCACGATGCCCAAAAACACTTAAAATTCAAGTCAAAAATAAAGTAAATCAAGTTAAAAATATAGTAAACTAGGTTTAGATCCTTACCCATAACCCGTGCTGGATCTCTGTCGATCTGTGCATCATTTCCACCATTTCACCTGCAGAGCTTTGAAACAGCGAAAGTGAACAGTAAAAATGAATTAGGGTTTTACCTTATTTTTCTTGTTTTTATTCAAAACGATATTTTTTTAATTGTTGCTTTTTCGTGCTTTTACCTCAAACATTTGATTTGAGTAAAAAATCAGAGGGGGCACCATAGCAAACAGTCGTACGATTCAACCTAGAATCGTCGTCTAAAAAATGGAATAAATTTTTGCTTTCTTGTAAAGTGTGAAGAACTCGTCTTTAACACATTTTTTTTAAAAAAATTGCTAAAGAGGGGGCAAAATGTAACACCCTAAAATTTGCATAGTTTAACCATCAGTAAAAAGTAGAAATTTGAATTTTAACCCCGAAACCGCCCGTTAACCGCTTACCTCCTTTTTCGTGTCATTTTTAGAGGTTGTTGCGACTGTTGGACGATATCATCGTCGGTCTGACGATATCGTCCCAAATCAAACAAATTTGTCTAGAATAGAATGTCCAAATGATTTCATCCCAAAACCAAATTTTCACAATTAGCTTATGTTCCAACGATCTCTCGAAGTTGGGCAGAAGCATGTTTGCACGGTTGGAGATTCTCACATTGGAGATCTCCTAGATTGGGATGATCCCCAACCTCCTAACCTCCCCTTAATCCTATATAAATTAGAATTTTTTAATTTTATCCCCCTGACTCCCTACCTGGCTGCTTGGCTGATTATTTCCCTGTAATTTTAGTTTTTGTTGTGATCTCCCATCATTTGCACTTGTTTTTTCAAGTTTTGTTGTAGGATTTCACTGTGTTTCATCTGGAGGTAGCTCGAATTGTCGTAGGTGATTCAACTACAATTTTAGATGATCCTATCAATATTGATGATGATCTTGTACGATTACAGATGATCTAGTCTACAATTCAGCTTGGGGGTAATCAGAGCCCTGAGTTTGCATTCTCTATCTCATTTTCCTTATTTATTGGTGTATTATATTAATTTACTTCTATTTTGCATCTTGGAGTTCACCTCATTTAGCATAATTGCATGATAAAATTCAAAATAAGTTTCCAAAATAGTGCATCTCATTTAATTTGATATCTGGATTTATCATTCAAACATCTATACTCTTATTTATATCATTTTGCATCATTCTTGCAATTGTATTTTTTGTTTTTGGTGTCTATTTTCTTGATTGCAGGTTTTTGATGAATTTTCCTGATGAATTCGTCAAGTCGCTAATGATATTGGATGATCTCAAATGATCTCCTATGATTTGGGATGATTATATACAATTACAGATGATCCTGTCATATCCGGGACGATCTGGACTCCTACAAGCTTTAGAATCTTCATCATACATCAAAAATCAGGTGTACTTTTCTCCATTTTATATATTCTCTATATTCAATCACATTAGGATTCATTTATGTCTTATGTATTCATATAAAATAGCTTAGCTTAATTTTAGCCAACCTAGGAATTTGAATGGTTGAACATAAAATGAACAAATCAAACCCATTCTCAACCTAGGCGTGGAAACTCCCACTCAAATTTTCGTGGTGAACCCCACCATCCGTCAAAAATTCACCTTTATACCCCTCCCCCGAGAGGCGTGACCTTCAAAGGGCCTCTCCATCTAAGGTATTGTTCCATCCTTTTCTCACCCCCCTTTTGGGTACGGATCCTTTAGCCTGAAGGTAAGGGTACAAAAAATTTGGGCAATACACTCATAAAGTGCGAGGTTCCCCTGGAAGCTCCTGGCTAGGACCAGGGAGGTTATGGTTAATTTTATTGGGAGACCTCTCATTCTAGCATGGGGGAGTACTCTTCTAGCATAGCTCTATCATGATTTGTCTTATATCACACACCATAGAAGAGTGGGTATCAGTTGTAGCATACTTCTATAGATTTGGGACTAGAAGCACATTTTGATAGAGCACCCTATTGATTTACCCCTAGAGATTTTTGTTATCCTTGGAAATTCTCAATGTTATGCATCATGCTGGCCCTGGGAGCAGGAGGGTTTCAGGAGTAGGCTCATGTAGGAGACCTAGACCACTATATCTCTCAATTTTCACAACTTCATCTTCAACACATACAGTGGCAACCATACATGGGCTGCCTTGACTGGATAGAGGTGAACACATACTTAGTTTAGGATTTGACAAGATGTCCTAGAGGTTCCTACTATCTATAGATGATTGGTCCTAGAGAGGGACCTGACCTGGACCCAGTGACTCCACTTGGGGATGTTGATGATGACTTACAAGAGTCGAGCCTAGTGAACGTAGGCACAACTACTGATTATGATACATGGTGGTCTAGCTTATAGTAGCATAGATAGGGACCTCTAGGTTGACCAGTAGATGACTTCACAATAGAGGGCATAGAGGGCGTAGAGGTGGACCTTCATGAGCACAGGACCTGTCAAGGACAGAGGGCACATGGGGTGCAAGGGGCACTATAGAGGAGGGACCATAGGTAGAGGTAGAGGAGGAGTCATTTGAGGATGGTGAGGCACCTCTTGACAATGAGGTAGGTCAGTTGAGGGCACATGTTTATGACCTCCAAAGTCAATTTGGGAGACTTCATATTTAGCTCTTGCACATGGATACTACTATCACCACTTTAGGCAAAGTTATCTCATGGCCAGAGCCAGTGGTGCAACTACAAGGGGGAGAGATCCACTTTGTAGGTGAGGATTATCATGGTGGATGTAGAGATACAAAAGCTCATAGGGTAGTGCACTCTTTTGTAGTCCCAAGTAGATGCTTCTATAGTACTAATCATTGCTTACCAGGCTAGGGGATCAACTCCCCCATACTCATAGGTTACTTTAGTGCCCCCAGCTATTCTAGTAGTACCAGTAGTACTAATAGTTCCAACAATATAAGGAGTAGTAGGCTTGAATTAGGGGGCAAATATCAGGAGACTTGAGGCTCTGGTTGAGTAGCATATTGAGGAGGCCTCTTTCAGATCTGCCTACATTACCACTCTAAGAGGGCGGATTGGACTGCTCAAGGGTGAGATTCTAGAGATGCCCATAGCTTTAGGGTCTCAGAGGACTCGCACTTGGGAGACAGTATAGTCCTCATCTAGCTCAAGTTGCAGGACTCACAGGTCTGATAGATCTTCTAGTTCTAGCTCATGGAGGATCCACTGAGAGGGTCGAGGTGATGGTGGTGCCTCACAAATTGGGAGTGCAGGCCTTGGATAGTACAAATCTTATAGATATCATTGTACCATTTTTGAGTGTAAGATCAAGGACCTACACATATGTAGCCTGCAGGCATTTTTGACCATATCGAGGACTATTGACTATTTATTTTGATACACACACACACACACATATATATATATATATCTAACATTAAGACTTATATGTGCAGTTTATTATGATTTTATGTTTTATGAGATGCATATGGATGCAATGCGCTATTTTTTATGCTGTATGATGTGATGTATGGATGACATGCACTAGATAGCTATGCGATAGATGATTTGATGCTATGAGTTATGTATATAGATGTACTACTTATGATGGATGCATATGAATGCCATATTTTGATGTTACATGCATGTATACTTTGCTTCACTTGTATGCATTTAATTTATACTGCTATGACATAATCTATGCCATGTATGTATTGCATGCATTTCTTTATTTCTTTGATAATGTGTTTGTGAAATGGACATGTATGCTTTAATAACTTAAAACATAATGTATGCAATATGAGTTTTAACAATATAATGGATGACACCACCGAATGTATAACAATCATGTATTGTAGTTGCTTTATCTTTTTATGAAATATAGTACACCCATTTGTGAGATGTAATTATATACATTTTTTGTTCATAAGCTTTTGTAAATTAAAATAATATGGATAACATAGTCAGTGGCCATATAAATATAATTTTTGACATCCATTTGGTATCTAACATATATTATGAATAATTCTAATAAACAAACTCTCATAAAAGAAATTGATATTTTGATGATTGCATTGAAAATTGGTTGTTACTATTGGGAATTTTTTTGAGGTTTTCCATAAAATCAAACACCCTAGTTGTCTTATCAAAAGCTGTATACTAACCATACTAGACTTCTGAAACATAAGGCTTTTTCTAGGATAGGCCCTAACTGTTCATTATCCTTGTGTGTGCAAATGAGTATATTTAGATAAGGCATAAGCATACCCCAATGTCAGACGGGATTCTTTCAGCCTATTTCTAATATTGGGGATCCTCAAATATCGATCCAATCCTAGGTTTAGATTTTAGTTAGACTAAGCCACTAGGCAATACAGGACACTTGAAGCTAGCTCTTCCACATTCAAACATTGGTTTACAAAAAATCAAAATGCTATTGTATCAGATATATCATCATGCATAAGGTACGATAGTGCTGACAATTCCAGGGATTCAAGTTCACTCCCTTATTTTCTTTAATTTATTGGGATACTTGCTCATATATAGTGACAAAAATCATTGTTTATTTTGTATATACTTTTTTTTCTCTCTTTTTTTTTTTTTTTTAGAAAGGTATTTGATATTGATTTTATTTTCTTTTTACAACTTGATCTTCATTTGATTTTACTTTCTAGGATCTACATTTTGGAATTTGATTCAGAAACTTCCTTTGGGGAACTATTTTTGGGATATTGATTTAGGATATTGATCTTAGGGTATCAATATGGAGGATTGATCTAGGATATAAATCTGGGATATTGCTCATTTTAATGTAAGCAAGGGATTCTAAGTAGGAAATAAACCTGTCCTTTTTCTAATTGCCAACATTTCCTGTACCGTACGCATAGGGGGATAAGCAAGAATAAACTTTTTACCTCAGGATACCTGGTCCTGATTCGTAGGTTTCATCTTCCCCTAGTCCTTATTAGGATTGTTTAATTTGTTAATTAGTGATAGAATTCTGATATGCTAAGGGCTATACACACTAGACCCCATCTATAAAAGCAAAGTAAGCTTTCTATCAACTCTTTATAAGACCTCTAGGTATGTCTGAATGACCAGAAGACCCTAGTATATTCTTCATAGCAATAATTGGGGTTGTGTTGAAAAACATAGTTACTCACAAGGGTGATAAATAGATGAAAAATATAGTGCATAGATGCATGATTGAAACACAAACATGGTGTCATTTGTCAGATTGTAAACATAATTCATCCTAATGTAATGTGCAATGGATGGACATGCTTAATGCAATGTAAAAATGAAATGCATGTGGAAAATGAGAATGCAATGATGCAAATGAGATGCAAAAATACAAAATGAAATGTGAATGTTTTTAGATTTTTGATAATTTTCCAATTTTTTTATGGATTTTATATTTTGACCAAGGGATTTTAAAAACCATTGGAACCTTTTGTGCTTTGACCAAAGGGATTATAGATTCCTTTGGGGCCTTTTTTGAATGACCGAAGGGTTTACAGGTGCCTTTGGAGCCTTTTTTAAATGACCAAAAGGCTTACAGATGCCTTTGGAGCCTTTTTTGAATTACTAAAGGGCTTACAGATGCCTTTGGGGCATTTTTTATGGTTTAGGCAAACGCTTTAATATGAAGGATATTGAGAGGTTCAAGATCTTCAACTCCATTGAGAAAAGTCAAGCAATATGTCCTAGGTCCAATATTCTCTGAGATCATATAAGGACCTAACCAGTTAGCCGCAAATTTGTCTCGTAGTTCTAGCGATAAACTTGAGTTCTGTTGGTTCTCTTTTAGCATAAGATTGCCAACCTCAAAGTCTCTTATATGGACTTTGTTATTGTAAGCTTGTTTTAAGTGCTCTTGATAAATATGGAGGTGCTCAAGGGTATTCACACAATTTTCATCAAGTAGCATTACTTGATCTAGGTGAGTGTGTCACACGGTGTTGTCATTGATGAAATATTTCAATGCGATGTGTAGCATTGGAATCTCCAAATCTAAGGGCATAATGGCCTCAGTGCCATATACTAATGAAAATGGAGTTGCCCCAATGGGTGTTCGAATACTAGTCCTATAATCCCATAATGCAAGGGGTATCTGGATGTGCCAATATTTGTGGTGCTCTTGTACCATATTTTTCAATATGGAGATCAATGTCTTATTTGAAGCTTCAGCTTACCCATTTTCCTATGGATAATATGGAGTTGCAAAACTGTATTTGATTCTATACTTAGACATCAAAGCTCTCACAGTTTTGTTCTTAAATGACATTCCATTATCTAAAATTATCTTGGATGGTATCCCAAAATGACTAATGATATTGGTGTGTATAAACTTAGTAATATGCACTCCAGTTGTCATTTTTAAGGGAATGGCTTCCACCCATTTAGTAAAATACTCAGTAGCCATAATAATGAATGTATATCAACCTGATGATAGAGGAGATATCTTACCAATGAGATCGAATCCCCATTGAGAAAATGGCCAAGCTGCTTGAATGGGCTGTAAGGTCTGTGATGGTAGGTGCATAAGATTAGCATGATTCTAGAATTTAACGCATTTTATAATATACACATTACAATCCTTCTCCATAGTGGGTCAATAATAACCCATACAAAGGATGCACTTAATGATAGCCATGTTGCTAAAATGACCACCGCACATACCATCATGAGCTTGCAAAATTTCCCAAGATGACTCTTGGGGCTCAAGACAATGAAGGAGAACTCCATCGTAGCTTCTACAATACATGATATCTACTAACAAGAAATACTTTATCGCTTTCTATTTAAATGTGTGCTTCGTAGCATGTGATAATCCCTAAGGGATTACACCAATTCTAAGGAAGTCATGTATCTATGACATCCAATTATTATAAGCTTTGGCTTTGATTGACAAGACAACATGTTCCCCCAATGGTTCTACATTTGCAAATGCATATTGGGAAATAACCTTGTGGTGAATGGTAGTACCACTCCCCATCGGATCTTGCGAGATCAAAGACCCCAAATATTCTCTCTTGAGAGAGTCTCTAGCTCTATAGAACCATTCATGGTTTGGTTCTACATGAATCATGTTGATTGACTCTTTTTTATCCAATACTTCATGTTGCATAGCTGAATGTGACAACATTTTTACATGGATGGTAGTGAAATTAGCAGATGAATTCTAAGGGATTAGAGATCCCAAAGATGCCATTGTATTTGCAAATCTATTGGATAAACAAGGGATTGCCTCAATGTCATACCATTCCAGTTGAACTAGATAAATATCAACAAGATTCTTGTAAGATTTCAATACCAAACATCGGCATTGAAATAATCCCTTAACTTGGTTAACAATGAGAATGGAATCACCAAAGATATTTAGACTTTTTATCTTCATGGCAACAACTATTTGGAGACCCAAAATTAGGGCTTCATATTCAAAATTATTGTTAGTGCAAGGAAAGTCTAATTTGACTGACAAGGGAATTTGAGCTCCTTGTGGCATGAACAACACTATTCCTACACCACCCCTTGCTCACACTTCAAACCATTGAATAACAAGGTTATATCGGCTTTGTTATCCATTTCTTCAGGTTCGAGTGCTTCTGTTAAGGCAAATACTACATCATCAAGAAACTCTATGGTGAGGGGCCTACTATTTTTAAGAGGTGCCTCAGCCAGATCTTCTATGAATTATCCCTTAATGGACTTCTCACTTATGAATTATAGATAATATTCTATCAATAGCATGATCCACTTCATAATTACGTGTATTATGATATGTCTTACTCATCATATACTACAAAGGATTTTTTTTGGATATGACATACATCATATGACTCAACATATAGTGTCACAATTTCTTGGTAGCAAATACTACTGCTAAACATAGCTTTTTAATGTATGCATATCCTAGCTCATAATTTACCAAGGTTTAGCTAATGTAATATATGTCTTGCTCTTTATCTTGCACATTCTTTTGGGCTAACATAGTTCCCAATGCAAAGTCGGTCGCCGATATATATAGCAATAATGATACATCTGGACTTGGTGGAGCTAGTACTAGTGGTGTTATCATGTATTGCTTAATCTTAGCAAAGGCTAATTGATAGTCCTCATCCTAGTTGAATGGGACCCCCTTGTGTAGTAGTTGATTCATGGGTCGATATTTATTCGATAACTATGTAAGAAATTGCTTTATGGATGCTACTTTACCCTAAAGGCTTATTAATTCCTTGATATTCATGGGGGGATGCATTTCTAAAATAGCCTTGACATTTGCTAGTTCAACTTTGATGCCTCACTTTGAAAAAATGAATCCTAAGAGCTTTCCTAAAGTTACACCAAATATGCACTTCTAAGGATTCAACTTGACATTATGCTCTATCAGGCAATTGAAAACCGTCTTTAGGACCAATGCATGCTCTGAATGCAGTAATGAATTTACCAATAAGTCATTGATATAATATTCTAAGATATTATGAATGTAGTCATGAAAGATATATGTCATAGTCCGCTGATATGTAGCACCAACATTCTTTAGACCGAATGGCATAACCTTGTAATAGAATATCCCCCATGGCATTATAAATGTGGTTTTATACTGGTCTTCGAGCTTAATATAAATTTGATTGTAACCAAAAAACCATCCATTAAGGAGAGTATCTCATGACCCACAGTTGCATCTACAAGAGAATATATGTTTGGCAATGAAAATGAATCCTTTGGTGTTGCCCTATTTAGGTCTCTAAAATCCGTAGAGATATAGATCCTTCCATTAGATTTTCCTACAGACACCATGTTTGATACCCATTCTGGATAGTCGATGGAAATAATAAACTCTACATCCAACAACTTCTACAATTTATCCTTAACCATTAAGGCTAATGTTGCATGTATCTTCCTAAGTTTTTTCTTGATTGGCTTCTTTGATAGATCTAGCAAAAGGTTATGAGTAACCAATTTTGGATCTAGACCCGGTATGTCCTTATAAGTTAAAGCAAAGATATCAAATATCTCTCTTAGTAGAGGGATGAGGTTGGCATGCTCATTAGGAGTCAAAATTTATTTGAATTTAACCTTCTTAGGATTAGTGGGATCAAAAATGATATCCACTTCAAAGGTTTCCTCTACTGACATATGGGATCCCTCCTCAAGCTGGTGAGGCATAAGGATCAAGTGGATGTCATATATTGGGTTTATAGGTTCCTTATTGGAAGCATCCTCAACACGATAGACATCATGTGCACAGCCTAGCACAAAATGAAAAGGTTGCAACATTTCTTCATTAGGGAAGAAATATTCAGGCTCTAGAGGTGAATTAGTGCGATCCCAATAAATAGCATCTACATTAAGACACAATGTCTTGGAAGGATCAGCTGGATTATGGAGTGGAGTGGTCAAATCAATGGGAATCATATTTATGGAATGGATCTATCTCCAGGACCACATGCACATGACTCAATATTAGAAAAACTTCCATCCTTGAGATGTGGCTCTAGGGGTATGGGGATCTTTGGATACGGTCCATGAATAAACTTTTGGATGGTATAATTGGGCTCAAGGAGCTCCATGTACATTGGTAGATTAGGAAACACCATGTGATAAATCATATTAAGATTCGATGGCCTTCCCTTAAGGCGAGGATGGATATTGATCTCTCTGTACATCTCCTCAGCAATATATGGTGCATTACAATGGCTCAAGTAGGGAGGTCCTAAATAGGCTCTCTCTATTTTGTCTTCACCATCACTATCTTAATATAGACATTCACCTCTACCTAATTGAATCGAGCAATGCTCCACATGAGGCCTCATGTAGGTTATGTCTTTATAGCCATCATCATTATCGAAGGGCTATTTGCTCATATTTATTGATTCCAAAGGTAAAATATGATGCAAGAGTGTCAAACCCAAGCAATACAACTTGGTTTCATCCTTGGATTGCTCATTATTTAAGGGCTACATGAACGTCCTTAGAAGTAACTTCTGATTCGATGTCTATAGTTGTGTCTAGATTATGGATGTGTATACCAATATCATTGGTAACTCCATGGCTTTGATTTCCCAAGTTGGCTCTTGGAATGGGTTCTAGGTCGGTCTCCACCAATATGTTCGCATGATATCTCATGGGTGGCTCCACAGTGACATAAGTCACTAGTGGTTAGCCCTCTAAAACATGAAAGGATTAGGGTTATAAGGATTGAATTCAAATTCACCCCCCAAGCTAAGGTACAAGTGGTCTAAAGATGCTACAAGAAGTTTATTCTAACCTTGAATATAGTATCCTAACCTGAACCTGTCAGTTGGAAACTTATACTATGATTTATATGGCCTTCTACACCCCTATTCGAATAGTTTGAGACTGTAACCATGCCAATGGTAATGCTTGAAGTATCACATGGTGTATTCTAGGTTAGAGATATAATGAATGTTCACATTGAATGGTTCATTATCATCCTCATCCATGGGCGTGGGAGATGTAAATTGGTCTAGCCCTTCATAGATGAAGTTGGTTTGGTTAGGTGGTACTCCTAATGGTTCCACCATCCCTATGGAAAGGCAATGGTCTCATGGTTGGACCATGTCCAGTGTAGTCTCGATAATCAGTGTGAGTGTCACATTCTACATGATATCTCTCCCTAATATAGAAATAACCAAATGGACTATCACCTGTGGTGTAGATGACCTTGCTGAAGATGCAGGTGAAGTAGGTTGAAGTGCCTCTTCGACTTCTCTTTGAATTTCCTCTACTTTCATGGGAGTAGGAGATTCTATGATAACTAGCTTGAGCGCTTGTTTTATCTCTCTTTCACCCATTTTTGCTTTCAAATTCCTATCATCTTGATGCATCATAGATGCATATGGTCTAGTAGAAGCAGCTATCATGTGGTCCAATTATTGAGATGCAAACATTGTAGGCTTAGCACACACATTTTTTATTTTACCTCCTAGCTCTTTTATTGGCAACACTGGTTGTACATCTAGGTGCATTGAGGGGAGCATGAATTCCCCCAACAAATCTGCTAGATTCATGTATTTAAAGGGTTCTTCATCCGAAGGCACCACGTGAACCTATCCCTCATGAACGTATTTGATACATTGATGTAGAATAGAAGGGATGCAATGCATTTCTCTGATCCAAGGTCTCTCTAGAAGTATGTTATATTGCATAGCACCTTTGATTACATGAAACATCATTGGGATGGTCTTCAGTCCTACCTAGATAGGTAAAACTATAGTATTGACCGTTGAGCAATACATCATTAAAAGCTCTCAATGTGAAGGTAGAAGGGATGATATGCATCTTGGGCAACTTCAAGTGAGTCAACACCTTGGTAGTTATGATATTGATCGATGACCCTATGTCAATAAAAACCTGCTTGAATGGTTTGTTATTCACACATGCAATGATATGTAATGGTGGGTCTGCTATAATAGCAAAAACCATCTTGACTTCGTGGCAATGAAATTGTATGACCGATTATTGACACTATTTCATGTACCCCATAAAGTGTGTAAATGCTTCAAGATCCTCAGGTTGCACTTCTATGGACCTTAATATATCCATAAGCATCTCCCTATGATTGGGAGACTACTGGATTAGCTCATAAATCAATAACTTTGTTGGATTCATTTGTAGTTTTTGGACCAACCTACTTCTGATGGTCACCACCAGTCTAGTTGGTGGGCTTGTCATATGCTAGGTTGGCCTTGGAGGAGGTGCAACTTGGAATATAATGGGTATTGGAGGTTGATTTGGTTTTTCATACCTCATGTTCCTTTTGAATACATTAACAATTCTTATGAACCCTTGGTTTGGTGGTTTGATGTGTAATTGGTTGACTTGGCCAATATTATTCTTTGGCACCTCATGATTTGGTAGAGGATTTTTGTAAATTCCTATATTTTGATTATCAATTGCCTATGGATTGTTGACAAGAAGTGTACCTATTTTTATCATATTTTACATAAGGTATTTGAAATACCAACATACCTCGATGTCATGGCCTTTCAATCAATGAAAGATACAATATTGATTATCTTTGTAGCCCTTAGGCTTCAACTAATTAGGGTCCAATAACTTGAATTTGGGTAAGTGTATAGCCTTCGCCTCGCATAACTGATGAAAAATAAAATCCAAGAACTCTGATAACTGAGTGAATACGTGAGGTGGATGTTGTTCCTTATTTTTACCCTTATAATTTTTGTTGCACCACTCATATTGAATAGGAGGAGGTTGGGCTTGATAATTTCATTGTTGTTTGCCATTGATTCTTTTTGGAGGTTCAAAACCACCTAATTAACATGGGATAGCTTGGATTATTATCTCTCAATTATTTTCTTGTGCCACTTCTTATTATTGAGCTTCAAGTTACCCTCCTGTAACTTGATGTCCTCTATCACCTTGGCTTGCACCAAAGCCTCTTTGAATGTCTGGTATTGCTGCAACTGTAGTAATAAAAAAATGTGCTTGGCACAACTCTTCATGAACATTCAAGTTAATTCAGAGGATGGGATGGAAAATGGTAGCTTTACCATCATTTTCCTCCATTATTTTCCATAATCCATCATTGTCTTGTCGTCGTGTTGCGTTAAAGTAGCCGGGTCGTATAAGTTTACCTTTTTTTGATGCTGAAGGAAAAGCATTCAAGAAATGCATTGGCTAGTTGTTTGAAACTAGTGATGTTGTGCCTCTTTAATTGGTTGAACCACTCCCGAGCTAGGCCTAAGAGGGTGGTAATAAAGGTGCACAAGAGAAAATCATCATTGCTCTCAATATGAAAGCACATATCTAGGAAACTCATTACATGCTCTTGTGCATCTTCCTCTCCTTAAAATGTTTCTAGTCTAGGCATCTTGAAATGCTCGTGATAGGCTAGAATAGGCACTAACGTGCATAGAGGTTCATTATGGATTTTATTCAAGGTAGTCTTTTGATAATACATTCCTTACTTATCTATGGCTTGGGCCTTCTCTGCTAAGGTCTTATAGGTCTGCGGGGAAAGAAACTCCTCTTCTCAAGATTTCCTTGGAGGCACCTTCAAAGGCAGATTCTTCCTTGGTCAATATGGTGGACTAGGCTTGCCCTCCTCCTAAAATTGGGAGAATTTTGGATATTCTTGTTCTAATTCCTCCCCCACTTCTTCCTCATACTACCTATGCTCATGTTTTTTAGATATTGGACATCGATATTTGTGCTTAGCTGTATGACGAGTATGTGTGTCTATGTACTTAGGGTGTAGCTTAGACTATGAAGCCACTCGTCTATCGACATGATCCTTGGTCTCATTATGAGGAGGTAAACCGATGCTAGCCAATTGATCCTCTCTCTCTACACACTCCTTCTGATCGAGGATGCATTGTTCATGCATGCACTATTCATATTTTTTTTCCTTATGAACCTCTACCTCTAAGAGTTCTCATTTTCAAGGCACTCTTGCTCTATGTGAACATCTTCCAATTGGTCTTGGAGAATCTTTTATCTCTACTCTTACACAATTTTATGAGCTCTATAAACATGATCAACTATTTGAGGCCTTTTTTGAGTGCACTCTATTCAAGCAACTTTATGGGTATATCATCCAATGGACTGATTTGCCACACTCTTACCTCTATTTGTAAAGATGACATTCATGTCAGGCTATCTTCTATATTTTGTGCCTGCATGGAATTTAGGAGAACGTATGTCATGAGAACACTTGGAGCACTCTCTAGGTTCTTAGGTGGTCCTAATGGTGCTTCCACTACACTCACTCGCAGGTCAAGAGGGTGCAGGCGTAGGCTTATATCCTAGATGCCCTAGGACTCTATCTAGACCATATAAATTTTTGCTATTCCATGGCTCATAAGGTAGCATACCATTTACTCCAAATTTGGATATATCTATGGTAACTTACTAGGTTCACCCCTATAGGGAGTCTATATGGGCCTACGCTCAAAAGCGGTCCCATCTACTTAGCCCTAAATGGGCATATCTCAAGCTTGTCTATAATCGGATGGTGGAGGTTGTGAGCCTCCCTTAGATATAGGTTGAAGGGGTACCAATCTAGATCCCTCAATGATATATTCTTTAGCTAAACCCATGGATGCCTATGGAATGCGATTATGGTAAGTGCTACCATGTGCAAAACCCCCATGCTGGGAAGTCCCATGCTCTGATTTGTGTCTAGAGGAATGTCTAGTACTTCCTCTAATTGGGGTATTCTCAAAGGAATCCCCTCATGTGGAATTATCCCCTCTAATACTCATTGAAAAATGTCCAAGAGGATTTTTTTATTGAGGGTATTCTACATCGTGTTGTGCATTAGGTGGAGCTTGGGCTTTGATCTCAGGTCTATGCCCGGACTGGCCTCTTCATGTTTGCACCATTATGTATCCTATGTCTAGATTTAAATTTTATTAACATGCAAAGAATACAATGATGATTATCTCCTTTTACAATTTTAAAATGAGCCCTAAACTGTTTGATGTGTTTTCTATTTTTTGTATCAGTAAAGTAACTCTTATCGTGTTTTGCAATATGTTGATGATTTTCTCAATTGTTTAAAAGGCTTTCACATGTATGCTCATAGCTCGAAAACCTGGAGATGAACTCCAGATCATGTAATCCCCCCAAAATATGGTGATGAGGTCCACACCTAGGAAGGGAGCATAGGTCCTACCATACCCTCACCCAATCTCACCCAGTCAGCATTATACCCTTTGAAGAGAAGTACATGCAAATTTTCTAGGCTACAAATGGTTCTTGGGTCCGGTATTGGTCTAGAACATAAGGTACGAGGGAGTTGGGCCAATAGATGGAAATCACTACCATCATCGTTGAAACCCTACTAGTGGTTGAATATGACTTCCAACTCACTAGCGTTTATAATGTGTCGTGTTGTGTGGGGTTCCTTTTACTTTACATGAAATAAAAATGCATAAAACAACACTCAAATGATTCTACATGCTTTTTAAAAGAAAATTTCACTTTAAAATAATGCATGACTATGCTAGATGATATTCAGAGAATGCAACTATCTATGATGAAAATGGCCATTGATTGGGCCTCATACATGCAAACTCTAAAAAATCAATGTCCTAGACCGTTGGAGACTAGGGAAGACTACAATCAAAGATCCACTATTCGTAGTAGCGACTAGTAGAAAACTAAGAAAACATCTAGGATTTTTTTTTTTACATTTTGCTATGTTTTCCTAATTAGAATCCATCTATTGCATTATGTTTCTATAAAAACACAAACATAAAAATACAGAGAGGGAAAATGACCCTACCTCAGATCCAAGTCTAATGGTGATGTTTGATATCTACTTTTTTCTATTTTCTATTGACCGCGTCTGTCAGGAGTGGTTGTTACTGTTTCCCATAGGTGCTATCCATGACAACAAATTTTAATCATGGTTGTCAACCATGGTTAGCACCTGCAAAACATAGAAAAAAACATTAGTGATTGCTAGATTTTTGGGGTCTCCACCATGATCGCCTTCTATACCATGAAAAATACTAACACCTAATGCTATAATCATTGAACATTATGTATAATTGGGTATGCACATATGAATTGACAAGAAATGACACAAAAGTAAAATAAATGCTTCTCTTATTAATATTTTGAATCAATCCAAATTACATATCCATCCCTCTTAGGGATACCCTTTTGATACAATAATTACAACATGATAAATTCCCTTCTAGGGTAGGTGTAATCCAAATGTCTTCCACAAAGACACGAACTACTCCAAGGTGTTGATGACCTTATTCTCCATGATTAAAGGCATTTTCTACCTTGCATACCAAAACCCTATTGATTGTGCATGCAATAAACAATAAGAAACATTATATACAAAGGAGACCTCTCTTGATGAGGCTTTTAAGAGAATCTTGCATAAAGGATGATGTAATTAACATGAAATCAAGAAAGTGAAAGAAACATATTAAACCTATGCTAAACATGAAGTGGTACCATAGAATATGTAAAGGAAAAGCATATACATCTATCTAATGGTCTAATTACGAAATTGAAAGTATGGAAGCATGAAAATATCCATTAGTAGCATAATTGCAATAATGAAAGGAAATGACTAAAAACCCTAATTGCACCAGTAAAAGTCATATAACTAATATAGTAACAATAAGTAAATCCTATGGCTAAAGAATAAGGAAATCAATGATACTGCCCTGATTACAGCTCTAAAGCGCAGTGAGCACTATTAGCCATGGTTAATAGCCATGGTGGAGCTTGAAGTGAGTTTGTACTCCAATTTAGGGGTTGAATCTCTGAATCTCTCTATCAAATTTATGGTCAAGGGTCACCTCTATGTCCTCTGATAGATTTGGCAGTTAAATTGCTCAGTTTTGTGATGGAATGGGCTTGATTTATTTTATTGATTCTTACTAGCCCTCCATAGACTCCTTGACTCCAAATTCCATGTGATCTCCAATTTGGTAGCCAAAGTATTCCTCTCAATGCACCTAGGTGAGTATGCAATTTGATAGGGCTTCACTACATTTCAATTCAAAATTCATCTATATCTTTCCCCAATTTTATGGGGGGTTAAATAGCATTTGCCCAAGGCTAGTGGTAGCTTCATGAGGAATCCAAGAACAAGATTGGAAAGTTTGAGTTTGTTGAATAGAAGGATCCAAAACCTTCCTCGCTCAAACCACTCCAATCTGAAACCAATTGGATGTTGCAACCTATTTTGGGTCAGATGAAGGCCAACTAATTCGAAGTTCTAACTGTGGCTGATAGGCATGGTAAGCTTTGCTAACCATGGGTGTCAGCAGTGGTGAGCATTGACTAGGCAAAGGTGCCCAAATTGAGTGGTAAAACCATGGCTATACCTTGGTATCTATCCAAGGTCTTCCAAATGGTCTTCTAGCATGTCCCATATGAGTAGGTGTCTCGACATGACACATTTTAGGTGTCTACACTTAGTAATACATAAATTTTATTTGGATTTCTTCCAACTTCTAGGGAAAATTACTTCTTATAGCTTCTTTTTTCCTTAATTATTTTTAGATAATTTATGCCTTATGTTCCATTTTTTTGGTAAGTTAAAAAAATTGTATTGATGAAGGAATTTGAAAGGTGCCCTAATGCCTTAGTACAGTAGTAGAATTAAAGGATGTAATATCCACAAAAATATAAAGACATCCATACAAATCCTAAGACTTTTAGATAAATGAAAAACAATCCAAAAGGATGAAACAAGAACAAAACATTCCAACTAGACAAAACCTAGAGACAACAGACAATCTACAAGGGAATTACACATTTGCAGAATCCTTGGTATCATCCTTTTTAACATCCTTAGGAGTTTCCTTGAACACATTCTTTACAATTTCCACCACATCATCCTCCTTGGCACCAGTGCTGGCTCCTATGGTATTCTTTTTTGGGTGATCCTCGAAGTAATTATCATAGAAAAATAGTAAGTTTAGAGCATTTTTGTGCTCCTTCATATGGACAATGGCCACCATGCTCATGGTTATTGCACTTTCCATCTGAGCTATGGTAGAAGTAGTAGTCTTTATGATGTACTCCTAGAGTAGCTTGACCGTAGGATCCTCGAGCTCATACTCAATGGAACCATGCATTTTTCCTTGATTTTGAATGAATTTTTCCTTTAAGCATTGGGAGCTTCTCATCGAGGTGGGGTGATCCTCCACATTGACCTTATTTCTTACTGATTACTTAGCATCCTAAGAGCTACCTTTTTATTTCCTCTTCTTCAAGCCATGATCACTTGAGGATAGGGTAAGGGACATATCCTCCTGTATAGTCTATTTGGAATCTGCTTATTGCTCCTGAGAAATGTCGTTTCCTTTAGGGAAATTCTCTAACAAATTCTTGTAGATTACCTTAAAAATTCTTGATGTGAGGGCCAAGCTTCATCCTTCTTTGAGTGGATTTCCTTGATAGAATAATCCATAGATAAAAATAAAAAATTAAGGGATGTTGAGAGGTTTCACTTCCCTAAAGTGATTCACAAAGGCTATGTGAAAACTCCTAAGTGGGGAACCTGGGTCATCGACCATGATATACTCCATCACCAATTTCATGACCTCCTTCTAAGGAGTGGGTAAATCCTCTTTGACCATTCTTGGTTTTATGAGCTTATGCAAACTTGATCTCAACTCGAACTCCTTTGGCTCTATGTCCCAGTTATGTTTATCTTTGTAGACTATTCTTCCAACTAGCGGTTGGCCTATTATTTCAACAAGAATATGTATGTCGATCTAAAATTCCACTCCATGGATTATAATAACAACTTTCTACCAGGTGGAAGCAAAGGTAGTATTCACATCCTAGTCCATCCCAAAGATTTTTTGTAGAAAATATATGAATTCACATGCATTCATGATCACCTCAGCAATAGGTTCTATTTCAAGCATCTTTGGTTCAATGAAACCCATAATGGATAGGTTACAAAATTGCTTGATGGAAGAAAAAATAGAGTGCTCCCAAAACCTTGGAAATAAATCAATGGGGATGATAGTTCTAGAGTGGAGGTATGCTTTAGTATCAAAGGAAAGAATTGGGTATTTCTGGAAACTTCTTTACCACCACCTCGAGATGAAATAATTTGTTGACAATAACAATTCCACCCTGTACCTTATGTCAAAGCAATAGGACTTGGTAAATTAGAAATTCCAACAACTCCTAGCACCACCAAAAATAGAAATGTGTACCGCTCTTAGAAACTTTTGAAAAAATGGGAAAGAAACATTTAAAGAAGTGAGAATCTCACAAGGAAAAATAGAAAACTAAAACATTGGAAAAAAACGAAAATCAGTAGTGAACAGAGGCGTGGGAAGGAGGATGAAAGCGATGAGTCCCAAGAAAATGAAATGTGATGGAAATGAATTATGATTTAACACACAAAAAATGACACATAGGAAGGATTTGGTCCAGGGGATTTGACAAAATACGGAGAACTAGGGAATGATGACAGTTAGGGTAACAAAATAAGGTGACCTTGGGACCATGAAAATTTTGAACACTGGCACTACCAACACTAATGAAAACAAGTCGTGGGAATGCACAAGGAAGGTGCAACATAAAATCTCAAATACGCTAAGTACACCAATCATCAATTGCCTCAAGGAACTCAAAATCATCATAGAAATAATAGGATTGCAGAGAAGGATCCTAAAGGGGCAAAAGGCACTACTGACAATTTGATCTAGGTAAATTAAATATTTCAAACAAGAAATTAGGCTAAATAAAAATAATAACAATTTGTCAAACATTTTGAATTTTCTCTGACTTGGCAATTTTGTCAACCTCATGTGGGAGGGTGTTAGTCCACATCATCATCCTAGGGGCATTAATCCTAATATTTTCTAACCTTTTCACCACTTTATTTGCTTCCCTAAAAGCATGTTGAATGATGGCCTCATGTTGATGAAGGATCAGGTTTCTGGCTTCTTCAATATAGTTTTTGACTTTCCAAGCAGGGGTTTTGGAATTCTTCAAATAATTGACTATGTTTAAAGAGTCCCCTTCAACAATAAATTTACCTAGAAACTGTTTGATCAAAAGAAGATCCCTCCAAATGGATCTAGCTTTAGCTATGTGATTTGATTGTTCATCCAGTCCCTCAACGAAGGCAAATATGGAATTTTCTTTGCAATCCCTAAGAATCCCTCTTGCACCTGCTCATCCTAGGTTGCCTTTAGCTACCCCACCAAAATTTAGTTTAACCCATCCTTGAGGTGGAGGAATCCATTTGATATTTCTCCTAGATATTTGGGAAGATTTGGAGTTGGGATTCTCTAGAGAAATGTGCAAATACTGAAGTAAGGAGGCTTCAAACCTAGGGATTGGATGAGGATAATTTGGGATCATGAGCACATTTTCCTTAGCATAGAAGATGATTCTATTGGTAGTGGAAGCAATATCCTTAGTAGAACTAGAAAAAACTCTTCTATTCCTTTTGAGCTAGATTTTCCATAGGAAATGATGAAGATAAAATTTCCAAATCACCCAGAGACAAGGATTGTGGAAAGGATCAGGCCATTGGGAAAAAAAATCTACAATTGAAGG
This sequence comes from Wollemia nobilis, assembly GCA_028583015.1. Classification (NCBI taxonomy): domain Eukaryota; kingdom Viridiplantae; phylum Streptophyta; class Pinopsida; order Araucariales; family Araucariaceae; genus Wollemia; species Wollemia nobilis. Next base: position 3,327,536 of record JAQPPZ010001056.1, on the reverse strand, counting down.
AGGCTTGGCCCAACTAATTTGGAACCTTTGGAAAAGGTTTTTAAGGATGGAATAAGAATAAGGATAGGTTAGGAAAATATGGTGAGTTGATTCCCAATTAGCAAGACATAGAAAACACCTATTGGGAAGTGGGATTCCATGCTTGATGATATTTTCAATAGTAAGGATTCTATTTTGAATGGCCAACCAAGAAAAAAAGGAAACTTTTGGAGTTAAGTGTTTGATCCATACTAATTTGAAAGGAATTTGAATTTCCTCAGGAGATAGGAGGAGTTGATATGCTAATTTAATAGTGAATTCTCCAATGTTTGAGGGTTCCCAAATAGGGTGATCTCTATCATTCCTTGAAGGTAAAATATAAGAAGAAAGTAAGGCCTCCAAAGAGTTGATTTCCACTGATAAATTGGGGCATTGTATCCTTTTCCATGTGCGCAAATTGTTGGATGCAGTTAAAAAGTTAGCTACTCTATGGCCAAATAATGGATTAGTAAAATCCTTTATAGCTTTGAAAGCAAGAATTTCTATAAGTGGTTGGTTTCCTATCCATTTATATTCCTAGAAATTTATGATCTTTCTATCTTCGACTTGCCATATGAGGTATTTTCTCAAGAGTTATTTTGTTAATATTATAGATTTCCAAAATGATAACCCAAAAGAAGGGGTCATATCACATAAAAATTTGATCCCTGCAAATATTTCCTTTTTACTAGAATGACCCATTCAACCTATTCTTTGGACACTAATCTCCAAGCTTGTTTTGCAAGCAGAACAATATTTAAATGGTTAATTCTTCTTAAGCCAATTCCTCCTTGGTCTTTTGGTCTGCACACTTTATCCCATGCAACAAGATGAAATCGGTTTTTATTCTCAACCCCAGTCCATAAGAACTATTTTTGGATTTTTTCAATTTTATTAAAAACCTTATTTGGAGCCTTGAATATCGATAAGAAATAGATAGGAATACTTTGAAGACATGCCATGGTGAGAGTCACTTTTCCTACCTGAGATAGAAGGTTGCCTTTCCATCCTATGAGTTTTTTTGGATTATTTCGATGATCATGTTCCACATCTCTTTAGTAGCATTTCCAGTGAATAAGAGAAGCCCTAAATAGGTGGCTAGTAAGGTGGATATTGCACACTCCATAATATTTGTAATTTTGATTTGTCACCTATGAGGAGTGTTGAGAAAGTATAATTTACTCTTCTAGAAATTCACTTTTTGTCCTGCTACTTCTTCATAAAGGAGGAGGATATGCTTTATGACCTTGGATTCAATGATAGAAACATAGGTGGACAGAAGAGTGTCATCAAAAAATTATTGATGGATGATATGATTAGTTTGAGAAGTAATCTTAATACTCAATATGAGACTTGATCTTCTGGTTGCATGATAGATCTTTCCAAAACCTCTACGGTAATAATGAAGAGAAGGGGGATAAAGGATCCCCCTATCTTAGGCCTCTACCACTTTGAAAGTATCCAACAGGTGATCCATTGATTAGGACTAAGAACCAAGATGAGGAAATGCATCCTTTAATTAGCTTAACCCAATCATGATGGAATTCAAATTTGATTAGAACTACAAGTAGAAAATCCCAGTTCATTATATCATATGCTTTATTCATGTCAAGCTTTAGAAGAAAGGTAGTCTTCTTGGTTTGTGAAGTGGAATGTAGGGCTTCATGGATAGTAATGATCCCATCTAGTATAGATCTTCCTCGCATTGAGCTCCCTTGGCAGTGGTCAATTATCAGAGGAAGGACATCTCTCATCCTATTAGCCAATGATTTGGTGAGAATTTTGTAAACGACATTGCAAAGGCTCACTGGTCTGAAATCATTAAATGATTTAGCATATTGACTTTTAGGAATCAGAGCTATGAATGTGGAATTAAAACTATGAGGTATATCCTTGGATGACTGGAATTCTCTAATAGCAACACACACATCAGGACCGACAAAATCCTAGAAAGCTTAGAAAAATATTGGAGGAAACCCATCAAGGATCTTTTATTTTGATCTCAATGCATCATCATCACTTTGTCCATTCAAAATATTGTTCTCAATTATTTCCAAATGGTTCTTGTTGCCTAATTATTCTCAAAAAGGTTCCCAAAAATGTCCCTATTCCAAATCTTGAGATTTTCTTTAACCATTTTCAAATTTTGACCCAGTTTGAATGAAGGTGATCCATGGAAATTTGATTGCCACCACTGGATGATTATATCTCTAAGATCTGGATGGTGGGTCCATCCACATGGCTTCAAACTTGAAGGGGGTTCTAAAGGTCTGTGGGTTGCTTGTTTCCAAAAGAAGCAGACTATGACTAGAATCAATTTTGAGCAATGATTGAAGACTAGAATCCCTCCACTTTGACATAGCCTCTTGGGAAAAAAGAAATCTATCAAGTTTACCTGAATTAATTGGCTACCACTTCTCATGTTGGTCCAAGTGAATTGGTTACCTTTCAAGTTAACATCCATAACATCATTAGAGTTGATGAAATTATGGAAGTCTTCCATGCTTTTTGAAATTGATCCAGATCCACCTCTTTTCTTTGAAGGATAGAGGAGAGTGTTGAAGTCCCCAGCTAAGATCCAAGGAAAATTGGTGATTGCTCTTCTAATATTTGTTAAAGTTTCCCATAACCTAGACCTACCAGGAATTGAATTGGGAGTGTACACATTGGTGAGTATCCATGGGAAATTTTTGTCTTTATCAAAAAATAGAATACTAGCTGATGTATCATTTGAATGAATCAATCTGCCTTCAAGCTTCTTAGGATTCCATATGCACATGAGACCCCCTGAAGCTTCCCTAGAATTATAAGAAATAGCTTCTCCATTTTTCCATAGTTTTTTGCCCAAGGTAGCAGCTAAATTTTCTCCAATTTTGGTTTCTTGCAGTAAAAATATTGTAGGATTAACTTCTCTCCTTAATGATCTAGCTAGCCTTTGCTTAGCTAGTCCATTAAGTCCTCTCACATTCCAAGAGAGGATTCTCATTTGGAAGATTTAGCATTCCTTTTGCCTCCCTTTACTTGAGGTTGGGGAGGTTTTATGCATTTGAAATCATCTTTGTTCTGACTTAACCCTATAGAGAATAGGGTTTTTTGGATTCCACTTGCTATTTCCTCTGCTAATCCCTATTTCCATTGATCATTGGATGAAATTCTACCCTTCTTCTTATCACCTCCACAATTAATAGGGGATTTTTTGGAACTTTTGGTTTATTTTGGGCTAAAATTTTGAGAGTTAATTCTTTGAACCATAGGGCTAGATGATCCAGGGATGGTTTCTGGGATTGTAGGTTCTTCAATGTGAGTCCATTTGCTAGGTTCACCTGAACTATCTGGAATAGTCTCATGGGGTGGGCTTGAGGACCCTAAGAATTCTAGGCTTCTCGAGGGTTCTGGAGGAGGGTGGGATAGCCCAATCTTATCATTGGAAATAGAGGAAATATTATTATTTGGTTCAAGCCCAATATTATCATTGGAAACAAAGGAAATATTATGATTTGGTTTTGGACTATGAAGGACTTCTTCATTTTCTTTTTCAAATAAGGACATCTTAGAAAATATTTGGTACTTATTTGGAAAATAAAAGAGAGAGCTTACCTATTCCTTGTTCATTTTTGTATTTGCAACATATATATGTTTACCTTTGTCAATAGGTTGAGGGGGAGCTTGGGGTTCTTTTGCAGCACCACCCTATGGACATCCATTCCCATTGTTGTTTGGGATATGATTTTTGATTTATCTAAAAATAACTCCCTTTGAAGTTGGATGCTTCCTTATTTCATTCTTGGTGAATGGGGCACTGTTCCTTGGGATCTCAGGTTTGACCTACGCTTTCAATGAAGGGCATTAAAATCTCAGGTGTCTATGTGTCCAACATTCCATATAGAAGGTTGGTTTATTCTCATATTATAACACTTTATTTCGATAATAGGTCTCATATTTTAGCTTAATGAAAGTGGAAAGTTTTGAATCCAAGTTTGTGTTGACACATATTCTAGCAGTTGTCATCCTTGACCTAGCCAATGTGGCATGATCAATGGCCATATATTTGCAATACCTTTGAGGATATCCTCATGCCAAAACTGCCAAGGAAGGTTTGGTAAATGAACCTAGATAGGAGCATGGTTTATGCTTTATGTTTTTGGGTCAAAATATTTTACCTATCTTCATAGGAATAAACTTCGCCTTCCTAGGAACCATGGTCCCCCTGTAAGAATCTAGCTAGCATCATGATGATTTCTAAGTCGAATGCCAAAAAATTCTTTGGATAGACAAAAATTTCCATGCTGCCCACAACCTTCCATTTGGAGTGCACCCATATCCTAATGGTTTTGAGGTCAGGTCTTCCTCCAATGAGCTTTCCAACTAGGGAAAAAGTTTCCATTGAGAGGTAATTTGAAATTATGCCTTCAGGGATTTTGAGTTTTATCCCAATGGGCTTGAGAGAAGAGGAGGAATCTTTGGGACTGTTCCTTCCTCCACTAAGGACTTTAGCGAAGGAAGGTTTTTCAGCGGTGGGCCCTTCGACAAGGAGGATCAAAAAATGATTCCTTTATCAGGGGGCTCATCTCCCTAGAACTATGAAACCTTTTTGAAGGCTTTATCATGAGCAATATGACCATCCTCAAAATCCTCAGAAGGTTCCCCAATATTGTCAACCCTGTGACCATCCTCTTAACCTCTAAAAATTTGAATTCGCTCCTTCCCACCTTTAGAGATTTGAATTCCTATCCTCCCGCCTAAATAGTGCTTGCAGTCGCCTATCATCCTGTTTATTATTGGAATATTTATTACTTATGTTGTATAGATCCACACCACTTATAGTAAAATAAGTATTTCCACATTTAATTTAGAACGGTTCTTTGAATTCATGAAGATAAACATTGTTTCCTCACAAAAGAAAAATTGGTGTCTTTACAAAGGAGGAAGAATTGTGATACTTTCATCCCATTTGGGATCTTTGGTGCCTTAACTAGAATATGAAAAAGAAGGGATATTCATTTACCTTGGTTTAAATCTTACACATCATGTTTGTTTAAATGGTTAGAGCTCTTTACTATTATGGATCATGATGACCTATTTTTTAGAAAGGGAAAACCTTTGGACTTAAATATAAATGGCAATAGTAAAGCTATATGAGAATGGAATGAGTGTGTCCTATATTTTAATATAAGTATCAAACGAATAAATTTATTTATTATGATTTTCCTTGTAGAAAACTTGGATTTTTTTTTTAAATAAATATTTTTTAAAATTTAACTCTAGGGCTAATTTACAAGGCAATATGGAAGCATTTTAAGCCCCTATTTTTTAAATAAAATAATATTTTTTTCTCTTTGCATTGGTGGTATTTATTCAATTTGAAGGAAAACTCATTGTATGAAGGTGAATCTCTTTGTGTAATTGCATTCAAAGCCTAATGAGATATTTTAAAAGGGAAAATTTACAATATGTTATGCAATCAATTTTTTTCTCTACATTTATGGGAGATACAATTGGATTTGTAATTGTTGAAACATTTTTTGGGTGTTTTGGAGGTACACAAAAAAAGGAATCAAAATATGCTTTAGTCAATTATTCTTCCTCCTTTGGGCTATTGATTTAGTTACTTCATGAAGATCTAATATTTTGTGAATATTATTTCTTATATTATTTGTCTAAGTAATCTTAGAATTTTGTGATCTTCTCATTAATAGGTACACACAAATCCTCTTTTAGTAATGGAAATTAGGTGGTCTAAGGTTAAGTTAAAATTTTTAAACCAGGTGATGCATACTATAAAAGGGAAAACTATGCTTTCAAGTCTTACCTTATTTAACTATAGAAGATTAAAGTAGTTTTTCTTTAAAGGGAGTACTCTTGACTTATATTCCTTATATGGAGTCTTAGTGTAAGTGTTCTTTGGACATTTATGGGAGTATTTGATAGTGGTACTAATGACTATAGTGTAGCCAAAGGATATTCTTGTGTAGAGGTATTTTTGCATCAATAGATTTCCATATGATGAGGGGGATCCATATGAGTCTTGTATGGAGGCCCATTATAGAATCCTTTATGCATGAAAATATATTATTATTACTAGTGTCTTATCTCCTTGGTACCTTAGTTCAAATTATGAGGGGATTTTGAAAGTTTAATTTGACCTATGGTCAATGTCGACATTGTATGATGCAATCTTGTATAGGCCTATACGCAATCATTGTACAAATATATTTAACTTATTGTATTATTTTTTTTTGGTAGATAAGATACTATAGCATTAATATTGGGTTTTACAGGTTGACCCAAAACCTTTTACAAAAATTAACTCAAGGCTATTGATGAACATATCCTTACTAAGGATCATATATATGTAAAATCTACATACCGCCAAAGCCATTATATCCGGTAAGGCACATAGCCTATTATCAAAAAGAAACTTCCCATACAACATTTTTGGTATACCCTGAGAAAAAACACATGCATCATAATTACAAAAAATAAACAGACACGGATCCCTTCCTTGAGACAATGGAGAAACAAAAAGTTGTAGGAACACAGCAAAGTACTGAAAAAAACTCCCACAAGCTCTATATTTACAGTTACTCTTAATAATTTTTTGGTAATTTCTTTCTTTCGTATATGACATGCTTTGGTACCACATACTATCTTGGCAAATCAGCCTTGGAGAAGTGAACCTGCTGGATAGATTTATGGCAATGGCTATCTGGTGGTCCACGTGGCTTTGGTTCGAAGTCTTATATTGCTGTTTCTTTCCTTCCTTGTGATTATCAACCAACCTCAAATTACTAAGACAACTAGGAGCCATGTTATCTGACATGTGATTGTCCCCATTAGTCTTTGTGGTATTTCCAAGTAGCATCCACAAAGACTAACAGCTCAGATAATTTTTATTGTGAGTCCAATTCAAAAAAGAGATGGGAATACTCCTAGCCTTCAAACTTACAGTGCCTTCCCTATTGGTAAATTCGATTATCATTCTTGGCATTCTTGTTGAATAAGCTCCTCTACTTCACTTGGGACATCGTGTTCCCATTTGAAAAGTCCGTCACCATCAACACCCAAATTTTCCAGCTTATCAGCAATTTTGTTAGCTTCTCGAAAGACATGTTGGGCTTTTCTATCTTGTCTTCCCTGGAAAAGGATCCTAGCATCTTCAACAATTGTTTTAATCCTCAAAGGAGGTGTTTTCCAATTATTGAGGAGATTTATAACATGCATAGAGTCTCCTTCTATGATAAAATTGCCTTCTAAGTCTTGAGTCATTTGAAGGCCTCTCCACATAGCTCTAGCTTCAGCTTCATTTTTTGTCCTTGTTCCCAAATATTTGGAAAATGCAAGCATCATATTCCCATTATGATCTCACACAATGCCACCAGTGCCTACTCTTCTAGGATTGTCCTTAGTTGCTCCATCAAAATTAAGCTTAAACCAACCCGTAGGAGGTGGAGACCACTTAACATTGGCTCTGGGGTTGACTACCCTAGGCACAAACTCATCTAACAAGGTTAAGCTTAAATATTGAGCAATCGTGATCTCCTATAGATGAGGTTTACAACTATCAAAAGGGATAAGGTTCACATTCTTGTTGGTAAAGGATAGGATCTTGGCAATGATAGTTTTATGATCATGGATAGACTCATTAAAGACTCTATGGTTCCTTTCTAACCACACCTACCAAAGATAGTGATTGAGACAAATTTTCCACATGTATCTAAGTCTTTGGCTTGAAAAGGGGTAAGGCCACTAGATGAACAAATCAAGTACAATGGTTGGTTTAACCCATAAAATATTGAAGGCCTGAAAAACCCCACTTAGGATAGTCAAGGAAAAAGGGAACTCAAGGAAAATGTGATAAATGGTCTCCCAATTAGCCCTGCATAGATAACAACGATTAGTGATACAAATACCTTTACTCATCATATTATCAATAGCTAGAGTTCTTCCTTGGATAACCAGTGATGAAAAGACTGCAATTTTTGGAATTAAATTTTTTATCCAAACTAAGTCCTTTTGGAGGACAAAACTTATTGTATTATTTATTAGTAAGCCATATGGGCCATTATTAACCTTGATATGTTTCAAAACAACTTATAAATATAATTAACCTTATTCCCTCTTGTAATATTAACTTAGATTAAACATATTTATGTAATTGAAATTTTGGTATTGGTATAAATACCCCTCACCACTCCATCCATTGTATTGGAGTTTTATAATTTTTAATTTTTGATTAGGTGAGAGAAGGGGTTTTAAAAGGGTACCTAAAATTTTTACAAAGAAGGAGAAACTACAATCCTAGGGGAGAACCCAGAGACTATAGAGAATGACATTAGCTCAAACCATGGGGTAATCCACAACATAAAATTACATCTTCCATAGCGGGAAAGAAACTACCAAGAGTAAAACATAAAATAATTAGAGGAGGTCAAGGACCAAAAAACTATCGGGCCCTAAAAAGATCCAACCCAAAAATCCTACCACCTAACCTAACCAAAAAATTCCAATGATTATTATCTATGGATAATACAAAGATTACTTGTAGTGCCTCTGGGTTCCCACTATATATTTCTCTCATTTTTTATTTTTTTTATTTTTTGTATAAGATTTGAGTAGATGGATTGATTTTATTCACTTTTGGAAATAGGAGTGAATTATAACATGGTAGTAGAGCAAGTATGGAGCCTAATTGTTTAGCCATGCAAAAAGTTTATTTAGAGCCTATGATATTTATTCCAACTTATATGATGAATTAATTCTTAGATATTCATAAGCACCTTTGATAAAAGATAAAATAGGTAGATCCAAATTTTCTCTCTCCAAGTATTTTTATTTTTTTGAGAATTTCTACCTACTCTAGGTTATGTTGAATTGTTAGAATATTTTGTATCTATTTTGAATAGGTCCAAACCACTTATAGAAGAATAAGTAAAATTTCCTTTCTCACAAAGAGGACTTGGTGCCATTGCAAAGGAGAGAGAACTATGATGCTTTATTTTCACTTTGGATTTTAGTACTTTTGATGAAAGAAGAAAAAGAAGGTGTATTTAATTGCTTGGTTCAAATATTATACACCATGTCCATTTAAATGGTTGGATCTCTTTACTATAATGGATCATTATACATTTCTTCATAGAGAGGTCAAATATTTGGATCTAATCAATGATGATAATAGTCAAGATAGGTGTGCATGGAATAATCATGTTCTACCTTTTAATGTAAGGAGGAAAAGAAAAAAATTATTTCATACTATTTTTACTTGTAGAAAAATTAGAATTTTTTTTTTAAATTTTGATATTTTTCAAAAATATCATTCTAGGGATATTTTGGAGAGAAATCATACACAAACCATAAATTTTGCATATGGAAGTATTTTGAGCCCTTTGTTTTCAAATCAAATAGATTTTTGAGCTCTTTGCATTTGTAACATTTTTTCAAGGACTTTTTTTTAGTAAGATAAAATCTAGGTTTTTGAAAGGGTTTGAATAATAGGACTGGAAACCCCAATCCTTTTTTCAAAACCTCTTCTTATAGGACTATAGAATTTTGGGTTGTATCCATTAGTTTTCAAATATTTTCAATTGATTCCAAAATACCATCCTAACTCTAGAAATATATTCGACATGTTTCTTAGGCCTTACCCAAAGGTCAAAAGGTTTGCAAACCTTCTCCATAAACCATTGATTTACCCCTTAATCCAAATCAATATAAAAACATGCAAGCTACCTACCCTTAATATTATCCCTAAGTTTAGTCAATCACAAGGACTTTCCTTGACTAGATAGTTGCTAGAAAATTTATGCCCTCAAAATATTTCCCTTATTCCCACAAACCATTGATGATTTTTCCCAAGCTGTATTTCCAAGTCTTTGATGTAGTTACCACATTTCTAGATGGGGTAATCTATGGGCTTGTTATCTAGTAAGGGATATCTTAATCAATATACCACTAAGATTTCCATGTTACAAAATTCAACCAATACTTTCTACTAGAAAATCCATCACTAGGATTTCATAGTTATGTAGGTCATAGATTAGTTAGATAAAACAAATATTTTTTAATGCATTGCCATGTCCCCTCATATCTACCAACGGTGGGGTTTAATCCTAGGAGTCTAATTATTTGAATTATGAAAAAGTGTAGACCATTGGATTAACCTTTGATCAAATCATAAAAAACCTTGTTATGCCCATTTCCTTTCTACTGATTTTTTTTGTAACCAAAAGAAAAACACCAAACAAATAGACAAATGAACACTTTGCAACGTAAAGAATGATGTATCTTGTATTAATAGGGGAGCCTGAATCTCCCAATATTACAATAGATTCTTTTGAATTACCCCAAGTATTTGGGTGTAATGTTACAAAGTATAATGCAACTCAAGTGCTCAATATGACAATGGTGGTGCTCTCCAAACAAATAACTGGTGTTCTTCATCCTTTCTACTACAACTTTAGAGGGGTGAGTGGGCTTTAGATATCCAATGCAAGGACCACTCTAGCTTCATCAACTTCTCCAAGGTACTTGTTATCTGCACATATGAAAACCAAAGAGGGTTTAGTAGCACCTACAAATCAAGACATAAAATGCTGCCATAAAACCCTAACTGGAAAAAGCATACGATGCAAAAATAGAGAAAGAAAATAAACTAAATGACTTGTTGTATGAAACTTACTGATCTGCAATGTCATGTTTTCTTGGCTCTGAGAAACTGTAGGCATGTGGTGAAGGCTGATAAACTATACACGGGTGGTGGGTAAACCGTACGGATGTGGTTTCAACTGTGAAACCACAAACGTGTAGTGAAGACTAAATGGTAGATTGCTTTAGAAATGGACCTTCGAGATCCGGATCTTGATTCTCCTCAGGATACATGCAAATATCTAGTCTTATTTTGGTAGCCTAATGGTACAAATATTTGACCTCTCTTTGTGGATGGGGTGAAGGTTCCTTTATAGGCTCCTTAGGGTTTTGGAGGGAAATGAGAGGTGGCAAGCCAGGATTACCAAGTGGTAATCCTGGGCTACCAAATGGAGGGGGCAATTAGAGTGAGTCACCCAAGGTGTCTCACTTAACTAGGGTGATGTGGCTACAAGTGGAGTGATATATGGAGGGTTACCCCATGTGAAGGGACAAAGGGGACAAGGGTGTATAAGATGTGGTAAGGGATGTTGGTGAGGTGACTAGGACACATGTCTAGTGAGTAGGTAGGGTATCCTAGGCTGATTTTCTAGATTTAATAAATTTGGAAAATAGGATAATGTGTAGTATTTTATATACCTAAGTCTAAACTTAGGCATATAAATTATTATGCAAGATTTGATGTGGGTTGGTAGATGTAATGTTGTGTATGACCAGTTTTTGGTATCTATAGATGCCCCTTTTTGTATTGTGTTGTGTGAAACACGATGCGATACAAAAACCAAATACATTTGTCTTTATTGGATGGATGGATTCAACTCTTCTTATTGCACAAGAATCAGTGATTTTAAAAAAAATTGATGATATTTTGTTTTGTTTGCTTGCCCCATCAATTGGTGGATGGGTGAAGGATGAAACCCATGGGCCAATGGACCAAATGTGGATGATGAGATGAGGTGAATGATGAATGATGTGAATGTGATGCAAATGTATGACATTGACTCAACTTGATGCCCCAAGTTTAGGATTGTTTATGTTTTGCAAATTTGCCTTTGGTTTGTTTGTGGCAAATGTTGTGGTAAAACCATCAACCACATTTGGAGTTCTTTTTCCATTGTGATTGTAGTAATTCCTTCCAAATGATGGGTTCAAGGAACCGGTCGTTTTGGGAATTCGATGCTCATGTGATTTTTTATTATTACCAAAATTGATTTGATTATTTTCCTCTTTTGACCCAATGGAAGGGATTGAAGAATAACCTTGTGCAAATCTGGTTTAAACACAACCAAGATCGTAATATTGAGGGACCTAACTGATTAATGCCATTTTTATTTAATGATGAGTGTTTTTATGGTAAGCTATCCATCCTACCAGATTGCATGGATTGCTAGTCACTACAACCACTAGGTGTATAGGATAATTCACTAGATACGAGGCTCACTAATTGATGTGTTGATGATGATGATGATAATGATGACGTTGTTTGATGATGCTTTTGTGAGAATTGATGATGTGATTTGGTTGGGGTTTGCTATTTTTGTTGTTCTTTTTTTTTTTAATTGCGCATGTGTGGTTTTGCCTCCCCCAAGGCTATGTATAGTGGCGAATATTCACAAATTGGGTGAATATTAGGATTTCCAAAATTGGAAATTGGTGAATATGAGGACCCTTGATGTTGGCCCATTCACCTAAAATTTTTAGGATAAATTTTTTCTTAGGGTCAATTTGCCACAATATATATCCAAACATAGGCATATTTGTACTCGTTAGAAATCTCTTTTCAATCCTAATCTAATGGTGGTGTTTTTATGAAGTTATAAGATGATTTAATAGGTCAAAAGTGGACCCAAAGATGACCTTACATTTTAGGGCTTCAAATTTTCCAAATTTTGGTGTGAAGATGCTCGATTTGATTTGCTTAGAATTCTCCATGATTCACCTTGATTTTGATTAGGATTCATCATTTTTTGCAAGTACATTTTGAGTCCAACCCCTTATGCATAACCCTAGACTCCCCTTAACCTCACGTCCACTTCTACTCCACAAACTATAGGAGCACATTTTTGCGCACTCCATAAACCATAGGAGCATGGTTTTCATCACAAAAGGTGGCTATATAAAGTGGAGGGGGTTGTTTTCATTTCATTTCTATGGTATGAATTTTTTGAGTGGTTTGAGAAGAGTGAGTGAGAATGGATGGTAGTGAGGATAGCGAAGTGGGTGTGAGCGTGGAGGCTAGAGTCTCAGCTAGAGCGGAATCCAGAGTCCACTATGCCAAGGTAGATATCCTAAACTCTTAGTTTAGGTTTTTATTATGTTTTTTTGTTTGTTATTTTTTTTTTGCGACCACTAAGAGGGGCTGGTAAAATTTTTTATTGTTTTTAATTTTTTTTTGCAACCACTAAGAGTGGTTGGTGATGAGCACCAAAAATTCTCATATTTTGTACATATTTCTTTGATCAATATGCGACTGTATAATAAGGATTGCGTACTTTTATGAATGATTATATAGATATTTGATATAATTATGCGTGTTATCTAATTTGTGTGCTTTTAGTATGTTTTGTGGAATTGTAGTTGATTTAGTTAGATTTGGAACAGTCGAGGTCCTTTGATGGACCTGACACTTTATTTCATCGGAGGTCAATGTAGAGAACATAGGCACCTCCCTACAATTGAAATGTTCCAAGGGAACAAGTGCCTCCCTGCAGTCGGAAGGTGCCAAACCAAATACGAGCGCCTCCCTACAGTCGAAAGGTGCCAACTGAATATTAGTGCCTCCCTGTAGGCGAAAGGCGCCAAACCAAAGACGAGTGCCTCCCTGCAGTCGAAAGGTGCCAAACCAAAGATGAGCGCCTCCCTATAGTCGAAAGGCACCAATTGAATATCAGCACCTCCTTGTAGTTGGAAGGCACCAAACCAAATATGATCGCCTCCCTGTAGTTGAAAGGCACCAACTAAATGTGAGCACCTCCTTGTAGTTGGAAGGTGCTAACTGAATTTCAAGGCCTCCCTACAGTCGAAAGGCACCAAATGAATGCGAGCGCCTCCTTGCAGTCGAAAGGCACCACTGATTCTTTGCCCATTGACCAGACTCAAAGGACATGGACAGCAGCGGTTGGTGCAGTTCTAGCTCTGTGTCATGCAGAGCTAAATTGGAGATAGCACCAATGTATCAAAATGTCTTACAGATGCCAGGAAAAGCATGAATCAGAATGAACACGCCACCATCAAAATAGAATGCCAGACATCGATTGCATTCACTAGACTGTTCTAATTTAGTTTGGGAAGAATCGACTGTTGTAACCACTTCTGTAACAGAAGTTCTATGGGTGTGTTATATAAACGCACACAGATCATTATGAAAATATATAGAAAATATATGTGGAGATAGAGAGATATTTAATCCATTTTAGAGTTACATTGCAATGCGTTGATAAATACATTACAGTTACAGAAGTTCTAAAGCACGTGTTCGATCGGGAAGAAGCTGCTGGAGCCTGGGCCCACTCCAAGCCAGTATTTCTTCCCCATTTTTTTCTTGTTTATTTATTTTAATTAGTTTATTGCTTTCATAGGAACGTTCATTAGTTTACTAGTTCCAGTATTTGCAGTAGATTCATTTTCAAGAATGTATACATAGTTTATTTTTATAGATTTAAATTATTTTCTTCTTACGTAATTTATTAAGGAGTGCGAGAATGATTGAAAACCATCTCAAGAAAACCCCCCAAGCGTAGGATTAGCAGATTCACCTCTAGTGGTATTGTAGTAACCTAATTTCGACTCTTCGCAAGTTTACGAAGCTCCTTGGGTTGATAATTAAATGCACGGGCATGTGAAAAAAATAGGAAACCATTCACCTTGTTTGGCCCACAACATTTTGGCATCGTTATCGGGGAAGCATCTTAATTAGATTACTTACATTACCCTAAACCTTCTATCTAACCTTGTATGAGTTCTTCGAGAAGAAGAGGACCTGACGGTCACTTTAGAAGAACTAATCCATCAGGACCTGAGTCAGCCGAGCATTTTGGATTTGAGTTAGACCCGCCCAACCTACCAGTAGTCCATTGGAGTGAGGAACCACACTTTGTGTAAAGTGCCACCTCATCCCATCAACAAGGGGATGAACGAATCATCACAAATACCCTATTTAATAGGACTACTCTAGAGGAAGCCCTGTTGTGGAATGCTGTGGAGGATCAGACGATCTCGCCAGAAAACCTTAGAGCATTGACTCAAAAAGTTTTAAACGACCAAAAGGCCATAAATGCTGCATTAGAAACCACATTTCCTAAAAAAATGGCAGATAACGATGAAGTCTCATTTGGCTTTAGTTTCCCAATAGAGGAGGGAGTAGGAGATACCAAAATGAAAAACATATCCCCTGCTCACCTTCTATCCTTTAGAGGACACCCGACTGAGGACCCTGACCTATTTTTATTCAAATTTGATGTTTTGTGCAGGTCTGTGGATTACAAATCAAACACATAGAAGTTGAAATTATTTCCTTCTACATTAGATGATGCAACTCTATGATGGTTCATCGGTCTGTTATACAAACACATCACCACTTGGGACCAGATGAAGACGCTCTTTCTAGAGCAATATCGAGATTTTGGGAGAGCAAGAGACTCTAAGGAGGAGGTCCTGAGCATAACACAAAGAGAAGATGAGTCTATCGAAGAGTATTGGGAGAGATTCACCTTTAATATTCAATGGTCCCCTCACTCGAAGAGATCTGATAAGTCCCTCAAAAGCAGCTTCTTGAGGGGACTTACCAATGAGTCAGTCTCAACATGATCTCTGGAGGTGATGTCTATCAGCATGCTATGGACGACATCCAAAAATTATGCCAGAACTACTCAAGAAGGTGAGGCAAAATAACTGCCAGGACCATGAAGGCAACTGCTTTAGTCACCAAAACAAAAATAGGCAACATTTTGGAGGATTTGAAGAGCGAAATCCTCTCATCTCTAGCACTGCAAATGGATACGCTGCTGTTAGAAAAGAAGAAACAAGAAAATGATGCAACATTAGCCTATTTCTACCCAAAATGTAGAGGAAGGCATGCAAAGAATGCATGCCCAGATAACAAGGTCAGAATATGCATATTTTGCAAGCTAAATCATAAAACTTGATTGTGCCCACAACTGCCCAGTAACCAGGAAGCGACTAAGAACACGAAAGCCTACTTCATAGGCAATAGGAAGAGTTGGCCATAGCCTCCCATGGGGAATATACCAATCGGAATGCCATCATATGGGGGATGGTCATACATGCACCAAGGACCCCCTCAACCACCTAATATGGGGTGGTGGGGACCATCACCCTGGACGAACGCACCCCTAGGAGCATTCCCGAATTAGCAGCAATGGATGCCATATCCATATCCTCAGAAGCAGTGGAGAGGCCATAATGCATGGAATCAGACTCCACAGAATGTAGCTCTTGCTCACATCCAATAGAACTTACTAGCATTTCCAGTAGCGAGACTTGCGTAGCTACCAGCACAACCGACAACAAACCCAAACAACAAAGTAAATCAACTAGCATACAACATAGAAGGTGAGATGTACCATATGTATAATATTCAGCTTAGATCAGGTAGGCAGCTAGGAGTAGAGACACCGCCTCTGGTAGAAGAGGAGGAAGAAATTGAGGAGACACCTCTAGTAGAATAAGGAAAAGCACTTGAGAGAGTGGAGGCTCCATTTTCTAGCCGGCTGTAGGAACAAAGAAAAACAACACAGCCAAAATTTGACATCTTGTCGAGCTTGAAGAATCTCATGGTGACAATCCCATTATTTCAAGCAATTTGAGATGTCCCCATTTACACCAAGGCAATTAGAGAAATGTGTCTAAGGGCATCAGGATGAAAAGCTACCCAGACTATCACCGTTGTGGGTAAACTGGCAGATCTAATGATGGGTAGAACACGTCATTCGAATTATGCAGATCCAAGCAACCCAGTGCTGACCATAAAAGTTGGAGGGCATTTCCTATCCAACACATTGGTTGACCTCGGGGCAGCTATCAACATGATGCCTCAAGAGACCATGTAGAGGTTGTGGCTCATGAACCTAAAGCCAACCATGACAGTGCTGCATTTAGCCGATTGATCAACCGTATCGTCGAAAGGGATGCTGGAAGATGTGATCATAACAGTCAATGCATGGGAATATCCAGTCATTTTTTTAGTTTTGCAAACCAAGACCAGGTTGGGCGGTTACCCGCTCATTTTGGGGAGGCCATGGCTGGCAACAGCTGATGCCTACATCAGATGTCAAGATAGGCTAATGACCATCTCTAATGGGAAAAATGTCATAAGGCTGACCATTTCATTGCCAACCTAGTCCATGGACTTGGCAGAAGAACCCAAGATCATCGAGCATAGAACTACAAAGTTGTACATAATCTAGTCGATGATGACCTTGGAGGAGGTGGCAGAAGAGGACAAGGATGGTGCTATCATGGAGTTTCTCCATGGAGAATCGTCCACCCCCACACCTGGATCACCATTGACTGGCACCCAAGATCAGCACATCCGACAAATACACATCGGGCCAGGGAGGATATTAAACGTCAACAGCAGGTTGACGCTCACACAACTAGAAAAATTGGAGGAGCTTCTGGTAAAACACCAGCAAGCATTTGCATGGTACTACGTAGATATGCATGGCATTAGCCCAGAAATATGTACCCATCAAATTTATTTAGATGACCAGGAAACTCCTAGTTGGCAGCCACAGATAAGGATGAACCCAGCAATGAAAGACATTGTCAAAGAAGAACTACACAAACTTCTGTCTATCGAACTCATATATCCAATTTTTGATAGTGAATGGGTATCACCATTAGTGGTGGTCCCCAAGAAGAATAGGAAATGGTAGATCTGCATGGACTACTAGGAGTTGAACAAGGTGACTAAGAAAGACCACTTCCCTCTCTCGTTCATCGATCAGGTCTTGGACACACTCTCAGGAAGAAAATACTTCTCCTTTCTGGATGGTTTCAACGGTTACAACCAGATCCAGATAGGGGAAGAAGATCAAGATAAAACAACGTTCACCTATCCATGGGGAACGTTTGCCTATAAGGTGTTACCTTTTGTACTATGCAATGCACCGGCCACCTTTCAAAGGGCGGTGCTTAGCATATTCTATGATATGATAGGAGACGGGGTGGAAGTATACATGGATGACTTCACCGCCTATGGAGAAACCTTTGAAGACGCAATGACAAATCTGGAAAGAGTGCTCGATAGGAGCAAGGAAAATCATTTGTCCCTAAGTAATGAAAAATGTTTTATGATGATGCAGGAAGGCATCGTGTTGGGACACCACCTCTCTATAGAAGGAATAAAAGTAGACAAGAGGAAGATCGAGGTCATCAAAGACCTACCTAGCCCCAAAATGTAGAAAGAGGTAAGAAGTTTCCTTGGATCAATCGGGTACTATCGGCAATTTATCGCCGAATTTAGTAAGATTTCCAAACCACTGCACACCCTACTTTCTAAGGACATAGAGTTCAATTGTACGGGAGACTACGAAGAAGCGTTCCAATTGTTGAAAGAAAAATTGATATCTGCATTGGTCTTGAGAGGACCGAATTGGGCCATACCGTTCCATATTTACTACGATGCATCTAATGATGCGATCGAAGTAGTCCTCGGGCAGAAATATGACGAAGAATTTTATGCCATCTATTATGTCAATAAAAACTTGGTAGGAGCAGAGCTCAACTACACAGTGACAGAAAAAGAATTGCTCGCAGTTTTCCATGCAATAAACAAATTCTGCCATTATATAACGGGATACAAGGTCTTCGTCCATATGGACTACGCGACTATCAGGTATCTGATGAGCAAGCCGACCATTGGTGGCAAAATCATCAGATGCCTATTGCTATTGTAGGAATTCGACATCACTATAGTTGATAAACCAGGCAAGGACAACGTCATGGCAGATTTGCTATCCAGATTGATACCAGTAGATCATCAAGCAGTGGAAGGTCAGTTTTCAGATGAACATCTATTCGCTATTAGTGAACAAACTCCATGGTATGCAGACATAGCCAATTACTTGGCCACCGGAAGGACCTCACCTACTCTCTCCTACCAAGAAAAGCAGGCGGTCATAGAGAAGAGCGCATCATTCCTTTGGATGGATGGTCTCCTATTTAAAATAGGATGGGATCAAATAATAAGAAGATGCATAGCAAAACAAGAGTTTTCAGAAGTGCTCAAGGCATGTCACAATGAGCCATGCGGAGGACACTTTGTAGGGAAATGAACTGCCTACAAAATACTACAGGCTGGGTATTTTTGGCCCACTCTGTTCAAAGATGCGGTATCATATACCAGCAAGTGTGACGAGTGCTAGAATATGGGTAGACCAACCCATCGAGATGAAATGCCCCTACAGCCCCAGGTACACCTGGAACCTTTCGATAAATGGGGCATGGACTTCGTGGGACCATTCAATCCACCTTCGATGGGAAGGAGGTTTATTCTGGTCTGCACGGATTACGTCACCAAATGGGTGGAAGTGCAGGCATTAAGGGACTCAAAGGAAAGAATGGTCGCTGATTTCTTATTTTCCCATATTTTCACACGATTTGGGGTTCCTTGGGAGATAACAACAGACCAAAGGCCCCAATTCACCTCCAAATTGATTGAGGAGCTGATGGAGCAGTATAGAGTTTAGCACAATAAAACCATTGCCTACCATCCACAGGCGAATGGGCAAGTAGAGGTGACAAACAAGGAGATAGAAAACATCCTGACCAAAACCGTGCAGCAACACAAGAAAGATTGGGCCACACAGTTGTCGGAGGAAGTTTGGGCATACAACACCATGTGGAAATCCATCACAGGATGCACACCTTTCCAACTGGTCTATGGGAAAAATGCTATGATACCCATCGAGTTCGAAATCAAAACTCTGAGGACGACTTTAGAATTAAATTTGAGCTTGGACGAAGCTCAAAAACAGAGGATTCGCCAGCTAGATCAGCTGGACAAAATCTGATTGGATGCTTTGTAGAGGACAAAGATTATACAGAAGCAGAGGAAGAAGTGGCATGATAACCACATCAAGCTGAATAAGTTCCAGGTAGGGGAATGGGTACTTTTGTATGATTCCCGGTTCCAGGAAAGTAAGGGAAAACTTATGCAGAGGTGGATGGGGTCGTATGAGGTGGCAAAGCTCATTAGGAATGGGGCGGTGCATGTTAAGACCATTGATGGCAACAACACCATGTTCATAGTCAATGGCCATTGACTACACCCCTATAATACGTTTGAAACGTTATAGGTGGAATCTAGAGTAGGCATGGGGGAGACCCCATCTTGCTAGATCTAGACCGAACTCTCATAGGTGAAATGGTGGGCATGAAAGTGCTCACCCAATTTTTTAGTTAATATAGTTTTTTTTGTAATGTGTGTTTTTACAGGGACGACGCCTGCATGCAAGCTACAGGCATCCTAATCCAGGGCCTAACAGGAATGAAACACATCTAACTGCCTTTATTTTCATTTTTTTTTGTCGCTTTTTGTAGGTGGAGGACCTGACAGCATGAGGGATAGGTATCTGGGAAACCAGGCCTGATTTGGCTCAGCATTTTGACACCGGATCGTAGGTAGAATCTGGGAGCGTAAAAAATTGGGAAGGCTTGATCACCCTTTTTCCAGTCAAATTGCCATCTAGAAGAAGGCACCTTACAGCAGTCAGAAGGTGCCAAGTCCAGAAGAAGGTGCCTTATGGCAGTCAGAAGGCTCCAAGTCTAGAAGAAGGTGCCTTACGACATCCAGAAGGCGCCAAGACTAGAAGAAGGCGCCTTACGACAGTCAGAAGGTGCCAAGTCTAGAAGAAGGCGCCTTACTGCATCCAGAAGGCACCAAGTCCATAAGAAGGTGCCTTACTACACCCGAAAGGCACCCATATAAAAGAAGGCACCTTACTACATCCGGAAGGCACCAAATCGGAAGACAGCGCCTTCCACCTATGATGTTAAATATATATATATATATATATATATAATAAAATAAATAGGTGCTTTCCATGGTAGGAAGGCACCAAATTAAAAAAAAAAGCCAGTCGAAGGTGCCTTTCAACATCAGGAAGGTGCATTCATCTAGTCGAAGGTGCCTTCCAACATCGGGAAGGCATGAACCAAAAGGAGGTGCCTCCCACATTGGGAAGATGCATGTAGGCAAAAGCGCCTCCCAGCCAATCAGAAGTGCCTCCCTGTAGCCGGAAGGTGCATTCATTTGATGAAGAGCACTGATAACATTGGAAAGGTGCTACAAGGGCACCATCCACATGTGGAAGGTATTGGACACCTCGGGCAGAACGAAGCATCACACAAATCAGCGACATCAAATGACCACACCCCTCCCTCATGTCACAAGCTAGCAAATTAGCGGCTACCACGACAACTAGAACACCAAATTAGGTACGTGCATACTAAATCAAATCGTTTATATAATTATTTATAAATATGTAGTACCAAAAAATACCCTCGTCATAGAGATCGTATCCCCCCATAGCCAAAACCATGTGCCAATGAGAGGGCGCCTTCCATAACTACTAGGGTTAGGTGTCTTTTCTATAAGAAGGCACCTTCCTATAGAAGGAAGGACAGAAAAATATACAGCACCAGAAGGCACCATGGGAGGAAGGTCCAAGAACCACGCGATCAAAAAGAATGAACCCAGTGATACTGATAGAATCAGAGGGGCAGTGAAGACCCAATTCGAAGCCGAGGGGTGGCTCGAATACTGCACCCTGGTCAGTTAGGGCTAGAATGTGGAGGCAGCTAGAGAATTTGCCACCTCTTTGAGGGGCGATGCGACCCAAGTACAAGGGGTGGAAATTCCAGTCACCCCTGAGTTCATCTCATAGGTGATTGTATTACCTCTCATGGGGGAATGTGCATACAAGGGCAAAGTGTTAAAACTATACACCGAAATACTGTTGCCAAGAGGAGATGTGCAGATAGACAGGGAGGGGTTACTCAAAAACAGTCTCCCCATGAATATGCAAAATATGTTCAAGCAGATTGCTGGATTATTCACATGCACAGGGAAGTATACCCATATGAACATTATTCATGTGCACTTCCTTAATCACCTAGTGCATGGGAGGAAATTAAATATACCCTTCTATCTGGCGACTGATCTGAAAGATGAAGCAGCTTGGTACCAGAAGGGGGCATCGTCCGCCTTAGCCCACCATGGGTTGATATCGGCATTGGTCTACCATGCAGAAGCACAAAGACAGAACCACGACGCAAAGGGAGATGGCAGCCAAATAGAGCAACATAATGTGGTTGCCAAATTAGGGCAAGGTGAAGCATCCTCTCCAGAGGAGATAGCAAACATCAGGCAATTGGCATCACCCTATTTTCCAGGAGGGGCAGAGCAGTTACCGGTGCCCGAAGACATAGAGGACAGAGGGCATTCCCTAGTGCCCGAGTATGAGGAGGAAGGAGCGCCACTCGTTGGTGGTGAAGACAAACCAATCCCCAGGAGGAAACATCTGTGGTGATTCCCCTCGATAGAGGAAGGATAGAGTGACATGGAGGTAGACGTTGCCACCCAAACCCTCCGAGAATTAACGCACCAGAGCCCACATAATGAAGGAACTTCTAGGGGTAGTGACCAGATTGATGCGGCCTTGGAGGAGGTGCTCGACTGGCAAACTGATTGCTGGATGGCACAACAGACTCTGGAAGATTGCCAGAACTAGCATAAAATGGAATTGGAGGAAAGGGATAGATGAATTTCTCAGCTCGAGCAACTGATCCGATAGTTGCAAGAGGAAAATAAAGTTCTCCAGGATAGAGGAACAACAAGACAGGAGGCAACCACTTAGATTGATTGAGCAGATGAAGTGCTGATGAACTCTCCCACATCTACCAAATGAGTATTCTCTTTAGGGGAGATTCGATTGGACACCCGATAGAGCAGCCTAGAGGCAAGAGAGGATTCCTCTATTTTTAGGGGTGAAAAGGAAAGAAATCCTACGAGGCCCCCTGTCATTGTCCTGAGTGACACAGAGCGATATGAAGGTCTCCTGCAATAGATAGGACCAAAGGACATGGAGGACCTCCCTAGGCCTGAAGAAGGAGAAGAGCCTGAGGGGTCAACACCAGGTAGATAGGAGAATGAAGGATCACCCCCTAAGATAGTAGCACAGCCGATCCTTTAGAGTAAAGAGAAGTCCCCAAAGGAGAAAGAAGAGACCCCGGTCTGAGCCGCCTCATTTTCTATAGAGGCCAAGGCAAAGAGTCCCAAGACGGCTTGACAGAAGGTGAAAGTGACCTTCGCTGAGTCAGAGGAGGACGAATGGGACATGCAGCTATTTTTTGAAAGGCAAAAATATTTCGAGCAGCTGCTCAATGAATTGAAAGCAGCCAAGGAGGCCAGGAAGGCATCCTCGAGGATGAAAGGAGATTCTGGCATCTGTGTCAATCCGACAGAAGACAGCCAGTTTTGGTACATCTATGGTTCATCCCGAGGGTGGCCTTCCATGATGAGGAGGTACTTGGAATGGTGGGGAGTATATGGCCCACAATTGGAGGCCACCACAATTGCAAAGGAGAATGCAAGGCTTACCCTTGAAGTGGCCAAATTATACAAGGCCCAAGTAGTGCCTTCCAGAGAGGATAACTCGAATATCCCTCTGGCAGTGGTCAAACCTCCAGACGATGACCTCTGGCAAGCTGTCGAAGCTGCATTTCAATCGACAAGAACAATGCTGGCTAGACCACCACCAATAGTGGCCAAAATAAGAAGGGGACAATTGACAGCCACAGTTTCCCATAGGAAAAGGTGAACCACACCTTCACATGTCGGCACAAAAAGACAGACTCGAGCCGCAGGGGCAGCTGAATCCTCCAAGAGATGGCGACGATGAAAAGTCAGAAGGCTACCTGCAATTTGGATGCCACGAGGGCGTGGCATATGTTAGGTGTGGGGGGATGATGAGCACCAAAAATGCTCATATTTTGTACATATTTCTTTGATCAATATGCAACTGTATAATAAGGATTACGTACTTTTATGAATGATTATATAGATATTTGATATAATTATGTGTGTTATCTAATTTGTGTGCTTTTAGTATGTTTTATGGAATTGCAGTTGATTTAGTTAGATTTGGAACAATCGAGGTCTTTTGATGGACCTGGCACTTTATTTCATCGGGGGTCAATGTAGAGAACATAGGCACCTCCTTGCAACCGAAAGTCACCAAGGGAACAAGTGCCTCCCTGTAGTCATAAGGCGCCAAACCAAAGACGAGGGCCTCCCTGCAGTCGAAAGGCACCAACTGAATATCAACGCCTCCTTGTAGTCGAAAGGTGCCAAACCAAAGATGAGCGCCTCTCTACAGTTGAAAGGCACCAACTGAATATTAGTGCCTCCCTACAATCGAAAGGCACCAAACCAAATATGAGCTCCTCCCTACAGTTAGAAGGCGCCAATTGAATATCAGTGCCTCCCTACAGTTGGAAGGCACCAAACCAAATATGAGCGCCTCCCTGCAATCGAAAGGCACCAACTGAATGCGAGTGCCTCCCTATAGTCGAAAGGCACCAACTGAATGTCAACACCTCCATGCAGTCAAAAGGCACCAACTGAATGTGAGCGCCTCCCTGCAGTCGGAAGGCACCACTAATTCTTTGCCCATTGACCAGACTTGAAGGATGTGGATAGCAGCGGCTGGTGCAGTTCTAGCTCTGCATCATTCAGAGCTAAATTGGAGATAGCACCAACGTATCAAAACATCTTATGGATGCCAGGCAAAGCATGAACCAGAATGAACATGCCGCCATCAAAATAGAATGCCAGACATCGATTGCATTCACTAGACTGTTCTAATTTAGTCTGGCAAGAATCGACTGTTGTAACCACTTCTGTAACAAAAGTTCTACGGGTGTGTTATATAAACACACGCAGATCATTCTGAAAATATATAGAAAATATATGTGGAGATAGAGAGATATTTAATCCATTTTAGAGTTACATTGTAATGCGTTGATAAATATATTACAGTTATAGAAGTTCTAAAGCACGTGTTTGATCGGGAAGAAGCTGTTGGAGCCTGGGCCCACTCCAAGCCAGTATTTCTTCCTCATTTCCTTCTTGTTTATTTATTTTAATTAGTTTATTGCTTTCATAGGAACATTCATTAGTTTTCTAGTTCCAGTATTTGTAGTAGATTCATTTTTAGGAATGTATACATAGTTTATTTCTGTAGATTTAAATTTTGTTCTTCTTACGTAATTTATTGAGGAGTGCGAGAATGATTGACAACCATCTCAAGAACACCCCCCAAGTGTAGGATTAGCAGATTCACCTCCAGTGGTATTGTAGTAACCTAATTTTGACTCTTCGCAAGTTTACGAATCTCCTTGGGTTGATAATTAAATGCACGGGCATGTGACAAAAATAGGAAACCATTCACCTTGTTTGGCCCGCAATAGTTGGCAAAAAATTTTATTGTTTTTGCAACCACTAAGAGAAGCTGGCAAAATTTGTGATTGTTTTTAATTTTTTTTTTTGTTTTTGCAACCACTAAGAGGGGCTAGCAATTTTTTTATTGTTTTTATTTTTTTTCATTTTTGCAACCAGTAAGAGGGGCTAGAAATGTTTTTTGGAGATGCATGAATGGGGAAGGTTGAAAGTTTTTTTTTTTTAAATACAATTTATGCTAATATGATATGCATTGTTTTTGTGTTTTCATGTATTTGAAATGCTATGTATGTAAAATGATGTGCAATGCATTTTATGCTAGGATGATATGCAATTTTTTGTATTTTTCATGTATTTGAAATGCTATGTATGATGATGTGCAATGCATTTTACGTTAGGATGATATGCAATATTTTTGTGTGTTTCCTATTTTTTTAGATATGCACTGGTTTTTTCTTTGTTTGTGTTGCAGGTTAAGTTTATTATCGCTTGCCAACGATGGCCCCACACCACTTCCAAGGTGTGAAAAACCCTCATTGTTGATGACTAGAAGTTTCTAGAGTCTATGGGTTTGGATGGCTACGAATGAGTAGAGACTATTTGAGCTGATGAGGATCTTTTATCTGCACTGGTGTAGAGATGGGACCCTAATAAGGATTTGTTTTAGCTTTCGACAAGGGAGCTAATTGTCATCTTAGAGGATGTTTATTACATATTCCATGTTCTTGTCGAGGTTTTACCTATGAGGGTGGGCCATGATAAGCAGACTTCTCTTAGGTCCATTTATGGAGATTATTGGGATGCTAACTACGGGAAGGACGATATTACTTACCTTGATATTTACAAGGGTAAGAAGTTGGGTGCACTTTCAAAAAATTTTATGTATATACTAGGCAACATGTTGTTTCCTATAGCATGGGCTTGAGGTTCTCTTGGAACCAGGTATCCATTGTGTTGTAGTTGATTACAAAGCCTAAAATATATGCATGGGCTCTCGCTCTCTTATATTAGTTGTATGAGGTTAAGATATGAGAGCAGAAGGGCCTTGGATGTAGCTTGGTGCTCCATATTTTGTCATGGGAGCATATCAGAGTTGGTCACCCAGAGGGACTACCCTATGCTTGTGATGGTTCACTTCCTTGTGCTCTCCACTAGTGGGTTAGTGAGGAGTCTTATCCTACTCACCCTCCTTGTAGCATGGAGACCTACCAAGACAACCTGAGTGGTTTGATGCATGATGACATCTGTTGGTGACCTTGGAGAGGTCTAACTTGGGAGGGTGATGCTGCACAACTTTTTTGAGTGATATGAGGTAGGTGGATGGTAGGGAGCCATGGGTGAGAGATGGAGTACATCTAGTTCTTGCGAGTGATGATAAATTTTAGCCTGATATAGGGAGTTCTTGATGCTCCCATGATATATAAGCAGTGGGGATATGAGCTTAGTATCCCATTGACTCTAGACTTTTGTATTATTGACAATGTGGTGGATGATGCAACAGTGGATGTTCCCAATAAATATTATGTGAGGATGACTACAAACTATGACTCTTAGTTTCTAGCATAGTCTCCTTGAAGGCCAAGCTAAGTATTGGATGATGTAGTGAGTGGGGATGAGCTTGATTCTAGTGAGTAGGTAGCTCAGTGGCCGAAGAATCACCAAGGTAGCAGGGGTAGGAGGAAATCTACCATGGGCATACAACAGATAGATGTTGGTACTATATTTGGTAGAGATGGTAGTGACAAAGGTTATGGAGGACATAATGTAGATGTTGGTGATGATGGAGATGATGGTAATGATGGATAGGATGCTCCTCATTATATAGAGGAGGAGTGGAGGATACTATAGGTTGAGCGAGACAACTTGGATGAGGAGGTGATGAGGGAGAAGGGCAAGGTGACTCAGATTTAGGGTGAGGTGGATGGTTTGTGGGTTAGGTTGAGTGGAGAGGATGCTATTGATACTATCACAACTCAATATGTAGATACCACAAGGCTACAGGGTGAGGTAACTCAACTACAGGGTGAGGTGGATGGGCTACGGGTTAGGCTGAGCAGGGTTGATAATGATGCTACTATTATAGCTCTTAGGATTAATATAGCCCAACGGTTATCATACAAGGATCAATATTTAGATGATACTCAGAGATAGGTGTGGTACATGGCATCCCTTGAGGATACTTTATGCCAGTACTAGATTTTATTGTCCCTATAGTCATCTTCTTTAGTGTCAAGCTCCAGTAGGCAAAGTGAGTCTAGGCCTGGTAGTTCGATGTCTCATTGGCCATATAGATCACATGCTTATCAAGAATCATCTCAAGGGCCTCATAGGGGTCATGGGGGTGCTAGCTAGTAGCACATTATTACCTCTTTTTTTATTTTTCTTATTTTTTTATGAGCCTCAATGCTCTGATGTATACAATCTGGGTATTTTGTACTTTTGTATCTCCTATATATGGCATTTTATTATGATAATTTGTATTGTGATTTTATTTTATTGTATGTATGGATGCATATTAAATGATGTGATGTATGATGTAATGTTGATTAATGTTATTCTCTAATGCTCATTTGGTATTTATAGACTCTTGTTTAATCAACATTATCTGATTATTTAATTAAGGGCATAGATAGATGGTATTGACATGGATTTATGATATGTGGTAATGAAAATATTATGGTGTGATTGAGTGGATGATCTAGGGCATTCTTACAAAGACTCAAACATCCTAGTGACTTCAAACAAACTCATTTATGTTTCTCATAGATCTTCCTAATGCAAGGAGTGTTCTAGTGGTTTCAAATTTCTTAAGGACCAACCGTGTGTGCAATGATTATTCTTTTTTCATTATGAATTAGGTAAAACTAATAAATTATAACTTATGCCAATAAGCTAGCTCATCTGAGAGTAGCCCTAGGTCTATACAAAAGAAGGTCACTAATGTGCCAGACGTGGTACCATATGTAAGGATATCCCATTGCCAGGAGGGATTCATTCATTCCATTAATGTAATGAGGATCATCCCATAGTTTTTGAGACATGAAAATTTCTAGGGATTCAAGCTCCTTTTCCTTATTTTATTGCATTTTATTTTAGAGGTTGCTCATTTTGTGATGGAGCAATTGGATTTTATTGTTTTGATACAATTTCTAGAATTTTTGCTTATTTTGATGAAGGCAAAAGGGGAACTTATTGCTTTGAAATGCTTTTCAGTATACTTGCTCATTTCAAGGAAGAGCAAGGGATTTTCTCTCTTTTTTTAATTCTTTTTGGGATACTTACTCACTTTTATGAAGAGCAAGGGATTTTTTTTTTTGAAGATTAAAGGGGGAGCTTGTACTTTTGCCAAATATTTAGCATTCTAGACCATGTGCATAATTGGATGAATAAGGGAAACCTTTCACTTATAGCAATAGAAACTTTTGACTTCATTATTCCCAAGGTTCACAATGCTTTAAATGTGTTTTATTGTGTGTGGTCCAAGAGAAAACTTGATTAACCAGGAATAACCCGTTGCAGCTAAATATTATTTGAATTTGATTTAAGTTTTCTCAAAACACTAGGAGTAGCTGAGTGATCGAAAGCATTTGGAATTTGTTTATGGGTTGATATGGTTTGTGATTTTTTGTGATACTTTTGATGCAATATTTTCAAAAATAAAATATGCACACAAAATAGTCAGTGGCCACATAATCGTTATTGCTAACAATATTACAGTATCTATCCTACTTTATGTGAGTCTCTTAATTAGCAAAATATTATAAGGAAATTTGTGTATTATTGTGATTGATGGATTTTTGAGTGAAGTAGGATGCCCCTGATTAAGGCAACTAGGCATTGTGGACTAGTGATCATCCATATTAACCAAATATAATTAATGGTATGAAAAAATACCTAAAATGCATGTATGGAATTGCATGGATGGATGTGTGAGTTGCAAATGAAATATTTTTGGTATTTTTGCTTCTTTGTTTCTTATTTTTTTTAGCCATGTATATGTACATAGATATAAGCTACACTATGCATAAAATACCTTTAGATGTATTATTTTTAATGAATTAGGTTCCAATGTTCCTTCTAAGTTGGTAATTCTATACGTTCCTAGACCCAACTTCTACTTGACAATGTATGGACCTAACCAATTAGCCATGAAAATATATCTCAAATATGGTAACACATTGGTGTTCCATTGATTCTCTTTATGAATGATATCTCCCACTTGGAATTCATGAGAATGGAATTTTGCATTGTAGGTATGCTTGATGTGATCTTGATATACTCGTAGATGTTCTAATACATTGATGCACCTTTAATCAAGGAGTGTTAATTGGTTAAGACATGCTTGTCTAGTTGTGTTGTCATCCATGAATTTTTGCAATGTAACTCATAAATAAGGGATATCAAGCTCAAGAGGTATGATTGCTTTAGCACCATAGACCAATGAAAAAGGTGTTGCCTCAGTTGATGTTCTAATGCTTGTTCGATAAGCCCATAGTGCCAAGGAGAGATGATTATACCAATATCTATGATTTTCTTTGACAAGTTTCTTAAGAATGGCTATCACAGTCTTATTGGTTGCTTCGGCTTATCCATTTTCTTATGGGTAATAAGGAGTCAAGAAACTACATTAGATATTGTACTTTTTGCATAAGGCTTGAACATACTTGTTCTTAAACGACTTTCCATTATCATAAATAATCTTGGAAGGAATCCCAAAATGATAGATAATATGTTGAAGTATAAATTTCGCTATTCGAGATCCAATCGTAGTGGTCATTAGAATTGCTTTGACTCATTTGGTGAAGTATTACATGGTGGTTATGATGAATTTATGTTATCATAAAGAGGTAAGTGAAATTTTACCAATCAAATCTAGGTCCCATTGTAAAAAGTTCCAAAGGCTTTGAATGGGTTGTAAGGCTTATGATGGTACGTGAGTAAAATTGGTGTGATGTTGATATTTTTGATATTTCTTGATGTATTGACAACAATAACTTTCCATGGTGGCCTAATAATAACCCATGCATAAAATACGCTTTGCAATGGCCATTCCACTAGAGTGGCCACCACATGTACCATCATGGGCTTCAGTTATAGCTCGTTGTGCCTCTATGAGATCTAGACATCGAAGTATGACTCCATCATAGCCATGTCTATACAACATGTCCCTCAAGAGAGTAAAATGAGTTGCTTTTTGTTTGAATGATATTTTTTTAGTTCGCATAATTTATAATGGGAGGGTCCCAAACTTGAAAAAGTATTTTATCACATCAAGGTCATAATTGTATGGCTTTGTGTGGACTAAACAAACACTATTCTCACCTTTGAGTTCTACTCGTTTGATTGCTGACTTGGACACTATTGTTATGATAAGTGTTTGGACTTATCCATGTTCATTATTAGGAATCAAGGATCCCAAAGAGGCCATTGCATTTGCAAATATTTTAATTGAATGAGGCAAGTTGCTAATCTCATACTAGTCAAATTTTACTAGTAATTTCATTGCTACTTCGTGATATTGTTTCAATACTGGTTCTTTGCATTGGTATTATTCCTTCACTTGAAAAATGACAAGTTGAGAATCACAAAATGTGCTTATTTGTTTAATTCCCATAGTTATAGCTGATTGAAGCCCCAAGATTAGGGCTTTGTACTCTAAATTGTTATTTGTGCATTGAAATTCGAGTTTAAATGATAAAGGATTTGGTATTCCTTCGGGTGTGTAAAATATGACTCTGGAACCTTCTCCCTTTATGTACTTTCACTCATCAAAGAAAATAGTCATGTAGACATCATACTTGGGAGGGGCTAATTCTTATTTTTTAGTGACAAAAAAGACCAAATCATCTAGAAGCTCTATAAGAAGTGGTTGATCATTTGGTAATGGAGCTTTTGTGAGCTGATCAGTTATCACCTGACATTTGATGAATTTTTTACTAATGAATTTGAGATTAAATTATGTTAAAAGCATTATCCATTTTGCAGTACGGGTGTTGTTGTATGTGTGAGTCATCATGTATCATGGAGTATTTTCTCTAGCTATGGCATAGGTAGTGTTTCTTACCATGTAATATCTAAGTTTCTTAGTGGTGAAAACCACTACTAACCACAATTTTTCAACATAAGCATATCTAATCTCATTACTTACCAATGTTCGACTAATGTAATAAATTACTTGCTCCTTGTGATTTTTGTTTTTATGCTCAAGCATTTTCCCTAGTGCAAAATCTATTGTAGAGATATAAAGGTGAAAAGACATTCTTGGATGAGGCGATGTAAGAATTGATGGTGAAGCTAGATACTTATTTATATCATTGAAAGCATCCTGACATTCAATTGTTTAGGAAAATGTCACCCCCTTCTGTAGCAAGTGATTGAAAGACTTGCATTTTTTGAGAGTTGTGAAATGAATCATCAGATATATTGAATCTTTCCTTGTAAACTACGTAACTCTCTAAAATTTATTGGAGGTGGCATCTCGATGATGTTTTTGACCTTATCAAGGTCTACTTCAATACCTCACTTGGAGATAATGAATCCTACAATTTTTCCTGATGTGACACCAAATACGCACTTCTTAGGATTCAACCTTACCTTATATTCAATAAATCAATCAAAAAATTTATTTAGAACCTAAATATGCTCAAGATATGTTTTAGATTTGGCAATTAGATCATCCACATATTCTTCAATGATTTTATGCATATAGTCATGAAATATGTATGTCATGACACGTTGATAGGTAGATCCTGCATTCTTAAGACCAAAAGGCATTACCCTATAACAAAAATTCCCCTAGGGTGTGGTAAATGTTGTTTTGTGTTGGTCCTCATGATTAATTTGAATCTAATTATATACTGAGAAATTGTCCATTAATGAAAGCATTTCATGGCCTGCGCAAGAGTCTACAAGTTGATCGATATTGGATAAAGTAAAATCATACTTGGGGTGTATCATTCCAAATTTTTCGCACCCTTACCTTCAGGCTAAAGGATTCGTGCCTAGAAGGGGGATGGGAAAAGGATGGGATGGTACCTCAGACTGAGAGGCCCTTTGAAGGTCCCGCCTCTCGGGGGAGGGGTATTAATGTGATTTTTCGACCGATGGTGGGGTTCACCAAGAAACGTTTAGTGGTAGTTTCCACACCTAGGTTGGGAATGTGTTTAATGTGTTCAGTTTTATCTTTAGACATCCAAGTCCTAGGTTTTTCCAGATGAATCTAAGTGTTCTATTATGAAAATGCAAATTAAATAAATACAGAAAATAGATTTCGACAGAAAATAGAAAGAATATGCTAGATTAAAGAACCATACCTTATCCGAATGTCTGATGAAGGTTCTGATTTTTGAAGCAGTCCAGATCGTCTGGAATTTGACAAGATCGTCTGAGATCTGACGAGATCGTCTGAGATCTGACGGGATCGTCTGACGAATTCGTCAGAGACCTACAAACAGAGAGATAGATACAAAATACCAGAAATGTAACTATTCTAACAGAGAAAAATGGTGTAAAATGGCAACATAGATGCTGTTAGGAGGGAAACTAACTAAAGGGATTAATATTATTGATAAAAATGTTACAATATATAGGCATAAGCCTATATTCAACACATGCCACTTGTCAAGAGAAACTGACAAGTGTCAAGGAAGGCATAGTGCACTTTACTTTAACTCTAACATTCCCCCTTAAAGTGCACTATCCTAACTAAAGACAAAACAAAGAAAGTCAACATTAGGTAACATTCCCCCTTAATGTTGACTTCTCAAAAACAACCTATCATCCTCGCTTATTGTTGATTTGGTCTTAGGCTCGTGCTTTGTGCTCTTGGCTCTCCAACTATGAATAATGCTAGATCCACTGTGTATACATCTCGGTCTGTTGCCTCAGGGTCAGCCACTTCAATGGGTCTGTTGCCACTGGGTCAGCCGTCTAAGTGCCTTAGGGTCATCATGGGTGCCTCAGGGTCAGCCACATCTGGGTCTGTTGCCTCTGCAGGTCATCCTCAGAGGATGTTGCCACTCGTAGGTCACTGAATAGATTCACTATATGGTGAACTCAATCTAGAAGGTGTCGGTCTCTACCAAAAATGCACCTAATGAAAGGAAAAACGAGCCATATAAGAGTTTCGGTCTTTGCCGAAAATGCACTCAATACAATAAAATGAGCCATAGATCCAAATAGGAGGAGAGAAGAAGAAAAGAAAAGAATCTTCTAAAGTGTCTTCGTCTGTAGTCTTCAGAAGTAGATCCGAAAAACAACCTCGGATAGAGTCTAGGGTGTCTTTGTCTGTAGTCCCTATTATAAGTGTCCTTATGGTAGGTACCTCATCTTATCGAAATGCATGGGTAACCAGCCGTTGCATCCGCCAAGTAGAAAGAGGGTACTACTAAATACTAGGTTCACTTACAAGTACCTTGGGAGTGTCGGGTACAACCGAAAGTGCACTCCAAGGTAGAAAAAATTTGAGGCTAAAAAAATCAATTGAAATAGCCTCAAAATTAGAATATGTCACCACCATTGTGTCTATTATAGAAAACCATTTCCAACGACTATAAATACCCCTATACTCCACCATCAAAGGGGCCTTCATCATGTGGAAAACATTACCATGCCTATCTAGGCAGTAAATAAATAGCATCGCTCAATGGCGGCATCGCTCTCAGGAGAAAAAAAAATAGCATCATCAATATCTCCCTCGCAGGGGAATTGCATGGACCATCAGTCCTTTCACTTCCACTTCATGTGATCATAAACACTTTAAAATAAATACCCCACTAGTCTTGTATTTAATACCCCTCATGAGATGATAAAATTTAAAGCAAACTTTCACAATCCCACCGTTAGGCCCCCATAAAATAATAATAAATAAACAAACAACTGCAAACAACAGTCGTCCTCCATTATACTGTGTTTCGCACCGCCGGTGGTGCACCTCAGCTTAGGTACTTTGTACAAACTGCCATCTGGCAACATGGCAGTAATGAATTTGGCCCTCCAATTGCACGATGGCATATGGCACTCCCTCCAACAGCTACAAGCAATTAAACCAGAAATCAGAAACTCCCAGCTCGGGGGTCTATGAGAATGGTGGCGGGGTTTTGAACTCGGGGTCAAAAGCTACCATGGAGCTGTGGCTTCGATCCTCATTAATTTAATTTTCCCGCCCCATAAGGCATAACCAATTGCCTATTGTGACACGTCATCATGAGGACCATCAAATCCATCGTCTCTTCCATGCGCACATGACTCATCATCCATCCTGTAGCTAAACATCGACCAACACGATGCATCCGCAACACCAAAATCTCCAATCAGCAAAATATTGAATAGGTAGTCATGTTCATTTCTTATTTTCCATATAATTTAATAAATGCCCACCATACGGTGCCTCCAATATGGGATATGGTGGCGACAACAAACCATTCATCGTGATCATCCGCGAGACGCCGTCGACGATGGCTCCAGCCATCAACATCCTCCTCAGCTGCCTGGTATCGTCTATCCCTGTAATCACGAAGAAACTGGAAGTTAAACCTGCTCGATCTCTGACTTCTCTGTCATGGGCATTGTTGGTGCCGTCTTCATCATTTAATGGAACTGCAACTCTTGTGAACATCATCATTGGCGACACAGAAGTGGGGAAGTCATGCCTTCTCCTTTAGTTCACGGATAAGCGATTTCAACCAGTTCACGACTTGATGATTGGGGTTGAGTTTGGAGCATGCATGATTATGATTGACAATAAGCCCATCAAATTACCCGACAATGGTCAAATTCTCCAGCACGGCGCTCTTTATCCACCGATCATCCTCTTGTTCAAAAAATCTCATGCTTTGAACCTGGTGCCTCTCCCATCCTCAATCTTCAATACAAAGTAACAAGAGGAATCCAACGCACTCTCGTAAGTAGCTGCTCGGCGTTGAACTGAGCCACCTGAAGTAGAAAGCAGAGAACAACCCTCTAAGGACATGCGTCAAAAGGGGAACGAGAGATGTAGTTTGGGACTTTCATCCGCCAAAAAAGGGAATGAGAACAGTTGATCAGAATATAAATTTTATCGAAAAGATAAACGCCTTCGATCCAAACATTCGTCGCCTCCTCTTCTTGCATGGATCCCTCACGCGCTTACGACAAAGTGGCCCGAAAGCTTTATGCAGAGAAAGCCAAGCCCAATTTCTCAATCGACGACGATGAAAATAACAACACTTCTTCTGCCACCAGAGTGATGGTGCAGCATTGGAATTTATCTGAGAGTCGCCATTATCATCACAGCTTATCATCTCGTGATATTACGGTGATTGAAAATTGGCAATAGACTGGCACCCGAGAGCGATTTGTGGCTAGACACCCACGTCGAAGCCGAAGCTACCACCACCGTCGATGCCGAGAACGTCGATGCCTTAGACCGCGTTGTCTACTATGCCATCACAGTTTTTCCAGCCTTCATCAGAAAACAAAACCAATGGCACCTCTATGCTCAGGTACAAAATAGATCTATCGATAATATAACCTGCATCAAAAAAAATAATAAAATAACAGGGGCAGCCATGAACTCCATTCTTTTTCCAATTGGCTTTCTGGTTTTTGATCCACAAATGTGGAGAGCATACTCCCTAGGCTTGGAAAAAAATGGGGGAAAATGATGAGGGAAAAATATGAGGGGGGAATTTCCCGAGGGAAATCCCCCCTCAAGCTCACAAGGCCAGATAAAGCCCGGAGCTCTGATACCAAATGTTAGGAGGGAAACTAACTGAAGAGATTAATATTATTGATAAAAATGTTACAATATATAGACATAAGCCTATATTCAACACATGACACTTGTCAAGAGAAACTGACAAGTGTCAAGGAAGGCATAGTGCACTTTACTTTAACTCTAACAGATGCTAAGGTGATGATCACAAATAAAAATTCAAGTAGATTATGACGTTCTAATGACAAATTATGACTTCATTGTGCACTTAAGCTATATGGGTGAACTCCAAGATGCAGAACAATAAGGAATAATAACAAATTTAAATAAATGCAGGATAAATCAACAAACAAAGTGAGAAAACACAAACCTTGGGCACTGATTGCCCCCAATGTTGACTACAATCGAAATCGTCTTGGATTGGTATGAAATCGTCTCTAATTGAACAGGATCATCTACGACGATCTGAGCTTGCTTCGAATGAAAAACAATGAAGTTCCTACAAACAAAATTGGAAAAATACAAATGCAACTGGTGGTTTAAGATAGTCTAATGCATGCAGAATTCATGTTACAGGGAATTTCAGCCAGGGGGAATGCCAAGAGGGGGTCCTAAGGTTAAATAGGCTTAGGAGGGAGGTTAGGAGGTTGGAGATCATCCTAATTTGGAAGATCTCCAATGGGGGAGGTCTTTAACAGCACAGACATGCTTCTGCCCAGATTAGAGATGCTGTTGAAATAGAAGCTAACTATGCACAAATCAGTTTGAGACGAGATCGTCTGGATGTTCTGCTCCAAAATAAATCATCTGATCTAAGGCAATATCGTCTGATCGGCGACGATATCATCAAACAGACAAAAGAAACTCTAAAAATGGCATGAAAAATGAGGAAATGGGTAGCAGGCGGTTTGGGAGCGATTTTGGGGTTAAAATTTGAATTTGAATTATTACTAATGTAATTTTAATTATTTGCTAAGGTTTACTGCACCAATTTTAGGGTGCTACATTTTTCCCCCTCTTTAGCAAATTTTCCGAGGAAAATGTGTTAAAGATGAGTTCTTCTCGATCTACGAGAAAGCAAAAATTTATTCCCATTTTTAGGCGACGATTCTTGGTTGAATCGTACGACAACTTACTATGATGCCCCCTCCGTGTTTTTACCCAAATCGAATGTTTGAGGTAAAAATGTGAAAAAGCCAAAATTAAATTTGTTGTTAATTGTTTTTGAATAAAATTAAGAAAAATAGGGAAAAACCCTAATTCATTTTTACTGTTCATTTTTTATTTTTTGGTTTCTAGAGCTCTGCAAACAAGATGGTCGAGACAACGCACAGATTGACAGAGGTCCAGTGCGGGCTATGGGTAAGGGTCTAAACTTAGTTTAGAAGGCTTGAATTTTGAATTTCATGCTTTTTAGATTAAATTTTGATGATTTTTGAGCATTGCGGCCGTTTTTGGGCCGTCAATGTCATCGAGAAGAAATCGTCTCGATTTTGTTGAAATCATCTCAATTTCATCGAAATCGTTTCGATATCACTGATTTCGTCTAGGGGCAAAATCGACAAAATGGGGACGATTTCAACTGGTAAAATCGAAGACAAATTTGCTCAAATTTGGGACGATATGATCCAATAGTGGACGATATCATCATTTATGAAATTCAACTTCGTTTTACTTGCATTTTTAATCACTGTTTTATTAATTATTTTTATTGTTTTGTTGTTTATGTTGCAGAGAGGATTACTAAAGAGCAGAGAATGGAAATACGGTTGGTTGAGGGATGACTTGGCCACTTTATCTTAGGTAGAGCGAGATCAGTTGGCTTAGGTCATCTTGCAACATGTGGCAGAGATGCCATAGGTGTCTACAGACATGGGGCTATTGATAGCCCTAGCAGAGAGGTGGTATCTGGGTTCTTCCTGTTTCTGGTTATCGACAGGGGAGATGACTCCCACACTAGAGGATGTATGGAGGATTTTGAGGATCCCCATACAAGGATTGCTAATCACTCCCATGGCCAATCAAGGCCATGCGATGATGTGACTATGCAGAGATTCGAGCTTCACCCTGGAGAAGGGCAAAGTGAACATCGAATCTCTACGACAGATGCCTAGGGCATCTAGACTGACACAGGTTTTGACTGGGGTTGTATGTGGTCTACTGCTATGCCATCATAGTGGATGCAGAGTACCATGGATACTGATGCGATGTGGTCTATGACATGAGAGACCACGAATATAGGTTTTCTTGGGGGAGCTTTGTACTATGCCAATTGTATAGGATCTTGCATGGGGTCGTATACAAGGGCGGCTGATGTCTGGTTATGACATCTCTACTATAGGTTTGGTGCTAGAAGCACATCATAGTGCGAAGGCCGGTAGGGCTCCCACTGATAGGGATTGATGGGGATAGGCCCCGAGCTTTCTACTGGTGGCTCTGGAGAGGGTCACAGCGGCGGATAGATCTACCAATGTCCCAGAGACTACTTGACGACCTTGTATTCAACCAAATCACCTGGAGGCTTTGGAGAGATCATCCAAGGTGGTCCGAGGATGGACAGAAGCTGGCTCATGTTAGGTGAACCTATTGGCTAAGGATGGAGAGGGGATAGGTGGAGCTCCACCGATATGATCAAGTTTTGAGGTAGTTCGGCCTACAGCAGGGGATCCCATCTCTTAGAGACTACGAGTTTTCTCGGACTATCCAGGATAACACTACAGTTAGTGGGGCTCTAGATATGTAGCACTTTTGGTGTTCGAACATAGATGATGCCCCCATTCAGTCGATGGATGGGGATGACATTGGGGTAGTTGACGTCTATGTTGCCTGGTACACAGGCATCCGCCCTCCTCGAATGATAAGGACTCAGGGTTTGATTCACATAGTTGTGCGTCAGATGGGGAGGTGGCGTCAGGCAGCCATTAAGGTGGCACAGGGTCACTGTGGGAGAGAGCAGAGGAGACCACAGGCTCAACAGAGGCTACAACAACGAGAGATGAGGGAGGAGAGACCCCCTTCTCCATAGAGAGAGAGACCACCATCACCCGATAAGGGCAAGGGTGTGGACACAGGAGAGAGTAGTGAGATGGCTACTCTCCGAGCGGAGACTGTCTGTCTCCAAGCAGAGGTGCAAACTCTATAGGATGAGGCTGCACGACATCGAGAGGAGGCCACATAGCTCAAAATGAGGTAGCATGCCTCAGAGCATGGAGCAGAGGGGCAAGCACTCAGGATCTAGCATGGGTTATTGCCCAGGTCACATTCTATCAGACACTATACCACCATATGGTGCAAGAGGGGCAGATGTTACCGTTGTCGGCCCATATTGCAATGCCTATCAGGATGAGGTCATCGAGGACATCATCACGATTAGAGTCCAGGAATCATAGCACCACATGGACTATGATGGGGCCACCTCGTCCACCTCAGGGCGGGGGAGGAGATGAGGCTGAGAGCTCGAGGGGTTCTTGAGGCTAGTTGCTATAGATTGCACTACACGCATTGATTATAGTGCTTATTATTATTTTTGATAGGGGATTGAGTATGCCTAGGTACAGATTATGGCATACCAATCTAGTTTTGAGATGATGTACATATACTGTTGAGATATATAGATGAGATATTTTTGATCATATGACTTGTCTTATGTATTTGTATGATGCTTTAATGTTTTGATTGATTGATTCAATGATTCATGTAATTATGTCATTTGGAAATATGATGGTTTGAATGTCATGCTTTTTTAAAATTTAAATGAAATAATCTGATGTAAACAAGTTGGTTATTTGTGATGTGATAATTTGATAAAAATAAAAGGGAATTTTAACAATAATTTCAAAGGACATTGTCGCTATTATAGACCATTTCATGGAGTCGCCGCTCACTCGGTCGTCAAGCTAATCCTAGTATAGAAATATTGCTAAAAGTAAAAGGGAGCTTAAGAGACTGTCTTAAGACTTTGTTGTGATGATGCAAATGATGATGATGATGATTTGTTTTTCAGATTTCCATAAAAATATTATGCATGAAATATTTTAAAATGACTTTTACTAGGCATAAATTCCTAAGTGTGATAAAATTTTTGGATAATTCCCTAGGAATTATACCATCATTGCAAAAGTGAAATTTGACATAATGACATGAAATAGAATAGGTGTTTGTTTGTTTTAAAGCATAATTGTGTAACATAATGATTTAAGTCATATTTTTTTACGATTTTAAATAAATGAGGAATAAAATTGGTACAATGGTTTGCGCTAGGCATAGAATATTTAGGTGTAGACTTATACCATCATTGTGAAATCCAAAGAAAAAAATAATAGATTTATTGCATGGTTGATTTTTAATTGTGGTCTTCAGAAAATATGAAGATGAGGACTTGCGCTAGGCATAAAATTCTAATTTTGGTTTTTGAAACTATACCATCGTCGCAAAAGTCGATAATATATATAAATGTAACTTGATTGCATGTTTTGGAAAATGATTTTGATTTTTTTTTTTTTTTTAGAATGCATGTAGTTGTCTTTATACTAAACAACTGTTCTTCAAAGAAGAAAATGAATTTATTCCAAACAATTTGCAAAAATATTTCAAAGTATCTTAAAGACAAAAGTTAGATTTATAAGGAATCCCATGTGCGTATGTGAGTTCATTACCAATATTG
Organism: Wollemia nobilis; assembly: GCA_028583015.1. Lineage (NCBI taxonomy): Eukaryota > Viridiplantae > Streptophyta > Pinopsida > Araucariales > Araucariaceae > Wollemia > Wollemia nobilis. The sequence goes on along the minus strand of JAQPPZ010001056.1, from coordinate 3,287,036 downwards.
ATTTATCATAATGATACACAAAATCTCTCAAATACAAATGTGTGTGCAATTGCATTGTTCATTTACCAATTTTTGAGCAAGATAATTTGATACAAGTGATTTGAATGAACCAAATAAGTGTTCATTAACCATGATTTAGATGCATACAACCATACCAGACTACTATGTAGGTCGGGTTATCAAGAGCTAGCTAATACATAGCAGATATAGGTCTCGTACAAAAGAAGGTCGCTAATGTGACGGACATATCACCACGCTAGGAGTTACCCAAGGCCAAGCGGGTTGGGCACAAACCACCTGTTATGGGGCTTACCTCATAGTTTTCGAATAATTGAGAATTCCAGGGATTCAAGCTCATCAACCCTTCTTTTCTTTTCAAGGGGTAGGGAAAGGGATTTTATTGCTTTTGCTTTTGCTTTTCTCTTTTGCTTTTTTTTTTTTTGTACTTTTGTATTTTGGCTTGATATTTGAAATAATGCTGAAATAACTTGTTTCTTTTTTCTTTTTCTTTTGAACTTTTCTTTTCTTTCTATGCTAGGGATACTTGCTTATATTAGTTGTAGAGCAAGGGATTTTTTATTCCGGGTAGGGGTGAGCTTGTCCTTTTGCCAATTCTCAAAGATTCTAGACCATGTGCATGATAGGATAGCAGGGGAAACTTTTCGCTCAAGAACCACTTCTACTATGTAACATAGCATGGAAATTACAAATGTAATCATTTTATTGTGAAAATATATGCTTGGTTTAAGTAAATAACAAGATCAATTCTCTATGCTCAAACTTTATTTAATTGAATTTTGTGGACTTTGATATAAGAGAGATTAGTAATCATGCCAGATAAAATCAAGATATTTATTTTTGTGTTTGTGATAGTGAGAGATTCCAAATAAATGCTAATTTTATCCAAAATAATTTGAAAATATTACGACAATGCTTGAAGAAGAAATATATACAACAAATATTTGTGAAGAGTTTGATGATTTTGACTCTCTCTTTCTTCTTTATATTTTTTTTTTGGGTTTCAAAAGAGTCAATAATATTGTTGTTTTGACTTTTTATTTTTATTTTAGTTTTTGTTTAAACAGTTATATATATATTTTTAAAATGAGACAACATGCAAAATATGTACAAATGATAAAATGACCAAATTTTATGCGTAATATCGCTTAAGATGCATAATATTTATAGGTTCTTTTAAATCTTTACCATCTAAAGTACCTAATTTGTATGCTTCTGATTCAAATTTAGCAGTGATAATATATGGTCCAAGCTAGTTGGGCTCAAATTTACCTTTAAGGTCTTTAGTTGCATTAGTATTTTTTTTATTTTCTTTTAAAACAAGGTCGTTGACCTCAAAGGATCGATGACGAACTTTCTTGGCATATGATCTTTTAAGCTTGTTTTGGTAAGCACGAAGATGCTCCAAAGCATTGATGTGCTTTTCATCTAGAAGTTCCAGCTGATCGAGTCCGCTGACTTGATATTCATCTCCTACTTCGGTATCTTGAAGTAGTAGAGCCAAAGAAGGAACTTCTAATTCAAAGGGAAAAACGACTTCAGCGCCATAAACCAAGACAAAAGGTGAAGTTCCAGTGGGAGTTCGAACACTAGTTCGATAGGCACACAAAGCTGGATATAATTGAATGTGCCAGTCGCGACAAGATTTATTGACCAATATTTTGAGAATTTTGATTAAGGTTTTGTTATATGCTTCTGCTTGGCCATTACCCTGAGGATAATAGGGAGTGGACCAGTGATGTTGAATCTTATATTTTTGGCATAATTTCTTGACATCTTTATTTTTGAAACAAGTTCCATTGTATGAGATGAGATTTTTAGGAATTTCAAACCTACAAATGATTTTATTAAAAATAAATTTAGAGATTTGTGTTCCAGTGCAGGAAGCTAAAGGCATAGCTTCAACCCACTTCATGAAATACTCAGTGGCAATTATGATGAATTTGTGTCCATCAGATGACACAGGATTAATTTTGCCAATAATTTCTAAGCCCCATTTTGAAAAGGGCCAAGGAGATGAAATAGCCTGCAGCTCTTGTGCAGGTGCATGGACAAGGTCAGCATGTTTCTAGCACTTGTCGCAATGGCACACATAATCATGTGCATCCTTTTCCATGGTAGGCCAAAAGTAGCCTATCCTAAGGAGATTTTTAGCAATGACACTACCACTGAAGTGTCCTCCACAAGATCCATCGTGGGCTTCACTTAAAACTGATTTGGATTCTTCTAGATTCAAACATCTCAATAGGATACCTTCAAAAGATCTCCTATATAAAGTATTGCCAATTATTACAAATTGACTTGCTCGTCGACATAATAACCGATGCTGGTTTCTATTAGAATTGGCAAGGAAAGTCCCATTTTTGAGAAAATCAATTATATCCGTATACCAAGGTTCAGGAGTAGTTTCATTGATTAGAAACACATCCAAAGGTTCTAAACATGACTTATTTGAAGCGGGTTCCTGGAGTCAACGAATAATGATGGTGGCATATTCGTCATCTAACTCCAAGGGCAGAAGAGATGTAGTTGTGGCCATAGCATCAGCTGCATGATTGCTAGTTTGTGGAATAGCTTCCAAATTAACTTTATCAAACAAGGATAACAATTGCAAACCATATGCTTTATATGGGTGCAATTTATCATCTTTGGTCTGATAAAATTCATTAATTTGATTTATGACAAGTTGGGAATCACCAAAAACTAGCAAATGTTTAATTTTTAACGCCAAGGCAGCTTGTAATCCAAGGATTAGAGCCTCATATTTGATAGTATTATTGGTGCAAGCAAATGTTAATTTGAAGGACAAAGGTATAAGATGTTTTTGTAGGGATATTAAAATAATACCCGCACTAGCCCCACTCATGCATTGGGCTCCATCAAAGTATAAGGACCATTGTTCAATATGGTCTGCCTCTAATTGAAGGCATTCATCAGGAAACTCAATGATGAGGGGATGGGTAGAATCTAAGGGTGTAGCAGCTAACTGATCTGTTATGATTTGACCCTTAACAGACTTATGTCCTATGAATGTGAGTTCAAACTCGCTTAGAGCAAGAACCCACTTTGCTGTGTGACCCGATAAATAAGGTCGACTCATGAGATACCTCAAGGGATCATATTTACCAATGACATACATTTTTTGACTGAGCATATAATGACATAATTTCTACGTAGAAAATACGACTGCTAGACATAATTTTTCTAATGCTTTATAACGGGTTTCATAACTGATGAGGGTTCGGATAATGTAATAATTAGCACATTCTTTCTTCTCATCATCAAGTTGAGCTAACATAGCTCCTAAAGCAAAATTTGAAGTTGAAATATACAGGAGAAATGGGCGATTAGGTCTAGGTGATGAAAGCACAGGTGGGTTAAGGAGGTATTATTTGAGAAGTTCAAAAGCTTCTGTACATTCATCGTCCCAATTAAAAGGAACATCCTTCTTAAGGAGCTTAAGAAAGGGAGTGGTTTTGTCTACCAACTTATCTATGAAGCGACGGATGGGTTGAATCTTACCTTGTAAACTTCATAACTTCGATATATTGGTAGGTGCGGGCATATCAGTGATAGCCACAATTTTGAGAGGTTCAATTTCGATACCACGTAAAGAAACTAAAACCCCTAATAGCTTACCGGACTTAACTCCGAATATGCATTTGGTTGGATTTAATCGAATAAGTTATTCTCTTAACCGATTAAACACTTTTCTCAAATCAGCTAAATGATCATCTTCTTTAATAGAGCGAGCTATAATATCATCTACATAATCATGTAGGATATCATGCATCATATCATGAAAGATATAAGTCATAGCTCGTTGATATGTTGCGTCGACATTCTTTAAACCAAATGGCATCACTTTCCAACAAAAAGGTACCCCAAGGGGTAATAAAGGTTGTTTTAGCCTGATCTTCAAGAGCTATCCTGATCTGATTGTAGCCAGATAATTCATCCATTAGGGACATCATTCCACTCCCGGTAGTAAAGTCAATGATTTGATCCATTTTTGGAAGAGGAAAATCATCTTTAGGGCATGCAGCATTAATATCTCTAAAGTATGTGCAAACCCTAACTTTGGTAGCTTCTTTCTTGGTGACTGGAACTGCATTCGAGATCCATTCAGCATAATCAATAGCTTGTATGAAAATAAAATTTAGGATTTTTTCTAACTCCCCTTTGACTAGCAAGGCCACTTTGGGATGCACTTTTCTAAGTTTATGTTTAACAGGTTTAGCATCCAGATGGACTACTAGATGATGCATGACTACAGAATGGTCCAAACCTGGCATATCTTCATATGTCCAAGCGAAGACATCTTCATATTCTTTAAGGAATGCAATGTATTCATCTTGTTTTTCTTGAATTAATGTTGGTCCAATATTGATTATGTGAGGAGTATCCTCAGTTCCAATGTTAACTTTAATGACGTTTTCTACTTCCATGTGTAGATCTCTTTCAAAAGTAGGTGGGGCAGGTGAAACGCCCAATTCTTGTAATTCTATTAAGGTTAAGTTGGATAATTTGTCTTGATGAGTGGTGGCCTCAAGTTGGGCTATAGTTGGTATAGAACCATCAAAATAAAAACCATTGTGTAACAAATCTTCAATGGAAACATCATGGAAAATATCTCCTTCCAACTCCTCATCGAATTTAGCAATCAATTCAGGGTAAGCTATGGATAGCATATTACATGTAAATGGCTGATTTGTTAGACAGAGAATCTTGTTTATCTAGATAATCTTGATAACATATGAGTTGATCATCATCTTCAAAAGGGAAGGGTTGACCCTTACTAGGAAATAGGCCCACACCACATCGGGCGAGCCATGGTTCTACCTTGATAGGTTCTTTCATGCCATTTTGGAAAGGTCCCAAGCCTTTCCCTTTATATCCCATTTTAAGCATTATGGGTTTAGCTTTAATAAATTCATTAGTAAAATAACATCGTGCATATCCCTCATGATGAGTTTTGATATTTCAAGGTATTCTTCCCCAATCATATCCTTTATAAATAAAAGCACAACTTCCGACTTGGTAAGTACTTCCCATAGGTTGTGGGAGGCCCAAAGTACGAGGAGATGGTGGTAAATTATTTAAAATAATTGAATCTTGAATAAAAGCATTTATTTTTTTTATATTAAAAACTGTGGATAAATCTGGTAAAAGTTCATCAAAAAGAGCATAAGATGTAGAAGGATCATTCTCTATATCTTTAGATGTGGACAGTATGATAGATGTAGATAATGTGGAGGTGTTAATGAATGGGTCTATAGGTTTTGAAATGATAGGGATGGAACATGAAGAATTGGTTGTGGATTTAAGATCTTTTGAGGTTCTAGTGTGGTTTGTTCAGAAGATGGTTGAGTTAAATGTATAGGTGTAGTTGATGGAGTAGATGATGTTATGTGTGTGTTTTTCACACGTTTAGATGAAAAATAAAAATTAGGATGTGTGGATGACAGAGCGGGGCAAAATTGCACTCCAACGGGTTCTGCCAAAGCAAACATATCAAAGGGTCTAGGGTCACCATGGATGGTGACCAACTGATTTTTAAATTCAAATTTAACACATTGGTATAAAGTGGAAGGAATCGCTCGCATCGCATTGATCCAAGGGCGACCCAAAAGTATATTGTACAATGCAGGGCAATGTACAATAAACACAGTTGTATCTAGGGTTCTAGGACCAAATTGCAAGGGTATAGTAATGACTCCACACGTTTCTTGTGTCTCGTCATTGAAAGCTTTGATAATCATGCCAGTTTTCTTCATTTCATCACTTCTAAAGCCAAACCGTTGGTAGAATTAAAAGGTGCAAATGTTTAGAGATGAACCATTATCAATCAGGACTCTTTTAACAGCTACATCTCCAATTAGAGCAGTAATATATAAGGGATTATCCTTATGTAAAATGTGTTGTGGGATATCTTTATCTTGGAATTCAATAAAATCGACTTCTCGAGTGATGATAGTATTGGACATGGCTTCAGGTTGAATATTTTGAGGTACCATCATTTGGATTAATGTAAGCATTAACTCATCCCTATGGGTGGGAGAAGATCTTAACAAATCCAACAAGGAAATTATGGCTGTAGTGTTGGATAATTGTTCATTAATATTGTCAGGAGGATTAAGTTGAACATTAGACATATGATTCCCTTTATTGGGATTTTTCAAAATAAATGGGGCTGACCCATCATTCTGAGTTTGATCCTGTTGAGAGTTTTGAGCCTGTTGTTTGGTAACAACTCCGATGGTACCTACAATGTTATATTGAAGATGCTGAACTGGTCTTGGTTGAGTTTTTATGGCTTGTTCATTAGGAAGGAATTGATTAGAAGAGGGTCGAGTAGTAACTCTTCTAGGAAATGGTTTTGCTAGAACCATAGCATCTGTGATGGGTTGAATAGGATCTGATTCATTTTCAGAACTATTCGATTGGTTTGAGGTGATGTCTACGTCACTTTTAGTATCCGATTCTACATCACTAGGATCAGGAGTTTGAAAATTATGTAGGGGCCTGGTCGTGACCAAGGATAAATTTGTGTCAAATATTTGAGGATCCTGAACAGGTAATTGTCTACTAATAGTCCCTACATATCGTAGGAGGGGGAACATTATGATGTTCGATTTGATTGGCCACTTCTTTACCATGGTTTGGTAAAGGATGTTGAAATATATCCAATGATTGATTAGCATTTTGATTTTGATTTTGGGGAATGGTCTTTTGAGCGTTATTAGGAGCATTTTTTTTAGGTTGGAAAGCTTGCACCTCCATTTCATTATTATCAATCAAGTCTTGTATTTTATGTTTCAATATTTTGCAAGAATTTGTAGCATGTCCAGGTCCTCTATGAAAGTCATAGTGTAGATCGGCTCTGTATCCGGGTATAGTTGGATCAGGTTCCCGGATAGCTAGTAATTGAATCAAGCCTCATGCTAATAATTGAGGTAGAATGGTTGATAAAGGTTGATTCAATCTAGTAAATTCTCGAGGAGGTTTATTAGGGGGTTTTAATATAAATTTTTCTATTGTCTTTGTTGTATTGATATTAGCAACATTTCTGCTGTCAGTGACTCCGTCACCTACAACTTTTTGGATGTTTTCTCATCATCTTTCTTTTTGAGGTGACCTCTCATAATGAGAGCATCTTCTACCCTTCGAGCTAAGTTTATAACTTGATCGAAGGTGGTTAAGGTAGCAGTTGATAACTCATAGGAGATTTTTTCTTGCAAATTATTGATAAAAATGTCCAAAATTTCCCTATAAGGTAACACAAAGTGCAGTTTTCCTGTCAACTGCCTCCATATAGCTAAGAAATCTGCAAAACATTCATCTTTGTCATGTTTTAAGTTGTACAAATCTTTAATGGTGACATGCCTCTCGATGTAGGCACTAAATTGATGGACAAACAATTCAATTGTTTCTTCAAAATTTCTCAAAGAATGAGTGGGCAATTGATAGTACCACTCTAATGCCATTCCTCCTAAACTTTTCAGGAACATTTTTAGTAATAGCAAGTCATCATGTGATATATCATGACATGCTATCCTAAACATACGAAGATGCTCTATGGGATCTTCAGTTCCTTTATATATAGGCAGGACGGGCATGGGAAAGTGTTTAGGGTATGGTTGTGCTACAACTATGGGATCCAAAGATTGACTACATATCTCTCGATAATTATACGAGGGATGGTAGGGATCTATCTGGTCCATACGCGAAGCTAACTATTTCACCATGGATTCCAGATTACTAGTTTGCCCACCATATTGGTTCGGTAGGGCATTAATATGAGATTTATGAACATATGGAGGGACATGAAGATTAGATGTTATGTTGCTATTGTGTAAATTGTTGGTAGGAAAGGTGTTATGAAGAAATATTGAAGTTGTATTATGCTATATCCCAGATTGTTGAAAATTGGTGTTTGGCTTCATTTTAGGTTTTTGTTGATTTGAAGCATATTGATCAATAGTTTGGCGAAGTAAAGCAGTGAAGGAAGTTTTCTTTTGTGTGGGAATGATTTTAGGCTCAATAACAGGTTCCTTAGGGGGTTGGGTAACCTATTATTTTTGCATGTTCTGAATCATAGTGACCACATCTCTATTGGACGGTCCAGCTTTATCACTTTCTTGATCAACAAAGGACAAGGGATTAGTGTGTATGTTAAACATATCTTCCATAGCTTCTTGAGTGTCACTAATTTGTCCTTTATCAATATGAACTGCCATATTAAGAGCACCAATGTTATTATTGAAAAATTTCTAGAAATGATCTAAGTTATCAAAAGAAATAGTTCCATCTGGAGCTATTCTAGGGGACGAGGATACTTCCTCTTTAAGATTGTCTTCTTGTTCATTGTCTTCACCCAGGTCATCTTCTGGCTGTTCTAGAGTTTCTCCTTCCGAAATTGGATCCTCAGGAAGGACATTTGGGTTTGTAGTTTTGCCTCCCAACCAATCTTCTTCTTCTTGTTCATTTTGTTTACCATTTCTAAGTTTATGCATTGTGCTTAAATTTAAATTTCAGCAAATATATATATACTTGTATATATATATATGCAACAAGGTATATATTTTAATTATATACCTACTATAGTATTTAAAATAAAATGTTTTGGGTTTTTGTTATGTTTTCTATTTTTTTTGTTTTTGTAACAATATTATAAAGATAACAAACAACACAATAAATGCAAGAAATAATAATGAAAGCAATGATCTAGTTTTCTATAAATAATTTATAAATGTCATTAATGGGCTCGAGTTCTTCAGGAGTCATGAAGTGTTCTTCTTCAAATTGGAAATTTTCTTTCAAGAATTTAACAAAAAGTGCTATAGTGATATTATCTGTCTCAAACTCTGGTTGGTAGAAATAGAGTTTGTGGAAATACTCTCTATATAACACAGCTCGAGGAACTCTCCTCTATATTTCCCTATCCGTAAGAATGACCTCTTGATATTCTACATGACCTAGGAATTGGTGTATAACAGCTGCGTTCTTGAGGTATTCCTTGAAGGTGAACAATTCTGAAGACATAAGAGCTCTCCTATAAGCTAACCACCTATGGCAGGCTCTCTGAAGTTCATGATAAAAAATTAGTTGATGAGGATCCAGGATCCTATCTAGGGCAAACCTCTTGATTTGTCTAAGTTCGCTTGATCTAGATGAAATGATACCTAGTCTCCTATTAAGTTCGTCCCACAAAAGCAGGACTCTGTATGTTTGAGATGTTCTAAACAAAGAATCAACCTCTATGGCTATTAATTGATTTGCAACATTTATAGTAAATGCTAGTATTTTCTTAGGAGCTACCATCTATACATGATATGCAACTTGGTAGTTTTCTAATGACTTGAAATGCATCTATGTTTTTGTTTTTGTTTTTGTTTTCAAAAGGTTTTAGTTTCACGTCGGGTTCACCAAAATGTATCGTTCCAAATTTTTTGCACCCTTACCTTCAGGCTAAAGGATCCACACCTAGAAGGGGGATGGGAAAAGGATGGGATGGTACCTCATACTGAGAGGCCCTTTGAATGTCCTACCTCTCGAGGGAGGGGTATTAAGGTGATTTTTTGACGGATGGTGGGGTTCACCAGGAAACGTTTAGTGGCAGTTTCCACGCCTAGGTTGGGAATGTGTTTAATGTGTTCAGTTTTATCTTTAGACATCCAAGTCCTAGGTTTGGCCAGATGAATCTAAGTGTTCTATTATGAAAATGCAAATTAAATAAATACAAAAAATATATTTGGATAGAAAACAGAAAGAATACGCTAGATTAAAGAACCATACCTGATCTGGATGTCTAATGAAGGTTCTGATTTTTGAAGCAGTCCATATCGTCTAGAATTTGATAGGATCATCTGAGATCTGACCGGATCATCTAAGATCTGACGAATTCGTCAGAGACCTACAAACAGAGAGATAGATACAAAATACCAGAAATGCAACTATTTTAACAGAGAAAAATGGTGTAAAATGGCAGCATAGATGCTAAGGTGATGATCACAAATAAAAATTCAAGTATATTATGATGTTCTAATGACAAATTATGACTTCATTATGCACTTAAGCTATATGGGTGAACTCCAAGATGCAAAAAAATAAGGAATAATAACAAATTTAACTAAATGCAGGATAAATCAACAAACAAAGTGAGAAAAAGCAAACCTTGGGCACTAATTGCCCCCAATGTTGACTGTAGTCGAAATCATATCAGATTGGTACGAAATTGTCTCTAATTGAACAGGATCTTCTGTGATGATCTGAGCTTGCTCTGGCTGAAAAACAATGAAGTTCCTGCAAACAAAATTGGAAAAATACAAATGCAACTGGTGGTTTAAGATAGTCTAATGCATGTAGAATTCGTGTTACAGGGAATTTCAGCCAGGGGGAATGCCAAGAGGGGGTCCTAAGGTTAAATAGGCTTAGGATGGAGGTTAGGAGGTTGGAGATCATCCTAATTTGGAAGATCTCCAATGGGGGAGGTCTCTAACAGCGTAGACATGCTTCTGCCCGGATTAGAGACGTCATTGAAACAGAAGCTAACTATGCACAAATCAGTTTGGGACGAGATCGTTTGGACGTTCTGCTCTAGACGAAATCATCCGATCTAAGGCGATATCATCTGATCAACGATGTTATCATCAAATGGACAAAAAAAACTCTAAAAATGGTGTGGAAAATGAGGAAACAGGTAGCAGGCGGTCTGGGAGTGGTTTTGGGGTTAAAATTTGAATTTGAATTATTACTAATGTAATTTTAATTATTTGCTAAGGTTTACTGCGCCAATTTTAGGGTGCTACATGGGGTATGCTTTGTTTAGATCTCAAAAGTCAATGCATACACATACCCCCCATTCAGCTTACAAATTGGTACCATGTTAGAAGCAACTCTAGATAATCAATTGGAACTATGAAATTCATGTTTAGCAGTTTTTGTAGCTCTTCCTTGATAATTAATGCTACGATTGGATGAAGTTTCCTTAGTTTGTTTGGTTATTCTTATCATTTGGTGCTAAGGTAAGGTTATGGACCACTAAATTTGGGTTAAGGCTAGGCATGTCTTTGTATGACCACATGAATATGTCCTTCTTCCTTGTTAAGACATCAATCATATGCTCTTTCTCTTTTGTGGATAAATCTTTTGCAATTTTTATGATTTATGGATTGTCCATGTCTTGGCTAAGGTTCACATCAATAGATTCTTTGATAAGAATATGGGAACCTTCCTCTAGCTGATGTGGAGTTGGTATGAGACAGATATCATCCTCCACATGCTCAAATGACTTGGGTGATCCCTCCTCTACTTTAGTTTGAAAAATCAAAGCAGACAAGGATGAAGGTTGCTATGGGATGTAAGTGTTTGAAGCTCACAGTAATTATTTAGATAGGATAAATTTCATGATGGATGACGAGGATGAAATCATATCCATGGAAATAAGGCTAGCATCAATCAAAATTAGCTTCACCAAATTGTATGGATTACAGAGTGGGGTGAACAAGTCAACATAAAATCATGTTAACTTGGTGGAAATGATGTGGCTATGACTCAAGGAGTGATGGATCACTCTCTATAGGTTGCAACTGACTTAAGGTGGATGAATGGTGATGTTGCAAGAGCGGATAAGGTGGTGGTGGTGGATTTGGCTCAGGGTACTCATGCTCCTTGTTAAAGTGAAATATGGTGTGATCTATGGGAAATATTTTTCTATAACACTCATCTCTCTCGATGACCTCTACAGGGACCACATCTTCTTAGTAACCATCAAATATTCAAATGATCCAATATAGGTTTTCTTCCATATATTGGAATTTCCTAAAATCTTCATCGGATATATAATCCCTAAAATTTTCATCGAAGATGTAATCATCTGGAATATGATCAATCATGAATGTATGCAATACAATATTCAAAAAGGCCTCATGTATATGAGACAAAAATTCAATGATTAGGTATTCATCATCAGTATTATCACAATCATCGCTTTCCTCATCCTCTTCTTCATTTTCAAAAGTGATTCATTGAGAGGTATGGTTGAAGGAATATTTTGAGGTAGAATTTCTATATCCTAGACCATAGTGATCATGTGCTTCTCAGTATTTAGGCTCAATAATGTGATATAGACCTTTCTCATGTCCTCTAAGTCTGTATCCCTACTAGTTGACCCTACAAAAATATCACAAAGGGAAATCCAGGTTGGATAGATATTCTAAATTGGTATTTAACTCTTGTAAGGGTTCCTCATTAGGAGGAGGTGGATCAAATGAGGAATCCACTCCCCCATATATGAAGTTGATCTTGTATGGTCGAGAACCCATTTTGTACACTACACCTATAGCTAAAGGTGGGTTGCATGGGCGACCATAATATTTGACTAACTCAATGGGTGGTGTAACTATGATACTTTCAATGAAGTAATTGCCAATTATTGGATTGCAAATATGCACTACAACTTGGGATAATTATAATTTGGATGTCTTAGTGGATGGGGAGGGTGCTTCGATGGTGGCTTGCATTTTAGGTGGAGGTAATGGCTCCTCTCGGATAGGTGACCCTATATGTGAGATGATGGGTGGTGAATTTTAGGGTGGATTAGGCTTGATGGGATTGTTAGTTGATGGAGTGGGTTGAGCTAAAAATTTGAAAGGTGTTTGTGAATTGGGCATTGTGGCTAATGAAGTTGGTTATTGGTTAGTAGTATGATCATGTGTAGTGGAAAAATGAAATGTGGTGGATGAGGGTTGACTAGAGTTGATGCTTTTGGATGCAAAAGTACGATCAGCTATTGAAAATTCCTTTGGTATGGAGGATTTTGATGAGGTGATGTTAATGGGATTAGTTCAGATGATGAGAGGTTGAATGGAAATATGGGTGGATGGAAGTAGCAACTTATAAGGATTTGAGATCAAATTATAGTATTTAAATGGTTCAGTATATGCTTGTATGCAATGTACTTTACCCTCATGTACATATTTTAGACATTGGTGTAATGTTGATGGCACACACTTCATCTCCTTGATCTAGGGATATAAAATAAGTAAATTATATTTTATCATCCCTTCCAAGATGTGGAAGAGTACATGAATTATCTTCACCCCCATGATGATAGGCAGAAATACGTTCCCCACAGTTGAGCATAAAGCGTAATTAAATGTCCTTAAGGTAAAGGTAAATGATGTGATGTGGGATAATGGTAGGTTTAGATGCTTGATGGTGGAAGTGGTAATGAGGTTGATGGATGAGCCGGTATCAATAAGTACTTGCTTGAATGGCTTTCTATCAATATGAGCAACTATGTGCAATGGAGGATCTAGTAAATCTAACGATACACTCTTCTTCCCAAAGTCATAAAATAATACTAAGGGCTCCATGTAATTTTGTACACTTTCCACAAAGGCATTAAAGGTATTAGGATCTTGAGATTGCACTTTAATAAATTTTAGAATTTCCATTAATGCATTGTGATGTGGGGGTGACTGTTGTATTAGCTCATATATTGATAATTTTTTTGATGCCATATTTAAACTTTATGTTAACCAATTGCCTAGGATGATGGTTGGGTGAGATTGATTACTCATATTATGGATGTATGGAGGTTGAATGGATGGTCCTAGTTGTATGGGGATACTAGGTTGTGTTGAAGGAGCTTGGGTTGTGTGATTTGCTTATCTTTGCATGCGAGTGACCACACTAATAGCTGCTACAAAACATTGATACAGTTGAGACACATAGTTAACTTGGTTGGGAGGAATTATAGAAGTTGACACTCTCGTTGCTTGTTGATTTACCTCATGATGAGGCAAAGGTGTCTGATATATACCAAGGTTCTAATTAAGTTGGGCTAATGGATTGTTGACTTTGATATTTCCCACTTCCAATAAATATTGCACAATATCTTTAAACCCATGGTAAGTTTCAACATCATGCCCTTTTTGCCAATGATAGATGTAGTATAAATGCTCTCTATAGGCCTTTGATTTTGACTTACTATGGTCTTTTGGTTTAATCTCTAGCAATGTAAAAAGTTGTACTGCATACAAATTCTAAAATACATATGAGTAGGGATCTTGCAATGGCATGTAATTGTGTTTGGGCCTAAAATGATTATGTTGCCTTTCTACAGGTTGTGTTTGGCTCTATACCTGCTATGGGGGTGGAACTGATTGATAATTTAAGTAATACAATTGTTGATATCGGGGTTGTTAGATCTAAACTTGGGCTTGTTGATTTGGTTGTGAAGGTTGGTCCAAGACTATCTAATTAACCTTAGTGGCCTTGGACTAGCTGTGGTTGTTCCTCTTTTGGTTCTTGTTTTACCACTATTTTTTTCTTAGGCTTGATCTTGCCCTCTTGAATATTTATTTCCTCTATCACTCTATCCTGGGTGAGTGTCTCATCAAATATTTTATACTGCTGTAACTATAGAAATAGATATATGGGACAACTCTTCATAAACATTCTTGTTAGCTCTATCATGGGAAGGGAGAATGGTAATTTAATCATAATTGCCCTCCAATGGTTGCTAAAATCATGGATCAATTCATCATCATATTGCTTCAAACTAAGAATATCGTTCAATGTGATTTTCTTCTTGATATTCAAGGTGAATCACTCTATAAATTGGTCTGCAAGTTTCTCAAAAGTGTAAACACTTTGATGTGATAAGTTTTTGTACCAATCCTGGGCTTCTCCCCAAGTTTTTTAGAAAAGGTGTGAAGCATGAGTGCATCATTATTTTTAATCCTAAAACACGTGTTAACAAATCTAGTCACATGCTCTCGGGGGTCCTCAACCCACTTAAATGTATTAAAATTTGATATCTTAAATTTATTTGGATAAGGTGGTGCAGGTATCGAAGAATGGATTGGGTGATTGAGTAGATGCCTTAATATGGGCTTTTGGTACTACAAACCTGGTGTCTGCATGGCAAGGCTATCAATCTAGTTTTGTAGGAACTAGAACTTAGGATCTTCCATAGGGTTATGTAGGCCCAAAATTTTTGCACCCCTTTATCCCAAGCTAATTGATACGCACCTGAAATGAAGAGAGAAAATAATGGATCTACATCTCATACAAGAAGCGCTTGAGTTACGCTCTCCTTGGTGTTTATCGATGAATGGGGTGAGGTTTCACCAGGAAACACTTTCTATGGCAATTTCCACACCTAGGTAAGGTGGATATTTTGATGCATTCCTTTTAAGTGCACATACCTAGGGTTTGGCTAAAATGCAATTTCTACCTAGCTATATACACTTCAATTTCAAATGAAAATAAAGTATACATATCTAGCTAAAACACTTTGTAAAGTTTAACTAATATGCAATGGTTTTGTAAGAAGCAAGAGATAAAGATCTATGCTAACATGTTTTTATTTTTCTTTTGTGTTTTGTATTTTGACTAATATGGAAAAATGTAGTAAATTCTATATTTTTAGTCTTTTCTATTTTTTTGATTAAATGCAGATGCCTATAAGACATAAATTTAAATCTGAAGTACGATAAAACCATTTTAGATCCTTACTTGCTATAGATGTTTGCTTCAAATGAATTTTGGTTAATAGGATGATTTTAGATGTTTGTAGGATGAATTCATACGTTTGAATTCATCAGACGCGTTTAGGTCAACCGAATATATTAGAAACTTGCAATTTCACAATAAACACTAAAACTTTGGAATTAGGGATGGGGGATCTACATAGGTCATAGTATATTGTGATCTATAATAGTCAAAACCCCTTGGTTACTTTATAAAACTATTAATATAGTAAAATATCAATTAATCTAATGTAAAACATGAAATATTAAATGCAACAAATACAATAGCAATAGTAATATGCAATGCAATATTAAAAACATGTAAGGAAGTAAAATAAAAATTTGAATCAAACTGATAATGCAACTCTCCAAATTTTATCCCTAATATGAAACTAGTATGATTTTAGATGCTATGTATGAATTCATATGTTATGTATGATTTTGGGTGACCCGATACAATATAACAGCTAGAAAAAACAATGGTTAAAATTGTATGCTTATGATAAATTCGGGTGACCTAGATTTGTAAAAATAATATCAAAAATCAAATTGTAGCTAAGTATAAACTATGTTTGAGTATATAGTATGTGTTGCCATGTCTGTGGGCTTCTGGAATGGTGATAAAAAGGCTTAAATTTTGATTGCAACCTGCAACAAAGATCCTAAATCTCCTTATTTAATCAAGCTTTCCTGCAAATTATCACCATTAGTCTGTTTAGGGGGTTTGAGGGTTTAAATGCTTGATGTAGGTCGAGGAATTAGGGAGGTGGGCAAGAATAGGCTAGGTTGTTAGGTCAATTTGGGTTTTTTCTTGATTTGGACAAATTTAGATCACCCAAATTTGTTGAGAATGTGGATTTTCCCAGATTAGATTCAAAATCCCAATAGAGCACCTAAATTAGATGCACATGGGATTTGGACAATTTCATATCAACCAAAATTGTTAGATAGGTCTGATTTCATCGGGCTTGCACGAATTTTTTGGAAAGGGGAAAAATTAAGGCATTTTTTAATTTTTTTGCACAAATATCGAGGCATTGGTACTTAAGCATAAATTTCATGTTGTTAGGATGATTAACATGTTTAATTAGGAAAAGGGAATTTTGAGGTGTCAAAATTCCATGGCTACATTTTACCCCCTCTTTGGCACATTTATGAACAATAAATGTGTTAAAGAAATATGTAGCAAAAATGGGTGTTACACTGCAAAAAATCAAAATTTATTCAGTTTTTATTTTTGTCTAGGGTACTCCCTTCGAGTTTTGTAAAAAATTTGAAATTTATTACAAAAATCTAAATTTGAAGCGAAAAAAGGGGTAAAAAGGTAATATAAAATAGAAATTAGGGTAAAACCCTAATTTATTTTTATCCTCACTTATCTTCAAAACTAAACTTTGGAGAAAAATGAAGAAATGGCAAATGTTGTGCATCGAGTAGACAAAGTTCATGCCAGGAATGAATGAACTAGTGGGAATATATAGGTAAGTGATTTTATCACCTCTTATTTGGAAATTTTTGGTTGTTTTTGAGGACTTTTTGAATTTTTAGATGTGACCACATGGGCGTAGTGACGAAATCAAACCGTTTCGACAAATTCGAATGTTTGAATTTGTTAGAAAAGGCATCTTAATTTATGAATTTGGATGCTTTTCAACAAATTCATATGTCTAATTTTGTTCACGGTAGGTCCGAATTTGAAAATTTAGACATTTGAATTCATTTTAAAAACATCTAAATTTGTACTTTAAGTCTGAATTTATCAATTAGAACTTAAGTTTACAATGTATATTTTTACGGTTTTATAACTAATTTACTTTTATTTTATTTTTGAATTTACAGGGAGGATCACTTAAGGGTCACGAGTGGCAGTACATAGGATTTGAGGATCGTGTTCAAGATATCAACGCATATGAGATAGATACTCTGGCAATGGTGGGACTGAACCGTGTGGCTGAGATGCCATGTATATAGGTAGATTACAGTTTGCTTACAACTTTAGCTGAGCGGTGGTACCTGGGATCATCAATTTTTTGACTACCTACAGGTGAGATGAACTCTACTCTAGAGGATGTGTGGAGGATCCTTAGAGTACCGATTAGGGGTCAGTTTGTGTATCAATCATTGGCCTAGGGTCATTTCATGTAATGATTGATGGCATATTTTTCATTTTTGATTGAGCAAAGCAAAGTTAGTATAGAGGGACTAGTAGTGATAGATAGGGTGTCTCACCTGATAGTAGTGTTGGCAGATATAGTTATAGGACTACTAGTGTGTCATCAGAGTGGTTGACACTTGCCATGGGGGTTGGTAGAGGTTATAGTGGACATGAGGGATACCAACATGTAGTTTGCCTAGGGACCCTACATTTTGTGTCATTTATATAGGATCTTGTTTAGGGTTGTGTATAAGAAGGGCATCAACTTGGTTCTTACAAGCTTTCTACAGATATGGTGCTAGGAGCACATTGTCATGAGGAGACTAGTGGGGTTTCCTCATTAGGATGTAAAGGATGGATGACCTACGATATTTCACTAGGGTCCTACAGTTAGCCAAGGGAGGAGGAGAGGCCTATAGGAGGCTAGATGGGTGATTGATGAGTTGATCGTGTCATAGATTTTATAGAGAACTTGGAAAGAGTACCATGAGTGGGGGGATGATAGAGCAGAGCTATCTCATTTGAAGTGAGTGTGATGGATTTGTATGGAGAGAGGAGAGATAGAGCTTCACCAAGTAGATTGGGTGCTCTATTAGTTTAGCTTGGTTTAGGTGATTCCTAAGGTTCATGATTTTATATATTCATGGGTAGTACAAGATTCAACGACCACTAGTGGGGCAACAAATCTCAATAGATTTGTAGAGGTGGATGAGGATGATGTAGTGGTTGCCCTTATAGAGGGTGATAATGCATGGATTGTGGATGGATATTCTACTGGTATGCCAACATCTATCATGTGAATATTACATGAGTAAGAGATAGAGTCAAGCAGGTGCATTGAGCCTACTAGGAGGTATCAATATGACTCTCTATGAGACATCAAGAGGGACAAAGGCCACCAACAAGAGAGGGACCTTGGAAGAGACGAGGGAAACAACCATAGATATCCTCTCAAAGATATAGGGATATTTGGATTAGGGGAGAGAGTGGGCAACAATAGTAGTCATGAGGTTCTCAGTAGGATCTACTTCCACCAGAGAAATATGTGCCATCTCCACAGTGGGAGATGCACACTACTCCAGGATATGATTCATCCAAAAATGGAATTGTTATAGAGGTGGGAGAGCCGAGCGAAGCAGGATAGGTAGCTGCTCTTAAGGTAGAGAATAATGGTCTAAGGATTCATATCACCATTCAAGCGAGATGTATCCAGTAATTAGAGGGATAACTCTCATAGGTACAGATCCTCTTAGGTAAGGTCTAGGCTCAGTTAGCCTAGATGTAGGCACATGGATCATCATACCAAACACAATCACAATTGCATAATATGAGGAACGTGACTTCAAGCCAATCCTTAGGGAGTAGTACAGTATTGGCTGAGTTAGTCATGACATCACAATAGGTGTATTTTTATCAAGCTTTGTACTATCAACTAGTTCTAAAGGGTTAGAGGGCTACTTTACCCCCTGAGTTTGCTCCTCTGAGTCATTTTAGGTCAGGATATATATCAATTTTTGGGTTTTATTAGTTTTAGGAACCTAAACCACCTCTAGGTGATGATACCTAGAGTTCTAGGGGTTCTAGGGGATGATATACCAGGTTGGATTTTGTGGTATATCCCCTAGTGACTAAGTATGCCTATTTTATGATTGTGGTCTACCAGTAGTTTTTTTTGTACCCTATGTATTTTTTATGATATATATCTATATATATATTTATATATATACATCTGACTATTTATATTCTCTTTTTGATATTTTGAATTTTGATGTGTATGTGTAATACAAAATATGATTTGTTTTTGGATGATCTATGGTGAGCAGAAATTCATGTCCCGAAAAACATTCATTTCTCTTCCATAAATTATCAATCCGATAAGTCCGTAAACTTATGAGTGTCACGCACAGTATATGCCTACAGTGTTGGGGAACAAATCTGGTTGTACCTTATTTAGTTTGGTGGGGAGGTTTGTGCAATTGGATTCCGACCAAACCAAATAAACTAAGTGCGGGAAATGAAATAAATAAATTATAAACAAAAAGTAAAGTGCTGGAAATAAAATGGAAATAAAATGCGAGGAAATAAACACACACAACTGAAATTAAATAAAGTAGTAAACTAATCTATAGAAAGCAAATGCACAAATTAAATAGGGGAGGACTACTGCAGGGAGTGGGCCCAAGCTCCCGTAGATAGTCCACCCGGCTAGCTACGTAGAGCTTGCTCGAATAAGAGGAGTTGCACTCTTAATTAATTAAACAATAAAATAAAATAAGTTCTGTGTAAAATTAATCATTCATCTCCCCATTGTTCATATAGCTTGCCTCTTTATATAAAGCGCAACCAGATCTCATTACAATAACAAATCAGTCTATTTTAATCACGTGATGTGATTTAGTTACAATTGATTCTACACATATTTTATTCTTCTATTTTAAAGTATGTTCGTTCACCAGAAGGATAAATATAAACATCCTTAGGTGTACGTAACAACAAATCCTAAACTAATGCATCCTAAAAATAATAATATGCTTTAAGAGCTTTACAAGGTCAACCGGCCAATCGGTTGATAATAATAACAAACACTTTATTCTATTTAATAAATGCATGATTAAAATAGATCTCCTTTGTCTTCACGTGCAACCTCCTCCATAGTCCTTGGTCAACCAGTCAAAGTTGACTTGGTAAATCTTGCAAAGTATGAAGGCATGGAGGCGCCTTCTGTATGAGGAAGGCGCCTACTTTTGTTGGGCACCTTCCTTATAAGGAAGGCACCTACTTCTATTGGGGGCACCTTCCTTATAAGGAAGGTGCCTACTTCTATTGGGGGCGCCTTCCTTGAAGAGGAAGGCGCCTACTTCTACTTGGTACCTTCCTTGAAGAGGAAGGCGCATACTTTTGCTGGGCACCTTCCTTGAAGAGGAAGGCACCTGCTCTCATGCCTTAGTCTCTGAAAGTAAAAGTATGCCAGGTCCAAGTGGATGTAGACTGGAAAACACCATATTAGTAATAAAACCTGCATTTATACACATTTCCCACTAAAAACACCAATCAAGCATAATACCGGATTTTCTATCAATTATATGCATAAGTTATATAAAATACATCTCATATGCTAATTGAACCAGTGATAATTCTCCTTAACCGTGTATATAAAATGAGCATTTTTGGTGCTCATCATCCCCCCATGCCTAACATGTGCCACGCCCTCGTGGCACCAAAAGGTGAAGTTATCCCTCTCGCAGGATGACCATGCCAAAAATTTTGTCATGTCTTCGTGACAACAACCCCTGGGATATATATTTTTTTCCTCTTTTTTTTTTTTTAATGGCCTTCAACATCTCTGTTTCTCTATCGCTGAGTGCTGCTATTTTTTTTTTTCTTAGTACTATTTTTTTATTCAGCACTATGTTTTTTTTCATTGAGTGTTGCTATTCTTCATCCATAGAGCGATGCGGCACCAACAGAAGTTAGAAACACATCCTGACTAATCATTGCGGATAAATAGTTAAATCGTGACCACACTATTTAGGGCAAATTACCACTGCACTAATGCTGGCATTTTCCAGTGTTGCACATTAGTCGGATTTGGTGAGACCAAATTTGTTTAAAACAAGTGCAATCACCAACTACTACTTTTACCCACATCTAAAACATATTTGGCATCTCCGAACCTCCTTTGTGGTAGAGAGTAGCATCATTTATATGTGTTCGCTCAAGATGACTACCATTGTCAGGAGGCGGCAATGAAAATGATGCCAAATTTATTCATGTAGATGCCATAGCCTCTCCTTTTTTTTTTCAATTATATATTTTTTTTCAAGGCACATCATGTGTTTGAATTCTAATGGGAGATTTTGAAAAACTATGGAGGCGTCGACTGGTATTAGCATAGAAATGATTTTAAAATAACTATACACATAATTAACAAGAAAATCAGTACATACCCGGGTGAATTTCATAGAATCTGATATATATGATGCTTGGTGGTGTGAGACGTCTTCACGTTGGTGCTCCTGGAGATTTTATTTATTTATTTATATGTATCTTTATCTGTTCTGCCATGAACAGAATAGATCTTGACTCTCTCCCTTTTTTTTTTCATCCTCTGACACGTGTGCGTCCAAAATGATCTCCCCTCTGAATTATTTCTTTTGCATGCATAATTGGAACAACACTGCATTCCTTTGTTTTCTGGAGTGAGGAAAAACAATATTTCTTTCATCATTCATGGCATCTATCAGGTGCATTGCTGAGATGTATGTGTTGTATGTGCTGGCATTGGTAGGATGTTCTCATACGTTGGTGCGATCCCCAAATTAACCTACATGACGTAGAGTTGGAACTGCACCAATTTTTGTTGCCCACGTCATGCTTGTCTAGTCAACGGGCGAAGAACAGGGGTGCCTTCCCTATGAGGAAGGTGCTTTCCTTCTAGTGGTGCCTTCCTATCGGTGCCTTCCTGTGAGAGGAAGGCGCTTGCCTTCTAGTGGCACCTTCCTATCGGCGCCTTCCTGTGAGAGGAAGCTTGCCTTCTAGTGGCACCTTCCTATGGTGCCTTCCTGTTGGTGCCTTCCTATGGGCACCTTCCTGTGGCGCCTTCCTATGGGCACCTTCCTATGGTGCCTTCCTAATAGCGCCTTCCTGTGGTGCCTTCCTGTCGGTGCCTTTCGGTGAGAGGAAGGTGCTTGCATTCTTTTGGTGCCTTCCTGGAAGAGGAAGGCGCTGGCCTTCTATTGGCACCTTCCTGGAAGAGGAAGGCACTTATCTTTTCTTGGTGCCTTCCTGGAAGAGGAAGGCGCCTACCTTCTTTTGGCACCTTCCTTGAAGAGGAAGGTGCCTACTTACCATGCATTGATTCCAAAGGAAACAGATATTTGACATCTATTTTTTTTCAAACTCCTCCCCCATTTTATTTAGCTACCAGTTGGAGGTTTCTCATTTCCCTTCGGGACCAGGCTGGTCCTCGGGAAAGAGGATACTCTCTTCCAATGGGCAGCAAAAATAAAACTTTGCTTCTGATTTGCATTTCATCGTGGAGCTATTTCAACAAAAGGGTTTTTTTTTTTTCATAGGAGTAAGTTAGGCATCGACAATAAGGCGTCTTTCCCCCCATGTCTAAAAATTGTCACGTCCTCATGACAACAGCCTTCCGAACTCCCCCTTTTTTTTTTTTTTAGGCTGAGCCTTCTTCTGTTGGTGTTCTCGTACAAGCTTTGTTTCTAATCAACAGAAGTTTTTTTTTTTATTACGGGAGGTTCTGGTTCACCCGCATCTTCCCCCACTTAAATTGGTGATGCCCTTGTCACCAGTGTCAGGTCCCTCTGTACAATAGGTTTGCAACCCTCTGAAAATTATGTCCCACACTAAGCAACAAGAACCTCCATCAAAGGAGAAGAACATTGCTTATTGGTACCTTCCTCCAAATGGAAAAAGGCACTACTGTATTGGGCTGATTGTAGGCACTCTCTTCCTAGTGGGAAGTAAGTGCCTTTTTTGCTTCGTCGCACTCCTAATTATAGGGCACAAAATGTCACATCTGTTAGGCCTAGTTTAAGTTGGCTCCACCTACAGATCATGCTCATGGTTGTGTACTATGAAACTACACCTACAAAAACTAGAAAACAAGAATCATGGCCTGTGCCTAAGGACCTAGCTCTTAGGATGCCTTCAGATTGCACTCATCGGGCACGATTACCTGCACACACGAAAGCAGTAAAATAGGAGTCATGACTCCGTGCCTGTTAGGCCCTGGCTCTCAGGATGCCTACAACTTGCAATTCGGTTCATGGTTTCCTACAAAGCAAATAAAAAGAAATTTTTATGCTAAGCAGGACATGTTCTATGCCTTTTATTTTTCATTGGGAGGATTCGCATAATTTTTTTTTTTTTATCAAGGCACCTCTATTGTATGCCATCAAGGCACCTCGTCACTTATTCCTCTTTTTTTTTTTTTCTTTGTGCCATCGAACCACCTAGGTGCGGGAAATGGATCAAGGCACCCTAGATGTCAAGGCGCATGCTTGTTGTGGAAGGTGCCTGCTTGTTGTGGAAGGTGCCTTCAATGTATGGCACCTTCTTGATGCGGAAGGCACCTCCAATGTATGGTGCCTTCTTGATGCGAAAGGTGCCTCCAATGCACCTCCAATGTATGGTGCCTTCTCGATGCGAAAGGTGCCTCCAATGTATGGCGCCTTCTTCATACGGAAGGTGCCTCCAATGTATGGCGCCTTCCTGATGCGGAAGGTGCCTCTAATTTATGTGGAAGGCGCCTCCAATGTATGGTGCATTTTTCATATGGAAGGCGCCTCCAATGTATGGCACCTTCTTGATGCGGAAGGTGCCTCCAATGTATGGTGCCTTCCTGATGCGGAAGGTGCCTCCAATGTATGGTGCCTTCCTGATGTGGAAGGTGCCTTCATTGTATGGTGCCTTCCTTATGCGGAAGGCGCCTCCGTTGTATGGCGCCTTCCTGATGCGGAAGGCGCCTCCATTGTATGGCACCTTCTTCATGCGAAAGGCACCTTATTGATGATCAAGGCGTCTTTCACTTTTATTTTATTTTTATTTTTTCTTTTTTTTTTTTTTTTATTTTCATGTATCCTCCTCTTTTTTTTCTCTTTTTTTTTCTTTTCTTTCTCTCTCTCTTTTTTTCTTCTTCCTTTTTTTTTTTCAACGAATGATTGAACATTCGTCCAAGCTATTGGTATGGTATGGGGTCTCCCCCATGCCGATGTCTGATCCACTCTCGCAAATGTGAGGCGATTGTTAATAGAGCTCGTTGACCGTTACTTGAACATTGTCTCGACACTCTACTTTGTACGTGGTGTAGCATCTTTGACTCTGCTCATCATTTACTCAGGTTGTAACAGTCACACACCTTGCTACAAAACATTCCCAAAGTTTCACAAGCACCTTGGGCTGGAAGCCTTTCGCTTGATCAGGGTTACTTAGCCTGCCTTCAGGCGCTAATGTTGCCAAGGTAAAACTCTGCTAGCTTTCACCTGCTAGATTGGATGCTACATGATCAGGTACACGAGATAGTTCGTATAGTGTTATTACAAACTCCATGTATAATTCTCAATTCATGAAATCTTCACAGACACCTCCTTATTTTTCTACTTCGCACTTCACGTTGTCCTGCAAAACATAAAAGAAAAATCTAAACTAAAGGCATTAAAATAAAATTCTAACTAATTTTTTTTTCTCTATTTTTTTTTTTTTGGTCTATTCTGCCTTGACCAGAACAGATCTTGGATTATCATTTTTTTTTTCATCATCTGCATCAAAGAAAAGAATGTCAACTTCAACCATTTGAGTTGGTGATTTTCACATCTGGAGGTTTGTCAATGATCCATCCTAAGAATTTGGCAAAATGTGCCATGTACTGAAACATCTTTGCCCTCACACTTTTTGTGAAAAGCAGATTTCTCCATGGTTTCAGATCCTCTCAAAGTTGATGTTATCTTCCACCATAGTGAGACTCTACCTCTCTTTTGTATATTTTTTTCACATATTTTAATAGAATGAGAATGCTACCATAAAAACTGTAATGTTGGCACTGTGCATTCAAAAGTGGAGGTTGTGTGAGTCAGGTAACTACGCAGCCTACTGTGTGAAAGTTACATTCCATGTACCATTATGAAAGGATTTTATGACAACCAACAACTCACATTTTTGAAACACCAAGCTCCTCCTCAATTAGCACATAAAAAAAATGTTAATCCTGCTCTAATGCATATCCAAAGTATTGGACTCTCCGTATGCATTGCAGGGATTAATTTTCAAGCACCATGTGGCCTTTGTGCGGACATTTGAAATCTGATCTCCTCCAAGCTCTTTCCCTATTTTATTTAGCTACCGGTTGGAGATTTCTCATTTCCCTTCTGGACCAAGCTGGTCCTCGGGAAAGAGGATACTCTCTTTCAACAAGCAACAAAATAAAACTCTATTTTTGATTTGCTCATTAACTTGGAGCCTTTTTAGCAGATGATTTATTTTCTCTCTCTTTTTTTTTTTACGAACACTATAAATAGCGTTCATTGTGTTGTTGGTGGCATTGATGAAGGTGGGGTCTCCCCCATGCCTATATTTAAACTAGTCTTTCAAAAATCATCTGCTTCATTATCAACTAGTTTAATACGTCATAGCATGAGAAGAGCATTTTATCCCATGGCCTCAAAACCAAATTTTCTCAACATAATGGCAAAACATGCAGGCTAGGAAATGACTATCTGCGACTAGCAACTCAGAAGAAAACATGGCATAATAGTATGTTAAAAACACATGCTAGTTTCTGATTCACCAGGTCGCCTTAAGCGCAAGTGAAGAGCATACTCCATAACAAGGCATTCTCTTTAAATTATGCTCTATCATTTTCCCTGCATTATTAATTTCATCATAAAAAACATTTACCAATACGTTGCAAAAATTTCAAGCTTGTAAAAATTTTTAATTTAAAACCAAGCTTCTAGAGGCACAATTTTTCAATGGTTTCTATATAAAAACACGTCCCTAAAAATTTTCAATCAAACTTGGGTTGTGCTTTTTCTTTTGATTTCTTGAAACCATTTAGAACATGATGGAAATCCTTCAATGCCAGATTTTTTTCTAATTTTGTTTTTTTCAACAACACATTTTATTCCTACTTCTACACTTAATTTTGGTACATCAGGTTCATTCCCATGTTTACCTGAGAAGCTATAAAATGCAAACAAGTGCCAATGGAATTTAGCTCTGACTATGCCAACAACTATTTTTGGCCTTATAAAAAGGCCCACGGTGGACTCACACTTCTCAGGTAAAATATCTACAGGTAATTTTAAATAGACTTTTTATCTGACCTATAAATTAGAACACTACAGTTTAGACACTCCCCGACAACGACGCCAAAATGGTGAGCAAAAATTCACGTTCCAAAAAATATTAATTTCTCTTCCATAAATTATCAATCCGGTAAGTCCGTAAACTTATGAGTGTCACGCACAGTATATGCCTGCAGTGTTGGGGAACAAATCTGGTTGTACCTTATTTAGTTTGGTGGGGAGGTTTGTGTAATTGGATTCCAGCCAAACCAAATAAACTAAGTGCGAGAAATGAAATAAATAAATTATAAACAAAAAGTAAAGTGCTGGAAATAAAATAAAATGCGAGGAAATAAACACACACAACTGAAATTAAATAAAGTAGTAAACTAATCTACAGAAAGCAAATGCACAAATTAAACAGGGGAGGACTACTATAGGGAGTGGGCCCAAGCTCCCGCAGATAGTCCACCCGGCTAGCTACGTAGAGCTTGCTCGAATAAGAGGAGTTGCACTCTTAATTAATTAAACAATAAAATAAAATAAGTTCTGTGTAAAATTAATCATTCATCTCCCATTGTTCATCTGGCCTGCATCTTTATATAAAGTGCAGCCAGATCTCATTACAATAACAAATCAGTCTATTTTAATCACGTGATGTGATTTAGTTACAATTGATTCTACACATATTTTATTCTTCTATTTTAAAGTATGTTCGTTCACCAGAAGGATAAATATAAACATCCTTAGGTGTACGTAACAACAAATCCTAAACTAATGCATCCTAAAAATAATAATATGCTTTAAGAGCTTTACAAGGTCAACCGGCCAATCGGTTGATAATAATAACAAACACTTTATTCTATTTAATAAATGCATGATTAAAATAGATCTCCTTTGTCTTCACGTGCAACCTCCTCCATAGTCCTTGGTCAACCAGTCAAAGTTGACTTGGTAAATCTTGCAAAGTATGAAGGCATGGAGGCGCCTTCTTTATAAGGAAGGTGCCTACTTTTGTTGGGCGCCTTCCTTATAAGGAAGGTGCCTACTTCTATTGGGGGCACCTTCCTTATAAGGAAGGCACCTACTTCTGTTGGGCGCCTTCCTTGAAGAGGAAGGCGCCTACTTCTGCTTGGTACCTTCCTTGAAGAGGAAGGTGCATACTTCTACTGGGCACCTTCCTTGAAGAGGAAGGCACCTGCTCTCATGCCTTAGTCTCTGAAGTATGCCAGGTCCAAGTGGATGTAGACTGGAAAACACCATATTAGTAATAAAACCTGCATTTATACACATTTCCCACTAAAAACACCAATCAAGCATAATACCGGATTTTCTATCAATTATATGCATAAGTTATATAAAATACATCTCATATGCTAATTGAACCAGTGATAATTCTCCTTAACCATGTATATAAAATGAGAATTTTTGGTGCTCATCAATCTACATAATCACGCTTTCAGTCATGTTTCGATTTTTAATGTACTTTTTATCATTCTTAATCAATATATGGAAAAAAGTAAAGTCTGATTTTATAAAATTGAAATTTGGTAATGTTGTGTAATTGGATTGTTTTGTAGAAGAAAAGTATTTTTGAAAATGAACCCTACTGGTTTTGATTAGTTAACAATATATCTCGAGGACGTATACTTTTATATGACCATCTATGGAGGTTGCCCCTCACTTTGGTCGTTAAGTGGTTCTTATATGAGATTGTACCATATTGTTAACATCAAAGGGTTGTAATCAAAAAAATAATTTTGAAATTTTGTTGGTGGTAAAAGTGATAAGTTTTATGAAAAGTATGTGATTATTTTTAAGATTAATTCTAAGTTAATAGTAAAGGAAGTATTATAAGATGAAGGAAACTAAGCATGAAAAATTGAGTAGAGGACTTGTGCTAGGCTTAAGATTCCTAGTGTGAAGTAAGTAGAAAGATTTTATTAGGGTTGTATCATGCCATCATTGCGAAGTCAATATGTAGTTGTATGAGAAAGTGATTATGTATGATCAACTACAAGTTTTTGATAAATGATAAGCAATCATGCAATATAGTAAAACAAAAGTGTTTATGCTAAGTGATATGTATAAAAATGTAATATTAACTATTTTTTAGGACCAATTGCATATGCTAATAGTCATGCAAATCCATGATGAAATAATGATATTTGCTAATCAACCTTCAAGAATAATTTTGGTCATTTATAGGATGAACTTAAATTTATCAAGAACTAGTGTGTGATTTGTGTATTAATTTTCTATCTTGACCTTAATTATGATACAAAATCTCTCAAGGACCAAATGTGTGTGCTTATGAAATTCGTTTACCAATTTTGAGTAAGGTAATGATGAAAACTGACTTTAAGAACCAATGTGTGTACAAAATGAGTTCATTTACCATGATTTCATGCATTCAATTAGATTGAACTACTATGTAATACAAGCTACCAAAAGCTAGCTAATCCATGATATGACATTGGTTTGTACAAAAGAAGGTCGCTAATGTGACAGATATGTCACCATGCACAAGACTACCTTATTGCTAGGCAAGATTCATTCAGCCCATTGTTGTAATAGGTATCACCCCATGGTGTTCAAATAATTGAGGAATTCCAAGGATTCAAGCTCATTACCCCCTTCTTTTCTTTTGATTTCTTTGAGTAGGGATTCTTGTTAATTTTATTTTTGAACAAGGGAATTTTATTTCTTTGTAGTAAAAAACATTTTGCTTTTGCTTTTTATTTTCTCTTTTACTTTTTTTAAAGGGATACTTGCTTAGATTAGACAAAGAGCAAGTGATTCTATTCGGGTAGGTGGAGCTTGTCCTTTTGCAAATTCTTAGTATTCTAGACCATGCACATAATAGGATAGCAAGGGAAAACTTTCACTTAAGGAGCTAGGTCTACTATGTAGCATCATATTCCCTTGTGCAAAATTAATTTTTAGATGTATAAGTGTGTTTTGGTTCAAAAGTGGCAAGATCAGTTCCCAAAAATTCAAAATTTATTTAGTGAAGCAGTAGTGCTTTTGGTTCAAGAGAGATTTATAATCAATATCTAGAATCAAGATTTTATTAAAGTGTATATGTTGTGAGTGGTTCAAGATAAATTTTGAATTCCTCCTAAAGAAACCAAAATTAACTATGAATTTTGACAGCATGAGTCTAATATGTAAGTAGGATAGAGATTGGGTGTGACCATATGGCGTATGCAATTGGACTAAAATTTTATTTGATAAATATAGGATAAAAGCAACTAAATGAGAGATGATTTATGGTTTATGTAATGCAATGTGGAGATGATAGTTGTGCCAGATAAGCTATATGTAAACCTAAATGACATGCATAGGTGAATGATAACAAAAATCCAAAAGGCCAAAGAAAAATGATAAGATGTGTTGAACCCGCTATGAGTGTAGCACTTGCTAATAGTCAAGAATAGAAGAGATATACCCGTTGGGATGTATGCTTGCAAATGGTTGAATGGAGGCTGTCCCTCGCTCATGACCATGAAGCTTATCCACTATGGGGTGTTGGGATGATGAGAATGATATTTCTAAAGCAAGTACTACTCAATAGGGTTGTATATTAAAATGCATGAATCAAGGCCAATGAAGCAAAACAAGAACTATATCCCTCGCCTTGGGGAGATATAAGCAATAAAAATTTTCCCAAGTTAAGGGATATAAAATGGCATGAGTGAATACAATGATGAAAATATAATGATTGAAATGAAAACTAGATGAGAATGCAATATTTATGTATAACTTTTGTTTGATTCGATTTGATTGTTTCTCTTTTTTTTTGGTTTAGATTTTTATTTTTTTGATTTTTTATTTTTTATGATGGAATTGGTGGTATATACAAGATGATCTATATACACTATACAAAGTAATTTATGCATAACATGTATAATGTGGCTTCAAAATCAAAGGAGGTTTTAAAGGACCACTTTATTGTGGTGAAGGTGATTGAAGTTGATTTATTGATAGTTGAGATTGTTGTGATGAAGAATTATGAGTAGATGTAAATGAAGAAAAGTGATGAACATAAGACAATGATGATAATAAAGAGAAAAATAATAGATAATTTGATGTGTTGATGATAAAGGAAGAGAGAATAAATAATAAAATATGATGGACAAAATGTGGTAATGATGATAAAGAGGAAAATAATAAAGAACTTAATGTAGTGATGATAAAGAAAGAGAGAATGAGAAAAAAAGGTTTCCTATGAATAGGAGAGGTTCACAAAAGTTTCAAAAGGGATGTCTTAGTTGTAAAATTGACCCACTATTGTTGAATATCAAAGGAGATTTTAGGTTGAGACTTCAACACTAAAGAGGGATTTTCTATGCTTTTATCCTCTTTTTGATTATTCTTCAAAACTAAGAGAGGTCTTGAAGGTTGGTTGGATGAAGAATTTATTTCTTGTTTATCAAATTGAGTTGATTGATCTTGATTTTGCTCAATTGTATTTTTTATTACATTATTAATGATATCATTGTGATGGGACACATTAGGATGTAAGATTTGATTGGTTTCCTATTGTTGATGATTGAATAGGGGTTTTTGAGAGATCCCCATGTCTTGATTAGTTATGGGTACTTGTTGTGTAGGAGGTTGATTGTTTACTAGAGATTTATAACCAATAGTAGATTGTAACTCCTCTATAGCAAAAATACCCTCATCAATCAAGTCTTGAATTACATATTTTAAATTTTTGCATATTTGTGTCATATGTCCATCCACTCTATGATATCCACAATGTAGCTCATGCTTATACCAATCTACCATGGTATCAGGTTGTCTTATGGGTGAAAACGCAATCATGTTTGTATCGAGTAAGTACTTAAGTATTATGGCCATTGGTTGATTGATCTTAGTAAATTTATGTGGTGAAGGTTTTTGATAAACTTTGATCATTTCTCTTAGGAATTTAGCAACATCTAGATGTAATGGTTGATTGCTTGTTGGAGGATTATGATCAAGAATAGGTTGAAAATCCTCTACAACAAAATGACCTACATCAATCAAGTATTGAATTGCATATTTCAATTTTTTGCATGTTTGTGTCATGTGTCTAGATATTCACAATGTAGGTCAAGTTTATACCAATCTACCATGGTATCAGGTTGTCTTATGGGTGGTAATTCAATCATGTTTATATCGATTAAGTGCTTAAGTATTATGGCCATTGTTTGATTGAGCTTAGTAAATTTACATGGTAAAGATTTTTGACAAACTTTGATAATTTCTCGTAGGAATTTATCAATAAACGATTCATTATCTCTTTCTTCTTGATTGTGAGTAGAATTATGATAGGTAAATTATGAAGTATGGTGTGAGTGCATGGTATTATTAGAGGAATAAGTATTTCCTTATTGAAATAAATGTGTTGTGTTGAAAGAAGAATTTTGAAATGGTTGTGATTGCAGTAATGGTAGAGAAGAATTATATGTGGATTGAAAAGCATAACATGGATGTGTTTTGGAAATGGTAACATCATTATGAAGAGGATTAAAAAATGGAGGATCATTTTGTTGAGGTGGATATATAGTTTGGAAAGAAGAATATGGAAGTGGTTGTGGAGGAAATTCTGATGGAAAATATTATGGGAAGGAAAATTGTGGGGGGATTGGTTGAGTGGGAAAGGATGAAATATGAGGAAATTGTGATAAATATGATGTTGAATATGGATGAGGTGGTGAATCAAGTTTGTCGTAATCAACTAATGTAGCTAATGGAATTCCCCTGACATTGCTGATTGGGGTAGTAACATAAGTAGGTTCATATTGAATTGGGTTATTTGCAAAACCCTAGATATCTTCACCATTTCTAAAAGTGGTATCCATTTTTTTGAAAAATTATCTATTTTATATGGCTTAATCTAAAGCACACAAGCTTAAATGATCTTTTTTAGTTTTTTATTTTTTCAAAAAACAAAGTAAAATTTTCAAAAGGAGGGTGTTTTCACGTCGGGTTCACCAAATGATGTAGGCCCAAAATTTTCAGCTAGGGTGGTAGCAGTCAGCTCAAAAAGTAGATTTTTGAAGGGTATATTGAACTAGTATAGGTGTGTGAAGGTAGAATCCTGATGTAATGATGACATGGCATGAGATGGGATGGTTAGCAATGGCAATGATGGAAAACCCATACTAGCTACATTCAGGTACATCCTAATAGTTTACATGTCTACAAGTGTGACACGACCATCCATTGGTGTGGGTGGCTTACTCCTAGGAGTCTCAGGGATAGCAATATGGGCCACTACAATAATATCTATGCATAATATCTTTGTTCATAATAGGGCACTATTGTAGGGCCCTACATTTAAGTTCTGGCACATACTAGGGACTACACTAACTTGCTCTACCACAAAAGTGTTAGGGACCTGACTAGCCTAAGAAGGATCCATAGGGGAAGACAACTGACTCTGAATTAATGCTAACTTTCTGGCATGACGATGGGTTATTACCATACGCTAAGGTGCGATGATGTGTGAAATGCAAGTGTAACTATGTGAATACGTGAAAGAATCACAATGTAAATCAACACTCAAAGCAAATAAAAAACAAGGTTTTTATTCCTAAGTTCATGCAATTTTTGAATTTTTTTTTACTTTTCAATTTTTTTTTTAAGTTTTGAAAGTTTTTAATTTCTTTTTTGGAGTTTTGGAAGTTTTTGGATAAAAAAAAATTGATGTGCAAAATGTTTGCCCTAAGATGAATCTAGGATTTCACCTATATACTCATAGTGACTAAACTTGGTGATGAAGTCTAAGTAGCCATACCCACCAAAATATGTAGATGAAACTCATATTCATTTAGGGAGCACAGGTACTACCTATCCTCACCAAGCACACCATGGGCAATGATACACCCTCCGAAGAGAAATGTGTGCTATTTTCCATGGATAGGATAGTTCTTGAAGTCAACCTTGGCCACGAATAGGGTAATAATATGTTGGTAGTTGGTGATGAAATCCAACTTGGTGGTGATGAAATCCAACTGTTTCCAACATTTAAATGGGTGTGTGATTTTTTTTCTTTATTATTTGATGCAAACTATCATGTAATTCTATTTTTATGCCTAATGCAGAAAGTAGAAAATAGAGAATAGTAAATAGAATCATATAAGGGGCTAAAGTTGCTAAATATGAGCAATATCTGGCCAAAAACTATTGTTAGGACCAAAATGTTGGTGGGCAGTTGGTTTTGATAAACTACTTTTGCACTATTTACCAATCGTGCATGATCATTTGGAAGATACCAACTTCAGGTGCACTGTTCTAACTAAAAAACTAAATAAGGGCAACATAGGCCCAAACCTTGAAAAGGTCTAGATTATTGCTAACAAGACTTATGTATATGCTCTGTTTTATCTAACTTTAAAAATGTAGATTCTTTGATTTATTTTAGATTTTGAATATGAAATGCCTAACCTAGACCCTAAATGTGAACAAGAGCAAACATGACTAAAACCCTTAATATAGCTTAGATCTAATACTAAAAAATAAAAAGCAAAAGAAAAAGAGGATTACAAGGGTACAAACCTATATTCCTTTTGTCGCTCCTTCTAGTACACTTCCACCATAGGTCCATAGTTCCACAATGTTGTAACCGCTCATGTGTATTTTGATAGGCACTTCACTGCAGGTGCATAGTTCCTCAGGTCCAAAACTATAGGTGCATAGTTTCCTAGTGATAGGGCCAAAAAATAGCAAGTTCTATATTTTTTGATCTCGAGATAAAATCTTCATGTGCTCCTTCGAGAAAGCTACAACCACAAAAAATACAGATCAATAAAATACTTTAAACAAGACAAAAATAAATAAGACCCTTAGGGGTTCCCACCATGATTACCAATTTTGTAACAAAAAGAACAACACCAAACAAATAGATGAATGAATACTTTGCAACGTAAATAATGATGTATATTGTATTAACAGGGGAGCCCAAATCTCCCAATATTACAGTATATTATTTTGAATTACCCCAAGTATTTGGGTGCAATGTTACAAAGTATAATGTAACTCAAGTTCTCAGTATGAAAATGGTGGTTCTCTCCCAATAAATAACTAGTGTTCCTCATCCTTTCTGCTACAACTTCAGAGGGGTGAGTGGGATTTAGATATCCAATGTGGGGACCACTCTAGCTTCATAAAATTCTCCAAGGTACCTATTATCTGCATAAATTAAAACCAAAGAGGATTTAGTAGCACCTACAAATTAAGACAAAATATTGCTATAAACCCTAACTGGAAAAGCATACAATGCATAAAATAAAGAAATAAAATAAACTAAAAACCTTGTTGTACGAAATTTACTGATCTACAATGTCATATTTTCTCGACTCTGAGAAACCACAGGCATGTGATGAATCCTGATAAACCATGCACAAGTGGTGGGAAAACCACACGGATGCGGTTTCAACTATGAAAATGTAGATGTGCGATGAATATTGAATGGCATGTTGCTTCAAAAATGGGTCTCTAGGCTCTAGATCTTGATTCTCCTCAGCATGCATGCAGATTTCTAGTATTATTTAGACAACCTGATGGTATAAATGTTTGGCCTCTCTTTGTGGATGGGGTGAATGTGCCTTTATAGGCTCCTTAGGATTTTGGAGGGAAATGAGATGTGGCAAGATAGGATTACCAAGTGTTAATCTTGGATTGCCAAATGGAGGGGGCAGTTAGAGTGAGTCACCTAGGGTGTCTCACTTAAGTGGGGTGATGTGGCTACAAGTGGAGTGATATGTGGAGGGTTACCCCATGTGAAGGGACAAAGGGGACAAGGATGTATGATATGTGGAAAGGGATACCAATGATATGGCTATGAAACATGTCAAGTGAGTAGGTAGGGTATCCTAGGCTGATTTTCCATATTTAATAAATATAGAAAATAGGATAATGTGTAGTATTTTAAATACCTAAGTCTAAACTTAGGCATATAAATTATTATGCAATATTTGATGTGGGGTGGTAGATGTAATGTTGTGGATGACCAGTTTTTGGTATCTACACTTTCAAATTTGGGTGATCATTATCTAGGAGAATCTATCTTTGGTTTTCTTCATGAAGAGATCTCTATTTATCCAGCCAATATTCCACCCTATTGCCTTCTCTAAAAACATGAGTAATCTCCACATGCTCTAGTGAGTTAAGTATACTTAGAGTTTCCATTATTATACTTGACACCTTCAAAATCTCTATAGCCCACTTGTTAAGGTAATTAATAATGTTTAGAGGATCTCCTTACACTATTAGCTTACTTACTCTCAACTATCTTGCTAGTTTTGCTCTTGCTAAAGTTGCTCTAACTTCTACTTGATGACTCATCATAGAGCCTAGAAACCCATTGACAACACCAATTAGAAACCCTTTAATAATGTTTAGAGGATCTCCTTACACTATTAGCTTACTTACTCTCAACTATCTTGCTAGTTTTGCTCTTGCTAAAGTTGCTCTAACTTCTACTTGATGACTCATCATAGAGCCTAGAAACCCATTGACAACACCAATTAGTAATGAGATCCATTGTCATTACTACCTCTACCTTTCCAAGGTTTCCCTTAGAAGGTCCATCAAAATTCAGATTTAGCCATCCCTTCCTAGGTGGATCTCATTTTATAGCTCCTCTTGGATTTTATTGGGGGGATTTATCCATCTTAGCTAGGCTAAGGTCACAATTTTTACTAATATTTACCTCCTATGTTTATTTCCTAATTTCATTCATACTTAGGACTTTAAAATTTTCTACTATAGTCACTTGGATCAACTATTTGATTCTTAAAGAGGGTCTCTTTTCCTCATTAAATATTCTTCTGTTACTCACCATCCAAAATCCCCAAGTATAGTGGAAAGAAATTAGAGCCCATATTTTATTCAACCTTGAACTCCTAAAGGGATTTTTCCTATTGTTCTATCCAATCCACCATTATATTTGGTAGTACATAGATGACCCTCATCTCATTAATTAAACCTTGAAGAATCAAAAGAAAATAGTTATATCCTAACAATAAGTGTTCTACTAGATTTTCTTGTTCTTCACATAGATGGCATCTATTAGTAAATTGAAACCTTACTTTATGTAATTTATCTATTTTTAGGATCTTACTCTACACAACTATACTAAGGAACATTGCTATATTTTGAGAAAAAAAGGTGAAATTGTTCTATTGATCAACAATGCATTACATAGTTTTATAGTTCTTGAAAGAACTAAAAATAGACAGGGTGGTTGAGAGAAATCCTCTCAAACTTATTACAACAAACTAACTTAAAGATAGCTCTTATCCTAACAACATGCTAATCTTGTACTATGGTCAAATATTGACCAACCAAGCCAAAACCTCAATGTATGCTAATCAAATTAACTAGAAATATGTAAATAAAAACATTAAACTAAAACTAAATACTAGAACTTAATACTTAGGACTAATGAGGCAATGTTGAAAATATTCCAACATTCTCCCCCTTGATGCTAAAAACACTCATGCAAGAGTGCTTTAAGCATCACAGAGTTGGAAGAAAATATTTCTCTTACGTTTCCTCCAATCTTGAATCAAGAAATCAGAATTTACAAAATACTTATGGTGGCACTCCTTCCACTCTTCATATGGAATTTCCTGCAAATGCTTGAGTGCCTTCTTTTGTTGATTAGCTCCCCCTTCAACAAAAGTATCTCCTCTTGTGGTTTTTAGCAACCACTCTCTTACATATTTATCATTATGGTCTTTGAACCATGCTATCACATTTTGATCTTCTTTTACATATTCAACACTAAACAATACTCCACATGAGTATTTTACATTTTTGATCTTCTTTCACATATTTCCACACAAAATATCACAATAAATATGGCCATATAATGACCAACTACATATGCAACATAAAGTTGCTCCTCACACAAATATTCTCTCAAAACAATGACTTTACAATAATCCTTCTTCCAAGGAATTTTGAACACATCATTTTGATCCATGTGACCCAAGTTCTCCATCACTATCTTCTCTCCAAGAAGACTCTTCATCAAATTTGTCTCAATGAGACAATCACCTCTCAATAATGCCTTTGGAATACATTCTCCTTTCTTTTCATTCCTGCTCACAAAAAACAAATCATTAATCATAAAAACATTACCTTTAGTATGAGTAGAGTTGGTGCTTCCCATAAAGCTATTTTGTAGTAGTTCTCCTTCAGGATATGGTGCTTCAATATCAACCATCAACTCTTCACTAGTAGTTCTCCTCCTTTGTTCAATCCATGTTGGTGTGTTGAAACACCATTCATTCAAGCAATCATACATAGTTGCCTTTTTAAGACAACTCTCTTTATGCAATGTAGTCACTCCAAGTGAGTGATCATCATCCATGAGTGATGTTTCCTTTGCCATTATGATAAGAAAATCAACAATCTCATTTCCATTTTTTGTTTCTATCCTATTTGCCCTCTCACTTTCCATATACCAAATGAGAGAGTCTTGTGTGTTATTTTCTTCACACAACACATCCTTCACCCTTGATGAGTGATCTTCAAACAAGAAGCCTATCGCTTCCATATCCTCTTCATAAAACTTTTCTTGTGGATCATCATCTCACATTACTTTATTTGTTCTTTCAATAGAGCACACATCCATTCCAATTGAATGGTCTTCAAGCCAATGATCATCCATGAACATTATCAAGGAAAAGTTTCGAACTTGGAACAAAGAGGTCTTTGGGAACCTCTTTGAAAATAAAAAATAGGTTGTTGAAAGTTTGAAGATAATTTATCAGAGGATCCAACATGGTGATGCTGATGAAACTACTAGGTAGGAGGAATGGACAAAACTAGCAGAGTTTCATAACATTTTGGCCTGTGAGAAAATCTATTGGAGGAAAAAATCAAGGGCTCTTTGGTTGAAATATGGAGATTCAAATTCCAAGTTTTTTCATGTCACCACGCTTAGAAACAGAAGCAATAACAAGATAATTTTTTTAAAAAAAGTAGATGGTTCTATTACTCAAGACTTAACAGAAATCAGAAAGGAGGCAGTAACTTATTTCAATTCTATCCTTGATCGGGAATCATAGTGCAATGATGAGGCCAAAGATATTCTCTTGCAATCCATTCCTAGCATAATAAATGAGGATATAAACCTTAAGCTTCTAGCTCCCTTTTCTGATGAGAAAATTAAGGAAGTCTTGTTTAGCATGGAGCCAGACAAAGCCTCAGAATTTCCCCCTCGTTTATATCAAGCTTTTTGGGACATCATAAGTGAGGATGTAATTTATGCTATTAGATAATTCCAAGCAAGTAATCATATCCCAAAAGGTATCAACTCTACTTTTATTTCTCTAATTCCTAAGAAGCAAACCCTTGAATCTATGGCTGACTTCAGGCCAATTAGTCTATGCAATGTTTCTTACAAGATCCTAACTAAAGCCATTGCAAATAGAATGAGAGATATTCTACCTCGCATCATAGATCCATGCCAGGGAAGCTCTGTCCAAGGTAGGTCAATCTTGGATGGAGTTATCACAGTTCATGAAGCTCTGCACTCTACTCATAAGACTAACAGGTATGTTTTTTCCCTCAAGCTTGATATGAACAAAGCATTTGACAGGATAAATTGGGAATTTATGATTATTGTCCTCCTTAAGTTTTGTTTTCACCACCAATGGGTTAATTTGATCAAAGAATGTATTTCTAAAGCATGGTTCTTGATTCTAGTTAATGGAACAACTATTGGTTACTTTCAAATTCGCAAAGGAATTCGGTAGGGGGACCCTATCAGCCCCATGTTATTCATCATTGTGGCATAAGATTTAGGTAGAACCATTAAAAATGCTTGTAGTTCAAGGATAATATCAAGAATCAAGGCAACATCTCTCACTAGGGCTGTTTCTCACCAAAAATTTATCGATGATACCCTTATATTGACTAAGGCATCAATGGTTGAGGCCAAAATAATTAAATACATCCTGCAACTCTATGAGGACATTGCTGGTCAGAAAGTTAATTTCAGTAAAATCAAGTTATATTTCTTGAACACCCCCATTCAGAGGCAAGGAAGGATTGCAAAAATTTTAGGGTGTGATATAGCAAACCTCCCCACTTCGTATCTTGGTCTCCCTCTTTTCATTGGTTCTCCGAGAGAGTCAATGTGGAACAGGGTTATTAAAAGAATTCAAAAAAAACTTGTTGGATGGAAAGGTCATCTTCTATCTCAAGCAATAAATTTGACCCTCACTAAGGCCTCTCTTCAGAGCATTCCCGTCTATTTTCTCTCCATTTTCAAAGCCCCTGTGAAGGTTTTCCAAAAAATTGAGAAACTCCAAAAATAATTTTTATGGACTAGATTAGAGGAGAAAAAAAAGATACACCTTGTAGGATGGACCAAAGTGTGTAGACCCAGATAAAATGGGGGCTTAGGTCTAAGGATAATTTCTCATACAAATTTAGCTTTACTAGCTAAGAAGGTGTGGTGTCTCATTTCTAGTGAAGAATATGAATGGACAACTATCATCAAATGAAAGTATCTTCAAAATATGGAATTTCTAAGTGACTCAGTTCCAATCAGAGGTTCTACTTTTTGGAAAGCAATTCTTAATTGTAAGGAAATCATCAAAAAATATTTAAGATGGGTTTTAGGCAATGGTGAGAGGATAAATTTTTGGAATGACAGGTGGGCTAAGGACAAACCACTGACACAATATCCTAACTTAGCCCAAATCAGAGATATCACAGAAGAATTCATTGGCAAAAAAGTCTCTGATTATATGGTTGAGGACAAAGGTAGAATGAAGAGGAAACAAATAAGAATTCAAGTATTTCAAGTGGAATCAAATGATCTTTGTAACATTCTCAGGCTAAATTTTATCCCCATGAGACCCAAGGAAGATCAAGTGACCTGGGCTCCTACAAAAAATGGGCAGCTCACTATTAAATTAGCTTACAAGATTCTGCTTGATGACAAGGATTTTGTCCTTCAAAAGGACTTAGTTTGGATAAAAAAATTAATTCCAAAAATTGCAATCTTTTCATGGTTGGTTATCCAAGGAAGAATTCTAAAAATTGATAATATGATGTGTAAAGGTATTTGTATCACTAATTTTTTTTATCTATGTAGGGCTAATTGGGAGACCATTTATCACATTTTCCTTGAGTGCCCTTTTTCCTTGACTGTCCTAAGTGGGGTTTTTCAGGCCTTAAATATTTCATGGGTTAAACCAGCCATCGTACTTGATTTGTTTGTCCAGTGGCCTTACCCCTTTTCAATCCAAATACTTAGATACATGTGGAAAATTTATCTCAATCACTATCTTTGGCAGGTGTGGTTAGAAAGGAACCATAGAGTCTTTAATGAGTCTATCCATGATCATCAAAATATCATTGCCAGGATACTATCCTTTGCCAATGAGAATGTGAACCTTATCCCTTTTGATAGTTGTAAACCTCATCTGTAGGAGACCATGATTGCTCAATATTTAATATTAACCTTGTTATATGAGTCTATGCCAAGGGTAGTCAACCCCAAAGCCAATGTTAAGTGGTCTCCGCCTCCTACGGGTTGGTTTAAGCTTAATTTTTATGGATCAACTAAGGAAAATCCTGGCAAAGCAGGCGATGGTGGCATTTTGCGAGATCATAATGGGAATATGATGCTTGTATTTTTTAAATATTTGGGTACAAGGACGAACAATGAATCTAAAGCTAGAGCTATGTGGAGAGGTCTTCAAATGACTCAAGAATTAGAAGGAAATTTGATTGTAGAAGGAGACTCTATGCATGTTATAAACCTCCTCAATAATTGGAAAACACCTTATTGGAGGATTAAAACAATTTTTGAAGAGGCTAGGATCCTTTTCCAAGGAATACTGGACAAAAAATCCCAACATGTCTTTTGGGAAGCTAACAAAATTGTTGATAAGCTAGCCAATTTGGGTGTCGATGGTGATAGAATTTTCAAATGGGAACACAGTGTCCCGAGTGAAGTAGAGGAGCTATTCAACAAGAATGCCAAGAATGGTAGTCAAATTTACCAACAGGGAAGGCATTGTAAGTTCGAAGGCTAGGAGAATTCCTGTCTCTTTTTTGAATTGGACTCAAAATAAAAATTATCTGAGCTATCAGTCTTCATAAATGCTGCTTGGAAATACCACAAAGACTAATGGGGATAGTCACATGTTAGATAACATGGCTTCTAATCATCTTAGTAATTTGAGGTTGGTTTATAATCACAGGGAAGGAAAGAAACGACAATATAAGACTTTGAACCAAAGCCACGTAGACCACCAGATAGCCATCACCATAAATCTAGCCAGCAGGTTCAATTTTTCAAGGTTGATTGGCCAAGATAGTATGTGGTACCAAAGCATGTCATATATGAAAGAAAGTAACTACCAAATAATTATTAAGAGTAACTATCAATACAGAGCTTGTGGGAGTTTTTTTCAGTACTCTACTATGTGTGTCTGCAGCTTTTTGTTTCTCCATTGTCTCAAGGAAAGGATCCGTGTCTGTTTCTTTTTTGTAATTATGATGCATGTGTGTTTTCTCGGGGTATACCCAAAATTTTTTATGGGAAGTTTCTTTTTGATAATAGGCTATGTGCCTTACTGGATGTAATGGCTTTGGCGGCATGTAGATTTTACATATATAGGATCCTTAGGATATGTTCATCAACAACCCTGGGCTGATTTTTGTAAAAGATTTTGGGTCAACCTGTAAAACTCGGTATTAATGCTATAGTATCTTATCTACCAAAAAAAATATTACCTCTATTATCCTTATTTGATGCTTCTTTGGAGTGTTTATTAAGAACGCATTTCTCTTTTCAAAGTTATTCATCTATTGGGAAGCCCTACTGTACAAATTTAGGACATGTTTGAACTCCTTAGCTTTAGCCACCAAAGGTTTCCCAAACAAGATTATGTCATCCATAAATTATTGGTGAATGATATATCTCATATACATAGAATATTTCAACCCATTTAATGCTCCTATCATTTGGGTTGCACCTATACATCTCCCAAGAGCTTATACCATGGCAAGAAAGAGGTAGGAGAAAGCATATACCATTGCCTTAATCACCTGCTACTCTCAAAGAAAATTATTGAGGAATTATTTATGATAACTAAGGTCCTTGGTCCTCCATAGTAATTTCTCACCCATTCTCTCCATCTTCTAATAAATCCAAACTTAGCAAGAAGTATGTCTAGGAAGTTCTAGGTGACCCTATCATAAGCTTGATTCATATCTAGCTTTAGCAACATTCCTTCCCTCCTACTTTGAACTATCAAGTGTAGTATTTCATGGAGATAGATAACACCATCCAATATTTTACTTCTCTTCATAAAGCCCCTTGTTGGTCTACCATAATCTCTAGTAGAATTTTTTTCAACTTTAATGCTATAACTTTAGTGATGATATTATAAATTTCATTACACCCTCAGATCACTAGTCATATGTAGTATGTAATAGACTAATCCATGTGGAGAATTATCGCTACCTTCCCTATTCAGCCCATCCAGTTTTCCAATAAAAATTTTTGGTTTCAAAGTGTCTACTACCTCCTCTAGAGTTAGAATAGAGTAGTCCCTGCTCTAGAGTGGGAATAGAGTAGCAAAGATCCTACAGTATTTTCTTCATTGTGCTCTTATATGAAAGGCGTAGCGAGAGAGTGAAGTTCACGAGGCCGCTTATAGATAGAGAGGCGCTCTCCCTCTAAGGCGGAGCATGGAGGGTTGAAGCGCCTTAAATTAAAAGGGTATCCTAGCATCTCATCCTACAGCATAGCATAGCATCGTCTCATCTTACAGCATCTTTGGAGCGATACTAGCATGAGTAGAGTATCCGTACTAGCTATCGCCCACCTGGGCATCCGTCCAAGAGTGTATAGGTCCTAATATTCCTAAGGTTGACCCAATACCACTTAAAGTTTTAAAATGGAGGTCAAGGGTTCTTGGTCTATAGTCCTTAAATCCCTTATACCTATATATCTTTGAGATGAGCACTAAAAAGTTTTTGTTAGATTTTCTTAGAATTTTTCCTAAATGGTGAGACTCTTGAATTGCTTCTATTAAATATTGCTCTACAATATTCTAAAATACAAGGAAGAAACCTACCTAGAAACGATATGAGCTTCAAGATTTATTATTCCTCAAAGATAATATTGCATCCTGTGAAGTGAAAATAAGACACTAAAGCAAATATGAAAGTAAAATAATTCCAATGAACAAGAGACTGCACAAAATATGATTTTATTCAATAAATTGGGGGGAGCTAAGAAACACATTTTTTACAATCTATTTGTTCAAAATAAATTATTTTGATACAATAAATATAGGTGCTAGGGTTCTCCAAAACCCTAGCTACAAAACAAGTAGTGTCTCCAATGTATCTTGCTTCCAATAGGATGAGTGGGCTTTTGGTTATCTGTAATTGGACCACTCTAGCTTCAATAGCTACTCAATAATACTTGGTTGATGCTACCTAATATTGCACATACAACAAATATAGAGTCATTAGCAAAAATGAGGATTCCACACTGTGAAACCTCAAATATGCAAACTAGAAATCCTAGATCTTAATAAAAAAACATGCATAATCCAAATAACATCAAATAAAAATGCATAAAATACTTACTTTGTTGTTGATGATGTTATTTCATTACTCCATTGTAGATTGATGGCAGGGTGCCCTAACGAAACCTGATGATCTTACATTCTAGGTTCTGGTCTATGGCTATGGGGACGATAGGCTTTGTACTACACCTACAGAATATAGCAGGCACATTGTTGTGCTTTTGGGATAAGGTAGATGCTCCATGGTGCCTATGGATTAGGGTTAAATCTACAAAGATATATCAGGGGGTTGCAAAGGATTCAACAGATGGAAGATGATGGCGGTGGTAGGAATAGGTTACGAATATGGTTGGATTCAAAAAATCCTAGGGCAAACTAGGGTTTTTAGGGAAGGATAGACTAGGGCACCACCTACTCACAAGAAAATACCTCTAAGCAAGGTTAGATCTCACAAGTAAATTAAATCTCTAGCGTTCAAGTTTTCCAAGGGTTGAACATTGAGAATGCTACTATTTATTATCAAGCTTAGGGTTTTCTTAGGGTTTTAGCTTAGCATATGTGGCTAATATTAAAGTGGATTCAAAGGCTGATATTAAACTTTAGGTGTGACACATATTAAGGGAGATGGGCAGCTGATATTAGATTAGATCGGACGGTTGAGGTTAATTTGGCTTATAAATATATATTTTATAATAAATGTATTATAAAATATAAAATATATATTTAAATATAAATAATATAAAATAAATATAAATAAGTCA
This sequence comes from Wollemia nobilis, assembly GCA_028583015.1. NCBI lineage: Eukaryota > Viridiplantae > Streptophyta > Pinopsida > Araucariales > Araucariaceae > Wollemia > Wollemia nobilis. The sequence goes on along the minus strand of JAQPPZ010001056.1, from coordinate 3,242,186 downwards.
AATAGGGATTGTAAAATAGTGGTAAATGAGGATGGTGGACAAGTGGGTGGTAGAATGACCAGGATGAAGGACAAGTGGCTAGGATTTAGTGTCTACACTTCCTTCACATCCTCTTCATTAACATATCTTGCTAGCTCTTCATTCATTCCTTTGGACATTCTCATTGGTATATATTGAACAATTTATTACATAGCTTTCTCATCTCTCTCTCTTTTCATTTGATATCAATGAACTAAAGAAGTCAACTGCAGCTTGCCTAATCCTTTTTTATTACCTTTGACTATTTTACCATCCTCACATAAGATTTTAGATATCCTTCTAACACTTTAATGCTTTATAATCAATATGTGAAAGAATTTAGCATTTCTATCTCCTTCCATAAGCCATTTATTCTTTTATTTCTTCCTCCAATAAGTTTCCTCTCAAGACAAAATAGTGTGAATCTCTACCTATATATCCTTATCTATGATATATGGGGCTTGATCCAACCCAATCATCCTCACTTCCTCCTCCAACAATCTCAATTCCTACCTAAGGATTTCCTTCTATTTAAATATGTTAAGGTATATTATATTATTTGGTACATGCTAATGTACTCCCATGGTACCTTCATGGTGAAATTATAAATATGTAATAGATTAGGATTGAGTCTATAGTTTAGGGTATGATTTATATTTTTCCTTTTATGTAAGTTTTAATATGTAGGAAATGCACGTGCCATGTGAGAGTATAAAGTGCAGGAAATGCACAAGTGTCATGTAAGTTAGAGCGTGAGTGTAGTTTGAGATAATGTACACAAGTATCTTGTATGTAAGAGTGCTAATATGTAATGTGAGGATGTGTACAAGTTTCCTATATTAGGAGTGCATTCAAAAGTGTAAGAGTCATGTGTGCAAGTTTCTTAGAGTTAAGTGTCCATCTAGTATGCAAGTGGTAAGATGACAAACCAAGAGTCATGAGACTTGGCATATGGAGAGAAATAGTCAATTACCTAAAGATTCATATTACTATGACTATATTATGGATACAATGCTCCATAAGAAAAAAAGGAAAATACAATATTCATATCTCATTATCTGATTGTAAGAAGCAGAGAAGAAATAAAATTTGTATACATTTTGAGCAATTAATATTGTAAGTTTTCTTCATGCATAGTTCATGAATGACATAGGCTATTTACATTCATATTTTAGTATATAAATAAATATTTATTTCTTTATTATATAAGCCTTGATATACATATTAATTTTCTCATATTATTCTACTCATCATATTATGATTATTTTGACCTTTAATATTGTGGCTATTTTATATTTGGGACCTGTGTGATATTTTGTGGTAGTAAGACTTAAAAAGCCAACAAAAGATATTTCTAAAGACTTGATTATTCTAAGTCTTCACATCTCTCTTTACATGTTTGGGTTTCCTTTCCAAAATAAATATCTTAGAGTCTTCTATTTGAATCCTTCACCATGATCCACTTTTGTATAAATATTTGGGTGTTGAAGCCACATGTATTCAAACTCCAAAGAGATTTTGTCTTTCCATATTTACCCAAACTAGATAAATAACAATGGATTATGACTTGATATCATCATAGGAAGAGATTGTAATGAGTTCTCACAGTTATCCTCAAACTATGTCCAATATCACTTGGATCAGGTTGTCCCCTATTTTCATATTCATCCATGTAAAATAATTAATCATAAATACTATATTCTAACAAAAAGTTGCTAAAATTATGCATGCTCTCTGAGGAAACCTAGGATACACCTTTCGTTTCTCTAGGTATCAAAGGAGTGTTAAAGTACCCTACTACTATCCATCTTAAACCTCTTATCCTCTGCCTAATTTGCTCCATTTCCTTCCATAATACCTTTCTTTCTCTATTCACATTTGGGGCATTAATATTGTAATGGGGAAGGTCAAATTTGACAATTTTGATTTTATACATTTTTATATGAACTCCTTTTCAAAGGTATTAAAATTCCATAAAGTTAAGATTTCTTCTAAAGCCCCCTTTGCCTCCACTCAACCACTACCACATTTATTCTATATCCTTTTTTAATATTCTCCCAACTTGTAGCATTCAACTTTATTTCTTTAAATGGAATTATATTAGGTTGGTTATCCTTCAACAAAGGATATCATCAGCTTATGTTTGTTAGGGGTACTCATTCCCCTAACATTCCAAGATAAAATATTCATTCTCAATTTTTTGTTGTGTGCTTCTACCCACTTGAGTCTAATATCATCGAATTCCTAAATCAATATCATTTTTTATATCTTTTAAGCACTTTTCCTTTTAATAATACCTTCTAACCTTATTTAACCTTTCTATCCCCACATATGGGGTCTTCTTGACATGCCCTGTTATTCTTATATTCAGAACTTCAATTATCAAGGATCCTTTCTTTACTAGCAATTTTTCTACTATATAGGGTACCACTTCTAGATCCATCTCTTTCATATCCATATTTTATTTCCTTGCTTCACCTTGAATTCTACCTAGTAGAACCTCATGTTTTCCCTATTTCTAGAGAAATTATCCTCTCCAAATCCCTCCTTGTTCACCATGTACATTAATTTGTCTTTTCTTGCCTTCTAGTCAACTTTCATTTCCTAACATTCTCTGGATCTTCTCCCTTTGGATCTAACTCATTTTTAACTAACTTCCTGATATTCAAACTCTTTTTCCATATTTTAACTTTTCTGTTTTCCTCCATAACTTCTTAGATTCTCCCCATAAATTTACCTCCTTCAATAAGGGCATTCCTTCACCAAGTGATCCATTTTTACACATATCCTACACCTAAAGGGGTCATTGTAAAAAATGAGGTTTTGAATCTAAACTCCCAAACTAGAGATCAACTTGATATTTTTTGGAATTTTCTTCTTAGATTCAAATAGGATACATGTTCTTGTAAAGGACACCCTCTTTCTTTCATTTTTTACATAGTCTATGGAGAGGAACCTTCCAAAGGATTTAGCTATACTCTCAAAATTATTCTTTGTAAAACTCCAATTGTAAAGAGGGGAGTCTTACCCACATTAGAGTTCATTTTATCTTCTCGATAGTTGGATTAAATCAAAATTCTATTTCCTTAAGTAAAGTCTAATTTTTCCCATGAATCATGGAACTCCTTCAAGGGCATTACAATAATCCTCCTCATTATTGAAGGAGACCAAGAAGAAACCTCTAGGAAGGAGGTAATAGTCCACATACATTTCTATCTTCCATCAACTCACAACCCATTTCTTTATCCGATCCCTAGTTGGTCTAAATCCAATAAATCTACCTAACAAAGTATTTTTGAGCCTCTGTTGTGCTCTCTCATGAAAAATATATTATTTTTTAGAAGGATACCATCTTTATATGCTTCAATGGAAATTTCAAGTTATTGGTCTCTCTTCTCATCTAATTTATTCTTCCCTTTAATCCACTCAGTCCAACTTCTATTATCACTCTTAGAACTACTGCTCCACTCTGTAGCCCCACCTAGTTGTTTCCCTACCCACACCCCTCCTACTCCCTCCACTTACCATAAGTGAAGGGATATGTTATTGCATGACTATATTCAAATCCTATTACCCTATTTCAAATGGATAAATTTACATATATTATGCAATTAGAATATTTGGTCTACATTTATGGGAGATACAATTATATTTGTGATGGTTGCAACAAGTTTTAAGACTTATGAATGAATATAGAAAAAGTACTTAGAATCTACTTTATTCAATCACTATTCCTCATTTTGGCTATTGATTCAGATTATTCATGAAGATCTAATATTTCATTATCTCTTATTTCTTCTATTCTTTGTCTAGGTACTATTGGAATTTTGTAATGGATCTTCTCATAAATAGGTCCATACAAATCCTCTTTGGTGATGGAAATTAGATGACCTAAGGACAAGCTAAATTTTCTAAACAAGCTTATATACATTCTAAAATTGTAAGTTATGCTTTCAAGTCTTACCTTACGTGGCTATAGAAGATAGAAGTACTTTTTTTAGAGGAAGTAATCTTGACTTATCTTCCTCATATGGAGTATTAGTAGAAGTTTTATTTGGATATGCATAGAAGTATTTGATAGTTGCAACAATGATTATGGTACATCTTTAGGAGATTCTTATACAGAGGTATTTTTGCATCAATTGATTTCTAGACGATAAAGGAGATCCATATGAGTCTTCCTTAAGTATGGAGTCCTACTAAAGAATTCGTTATTGGGGAAATTTTATTATTGTTATTAATGTCTTCTCTTCTTGCACCCTTAGTTTAGAATATGAGGGGGTGCTGAAAATGTAATTTGCCTTAAGACGAAGGTTGTTATTGTATGATGCAATCTTGTCTATTACTATAGGAAATATTTGTATAAATATATTTAACTTATATTATTTTATTATGTAATTACTCTTTGTCATGGTTAATATTGTTATGGTTAGACCCGCCTTATAACAATAATTAACCTTAATCCCTTTTATGATATTGGCTTAGGTTAAACTTATCTATGTAATTAAGGTTTTGGTATTGGTATAAATACTCATCACCAATCCATCCATTATATCAAATTGTTGTTTTTTTATTTATGTATAATATAGTGATCATTTATGGTTCTATGAGTACCCACCATATCTTTCTCTCTTTCATCATTTTTTTTGCTTTTTGTTGTAAGTATTACATTATTTAGTCCCTTGTAAATATCAGTTTGGTAGAATGATTTATATTTTATAATGTATGTGTCAATATGAGAGAAATTGCAAGGTGTCAAGAGAGATAATCAAGAGTCACATTGACATGAGTCAAGATGAGAGTTTTGTCTTAATATTAGGAGTATGAAAGGATGCATCTCTCGGATGTTTGAGGAGAGCAATAGTCAGAGTACTGAAAAGTCATGTAAAATTATATATTGGAGATAAATCTTCATGCTATGTAATTATGTTTAATCATTCTTGTAATATTTTGATATTGAATATATTTTTTGAGATACATTTGTAAGATATTGTTTTTATTCTAGAAGTGAGATCTACTATTATTTTATTTTATGTAGAACTAAAAATTCTACCTGGTTTTGCATTATTCAGTGGTGCTTAAATAACATAAAATACAACTGAATATATCTCTTCCAAATCTGATAAAATTGGAAGAATACAAAAGAAGTTGAAACTAATAGCCAACTAGCTAACAACCAATCCTACATGATGTTTCACGTGGTTACAATAATGCATAATAATATATGCCTTTGATATCCTCATCATTCCTCCCCACTATATAAGCATTGGAATCCAATGCTTTTACAAGAAAGTGGGCGAGAACTTAGGAGTGTCAGGTACAACCAAAAATGTACTTTGAGATACAAAGAGAAAAATACCAAAGATGAGCTAGAACAGGTATTCACACAATATGAAAATATGGATGCCATTGGGTCGGGCTTTAAAAGAGCTTTTCAATGACTATAAACATGCCTATGCTTGCAGACGGTTGGATGGTCCATCAAATTAACATAAAAAATATTTAAAACAATAATATAATTAATTAATTAATTAATTTAATTTTTTATTAACTGATTTCATTTTAATTAATTAATTAATTAATTAAATTTATTTATTTAAATTTAAATGACCCCCGTGCACGATCAACTTTGACCGCACGGGGCTTGCATGGAGCGAGGCATGCTGCACTCTACATGGAGGCACATACTTTTTTTTTACAAAAAAGAGAAATGGATTCGGTCTTCAATGCATGCAGTAGATGAATTAGCTTGGTACCCATGACCAATTGAGATAGCGATGGTGGCCAAGGAGGCGGTTGACCTGTGATGCAATTTAATTGTAGATCTATCAATTGTGGCAAACCAAAGAACCTAGCAAAAAAAAGAGGAAAAAAATGGGCCTAATAGCATAAAAAGATCCACCATCTATAGTGGAAGGAAAAAGGGTGGAATCTTCTTTTGGATCTTCCTCAACATCTACTTTAGGAGGTAGTAAATCCTCAAATTTTCTTGATCTAGACTCTTCTTTTTCTAGATCTATGATAGACAAGCTTTCATTTTTAATTTCTTCAAGAAAATTTATTGCTTCAAAAGCAACAAAGGGGTCTTCTTCATAGAGACCTTCAAATTTTGCATTGACAACAATATGGTCCAAAGGAAGGATGATGGGCTCCATGCCCATAGATCCTGGTTCAATTCCAGGTACTGCTTCATATATTTCTTTTGCAGCAATCCACAAGAAGAATTTTTTCTGCATCAATTTCTTTTGTAGTAATTTCTTTCACAGGAAGAAATTCTTCTTCTACAACAATTTCTTCCACGGGGAGAATTTCTTCTTCTACAAAAACTTTTTCTTTTTTATCAACTTCTTCCATTTTAGTAGGAAGAATTTCTTCTTCTATAGCAATTTATTTTTTTACAGGAAGAATTTCTTCTTTTGCAGATTCTTTTGCTAGCATTTCTTCTGCTAATTGGGCAACTTGAATCTATTGGACATTAGCAATGATCATTTTTAGTCGTTGCTTCAAATTTTCAAAGGAAATTTTATCTTGGATAGACAACATGGTGCCCTACCTAGAAAAGAGTATAATCTACTACTCTGATACCACTGATGTAGAACTAGAAATTCTACCTTATTTTGCATTATTTAGTGGTGCTTAAATAACATTGGAAGAATATAGAAGAAGTTGAAACTAATAGCCAACTAGGTAACAACCAATCCTACATGATGTTTCACTGGTTACAATAATGCATAATAATGTATGCCTTTGTTGTCCTCATCATTATTAGGTATTAGCTAATTTATACTTGATCATGGATAAAGCTTTTTGTGAGCTAATCTAGCTGGAAAGTAATCTGTGGTATCAAAGCCATGATAGAAAGAGTTGTTGGAGGTAAACAAATTCAATGAGAGTTGGGAAGATATGAATGAAAAAATTTAGTATGAGTAGTAATTGTTGAATTGGAGAGCATCTAAAGAAGAACATTATAGAGAGTAGCCAAAAAATTATTTAGAAGGTATTTATTAAGGCACCCATTTATAACTCGAGAGACATAAGGTTTATTTAGTTTGCCTAAGTACCTTAAATAAAATAGTGTGGACATAATAGTGTAAAAATCATAATTCATTAATTCAATAGTAAAAAATAGAAGCTCTATGGTGAAAGAAAAGGTCTATGTAAAGCTCAAGTTAAAGGCAAGAGCCTGCATCTATAAGAAAGTAGAATTAAAAAACAATTTGAAAAGTGATATAAAAAATGGAGGGGCACTATTATTAGTTGGAAACATTATTATTCAGAAATCATTCAATGAGAACATCGCCTGTGAAATCAAATGCAATTCAAAGAAAAGTCTAAGTCATAGAGAGAGATAAACAAAGTACCACTTGAACATATAGAAAAAAAGAGGATTGGACCTAGTAAAATTAGAAGGATTGAAGCATTATAGCACCTGGTGATGAGGCCAAATAATACCTCATTTTTACACCACTTTTTGACATAAAAACTACCATATTTCAATACATAATATAGATATATGCCAAATATTTGATTAAAGTGCATTATTTTATTGATGTTTGCATGATTAAGTGTTAAGAGATAATATGCCACTATTTTGATTATTTTTTGCACTTTTTGTCCTATTTTTGCATGATTTTAGTAATAAAACAACATAGTGAAATCAGTAGTAAATAAAGGTTTTTGTAACTTGTGATTGGTTGAGCTATTTTGTATGGTTTTCCTGCCTAAAAAGAGTTGTTGAGGATGATGTGGTGCCAAATCAACCACTTTGCTATTGAAACAGGGCATGACAACTGTAGACAACATATGTAGGAGCTCCTGAATGGGCAACCACCTACAACATTAAAGGAAGACAAAGACAAAGTCAAGATAAGAAGTTGAAACCTATTGGAGAACATTAAAAGAAATGAGGGAGGACTTACCATGCACTTGGAAGCACCCCCCATGTGATAAAATTAGTAGCAACAAAACATGATAGGTATTCAACCTGATATTCTAGAGCTGCTCTAGAATGATAGGCAAAAACAATCAACAGTAGCAAAAAAATAGAGTTTTGATCCAATCCACAAGGAGAAAATGAGTTGGCATGAGGATAGGTGTGGTAGTTGATGATGCACCTATTCTTGGCTGATTCCTACCACTTTGGAAGCACGGATAAGTGCACAATTGGCTACCAACGTGGATTCTATCTTAAATTAGACTAAGTCTACTATAATAGAACAACAAATCAAGCATGAACAACGAATTATTGATTTTGTATTTTAGAATAGGGATGTAAGAATTAGTATAAATAATACTACTCACCTATTGGTTAGAGTTAGTCAAGGTTAGTCAAGTATTAGAAAATAGATAATAGGTTGATAAAAAGAAGACTATAATTTGCAGACTGTAACAACAACATTAGTAATAAAAGTGCAGTATTTTTAGATGTGTTGATTTATGAGTGAATGAGTGATTAGAGCTTAGGTTTTGGAGTGTTAATACCTTCTACTAGACCAGGGAGCAAGGGCCCACTCTCGAGGTTGGTGGAAGGAGCCATTTTGCAGGTTTTTTAGGTTTTTTGTTTTGTGCAATTTTTGTTGAATTGTTGTCAATTTCTTGTCATTTCTTGTAAACAGAATTTCCCCTGTTTTGTACCTTATTTTTCCTTGTGTTTTAAGTGTGATGTGTGAGAGTGGATTTGTAGCTAGCTGACCTATATTTATGTTTGCATTTATCATTTCTATTTCTTGTAATTTTAGTCACAACAACTTTTTATAGTTTTTAGCAACTTTTTACAGTTTTTAGCAACTTTTTCTGTTTCAACAATTTAGTTTTAGCAGTTTCAATTTCAGCAATGATTAAACTTAGTGATTTCAATTCAGCATTTCTATTCCATGTTATTTTCATTTAGCAAAAGTAATCTAGTTTCATTTTTAGCATATTTCAAATTTTGCAAATTAAGTAGTTTCAAATTCTACAACTTAAGTAGTTTCAAATTTTGCAACTTAAGTAGTTTCAATTCTACAACTTAAGTAGTTTCAATTCTATAAATTAGAGATAGTGTGATCCTTGAAAGACCTTTATGAACCTCTATTCCACTAAATAAGCATGTGCTCTGATTTCTGAACTGTAGAACTCCCAAACCTCCTCTATCGTATATAGCCTTGGACACCACCCTAGATTTGACAAACATTGAAATTAAATGATGACATTAATGACACTCATAATTTTTGGTGTCATTGTCAGGGATAACATAGGTGTTGTTAGAGGATAAAATAGTCATACAATTATCATTGTGTCAAGTTGTAATAAATGAACCTTAGAGTACTTTTTGAAATAACAACTTGCATGAAACATAGTTGTGTAGTTGATAGTTGCATTTCAGACCATTAGGACACAAGCATAGAATGAATGAATAGGTTAAGGGATGAAAAAGGATGATTTATTAAAACAAACCCTTTACCTACCATAGGAAGGTGATATTCATGCCAAGGGGGTGAATTACCTACATTTGAGATTCTTAACATTATTGAAAGAAGAACCACCATCCTCATCATCAGGAAGTGTATCTCCTAAGAGAGAATTACAAGAGGAGCAAATTGCTAGTACCTCCTCACCTACTCCTGATATATCCTTACCATCAAGGTAGTTTAAATGAATCTATACTAGGTGTTGGGAAGACATAATGGTAGATTTACAAGGAAACCCAGATAGGGGTAACAATGCTCACACTCAAGGGGACAATCCTACTCCTTCCAGGACTTTTGAATATCCTATTCGGTTAAATCCCACACAAAACTCTCCAATGAAAATAATTTCACCTTCAATGCTACCAAAATTTAGGGGAGTTGCATTCAAAGATCCTGATCAATTCTTATTTGAATTCAAGGTTGTATGCCAAACATATGATTACACAAATGACAACCAAAAACTTAAAGTATTCCCTTCCACACTCAAAGATGCAACTTTACGTTGGTTTATGAGTTTAGCACCTAAATCAATCCGAACCTAGGAAGAAATGGAGGAAGTATTTTTGGACAAATACCAAGAATACTATCGGGTGAAAAATAGGAAGGATGAATTATTTAGAATCAAACAAGAAGAAGATGAAACTCTAGAGGATTACTTGGATAGGTTTTCTTTTGTACAAAAGATATGTGGGCCTATTGAACCAGAAATATGCAAGGCCATATTCTTAAGAGGATTACAAGATGACTCTAGAGAAGTGTTAGATTTAATGGGCAAGGGAGATGTGAGTACCCTTGATATTGATGAGATTTTGGAACTATGTAGAAATTACTCCCACACAAGACAAAGAAGATGAAAGTGGAGTAATAATGGTAGTGATTTGAAAGAGCTTATGGAAGAATTTTCCAACTTAAAAACTGACATCCTTGTACATATAAATACTATGCTAGGGGAAATGAATGCAAAAACTAAATCTATGAAACCCCTAGCCATTTACTATCTGATATGTAGAAACAAGCATGCTCTTCAAGATTATCCTTTAAAAAAAACCTCTATATCTACTATTTGTAGCCTTTGTTCAAAAGGACATGTCATGAACCAATGTCATTTACTTCTAGGACTCAAAAATATCTTGGAAACACAAATATAAGAACTCAACTTTGTTGGGCAAAGACAAGGGGGAAATTTTTCACAATATCAAAATACCCCATATTTTCCCACAAATTGGGGATAAAATCCTTGGTCTATGCCATGGGGTTACTCAGAACCACCACAACAATCTTGGAGTCAACCTCCATGGACATCTTCTCAATATTGGTCACAATATGGGTGGATGAATCCATAATGGAATCAACATAATCCACCATGGATGCAAGCACAATCTCATGGATAAAATTAGGGACAACAATATCAACCATACCAGGGATAATGAAGATACCAAGGTCAAACACAAAATCTGTTGCCTGGTCCTGCTCAAAATTTTCCTCAAGGAAGACAACAACAACAACAATAGGTGAAGCAACCTCCACTTTTGACCCAACCTATGGCCAATCCTAATAATACTAGATAGGTAACCCCTATCTATGTGGTTGAATCTGATGAGACTACCATGATAAATGTAATCGACTATAGTAATATCCAATTACACTCAGGAAAGACACTTCCTGAGCCTACTCCACCTATTATTGAAGAAATGAAAATCAATGAAGAAAAATAAGAACCCTTTATCCTAGAACCACAAAAATCAACTTTGGATAAAGGAGAAGAAAAAGAAGAGAACATTCCTCAAGAAAATTTACCTTCTTCATCTGAAAAGATACCATACCCTGAATGGTTTGAAAATTTTGAAATCACTTTGGAATCAAATTTAGTAAAGGAACTAAAATGTTTAAACATTTCAATTCCTTTATTACAAGCTATTAAGGAGATACCATTAATCAATAAAACCATTCAGGACCTTTACCTTAAAAATTTAGGAAGGAAGAAGAAATCCTTTCCCAAAACCATACAAGTAGATGGAAAATTGGTTGACCTACTTTTTGGAAAACTTGTTCCACCCAAATATGGTGATCTAGGAAGTCCAGTAGTCATGATAACCATAGGATCAATGTAGATATCTAATGTTCTGATTGATCTTGGGGTAGCCATTAATGTTATGACTAAAGATATGATGCAAAGATTACAACTGAACAACTTGAATCCTACATCTATTGTATTAGAAATGGTTGATAGATCTATTGCTAAACTAGAAGGAATCATAGAAGATATTCTTATGATGGTTTCCTCATGGGAATATCCAGTCGACTTCTTGGTATTGCAACCTCACAATTCTATGAATGGTTATCCAATAATATTAGGAAGGCCTTGGCTTGCTATGATAGCTACTTTCATCGACTGTAGGTCAGGGGAAATGACCATTTCAAATGGGATCAATTCAAAGAAGATCTCTTTATATCCTCCTATGAAACCTTCAGCAAATTTTTAGGTCACTTATGGTTTCCTAATTCTGATGAAGAACATGAAGAAACCATCTCAACACTAGCCACTGTAATAGTGAAAGAACATGTAGAAGAGTTAGATTCATATGAAAGAGAGGTATTTGAAGATGAAACCATCTTGGTTAATACAATGCATGAATCAGGACTTGAAGATGAACCAATCATTGTTCATCACTTGTTATGGAATGATGAAGGTCAAACATCTGAACAAATGTCACCCATTCCATTACAAGAAAGTCCCTTCAAATTACCACATGGATGGCATCATCATCTTCTATCATCCTTTCATTGTCCCATATCAGACATGATTCCATCAAGAATTATAATTAACAATGAGACATGAATCTTTCACTCTCTTCTACCACATCATTATCCTCTTAACTCCTTAGTAACCAAATTCGAAGGAGTTAATTTTGTTCATCCATGAATAAAACAAGTTGAGGTACAACCAAAGAAATTTTTGAACATCAACAATTGGTTGACCAATGAACATGAAGAAAAATTGTTTGTTGTATTAAATTGACATATCAATGCCTTCACGTGGGAATACAAAGATATGATGGGGATTCATCTTGATGTATGTACCCATAGGATATATATAAAACATGTTAAACTTGTATGGTAACCACAAATGTTATTAAATACTACTTTGCAAGATATTATCAAAGAAGAAATTAAAAAACTCTTGGAGGTAGGATTCATCTATTCAATTTTTTATATCTGATGGGTTTCTCCATTGGTTATTGTTCCAAAAAAAAATAGAAATATGAGAGTGTGTGTAAAATACCAAGAGTTAAATAAAGTCACACACAAGGACCATTTTCCATTACCTTTTATTGATCAAGTGTTAGACACACTCATGGGAAAGAAATATTTTTGTTTTCTTGATGGATTCAGTGGATATAACCAGATACAAGTTGCACCTGAAGACCAAGAGAAAACAACATTTACTTGCCCATGGGGAACTTTTTCTTACAGGGTCTTACCTTTTGGCCTTTGTAACGCCCCAACAACTTTCCAATGAGTTGTTCTAGCTATTTTTTCTGATTTAACTACTGAATGTGTAGAAATTTATATGGATGACTTCATAGTCTATGGGGAAGCCTTTGACATCACCTTAGAACATCTTGACAAAGTCTTAACCCTATGAAACTTATCATTTGGCCCTAAACCCTAACAAGTGCTTCATGATGATGGAAGAAGGAATTATCCTTGGCCATCATATATCGTTTGAAGGAATTAAGGTAGATCCTAAGAAAGTAGAGATCATTAAGAACCTTCCTCCTCCCTAGACTCAAACTGATGTCAAGAGCTTTTTGGGACATATTGGCTTTTATCGACATTTCATTCCAAATTTTAGTACAATTGCAAACCCTATGTTTGCATTGCTAACAAAATATTCTAAATTTAAATGGACCAAAAAGTGCCAAAATTATTTTGATGCTTTAAAAGAAAAACTGATCACTCCACCTGTGTTGAGAGGTCCAAACTAGGAATTACCATTTCACATCCAAACTGATGCATCCAATACTACAATTGGAGCAGCATTAGGGCAAGTGGAAAATGGGGAGCATTATTCCATTTACAATATTAGCAAGAACCTCACTAGAGCAGAAAAGAACTATACTACCATCAAAAAGGAATTTCTAGCGGTAGTATATGCTATAAATAAATTTCATCACTACATCACTGGTTATCAAGTATTTATCCATACAGATCATTCAACTATTAAATACCTGATGAACAAACCTATGGTTAGTGTGAGAATAATTCGTTGGTTATTACTATTGCAAGAATTTGATATCACAATAGTTAATAAACTAGGAAAAGCTAATGTAGTAGCAGACTTTTTGTCTAGACTAAACAACACAAGAGAAGAAGAATTGGTAGAGGATACTTTTCCTGATGAAAAATTGTTTTCTATATCAGTAACATCACCTTGGTTTGCTGATACTGCTAACTATTTAGCAATAAGGAAAATCCCCTCTCATTTTACCTCAAAATAAAAGAAACAATTGATAAAGCAAAGCTCATCCTTCAAATGGATCAATGGTCTACTATTCAGATGTGGACCTGACCATATATTATGTCGATGTATTCAAAAATATGAAGTGTATGATATCCTTCATGCATGTCATGATGAACCTTCAGGAGGACATTATTCAGTTAAAAGTACTATTAGGAAAATTTTGGGAATTGGCTATTATTGGCCATCTCTTCACAAGGATGTGAAAAAGTACATACGACATTGCGATGCATGTCAAAGAATGGGAAAACCCACACATACAAATGAAATACCTTTACAACCTCAAGTGGTTTTAGAACCATTTGAAAAGTGGGGGTTAGATTTTGTTGGTCCCATTGACCCACCTTCTCAAGGAAAGGTACATATCTTGGTATGTACTGATTATGTAACCAAATGGGCTGAGGTATGCATTTTAAAACATGCATATGAAGATAAGGTCATTGACTTTCTATATTCCTAAAATTTTCAAAGATTTGGAGCTCCACAATCTATTACCACAGATCATGGACCCCAATTTGCATCAAAAGTCATAGAAGATTTTACTAAACTTTATGAAATCAAACATAGAAAATCATCACCTTATCACCCTCAAGTGAATGGTCAGGTTGAAGTTACCAATAGGGAATTGAAAAGAATCTTAACCAAAATAGTAGCTTCACATAGGAGGAATTGGTTAAACAAATTACCAGAAGTCGTTTGGGCATACAATACAACATGGAAATCCACCACGGGTTTCACACCTTACGAATTAGTTTATGGTAAGAAACCTATTTTTTCCCATTGAATTTGAGCTACTAACACTTCGCACATCTTTGGAAATTGGTATTGAATTATCATAGGTATAGATGGATAGGATTCTGCAACTTAACGCATTGGATGAACTTTGATTAGAAGCATTACATCAAATGGAAGTTATCCAACAATAATGAAATATGTGGCATGATAGTCACATTCAGTAGAGAAAATTTGAGCAAGGAGATTGGGCTTTATTGTTCAATTCTTATTACGAATATTTTCTTGGAAAATTGTAGACTAGGTGGCTTGGACCATACCAGATCGAAGAAGTGTTTGGGAATGGAGTGGTTCATATTTCTCCCATTGATGATTCAAGGAGGAAGTTAGTGGTAAATGGACATCACCTTCGGGTATACCATCACCCATTAACTAAGGAGGAGTTTGTAGAACAAATTGCATAGTTGGATTTACACATGATGGAAGAGACTCTCTCTCCCATTACAGATTCAGAATGATTTGAAAAATTTGAAAAAAAACAATAAAACAAAAAGAAGAATAAGCTTGATTGTGAAATTCCTTCATGGGCACAATCTAGAGGAAGGTTGTGAAATTCCTTCATGGGCACAATCAAGACAAATGAGAGAAAAAAAGAGAGATGAAAAAAATATTAAAAAAATGAAAAAAAAGATGAAAAAAGAGAAAAAATGAAAAAAAGATATAAAAAAATAAAATAAAAAAATATGAAAAAATGAATAATTCAATAGTGAAAACCTTTTTAAGGTACTATTGAATTAAGGCTTACATGAAAACCGATTTTTGGCATGTTTTCCTTCTTGATTTATCCATCATTGTACAAAAATCACTTACTGCACATATGTCATGTTTTTGTTTTCAGATAGCTTGCTAACAATCATCAAAAGTGACTTACAAGGTGTATGATAAATTTTTAGAGCAGTAAGGTATGTGTTTCTTGCATTTAGTCATAGTTAGCATTAACATGTAATGTATGATAATTAGATATTTGGAAAAAAATATTTGTAAATTTGGAAAAAATATGGAACATTTTGTTCAACATGTCAAGAAACACCCTATCCTACCCTTGGTTGCATAAAAATTTTAGTCTAGTAACATAAAAATGGGTAATTAATAGAACTCCAGAATATCCAGAGCTTCGAAAGGTCATAGATCTGGAAGGTGGCTCAAAAAAATTGATTATGCAGGGGCACGTGAGAATTTGAAATTCCTGGAGCTCACATTGCAAATTTCAAAATAAAAAAAATTCCAATACCACGACGTCACCACATGTAGCACCAGTTGACTTTATATCATTGTTCGAACTCAGATGCAACATTGTGAATGAACATGTGGAAACCATCAGAGGGATATCACCAACATCATTTTGAAGCACCCCATCATACCTCATTGTCATGCCTCCTTTTGGATCCATGTTCCAATAGAGTTTCAAAGAAAATGGTGCATGAATTGAGAGGGATGGCACCCAAATTTTGTAATGCAATACCCATCATGCAATTCAAACCATCCAAATCAAAAAAATCACTTTTTAATTTTAGTATGGTAATCCAAAAATTCTTTGGCCTACCACATTTGTTTCATGTCAAAAATCAAATTCTTGTGATGAACCGAATAAACAAGCACCATGTGTCTCATTGATGCATGTAAAATTGCAATGTACTATGTGCTATCATTCTAGAGTTGATTGTTGTGTTTTGAAGTCATGAATATCTGAGACATTGTAATCATTAGTTCAAACAATAAAATAATAACTATTGAAATTAAATGTAGGTTGTAAAACAAAACCAAACCATTCTACAAGGAGATATTTTCAAAAAACCACCAAAGTGCAACAGAATTACCAGAAGAAAATAGAGTTGCAAATAATCGCAAAAAGGGAACAAGTGAACATAGGTAAACCATTTGTAAAAAATATGGGGCAAAAAAATAAATCTAAACTAGATACCCTAGATGAACTCCAGTGCTACCCTAAAGTGGTACAAATTTTTCAACGAACAAGACTGATGCCATTCCTATAGAAGTTTGATGGATATTACAAAGGGTTGGTCATAGAATTTGATCACACTCTTTGCAAAAATAGAGAAACCATAGGCGGTATGTGGATTGAGGTAACTCCCTTAAAATTGAGTCAAATTACTGAATTTCCACTACAGAGAGTAGAGATAACTAGAACATTTAAGGTAATACTTCTATTAGCTTTTTATGAGTATATGATATAGAAAATGCAATCACAAGATGTAATATAAGCAAGCTATGATATCTATATGATAATGGCACTATAATATGCAGGAAAACAAAGAGATAAAATTCTAAAATAACTCAAAATATACCATTAATGAAATCTCATGAAAATAGTACAATGTAGTATAATGAAGGACATGAACACTCCACAAACTATTTTTAAAGGAACTACTTTGTATTCCTCTACCAATATATACTATGCACTCTTTATATTATCTATACTCTTTATTTCACTTACTATAAGGCCTATATATAGGAAGATAGGTGCCTTGGCCCTCACTCTACCTTTGAATATATCCTATGACTCATGTACATGTAGACTACATGCACATTTACATCATTGCACATTCTAACACTTGTGCATTTATTACATGCTGAAGTAACTACTTAACTTTACTCTAAAGTAAACTCCTACTCTAGTAATGTACCCAAGGTGGTACATTAGCATGTACCCAATAATGTAATATACTCTAACACCCCCTGTATTACATTATTTGGGTATTGAAGATTTTAGTCTTCAATATGGATCTTTGTCTTGGTTCTAGAATTTGAGCTCTTCTTTCATGCTTTCTTCATTGTCTTCTTTGTTTAAATTTGAATGAGTATCTTTATCTTGTTCAAGTTCTTCTTCTTCTACTTTTGTCTTCATGTTGTCTCTTCTTGTCTTTTTCATTCCATTAGTTTTTTTTGTTTCAAATTATTTGGAAGAGTCTTTGATCTTGAAGTATTCTAGATATCCTTGATGAATTAGTGATCTTACAATATTGCAATTATTTCATGGATCAAAATTGATTTCTTTTCTATTTGTTGATTTTTTGTATGACCTGTTTCCTTGATCTTCAAAAATATCAAGTTGGAACTCATCGTTAGTGGAAGCTTTTCAAATAAGAACTTGGAAGAAAAAATCTAATTTGAATATTAGTATCTTCTCAAAAAAATTATAGTGCTTGTCTTTGTAGTTATAGGAGTAAGATAAATGAGATTTTCCTCCACAATATTTATAGGGATGGAAACTCCAGCAGTTTACCTTTTCATGACCAAATTGGTTGCAATAGGAGCATAGTAAAATTATCCCAACACATTCATTTTTTATTTTAGGAATATCATGTTTATCTATTTCCTTGATGAAATGGTTAAACCATGTGTGTACAATTGAAGCTATTCCATCTTTTCTTCTTTCATAAATCTGTGTGAGATTTTTTTCATCAATATTCTTTTCCACCTTTTGAATATGATCTTCAATATCTTCATTAGTATAATTATCATAAACTTCCTTTACTATCCCACTAGAATATGTTCCCTAAGAATATACTTTCTGTTGAGCAAGGTGTAGCAAAAGCAGTGCAAAAGGATTGTAACTGTTGTCAACACAGACAGAGTGATGCAGTTGAAGCAGTTCAGAGGTCAGTCAGATCAAGTGCAGAAAATCTCAAGAAAAACAGAGGGGACCCAGATCCAGAAATTTGCAGAAAAAGACAAGGAAGAAAACTGTCGCGATATCGCGACATGTTTCCTGTCGCGATTTCGCGACAAAAATGAGGAGAGAGAAAGTGCAAAGAAAAATGTCACGATTTCGCGACATATCCGAGGAGAGAGAAAGTGCAAAGAAAAATGTCACGATTTCGCGACATATCGGAGGAGAGAGAAAGTGCATGGAAAAATGTCACGATTTCGCGACATATCGGAGGAGAGAGAAAATGCAAGTAAGAATGTCGCGATTTCGTGACATATCGGAGGAGAGAGAATGTGCAAGGAAAAATGTCACGATTTCGCGACATGCTGGAAGGAAAGAAGCCAAATCGAGAAATTGTCGCGATTTCGCGACAAGTTTGAAGCAAAGGCACCAAGGATGAAAAATGTCGCGATTTCGCGACACATCGGAGGAGAGAGAAAGTTGATGAAGAAGTTGTAGCGATTTCGCTACATGTCTGAGTTTCGCCAGCATAAGCAAAGAAAAAGCACCAAGTAAGAAAAGCGTAGCGATTTCGCTACAAGCTTGAGACACTAAGAACAAAAGTGCAGCGTTTTTCTAACTGTTTCAAAAGGCAAGGTAAAAAGGTGTAGCGATTTCGCTACAGGTTGAAAGTGCATAGTGCGGAGGTGTAGCGATATCGCTACAAGTTGAAAGTGCATGATGCGAAGGTGTAGCGATTTCGCTACAGGTTAGAAACACATGTTGGGAAGGTGCAGCGATCGTGCTACGAGTTCAAAGTGCAAAGTGGAAAGGTGTAGCGATATCGCTACACGTCGGAGTTTCACTAGCTAGCAGCAAAGAAAAATGCTAAGGCAACAATGGTGTAGCGATTTCGCTACATGTAAGGTCTTTGCGGCTGCATGGAGTAAAAATTGTACGGAGGCCAGAAGCGTCGCGATTTCGCGATGGCAATGAGGATGACGTCAGCAAGGCGAAAACGTCATGATTTCGCGACATCTTAGAAGATGACGTCAGCAAAACCAAAAAGTGTCACGATTTCACGACAGGGTGAACGAAAAGCCATTGCAAGCCGGAAACGTCGTGATTTCGCGACATCTTAGAAGATGACGTCAGCAAAACCAAAAAGTGTCACGATTTCGTGACAGGGTGAACAAGAAGCCGTTGGAAGACGGAAGTGTCACGATTTCGCGACAACTTAGCGGATGACGTCAGCAAGACAGAAAATGTCACGATATCGCGACATGTTTCCAGAGAAGCCTCATGAAGCCAGAAACGTCACGATTTTGTGACAACTTAGAGGATGACGTCAGCAAGACAGAAAATGTCGCGATATCATGACATGTTTCCAGAGAAGCCTCAGGAAGCCGAAAGTGTCGCGATATCGCGACAAAGTTGAGGATGACGTCAACAAAGCGGAAAATGTCGCGATATCACGACAGGTAATGTTTTGGCAGGAAAAAGTCAAAGATACATGCATAGTGACAGGTGTCAAAAAGGTGCCAGTTACGATAAAGTTAACTAGAGTAAGGTCGACAGTTCCAGGTGACAGGTGTCAGGGCAAGACTAGAGGAAATACTACTGCTATTAACGAGAGTGACAAGAGAGTTATGAAGACAGTGCATTTAAGACACGAACGGCTATTGCAGGGTCGTGATATAGTAAGCCGACATAAGCACGGTTTTCAGATAATCACTGCAAACAAGAAATCTTCTCGATGGTTGTGCTTGACCCACAAGAAAGTAACGGGTAGAATAGAAGGATTGACACCGTTTAGAATAAAGTGTAAAAGAATTTGAAAGAGCAATACGTAGAGATAATAGAGCATCGAAACACGCAGAAGGGTTGTCAGTATATGCGAGAGAAGAATTTGTCGAGATATGCAAAATATGCAGAGAAAAAGATGGTCAGAATGTCAGTAAGAAAGTGGCTAAAAGGCGGATCAGGTCAGAGAAGGATTTGACACATCAATTACATTCGAGAATGCATGAAAATGTTGGAGGGAAAGTTAAACCGTTTGAAATTGAGCCGTTCGAAGAAATCAAGTATATAAGGATCGAACTGGCATAGTGAGAAGGTTATTGTGACTGTGTTTTCATTGTGCATTTAAAAGGTCTCAGTAAGTAAGGGTGTTGTAAGAAAACAGCCTTAGATCAAAACCTGCAATTCTATTGAATATTCAAGAGAAAGGTTTTAGATTAGATCAGAAGATATTGAGTCTCTAACAATTCTCTCTATGCTTCTGTGAGATTTTTGTATGTGTTGTAGACCAGTGAGGGTCTTGTATAAGAGAAGGCATCTTTATGTCCATTTATCTTGCAAAATAGAAATCCAAGTTGGTGCTTGGATAAAGGGGTTGGTGCTCCTATCTGTTGCAGCAGATAAATCAGGGGTTGGTGCTCCTTCCAGTGGGTGGTTGGTAAACAATTGTAAATATTGAATCCTTGCAAAGGATTGGATTTGGATTGAAGTCCAAACAGTCATTATTTGAGGAGTAGCCACATCGGTGAACCTCGTAAAATCCTGTGTTGTGTGATGCTCTTGTGTGATACTTGCATTATCTAGTTTCAAGCTTGCATTATTAGTTTTAAAAGTTGCAGATTTAAGTTTTTAAGTAGTTACACTGATTCACCCCCCCTCTCAGTGTCATTGTGAGAATATCAATTGGTATCAGAGCCGGGCACCTGCACAAGCTTAATCAGCTAAGGTGTTCTTGGGAGATATACAATGGCCGGTGGTGAAGGTTTTTCTTCTAACAAAGCTCCTCTGTTCGATGGAACAAACTATTCTTTTCGGAGGCTCAGAATGCAGACCTATCTCTGTGCATTGGGTTATGACATTTGGGAATCTGTTGAAAATGGATACACCACTCCCATTGTTCCTCCAACAGATGCGGCTGAAAAGAAAAAGTTTGAAAACAACTCGAAAGCCAAGAATGCTATTATGTGTGGATTGGTCGACAGTGAGTTGATACGTATCATGAACTGCAAATCTGCTAAAGACATATGGGACAAACTGCAAAGCATTCATGAAGGAGATAGCAAAATCAAGGAAGCTAAGCTACAAACACATCGTGCCCAGTTTGAAGCATTAAAGATGACCGATGATGAGAACATAGAAGCCTATATGCTGAGGGTAAATGGAATCATCAATGCAATAAGAGGACTCGGAGAGGAGATTGAAGATGCGATTGTCGTGAAGAAGATATCGAGAACCCTCAACAAAAGATTTGATGCAAAGGTTTCTGCTATAGAGGAAGCAAAGGATTTAAATGCCTTCAGTTTGGATGAAATGCATGGATCTCTAACCGCATATGAAATGAGGATTGGACAAACCAAACCCTCGAGACAGAGAAGCAGCTTTTCAAGCTCAGAAAAATATAAAATCTAAACTAGAATCTGAGGAAGAAGAATCTACAGATGAAACTGAAGCAAAATTTGTTAGGAAACTAGTAAAGGGAAAAGGGAAATACAGAGGGAAGCTACCGTTCAAGTGCTTTAACTGTGGCGGCATCGGGCACTTTGCAGCAAAATGCCCAATGAATGAGAAAAATAGAAGTGATGAAGGGACACATCAGGAAAGAAAAGTCCGGAAAAAGAAACCGCAGTTTAGAAAAAGAAACTTCAAGAAGAAGAGTTTCATTTCCCGAATATCGATTCTTTGAAGACAGTTCCAGTGAGGAATCAGAAGAAGAAACTGGTGAAGCCCTATTCATGGCTTTTGAAGAACAAAGAACTGAAGAAACCCAGGAGTGTGAAGAAAAATTAGACGATGAGGCCGAGGTAGATCTGGAAGGTGAGTTGGTGGCTGCTCTTGAAGAGTTAAGTGCAGAAAGGAAAAGAAATAAAAAGATTACAAGAAAATTTGAGGAGGCCAGCAATGTAATAATCAGTTTGAAAGTACAAACTGAAGAGCATAAGAAAAAGTCTAAAGATTTTGAAGCACAACTAATCGTGAAAATAAATGAGTGCAACAAGCTAGAAGAAGATATAGTTGGATTAAGGTTGCAGCTAGAAGGGATGAATCGAAAACTGAGTTGTCATCAAAAGTTTGAAGACAGTTCTGAGAAATTGAATAAAATGTTGAATAATCAAAGGCCCACAGGTATCAAGTTTGGTTTGGGCTTTGATGAAGGAGAAACCTCAAAGGACTCAAAGGCTGTAATAGTAGATCCAGTAAATAATAAAGACAAGATTAGAGTTGATCAAGATAAACCGTATCATGCAAAAGAAAACAACAAATCCAAGCTCGAAAGGAGTGCTGCAAATGATGGATTCACCAAAGTCTCTCATCAAAGAAGAAGAAGACCCATGGCTCCTACCTCCACATGGCAACATCCATTTCCCAGGTACACTCGTTCCTTTTCTGGTTATTGTTTTAAGTGCAATGCATATGGTCATAAAATTTCTAGTTGTAGATATAATATAGAACAAAGAAATTTCACTAGCAAAAATAATTTTTCACCTTTGATAGATTATGCTGTAGAATGTTATAACTATCATAACTTCGGCCATATTGCAAGGAATTGTCGTAGCTCTTTTGCAGGAAATAAATACCAGGGAAGAAAGTTTCGATCAACTGGATCAAAACAGAACAGAAAATTTCCCGAAAAATTGTCATAGGCCAATGAAAGGGAGAAGGTAAAGCAAGTGACCAGATCTACTGTCAAATCTCAATGGAAAGAAAAGGAACAACCGAAGAAAGACAAGGAATCTTTGATTGTTCAAACAGACTCTCAAAGCACAGAATAAATCTGCTCCTTGGATTCTAGACAGTGGATGCTCCAGTCACATGACAGGAGACAAACAGAAGTTTGATAAGCTGCAGACATACGAAGGTGGTTCTGTGAAATTCAGAAACAATGATGGAGCAAAGATAGTGGGTAAAGGATCAGTTAAGTTAAGTGACGGTAAAATCAACTCTAAGGAAGTTCTTTTTGTGGTAGGACTGAAACATAACCTACTGAGTGTAAGTCAGATTTGTGACAGAGGTCATGAAGTAATTTTCAAGAAGGAGGGTTGTGAAGTAAGAAAGACAAAAAATGGAAAGTTAATAGCCACTGGACTGAGAACTTCGGAAATTTGTATACTCTCTCGGAGACTTCAGAAGGAGCTTGCTTGGTTGGACAAGAAGAAGAAAACTGGCTGTGGCATAAAAGACTCGGTCACATAAGCTTTGATAATCTGATAAAAATCAGCTCGAAAAGAGCAGTAAGAGACATACCCACTATTGGTAAACCATCAAACAGTATATGTGAGTCATGCCAAAAGGGGAAGCAAACCAGATCTACCTTCAAAGCAAAAGAATATTTCACTAGCAAGCCATTAGAACTGATTCACACTGATTTGTGTGGACCCATGAGGACAGAAAGCATAAATGGATACAAATATTTTATGCTGTGTATTGATGATTTTCCCAGAATGACATGGGTACTCTTTTTGAAACAGAAGTCAGAAGCCTTTGAGATGTTTAAAACCTTCAAAAATCTGGTTGAGAACCAATCTGGAAAAAGGATAAAGTGTTTGAGATCTGATAGAGGAGGAGAGTTTATTTCAGAAGAGTTTGCAGAATTTTGTGAAAGACATGGAATAAGAAGACAGTTCTCAGCAGCAAGAACACCTCAGCAGAATGGAGTAGTTGAAAGAAAGAACAGAATTGTACAAGAAATGGCAAGAACCATGTTAAGAGAGAGCAAAATTGCTGACAGATTCTGGAAAGAGGCGATTCACTGCTGCGGTCTACATTCAGAATAGATGTATGTTGAGGCCGCATGAAAGCAAAACACCATATGAACTGTGGTTTGGCAAAAAGGCTACAACAAAATACTTCAAAGTGTTTGGCAACAAGTGTTACATTAAGAGAACTGAAAGCAATCTTGGCAAGTTTGAAGATAGAGCTGATGAAGGAATATTCCTTGGGTACTCAACTAAAAGCAAAGCCTATACATGCTACAACAAAAGACTTAAGAAAATAGTGGAGAGTGCGGATGTGAAGGTTGATGAAGGCAGGAAACAAGAAATCAGCAATAATGAAAACTACCCAACCTATGAAGAATTTATTGAAGAAGATGAAGATCAAGAAAAAGAAGAGAGGCAAGAAATCAGATTCGGAGGACTTAGAAAGAGATGAAAATAGAAAATACGAGAACGAGCGGTTGGCGAGAAAAATCATCCCAAAGAGCAGATTATTGGGGACCCTACAGTTGGCATTCAGACAAGAAGAAGAGTAGTAAATAACTATTCTCTGTTATCCAGTATTGAGCCCAAGAATATTATTGAAGCAAGCACGGATGAAAGTCTGGATGGAAGCGATAAATGAAGAACTAGATCAAATTGAGAAAAACAAAACCTGGGAATTAGTACCAAGGCCTGAAAATAAAAACATAATTGGTACTAAATGGATATTTAGAAACAAAGCTGAATGAAGATGGACGAGGTTGTAAGGAATAAAGCAAGATTAGTCCGTAAGGGATATGCCCAAGTTGAGGGGATTGATTTTGAAGAGACTTTTGCACCCGTGGCCGGACTTGAAGCAATAAGACTATTTTTGGCTTTAGCTGTTCATAAGAACTTCAAGGTTTATCAGATGGATGTAAAATCAGCATTTCTGAATGGAAATCTTGAAGAAGAAGTATATATTGAACAGCCTGATGGTTTTCAACTTTGTGATAATCCTGACTTTGTTTGCAAGCTGAAGAAAGCATTGTATGGCTTGAAACAAGCACCTAGAGCTTGGTATGCAAGGTTGGACAACTATCTCACTAAGCAAGGATTCAAGAAAGGTATGGTGGATAGCAATTTATATGTGAAAACTGAAAATGGCAATTTCATTGTCCTTGTTGTTTATGTAGATGATATAATTTTTGGGAGTAGCAATGATGAATCATGCAAAGACATAGCAAACAAAATGCAAAAAGAGTTTGAAATGTCTATGATAGGTGAACTTTCTTATTTCCTTGGATTACAAGTTAATCAAACTGAAAAGGGGATCTTTATTTCTCAAATTAAGTATGTGAAAGAAATGTTGAAAAAGTTCACTATGGAAGATAGTAAGCCAGTGAGCACCCCCATGACAACAAGCTGCAAGTTGAGCAAGGATGATAAATCTCCGGATGTTGATCAAACAATGTATAGATCAATGATTGGGAGCTTGCTATATTTGATAGCAACCAGACCGGATATCTTACAAGCTGTCTGCATGGTTGCAAGATTTCGAGCTAGTCCAAAAGAGACTCATGTGACAACAGTGAAAAGGATTTTTAGGTATCTCAAAGGTACTATGGAGTATGGGTTGTGGTATCCAAAAGGAAAAGACTTCACTCTCTTTGCATACTCTGATGCTGATTGGGCAGGATGCATTGATGACAAAAAAAGTACAAGTGGAGGAGCATTCTTTCTTGGAAACAAATTGGTTGCATGGCACAGTAAGAAGCAAGAATCAGTCTCTTTATCCACAGTCGAGGCCGAATACATTGCAGCTACTACATGTTGTACACAAATACTATGGATGAGACAAACATTGAAAGATCTAGGAATTCACTTCAATGAGCCCATTTCAGTCAAATGTGACAACACTAGTGCAATCAACATTTCAAAGAATCCGGTAATGCATTCCCGCACCAAACATATTGCAATCCGGTATCACTTATTGAAGGATAAGGTTGCAAAAGGAGAAGTCGGATTGGAGTTTGTTCCCACTACAGAGCAAGTAGCAGACATATTCACCAAACCTTTACCAAAGGAAGTATTTGAATACCTTCGAAAGAAGTTGGGAGTAGTCACACTTCCCAAGCACTGACTAGCTATGGGAAATACATTCTCAGGGGGAGCATTCAAGTTATTTATGCCTGAGAATGTTGTGCATAGACTCAGGGGGAGTCTGCAGCAGCCCTTTGGCATTATTGGCAAAGGGGGAGAAGAATTTGAGCAAGGCTACAAAGTGTTGCCAACAATTCCAAAGGGGGAGATTGTTGAGCAAGGTGCAGCAAAAGCAGTGCAAAAGGATTGTAATTGTTGTCAACACAGACAGAGTGATGCAGTTGAAGCAGTTCAGAGGTCAGTCAGATCAAGTGCAAAAAATCTCAAGAAAAACAGAGGGGACCCAGATCCAGAAATTTGCAAAAAAAGACAAGGAAGAAAACTGTCGCGATATCGCGACATGTTTCCTGTCGCGATTTCGCGACAAAAATGAGGAGAGAGAAAGTGCATTGAAAAATGTCACGATTTCGCGACATATCCGAGGAAAGAGAAAGTGCAAAGAAAAATGTCACGATTTCGCGACATATCGGAGGAGAGAGAAAGTGCATTGAAAAATGTCGCGATTTCGCGACATATCGGAGGAGAGAGAAAGTGCATTGAAAAATGTCACGATTTCGCGACATATCGGAGGAGAGAGAATGTGCAAGGAAAAATGTCACGATTTCGCGACATGCTGGAAGGAAAGAAGCCAAATCGAGAAACTGTCACGATTTCGCGACAAGTTTGAAGCAAAGGCACCAAGGATGAAAAATGTCACGATTTCGCGACACATCGGAGGAGAGAGAAAGTTGATGAAGAAGTTGTAGCGATTTCGCTACATGTCTGAGTTTCACCAGCATAAGCAAAGAAAAAGCACCAAGTAAGAAAAGCGTAGCGATTTCGCTACAAGCTTGAAACACTAAGAACAAAAGTGCAGCGTTTTTCTAACTGTTTCAAAAGGCAAGGTAAAAAGGTGTAGCGATTTCGCTACAGGTTGAAAGTGCATAGTGCGGAGGTGTAGCGATATCGCTACAAGTTGAAAGTGCATGATGCGAAGGTGTAGCGATTTCGCTACAGGTTAGAAACACATGTTGGGAAGGTGCAGCGATCGTGCTACGAGTTCAAAGTGCAAAGTGGAAAGGTGTAGCGATATCGCTACACGTCGGAGTTTCACTAGCTAGCAGCAAAGAAAAATGCTAAGGCAACAATGGTGTAGCGATTTCGCTACATGTAAGGTCTTCGCGGCTGCATGGAGTAAAAATTGTACGGAGGCCAGAAGCGTCGCGATTTCACGACGGCAATGAGGATGACGTCAGCAAGGCGGAAAACATCACGATTTCGTGACATCTTAGAAGATGACGTCAGCAAAACCAAAAAGTGTCACGATTTCGCGACAGGGTGAATGAAAAGCCATTGCAAGCCGGAAACGTCACGATTTCGCGACATCTTAGAAGATGACGTCAGCAAAACCAAAAAGTGTCGCGATTTCGCGACAGGGTGAACAAGAAGCCGTTGGAAGATGGAAGTGTCGCGATTTCGTGACAACTTAGCGGATGACGTCAGCAAGACAAAAAATGTCGCGATATCGCGACATGTTTCCAGAGAAGCCTCATGAAGCCAGAAACGTCGCGATTTCGTGACAACTTAGCGGATGACGTCAGCAAGACAGAAAATGTCACGATATCACGACATGTTTCCAGAGAAGCCTCAGGAAGCCGAAAGTGTCGCGATATCGCGACAAAGTTGAGGATGACGTCAGCAAAGCGGAAAATGTCACGATATCGCGACAGGTAATGTTTTGGCGAGAAAAAGGTCTAAGAGGCATTCAAAGTGACAGGTGTCAAAAAGGTGCCAGTTACGATAAACCTAACTGGAGTCAGATTTGCAGTTTCAGGTGACAGGTGTCAGGGCAAGACTAGAGGAAATACTACTGCTATTAATGAGAGTGACAAGAGAGTTATGAAGACAGTGCATTTAAGACGCGAACGGCTGTTGCAGGGCCGTGATACAGTAAGCCGGCATAAGCACAGTTTTTAGATAATCACTGCAAACAAGAAATCTTCTCGATGGTTGTGCTTGACCCACAAGAAAGTAACGGGTAGAATAGAAGCGATTGACACCGTTTAGAATAAAGTGCAAAAGAATTTGAAAGAAGCGATTTTGTAGAGATAATAGAGCATCGAAACGCGTAGAAGGGTTGTCAGTATATGCAGAGAAGGACTGTCAGTATATGCAGAATATGCAGAGAAAAATATGGTCAGAATGTCAGATAGAAAGCGGCTAAAAGGCGGATCAGGTCAGAGAAGGATTTGACATGTCAATTACAGCCGAGAATGCATGAAAATGTTGGAGGGAAAGTTAAACCGTTTGAAATTGAGCCGTTCGAAGAAATCAAGTATATAAGGATCGAATTGGCATAGTGAGAAGGTTACTGTGACTGTGTTTTCATTGTGCATTTAAAAGGTCTCAGTAAGTAAGGGTCCTGTAAGAAAACAGCCTTAGATCAAAACCTGCAATTCTATTGAATATTCAAGAGAAAGGTTTTAGATTAGATCAGAAGATATTGAGTCTCTAACAATTCTCTCTATGCTTCTGTGAGATTTTTGTATGTGTTGTAGACCAGTGAGGGTCTTGTATAAGAGAAGGCATCTTTATGTCCATTTATCTTGCAAAATAGAAATCCAAGTTGGTGCTTGGATAAAGGGGTTGGTGCTCCTATCTATTGCAGTAGATAAATCAGGGGTTGGTGCTCCTTCCAGTGGGTCTTGGTAAACAATTGTAAATATTGAATCCTTGCAAAGACTAGATTTGGATTGAAGTCCAAACAGTCATTATTTGAGGAGTAGCCACATCGGTGAACCTCGTAAAATCCTGTGTTGTGTGATGCTCTTGTGTGATACTTGCATTATCTAGTTTCAAGCTTGCATTATTAGTTTTAAAAGTTGCAGATTTAAGTTTTTAAGTAGTTACACTGATTCACCCCCCCTCTCAGTGTCATTGTGAGAATATCACTTTCACCAAACTATTAGTTTATGAGTTCTAAAAAATCTTTTTAAATTTCATCGATTCTTCTCTTCCATTTGCATCTTCCTTATTATCCATTTAATTCTCTGAATCATCAATCATACCTTTAAGCCATATTGGTATTTTTCTTGCTCCTTTTATAATTCCATTATTTAACGTGTTCTTTGTAGTGGATATCCTTATATCTCCCTAGTGATAATAATATAATCTAATCTTGGTAAAGTTCTTAGCAACTGTTAGTTCACCTTTTGAGTTGATTTTTGTAATGTTTTGGGAATGATAATAATCAAATCCTATTTACACCTTATTTATCCTATTGAACTATGCACTTTTCAATTTAATGGAGTTCTCTATGGTTGGATTCTTTTTGTCTCTTTAATGTTACTATGAGACAATCATAAGCAATAAATTCCAACTCTTTTAAAGCAAGCAATAATTTTTATTTTCTATCTTTATATTTTCAATGGTTCAATTTTATAAATTCTAATTAATTCAATTTTGATGCAGCACTCCTTATATCTACCTAATTTAGAATTTTAAAAATTGATAATATTTACAATAATAATACTTTATTCCAAGTAGAATATCTTATACCTCCTATGATATTAATTGAAAATATTAATATGTTTGTATTTCAATTAATGTGATTTAAAATACTATTAAGGATATAAACTCTTATTTGCTTTATGGTTTACTAAGGTTAATTTTGCATATATATTCAATGCAAATGATAATAATTTTAACCTTATATACTATCCCTTATCACTCCTTATAAAAGCAAATAATTAAACTATGTGATAAAATACCTTTTATAAGGTTGAGAACAAGAGATCGATGGGTGCTACTTTGACATCAATCTCCTTAATGGGTGTGGTATCTTCTTACTGGTTATTGATAGCAATATTATTAGGCATCCTTTATGAAAGTCTTACTTTCTTGTATTGTTTATTGAATTCTTTGCATTCAATTTTAACTTAATATGTGTTACCCTCTCTATTATTGCTTGACTTATCAACACGCTCTCTTACATGCCTTTATTTCTCTTTGCAATCATGCCTTAACTTCTTTCACACTATTCATCCATTCCTCTTCAATCTTGGGCACTTTAATAGCCCCTTTGACCCTTCTTTATGTTGTGTACAAGTGGTGCAAATGTTATTTAGGTGCCTATTAGCAATTATGATCTTGGTGAGTGTTATATTAGGTGCCTCCAATGCTCAAGTGCTCCTTGAATAGTGAGCAATGATGATTATTCCTTTCAACACTTCAAGATAAGTGTTATTCCAATTCTAAATGTCTCCTTACTTTGAAAGCTTTAGAATGTATGTATGGGTACCTTGATTGAATGTGCCAAGTGGTACTTCACTCTTATGCATGTAATGATCCTCCAACGTCTCTTATGCCTCGTATATTTCTTGTCAGTGAATGCCCTTTTGTATCTTGTTCTTCAACACTTTATTTTCAAGTAATCAACTATGCTATGAGGTTGGGTCCAACTATGATGATTTTAAGGTGTTGCTATGAAGGTTCTATGGCACTCCAATGGTGGATTTGGTGCTTCAAATCTCTCTGTGCTTAGTTGGTGGTTCATTTAAGATAATTCTTGGGTATAACACCTTTGATATCACCTTACAACTTGCTTCTTTGGACTTATAATTCACTATCCTTTTGTTGTCCCTTTTACATTGATATGCACTAATAGATAGCCTTCTTACATAGGATTGTTGGATGTTGCAAGTTTTTTGTTGCATAGGTGCTAAGTTGGTGTCTTGTTACACCTTGGTGAGGTAGGTATCGAGCCCTTTGGATTGGCTCTACTCTTAAGCACATTGAGTTTGTGCTTCCACCTTGCCAATGGTGGATGTGAAACCTCTAGAATGGATATTCTTTTAAGCACTTTGATTGTGCTTTCCTTTCACTGATGGTAGCCACTTGTAGACAATGGGCTATGTAATGTGTCCTTGAGACACTTAAATAATTGTCTTATTTTGGTATAATAATAGAAGACAAGTTTGGTGCTTCTATAATAACCTGCAATAGACTCCTTAGTTGCACCTAAAATATGAGACTCTCTTGGTCTCCTTTTGTAGCTTTTTTTCCTGATTTGTGATGGTGACTTTCTTCTCCAGTACTTGGAGATATATTACCTTTTTTAGTGGATTCTTTTTTCCATAAAATGTTATAGTTTTTGAGTGCACAATAGTGTCTCTAGACACTTTGATACTATGCTTATTTTTGCACTTTGGTCTATCACCTTAACTTACAAACCAATGCTAATGATCTTCTAAGA
Organism: Wollemia nobilis; assembly: GCA_028583015.1. NCBI lineage: Eukaryota > Viridiplantae > Streptophyta > Pinopsida > Araucariales > Araucariaceae > Wollemia > Wollemia nobilis. Next base: position 3,210,706 of record JAQPPZ010001056.1, on the reverse strand, counting down.
GTAACTAGTATAGTGCACTAATTTTCACCTTTGATCAATCCTTAATGCACCAATAATATCTCCAACTTAATGCACTTAAGGATAACTAGAATAGTGCAATAGTAATCTCACCTTATTACTCTTGTAAATGAACACTTAATGCACTATAATCTATGTTGCAGTCTTCTTTACTTCAATTTAGACAATAGGAAGATGATATTTTTCTTTTGTTTCAAAACATATCTAACTCCTATTTTAATGTGTAGTTATTAACCTCAAAATAAAATATCTTTTTCACTCCCTTAAATACTATAATATGCAACCTTCTCTTTGCAACTTTTTTAATTCTAATATGGTGCTTAATGAATCATAATAATGAACCAAAAATAAAAAGTTCAACTAATGAACCTTTTGCACCAAAGTTACTTACCTTAAAAAAATTTGTAGATGAAGGATTCCAAGGTGATTAGATTCAATTTATTACTACATTTTACTGTATTAACTTGTATATCTTCTTGATTTCCCGAAACAGATATCTAACTCACTTATTTGCAGCTAACTTGCTGCCCAGATTGCTACTTTCTTACTATCCTCAAATTTGAAGTTTTCAGATTATAAACTAGTCAATATCTCCCCTAAAATTCTATCCTTGAATCTCAAAAATTTGGTAGAGGACTCCTTCAAATCATAGCTAAGATATTCCTTCAATAAACCTTTAGTTTTCTACTATAGAAACCAACAGATTTCATTTATCTGAATGAGCCTTCTAGCCTTCAAATGATAATCTTAAAATATCTTAGGTTTGGTAGTAATGTCTAGCTCCTTTCTCCTTCAACCTCCTTGTTGAATTATAAATTCAATCTAAGCCTTCTTCTCAATAATATAAAAGTCTTGAGGTCTTCACCAATCTCCTTTGAAATTTGGCAAGCTTCTTACCAAATCCTTCTCCTTTGGGATTGTTTTTGAATGGTGATAATTGTCCCAAATTTTTACTTTATCAAAAACTTCTCCTTGGTGGTATCCAATGAGTTATTCTAAGAAATCCTTTAATGGCCTTCTATGAATCTCTTTCAATGAGGCTCTCCAATCCTTCTTATTTCTCCTTGAGATCTCTTTCCTAGGGTCTTCTATTTTATAGCTTCTCTAGTCTTCGCAATGAGATCTTTTCTTCAATATTCTATTGTAGAAGTTTTGCAATGAGATATCCTTCTTGGATATCTAAATTCTACTGCTTCAAGAATAGAAATTTTTCTAGTCCTTCTCTATATCTTCCAAATCTAGAAGTTCTTCAATGGGACCTCTTGTAGGTCTCTTCAGCTTCTCAGGCTGATTTCTTCTACTCCTTCAAGGTGAAGTCTTTAATATTCAATGGAGATTACCAATATCCTATATTCACTAGGACACTTCTCTAGATTCTCTTCAATATGATATTTGCAGCCTTCAATGGAGATCACCAACCTCCAATTTTCTCTTGGACTCTTATTTGGATTCTCTTTCTTGAATTTTCAACAAGGGTCCTATGGTTTTTCTTGCACTCTACAGGTCTACAATCTCTAGCAATGAGGCTTTTTCTTTAGACCTCCAAATATTCATTCTTTTGTTTGTTGCTATTGATACTGGATTGATTCCAAAGAAGATATTATTTCTAGCTCTTTTGTAGGAAGCTTCCCAACTTTCTTTGAATCTCATTTTTCTTGCAACAAAGAATTAGGACTATAATGGAAAAAATTCTAAATCTAGAGATGATCAATATTCATTAGTTGATTTTTAAATCTAGTAAAATCAATGTTGAGTCCTATTCTTCACGATTTTTTCTATAATACTATGGAAATACTAGCCAAATGCAATCTCAAAAAATTTGTAAATAAATTTTTTGGATTTCTCTCAATCTCACTTATGGCTCTCCCTATTTCCTATCGATCTATTGTGTGCTCTGATACCACTATTAGCTTTTGATGAATACATGATATGGGAAATGCAACCACAAGATACAAGATAAGCAAGCTATGGTATCTATATGATAATGAAACTATAATATATATAAAAACAAAGAGATAAACTTCTGCAATAACTCAAAAATATACCATTAATGAAAGCTCACAAAAATAGTATATTGCAATATAATTAAGGATATGAACACTCCATAAACTATTTTTAAAGGAACTACATTCTAGTCCTCTACCAATCTATGCTATGCACTCTCTATATTATTTATACTCTACTACTCATTTCACTCATTATAAGGCCTATATATAGGAATATAATTTCCTTGGCCCTCACTCTATCTTTGAATATATCCTATGACTCATGTACATGTGGAATACATGCACATTTACATAATTGCACATTCTAACACTTATGCATTTATTACATGCTAAAGGAACTACTTGAATTTACTCTAAAGTAAACTCCTACTCTAGCCCAAGGTGGTACATTAGCATGTGCCCAATAATGTAATATACTCTAACAACTCCCTATAGTAGTTAGGGATTTTTCACTCAAAGGAGATGTTCAACCTAAGATGCAAATGAATAATAACATCTACAAAGGGGTTAAACAAATTAGTTTACAAGTACCATTTACAAAAGAGAGAACCCATGTCACCAACAAACCTGTTATGATCACAAAGAAGGGTAGATGCATTTATGGATGTAATATTGGAATAAAAACATCAGTGGATAGGCCTACAGTTTAGAGCACCCACTATTATTACACTTGTACCTTTTTTATTTTGACTCTGATCTTGAGTCGAAACAACAATTTTAGATATGGTTGACAAAGATAAAGAAAAAAAGGATACCATATTGGACATCACATGTTTTGGGGTTATTGGTACATGGAACTAGACCTAAGTGCATTTTTAGCCCAACAAAATGCATGAGGACATGCATCAGGTTAAGTTGGGGGGAAATGATGAGTCCAAATAATACCTCATTTTTAGATCATTTTTTATATAAAATTTATCATATTTCAATACATAATATAGTTATATGCCAAATTGTTGATTAAAGTAATTTGTTTTTATGTTTACATGATTAAATATTAAGATATAATATGCCACTTTTTTAACTGCTTTCTACACTTTTTGTCCTATTTTTGCATGATTTTAGTAATAAAACAGCATAGTAAAAATCAGTAGTAAATAAAGGTTTTGTAACTTGTGATTGGCTGAGATATTTTGAATTGTTTTCCCACCAAAAAAAATTTGTTAGGATGATGTGCACATAAGGATAATGGATGCATGAAACATTTTTCACACCTATTAGAGAGCAAAACAATAGTTGGAATTTGAAAATCCAAGGTAAAAAAAAAAAGAATAATACCATTTTAAAGTAACATTCCTATTTTACACATGTAGACACCAAATCCGAGCCATTTTCCTTCCATATTTGCCTTCCCGTCATTTCCACCACCAAATCCTAGCCAATTTACCTACGATTCCTATTTTCCTATCATTTTCGATCATTATTCACATTTATTTATATATATTTATTATTGTATATTTAAATATAATATTATATATTATATTCTAATATATATTTAAAAAATATGTATATATTTAAGTGAATTAATCCTAACCATCCAATTTCATTTAATCCCAACCACCCATTTACATCAATCCATGCCACACCCTAGATTTATTATATGCCCTTGGATTTGCTTTAATCTCAACCACATAATTAGTGTAATTGAAACCCTAAGTATGCCTTAGGTTGTATTATAAATAAGAGCTATTTTTATGGCTCAACCCCTGGATTTCTTGACCCTAAGTTCCTGAGTGCTTGAGTCTTCGAATTCCCTGATTCTTGAGTGCTTTAAGTCTTTTACAAAGCCTTTTATGCCCTAGTCCCATTCTATCTGTCACATTCTTCTCCCCTCACTCACCATATCTATTGTCAAAACCTATGCCCTCACATCATCTACTTCTATAGAATTTCCCATCAGTATCTAAGTGCCTTCGGGTGCTTTTTCATCAACACCAAACACTCACGGGTGCCTCCTCACCAGTCCCAAATGCTCACGGGAATTTTCTGTAGTCGCCAAGTGCCCGTGGGTTTTTTATGCTCCCATTATTGAAATACCTCTAGCATCTAGGTGATGCTAGGGAATCACTTCACCAGCCATCTGCATCAGACATCACATATCATAAGACAGTAATAAGGTAAAAATAGATCAACCCTATATTTGGTTATTTTAATGAATGTGCTTTATGTTTATGTTTACTATACTTGTAGTATCTAGTCAGAGTTTTATTGTTGCATATAGAGGGTCTCATGCTATGGAGCCCTTGCATATACTACTAACTATTTTCTATGTCATTATGTGAAAATCTAGAGCACTACCTCAGCATTTGGAATGGCCCAACCTTGGATATCCAAAAAGCCCACTCAACCTTGTTGGGATCAAGATGCGTTTGAAGACACCACGACCTTGCTTCTTAGGATTTTTGAGAACCCTAAATTGTTGTAATATTGTATCAAAAGGATTCAAGGATCCAAGCTTATAACAATGGAGTTTCTAGGCTCCCCCCATTAATAAAGGATCTATTCTATTGTGCAAACTTGTGTTACCTTACATTTTATTTTATTCAAAGTATTTTTTGTGTTTTACGTTTTGCATATCTCAAATGGCAATCACGGTGGGACCCCCTAAGGGTTTTTATTTATAATATGTTTTACTAATTTATTTTTTGTTATCTTGCAAGTTTTTCAGAAGCACAAATTTCACTGGATCTAGGGTTTTTGAAGTCTGCAAAAGTTTGTAGAAGGTAAATGAAGCACATGGTGGTGTCTAAGAGAAATTTAGAAACACCTAGAGGCTTTCAAAGCCATCCAAAAGTACCCATGGGTATCTCAACAACATTTAGAAGCACCCAAAGGTGTTTATAGAGAGTTAGGAGCAAAAATGTAGGCTTTCCAGTAAGTCGACTGTTTAAAACCCTAGTTTTTTGTCTTATGTATTTTTGGTATTTTTTATATTTTAAACAATAAAATGAATTATTATTAAGGAATATAGAAATGAATGCATAATTAGTTTACATTTTTAGATCTACATTCATTTACACATTCGAATTAGGGTTTTTGTTTTTTTTTGGTAAGATTAAAAAGAAAGAGGGTTTTAACGAGATCCTACAACCACTACAAAGAAAGCCACAGAGGTGAGAAATACTGAAAAAAACCTCAAAAAAACTAGAGGTAAACAAAAATAACTATAGATACCCAAACCACAAGGCCTAAAATAAGGGAGAACTAAGATAGTTCTACACTAGCTTATCTAAACCATGTGCAACATTTGTAGCTAAAAGTGTTACATTCTTTGACCAATCCATAATCGACTTCAAAGAGCACCATTTATTACATTGATTGACATCAATAAGTTTTAAGTCATGAAAAATAACATGTTTCAAATCCACAGGAGCAACCAGAGCTAAAACTTCCTCCACCAATTTTTCTCGGGAGTGATTCCTAGGAAGAACATCAGAATCAGAAAGGGCAGAAGGATTGTCACCCATACCCTACTTGTAGTGTAACCATTTGGATTTACATCGATCACCAACTTTAGTAGAATAGGGATGCTTTATATCTGGTTCACCAATGTCCTCCATAATCACTTTAGGATGAAGGTCAAATTTAATAGAAGGACCCGACAAATGGGCAATGACTTCCACCTTTGAAGTCCTTCCCCAAACCCCTTTAGAAGAAACTTGAATCCTTATTGATAAATTTTTGATTCCAGAGCCAAAGGTGAAGGAGTAAGTGTCTTCGCTACCATCTGAATCCATCCCAGAAGCTAAATGAGAGCCACCACCATGAGAAGGGGACTCCACCATCAACTTGGTACCACCCGCTAGGGGACTAGGAAGATCTACAAAAGGCTTTAGAAAATCATTAGCATTAAGAATGTGCTTAAGAGTAGCCTATTTTAACACCAATAAAGCCAGACCTCGATGAATAGAGGCATCATTACGACCCTCTTGAATATTCAAAAAATATTTCTTCATGGAGTGAAAATAAACAAAGGAATATTCGTCCAGGCTTTGCATCTCAGATTATTTAAAAACATGGCATGATAGCTCCTAACAATTTCATAAGAAGGATCAAGGGTAAAATATTCCATGATAACCCTAGCAACTCTGTTCCAAGGAGGAGGTAAAGCCGCAACACTAAAACCATTCTGGACTCTAGGCAGATATTCCTCCTTGTCAAGAAAGAGACTAATCTCTTGCAAAAGAGAATGTCTATCATGGTTATGATAAGCACCGTCTAAGACCAGGCCAATGGTTCTACTAATGAGTTCCATCATAACTTGGAAATACCAAGAGCCAATACTCACCCAACCATCATTCCAAGAAGAGACCATCCAGTTGGTGAGCATCGGGCTATGCCCATGAAACTTTTGGATGCAATCCAGGAGACCCCCATCCACTAAGATAGATTTAACCTCCTCATAAAAATAAATAGATGTAGGTTCAATATGAGGTTTACTTAATTTGACCTTAGCTGGGTAAATCTTGGCTTTGCCCATACTACCATCCCTCCAACAAAACATATACACTGAATAGAGGGAAAATACCTAAGCCAAAGCACTCCTAGAAGCAAGATAAGACCAGCGAAGAACAAGCCCAAGCATTGCACTGATCATAAATAGAGGCCTCATCCTAGAATTCAACTAGCAAACACCAAAAGAGGGCTTGGGAGGCTCAAACAAGGAAAAAAAAAGAGCCCCAAGAAAATACTTCAAGAAAAAATGCCCCACCATGAAAGAGTAAACAAAAATCCATGTCACTGGTAGAAAAACTAGACCCATCACAGAGACAATCAAAGAGAACCACCAGAGAACACGAGCAGGAAAACCAAAAGAAATAGGAGGCCTCAACCAGGTTAGGAAATAAATAGGAGTAAATATCCACCACAATAGACCAACCATAGAGAAACTATCTGAATTCCAACATAAAACATCATGAAATGCATAGAAATAAAATTCGCCAGCATTGGGAAAAGATATCCCACACCATAGCCTAAGCAAATACTAAAAGGAGAAGAAAAAATTCCAAATTATTGAGCATAAGCTAGGTGGCTATAAGTATGGTGAGAAAAATACAGGTGTACAAATCATCCCAAAAAATCTAGCCAAAGAGATGCCACACAGGCGCCACCTCAAATAACTTAAGAAGAAATTGGAAGGAGCACCATCATCATTAAAGGAAGTACCATCAACCATATCATGCCAAAAAGTAACCTTCTCAAGGAGAAACTGATAGGCACTATTCCTAATACCCTTAGACACGAGTGCCACCCAGGAATATTCCAGAGACTGATAAGAAACCAATGAGTTCCAAAGCCCAAGAATCTGATATGACATTGGAACAAAGTTCAAAATTTGAAATTCAAAGAACCAGAGAGGGAAAAAGACCCCCTAGCAATTCAAAAAGCTTTTGTTGCACCCTGAAGGAATGAAAGGAAAAAGAGGCCCATCATCGTTAATGCAGTCCACCGTAAACCTAAAACTAAGTAACTGTATACACCAACAAAGAGAGGAGTAGCAGTAAAAGCCCCCCCACATATCGAGGAGCATTAAGGCTTCTCATCAATAATGAGATAGATTAATTATAAAGGAAATTCAGTACGCCACACCTTAAGGCCCTAACTAGGCACACCAATATTAGCAAGGCAATTAGCCACTGCATTCCCTTCACTCAACACATTCCTAATTGAAGAATCCTCCTCAGAATACATGTGAGCTCTTGATTCGTCAATTAGGTTAGAGATCCATCATCCCATCTACAAACACCTTTAAGCATGTTGAAAATATTTAATGAGTCACCTTCAATGATAGCCCTATTAATATCGAGATCTTTTAACATATGAATCCCAATAAAAGAGGCCCAAAATTTGGGAAAATGATATGATTGCATGCCTAAACCCTCTACAAAGACCAATATGACTTCACCAGAGTTATGTCGAATGATTCCACCTGCATTAACCTTACCCAAATTTCCTTTCGAAGCCCCGTCAAAATTAAATTTGAACCACCCTAGGGGAGGTGGTGACCAACAGATAGAAGTATGAATATTGGGAGCTAGAGGGGGTCTTAAATCAGGGCAAAAACCTAGAGCATGCTCCACCTCATAATCGAGATGATCCCTAGGCAAAGAGAGGATCGAATCCTTCAATGCGAAGGACACATTCTCACAAAATTCCCAAAATATTTTTTGACTTAGGTAAGCAATATATCCCTCTTTATTTTTAAAATCCCTCGCATTATGTTCCTTCTACACTCCCCAAATAAGATGAGGTAACCAAAACTTCCAAAAGCATTTAAGGTGAGGCAAGGAGAAATGTGATGACCATTGGAGAATGAAATTATGGATAGAATTAGGTAGCATCCAGGCTAACCTGATATGTTGCAGACACAAATAAAATATTTTTTGGAACACCTTACAATTGAGGAATAAATGGGACACAAATTCCTAGTATTGTTTGTAAATAAAACAATGATTGAGTAAATTGAAACCTCATTTATGCAAATTCTCAATCGTTAGAACCTTATTCTGCATCGCTAGCAAAAAAAAATATTGATTTTTGGAGTGAGATTTTTAATCCATAATTTTGACTAGGGCCAGTCACCACCACCACCATGAGAACAAAGGAGAGAATAGGTATATTTAACAAAAAAACTTCCCTCACTATCACCATCCCAAATAAGCCGGTCCACCACATCCTCCTGACGAAAAACATACCGACGTAAATCCCCAAGAAAAATTTATACTACACTATCATGAGAAGATCTTAGAAAAGGAGGGAACTGCAACCATATTTTATGGTTATTATAAAGAAGGATGAAGTCTGCCACTTTAACAAACCCAACCTCCTTGGAAAGAGAACAAACTTCTCTAAAAAAAAAATCCTTCACTAGAGGGTGATCTCTAAGCCAGGGATCATCCCAGAAAGAGACCGATCCACCATTTCCTATCACCCAGTAGCAATTAATCTTGATAAAATCCCTATATTTGATAAGAATTCTCCAAAACATAGAACCTTCAGACGAAATTGGATCTAACAATAAGTGGATAAAATTGTATTTTGCCCTTAAGATGCGATACCAAAGATCATCAACACCAGATGCCACATTCTAAGCAAGCTTGGAAACCAAGTCTTTATTCATAATAACAATGCTCTTCAGGTTAAGACCTCCATCCTTTTTATGTAAATAGACTTACTTCCAAGAACACATATGATATTTGCCCTTTAGCTCTAGACCCACCCAAAGAAAAGCCTTACAAATACTGTCAAATTTGGACTCCACCTTGGAAGGAATGTTAAAAAGTGATAAAAAATATATGGGAATACTTTGGAGTATGCTTTGAACTAGAACCGCTTTACCAGCTTGACTGAAGAGGGCACCCTTCCATGAGGATAACTTTCTCTGGATGCACTCTAGCACAGGAGTCTATAAAGCCTCTATCAAATGACCTACGAATAATAGAAGGCCCAAATAAGTAACCAGGAGAGAAATAATCTAACACCCCATAATTGAAGCAATTTTATGCTATCGTATTTTGAGAGTATTAATGAAAAAAATACTGCTCTTAAATAAATTTATCAATTGGCCCAACGCTCTTCTATAATAGTCCATAATTAACTTAATATCACAAGCATGATAGACTAACGCTAAGAAAGATATCAAAGTATTATCAACAAATTGTTGATGAGAGAGAGGAAATCTATAATGTCAGGCTTAAACCAAACTCCATACCATGGGTTTTAATAGAATGCCCAAGAGCCTTCACCATGATAATGAAGATAAAATGGGAGATAGAATCACCCTACCGTAACCCTCTACACGAATTAAAAAAACTAGCTAGGGAACCATTAACCAACACTGAGAACCAAGCAGAAGAGATAACAGCCTCCATAAGATTGATCCAAGAATCGCAAAAGCAAAAATTCTTAAGAACTGATAATAGTAAGGGCCATGAAACCTTATCATAGGCCTTATTAACATCCAATTTGAGAAAAAAATCTACCCTTCCACTTTTCTACACCGAGTGAAGAAGCTCATGTATAACTATAGCACCGTCTAGAATTTTCCTTCCCGAAACAAATTTGCTTTGAGCCGAGTCAATAAGAGAAGGAAGGATGGGTTTCAACCTATTTGCCATTGCCTTAGAGAAATATTATAAATGGTGTTACACAAGCTTATTGGCCTAAAGTCATTGAATGACGCCATAGAGTCCTTCTTAGGGATAATAGTGAGAAAAGTTACGTTCAAGGCCTTAGGGAAGACCCTCGAACTCTGGACATGAAGAATAGCATTGAAAATGTCCTCCCCACAAATATTCTAGAACTTCTAGAAAAAAATAGGGGGAATCCATCCGGTCATGAATCCTTGAGAGGGACCATAGACTTAAGAGCATCATGAATCTCATCATAAGACAATGGAGAAATAAGGTAACCATTCATATCATTCATAATAGTACAAGGAATGGCCTCCAGCATACTTGATTTGGTCTCTCTATCTCGAGGTGATGAGGAGAAAAGAAGAGAACAAAAGAAATCCATTGCCTCTTGCCTTATCTCTAAGATATTCAAAGGATTCCCACATTTTAATTTTTCAATTTCCCTTATTCTATTCCTACCCCTCCACCGCAAGGTGGAAGAATGAAAAAATGGGAGTTACGATCTCCTTTTTTTAACCATAGCTCTCTGGAATTTTGTTTCCAAAAAATCTCTTCTTCATCTTGGACCTAATGGAGCATGCAAAGAGTTCCTCAGCAAGTAGACTCTCAGAGAGGCCTTGAGAATCAATCTAACCTTCAATAGAAGCTAGAAGGGATTTCAATCATTATTTATTCTTAAAAATATTCCCAAAGGAAATTTTTTTCCATAACTTAAGGTAAACTCTAAGCCTCCTCAGCTTAAATATTAATTTGAACATACCGCCACCTGAGACATGTTCCTGCCACCACTCTAGAATTCTAGCTTCAAAATCAGGGAGGGAACACCACATAACTTCAAAATGAAATGGGCGAGGAAAAAATGGAAGCCCCTTAGGGATTTCCAACCACAAAGGGTTATGGTCCAAACCAATTCTAGGAAGAGTGGATAAAGAAGCATCCCCAAAAAGGTCTAGGGAGGAATTGGAAACAAAAATTCTATCAAGCCTACTCAAAATAAGACCATTCCCTACTATTCGATTACTCCAAGTAAACTTAGCTCCACTAAGATAAATATCACAAAGAATAGCTTGACTAACAAAATCATGAAAATCAAGAAGGCTTCTTTCATCAATAACATTTCCACCCCGTTTCTCAGAAGGATACAAGGGGTAATTAAATATTAGGTTTTTTGTTTTCTGGGTGTAAACTACTGCATTTTGTCTGCATTTGAACTGAAACTTGCATAATCTAGTGTTGCATCTTAGGGTTAAAGATATTTTATTTTGTATATCTAAGTTGGAACAATATTAGATTGCCAAAAGTATCCCTTCCAGTTGGGTGATTCCAAGCAGAGGGGTGGACGAACCCTCCGGTTGTTATTTAGATAGGGGGTCTTAAGCGGTGTACTTCACACCCTTTGGAGAACTTGGCAATATTTTGTTGGCTTCTAATTTAGGTTTATGAAATTAATTATTTTTAACATTGTTTGTACACTATAAAAAACATAAACCTTAAAAATAATCCACACACATCATGATTCATGCAAAATAGTAGTGGTTGGATTTCATCACCAACCATTGCTTGAGATTTGGTGATGGTGGCATTCATCTCCATCCACCAATATCTACCCTTAGACACCTTAGGAATACCCCCGAGCAAACTTGTTGGATTTCATCACCAACAAGAATCTCGTTGCCCTACCTTAGCCATAGTTTTTCACCTTTGTTTCATTAAGAAATATTAGAAAATCAAAACACACAAAACTGGCACATAAAATGAATATACATTAAAAGGAGATAATTAATGAATGAGGTAAGCCACATTGGTTGAGACTTAGCATTGTTTGTTTATTTCCTTAAGCATTCCAGTTTTTGTGTTACATTTGGTATTTTAATTTGCATCTTGATTTACTTTGCTTATGGTATTAACTCGAAATCAAAAGAAAGCAATAAGTCAAGAAAAATTAATGGAACCTTCATCCACCTTCCCCACCACTTCAGTGGTAGATACCCTGAATGTGACACAGGTATATTTATCTACAGGTCCCTCACATTCTTTGCCTTCCACATCCTTCCACATGGCCATGCCCCAAGAGGAGTCAAACTCCCCTACCATCAACCACCACATCACCCATATAGACATGGCAAAAGTAGAAGCCTTCATGAAGTCTTCTAATTATGTCTTAGAGTCTATCCCCAACTCACCTAGATAGGATTCTTCTTTACAACAAGAGCCTATCTATTCCCAACCCCCATCCACCTTTACCCAGGTGTATACTAACCCTCTTTTTGAGGCATCAGTTGCACCTTCATCCCATACATCCATCCCTCAACCTTCAGGTGCTCCTAGCACCTCATATACCTCCACCTACACCAATCCCTTGTATGAAGCACAAGTCAATGCTGCTTCACAAGTCCCAGCCTCACAAGTTGCCATACCTAGTGTAACTTGTATCCCAACCACATCTTCCATACCATCTACCTCCATACCCCTAGCCTCTGATAGAGATATTAGTGAAGCATGGGAACACCTAAAAAAATTGCTTAGACAACATCAAAATGCTCAACAACAAGTACATGTTAACCCTACACCTTTACATAACTCTACTCAGACTCCCTTTGTCAACTAGGGTCCATCATGGGCACCTCAATCTTCGGTGGTCTCTATCCTGATTCCCCCATCAACCCATACCATTACCCATCCTATTCCCATTGGCCAACCTAGCCATAACCTTCATCCATCAACATCATTCCATAATTCCCCATATTTTCATCAACAATCCCCCATTCATCATATTCCATCCAATTCACCTAATCATCAATACCAATCTCCTCATCATTTGATCACTCCACAACATCTCTCCACACCACCACAAACCCATCAGGTAATTCAAGGTTTTCACATTCCTAAGGAAGACCCTCGAATTGAGGCCATGCAGAAACAAATAGATCAATTGATGCAATTCACTCCTGGATTTTCAAATCAGAAACCAACTTTACACCAATTGATCAAACAACCAATTCATCCTTCGGTACCAACCCCGCCATATCCAATAGACTTTACGGTACCCAAGTTTGACAAATTTAAGGGAACTGAGGATCCCAAAGAACATGTGAGCACCTTTGTTCATGCATGCTTCAGAATTCAAGATGATAATGCTCTCATGCTTCAAACTTTTCCTCAAACATTAGGAGGGGATGCCATAGAATGGTACAATCAATTGCCAAGCCATAGTATCTATACTTTTGACCAATTGATTGAGCAATTCTTTGATCACTTCATCCTAAATGTTAAAAAGAAGATCTCATTATCTGACGTCTATACCTTAAGACAACAGGATGATGAATCTATTTATGATTTCAAAAACCATTGGAGGGTTATCATCACAAAATTGCCATTCACCCTACCAATGGATGAGCTAATTAAGCTATTCACCAAGAGTTGCTTAAAACCCATCTCTTGGATGCTCCAACTAAGAACTTATCAAACTTTTGAAGAAGCTTTAGCTCAGGCTAGTGTCATTGAGGATATCAAAATCCAAGAAGGCATCATTAAGCCCAAGAAGAAAGAATGGCAAAACAAGGGCCAATACAAAAGTAATTATTTAGGCCAACAAAAATCAACATAGGCTACCCCAACCACCCAATCCAATCAAGTCAATCAAGTGGTCATGAGCCAGCCGATAATGGCTCAACAACAACCTGTGCAACAAGTACCACAACAAATTTCCTATCATGCGGTCCCCTCAACAACACAAGCTCCAACAGTTCAAAACATAGTGCCACCTATGGAAAACCATCCTCGATGATAGTCTATCCGATAGAATCACCAATATACCCCACTAGATGAGTCATATGCCTCTCTTTTTAGAAGGTTGTATGAGACAAATAAACTTGCTTTACCCAATATTAGACTGGATGATCCCACCAAACATGGTAAAAATTATCGGGAATACTTATTTTACCCCTATCATAGGCAAAATGGGCATGACATCAACAATTGCCATATGTTTAAAAATGTAGTCCAAGACCTTATTGACTTGGGGGCAATTAAAGTTAATAGTCCCCTTGCTCAACAAAACCAAGACCTTGGTATATTTTAGACACCACTTCCTCATCATGAGGAGGTGCAACCAAACATAGAGGGAGCTAACACTAAAACTCCCCCTAACCAAGTCAACCATATTCAACAATACCAAGGGTTTGTAGGGGCCATTCATGTGGTCACTAGAGGTCAACAAAATAACCAACAAAGGCAACAACCTCAAGCAAGTGTCTCACAACCTTCTACATTGCCACCCATCCAAGTGTCCCCTAATCCATCATCACCCATTCATATACCTAGTCAATCGAATCCATCAAATCCACCCATCAATCATCCACCCCGACCAATCATCTCATTGAGTAGCCGGTTAACTACAAGTTTGAAAATGGCATCCACCAAATTGTCAATATATGAGCTAATCCAACAATCTCCCCCACATCGAGAGGCATTAATGGAAATTCTAAAATCCATCGAATTGCAATCACAAGATCCTAATGCCTTCAATAACTTTGTGGGGAGCATTCAAACATGCATGGAGCCTTCCATAACATTTTATGACTTTGAGATTAAGCCAATCTCATCGGGATCAGTAGACCCTCCATTGCATATCATGGCTCTAATTGACAAGAAATCTTTCAAGAGAGTCCTCATTGATACCGGTTCCTCTATCAACATTATCACCACATCCTCTCTCCATCATTTGAACCTTCCTCCATCTCACATCACCAAATCATCCTTCACCCTCAAAGCATTCAATGATGCTTTGTGTTCCATAATTGGCACTATTGTTTTGCCCATCGAAGTAGGGGCTAAAATATTGCACACAATGTTCCACATCTTGGAAGGATCCATGGCATACAATGTACTCCTTGGAAGACCTTGGATGAGGGAAATGAGATGTGTCCCCTCCATTTTACATCAATGCTTGAAATATGTCCATGAGGGATAGGTACATTGCATACCAACGGACATCGAGCCATTTAAGTATTGCAATCTCATCTCAAATCCTTATGAGTCCATGCTCCCTTCCACTCATATTTTCCTATCACCATCATCCAATCCATCCACCACTCCACCAACCTCTTCATCAAAGGATCCCATTCTTGAAGAGCTCCCCATCACCAAGCCTCAACCAACCACCATACCCTCATCATCATCATCATCATCAATGACTACATGCACATGTGGTCATAGTCAATCCACGTCATCAACATCATTGTCATCCACGTCATCATCAACCATTTTGCAACCTTCCCAATCCAATCCATCTCCTTCACCTAATGTCTCACAAGTCGAATTGATAGATTGTGAGATACCTCCATTTCCACCCTTTCTCGATCCATCACCTGACCATGATCCTCCCATATCATCCCAAGTCAAAGTCCATCTCACCAATCTTAGTATTGGTGAATACATGGTCGATGACATCACCATCACACCCCTCACCATCCCTAGTGCTAAGGATTTTGGTCACCCACGTGACCAACCTTTAGCAATAGGAGCAGTTTACAATATGGGTTCAGCTCCAAATAGCATTAATTTTGTATATGGGGGAATTGAATCTTCATCAAGCCCAACACCCATAGAAGAGCCCAAAGAACCAAAACTTACCAATATTTCAAACATGTCAGGATTTCCATCTCGATATTTCCACATTATCAATTGGCAAGGCCATGGCCTAGGATTGCATGAACAAGGCGTGCATCAACCTATCGATGTTCCATATCAAGAGGTGCATGACCATTCAGGTCTAGGTTTCCACCCACTTCCTACCATATCTTCTTTTGAACAAGCCTTCCAAAGGCTTAACCTCAATTCAGGAGAAGAAGCCCTCCATCCCGATAATTTTGATGAGGAAATCTATGAAGAATTTGAACTTATGTCGATAATTTTAGATGAATCTAAAGAAGAATCGGAGCCCATCATTCCCCATACCGAACAAGATGAGTTTTATCTCAACATGTTCCCCATCCATGAACCCATATTTTTCTTGCTTCTTCCACAAGAGCGAGCCGCCCCTACCGGTGAACCACCACCTCCATTCCATTAAGCCATTCCATAAGCCAACTTGTAACATATGTACATAATTCAAAATAGTGGTTATCACCACTACAAAAAAAAATCAAAAAATTTAATAAAAAATAAAATAAAATATGTTTTGTGTTGCTTGTTGTTGTTCAGGTTAACCAAGCTCCTAGCACCGATTCCTAGGTTCCATCCATTCCATCCAACCTTGTCCACCTTGCCCATAAGTCAACATGAATCCTATTGATTTATTCACCCCACTCCACAATCCATACGATCCGGCTAAACCAATTCCAATTGACATAAGCCTTATTGATATGGACCAGATTTCCTCACCTCCAACCTTTTCTAAATTTGTCTTATCCAAGGAATTGTTAAGGGCTTCCACCAACTACATTCCTCCCTCCCCTCCACCTTCACCTTCACCTTCACCTTCGAATCCTAAGGTTTTCTAGGTAGATATAGATGAGGATAAGCTAGAAGAGTTAGATGACATCATAGACTATCCTAACTGGCTCTCAAGCCTGGTACCCATTCGTAAGCTTAATGGGGCGATACACATTTGTATTGATTTTTGAGACCGGTCTTAGCTCTTCCTTGTCTAGGGGTCCTCTTCTATGCATGATTTGATTATTATATATATACATGGCTAATACACAAAAATATTTGCATACACTTCATTCATAACATTGCATTTCACTTGCATTCACATTCCAAAAACAATGCATTCACCCACATTTCACATTACATTTCACAAAATTGCACGTCATACATTGCATTCACATCCACATTCCATATTTCATATTTAGGGATCATTTATTAAGTTCAAGGTCTTAATTGGTCCAACAAAAGTCATGTTGCCTTAATCAGGGGCACCTTCACAATGTCATCCACACAATTCCACAAAGTCAAATTGCCATCAACACAAGCCACATTCACAAACTCCTAGGTGTTTTCGGTCACTCAGCCACTCCTAGTGTTTTAAGCAACCTCCAAAAATCATGTCGAGTTCTTCTTAGGACCATTGCACATATACACTAAGAAAAATCTTGAGTTTGGAAATTGATTCCAAAAACATTCTTGAACCAAGCACAACTTTCACATCTTAAAAACATCTTGTGTCAAAGAGGGATAACACCATACTTGGTATGAACCTTGAAGTGAAAAGGGTCATCCTTGCTAGTCCCATCATGCAACATAGTCCATAAAAATAGTGGTTCTCACCACTATCACAATTCCAAAAATAAAAGAAAGAGTAGGGATAAATCCCTAACAAAAAAAACTCTAAATATTTTACATCACACACCATTGATCAATTGGGTTGTAAGGATCATACTACATTTCTAGTTAGATGGTTAGGTAGTCATCCCCAAAACTTAAGAGATAAAAAATAAAATTCATGGACTATGGAGTTAGCCTCCATCGGAGCTATAGATGCTTGACTAGTAGTGGAGTACGCTCATGCGTGGTGACATGTCTCTTTTAAAAGAGACCTCTGACCACTCATACGGATAAGCTAGCTTCTTGGTTTCATCCATAATAGGTTTACCCAATTTACTCAAGATGAGTTAATGAACTCACTTGCACACACATTGGTTCTTGATTGTCTAGGGTCATTACCTTACTCTTGATTTGGTAAATAAATTCACTATACACACATTTGGTCCTAGAAGGATTAGGTAGTTTTAGTGAGTTTGTTTGATGCCACTAGGATGTTTGAGTCTCTACAAAATAGGCAGTCTTCCATATCAACATCCATATCTTCTTCCATATCAACATCCATATCTTCTTCCATATCAACATCCATATCTTCTTCCATATCAAATCCATGTCAACATCCATGTCATTTCATGAGTCATTCATCCCATATGCCACCAAGTTTGGTGCCCCTGATTAAACAACAATGCTAAAAAATGTCCAAAACAAATATCTAAACCATAAATTATCATTAGCATTAATCATCCATACATTCCATCTTACATATGCATCAATCATAAACATAAACATGCATTAAACATAAAAGCATTCCACAAAAACATTCACACAAATATATAACACAAAAGGTAAAAGCCATGTATATATATATATATATATATATACAATGAATGCCAAAAGGCTACATATAATGGAGCACCAAGGCTCATATACAAAAAGTGCATCTAAGCACTAGCTACATCCTCCAAGAAGACCCCTGTGACCTAGTAGGAGTCTTAGACCTAGTAGGAGCCCTAGACCTAGACTGACTATGCCTAGCACCCTCGGATGTAGAAGAGGTTGGAGGATCTGGAAGTGGAATATGATGTTCCATCAACCTATCCTCCAATGCCTCAATGTATCTATGCCGAGATTGAAGGTATCATATGTTGACCTCATGTCGATGCTCCCTCTCCACTAGCTCTACCTAGAGAGCCATAATCCTTGCATCTCACTCTACCACCTACTACTCTAGCTGTGCCCACTCCTCCTCACTCTAGCCTAGGGGTACATCTGGAACCTCCTCCATCTCCTCCCTATCTCTATCATCTCCCCTAACCTCGGGTGCCTGTTATGTTGCACCCTTCACCTTCCACCTCTAACTATCAGATTGAAGGCATTGCTACCTCTTGCGGGCATCCTGGGTCCCCTCACCTTGCGTCTCTAGGGCACCCTCATCTTGAGTCCCCTAGGTAGCCTCATCCCTAGCCTCTCAACCACCACCCACATCAACCACTCCTCGAGGTGGTACCCATGGTGGTTGCATCGTAAACCATGCATCATACTCTATGGTCATCCCCACATCCTCCACATCTAGGATGTCCACCTCCTCATCATCCTCCAAGGCTACCCTCCATGGCTCTGCACATGGTAGCCCCATCTCCTCCCGATGCCTCCTGTACCACATTAGCTCATCAGGAACATCCTACCTCAGCCCAAATTGGTGGAGTACTCATGAGAACTAGAAGTACTCCACCTCACTCCTATGCCTCCCAATCACCCACCTACCCTATCACACCCACCATAGATGCTCTCCATCCCTAGTCCATTGGGCACCCAACCATGGCCTCCATACCACTTGGGCGGATGTCAATCCCACCCATAGATCCTTGTACCACTGACTCATCCTCATTGGATGACTCGGCTGCACCTCCTCTACCAATGCCCATCACCTAGCATAGGGCTACTCCCTACCAAAATCCTCCATAGGTAGCCCCTCCAGTCGAGCAACTCTAAAGTGCTCCCATCCCCAACATTGTAGTAGTAAGTTACACCCCAATCCCTTTCACCCTTACCTCATCACATCATAAAGCTCCTAGTACACCTATGCCAATAAGGTAGGAGCCCATGCATACACCTACCTCATGGTGAGCATATCACTCACCACCCCTATCAGGTTCCAAGGGAACCTACACCTAGTATTATTCGAGACCACAATGTTGGCCAACACGAACATCACCAAAGCTTGGAGAGGATCTAACTCCTTGTCCACATACATGGAAAAATAGGGTATACCTCCACTCTCCACCTTCACCCCCTCCCATGCATCCCCAAACATCCTCCTCATCTTTATATTTCGGTTGAGGCCAACCTCAACCTAGATACCCTCCATCGATACCTTGAGGATGTGATACACATCCTCCAAGGTCATAGTCACCTCACCCATAGGGAGCTAGAATGTCCCCCTATCTGCATCCCACCTCTCTACCAAGGTAGAGAGGTACCCCTCATCTACCCTCACCACATCCATCTAGGCTACCTCCACTAGCCCCACCTCCCTAAGTAACTCCCACTCATCCCCCATAATTACCTTCCTCATCCTGGGGATGTAAGGTGAAAAATGATGTCGAGCCTCCAAAACTCTAAGCTACAACACAACACAAAATATTTGTTAATAATTAAAAAAAAACAAAATTTACACAATACATAATAAGCAATACCTTACCTCAATAATCCATGTCCCAAGAGTAGCCTCGACCTCCACACCAGCTCCCTCCACCACCATAGCTTCCACACTCCAAATGCCTCACCTCACCTCTCCTCACTCACCCTTCACTCCTTAGATGCAACTTCTCAAACTTTGTAGATGCACAAATGAGCTTCAATCTCACCCAACAAGCTATTTATAGCTACTTCAGGCACTTTGAAGCACCCATGGGTATTTCCTAGTGCACTGAAGCACCTATGGGTATTTTTACAGATCGCAAGCACCCATGGGCATTGTGTCAACATTGACAAAAGCCAAATCAACACAAAATAGTAGCTACCCCCAACCAAATCACTCCAAATTTCACTCACCAGTGCATTCCATCATTTTATCAGGTTTTGTGAAGATTATAACTGATTTGGATGCATAAATCTCATTTGCGACCACATTGACCACAATTCACCAAACCAATTCCAAAAGTGCCTAAAATGGCCCAAATCTTCACAAAATGACCATCATCATTCATATCATCATTCATACATCATCTCCACATCATTTCACATCATCATTTCCATATTTTCCAAGTTCACATAACATGCAAGTGAATCTTGTATCTAGTGGGTTATTCTACACACTTGGCGATTGCAGTGATTTGGGTCCATGCAATTCGGTAAGATGAATAGCTTACAATAAGGACACTTGACCATGATCATCATCACTTATCTCCTTGCTCAAAATCACAATCATATTTGGTATTTCCTCATCTTTAGAGTGAAACATTACCAAGAACAATTTGCACAACCGTTGTCATTGATGGCCTAGTTCATGGGGCTTAAAACATGGACAAAACTCAAATTTCATCATTCAAAATCTCCTTAACACCTTAGAGATAGGCACTAGCTAGGATGATTGGTTCCAATTGTGGGAATTATCCAAATAGTCACTAGCAGGCCATCCAAGGTTGATTCTTTTTCTTTTGCATCATCATTTTGCATATCAATGATGCCAAAAAGGTAAAGTGTTTCAATAACATCGAATCACCCCAAATTTGGGGACAACCATTTTTGGTTATGACTTTCCCACAATGGGATACATCTTACATGATCATGGCATCTACACTTGGCAAAAATCCCTTCTTCTATTGGGGCAAAAATAGACACAATCATATCACCATATTACAAAACTCCCCTTCCCACCATTGGGGAAAAAATGGTATCAAATTTTACATCATTCATATCATCCTCATCACCTCACATTTGCACAAAACCCTTCATATTTTGGGGCAAAAATAGACACATCATATCACATTTTCCACCAACCCCCTTCCCACCATTGGGGTAAAAATGGTATCACATTATCCATCATTCATTTGCATATATTTTTCAATTGGCTCATGAGATTCATCCGTAACCTCATTCACCAATTGAGGGGGTAAGCTACGCAAAACTCTAAATTCTTTTATTCTTTTATCTTCAAGCTCGTATTCCAACAAGAGAGAGAAGTTGCTTCTGCACCTGGCCAAAATAGGTGTCTCATGTTTTTGCACTGCATTGTGTTTCACGCAATGTAGTACAAAAAGGGGCATCTGTAGACACCAAATCCTAGCCATTTGCCTTCCATCTTAGCCTTCCTACCATTTCCACCACCAAATCCTAGCCAATTTTCCCACTATTCCTATTTTCCTACCATTTTCGATCATTATTCACATTTATTTATATATATTTATTTTATATATATTTAAATATAATATTTTATATTATATTTTAATATATATTTAATAAATATGTATTTATTTAAGTGAATTAATCCTAACCATCCAATTTCATTTAATCTCGACCACCCATTTACATCAATCCATGCCACACCCTAGATTTATTATCTACCCTTGGATATGCTTTAATCTCAACCACACGATTAGTGTCATTGAAACCCTAGCATGCCCTAGGTTAGATTATAAATAGGAGCCATTTTGATGGCTCAACCCCTGGATTTTTTGACCCTAAGTTCTTGAGTGCTTGAGTTTTCGAATTCCCAAATTCCTTGAGTGCCTTAAGTATTTTACCAAGCCTTTTGTGCCCTAGTCCCATTCCATCTATCACATTTCACTCCCCTCGCTTGCCATATCCACTACCACAACCTGTGCCCTCACTCGATCTGCTTCTACAGAATTTCCCATCAACCACCAAGCATCTTCATGTGCTTTTCTTTCAACACCAAACATCCATGGTGCCTCCTCATTAGTCCCAAGTGCCCATGGGTATTTCCTACAGTCTCCAGGTTCTCGCGGGTATTTTATGCTCTCATTCTTGAAGTCCCTCTAGCCTCTGGGTGATGCTAGGGCATCGCTACACTAGCCACCTGCATCAGACATCACGCATCAGAAGATAGTAAGAAGGTAAAATAGATCAACCCTATATTTATTTATTTTATGCATGTGCTTTTTGTTTCTGTTCACTATACTTGCAGTATCTAGTTAGGGTTTTATTATTGCTTATAGAGGGCCTCACACTGTGGAGCCCTCGCATATACTACTAACTATTTTCTGTGTCATTGTGTGCAGATCTGGAGCACTACATCAACATCTGGAGTGGCCCAACCTTGGATATCCAAAAGCCCACTCAACCTTGTTGGGATCAAGATGCGCTTGAAGACACCACGACCTTGCTTCTTAGGGTTTTGGAGAACCCTAAATTGTTGTAATATTGTATCAAAAGGATTCAAGGATCCAAGCTTGTAAACAATGGAGTTTCTAGGCTCCCCCCGTCAATAAAGAATTTATTCTATTGTGCAAACTTGTGTTACCTTGCATTTTATTTTGTTCAAAGCATTGTCTGTGTGTTGCATTTTGCATCTTTCAACACAAGAGCAAATTTACTTGTTGATAAGAAGAGAAATAATATTTATTTTTTAAAAATTCAAGGAAATATTTTAAGAAAGTTGAGTGAGCATAGTGATAAGGAAGTTATTTTTGGAGAAAAGGGGTCATAAGGTTTGATAAAGGATGAGTTATTTCAAAAAATATTTTTTTTTTTTAAATAAGGAAGGTGGAGAACCTCTTAAGAAAAGACAAAAAAATAATATTTTAAAAAGGGAAAATACATGTTTATGCTTTTTGTGTGCATTATTTTTAAAAGAAATGATAATAAAGGAAGTTGTTGGGCATGCATGAATCACGAGATAAAAGAAGAATATTTGAGAGAAGATTAAAGGATTTGAGAAATATAAGGTTTAATATTAATAATTATTAAATTGATGATTATTAATATTAAATTAATATTTGAAAAGAGTTGGGAGTTATAAGACACTATTTTTTTAAAAGGGAAGATTTTTTTTTAAATATTATTTATATTTTATAAGGTGATTTGAAAATTATAAAATATTTTTTGTAGATTTTTTATAAATTATTATTTAAATTAGGGAGTCAAGGATTTCTACTTCCAAAGTTTTTTGATATTTTTGAAGATTTATTTTTTAAGTTTGAAGAGTTAGCAAAATATTTTTAAGATTTGAATTTGTGAAGTTATTTAAATTTTTTTAAGCCCTCGGACCTTTGGGGGTCTGAGGGCTTGGTTCAACAGTCAAAATACTTCTATAAGAGCACAAAGACCAGGTTTCCAATCCCTCAAACCTTGTAGTACCAGTGGGTGTATCATGTCAACGTAGTCGGCTACGTAAAAGGTTTACCCGATGCAACTGGAGGTTACAGTGGCAACAAGAAGCGAGATTCAAACCCATGAAGAGGTGTAGAAAATTGTAACGAGTTATCAATTCCTCTAGTATAATCAAAAAAAAATTATTGAAAAACTTTGGGATGTGGTGAATGGACAAAGAAACATTCTAGAAGATAAAACATGAATTCAAAAATTCAAATATGATGTTAGATATTTGATGTAAATTCTATTTGGCATATTTGATGAAATTCAAGCACACATTAGTGAAGCAAAAACTTCAAAAAGTGCATGGGAAAAATTATGTATGATATTAAAAGAAAAGAATGTGGTAAACATTTTACACCTATAATCACAATTGTATGCATTGAAAGTTCATGATGGAGAAAATATAGAACAATTTCTTTGAAAGATATCAAAATTAAAATCAAAATTGTATACCATAGGAGAAAATTTTGAAGATAAGCTCTTGGTTTTAATTGTACTTATATCACTTCTTGAATCATTCAAAATGTTGGCCACATCTCTTCTAGTATCAAATAGAAATGCGTCATTTGAAGAATTGATAAATATTCTTCAACAATATGAACTTGAAAATAAATTGAGAAATGCATCATCCAATAAGGATCTTGAACTTCATCACAAAATAAAAAACAAAAGTATTATCATATTTGTGAAAAAGGACATAATACAAAATCTTGTATGTATAATCCATTAACAATGAAGGATCAAGACCAAGAATCTCCTAAAGGCAATTAGAGAGATCAAAGTAATCAACAAGGGTATGTTGCATAATTATAATGTGTGTCCAAGAATATAATGGAAAACCACATATGTTTATTATAAAGTAATGATGAATTCATAAGGACTTGGAATCTATGGTAGTAAATACATGTGACACAAAATGAAAATATATAGAGTACAACTCAAATTATTTGAGTACGGTTCATGATTGGTCAAAAAAATCTTATGTTGTCATAATTGATGATGATAGAGGTTCAAATGATGGCAGGTATACAAATGCTCAAATTTTTGTTGATGTTGATAAGTATCGTTCTAATGATCATTTTGGTTATTTTGAAAGACATTAAAAGAATTGGTTCAAAATTGTTAATTAAAATGGGATACAAAGACATAGGCAAATTGTACCAAAAATAAGAACAAAATATAAAGGTCTTGGATATATAGGATATACTAGTAATAAATTAGAAACTAAATTCATGATAGAAAACAATGACATCAAATTAGTGATAGAGACTGATTAAATTAATAACAATGAATAACAAAATGGCAAAAGGAATTTTGTAATAGGGAAAAAATATAATTAGTGTGGTAGATATGAACATAAGATAGATAAATGTTGGAATATTCATTGTTGTGAAGCTTGTGAAGGACATAATCATTCTCAAAAATCTTATCTATATAGAGAAGGAAAATTAAAAAATTAAATTGATTGTGGATGGATAAGTATGAATGAATGGAAGAAGATAAATTAAAAAAATCTTATAGTGAAGCACCTATTAAATTAAAAAATCTTATAGTGAAGCACCTATAGTGATGATTATATAGAAATTATGGTCTTATGATTTTTCTAATTAATGACCTATATATGATGATCCAAAGGTGACCCAAAGGTTGAAACCAAGAGGCAGTGACCTAGAGGCAATGACATAGAGGTAGTGACCCAGAGGTAGTGACCTAGAGGTAATGATCCAGAGGCAGAGACCTAGAGGCAGTGACCTAAAGGCAGTGACCTAGAGGTAGTGACCTAGAGGAAAGGACCTAAAAGTGACTCAAATACAGTGACCCATAGGCAATTCTAATAAACATTGCATATATCCATCCATGACAAAGTCAGAGTTGAAGAATTAAGAGAAAGAAGAATCAAAGAATGAAGGAAAAAAACCTTCTTAACAAATAATGTAATATGAGGGGTGTTGGAAGTATTACATTATTTGGCCCCCTTGTAAATATTAATTTGGTAGAAATAATATTTTATAATGTATGTGTCAATATGAGATAAATTGCAAGGTGTCAAGAGATATAATGAAGAGTCACATTGATATGTGGCAAGATGAGAGTTTGGTCTTAAATTTAGGTATATGAAAGGATGCATATCCTAGATGTTTGAGGATAACAATAGTCAGAGTACTAAAAAGTCATGTAAAATTATATTGGAGATAAAAATCCATGCAATGTAATTATGTTGAATCATTCTTGTAATATTTTGATATTGAATATATTTTTTGAGATATATTTGTAAGATATTATTGTTATTCTAGAAGTGAGATTCATTGTTATTTTATTAGTGGCATTTATCTTATTTATACTTGATCATGGATAAAGCTTTCTATGAGCTAATCTAGCTAGAAATCTATCACTTTAATATAAGATTTGAGTCGATGGATTATTTATATTTTTTATGGAAATAGGTGTGAATTCCAACATGGTCCTATAAAATATAACAATCCAAAAAATACTTCCTTTTGGAAGAGTTATCAAAACAATAAAATCTAGTTAATTGGTAAAATATCATAATTTATCCATCAAATTCTTATAATTTATAAAAATGCCAACTTATACATCTTTAATTCACAAATTCATCAATGTATATTTTAAAATAAAATAAATAACCTCTATAATATTATAAGATAAACAATATCATTAGTTTAAATACCAATATATCATCTCATTCTAACTAGGAAAATAATCAAATAGTTATCTAATGAGAAAGGGAACTAGGAACTACATCCTTCAATTTCCTTCTAGAAGTTATAAGAAGAGATCGAGATACAAATCCTTTATTTTTGTGGTATCCACACATGTAGAAAAATTATTGTTGTAATGGTTCCACTACATTAAAACCTACTTTATATATCTCTTTCTAAGTTGTTTTATTCTCTAGTCTAGAATATGGTGAGGCTCAATGTTAACATCATTGTCCTTGCTCACCTATAAATTTGACTAATTAAAAACATGACATGGATAAAGTAATTAATTCCTAAGCAAGGTAGCATAAAACACACTAAGGATCTTTGATGAAATTTGTTATAAATCTAGTTAATAGAAATAGGTCTAATATTCTCTAGAATCTCAAATTACCCAATAAAGCAACCAAAATATTGGAACCTTTTCCCAATTTAAATGAGCTTTTTGTTAGCTTTCGATGATATATATTAAAGGAAATGCAACCACAAGATCTAAAATGAGCAAGCAATGTTAACTGTATGATAATGGCAATATAATATGTAGGAAAACTATATGAGAAACTTCTGCAATAGATCAAAAAATAGTCATTAATGAAAGCTCATGAAAATAGTACAATTTAATATAATGGAGGTCTTAAACACTCCAAAAAATCTTGCATGATATACATTGTATCTACCTTCTCTTGTCATCACTATGCTCTACTATTCTATATACTTTAAACTTGCATTCTCTCTTAGGCCTATATATAGAGAGATATGAACCTTGGACTTTCACCTACCCATGACTCTTCATATTCCTATTCTATGACTCATGTACATGTGGACTACATGCACATTTACATCATTGCAAATTCTAACACTTGTGCATTTATTACATTGCATAAAGTAAATACTCAAACCTTAATCTAAGATAAACTCCTAATCTAAATATGTACCCAAGGTGGTACATTGGCATGTACCAAATAATGTAATATATTCCAACACCCCCTTGTATTACATTATTTTGTTATTGAATACTTCTTCATATTTCAAGTGTTCTTCAAATTTATTAGGTTCCTTTTCTTCTTGTAGATGGCCAAGAAATCCATCATTTTGTTGTCCTTGCATCTTTCTCATTTTGTCTTCTATTTCTTTGTCGACTTTTATAATATATAGGTCTTTCATTTTTTGCAACATGTTCCTCTAAAAATGCATTAGTGTTGTTTTGAAATACAATAATATCTTGTGAAATATCAATTGAATCTAGAGCATATATATCTTTGTGGATTGATCCAGTGGCTTCTATCTCATTTTGGTTTATGATGAGACACATATCGACTCCATTTAAGTATCTAAAATCAACCATCCTTTTACTTTCTATCATATTGGCTACTAAAATAAGATTAGATGTTAATCCAAGAACATACATTACATCATGTAGCAAGAAATTTGGAAATGTTCTACTAGGTGTTACACACCCATATCCATGTATAAGATAGGTTTTCCCATCTACAATTTTTAACTTGAATTTTTTAGTGACATCAAGATAATAAAACCATTGTAAATTTCTTGTCATGTGATGACTTGCACCAAAATCAATATACCAAATGTCCTTTTCATTTTGACCTATGAAATTGTTTGTGCTTGAAGTAATTTTACATCTTTGATATGGTATATTGGGTGGATTTTGATCTTGAATCCTCTCATAGTGTATCTTGTGGTGATGTGTTCCTCTTGCTAATTTATCCATTGTCTTGAGAAATTGTAGTATTCCTTATGTTTCCCAATCTAGATTCTAACCTTTAATTCTTGTAGTATATGACCAATTAATAGTCAAATTTTAAAAATAGAATTTTTTTAGCTCTTTAGAATTGAGAACAATTTTGATAAAATCTTTTGTCTTTCAAAATATTTGAATTTGACTTCCTTATATCTCCCTAGTTTTAAGTATAAGATCAAGTTTGATAAGATATTTTCAATACTTTATATCTTATCAAATGTTTTGTAAAATACTTTCCACCTTGCAAGTGTTTTGAATGTGCTATGATTTTGATAGTATGCTTAAATTTCCTTGAGTTGAATCCCTTTTATCTCCCTAATGTTCAACTTCTATTTTTCCACCTTATTTATCCTATTAATGAATAAATAGAAAGCTAAATATAATTTAATGCACCTTCAAGTTTTGATAAGATTCTATAGTTGGATTCCTTTTGTCTCTTCAATTTGTATAAGAGACTAGTATTAACAATAATTTCCAACTTTCAAGCAATTTTATGTTTTGCTTCATATATCCTTCAATTCTCAATGATTATGGTTTGTAAATTTCAAGATATTTAATCTGGTGTTGAACTCCTTATATC
Organism: Wollemia nobilis; assembly: GCA_028583015.1. Classification (NCBI taxonomy): domain Eukaryota; kingdom Viridiplantae; phylum Streptophyta; class Pinopsida; order Araucariales; family Araucariaceae; genus Wollemia; species Wollemia nobilis. Next base: position 3,181,883 of record JAQPPZ010001056.1, on the reverse strand, counting down.
TCCCTAATTTAGAAATTTAGAAAATGATAATATTTGCAAGAAAAATGCTTCAATTTCAAGGTAGAAATCCTTATATCTCCTAATTTAATTATTTGTAAATATTTTAATAATTGAATCTCAAATAATGCAATTTCAAATAGCTCTTAAAGATATAATCCATTTGATTTAATTAATTTCTAAACCATCAATTATTAATCTAAGGTTGTAATTTCGTTATATCTCCATGCAATAACTAGCTAAACTTAACCTTAGAAACAATGTACCTTATATCTCCTTGTACTTGATGGAAAGCAAATATTAATTCAATGTAAATATACCTCTATTTGATGTGGTGCGCTACGTGTTGATTGGTTTCTTCCTTGACTATACTTTCAAAGATTTTAAATATTGTATTCTCCTCAGTCTTCAAGGTATGACATTGCATTAATTGCACTATGTTCTATGGTGCACTCTAGACTATCCTCTTCTCCCTTCAATGCTCTTTGACCTATGGAAGCTTGATATGCATGCTCTTCTTAGGTAGGGCTATTAATACTTCTCTATCTCCCTTTGGAATGCATACCACATGGTATTTATGTTTCCCTTGAACATATATCTTATTGTTAGGTGGGATGTTACAGCCTTTAGAATATGTTGATTTAGGTTTCTCTTATTATTATGGATGTTGAAGTAATTATATTTTATTATCTTCTTGATTCAATGGAGAATTACTTCAGAATTTGATTCTCTTATCCTTATGCATGCATTATATTTTTAAGGTATTACTAAGAATTTGTAGGTGCTCTTCTCCTTTGTGCCAAATGGCACAAGATTCCTTTGTTTGGTGTGGCAAGTGGATGCTCATTCGCTTGCATGTAACCAAGAACTCAACATCCCTTATATCCTTAATGCTCTTGCCAAATCCTTGCAATTTGTTTGGCTTCTCTTGAAATAGCATCATGCTTTCTCTAATGAATGGTGGCTCCTATCCAACGAAAGTGGCTCCTCCTATGGTATTTCAATGCTATCTTCTAGATGGCTATTCATCCAATATTCTCTCATCTTTCACTTGGATAACACTCCTTACTAGTATCTTTGTTACGTTATTTTCCTTGCATTATTCTCCTTGAAACTTACACTTTAGTTACATTATGTTGTCCTTTCTATTGGCACTATGTTGTCCTTAGTCTCCTTTCTTGTTGCAAGTTCCTTTTGCACTGTGAGTTCTACCTTCATGGGACTATGACACCATATTTGGTGTCTTTAGACACCTTGAATAAGATGATTTTGAGCCCTTAGTTGGCCCTTTTCCCTTTGCTTCATAGCTTCTTCCTTAGACTAGATAATATTGTTGCTTAATGACTGCAACTAAATATTCTATAAACTAATAGAGAATACCTTAGTTGCACATAGATTTCAAGACTTTCTTAGTCTCTTTATTTAGCTTTCTTCCTTGTCTTTAGTAAGGTGACACCTTATCTATTCCTTGTTGGTTTTAGTGCTCCTTTGGTGGCTTCTATTCACCAAGACTTACTATATATTTACCTGTGTTTAATGGTGGATTCAATGTTACCTTCTCCTCCTTAGAAACTCTCTCCTAAGTCTCCTTTCTTGGTTAACTTTCCAATGATGATTCCAATATTTTTAATCATGCAAATACTATGCCTTTTGGATGGCTATGCTTTGCACTATTGTATATCAAATCTATGCTTGAGAATAATGTCTTCTTTACTTTCAATAGATAGTAGGAAGTTGATATTATTATTTTCCTTTGAAAAATATCTAACTCCTCTTTCTTATGTGTAGGTTTTACTCCTTGTAAAAAAACTATCTTCTGCACTTCCTTGAAGACTTAAACTAGAAACCTTCCTTTTGCAACTTTAAACCTTGAATATGATGCTTAATAAAAATTAATAATAAGATAAATATAAATTTTCAATTAATGAACCTTTTGCACCAATGTTGCATACCTTTTTGGTCTTGATTTGATGATAGATGTCTAGGTGATTTGGATCACCTAATTGCTGCTCCAAGTTTGATAAATTTGCAGTTTAAATTTGTATTACTTTTTCGCTTTCAATTGGTCTATTTTTCAGCTCTTCTTGTTGTTCAAATCGGCTCCTTAACTCTCCCAATTTGCAGCTTTGTAACTCCTTTAACTTACTGCCCAAAACTATGGTTTTGTGGCTTCAACTCTCCTCCAATTAGCATTCTTGAATTCTAATAATTAGCAGCTATTAATGCTGCCCAAATTCTTCCTTATAATTTTCCTTAAACTCTGAAATTTTTAGGTTCTCATCCAGCCTATTTCTTCTTCGATGTGTTATCCTCAAATTTCTCTAATATGGTGGTCTCTTCTAGCTCCTTTCTCCTCCAGTCTCCTTATCAAATTCTAACTTTAATATTGGTCTATTTATTGGTCTTATTCTTAATAATTTGAATGTCTTGAGGTCTTTGGAAATCCTTTCTATAATTTGAAAAAATTCTTGCCAAATATTTATTTCTTTTGGGCTTGTTTTTGTATGGCAATAATTATCCCAAATTCTTCTCTATCAGGAACTTCTCCTTGCTATCAATATTCTCACTTGAGTTCTCCTCAAATCTCCTCCAATGGTCTTCTTAAAATTATTTAATGAGGCTTTCCTAGTCTTATCCTTATTTATCCTTTCAGTATTTCTTGAGACCTCTTCTCTTGGATCTTTAATTTATGCAGCTTCTAAAATCTTCAATAGGACTTTTCTAGTCCTCTATCTTCAATCTTCAATATTCCAAATCTGGAAGTTCTTCAATGAGATATTTCTCTTGGGTCTCCTCCTTCTAGAGTTGCTTTCTTATTTCTTCACTTTGAAGTCTTCAATATTCACATTTTTATTAGGACCTCCTTCTTGGTTCTCCTCAATCTTCATTTTGCAATTCCTACAAATATTGCAATGGGACCTTTTCCTTAAGCCCTCCAAAATATTCAATATTCAACTTGTTGCTTCAAGTATTGGATTGATTCCAAAGAAGATATTATTCCTATATCTTGTAGTAAGCTTCTCAAATTTCTTTGAATCAACTCTTTTCTACAACAAAGTATTAGAAAATGATAATAGAAATTTCTTTAAATTTAAAGAAAATGAATCTTCACTAGTTTATTTGTCAATCTAGTGGAATCAATGTTGAGTCCTAGTCTTCATTAGTTTTTCTACAACTTCGTGGAAATACTATAGCCATATACAATTTCAAAATTTTTGAAAATGATATTTCCTATATCCTCTCAATCTTTCTTGTGGATCTCTTTATTTCCTATCAATCTACCTTATGCTATGATTCCATTGTTAGATTTTGATGATATATCTTAAAGGAAATGCAACCACAAGATCTAAAATGAGTAAGCAATGTTAACTATATAATAATTTAAATATAATATGTAGGAATACTATATGAGAAACTTCTACAGTAACTCATAAAAATAGTCATTAATGAAAGCTTACGAATATAGTACAATGTAATATAATGGAGGTCTTAAATAGTCCAAATATTCTTGCCTGATCTACATTGTATATACCTTATCTTCTCATTAGTATGCTTTACTATTCTATATGCTTATATCTTACATTCTCTCTTAGGACTATATATAGAGATATGAACCTTGGCCTTTCACCTACCTATGACTCTTCATCTTCCTATTCTATGACTCATGTACATGTGGACTACATGCACATTTACATCATTGCACATTCTAACACTTGTGCATTTATTACATTGCATAAAGTAAATACTCAAACCTTAATCTAAGATAAAATTTTAATCTAAATATGTAACCAAGGTGGTACATTGGCATGTACCAAATAATGTAATATATTGCAACACTTTTATGAGGTTTGACTATAACAAATAACCTATCCTTTACAACAAATTATATCTTTGTAAAATTCTTATTAACATCACTCTTATATTGATCCTAAGCTTACTTTAATTTCATAATCATATTATTCACTTGTTATTTCAATTCATGAAGTATTTCTAGGTCTATAAACACTCAATCCTCCAACTTGCCCTACTTAAAGGAGTTTTGCAAGGTCATCCATATAGTACCTTATAGAGATCCATGACTATGAAATTATGGTAGTTTTTATTATATGCAAAATCAACCATGTAGAGGTACTCCCACTAATTTCATTAGTTGATCACATACATCCTTAGTATATATTCTAACATATGATTCATCCTCTCAATCTAGCCATCATTCTTGGGTAAAAATGTGGTGTTGAAGTTTAATTGAGTTCCAAAGCATACTAGAAAATTTTCTAGGATTGAGAATTGAAATAAATATTTATCTAAAATTATCTTTATAGGTACTTCATGTAACCTCAATATTTAATCAACATACAATTGATAAATATCCTTAGCTTCATGTGTGTCCTTGGTAGGTAATAAGTGAGATACCTTTGTTATTTTATCCTCTATTACCAAAATTGAATTATGCCTACATTGTGTTAGAGAAAAAAAATTCTCTAACACAACATCCCACTTCCACTCTTATATCTCGTGGAATATATAGTCATCTTGGGAGTTGGTTCTTAGCCTTGAACCTCTCAAATTCTAGATAGTGGCTAATAAAAGTACCTATACCATTTTCTCATTCCATGTTAGAAGAATAGTTTCCTTAAGTTAAAATACATCTTCTTAACTCTAGGGTGTTTAACATATAATGCCTTATAATATTATTTCAAGATAATTAAATTTAAACCACTTGTATCTAGCACATACATATCCCCATAAAATCTAAATATATCCTTAAAGTCAAATTTATATCTATCACATACATAGCCCCATAAAATAAAGTGATTTTTTTTAATCTATTCATGGATTTAAAGACTAGTTTAAAGTGTTAGACATCCTGAAATTAAGAAATTAGTTGATAAAAGGAAAAAAGTTACCTATACATTATTAACCTTAAACCACTTCATTTTATAGCATCCTCAAAATCACTTCTTCTTCAACAAAAATATTTATTCACATTGGAAAAACTGATTAGCCTATAGCCCATCTACAAAATCCTTAGTCACCATAATTGTTGACCTATATATCTTCATTCCTAGGTTCATGATCAAAAAACACATCAATTAGTTTTGGATAAAAAGCCTTTGTAACACCTATTTGATCAAAAAAAATCCTTTTTACAATATCTAGAAAATAAAATTATTTGATTTCTCCTTTCAAATTGCATAAGTCCCTATAGGAATTGTAGGTATAGTATCCAATAGGAAATAATTGATCTTCCAGGATCTTAAGGTACTTTTAAATAAACCTTATTTTAAAAAGAAAAGATCAATTGGTAAAATTCCCTAAGGATGAGGTCATCATTGAGCCTAGTGGGAGGTACCAATGACCTCCTCACATATTGTACACCTAAAATAATGAGTGTATTGCATATTTCACATACCAATATATGTATGAGAGTATCACTTTCATTGCTTCCTATCATAGTTTCATGTTTTTGTCTCTAACAAGTATTTTAAAAATATGTCAAGAATCCATCATAGATGGGAGTATCATTCTTCTTCTAGTTCTTTGCATGAAACAATGACTAATACTAGGGAACTATGTACCTAATCGTTTTATAATTACTCAAAAATTTTCCTACTACGGGTAAATTTTTCAAAAATATATAATTGATACGAGTTCACATAAAATGACCTAGTTGTCAAGATATTGACAACCAAACCAATCAATTCTTAACAAATTAAGTGTGCCCAATCAATAGGTTTCTTATCCTCAAATACAAGTTTATATAATGGATATCTAAGTCCTAAAGTGTTAGGACTCATAATAGCCTCTAATATAGTTAACTAAGACAATTGTGTCCCTAACATCCTCTTTTAAATTAACCTTAGGGGCCTTGACTATAATATCCATAGTTTTTTTGTTTTTGAATATCACATCTAGTTTATTTCTTTGAATTCTATGAATTTGTCTTGGTTTTTTTCCATGTTAAAGTTGTCATTGCCTTGATTGTTAACATTGTATATCCTATATGTCTCTTTAGTTTGAATATTTCTCTCACCACTCATGGATTTATGGATGAAAAGACTTTCCATCTCAATTTTACAAGGTTTCTAGTCAACAAATAAAGATATGCAACACAAATAACTACCAACTTTGGGCACATGAAATTATCCTTAAATATTAAAAATTTGGTCATCTCTAAGTTTCTCAATTTATTATAACTTTTCTTTGTTCCCATAGTGTTTGATGAACTCACGAGTCTATATACAAAATGACTAAAACAATCAACTTAGAAAGGTAAGCCTTAATGAGTATTGACCTTGTGTGGACATATGTATGTGTACGTGACATATGTATCGAATGAAAGATACATGAAAAATGGCATATACTTTTTTAGTGATGACTTCATAAAATGAATATGGTAAGACCTAGACTCACATTTGACTTGACTTGTATGCAATTTTTTTTTTACACAACACAAATAATTAAAAATGTAAGGAAAATTATTTTAAGGGTGACGAGACAACTAACATTCAAAAATAAGTTACAAAATTTATGAACATATCCTTAGAATGAAATTCATATAATATTCTAAAGGAAGGTCAAACGACTTTCACTTTATGTGAGGAAGGGCCCTGTCAAGGTGCTTCAAAGAGCATAGAAATTACATATTGAATAACTTGTAATAGAATATCTACATAAAATTATTTATGAGGAAAATACCAAAGATAAATAATTTTATCACAAGATTCAAAATATTGTGTAAAACATATTGATGAGATAAACTCAAATATGTAAGGGTATTCTGACTGTATCCTTCCATAATAAATTAAAAAATAATACCCACATGCATGGGCTTACAATGTGATAATTTTTAGCAAATGAGCCCAAATATCACAAGTCAACAATTCCTACGATCATATAAAATATCACAAACTCATATAATATAACCATTTTGAAAAAATGAAATATTTTTTTAAATACATATACTATAGAATGCATAAAGTAATGCCCCTTCATTGTATAATACAGAGCTTTATGTTCAACATTAAGATACATGAGACTCTTCACATTACCTGACTCTATATTTTCTCTCCTCAAACTTATGGGAGAACAAAATTTTAATATTTCCCTCTTTACATAGTAAATATCACATATTACATAATGAAAAAGTATCTAATGATTACACATAACTCCCTACTTCTAAACGTAACACTTCACACAAATAACTCCTAGCTTAAATTCATGACACACACTCATACTTGAGAACTTTCTACATACTATAGACATAATACTAAACACATAACCTAATGAAAGGACCAAATAGTATAATACCTTCAATGCGCCCCCCCCCCCCCAAATATTGCATTATTTGGTATGAAATCCTTTTGTTGTATAAAGATGGATTTAAAATATCTTATACTTGTTTCATCCAAGTGCTTTTATAAAAAAAATTTGCAAGTTGATATTTAGTAGGAACATATTTTATTTGAATATGATGGTCGATAACATGATCCCTAATAAAGTGACATTGAGCTTCAATGTGTTTTTTCTTTCATAAAACATAAGATTTTTTATTAATTTTTGAACTCCTTGATTATCACAATTTATTATTGTAGGACTTATTTTGATTTCCATATCTTATAGAATGCATTGTAACCAAAGTGCTTCACCTCCAATAAGCTTCTATTGATGAGAGGACTGCTACATTTTGTTTCTTACTATGCCAAGGTCCTAATCCAAGATGAAATACATAGCTTGATGTTTATTTTTATCATCTATCGACCCTACTTAGTTTGAATTTGAATATCCTTATAAGTAGAAATTATCATTTCTCTTGTCTTTTAGACCATACCAGTATTACCGATATATTGAAGTATTTTTTTTGTGTATTTCCAATGAGTTTATCTATGATATTGCATAAATCTAGAGAGATACTTTATAGTAAACACAATAACTAGTCTAGTATTTGTTAAATATAGAAGATTTTCAATTAGTTGTCAATACATAGTAGAAAATACTTGTGGTGACTCATCATATCTTGATAATTATAGCTCTTGTTCCATTGGAGTATCTTTAGATTTGCATTTTTTCTTTTTGTACTTTGAAGTAATGATTATTGTGTTGTTTTCTTTTTGATAAATTTCTAGACCAATACAATAGTGTAAAAGTCCTAGATCTATAACTTCAAATTATTTTCCAAATGATTTTTTACACTCTCTATTAGTGTTTTTAAACTTCCTATAATTATTATATCATCAACATATACTACAAGAATTATTATCCTATATCCAACCTTTTTAATATAAAAATCTGAATCGAATGCACTCCTCTTAAAATGGTGTCATAGTATATGATCATTAATTTTATTAAACCATGCTCTAGGGGCTTGTTTTAAACCATATAATATTTTTTTAATTTACAAACCTTTTGTCATGTCCATTAACAACAAACCCTTCTAGTTGAATCATGTATAGTTCCTCTTCAGGATCACCGTTAGGAAATGCACTCTTAACACATCTAATGTAGTTTCTAATCAAATTAAGCTACTAATGCACAAATTGTATGAATAGTAGTCATTTTTTATAGATATAAATGTTTCTTCATAGTCAATTCCTTCTACTTGAGTATAACATTTTTCAAGAGAACCATTTGCCTTGTAATTTATCTTGTGAACCCATTTACATCCTATTGTTTTTTCCTTTTGGTAGATCAACTAAATCCCATGTTTTGTTCTTCATTAGTGTTGCATATTATTATTCCATTTTTTTTTCCATTATAGTTGTCTTAGGGAATCTTGTGTGGTTGTAGGTTATATTATTGAACTCATTAGCCCCATATTTGTTCTTGTCATACTGTGAGTTTGAGGTCTTGGTGTAGTAAGATATGGAAATATTTCTATCTTTGAGTCTTTAAGAATGTTCATATATCATTACCTCTTTTTTATGGTCATATTATGAGTTTTGAGTCTTCAACCGATTCATTAAATATTTATATTTCTAGTTCTTCATATTAAGATTCTTCTTTATCTGATTAAATATCCAGGATAGAAATTGTATTGTTGTTTGGGAATTCAATATTGGTTTTGTTTTCTTCATCAAAAATAACATCTATTCTCACATAGATTTTTTTGTAAGTAGATCAATTATTATATATCATTTTTATTTATCATCATATCCAAGCAATATGCTACACCAATATTTTGTATCTAATTTTATTCTCTTTTGCTTTGGAATGTGCATGTATGATTTACACCAAAAAATTCTTAGATGTCCTATTGAACGTTTTTGTCCTGACTAGGTTTCTTTAGGAGTAATATTCCTAAGAATTATTGTTGGTGATATTTTTTGTATATATACTATAGTCTTAACAATTTCTACTCAATATTGACAACCAAGATTTTCTTCTTTTAGTATTAAATGTACCATTTCCATAGTGGAACAATTCTTCTTTCTACTATACCATTTTGTTGTGATGAATAAGTTGTAGTGAGTTGTCTTTTTATATCATTTTGTATTATATATTATTAAAATAATTTTTATAGGTATTCCCTACCCCTATCTGAGTGAACATTCTTGATTGATCTTCCAGTTTCTATTTCTATGAGTTGCTTGAATTGTTTAAAACATGTAAAGGATTCATATTTAATTTTTAAGAAGTAAACCCATATTTTCCTAGAATAGTAATCAACAAATAGCTAAAAATAGATATGTCCTATAAGACTAGCATCCATTTATCCACATAAATATATATGCACTATTTATAGTGGTTCCCTAGCTCTGTGTAAGCTTAACTCAAATGATATTCTATGTTACTTTCCTCCTAGGCATTCTGGAAATATTATGGAATACCATGTTATTTTAGGTAGTATTACCACCATTTGATATCTTCTCATTTTATTTAAAGAGGATTCACTTATATGCTCTAACCTTTATGCCAAATGTATCTTGTTTATAATGTTCTTACTAATAGAACAATATTTGATGAGATATTAAGAGCAATAGATCATTTTTGAAGGATCCAGTGGCTATGAGTTTTTCTTGTTTAGTAATGATACATTTTTTTTGTTTCTAATAATTTTGAATTAAATCACTAGATTTTTTTTTTTATTATTTGTGGAAAACATACCAAAAGGGATGCCACTTTCGGGTAAGACCCGAGGAGGCAGAGGTATCCATTCTGCCAAAAATGCCCAGGACTCGGACTTGGCCTACCACCTTTGACATACTCAAGGAGAAAACAAACACACAATATCAATTTAAAAATAAGTAAATAACAACAAAAATAATAAAATAAAATAAAAAACATGCTCCTTGAGTGTGTAAAAAACAAAAGCACCAAATCACTAGATTTTAACCTAACATATGAGATCCTAATAGTAGTTATAATTTAAACATGACACATATAACACATTTTTAACCATGTATTCTCCATAAGATAAGTTGATTAATATATTTCCAACTCCTTTGACATTATATGTCCTATTATATACCATAACAACTAGTTTCTCATATTTTTCTTGAAAATTATCAAACCATTGCTTATTTCTAGTCATATGTCTACTTGCCCCTGAATCAATGTACGAATAATTTTCCTCTTAAATTTTTTGTCATATATATTCTTCTTTACACGTGATACTTTGAAGAAATTGTCATATTTTCTTTTTTTAATTGAAGACCCTTTTTAATTCCAAATTATTCAATTTTAAAAAAGCATTTTTTATATCTCCCTTCAATTGAATCAATTTATTTTCAATTTAATTTCAAATTTTCTCCAATTCAATTCATTTCTTATTCAAATAGCTTCTTGTACCTCCCTAATTTTCAATTTCAATTACCTCCAAAATTTAATTCTTCCCTAACCAATCTTCAATTTATTTAAATCTCTGATTCAAATTTCAATTAATTAATTTCCTTATATCTCCTATTCATTTCATTCATTTCATTAATTAAAAACCTTCTTATGTTTCCCAAACAATCCAAATTTAAATTACTTTTCAAATAAAAATGCATCTAATATTTCCAACTAATACAAATGATAAGGTATACCTTTGATTGTGCATATCCTTAGCAGAAATGTTGTTGTTTCCTCTAGGTATTATTTCATGCTACCATTTTAGACTCAATGTTCCTCCAGAGCATTTTAGATTTAGTTTTCATTAGCATCATTCTTGCAATATAGTCTTCTTAGATTCAAAATTTACTTCAAATTCTACCTTTATTATCATCTACTCCATATGGGTTTGTCTTCTATGTATAGCTTGCTTGGGCTATACTCCTTCCAAAAATATTCCTTAAATAAATCATTTTGTAAATCATATATGTATCTCTCTCTATCACCACTAATACATATGCGCTCTATCACAAATTTTGTCTCCTATATTATCTTCTCAAACAAAGGTAACCTTCACTTGATCTCACATTCCTCTAGACATAGTATTCTCAGCCCAGTGCTCTAGTTATTTCCTCTAAAACTCCTCTACAATGTTTCTCTATCAATATCCTTTAGTCTCCAATTGTTACATAATTATCTCTACATATCTCTTTCTCTTAACTCCTTTCAAACTCTATTTCTCCACCCTATATATATCTAATGAATGTGGCTTTGATATCACAAGTCAATAATCCCTAGGATCATATAAAATCCCACAAAATCATACAACAATAACTCTATTGAAAAAATAAATCTTTATTGAAATACATATACTATAGCATACATAAATAAATGCTCCTTAATTGCATAATATAGAGCTTTATCTTTAACATATAGATACATAAGACTCTTCACATTACCTAACTCTTGAAATTTACTCTCCTCAAACTCACAGGAGAACCAACTCTTTATATTTCCCTCTTTACATAATAAACATCACAAATTACATAATGATAAAGTCTCTCATGATTACACATAACTCCCTACTTCTAAACTTGAAGCTTCACACAAATAACTCCTCAGTTAAATTCATGATACACACTCATACTTGATAACTTGGCACATACTATAGATATAATATTAAATACATACCCTAATATAAATATTTACAAAGGACAAAATAATGTAATACCTTCAACGATAATTAGAACAAAAACTATTTTTAATAGTAACTTAAAACAAGGGGAAATTGACTAGGAAACCTTTTCAGGAAATACTAGTTAAATATAATCTAGAACTAGGAATGGTGAATGGTAACAAGAGTGGGAGGTAATGGTGAGAAGAACACATGTTTGATAGCATTTCTATAGATTACAATCTCATGCCCTGAGTCAACTATGGAGGACTTGAGTAAGAAGGTGGAATTTTCAAGGGATCCAAGAGAGTATCAGATTGATATAAGAATATAACTTTGGTCAAATGTAGTCGATGGAAAAGGAAAAACCCTAGAAACAAAATTTATTTGTAGCCTAAAGGGGGAGAAGTCTTCATTCTTGATAACCTAGTTGATATGGTAATAAATCAAGGGCTTCAAACTTGGTTGGATGTTTTATGGGTTTTTGACCTAATTTAGATACGATGAGGAAATGGGCCTTCTCAAAATGGAGACCAAATAGACACATGGAAATTATGGCATTGTCAAAAGGTTTTTTATGGTTAAATTAATCTACAAGGAGGATTCAAATAGGATCCTATGGTTATGCTCATGTTTTTTTGGATAATGGAGGATATTTTTGCAAATATGGGGGATGGACTTTGATCCAAAGATGTAGAGTTTCTCCCAAGATCCAGTCTAGGTAATACTATCGAGCCTTACATTTTATTTTTGGAATGAAAAGGTGTTCACTAGCATAGCAAAGTAATTTTGATAACTATTAGCCCTAGAACCTACTACTAATACTTGATCAAGGCTTATATTTGTGAGGATCTATGTTAATGTGGACTTAGAGAAGGATTTGCCTGTGTCAATTTGGTTGGTTTTAAAGGTAGATTTCTAGAACCAAGAAATTGAATACAAGAGCATGCCAACTAAATATAGTTCTTGTAAAAAACTAGGGAATGTGGCTAGTGTATGTCCATTTCAAAAATAAGCAACCCAAAATAAAATGGTTTGGCACAAAAAGCAGATTGAAGGAGAAAGTTATAAATAACATAAAATAAATGTACTAAGGATGATAATAGGGAATAATAGTAGAAGGAAGTTTCAATCAAGCAGGACATACTAGAAGAAGGTCAAATCATGGAAGAGAATCCAATAAATCCCCAACAAATCTAAAAGGAGATCAATGAACAAGAGAAAGGAGATTTATCTAGAAATGTGGACCAATTAAAGCCTTCAATTCCAATATTTGGCAACCCTTGTAATATATTTTATCACAAAAATTCATTTGAATGTCTAAGGGAGAACATAGAAGACTTGGTAGAAACAAATGGTGAATCCCAAGAAGTGCAGGTAATGCTAGAAATTCAATGGGATGCTAATGCAAGAACCAATAGGATAATATCATTTTAAAATGAAATAAAGAATGAATTTTCTATGATATTTATGGAAATAAAGGAAATTATTTAGCTACCCTAATAAGAATAACTAGAAAACCAACAAAAGGTAGATATAGGAATTGATCCAAAAACTGGCAGACCCACTAATCAAGAAATCAGAGAAAGAGAAATAGTTGTTGAGATTGTGAATGGTACCCAATCTATTTTGGATTGGGGTGGAGGGAAAAATTAGCAAACCAAACCCAAAAAATGAATATATTTTCTTGGAATTTGAGGGGTATTAACTTTCCCTCTAAGCATAGAGTAGTCCAAGCATTGAGAAGATAAACTGACCCAGATATCATACTGCTACAAGATATAAAACTTGATGAACCCCATGCTAAACTTATCAAACAAGTACTATGGAGAGAGACTAATTTCATGGTATGCCTAGTTGTAGTGGCCTTAGGATGTCTTTTAAGTATATGGAATTAGAATATATTTGAAGGAATATTTATAGTTTTGAATCGAAGCTTCATGGAAATCAAATTTTTAATGAGGAAACCTAACAATGGATAGTTACTAACATTTATGCTTCAAACTCAATTATAGGAAGGAAACATTTATGGAAGAATCTAAGCCGATTAAATAATGCATTTTTGGACATTCCATGGGTTTTGGAAGAGGATATTAACTCTCCCCTTTACCCATAAAACAAAAGAGGAGGGATTCAGTCCATTACTGAAGGCATGATAGATTTTTTAAATTTTGTAAATGAGAATGAACTTATGGATATAAAGGTTCAAAGAGAAACATATACATGGAGCAATAGACACCTAGGAGACTAATTATTTCAAATTTTTCTAGATAATTTTTTTTTCATAAGATATTATTCTCCTTTTTTGGTATTCAATCCTAACAACCCATCCAATGATATGATCTGATCAATAGCTCTTTTCATGTTAATAATATGTGGCTCCAACATGAGGATTTGGAAAACAAGATTGAGGATTGGTGGTGGTAGAATTTCCCTAGAGGTAAGTTAACCCAAGAGGCAAAAAAACTAAGGTTTATAAATAAAAACCTTAAGAAATGGAATAGGGAGGTTTTTGAAGAACACAAGCTTATACTGAGAGGGGGGTGAACAATATAGGACTACTTTTTACTTTTCTTTCCCAAATACTATTATACAGTATATCAATGGGAATATCAATAGTAGTAATCAAAGCAATGCACAAATCACCATATACAATAGAGATACTAATTTAACGTGACTCACCCAATGTGGGCTACTCCACAAAGAAAATATTTCACTAAAATTTCTCAACAAATATCTTGGGAATCCTTTCTCTATTAAAATATTTATGTACCTCTATCCAAAGGAGATACCAATCCCATAATCAAGTTCATGTATCTCTATCCATGATTTTATAGAAGATACTAATGTCCTCATCTGGTTCATGGATATCTATCCACATGAGAACTTCTCCTCTACTTTGGCTGGTGATCTTCTAGAAGAACTACTACCTCCACTGCACTGGCTTATGGATCTCTTTATCCACTGAAGACTCTTATCCTCACTCAAAATACCTATCCTCACTACCCTAGCTAATGGACCTCTAACCACTAGAGACTATTATCCTCTATACTCTATCACCTCCAAAGCTTTCGCTTAGCTCTGTCTCAAATCTGCACTAAACACAGTCCTTCGGTCTAGCACAAATCTGCTCAATATCTATCTCTAATCTACACTAAATACAATCCTTCAATCTAGCACAAATCTTCTCAATATTTATCTCTAATATACACTAAACATAGTCCTTAATTCTAGCATAAATTTTATCAATATCTATCTCTAATATGTACTAAACATAGTCCTTTGATCTAGCACAAATCTACTCAATCTCTATCTCTAGTCTACACTAAATACAATTCTTTGATCTAGAACAAATCTATTCAATCATTGTATCTCATCTGGCACAAACCTATCCTTAAATCTGCACCAAACTCTATCCTCAAGCCTTAACACAAAGCTTTATCCAATTTAAAATCAACTCTGCTAGATCTACCTCAAACTTTAACCAAAGGTTTGAACAAATAAATCAATCAACTCTACTCTCAAGTCTTCTCAAATACTTATCTCAAATTTGCATTGTAAGCTTCCACAAAATCTCACACTAATATGTCCATAAGTCTTCACCAAGACTTACCTCAAATTTTCTCAACAATTTCTTACTAGAACTTGTCCAATCTGCTCAAAAAGTCTTTGCCAAGACTTGCCTCAAATTTGCTCAAAATCTTCTCACTAGAACTTGTCCAATCTTCTCAACAAGTCTTCACCAAGACTTACCTCAAATTTGAATTGTAAGCTTCCACCAAAGCTTACTCAACTCAACTCAATATATCACAAAAACCTCTTCAATCACACAAACAAGTTTCATAAGGAATCTTGTTTTAATCTCACAAAAACCTATAGAAAATTGTTAGAGACTCAATATGTTTCACACTCACAAATACTCAATCACTTACAATCTCTTTCTCAAATCAATTCAGAATATAGAACAATTTATTTTACAGAACTTGAATTATCACTCCAATACTCTCAATCAACTAGGATCAATCAACGCCTCTTGACAAATTTCTCAATGAAACACTCCTTACTTACAAATCCTAGTTCAATGCATATGAACATTCACTCAAGTATTTCCAACAATGCTTATCAAACAATCTCACATAACAATGATACTCATGATCTTGCATAAACCCTAGTCATGCATATGAAGACTCATTCAATATTTCCAACAATGCTTATCAAACAAGGTTTTTATCATCAAATTCCACTCAGAAAAACCTTTAACAATCAAACTCAACAATGCTTATCAAACAATTGTTTTCACTCCAACTTAGCATTCATAACATCCAATAGCCACTCTCAAGGATAATGTGCCCTTACCTCTTTGTTTGAAGAATATTTGACTTCAAACACATGTCTCAATCACAATCAACTCTTTGCCAATTTCAAAGGTTAGATAGCAATGTATTATCAATCATTCACTCAATTTGATCCCTCAAAATATTTTACCATACATAGCAATAAATATTTATTACACCTTATAATCTCCACACTTAAAAATGCAAGCCAACAATTTGTGTAAAGAAAATAATCACAATAATTTTCTTTATAAACCCTTATCTCTTTAACACATCATAGCTTATCTCAATTAAAAATATAATTCCCTTTTTCAACATTATAACTCCTATTTCAATTCACTTTATCAAAAATCACAATAAAACAATTAATCCTCAAAACCTTATAACTCTTATTTCAATTCACTTTTTCAAAAAACACAATAAAATAATTAACCCTCAAAGACCTTATAATTCCTCCTTAATAAAAATCATTCATGCCACCTTTTAAACCTTAGAAGTAATTTAATATTTAAAAATTAAATACCTTGCTCTCAATGGGATTCAAAATCCCGCTTGCACCTTCCACAATGTCCTAGTTGTGGCCCACGTGCCATGTGAGCTAGGTGCTCACCTTGGCACCAAAAGGTGCCTCGTGCACCTTGAATCTTTCCTTGGTGCCCAAACCAATAACTTTAACACATGTACCTTAGCAAAAAGCTACCATCGGGTTTTGATCACAGAATCTTCCGCCTACTAGCGCCTTAAGCCACATTCGCCTGTCGTTGGCCCAAATGCCATGGTTGGTAACCAATATCCAAGTTGTCTTCCCTTTATGTGCTCGTTGAATGCCACATTTTCAAAACTTTATCCTCTTCTCCTCTTCTTCCATGCAATTTGCACAAATCGCATGCACTTCAAGATTCGAAGGATAATGTTTTCTCTCCAAAGCATATGGTATTAATATGAAATTTTGCTCTCCCTTTTTAACACATCGGTGGGTGGAAGGGGTAATCAACATTGACACCTTGACTTTGCTTTCTTTCCATTTGTAACCCTAACCTTAGGGTTATTAAATTAAATTATAAACTAATTTATAATTAATTATAATTAATTTATAAATAACTTAATAAATTTAAATTTAACTGTATTAAATTATAAATTAATTTATAATGAAATTATTATAATTAATTTATAATTAATTTAAATCTTTAGGTCTCAACCTTAGACCTTTAATATTATAATACAAAATTATAATATTATTTTTTCGGGCTTTCCTTTTGCTCTTTAGACCTCATCTTTTTACTTAGGTCTAGAAGCAATCTTTCTCTTGCACTGATTACTGAAATTGACTCCTGACATTCTTCCTTTTGTATTTCTCACTAAAACTGACTCTTGACATCAATGACAACAAATATTGCTCATATTTCCAACAGTTTTTGGTGATCTTAAAAAGAAAAAGATAGATTTGAAAATAGTTAAATTATTTAGAATCACCCCTTCAATAAAATAATCTATCTTGTGAATTGAGAGCAAAATAAAAGGATATTTTGTGTGAATTCCTTAATGTTTTATCTTGTGAGGAAACCTTTTGGAGGAAAAAATCCAAAGTAACCTAGCTAAAGGAAGGTGGCAAGAATACAAAAAAAATCATATATCTACTTTAAGACACAAGAGTTATAATAAAATTAAAGAAGTGGTTAAACCTGATGGATCTAACTTTTGGCCCCATAAAAATCAAAGAGGAGGTTGTTAACTTCTTCTTCAACCTCATAGGTGTGGAAGATCTAGTAAATGGGGTTGCTTTAGATTCACTACTTCAAAACATTCCTTGCCTAGTTATAGACTAATTAAATAATTACTTGATCAACCCCTTCAAAGAAAAGGAAATTTGGAAAGCTATCTTTGGGATGCAAGGAGATAAGGCTCTAGGCCCTGATGGTTTTCCAATTGTCTTTTTCAATAATTTTTGGTATATTTTTGGAGGGGATGTCACTCAAGTAGTAATGAATTTCCAAAAAATACAGTTTATGCCAAGATATTTCAACTCAATATTTCTAGCTTTAATCCCAAAAGTAGCTAGAGCCAAGTCCTTTTTTGACTTTCAATCGATAAGTCTTTGCTCCACTCTCTACAAAATTGTATCAAAAGTTCTAGCCAATAGGATCAAAAATGTATTACCATTTATAATTGATTCTCAACAAGGAGGTTTTGTGAAGGGGCATCAAATTTTGGATGGAATCATTACCATTCATGAGGTAATTCATTCCATTGATAAAGTTAAAATGCAATAATGTTACTAAATTTGGACATGAACAAGGCATATGATAAAGTCTCCTAGGACTTCCTAATTAAGTTTTGAGCAAGTTTATTTTCACCAATAATGGGTAGATCTTATCAAGGTGTTCTTATCTTCTGATATGTTTTCTATCATTTTTAATGGATATTTAGTAGGTTATTTTCAAAGCAAGATGGGGCTAAGATAGGAGGATCCTTTATCTTCGTATCTCTTTATTATCCTTGATAAGGCTTTGGGGAGGACAATCTTAGCAATAATAATAATTGGTAGGGTCAATGAGATCATCCCAAATACTAATTTACAACCTGTATCCCACAAAAATTTGTGGGTGATACACTTATCTCTTCAAAATTTTCTATTTTGTAGGCAAAATATCTAAAATCGATCGTAGATCAGTATGAGCAGGTTGTGGGTCAAAAAGTTAACTATAATGAGAGAAAAAAATATTTTTTGAACACTCCTAGCTCTAGACAAGTTAATTTATCTTGATACTTTGGTTATATCATTGGAGACCTTCCATCCACCTATCTAGGAATTCCACTATTTAAATGGAGAATGAAGATAGCTCTTTGGAACCCAGTGGTGGATCATTTAATAAAAAAAATTAGGTTGGATGACTTCCTTACTTAGGTAGGTTGGTAAATCTCAACTGGTCAAGTCTTGCAACAAAACATACCCATTTACTTTATGTCTCTCTTTAAAATATTGGCCAAAAATTTGTGATAGAATAGAGAATATTCAGAGAAACTTTTTATGGTATGGAGTGGAGGAGAAGAAAATATTAGCCTTAGTGGTTTGGTATAAGGTGTGTTCCATAAATGGATATGGTGGACTAGGTTTTAGAAAGCTAAGAAAAATGAATTTGGCCCTAATGGGTACATTAGGATGGAAATTGTCAACTAATGTAGATCTTAATTAGGTTCATGTCCTCAAGGTAAAATACTTGAGACCTGCCTCAAATTTATTAAAGGTAGATAATTTACAAAAAGGGTCATACCTCTTAAATAGTCTCCAAACAACTAGGCTACTTTTACAACAGGGAAAATGGTTGTAGATTAAGTATGGATCCCAAGTACACTTCTAGAATGATAAATGAATAAAACTATCCCTCTCAATGAGGACCCAAATTTTGTAGGGCTAAAACCTTCTATTGAGGCTATCTATGGGGACCTAGTCAAATATTATATAATCACTAAGGAAAATGGTAAGAAATGAAAACTTTTACAAGTGGATAATCTTGATGACAAAAATCACTAAGGAAGCTAAATAGACTTCTACATGTCTATTTCTTGAACAATACTAGATCTTTAGATTCTCTTATTTGGATGAGCCAAAAGGAAGGAATATACTCATTCAAATTGGGTTATTATATCCTTGAATGGGATGGCTTTGGATGGTTTCTAGTAGCTAATATTTGGATAAAAGACCTCATTCCCAATATAACATAGTTCTATTGGTTAGCAATCCAAAATAAGGTCTTTACCTTGGATCATTTGTGTAAAAGAGGATTCACATTCCCAATTAGGTGTGTTCTCTATGAAATGAGTGAGGAATATACAAACCATATCTTCTCTACTTGTCCTTTCATGGTTGAGCTGTTTAATGTAGATTGGGTCCTCCCCAAGTCTCTCCTTGATATTTGTCTTCAATTGGAGTTCCTCTTAAAAAGTAAAAGGTTTAAAATGTTATGAATATTAAACCTTCTACATGTTATTTGGGTGTATAGAAAGAAAGGAACCATTAGTTATTCAAATACAAGAAGAGAGACTACTCATCAGTGGAAAATATAATTTTAGGTATCATGAAGATCAAAAATTATTTTGAACCAGAACTAGAGAAATAAAATGATAGAGTTTAGGGGCTAGCTTCTAATTATCAAAATTCTTGCTCATCCTTACTTACTCCATGAACCAATTCAAAATTAAAAAGGATGCCAAGTGGATGGATAAAATTGAACTTTGATGGAGCTGTAAAAGGAAATCCTAAGAGTGATGGAGTAGGAGGTATCTTTTGAGATCATTGGGGTAAACTAATCTTGCCCTACATAGAGCCTCTAGGAGATCAAACAAGCCATGTTTCTAAAGCTAGAGTGACCTTTATGGGTGTGTCACTTCTTGGTAGGCTAAATATAAGGAAATTAATAATAGAAGGAGATTCACAAAACATCATTAATATTTTGAATGGAAAACATCCACCAAGCTAGAACATATCAAATATGATAAATGAGATTAACACTAAACTAGATCTCCTTAAGGAAGTGCATATTATCCATGTCTATAAAAAGTCTAATGGGGTGGTTGATTATCTAGCAAACATGGGTGTACCTTTGGATGAATTGTAGTGATAGGAGTTAACCTTCCCTCATAGTGTTCAGGAAATTATAAAGAGCAAAGCCAAGGATGATGACTAAAATAATATCAGATATTAAATATTTTGTGGGTAAAGGTTTATCGTTCATCTAGAGGGAGGATCTTGAGAAAACTCTATTGGAGTATATTATATTATTTGGTACATACTAATGTACCCCCATGGTAGCTTCATGGTACATCTTGTAAATATTAGACTAGGGTTGAGTCTTAGATTAGAGTGTGAGTAAAATTTTATGTAATGTAATAATGTGCAAGAAATTCACAAGTGCTATGTAAGTGTGTATGTGGAATAAATGCATAAGTGTCATGTGAATAAGTGTACAAGTGTAATGTTAGTATATGTGCTTAAGTATCTCATATGTAAGTGTGCAAAAGTGTCTTTAGATTAGAGTGTGCTAAGTGAAGAGTCATGTCTAGGTGTGCATACAAGATAGAATTATGTGTATGCAAGTGTTAAGTAGAGAAGCCATGAGCCATGAGACTTGGCATAAGGAAATGAGTAGTCAAGTACCCAAATATTCATTATACAATGGCTATATATTGCTCCATAGAGAGTCATATTGAAATATAGAAGAAATCAACATCACCATCAAGAGACAAGTATTATATTTGTAATACAAAGAGAAATAATAAAGATTGCATACATTTGAGCAACTAATATTGTAATTTGTGCTACATGCTTTGTACATGTATGATTCAGGCTATTTACATTCATATTTATACATATTAATGAATGTTAGTTGATATATTATAAGCCTTGATTTACATATTAGTTTGCTCATATTATTCTATTTACATCATTATTTTGATCTTACTATATTTTGGCTATCTAATATTTGATCCTATGAATTTATATTAATATTAAGGCTTCAAAATCAATGAGTGGTATCATGGTTACAACAAGTTGTTAGAGTATATTTTTTACCTTAGCTCATGTTCACCCAGGTAATTTATTTCTTTTTAATTTAGTTATTCCATGTATTTTTTCCACCCACTTATGTGTGGATATTTTATTTATCTTATTTAGATATTATGAGATGTTACATATTTATTTCTTAGATATTATGGGGATAATTTTAGTTTTGACTATTACTAGGTTATAGGGATATTTTTAGGTATATTTGGAGTGTTGAGATTCTGTCTCCCATAGCGATTACAGATCTATGGACCATATCACAAATTCCTTTTGTACGGTGGATATTTATCCTTAGATTGATCCTACGACTATGGTTGATCATACTTACCTATATAAGCAAGGCACATTCATTGTACTTTGAGTTTATTTTTTGGGTATAGTATATGATATTGTTGCTCATTGTTTTGCATATCCACTTATAAGCTTATGTTGTCAATTTGCTTTCAAATTCTTGTTTTTGGTTGAATGTGGTGTTTTGTTAACACCTGAGATACTTTTAGCTTGAAATGATATTATTATCATTCCTTTCATGGAATCATAGCAATACGTGTTGTAGTCATCCATTTGTGAGTATTGTGTAATTGTTTCTCTTGAATGTTTGACAATTGGTGTGGAAGCTTCAGTTTTTGTGATTAGGTCCTTGGTGGAGGTTTTGGCTAGTTTATGTCTCTACTTCCATTGTCATATCATCATCATCCTCTTGAAATATTTTCTATCCATACTGCAATAGCCTCATTCCCTTCGATTTATCCTAAGCAATTTTTTTTAGCATTTTCCTTTTTTACCAAGGTCACCAATACAACCCATTTTTGTATATTGCATATATATTATGATAGAATGTGAGTTTTTGTATGGAAATTTGTGGAGGTCTATATATGCATTCATATGATTTGTGCCCAAAATTTAAGCTCATATGGATAATTATTCTTCAAGTTATAATTTTATGAAAATTTATCCATAGTTAGTAATATGCATATATCTTCATCAAAGCTTCAAATTTTTACAGATTTTTTTACAGAATTTGTAAAATCAGTGATAGACCTTACCATAAAAATTTAGAGCATTTGGAGATGTATTCAAACTGTTATAATGATTTTACTATTTTTATTAAACTCATTCTTTTGGGAAAAATATTTGGAGTTGCTCAATGGAATTATTTCCAGGACTTTAAAATCATGTTTTTGGTATGTCTATAAAATTTCAGATCTTTTGGATCTATATTTAGATATTTATGATGATTTTATGATGCACTCTCAATATATTTCATTGTAAAAAAGTTTTTTGCACTTAAAACTTGTATATGGACTATTGTTATAAAGTCCCATCTTCCTTCATTTTCTATTTGTCCACTTAGTTTGGACCTTTTTGATTAGCTTACTTGGTTTTCAGTATTGGCAGAGCCTACACATTGTTGTACTTGAGGAGTCCTTTGTATTTGACTTCCCTTGATTTATTGTGGTGCATCCTCTTGTTCCAATCTTCCTCATTAAGGCACTTATTTTGAATGAGGGGATTCTTTTGAGAATTCCTTTGGATATTTTTTAGAGTTTAGAGGCTTCATTTATGCATTGGTGTGATTTTGTAGCATTTTGAACCACCTTGTGACATCACACTAGACCTTACATTATAATGGAATTTTATTTTTTTTGGGGGGGGGCGCTCTTCTTCTTTTGAGGACATATTGGAAACTTATTTTTTAAACTTAGCATAGAGGCAAATGCTGAAAATTTTGAAGCATGGTTTAAGATACTTTGTTCATTATGTCAAAGTGAAGGATTGGATCCTTTTTTCATAACTCCAAAATCCAAACCAATGGTGAAGGATAAAGAGTATAGGACATGGTTCATGAATAATTTAAGGATCTCTAGAATGCTTTATTATTCAGTTTATGGGGAGCTTCAAAAATTTATTGGAGTTTACAAGAACGAATATCACCTTTCTTATCATATGTTGAGAAGAAAATATTTACCCAAGGCACCTTCTCTTACAATTTCTTGCATGGAGGATATCATTTGTGACATTGCATATTTATTTTTAGAGTCACTATATCATGATATTTTAGATTATGAGGTTGATACTATAGTACCTGTTTTAGATATTTTACTGGCCACATATCCACACTTGTTTTATTTGGATGATCATGTTGATGTTATAGCATATGCAACTGAGACTTCATGGGATGTTACATCCTTACATATATATTAATTCTTGGATGGTGTTGCCTCTCTCTTCATTGAATGTCACACATGTGATTTTCTTGATATGTATGAGGAGCTCACTCATTTATTTGATGATGTATACATTATATCTCCTCCATTTACTTCTTCCTTTGAGGACCCTTTTATGATGTTACCTCCTTTGAGTGAGCCACCTTGTCCACCATTTTCTTCTCTTGATTATTTAACATTGGATGATGTACTCCTACAGGAGCAATATGCAAAGATTTTATCTTTGGTTGGACTCTCACTTGGAGATATTGAAGACCATGTTGATTCTTTTGAGGTCTTTAAGCCTCCACTTCTTTATATTGTTGCTTCTATGGGCTCTTCATCACTTATGTAGTAGGACATTGGTGATTCTTCCTTTATGGATGCTCTTCACACCTCTATTCCACTTTTACACACTCATGGTTTTGTGCACATTGATCTTTTAGATGTTGATTGGGACTATATTTTATCCCATTTTGATGTTTATTTAGGCTTCTACATTCATGGATATTTATTTATAATTCATTAGTGACATATTATTAACTTTATATTTGTTTTAAGGAATCTACGTAATCATTCTATATTTTATCCTCATCTTCTCACACTCACTTGGAGTGGGAAGATATTCTACGGATGCTTCATGGCTACTTTTTTCCTTGTGGGAGACACATTGTTCATTGTAGAGGCATCCACTTCTTCATAGGACTTCTTCATGGAGCTCGTCGTCCTAGGGGGTTTTGGGAGCACTCCTTGGCTCCATTTTGACTTATCTCTTTCTAGCAAGATGGTTTTTTCCCACTTCTAGTTTGAGAGATTTTGAATACACATTGTACATGAGTACCTAATCAGACCTTGTTATCGGGAATTATACTATGGATATACCACTTTATTTTTTGGTCTCTAGCTTCACTTGAGGGGGGTGTTAGAGTATGTTGTTTACCTTAGCTCATATTCACCTAGGTAATTTATTTTCTTTTTATTTAGTTATTCCATGTATTTCCCCACCCACTAATGTGTGGATATTTCATTTATCTTATTTAGATATTATGGGGATATTTTTAGGTTTGACTATTCCTAGGTATATTTTTAGGGTTGAGATTCTTTCTCCCATAGAGGTTATATATCTATGGACCATATCACATATTCCTTTTGTACGATGGATATTTTTCCTTAGCTTGATCCTACAACTATGGTTGATCATCCTTGCTTATATAAGAAAGAAACCTTCATTGTACTTTGAGTTCATTTTTGAGGTATAATATATGATATTTTTGCTCATTATTTTGCATATACATTTATAATATTATGTTGTTAATTTGATTTCAGATTCTTTCTTTTGGTTTAATGTGGTATTTTGTTAACACTTGAGATATTTGCAACTTGGAATGATCTGCTTATCATTCCTTTCACAAGTAGTTTCTTTCACAAGTTGAATTTATTTAACTACATATAAAATTGATTTTGTCCAGTTTGATAAAATTGATGTAGAGTTTGTCTACTTTAAAGGGAGATAGACTTGGACTCTATTATAAGATCAAAGTAAGTAAAAATGATAGAGTCTTTCCATAATTGCAAGAACTAGTGAAGACTTGGACTTAGCTATAAAGTATTTACATGATTGCAGAATAACTAGTGAAGACTAGGACTTATCTATAAGGTATTTCCAAAGTTATAACTAGTGAAGACAATGACTCAACTACTGGGATGAATCAACTTTAAGATAGTTGATAATTACAGGTAAATAGCCAACCCTTGACATAAAAATCATTTTAGGTACATAGATAATCCTTGACACTATTTTCTATTAACTCATGAGAAAGTTGAAGGATTTGGTACAATCAAGTCATATTCATTTTGATTGAAGCATTAGAGAAATTTATAGTCACATTGACACTAAAGGATTAAGTTCTTAGGTGCAACCTAAGACAAAGCTACAACAAATGTTGATTGAAAGAAAAGTGAGGAGCTTCCTACAATATATAGACAAAAACAAATTCTTATAAATGCAAATAAAAGCATAAAGCTTTCATCAAGCAAAGATTGATTTAAGTTGTAGACTATTAAAGTTTTAGGTTAGATAAATTGATCTTGAAGGATTTTAGATCTTGAAATCGATGTTGACATAAAGGATTCAAATATTTAAGGCAGTGGATTCATGTCTTGAAGACAGATCTTGACATAAAGAGATTTCAAGTCTTGAAGTGAGACCTTGACTTAATAAATTCTAAAGTTATTGAAGACTCAGGCTATATAGACCTTGAAAAATATAGAAAAGTAGAATGGATAGAATTTACCTATTCTAAAATACTATTTGGAATAGAGTTTTTGATTAGAATCAGGTCATTATATATTGATCTTGGTAATTTGTCTTGATATTGGCAGCCATATAAAGATTCAATGAAAGTGCAAAGTAACGCATCAAAGAGTAAATGGAGATCTATTAGAATAGAAGAAAGAGGATAAAATAAAGTCCCTTATATTAAAGTAGAGTTATAATTAAAGAATATTTTAGAGATTAGAAAATAAGATAAGGTAAATAAGTTCTTGAAGAATAAGATCCAAGACTTATGCAACACAAGATCAAGACTTACACAAAGCACATAATTGAGACTTACAAAGGAGTGTTGGTTTTACATATTCAAAAAAAAATAGGGTAGATACTTATGTAAACCAAGAGGCTTTCAAATACAACAATAAGAACAACATAGTTTGACTAAAGAAAAGAAGGTTTTAAGGAGTTATATTGTAGTCAGAGCAGTGTTAAAGAAATCAATCATAAAGGAAAGGTGAAGCCATATTGTAGTCAAAGCAAAGTTGAAAGAAATCAGTTATAGTATAAAGGAAAGGTAGACATCATATTGTAGATAAATCAGAGATATCATACGTAGTAAAAGAAAAATCCAATAAAAATGATAGACAACCAACATAAACTAGATTTAAAGGTTTATTTAAAGTTTTAAAATCAAGCATCCTCATGCTATAATCACCAAGTATACAAAGACATCCATGTAGTCTAAAATAAGTGTTGAGTAACATCAAATTCCAACCTACAACATAACCAAACAAGCAACACATTAGAACCATCAAGAAAGTAAGTGAGAAAGTGATCACCACAAAATTAAAGCATCAATCGATGCAGTCCAATCAAACCAACAATGTTACATTTGAAGCAAAAATGAAGGTGAGTTCTGAGGAAGCTAAATCAAGGAATTTTGAATGTTAAAGGCATATAATGTATAATAATTATTCATTCAATACCTTCAAAATTTTATCATCATGAAGAATGAGTAACACCAATTTTTGAAATATCTTTAAGATGTCTAACATAGCACAATTCTCATTGCACCTAAAGGAAGTTCATTTACCACGTATGCAAACATTTCATATTACACCCAAGAAGTAATCACCTAAATACTATAATGTTTTGGTAGCCTTGTTAAAGTTAGATCACACGAGCAATGAGGGATATGCATTCAATTTTCTTTGTGTAGTGGTTGAAATGAAAATAAGGCACATACATCTTTGAAAGGTAATTTCAAAGCATTTTAGGGTTTATAGTAATTTAGGAGTGATAAGGTAGGTTTAAACTAATTTTTTTTTTATTAAAGTTTAATTTTAATTAAAAGGAGCAATAAGGTTTATTTATTATTTGGTTAATTTATAGTTTATATGGAGTGATAAGTTTTATCTAGAAGTTTTATTATTTGAAGTTTGATTTATTATTGGAGTTATAAGGTTTATTAATGAATTTTTAAAAAAAATTTGGTCGATAACGAAAAAATTTCATTAAAAATGGATTTTTAAAGTAGCCCCAAAAACTTAGTACAACCAGAAGAGGAATATCAAAAAATCAAGTCCAATGGCCATAACAGAAGGTAACCCATGAGAGGGGTCTGACTGAACCAACAACAAACTAAGAAATGTAACAGAACATGAAAGGAAAACAAAGGGGATAGCCCCACCCTAAAAAATGGGACCATCCCAAGGGGACACCCCCCAACATAATAATGAAACTTAATTGCCATCAAAAGTGTTCAAGGACTCATCCATCTTCTTAAAAATGGTGTTGATATTATA
This sequence comes from Wollemia nobilis, assembly GCA_028583015.1. NCBI lineage: Eukaryota > Viridiplantae > Streptophyta > Pinopsida > Araucariales > Araucariaceae > Wollemia > Wollemia nobilis. The sequence goes on along the minus strand of JAQPPZ010001056.1, from coordinate 3,153,725 downwards.
ATGAGCTACGTTGAGGTCCTTAACCACCTGGTTGTAGATCATCCAAGCAACCTTATATGAATTTTACACCATGAAAAGGGTGGCCACTAAAATGGTAATGTGGGTGAGAACAGCTCTACAAAGAGCAGTGACACTGCCCTCCTCCTTCGCTGGATCTTTTGAGTGACCTACTTTTCTGCATTCCTTGGCCAACTCAATAGTTTTTATTGGGGATGGTGTTTCCTTATTTAATTTCTTCAAGCACAATGATGTGCAAACAAGGGATGGGTTGATATTATAAAGGAGCTTAGAAGAGGTAAGGGGAGGGGTTTGAGATGATGGAGCCAAAGTAAGATGACGGTGGGGTAGGATAGAGGTGCCAAGCTAGTATTGGAAGTGCAGGTAATAGAAGAGGATAGGAGACACATGGGAGGTAAAGAAGAATGGTCACACATTAGAGGGCTCGATGGGCAGGATGGAAACCAGGAATCAATAGGTTTCAGATCAATCAAGGGCAATGACATCAACAAGGTAAGGGGAAAATCATCATACCAGACATGCGGGGACTGTTGTGAGTGTCCCAAGTTGGCAAGGGAGTCAACAACTCTATTGGCTTCTCTTAACACATGTTGAACTATGATATTTGAGTGATTAAGGAGTCTCCTAACTTCAAAAATAACATTGTTGACCCTCCAAATAGAATTCCTATTAGTCTTGGTGTAGTTGATGACGTTTAAGGAATCTCCTTCAACCACAAGCTTGCACTGGAGATTTCTTGTGATCAATAACCCTTGGTAAATAGCTTTAGCTTCCACAGTGTGATTGGTGAGAGTTTCAAGGTTCTTAGCAAAGGCTAGCATGATACTTCCTTCATGATTTTTGACAACTCATCCTCCACCAGCAAGCCCAATATTTTCTCTAAAAGAGCCATCGAAATTCAACTTTAGCCAACCCTTCGAGGGAGGGATCCACTTCGTGTTGGATATGGTATTGGGATGCATAGATGGAATTTTTGAAATTTATTTGAATTAAGAGCTTATTGAAAATTTAGTTCATTTGGGAGTCAAAAGGAGTTCTACTTCAAACTTAGGAAAATTAAATTTACAAGATTATTCTTAGTTTCTACAACTTAGGAGATATAAGGTAGTCTACATCAAAAGTCTTATGAGTACTATTATGTCAAACCATAAGTTTTTTTTTTTAATCTCAACTTCTAAAAGGACCAAATTATGCTTCATGGAAAAATAAAGTGAAATCAATTTTAATAGTAGAAAAAATTTGGGATATAGTTAGTGGAGCAAAAATAAAACCTATTGAAGATGTTAGAGAAATTCAAAGATATGAATATGGTGAAGCCAAAGCACTTATGATAATAACATTTGTAATAACTGATGAAATACAACCTTATATAAGTACAATAAAAACTTCTATAGAATCTTGGAATACTTTAGTTAAAATATTTGAAGGGAAAAATAAAGCTACTATCTTCAATATTCAATCTCAGTTATATTCCTTAAAGGTTTATAGTGGTGAAAGTATTGAATTATTTCTTAGAAAGGTAGGATATATTTAATAAAAACTATTAACTCTAGGAGAAAAAGTAGAGGATAAATTTCTTGTTCAAGTGACATTGAGAGCTCTTCTAGAAAATTATAAACATCTAGTTACATATTTGCAAGTTCTAAGAAAAGATACTTCATTTGATGAGTTAGTCAACATTCTACAAGAGTATGAAGTAGAAAATTCAACCAAAGATGAAATTACTAACAATGCCTTAGTGTCAAAAGATAATTCACAAGGAAATATTGCTTCAATTCCAAGAGACTAGTCCAATTAAAATAATAAATATTTTCAAGTATGTAAAAAAAGGGGACATAGCACAAATTTTTGTAGATATAATCCAAGGAATCAGTCTCAAGGAAATCAAATGAATCAAAGTGGTCAAACAAATAGGTTAGTACAATAGAGACAATATCAAACTCAATTCAATCCACAAAAACAATAACAATTTCAATGTCAATATCCTCCTTAATATTAGTATAGTCAACCTCAATTGCAATATAGAGAGGGAAATAAAAAAAGACATCTAGCCCTAGAAATTAATGAAATTCAAGAGTTAGAAGAAACTACTAAAGAAAATGAACTCAAAGCTCTTTTAGCAAAATTGATAATCAATGAAGATGTTTTTTCCTATAGAATTTGAAAGATACTAATCTTACAATTGATCAGGATACAACAAGAAAACATGATAAGAACAAGTTAGAAAAGAAAATACTGAAGAAGTAGAAGAAGAAGATCAAGAAAATTTAGAAGGTAAAAATAGAACAAAGCAAGTTCAGGTCCCACTATCACTTGAATAATGAAGATCATAATTGAAGACTAAAGTCTTCAATAACCAAATAATGTAATACAAGGGGGTGTTGGAGTATATTAGATTATTTGGTACATGCTAATGTACCCCCATGGTACCTTCATGGTACATATTGTAAATATTATACTAAGGTTGTCTTAGATTAGAGTGTGAGTAATATTTTATGTAATGTAATAATGTGCAGGAAATGCACAAGTGTTATGTAAGTGTGTATGTAGGAAATGCACAAGTGTCATGTGAATAAGTGTGCAAGTGTAATGTGAGTATATGTGCACAAGTGTCTTATATGTAAGTGTGCACAAGTATCTTTATATTAGTGTGCTAAGTGGTCATGCCTAGGTGTGCATAGAAGATAGATTCATGTGTATGAAAGTATCAAGTAGAGAAGCCAAGAGTCATGAGACTTGGCATAAGGAAAGGAATAGTCAAATATCCAAAGAGTCATTCTACAATGGGTATATATTGCTCCATAGAGGATCATATTGAAATATAGAAGTTATCAATATCGCTATCAAGAGACAAGTACTATATTTGTAAGAGAAAGATCAGTAATAAATATTGTATACATTTTAGCAACTAATATTGTAATTTATAGTACATGCTTTGTACATGTGTGATTCAGGCTATTTGCATTCATATTTTTGCATATTAATGAGTTTTTTTTAATTTACATGGTGGAATCGGTGCATATTAATGAATGTTAGTTAATATATTATAAGCCTTGATTTACATATTAATTTTCTCATATTATTCTATTTACATAATTATCTTGATCTTACTATATTGTGGCTATCTAATATTTGATCCTGTGAAATTTATCCTATGAATTTATATCAATATTAAGGCTTCAAAAGCCATAAAATACAATAGCTACAAGTATTAGTCCAAGGATAAAGGAAAGAAAAGAGGACTTGATAGTGAGTATCCAACAGGGGTGGATCCTTTAATTTGGATCTAGAATGAATATTATTGGGTGTACGAGATCTTATATCTAACAAAATCCACTCTATGGTTTAGTATACTCTACCCTTGGTTTTTTAATAATTATTATTTTATGAGCTACAAGTTGTATCTAGTATTCTCGATGGGACTATATTTGATATGGGGGCTTCACTAAGTCCAAATACTCATGATTCTAAGTCCATTGGAAAACATCATTATTATTTGTACTAGTAACCAAAGCATCAGAAGAAAATATGACATGCTTGATCGAGCAATAATTTTCCATGAGAGTCTCATGCCTATCGATGATCTTTCTTTTATTTTTGTGGAAGGGATAGAGATGACATTGTGGTATGGAAGTCTAATTCTAAGTTTGGAAGCATTATGGAGGGTGACAATATATGACTAGAGCCTTGAATAAGGGACAAAGGCAAAGGCTAGCAATACTTTGGTTGGCTCCCCCCTACTAAAGCAAGTCATTGAGGCTCTTTTCCAAAACTTCATACTGAAATACCTTAATGACTCATCAAAATGTTTGCTCCAAATGGTCCTATGAAATATGGAAGAAGCAAAAAATCACTTGGAGGACCTGAAAAGGAGGATCTTGATGCTCAAGGCCTAGCAGGAAATACTAGACAATGAAGGGAAGGTTTATCCCAAAGATAGTTTTTGGTCTCTATTGGTTTAAGATTTGTCTAGGTCTATTTATTGTTCATTTTTTGTCACGTTAATTTCTAATCTTAAATGATTCTAAAGTCAAAAATATTAGATAGTATAGATATTGTTTGATCTACTTGTATAAGGTCTAGAAACATTTTTGGAGCATAAATGTCATTCTTTTATGTTGATTGAAAAAGGTTTGGGGTCCCTTTCAAAACCCCTTCTTCTACCTTAATTAAAAAAAAACATATTCTATAACTACTTCAATGAGAGATATGAGAACCATAATGGGACAACTATAAGTAAACAAAGACCACAATAAAAATAACTAAGAAAAATCCAAGCTTGCTAGTAAGGGAAAAAAATAACCTTATCATAGAGGGATGTCAAATTGAATTACACTTTCATAAAGGACCTAAGAATAAGAAGAGGAAATGTAGTGCATGATCTAAAGGAAGGCAAAAATGAAAGATGATAGGTAAAAAATATTTATAAAAAAATGATTAGATATATAATTATTACATGTACATGAGCAAAATATGTGAAGTTCAAAGCATTAAATGCATATTAAATAAAAAATAATTACTTCAAACATTATAACATTATTAACAAGAAAAAAATCAACAAATGCAAGTGGATGTAGGAAAGATAAGATAAAATATTAAAGATCAAACTATGGATGTATAAGAAAACAAGTATCCCCATACAAAGTGGCCCCTATTAAAGGTTGTTTATAGGAGATAGGGAAAGGACTAATGTTGGGCTTGGCATGCACACAAAAAAATTATTTTATGGTATTAAATCTATGCTTTGTAGATTAGATTATGGTTGTTTTAACATCTCGGTTTACACATGTGTCAGGTTTTGGTTGCATCTTCATGCCCATAAGTTCACAAGTAACTTTGATAAGTTTATTTTCTAGAAAAAATCATCTTCAAAGGTTTTCAAAGAATAGTACTTTCAAATATTTCTTAAGGAAAAAATCTCCTTTCCAAGATAAATAAGTCCTTTTCATGGGTCATTTTCAAAATTTGAAAGCATAGCCCATTTTGACACCATCATCAACAAATAAAAATGAAAAAGCATGATGAAAGTGGTATCTTGAACTATTAAGTAGTATGAATAAGACACATAAAAATAATCATTGAGGAATTGATAGGTTATTATTGTTCTAAGTTTATTTTAATATAAGAGACAAAAATAGTAGTAAGAAATATAAGGATGCATTAAAAAATATTTAAAATATGAGGGAGTTTCTAACAATTTCTATTATAGAATCTCCAATAGGTATTCTAGTAATGTAGAAAAAAATAAAAAGGGGATGCAAAATTGTTAAAGACAAAGAGAATTTAAATTTTTATATCTTTTGTATGAAAGAAGAAAATGTCAAAGTTGGGGTTTTTTATTATCCAACTATAGTTACTCGTGAAAGATGTCAAAATAACCTCATTTTATTTATTTCAAATCACATGATGATTCTTAATTATAATCTATATATTATTGGATGGGACTTTAACACAATTCTATCTCCTTCAAAAAAGGGTATTGCTCTCTTGGATGATCTAAATCAATGGAGGATTTTGATTCATTTATCAATTCAAATGGTCTTTGGGTCAAATTTTTAATATACATGGGATAATAATGCATTCACCAAACTCATTAAATATTTTTTTATCTAACACATGAACATAAATGGGTTATATAACCTCTTTAGAGATTTTATTATGAGTAGGATTAGATGATAATCCCATTCTCTTGATATGTGATCTACTTGATGATTGTCATTCAAAACCATTTTTATTTTAGTCTATGTGGCTCTAAGACCTCGATTTATTTAATAGTGCTATATTATGGTGAGATAAAGTGAGGTTTGAAGGATCACGTATATACATGTTTATATGAAATATGACATATCCAAAGGTTAAAATAATATATGGAATGACAAGTCCTTTGGTAACATATTTAAAGCAAAAGAGGAAATTAAATTCAAGCTCAACATTTTTAACATTTAGTAGAAATCAATGGAATGGACCAAGATGTTTATGTACAAAAAAATAATTATTTTCTAATTATCACGTTGTGTATTGGAAATGAATAGTGATATTGATCCTCAGAATCTAGGAAAATATGGATTAAGAGAATTAAATTCTAATGTTTTTCTACAACCAAATTTTTTTGGAGGGGGTAATGGTAAAAAAAAGAGTTTTGGAGGGCCCCAACCCTATTATAGAATTAAATTATACAAGGTTACAAGTTAAACATCAACCTCCTCCCTAGATAACATGATACAAAAACAGTTGTAGCAAAAATCCTAGAATAAAACTAGAAAAGAACAACACTCTAGTTGATATCTACAACCAAAATATATTTGTATTTTCATTGAATCAAACATATTTCAACTCTAGATGGAGGAAATATTTAAGAAGAAAAATATATTAGGAAGGAAACAACTTTTTATTTCAAATATATACTATCAAAATTTGGACAACATGAGGAGACTCAAGGAAATATTTTAAAATATATTCTATTAATTATTTTTTATTAGGGTAAAAATAGGATTTTGAAAGGGCCCGAACCCTTTTACAACACAAATTCAGCCCATTAATTACATAGCTACCAAGGGCAAATAGATAGAGATCCCCTGGATGCAAGACAAACAGTATCCATCCTAGACCCCAATTAGCTACAGTCCTTCTTCTTGAACTTTTCTAAGTCCTCATGGACCACCCCAGGGGGGATCCATCTTGTATCCTCTTCTTTAATGGCACAAAGTTTTCCAATTAGTCTGCTGGTTTGTTACCTTCTGTATAGACATGAACAAAGTCAACATCTTCAAAATGCTTTACAATCTCTCTAATATATTGCACAATGTAATTAGTTTTCCAATTAGCTTCTCCCTTATTTTTCAAAATATTGATAATATTCAAGGAATCTCCTTAAAATATAAATTTTTTAGCACCTAGATCCTTGGATAGCTTTGCACCGAGATGTAAAGCATTAACTTTAGCTTTATGACTAGTAGTGATTCCCAAAACTTGCAGGCGTTCCCCACAAATCTGCTTTGATTGTCCCTCAAAATTTCTCCTTCTCTAGCATTACCTATGTTACCTTTGGATGCCCCATCAAAATTTAACTTCAACCAGTCTCGAGGTGGTTGCCATTTTACATCAGTTATAACCTAAAAATTTACCTCTCCACCACTAATAGGTTCTAAATTCCATGCCTTAGCTATCATAGCCTCTTCAGTATTCTCTGGATTGATAGGGTACTTGATAGATTTAACATTCTCCTCTAAAAAGTGGGTGATACTTCCAAAAATTCTCATTGCGGATCTTTTTTCCCCTCTAAAAATTTTCTTGTTCCTCTCTAACCAAACTCCCCACACAAAATTAAATGGAATCAGGTTCCAAATTATCTTAATATGAGGATTAAAAAATGGGTTCTCCCATTGTTGTAACCACATAACTATATTAGAAGGCATCACCCAAGAGATGCCCATCCTGTTGATGAGGAGTTGTAAAATATTTAGAGCATAGGAACATTCCAAGAAGATGTGTTCCACTGATTCTTTTGCCTTTTCACATAAACTACATCTATTAGAAAACTAAAAATCTCTCTTCTTAAGATTATCTAATGTTAGGATCTTATTCTAGACTGCTTCCTAAAGAAAAATCTCTAGTTTAGGAATAGCTTTCTTACCCCAAATTATATTCCAATGGAAACCATTATCTATAGTAGAATCCAAAAGATCATAGGTTGTCTTCATGCTAAATTCCCCATTCTTAGTTTTGCTCCAAACCACGAAGTCTCTATACCTAACAACACCTAAGTAATAAGCCTTTAGTTTAGCTTTAAGGAGGTTTAAATCCTCCAAATTTTTAGGGTCTACCTCTAAATATTTTCAAATCAACTGGTTATCCAATAAAGTCATGTAATCACAAACCTGTTTACCATATCTATCTTCTAGATACTATTTCAGATTAGATAAAATATCATTGTTGGCTAAAGGGTTGTCTTCTAACCAAACATATTCCCAAAAACTTATAGAGGCCCCATAACCAACACGCCATTTCACACCCTTCCACAAGGCCTAACTAGCCTCCACAAAGTGGTTCCATAAAGAAGAGCCATGACAAGGATCTTGAATTATGAGAAATTTGGTATCCTCCTAGTTGTCAAGATAATTTTCTTTAATAATACTTGCCCAAAGAGTCTGACCATCCCTTAGAAATCTCCATCCCACCTTGGCTTCCATAGCACTATTAATTAGGTTGATTATCCTCAGACTAATGCCACCATGCTTCTTTTGATGGCATATTTTTTCCCAATCTACAAGATGAATCCTCCTCCTCTCTTCATATCCTGACCATAAGAACTATTTTTGAATTCCTTCTATGATTTTCAAAACTTTAGTAGGGATATTGAAAATGGAGAGAAGATAAATGGGGATAGCCTACAAAACACTCTTAACCAACAACACTTTACCTTCTTGAGACAAGATATTACCTTTCCATCCTACAAGTTTGGATTGAAACCTGTCAACCAAACCATTCCAGAGAGATGCCTTACAAGTTCCCACAAACATAGGCATAGCAAGGTAAGAAGAAGGTAGGGTTGACACACGATACCCTATCACTCTATCCACCCTTCTCTGGAGAGCTACTTTAGTGTTAATGAAGAAGATCTTGCTCTTGTCCAAATTGATCATTTGGTGAGAGGCACATTCATAAAGGTATAAGATTCTTTTAAATTTAGTTTCCTTTGCCATAGTAGGATTACCAAGTAAAATGGTATCATCCACAAACTATAAATGAGTAATACTCTTAACATTATGAGTTGTTTTAAGGCTCCCTATCTGGCCAGAAGCCTTGGAAACATGGAGGTATCTTTCGAGAATTTCAGCTATAATAATTAAAATATAAGGAGAGAGGGGGTCACCTTGTATTAGACCTCTACTACTATTAAATAAATCTTCTGGTTTATTATGAATCATAACAAAGTACCTTGAAATCTTATAACAACTTCCAAACCATCTTCTTGACTATCTACAAAAACCAAAGGCAGCCAAAACTTTATCCAAAAAACTCCATGAAACTCTATCATAGGCCTTGTTCATGTCTAATTTTAGGAACATGCCTTTTCTTTCACCAGTATTGATAGAATGTATGGATTCATGAAGGGATATAATCCCATCCAAAAAAAAATTACCCTTAGCAAAGCCTCCTTACTCATCAACGATTATGGAGGGCAGGAAGATCTTCAATCTGAGGGCTATCACTTTAGAGATAATATTGTAAATAGTGTTGCAAATACTTAAAGGTCTAAAATATTTGAAGGTTTTTAACCCTTTATTATTAGGAACTAGAACAAGAAAGGTATTGTTAAACTCCTTTAGGATCTGACCCGACTTTAAATATACCTTCACTGCTTTAATAACATCAACTTTAACTATATCCCATAATATTTAGAAAAAATCTAATTGGAACCTGTCTGGACCTGGAGCTTTATCTCTACTGAGGGATAAAGTGGCTATCCTTACCTCTTCTTCCTCAATATACTTTAGAATATGAGCATTGATCTCCTTGGATATCAACCTAGGAATGTGATTAGTCATCTCCTTAATCGCAGTTTCATCCTCTTCCATATCTTCAACTAGAATATTTTGATAGAAGTCCATAGCCTCATGCTCAATTTCTTCACTCTCTCTAATAACTTGGCCATCGTCCTTTAGAATTTCATCAATGCAAGTAGAACTTTTTTTTTTGATAGTGGAGACATGGAAAAACTTAGAATTCCCGTCACCTTCTTGCAACCACTAGATCCTATGAAAGAGCATAATGAAATATTGATAAGGAAGATCTTTATGAAAAAGCTATAATAGCTATTTTTCTCATTCCATCCTAACAACATACCTAACCTTGATGGATTTCCTTCAATTTTTTAAAAACTTTTTGAATATATTGAATATTGGCATGTTGGACATATTAAAAGAGGCAAGGACAAATAAATCTATACTAAAAAAATTATAGTTCAAAGTTGAAATATTTGATTATATTTAAAGGCATACCACGATGGAGTTTTTTAGAGTTTAAAGTTGGAAAATTGTAACCACCTATATGAGTATTCTTATTTATGAATAATAAATAATCAAAGAGCTCTAGGACTCAATTTTAGATAGAATAAAATCTTATTTTGTAGGTTGTATAGTTTATTAACTAGGTTGGGAGGTTACAAATCATAAAGGCTGCACTATGATCTATCAATATATATATGATGTCACTTTCGAGATTTGAATTTGATAAAATTTAAAGAGGTTTTATTTAGAAAGAATGTGAGAAAAAATTAGGTTTTCTCTTTATAAGTGGAAAAGGGTTTATAAAGGAAACAATATTTTAGGGTCAATCTTGCAAAATAGTAGATTTATGAGTTTAGAATTAGGGGCAAAACTTGGCTAGAGAATATTCAAAGATCAAGGAAAGAGTTGGAAAAACCGTTACTTCAAAAATATATTAGGTTCTGTTGATGCAATAAAATTATTCAATGGATAAACCCTACTGAGAGACTTTACAATGTATAGATTCATATGAGATAGTTTGTAATATGATCAAAAATATGTTAGATGATCACCCTATTAGGAAAAATCTATCTTTTTTGGTTTGATGCTTGGTTGAAGTATAATCCTTTTATTTTTTATCCAAATGGAAATCTTTGGCTTGGTCATGTATATCTTGTAAATTTTTAAAGTTCAAAAATTATATTAATAAGGTCTGAGGTGTAGACCAATTGGTTCATCCAAACCCCATAAGGTAGAGGTCCAAGGTTCAAATCTTGGGCCTTGCCGAACTGAACGCTTGTCCCTTTCCTGGTGCTTTCAGTGGCATATGAGATATAAGGATTTAGAGCAATCAAAATTTTCTATTTCTAAAGAATTTCCTTGGAATAATGTTTGGTCACTTGAGGCCCTCCCTAAGGATTTGTAATTCCTTTAGTTAGTAGTTCAAAGCAATATTCTCATAAGTGAGAGTTTAAAGAAGAGGATATCATTGAAAGGTGTGCCCTAATTAAGGAGGATATAGAAACATCATATCATTTACTTCATCATTGTCCCTTTGCTTATAGTATTTTAGGCCACCTTTCCAAAAACATAAAAATACATTTCTAGCTACATTAACATTGAAAAAGTTGATTAAATGGTATTAGCTCAACTAGCTAAATTCCTCAACATTTCAAGGAGGAGACCCAAGTTCAAATATTTTCAAAATGATACATGGATAATATGTAAGCTTTGTTGTAATACCATTATGTGGTGATGAGTAATATGGGTGGGGCATGTTTCAACCCCATATAACTCATTACAAAAAACATTGAAAAAGTTGATGAAATATTGAATTAATTATTTCAAAGATAAATCATTATGCATTCTATGGAGGGTTGGTATTGATATTATTTTTTTAGAATTTATGAATCTAAAAGAATAACCAAATTGTTAAACCAAATCTTGAATTATTGTCCAGTTTTAAAACCACGTTATTATCTCCATTGAAAAATATTTATAAACATGATGATCATCATGGGAAGTCTCAATTGTGATAAAAGTGGTGCTAGCCTCTTGGTTACAAGATTTGAATTGGAAGGATTATATATAAAAATGGAGTTAACATAGATGATATATTTTAATTTATAAAAATTAATTTTGATGGTGACTTCAAAAAAAACTCAAGAAAATCTAGTGGAGGTGGTGTTCTATGAAAACAATGAAGGCAAAATTCTCCCCACTTACTTGGAATCATATGAAAATTCAACTAGTGGAGGTGGTGATGTTGTCTTTTAAATGTACCAATACCCAACATATATAACAAAATCAATATTAGAGTATTTAATATCTCTAACCAATATCAATGAACATAACATTCATAAAATAACAATAATAATATAACACGATGAACAAACTCATTGTACTATTGATGAATAATTTATACAAGATCTCTTGTATTACAAATATTCAATATTTATTGAATTTTTCAATACATGGAGCTTTGTCTCCACAATAAAACCTTTTAATATGACTCTTCAATACTTGATTATTGCTCTCCTCACATATCAAGATATTATCATGACCCACCTTGGCAAGACTCTTTATGAGGTGGACTAGGCATTGATAAATGATGATTTAAATGCTTTATTTTTGATGCATTTGTTGTTTAGCTTATAAAATTATGAGAATATGTTAATTTTGATATTATGTGTGTTTGCAAGACTTACTCTCGTAGGTGGACGAGGAAGTTGACCACCGAGAATGAGATACCAAAAAGGGAAATGATGGTCAGAAAAATATGATGGATCTTGGGTAAAACATGATACCCACATATAGTTGCATCTCGTATTTGCATATTTGAGACTAAACCATTGGAAAATAATTTGCTATACGCAATGGAGTCAAGGAACAAAATTTGATAACTTGAAAGTTATCATAAATATTTTGCATATTTGGGTGATAATTACCTGCTTTTATTTGTCTAGTGTAGAACAATAATTATTTTCTTTGCATATGTTTCTGGGTTCTTGAAAAGATAATTATTTTATGTGGTATTAAATTATGAAGCAATAAGTCTTTTTAGTTGCTCTATTGATATTAATTGATATTGGAAATATATTGTTTGAATGCTAAAAGGTTCATATTAAATAATTTTACTATTTAGCAATATGAATTTTTTAAATGGAACAAAGGTCGTATATTAATTTGATTTTAAGAAAAATAAAATTACATTACGAATAATTCAAAATAATCATTGAAGGTAAAGGACCCTTATTCTCTTAAACTAAAAATATAAACAAGGATTTTTCATTTTAATATAAGGAAAAGAAAACATTGTATTTTTATGATTTTTCCAATGAGTAGTAGATGATTGGAGAAATCAGTTTGATAAATGGTTCATCTTCTTGAATGAAAGAGGGAGGCAAAAAAGAGAGGACACATGGAGGAGCAGTGAAGAAGCTAGAGAGGAGAGAGCAAGCATTTTTGGTGTCTCAACTATTTTTTTGAGTACAGTAATAGTTGTGGACTATAAGCAGAGGTAAGACTTAGAAACATCAATGAATGAAACCCTACAATAATGATATGCTTTTAAAAATAATTTAGTTTTAATTATGGATTGAAGGTATATCTTATTCTTTGTGGACTGGTTGAAAGCTTGTTTCCCCTAAAAGAAAGTAATTGTAGTTTATATTAATGTTTGGAGTTGTAGTAAGGAGAATGAGACCTTCATTTACTAGAAAACCTCTGCAACCCTCAAATATTTCTTTCAGTAGGAAATGGTTCTCAAAATTCAATGTAGAAATTTTTTTAAATTGGAATGCTAGAGTATGTTATCCTTAATTTATTAATCTGAGTTCTTTAACGTAGTGGTCTATATTCCTTTGGTAAAAGTAGAGTTTTTTCTTTTGGCCATGGTTGTGTTTGTATAATAAGTCTTTTGAAACTTTTTGGGTGTTTAAAATATTGAAGCCATGGCATTTTTTTTTCTCTCTTTCGTTCCTTTAAGAATAACAAGATTTATTTTAGAAGTGAACACCTATTTACACCTTTCTTCCTTGAAAGTTGTTGTTCATTTAATATATATATATATATTTAGATTGTTGTGACACTCTCATTTTTGGGTGCCTTGAAATACGTACTAAGATTGCTTGGATTATATAGTTTTGAATGGGCTCTTTGTATTGTGGATTTTAGATAAAGAAAATAAAATACCATAATACCTACCTGATAGAAAGAGTGTATGTGTCATGTTAAGTAATTTGTAGCTTTATTTTCAAAAGAGAAAGGTAATAGAGTTTGTGCTCAAGGGTTTATGCATGGTTTTTGGGCAGGTTGTTTTGTTTAATATCAAGGCAATAAAATAGTTATGTTAGCTTTGATTTGTTATTAAAGAGAAGGAAAATAAAGAAATTCAAAGGGAAGTGAATGTCTTTTGGGATTTTCTTGTTTCGAGTATCTAAATTGTGAACTGTACTCTGTAACCTGGTTTATATACGTATAGACAAGTAAATGGTTTGTTTGGTTTTACAAGTATAAAGCCTTGGATTAAATACGAAAGGGAATATAGTATTATTTTTATATTGTATAGTATTAAATAATGTTATATTAGTATTTTATGCTTTTCTTTAATATTTCAAATGATAGGAAAATACTTGCTATTTAGAGTAATAAATTCTAGGTAGTAGAGGATGAATTTGATATAAGGAAACTTTGTGGCTTTCTTAAAAACATCTTTATGGTATAAGGTCAAATAGAAGCTTTCATGTTATATTTTATTGATAAAGAATTTTATATTTGATATTGAAAATTATTGAAGAATTTGCTGAAATATTAAATAGACGTGGAGTCCATTAATAGAGGAATATTATGTGGTATTTCTCACTTGTATTTATTTATAAAAATAATTGAATAATAAATGGATGTGGAATCCATTTAATCGAGGGAATAATAGGATTTCCTTGTATTTGTTTTGAAAAGAAAAGGATGTTTTATTTTCAAATGCACATGGGTTATGGATGCATTTTTACAATGAGTATATAGGTATGCATTTATCATAATGATGAGATGTCTTAATCCCTCACTCATTCACCTTGATCATGGAAAAGAAGGAATACAACCATACCTTGGTATGTAAAGGTACAAAATTATTTGATATGTGGTTGAAATGTAAAAAGGCTTGTAAGGAAGTCATTTGTATTCCCAAAGAATAACTAATGTGTATTATGTAAAAGAAAGTGTTTTATTTTTGTACTATGATTTTCTCTTGAACAAAATATACTAATATAAATAGCATTAGTGAGGCATGAATGGTATATTGAGATATATAGATCTCATGGTTATTATGAAAGTTTAAGTAATGATTTATGAGTTTAAGTTTAGAAATATAAATTGCCTATGAGATTAATTATGCTTTAAATAAAGTGTAATATTATTTGAAATGCTTAATGCTAATGTCTTAATGCATACACTATGGATATTTCCAATTCATAATGTAAGAATTAGTTTGTAGTAATCCTTATCGTAAACTTATAAAGGGAGGTTTTAAATATTGGAAGATGAATTGAATCTAGTTGTTCTAGAATTATACATTTATGGTTATCTTTATATAAAAAATGTAAACTATATAGATGAATTATGATTTTGATATTAAAATTTGAGATGCTTTGAGTAATTTCTTATGTTTAGCAAGATGAACATGCTATCCTTTTTGGTTGAATTAAGAAAAATATAGTTGAGGTCTTGATGTTGTTCCTTTGCTAAGGAGAAGAATCGTAAGGGTAGACTCTAAGTAACCCTATATAGAATCCCTATAAGATGAATTCCTAACCCAAGGGATTTGCGGGGAGACAACACCTAGGAAATTTGCAAGGAGGCACATTTTGATAAAATAAATTCAAGTGTGATCCAAAGGTAGGGAGTCTTTGGACAAGATTCATTGTGGGTTAGTTGAATCTCTTATCCTACCATAGATATTGGGAATCCCATGTGCGTTGGATATAGGTGATGGTACCTCAAATGATATTTGGGTGTCCATGTGAAGATACCACATGGAGTGATATTCACCTCAATTAAACCATCACAAAGATGGGATAATTGAGCATTGTAATTTTAATCATTCCATTGTGGAGGTGCAATGTTTAAACTAAGAGGCTTTATGCCTATACACTAGCATAGACAAACTTATGTTAGTAAGGGAATTGGAATCCCCTTCTCTAAATATTGAGAAGTAATCCCAATGATATGGTAAATATACCTTACATTGCTAAAGAATATAAAGAATATGGGGTGGCCATTTGGAGCATCCTTTATGTTGCAAAGGTACATAAGGTAAATCCCAAAACCCATAGGATTTTGGCCACTCCTATACACTCGAGTGATGTCTACAGTTTCATGGACTCAAAATATGGTGAGGCCTCATGCAATATGATCTATCTATACACAGTTTTAGTGAACCTCAACTATGATAAAAAAAAATCTCTCCTAGATTGGTTAGATTTGGGTTGTTACAATTGGTATCAGAGCTCTAGGTCATAGGACTAAAAGCTTCCATTGAGTAAACTTAGGATTGACCAAACATGATGAGTGAATTTGGAAAAAAAATATCTTCCAATGGGAATGACACCTTACATGGAGTAATATTGACCATTAATATTGTAAGTGGATTATAATACTCTATTGATTAGTTCACATGGATGATGTAATTAAATAGGGGTTAGAAGTACAATTTGAAGAAGAAATTGTATCTTAACCCAAAATTTATTTTGTGTGGCCCAATAACATGGCATCAAACATAAGAAGAGGAAGAAAAGGATCTTCCAAATTCCAATGCAAACTAGATAGGATAATGTTGAGGCTAGACCCCAAGGAGAAAATTTGGGGAATTCAAACAGAGAGACGGACAACCTCATTGCTATTGTATCTCTATTACAGGATAAAATAGATAAATAGAGAGAATAAATAAACCAACAAAAGGAAAAAATGAACCAAAAAAAATAATTGTTGAAAACTATAGTGAGTCAAAGTTCAAAGAATAGCAATCCTAAGGATAGATAGGAAGCAAATCCTACTTCAGGAGAATAGGAAGTCAAGGCCCTTATTGAGGTAGAACTGGCTAAGTATTTGAAGAATCCAAATTCATTAGAAAATATGGGGGTGATTCAACCGAGGCTTGGTTGAATGAGTTGGATACCTACTTCTCCATGAAAAACTACTCCTTAGTGATCCAAACAATTTGGGCCACTCTTCATTTACATGAGATAGGGTTGGAATGGTGGAATATTTTTAAATTTGGATAGAATATTTAGGCAATAAATCTAACATGGGAAGGTTTTGTTAAAGCCTTTAAGAAGAGGTTCCTCATAGAACAACACTATGTGGAGAAATTTGAGGAATTCTCCACACTCCTCCAAGGAACAAAGATGGTGGAGATTTATTACTAGAAGTTTGTAAAGTTGCTTAAGTATGTACCATTATATGAGAAGGATAAGAATATGAAGGTACATAAATTTATCTTAGAAGTGGATCCTAAGATAATATCAATAGTAAACATGCATAAGCCTAAGACTCTACAAAAGGATTATGACCTGGCTCGACAAGCTGAGTCCAACCTACAATTAATTAGGACTTACTTTAATTATGCAAAATTATTAGAAGAGGATCGACAGTCCTTGAATAAAAGGAAAATTGTTGGTTTTATGAAATAGAATCAAGATTAGAGCAAGAAAAGTAAAGCTAATCCAAAATTTGAAAGAATAAATTATGAAAAACAAGAAAAATTCAAGAATAAATTCCAAAAAATGAAAAATAACAATACTCCTCAACTAAAAAAAGAATTTTTTTTGAGAGCTCTAGAAGAGAAAACTAGAGCATCATTTGGGTAGCCAAAGAGATTTTTGGTTGCTGTGGAATTGAAGACAATATTGCTACACCAGGAGGGCCCAATGGGGACACCTCTGGATCCTCTATTAGAGATACATAGCTCTTATGTAGATTTGTTAAATGATAAATATCCAATAGAGAATGAAGAAGCACAAATAACTACATTAAAAATGCTCTTTACGGCTGCTAGAAATAGATCAACATCAACGAGTTAATGGATGCTTTCCATAGTCATAATCAAGACCAAATATTTTAATTGAGCAAAGGATGGTAGAAGAAATAGTTTTATATAAAGCCATTCATTATTTAATCTGTAAAATCATGGATATTTATCCTACGCTAAATTTTTGGTATTCTTGGGTCCGACAAAACTAGGAGCCTTTTGGTGAGTATTCTTTGTGGTTTACCAACAATGGATATTTTATTGTTACTTTTTCTTAACTTTTTGATAGAAATAGGGCTTTCAAATTAGAAAAGAGGAATCATGGTCTGACAGGATTATTTTTTCAATATTGGAGAGTGGTATTTGATCCTCGAATTGAACCCACTATTGTCCTGATTTGGATCCATTTGTATGCACTTCCAATATTGTTTTGGAGTGAGTAGGTATTTGCAATTATCGATAATTCTCTTGGAAGATATTTGGGTGTTTCCAAAGACACAATGGAAGGAAAAATAGTTGTTTATGCTATATTATGCATTGAAATGTATCTTAGCCAGCCTTTTTTAGTAGAGGTTAAACTCAAACTTGCAGGACTATCTTGGATTCAACAATTGGATTATGAGGCATTGCCATTCAGGTGCAAAGTTTACCATAAATATGGGAATTTGACCTGATTTTGCTCAAACATTATAAACATAAAAATGGAAGGTCCTTTGAGAATGTCAAATATTCCTAAGGAGGGTAAGTAAAAATTCAATAAAGAAACAACCAATATTTCTCAAGGAAAATAAGCATAGGGAGATGATTTTGAACAACCCAAAGAAGGAGAAGGCAAAAGAAAAATATGGTAAAGAGAAAACCCAACTCAATCCCTCCAATAGGTATGAGATCTTCAAGACACTAGTGGACCAGAAAGAAGAATAATTCATGGAAGGAGTGTATGGGAATAATAAAAATAATAATAGCCATGTTCAAGCCCCTCTTTCACCTCCTCCCATCCTAGAGCAAGTAATTGAGTGCAGTGAGTTACCGCAATCAAATATTGTAGGGGCAGTGATAATGCATAACCAAGAGCAACCGATAATTAAGGATATCATAATGGATATAGCAAAAAAAATAGAGAAATGCCAACCCTAGGGATAACTCATGTGGAAAAAAGATCAAAAAATATCAGCTCTCAAGGAGTGGGTAGAAAATCAAATAAGAAATTGATAGCATTTCAAGGAGACAAACTGATCATTGAATGATCGATGAGGCCAATAGATTTTTACTACTCTGAAGGTAACAAATGATTATAAAATCATGGAATGTTAGGGGTTTAAATAGTAAAATCCATCAATCTATTGTTCGAAGACTTAGAAAAATGTAAAACAATTTTTTTGCTTATCCAGGAGACAAAAATATCGTTGGATCTTATGTGTAAAATAGTAAATAGACTTTGGAGGGGTGTTGGTCATATGGAAGTGGCTACCCAAGGGACCTCAAGGGGGATAGTTACTCTTTGTAACTCTCTTGAATGGGTGGAAATAGAACATATAGTTTTGAGGGGTGTCCTCACATCATATTTTAGGAATAATGTGATAGCTTAGCAGGTTTTAATCATAATTTTTTATGGGAATCAAAACCTAGATGGTTAGATGCATCAATGGAAAGAAGTGCATAACATGAGAGTCTCAAAGGAGGAATTACACCAGACTATTTCTGGGGATTTTAATGCTAAATTATCCTCTAGAGATCAGTAAGGGGGAACCCCAATTTTATACCCAAGGGATCAATTTATGATTGCCCAAGTCTATGCATTACACTTGGTGGATATTAAAAGCCATGGAACCAACTACACTTGGACTAATAAGAGGAGGGAGCCACATAGCAGGAAGGTGAAGTTAGATCATTTTTTTGTTTCATAGGAGGCATTTATGAAATGTAATATAAAATTTTAGATTTTGGAGGGTTCAGTTTCAGATCATTTTTATATTTTGTTGGAAGGTGGGATCAATACAGTGTGGCATCACAAACCATTCAAATATGAAAACTTTTGGTTACAAAAAGAGAAACTTCGAAAGAAAATTCCACAGTGGTGGTAAGAGGGTCATCTAGCATATGGGACAACAATGTTTAGATTCCACAAGAAGCTTCATTATGTCAAGGATCAACTAAAACAATGGAGGTGAGCTAACAAGATAGACATCCAAATCCAAAGAGCTCCATTGGTGGCCATATGGGATGAGGTTCAAAAATACTTTAGGGAAGGAACGATTACAGAGCAACTCAAAGAAGAGGATGATGCATTGCGTAAAGCGATTGAGGACATTGACAACCAAAAGGATATCTAATGGAAATATATAGAAAGAACCACTTAGTTATTATAAGGTGATAAAAATACCAATTTTTTCCATCGAACTACCTATGCTAGGAGACATACAAACAACATGTAAGCTCTTCAATATGAGAATGGACACTCCTTTGATACAATTTCAGGTATGCATTTCCATTCAATGGATTATTTTTCTAAACTATTTAAGTAAAGTATGGTGCAATATGAAGAGGCTCAAAAATAAGTTATTGTTGTCATACCCTATGTTATCTCTGAAGAAGAAAATCAGGACCTACTTAAACCCATTGATAGAGAGGAACTTAAGAAAGCAATCTTTGGAATGAGCACCAAAAAAACTCTAGGTCTAGATGGCTTTTCAATTGAGTTTTTTTGGGCCTTCTAGGACAACTTAGAGGAGGATGTAATGCTTGTTATAGAGGAGTCCAAAGTTAGTAAAATAATCCTTAAATCATTAAATCATACTTTCATTGCCTTACTTCCAAAAGGGGAGGAGGGGGTGCATATTTTATATTATAGACCTATTGCCTTATGCAATGTCGTATATAAAATAATCACAAAGGTAATGGTTGAGCAACTAAAAAATCTTCTACATAGCATTATCTCCTCAAATTAATGGGGTTTTGTAGAGGGCAGATAGATCTTGGATGATGTGGTTCTAGCTCAGGAGGCAATCCATTCAATGCAAAAATCTAGTAAAAGGGGAATGTTCATAAAATTGGATATGTCAAAGGTTTATGATAGGGTAGAGTGGATCTTCTTATCAAATATGATGGAAGTCTTTGGTTTCTCTTAGGATTGGATAGAATGGGTCATGAGCTGTGTTTCTACTATGACATACTCAGTGTTAATCAAGGGCCTTCCATCACAACCATTTGGAGCTACTCAAGGCCTTCATCAAGGAGATCCTTGTTCCCCTTATATTTTTATCATATTGGTTGAAGGTTTGGGTAGACTCATCTTGAGGAGAATAAAACAAGGTTTGCTAATAGGTATCAATGTGGGTAAGGAATTTTTGACTCACCTACCATTTGTGGATGACACAGTATTGGTGGGAGTGGCCAACTTCAAGGAAGAAAGAATGATTAGAGATACACTTAATGTCTGCCTTAGGGCCACAAACCAATTCATCAATAATAGTGCTATTTTTAAATATTTATGAAAGTCTTCAGGATAGAATTTTAAAGATCTTGGGATTCATGAGGACTTCTATCCAAGTGGTATACTTGGGGGTCCCTTTGCGTTTTAAAAAACTAGAAATAGATATCTAGAGGAATATTTTAGATTGTATCAAGGAAAGAATCAATCATTGGTCTCACAAATGGTTAAGCTATAGAGATAGATTAATATTTTTGCAATCATTCATTCAGGCCATACCAATTTATAAATTTTCTATCCTTGTTACCCCACATACCATATGGAAATAGTTGGACAAGATGGCTAGAAAATTCATATGGGGAGGAGTAAAAGGAGAGATGAAATGGGCCTTAGTAGGCTGGGATAAAGTAAGCCAACACAAGGTAAAATGAGGTTTGGTACTAAGGAGATCAAAGTTAAATAATAAAGCTTTGGTTGGAAAGCTTTACTAGAGGTGGATTTCCCAACCAACTTTTTTATTCAGTAGAGTTTTAACTAGTAAATATTTGGGATAGGTAAACCCAAATGAGGTGGGTTGTTTCCCTATGTATGGTAATGGGTCCTTAGTTTGGTAGGATCTCAAATAGTTAAATATGGATTATTTTGGAAAGTGGGGAGAGAGGAGAAGGCATGATTTTGGATAGATTCATGGGATCAATACCCACCTATCATTTTTGAATTTCCAAAACTACAACTAATAAAAATAGCCATTAAAACTAGGGTTTGGGTCAAATTTAAAATTTATTTCAATATTAGTCAGCTGGGGGATTATAATTTTAAGCATTTTAAGAAGTTGGATGAGTAGCCAATTTTGATCCCTTTGAAATTGACACCCATCATGACTAAAATCTTGGTAGAAATATTTCTCACAAGTAGATATGAGGAGGATGATTTATCTTGGGGCTATGGGAGCCTTGATGTCTACACAGTGAAGGATGGATATGATAAGATCCTTCCAGATCCTCCTTCTCATGCATATTAGTTTGAAAATTG
Source organism: Wollemia nobilis (assembly GCA_028583015.1). Classification (NCBI taxonomy): domain Eukaryota; kingdom Viridiplantae; phylum Streptophyta; class Pinopsida; order Araucariales; family Araucariaceae; genus Wollemia; species Wollemia nobilis. The sequence goes on along the minus strand of JAQPPZ010001056.1, from coordinate 3,131,734 downwards.
GAGAAAGATTTGGTAGTCCAAGGGTTGGCTGAAAGTAAAAATTTTTCATGGTAGTTCATGCATAATGAAATTATTACCTTTGATAATCTTAGACGTAGGGGAATAATTGGTCCATATTAATTTATTTTATGCTAAAAGAGTGAGGAAACATTTGACCACTTGATTTTTGAGTGCCCATTTTGTAGGAACCCAAGTTCCTTGCAGATCTATCAACAATAATTGGAATTAGATCTAAACTAATAGTTACCTTTGCACTGGAGAGGAATCCTTCCAATGGATAAATTGATCAAATATATTCGTATTTATGGATGATTTGTGTGAATTTCCAACCTAATATATATATCTACCCTAAAGCTACGTTGGTGAAGAGATGTGATGGTTCACTTTATGAGTTAATAATATAATAATTAAATTATTAATAATACTAACTAATAATGTTAGGATGGAGGATCCTAACATGCCACCCTCCTTAAAAAGAGCTTTTTCCTCAAAGCTCAAAGTGAGGTGCTTTACCTTTTATTTTCCAAGTAAAATTTTTGCAAGTTCTTGTACTATTTTTTTGTCACTTTTTCAAAGGTAGGAATATCTTGAAGGTCAGAGTGTTAGTGAGGGGTTGCCAAGAACAATAGTATAATTTTCCTTAGGATAATCGTTATGATGATGGGAGGGAAACCCTTGGGGTTCCTCAAACACTTTAGAAGGATGCATCAAAAGTGGTGGTAATGCTTCCATATCCTTTTGTTGTTACCTAGGAAGCTAACAGAGAATGAGTGTGCAGTCACTCTGCATTATTTTCAAATAGGGTTGGCCATGTGGTGATAACTCACTATTGGTGAGGAACTTGTAAGTAGGTCTTGTAGAGTGTATGTCTATCTATCATTGGTCACTTCATGTATTTTTATGTCATTCTTGCCTAATGAATCGATTGATGCATCGATCAATTTTGGTATATCAATCTTATTATCTTCATCATTGTGATTAGGTTCTTGGGGAACTTCTTGCTCATATTCCTTATTTTTAGGTCTATCCTTGGGTGTATCCAACACTATTTCTACCTCAATCGCATTTTCATCATTGGTATAACTACAAGGAATAGTTGCATCCAAAATATATAGTTTAGGTGTAATACATTAATGATTACAAAAAACAATTCTCATCGCAATGAAAACAAAGGCCTTTTTCTCGTCGTGCCTTCATTTTTGTGGGGTTGATACATTTAATGGGTAAGACTCTATTTAGTTTTTGGTATACTTGCATTAATGCCATGTTTTGTTGTACCAAGTCCACAGAGTGATTAGTGGCATCCCTTTTTGTTGTTAACTCTGCATTAGAGGCATCTATTTTTAGAGTTAATTCTATGATTTTTGTCACTATTTTTGTTTCAAAATCATCTTGCCATTTATTCAACCCTTGCAAGACTTCTTTCAAAACTTCTTTCGCAAGGTCTTGTGATCTTCTCTTGTCTATCATTTTTGTAGTCGTTGTTGGAATAAGGTAAACCTAGGTATCATGCCTGAGCACATAATAGTTTGGTACTATATAAAAATTATAATATTTATGCCCAAGCTCTTACGTGACTCTTTCAAAAAATGAACATGCTCTTTAAAAAACTTCCCCACTTGTGTCCAGAATCGATGCTCTAATACCAGATGGTAGGAACCCAAGTTCCTAGTGGATATATCAACGATAATTGGAATTGGATCTAAACTAATAGAATCAACTTTTGGATAGAATAACCTTTGCACTGGAGAGGAATCTTGCCAATGGATCAATTGATCAAATATATTCTTATTCATGGATGATTTGTATGAATGGTCAACCTAATATATATCTACCCTAAAGCTACATTGGTGAAGAGACATGATGGTTCACATTGTGAAGAGACGTTATGGTTCACGTTATGAAGAGATGTGATGGTTCACTTTATGAATTATTAATATAATAATTAAATGATTAATAACACTAACTAATAATGTTAGGGAGGAGGATCCTAACATCATTCACACAACAGATCTGGGAGAGATGGTTTTTATCTTATAAAATTTGAGTTAATGGTGATTTGAACCAGACTAATATTTGGGAAATATGGAAGAGGGGTAGATTTAAATCTAAAGCTCTTTGTATCAGTTGATAGCTTGTATTAAACTTCATTTGGTAGCAAGTGTGTTTGGAGAGAAATGGAAGATTTTTTAGAGAAAACTTTTCATCTTTAGATGGAGTTTGGTAGGTCATTTGGAGCAAAGTCACAAAAACTATGGTAGTGCATGCTAAAGATGAAACTTAGGTTGTTATAGGGAAAATGGAGAAGGAAGTTGAATTATAATAGGGGTAGGATAGAGCTATTTGGAAACCACCCCTAAAAGGTTGAATTGAAATTAATATTGATGGAGCTATAAAAGGCAATACAAGTAGAGCTAGAATTGGAGTGGTTTGTAGGAATAATGTTGGTATAGTGCTCTATTAGGAACGGTAATGCCTGGTAAGGACCACAAACAATGAAGTGAAAGCCTTAGCTGTCAAATCTACTTCTATTTTGGCATTAAAATAAGGTTACAAGAGGATAATACTAGAATTAGATTCTCAAATAATGGTAGGAGCTTTAGATTGCATGAGGAACTTTGCTTTGAAGACATGGAGGTTGAGGATTATTGTCACTCAAATTAAGGAATTGTGGAGGGAATTAGATGATGTTATTCTATTTTATGTGAGTAGAGATCTAAATAAAGTGGTAGAATTCTTGGCTAAGATGGGTACCGAGAAGGAGGTAGGGGTTCAATGGCACAATGACATAGATATTGAGGATGAGATGATTAGGCAAGTTGGTGAGCAAATCTAGTGTTTAGCTAATTTGTACAACCATTGTAGAAATATGCTTTAGGATATTTGGTTCTAATGTAGATCTTCTTTATGCTTTAGGATATTTTGCTCTAATGTAGATCTTCTTTTATAATTATAAACAGGTGAACAAAATTGTAGAGATATGGTTTAGGAGATTTGGCTCCAATGCAAATTTTCTTTTACTATTGTAAATATGTGTTCTCTTTGACTCTGGGAGAAGTCTCATCCCAACTTGTAAATGATCTTGTTTTAATATAAGTTTTTCAAATTATTTTTTGAAAAAATAATACTCCTCAACCATAGTGGGAGCTAGAGCCATCACAAGCAGAGTGGATAAGGGAGTAGTGATTATTTCAAATAGGGGATCCAGATTTACATCTGAGTTTTTGTAAGCTCTTCATCGTGCAATTAGCACAAAGCTAAATGTAAGTTCTTTTTGTTCACCTGAAGCTAAATGAAGGTGCATTATTTTCAATTTGGTATATTTTTATCTTTTTTGGGTTGATTTTCAATTCACCTCCAGTAATCATAACTTCTATATATAACAATTATGGTTAGACAAAATCACACCTCTTTATATTCATAACTATTATTTTATCAAGACTATAAAACTTATATTGTAAATGTTCCATAATGCTCTTTCTATTTATTTATTCAAATAGGTTGCCAATATAAACTAGTCCAAAAAAGATAAAACTTAACTCATAGGCCTCATAAAAGTAAGTGATTCTATATAAATACTAAGTAATATACATTCTTACAAAGTCGTGTTTGGTCTTGAAGGCTATCCTTAAAACGTCTTCAGTCATCCAAAATTCATAATATATAGATTATAAGTTCAAACTTAATGAAGTACTAAGATTGTGATTTTCAAGAGTTCATTTTTATGATAATTTTGTCATAAAAGTGGAACTTTTCACACCTTGCTTCAAGAATTTTTATCACTTATTTTGGTAGATTCTGACAATGGTTACCTATACGCTTACAATGGAGAATTCAATAACAATTGGATCATGTAATTCATTCTCACTTCAAAGATAAACCATTTGATTCTTGTGAATTTCTTCAATGAATTACTTTGTTCCTTAGTATAACTTGCATTGGAAGTTTCTACTTATGCACCTGCTACTTAACTTTAAGTTTGACCTTTAATATGACAAATTTCTCATTGGTTTTTATCAATCTTAATCTTGATTAGCAAACACTAAAGTACTTTGATTTCCTTATCAAATAAGGTGTCCCATCCTTAATCAATCTTTGCGTGCCTCCTTTAGACAGATAAATAAGAATTATTCAAATGATTAAATAAACATCTAGTGGCACCATTCACTCCCCATCATTTATATAAGTGATTGCTATGAAGAATCAAAATTTGTGTTGCATAAGCTGCATGGAACTTGCTACTTTACAATCAACATAATAGATATGATATTAGATACTTCACCTCGAATATGAAACTTTCTACTGGTTGAAATCACAAAAAGCAATTATCTTTGTTGTTTTGATGTGGATATTAATATGAAAGAACAATTGTCATCCATCCTCCAAATTTCATTGTTTCATGAAAGATGCATTGGTGATTCTTTGTCTAATTCTAAACTGCATTCTTTACTCTTATCTTTCTTAGATATACTTTGTTTTTATTCTAATTTTCCTTTTTTTCCTTTTTTAAGTAAAGGATGAAATTTTCAATGTAATTTCCAATTATTGGATTATATAACCCAAAAAAAAAACACCTAAATAAATATATAATTCATTATTCTTGTATGTAAAAGTAACTTCTACCTCTCATTCACCTTTGTTTTGCTTGTTAGAAGATTTCAATTAGGATCTTTCAACAACAATATGTTTTTAGAGATTTTCTCTATTTTGTGCCAATGGACAATGTATTCTCCAAGCATTATGAATGTTCTTCCCGTCTACATAATTTTTTTTTCCATATATAACTACACACCTCATGACAAATGCTTTTGGGTCATTTTAATAGAGATTTAGTTCAATTTTTGAAGGTATAATTTAGATACTTTGTCCTTGTCTATGTAGAAATGCTTACTTGAGAAGCTAGTCTTCTTCATACGAATCAAATATTTTTTTCATAAGTTTCATTGAAGTATCTCATTTTTTGATAGAAAACTTCTTGTTGGCTTTTTAAGATTATATATTTCTCTTTAAACTAATGTGTGTACAAACATCTTCAACCAAACAATGCAAGCATTTTTGCTAACTAAAAAAATAATACATAACAAAGTAGATCCTAAGAACAATCATTAATTGAAATCCCATGCACCCACTTACCCTTAATAAAATTTATTTTCAAATTTGGTCTCCACCTTGAAAGGAAGAAGATTTTCCTTCAATGTACCCTTCAAATGCTTCTTTCTAATCTTCTTCTTTTGATAAAATTCCAATTTTCTTCTTTTCCAATATCACTAGCATAAATTTGTGAACATATAAGGCCAAAATTTGGACTTATCTTTAAGTTTCAAATTGAGCTTATTTATATCTTTGGTAGTTAAATACCTTGGTGATTCTCTTGGAACAAAGAACATTATGAAGAAATATTAAAAATAATTATTATTCATTTTGTAAATTGATAAAGTTGTAAACTTAATATCACTTTGAAACAACTAAACCAAGTTTCATCAAAGATGATCCCAATTGGGTTGAAGATGTTGATTAAGCCATCATATTAAAACTCCCCCAAAAAAACATAGAAACATAATAACAATTAGAAACTTAATCTTGGATGAGATGTCTACCAAAAACAACTTTCCACTAAAAATGTCATTTGGCAATGCTTGTTGAAAATGTAGTCTGCTTAAAATGAGATCAGGTAAACAAGATGCCCATCCTCATTGTCACTTGGCATTTTTTCTTTTTTTCCCTTTTTGATCCATTTCTAGTCAAATGACCATCAATACAAGGAATGAAGCAAATTTGTATCAGCAAGTTGGAAGTGCACTACCATTTTAAACATGTGTGGATTAGAAGCATTTGTTTCCTGGTTGATAAGTTGAAGGATGTTTCGAAGTGGAACTAGATCATGGAATGCATCTTGCAAAATTTACTTGATTGTCATATTTTATCAAAGATATGGTTCATAAAAGACAACCGAAGCAAAGAGGCTACAAGACAAGTTTTAGTTGTGAAGAGGCAATATTATAGTAGTGAAAAATGAGTCTGTTTAATTCAACTAAGTGCTTCGTGAAAAATAACTCTTCGAAAATGCAACAAGTGCTTTGTGAAAAATAACTCTATACAATAGTTAGATTAGTGCTAGATGGATACTTAGATACTACAAGTTGGAAGCTCACTAGTATTTACACAAATGACTAGCGGGCATAGTACAACATAAATGATCCACCCAATTTGATGATAGTACAACATAAATGATCCACCCAATTTGATGATCAACTTCAAGAATTATTTATGAATGGCTAAAAATCTACTAATCAACCAATACATTAGACTCAACAGTGATTTTTTTCAAATTAAGCACTAGAATCTTAAGAGGTCACTAGGCCATAAGGACACCTTACTTGGTGGCTTTTAAAGAATTGCTTTTCATATGTAAACCGATTTGTTTTAACTAGATGTATAACTCATGTAACATTTTAAAAGTAGAATAAATCTTATTAAGGGGAAGGCATAATCATACCTCCACCTTAAAAAAATAGATTGCATATATTTTGCATTAATAAAATAGGAGAGAATCAATGTTTAATTAATAAAGATGCCACATTTCAAAGACTCCCTTCCAAAAGAGGCAAATATTTAATTAATTAAGTGCAAACTACAACATTTATAAACAAGGCCCCACTTACCAGCAACCTGTGTTACAAGGTCTTTACATAAGGAGGTCCATACAAGTGAAGTTACAAGTTCCAATGTTTCCACAAAGGGACTATCTCCTAAGAGGCATATAGGTCAGGTCAAGCATTTAAAAGTTATTTTTACCTTCCCCAAATTATGCTCCACTAATAAATTTATGTTCATAATCAATATATGTGTTAGGGAAAACATTATGACCCTCAGATTCAAATTAACATGATATGAAGCAACTTCAGGAAATTGTCATATTTCTTTCTGCGTGTTTGTCTGAAACGATGATTGAGCATACTTCAAATATAACAGCAACTAATATGACATACTTCTAGCACATTGTTTTTATCCTTTTGACGTGATTGCAGAGCTCAAGATATGAATCAAGATGGTAATTAAAGTGACAATTGAAGGATGAATTTTAAGATATACTTAAAGAAACATTAAATAGAAACTCTGGGAACAGTCTTCAGGTCCTCTTGATGGCAAACTCCTCCCTCAAGGCAGACTCTAGAATTTTAGCTTTGATGACCAAATTACATCAAGTAGGATCCCAATCCTGGATGATAAACATCCTTCCTCAGCCCAGCTAAAGCAGACTATAAAAGACATGGAGAGCATAATTGTAATCATTGTTAAGAGCATGACTGCTTAGTTTTTGTTGAAGTACCTTTCCTGATCTCATGCTTTAGTTATTATATGGAATGTTGAAGCTTCATAAATTACCAATTTTCATTAATTGGTATTAACACTTGAGGTTTTCATGCTCTGTTATGAAAGTCACGACTTAAATCAGCGAGTCACAATTTTTTGTAATTTTACTGAAAACACGAGTCATCTCGCCGTGAAAATTGGAATCACAGATTTTTGGGCAATTTTTTCGATTTTTTCAAAAAATCGGCCGCAACCATATGCTAGAGGCTGCAGCCAATTTACCTATAAAGCACTTCTTTTTTTCATTGGCTTTCATTTCACCTATTGCAAGGGGAGAAAGGGGTCTGCCTACCTGCTACCACACCAAACCAAACACACTAGGGCATCCTAACAGCGGATTGTTTACGGTTTGAAGGAATCCGGCAGCCACCAACAGCAATGCTATACATTATTAACTAATGAAATTCTTCATAAAAAGATGTTGAACTATCAATCCAAACTTATTGCTCAATATGCTTGTATATAGGAGTAATATTTAAAAGCACAAATGATATGCTTGTATGCTTGTATTTTGAAAATTTTTGTTCAGATAGTGAAGGTATTAAAAGCACAAATGATATGCACTCGCCCCCTTGACCCCTGACACACGTGGTGACCGCCATTAGCAACCAAGGCACAGGCACAACAACAAAGAGAGACTAGAGCTTCTGCTAGGGCAAAGGGCAAAGGCATTCAAAGATCTTGAGACATTGTATTTGTCATGACTCATGACACATTTTGTAATTTGTACCTTTTTTATATTATAAGCAATACAAGAACCAGACCAAGGGCCAAGAAGAGGCACGGGCACAAGAACCGGCAAGAGCACATCAACAAAGAGAGACTAGGGCAAAGGGCAAAGGATTTGCAAGACAGTAGATAGGGGGCCTATTGAGGCATTTTGACACATTTTGTAATTTGTACCTTTTCATATTGAGCCTTGTATGATGTATCATTTGCCACTTTCAAAGTTTGATGTGTAATTTAAGCTTAAAGTCATACATTGTTAATATTGATTTGTATTATGTTAATTCATTGTGATATGCATTTTTTTCAATGAAAATTTTTGTTTTCTTCCCTATTTTTTTTGCCGATTTTTCCCAATTTTTTCTCCAGGCCAATTCCAAGCCCATTCCTATTTTCTCTACTATGTTTTCATGTACTATAAATATCCACCAAGTGGGTAAGTGATCCATCTTACAGATATTACTAGCGTAAGCATTCAATCTATCACTTGGATCTATGGAATTGAAACATGTTAATAATGTAGAATATTGCCGACAAATTAAACATAAATATTTGCAAGAATAAACCTGAACAGAATACCCTCATAAATGCAGTTTTCCAAATATCAAGAATACATTGCCCAGAATTCATGTAAGTTGTGATCGCCATGTATCAAGTCTTGCCATCTCTAATTCATGCAATCTTCTAAGACAAAAAATTCCAATGAACATGCCAACTATAACCATACCTATTGACAATGGATAAAATCCATCAATAGTCATAATACATGTCCCCCCTGCACTCTCACATGGATTATTTAGGCTAACACCAGGTTTGACAGGGCAGTATAGTGACGAGCTACTACTGGATGGATCTGCTCCAACACATTTTTGAAATGTCAGGAGGTCTATCAACAAGAAGACAAAAAATTTTGGCCAAGCATGCCCCAAATTTGCAATAGTGTTGAGCAATGTCAAATACGTTCCACCCATTGATGAGTCGCTGATACGAGCAAAAAATGTCCCCTGTCACTCACCAAACAAAAAAACATTGTCACAAAGCAAGAGCCACACATCTTACCTGCATTTTAAAAGATTTAAAGGCACCATGAAACCAAAGTTTCAATTAACATCATTAGTATTTAAAAACAAAACAAAAACTTGTTGAAAACAAAAAGGTGATAATAGGACTTTCTAGATGGATGTGGAATCTTATCACTCTACCTGCTAATAAATTTTCCCAGAAAACTTGTCCATCTAAGCTTAGTGAAGGGGTAAAATTGGGCCTTTACTGTGGAAAAAACCAGATTTGTAGCCCACTAGGTTTTGCCTCTATTGTTTATCTGATGCCCTCTAACCCTCCAAAATAAATAAAAAAATGCTTAAACAAACAACTTCATACATACTAATAAAAATCCCAAATTAAAACAAAAAGTATCTAAGCAACTTCATTTGTCAGATTATATTCTTTTCACTGTCAAATACCCCAATTGGATAATTGAAATGAAATGAAAGATTTTAATTACGTCCACGAGACCCAAATATGGTCTATGGGACCTCAAATATGGAAGTACAATTACTCAAATCATATCATATGATCTTTAATATCTTTGAGAAGGTTGTTCCTTCTCTTGCTGATTTGTGTTAGCAATTCCCCAACTTTTTTTATTTTACTGTCTTCAAATAAATCTGCCATAAACTCGTTCCCAAGTGTTTCTTTGTATTTGTCATGGATATCTGAAAAACTCGGGCATTTATAGATGAAGTGTTCCTCTGTCTCTACTGCCCCTATGCTGCATAGAGTACATATCCTTTCTTCCCATTATTCTTTGGGCATTGTCCATCTCCCTGTTTCACATCTAAGCTTATGAGAGCTAGTCCTTATCTGAGCAATGAGTATTTTTTCCTTCCACTTGATTTCAGCGCCTATATACGCTTTTTCCTTGTGGTCATACGTTGGGTTAAAATTTGCAATATAATATTGTATTTTCCTGCTTGCATTTTTCCACATTCCACTTCTGAACTTTTCATTCACATAATTTTTTATGTCTTTGTTGACATTTTGGCATTCATTTATGTTGATTTCCCAACATTTCATCCATTTCTGATTTTGTTTCATCCATGTATTCTTTCGCCTATGCAACTCTTCGTCCCTAGCTGCAATAAGCCATCTATCATTTGTCATGTTTTCTGTTTTTTTCAAGTAACATAACAGCTTGGTCATAGCAATTGCTTCTAAAGGGAACATTCCAGTTTCAGCTAGAATAATTTCATAAGGGGTTGTGGCCTTAATTTTGAGAAAGTTTGTGATTAGATATTTTTAAATCCTTTCTATTTGCCTCCATTTTGCATTTGTTGTGCCACTAGCCCACACCTTGCAACCATACAACAGAACCGGTGTAACAAGTAGGCCAAATAAGACCTTGGTGGTCTTCCAGTACCACAAATCGGCATTCCTACACCTGTTTTGAAGTGCATATAGTGCTCTCCAACCACTTTGAGTTATTTTCATCCTACATGTATTCCAATTAATTTTGTCATGAAAGTCTATGCCCAGGTATTTGTATTCTACTACTACATCAAGCGGTTCACCTACAAACTGAAATTTGAGTTGTTGCTTCTTCTTTTTTGCTGAAAAAATCATAATTTTTGTTTTGCTCGTGTTCACCTGCATCCCAACTTCTTTACAAAAGAGTTCTAGAGCTTGAAGGTGATCTTCTAGATCTTTGGCTGTTTTGGCCACAAGAATTACATCATTTGCATACATGAGGAGTTTTACCACATATTTGGCTAAATGCACACCCTCTCCCCCAAATTTGTTTATCCATTCTTCTAACTTGTCAATGTACAGCCCAAATAAGGTCGGAGATAGAGGGCAACCTTGTTTGACACCTATGTCACTACCAAAACATTCAAATAACCCTTCCTATGTTTTGATTCTAGCCTTTACATGCTCATATAGTCTGTGAACTGCTGCCCTGTAGTGAATTGGAACCTCTAGCTCTTCCATTCTGCTCCATAATTTTTTCCTTGGCACCGTGTCAAATGCCTTTTTGAAGTCTACAAAACAACAAAAAGCCTCCTCTTTTTGTCCCATATTTTTTCCACTATGTGTCTGAGCGTGGTACAGTGATCAATAGTTGAGTGCTTGGGCCTAAAACCTGCTTGCCCCTTTGCTCTCTTTCCCTTTTCTTCTGCCCATATGCTGATCCTACGCTCTATTATACTCCCAAACAACTTTGTAAAGAGAGGGTTGATCATGATAAGAGGCTGGGAAGCAAAAAGGCAATCCCACCAGAGGCTGTAAACCTTACAGGTCTTCTATAAAGTCATTTCATGAAACAAGCTGAGGTTGCATGTTCCAGAGCTACTTGACTATAAAAATAAATTTTGAGTTTCAAAAATGATCTTGTTGTGAAGCACGGAAGTAGTAATCTCTAGGTAACAAGCTTGATGAATTCCTATAAAGCCTTAGCAATCTATGCTTGGGTCACTGTTGTCCATAGCCTGCTCCATATGTCTCATGAGATCTGCAAATTATTCCAAATCCTCCTCTCTGGAATTGTTTCTCAGCTTGAATTAGCCACCCACATCCTTGACTTCTCTCACATTTTGTAAAAGAAAAAGACTAATCTGTCTGAATAAGGATAGCATATCATGAACATCACTAAAGGAGGAAGTGATTTGCTCAGTGACCAGTCTAGTATTAATAGTTTTCCATAGCCATTTGATCTTGCACTCCAGATCACACATGGCGTTATAATACACCAGATTATTCATAAAGTAGTATTTCTTATACAAAAAACATGAATCCCATTAAAGGAAAGCCAAGAACGGCAGTAAATAGCTACAAGCAGCCTCACAGACCTGACCAGTCTTATATATCTTCAATACTTCTCATGTTTGCCATAGTACCCATGCTGGGAATATGCTCCAATGACTTGAGCTATTGTAAATTGCGCCTGAACTCCAGGGCTTTGGTCTTTCTGGATCTTTTTGTTTTTTTTAATAAATTTGTCGCTGTTCTCTTCGTGAACAGCTTCGCACTCCAAACTAGTCAACATTTCCTTTTGGAAGAAGAGAAAGAATAAGAACTGTCCACTGCAGTTGAACTATAGCTTTTCAAAGGTTCTAAGAAGTTCATGCATGCCTCAACCAGGTAAGGTAATGGGTAGGTTGGGCTTTGTACATCACTTCTCTTTACTTTCTCTTGCTTATCGTTTCCTTATATTCTTGGTATAAGACCCAACTGTTAAATGCATCTCGCATTCAACATATGCATTGATGTAAAGCACTTGAACTGTCAGAATGAAGCAATAACATAAATGCCTATGCATTTCACGAAACTTAGCCTCGATGAGGTTTTACAAGGGAAGGAACATAAACTTATACCACAGAAGGGTTTCTCCTTACATAAAAGGTAGAAATTGGATGGGATTACTGCATGTGTAATATGTACTATATTCCTTTTTTTGTAGTCCTGCCTACAATGTTTTTAGTATTAAGTAGTAATATTGTAAATATAGATGCCAGTTGTTGTCATCCTTAGAAAGTTGCATAATGGGAAATCATGGATGGGTTTTTGCTTAGGTCATTATATGAGTCAGGATAATCTTGATTCTTGAGCTTACCCAGCATTTACACCCAAGGCCTGTTAAGTCACAAATATGCAAAGCTGATTTGTTACAGACATAAGAATAACATACTTAGCAAGCCCATTCAAAGCTATATTCCATGAAGTTCCCCCTATTGAGACAACGGAACATGTTTTTGGAAAGGTAGGACATGCTTCCGGGATGTTGGGACATCTTTTAGGAACATCAGAACGGTTATTTGGTTGGGATGCATCTCCGAGACGCCCTCTAAATCGTGGGAATACCCACAGAACATGGACACAAAATGAACTTGGTGATTCAACTAGTGCAGGACAGTTTGGATGGAAGAAAATACTGCAACCCACATAATAAAGAGCTATAGAATTTGTTTATTCCATGATCATAATAAAAATAAAAGGCCCTGGGGAGATCAATAACACATATATAGGACTTAAGTGCAAGCTACCACCCAGTAATTGAGAAGGAAAGCTGTAGGAGAGAACCACCACTTATGAAATTAAAGATTAGTTGCCCAGATTGTATCCTCCCTCTACTTCAGGAAATGATAGATAATCGGCTAAATTAATCCACCAGGAATAATATGACAAGATGGATTTATTCCAGGGACATCAATCAATGCTTTCAGATCTGATTAATTTTAAAGCCAATAAAGTCAAGAACACCATGTGGAAGTTATTGTTGGGCTCTGCAGAGTGCTAATGTGGTGGCACCATATGGACATGTTCCCTTTGATCTCTTCCTGTGCATTGTGAACGGTATGGTGGCCTTTAGTTGCTGTCATGTTCTCTGACAAACTCCAATAGAAAAATCTCTCAGTAGGAACATGTTTCTGCAGGGATTTTGTCGTTCAACCTTCCCCCTCAAATAGTATGGACAAGAAGTCCTCTGGCTTTAGTTAATAACATCTCACTCCAAGCAGCATATGAGATTCATTTGTCCATCCCAGCAGCCATGCCTTCAAAGACAAACCAACAAATGCAAATAAAAGAATAATAGTAAATATTTACATGATGCAAATGAAGAAGAAAGAACTGAGGGTGAATTAGAAAAGATGGCTAAGGATGGCCCTGTCGTGAGTTCTTTTCAGTTTTCACTAATCTCAATTAAGTACATTTATATCTCTCAATGTTAATTGGTAGTCACAGTAAAACTCATGGAACTAACTTAAAGTTTTCCTGATTGTTCCTACATTTCCTTTGCCTGCATCAGATTATGATTAAGGGGAATTTAATTCATTACAATATGTTGTTTTAAAATATCTCCTTGAAACATTAAAATCATTAGCTCCTTATGACACCCTAACCTACATTTACACACAACATTTATTACAATTAAGTGTTCCTAGCATAACCTAGGCAGACACCCAAATTGATGGTCAACAAATAGATTTGCATATCCTCTTGTCATGTTCTATATTACATGTAGTATAGAAAATAAAGTAAAATTATTTTTAATTTGAGCTAAATGATTGGAGAAATGATGAATTTATTAGAATTGGATGCCTGTATGTTTATTGTTTTTCCCTTGAGTATGTTGACTGTCCTTGTCAATTTTACAATCGAAAATAATTTGCATTCAGGTGTCAATTTATGTTTGCAAGCAAATGCTAAGAATTCCAACTCTGTACATTGTAACTCCAAACTTGAAATGATGATATGATACCCTAAAATTTACTCAATTGGATTTCAGAACAATAGATAGCTAGTATCTAATTATCACTTTTCAAACAAGAAAAATTGCAAGAACTATAAAAGGCGATAAGGAACAAGAGGAATTCATTAAGAGCTAGAGGTGTTTAACACCTATAAAGAAAAATATATCCATTACAGTAGTCTTAAAACTTTACCTGTGATACAAACATCAATGTAGATGAGAACGATGTTGTAATGCCTGCCAACACAATAGCACAGTAGAAAAAGGGTGCATCTTTAAATGTTGCATCCTTGGGAAAAGTTGAAACCAAAAGTGTAGTGATGGCAGCCATTCCCAATCTTAGGAAATATCCTGATAACCAGGGTGAAAAGGGCTTTCCTTTGCTGGCCCAGCGTCCTGCAAATATTGCAAAAACCACTTCTAGAGGGAATTCAATGAACACCACTAATGATACAGTTTCCTGCACTCATAAAAACTGATAGTTAATTCCTTCTAAAGTGTAACATTAACATAGATAAAGCCTTAAATATGTTTTACAATTCTTTAATTCAATACAGAATATATTAAAAATTATAAGAGAGTAAACAACTCACACGAGTTACTCCTTTCTCCATCAGTTTGAATATTCCAGCTGCTTCAGTGGTTATGCTTCCAAGCTAAGCTCATACAACAGACAAATGAGCAATTTTAGTTCATTGATTTCCATTCATTGCAAATATGTAACCAATAAATAACATTGGGAAAAGTTCCCTTCACAGCAGAAAATAGAAAATAGGGGAAGATGATATATGATTCTATAGAAAAGAACATGATCCACAGAAGTAATTGCCCTCTCAATAATTAATCAAACATACATGCTTTAAAAAATGGCAGTGGCCAACTGTGAGAACTAAGAAAATGCTGCACGGAATGAAAGAAAATTGACACTCATGAAAAAGCAAAATTAAAACTTCAAAACAAAATGAAGGAATAACGTTCCTCCACAAGAAGTACTAATCTAAGATATTTTGCTTTCAACTCTAAGAATCAATTTCCACAATTGAAGTCCAGACTCCCAGAAAAATCGCCAACACTGTTTGCATCTTCTGATTAAAGTACTGGAATGATACTACGGACAAAAAAATTTGTTAAAAAAGTAAACCTACAAAGTTTTGTGGTAGTGCTTTTGTTCTTACTTATAGCAGCATGTCAGTGTAGAAACTTCCAAAAAATGTTCTCTTATTTTTCTTAAAGCATCTTTCAGAAACGTATTCGGACGTCATGTATGTTCTACACTCGTCACAACATTGCTGCTCGCATAAATGCACAGAAACACTAGAATATTTCCTATTGTAAAACACAACTAGAATTTTAATATTGTCAGCTTGTTTGAGAATAAGGAAACATAGAGAAGG
Organism: Wollemia nobilis; assembly: GCA_028583015.1. NCBI lineage: Eukaryota > Viridiplantae > Streptophyta > Pinopsida > Araucariales > Araucariaceae > Wollemia > Wollemia nobilis. The sequence goes on along the minus strand of JAQPPZ010001056.1, from coordinate 3,115,993 downwards.
AAATAAAGGGAATCCAATACATAATTCAGAAGCAACACAACTATATGTCATAGAAAAAGCATACTAGAAGTATTAAATCAAATCAATTAATAACAAAATGATATGTCGCATCATAGCATTAGCTTTCAGGAACAATATACAGTACCAAATTTAGAAAGACATGCTACTCACACTTTCTGGCATAGAAGAGGTGGGAGATATTCCACTTCTTGCTCTTATAAGCTATTCTTTGTTGCATATAGACAATTATCTTTAATTAAAAATCAAACATATTGACATAGAGTCTAGAGGTGCTATATACTTATTCCACATTACACTTCAAGGCCACTGTGGCTGGGTGGCACAACAACTGTAAGGTGCATACATATCTGTATATTTTGCACAGATTATGTATTTTTATGGTTGTTGCAGCTATAACATAAGGCTTGGAACTAGTTGATAATATGTACTGCATTGTGAAAAACTTTAATGTCAAGTAACTATCAGCAACTGTCAAGAGTGGCAATAGTGAACACCTTGTTCACCCTCACATCTTTAAATAAAGTTCATATTGGTCTTAGGCTGCAGAAAGACTTGATATCAAATGCCCATGAGGATTTAACTGTTCTCTTGCCATGTCAATGGTGCTTCTGGGCCAGAAAGGTAGGATCTCACTATGTCAGCTGTCTGGAATGCATTCCCCATTGTACTTCTTCTGCAGGTCATGCTTCTATGTTTTATTTGAGGATTTCATAACCACTTATTTGCATGGAGAGTTTTTGTCAACCAGCCATAATGAGGGACAAGACATGCAGTGTATAGTATCTCCTCTTGTCTGGCACCTGTCAAAGATTACAAGGGATAGGATCCATTCACTAGATTCTAGTAGATTCACTGCATCCAAGGACAACCTTTTTAGGTTTTAGTTCTCCTGTAAGGGGGAACTTGTGGAAGTCATTACAACCTAGATGTATTTGGGATATGACAGCCACACAATCATGTCCTTGTAAGGGATATGCCTCACTGTTAGTTCTCAGAATCTCAAGCAACAATGCTTCTACATACATTTTCAAGATGTCCCTTCAAGTATGCATTACTTCAACACCATTATCAAACTGCTACTCTATATACCATGGAGTTTTGGGGCCCTAATATAGGAATTGTGGACTAAGCATAAATTGAAATGGTTCAAAGCCTCATGCTTCAACATATGATCTGACACAAACAGACAGTTCCATAGATTGTAGTTGAAGATGAATATGTTACTCAGCCCCTTTGCGTCGAGTATTTTCAAGATCATCTTCTATCTCCATAAAGTTCAGTACATGGGGAATTCTGCCTCTAGATGCATGAGATACCTATTGATTGGCACTTTGCTCATGACAATTGATTGCTTCATTGGGATCTACTGGGCACTGACACTATTCATACTCCAATGATAGCTTATTCGTTCAGTCTATTGGCATTTCTATTTACTAACTTCTCCCTTTCAACTAATCTCAGGAAACTCTCTCCTCAGTCTCTTCTTCTATTGGAAGTGATTAGTAGAGTTGTTCAAGAGGACATACAACAATACATCCAAGTCACTAGGATCTCCCTTTCACATCCCCATGGCCCCAAGATGGCCTCATATGCCGAGCACTTCCTCTAGATTATGAATAATATTATCATTGACCAGAATATCTGATCCTAGCTGCTCAAGACACTGTTCAAAACAAACCTGCAAACTGATTCAAAACTTGTTTTCCCAACTTGTTATCTGCAATGTATTGAAATACTTGCATCAATGTACACACAGGCAGTTTAACAGCATAAAAGTCAATCTAGCAAGTTGGAAAACAACACCAAGAAACAGCAGATGAAATACAGCATATAAACATTAGAGAACACCAAAAGGAAACATCACCCTACAGCAAATATACGAGTGGTCTTATTGCTCAAACAGCTGCATACATAGTACATACAGCAAAAATGGACCTAATACAGGTATAGAACACTCCCATGTATCTTGACCACAAACTCTTAGCTGAGTTGTACATCCAGAATGCTTCCAGTCAGAACATTGAATCCCTCACACTCCCATAAACCTGGCATTTATGCTCTTACTTGGTTGGTTGTGCATTGAAACTGAAGAGCCACCTCTTCCATTTCCTTAAGTAGTTCAAGAGTTCCTTTTCATGATCTAATGAGGTTGTTCTGTCGTTTCTCTGTTTTTGTCTTTTTTCTTTTGTATTTTTTATGTCTTTGTCATTTGATGACTTTAAAGATCCTCCTGGACCATACCTCTCAATTGCAAAGGATCTTAATCTTTCAAGAGCTTACTTGGAAATTCTCCCTCTTAATAAATTGAAGTTCCTTTGTTTACACTTCTCATTGAAGTATGTTGTAGTGGCATACTCCTTGATGTGCTTGTTTTTTTCCCTTTTCTTTGCAGTGCCCTTCATGGAGTATCTTCTCCTTTGTCAGATTACTTTTTAGGAGTGCTTCCCTGGACTCCTTTTGCTTAAGTGAAAACCTCCATGGTCCTAGATTTAGAGCTGCACTCTATATTGTCCCCATGCTCCTCCTTTGGCTGATCATGACCATTCTCATATGAGGTCCCTTCATGACACTTTCTCTTCCCAATGTTACATGGACTGATTAGGCCTTCTTGGTGAGGCTTATGCATACTCTATATTGCTCTCAACATGATAGACTATTCATCCCATGTCTGTCTTTCTATACTGATTTGGTTTAATTAGGTAAGGAATCACTTATACACAACCATAAATTCTTAGGTCTAATTTCATGCCCCTTCTACATGCTATGAATGTGAATACATATACCTTTCCTATGTGTTATGCTTATTTCTTACTTTTGAGTATACATCTCCCAAAGCTGGTTACATACTTTTGAATCATCCTATATCTCATAGACTTAGGTCCTTGATACTTTCTCCCCTTTATGGTTGAATTTGCATGTTTCATATTGTCCATGTAGAAGTGTTTTATGCTTCATAAGAGTGCCTTATTTTTGCAAATTGTATACAGGTCTTTTGTTTTAAAGTAGTACCAAGTGAAGTAGGATATCCTGTAGATTTAATTCTCGCTTTTGGAAGCAATATACTCTATAACTGTAAGGAATGCCAGTTGTAATTTGCTCTTGTTCTTGGTGTGCATCCTTTATATATGAGAAAAATTCTGCTTGCATAAAAATGTTTAAACATTTGATTTTCAGTGTTCTTGGTGTTTACACGTAAGTGTCCCTACTTATGCAAGAGTGTATATACAAAATCGGATTTCACTCGTGCTCTTCTCAAGTGAATGAAGTTAACTTATGCATGAAAACCTCCTTAGTATCTTGCCAACTTACTACTCCTGTCTGAAATCATTCACTTCTACATGCAATCCACACCGCAGAACCCAGGATGGGGGCACAGAGGACAACTCCTTCTAGTTGAGCTAGTGAAGTTAAGTGAATTATGTTTCAGAGTTGTGCAGCAGATCAGGGCACAATATATACGCCCTCATAAAACCTTGTGTAAGATGGAAAAGAGAAATAACAAAGAAGGAATGTTGATCAAGAAATATAGGAAAAACCAGAAAACTAACAAAGTTGGCTTTAGTACTAAAACATAGGGTATAGGCAAGTGGGAGAGCATTGGCACTGCAGTGCACAACTGCTAGCCAACTATGCTACCTTTAAAGGATCAAAAACTGCTAAACAAAAGAAGCATCTATGCTGAATATCTTAGCCTATATATAGGACGTACAGTATAGTTACAAGAATCTCCACATAACAGGAAACGGTTCATCTTCTGACAGTTATGATGATTCATGTACCAGTCATCCCTTTCTCTTTCTGGAGTGCCAGGTAGTGGCACTTGCTTGCAGTTAACACTGACAGCTGCCATTGATCTTTGGCGAGTGGCACTAGGTGACAGGAGCTAGTGCTTGGCATGTAGCCACTAGAAGCCTCACACTGGCGCCTCAGTAAGAAAGCAGTTAAAAATAGCTAAGCATCAGTATCATTATCACTTTTGATGTTATATCTGGCAAGAAAACAAGTTTCTATATCGATAGCATCAATACCAATTTCAATCTCACCATCATCAACATCTGCAAAATTGGTTTTATTTCTTGATTTTCCCCAAAATAAATCTGCTGCCCTTACTTAGCATGTACAGCCTATATGGCCTATTTCTTCCATTTCATATGCATTAAACATAGTTGTAGCTTCAGGTTCCATGTATGAAAATTTTTATCATTGATTTTATTTTATTTTAAACCAAGTATGCCTATTAAACAACCCTTAATTTTGGATATTTCTGTTTAGGAACCTTTGACAAATTTAGCAAAGGTCTTCCAAAATTGGAAAACTTATCAATTTAATGCAATCTCTTCTTAATTTGGTGGAACCTCTAAGGTTTATAGAATACTGTAAAAATGGGAAAAATGTAAATCCTCCAATTTTGACTGCATATTTAGTCACTTCCACATGTAAATTTGGTTTTAATGTCTTTGCAACAAAATAAAACTTGACCTGCCAGATTCATCTTCTTCTCACATCCATGATCTAAGGGATTTTATGTTAGGCATTACTATAGTATGAAATTTGACAAAGATTTGTACTGACTGAAAATTCTTGGATGGAGAGTCTACTTGCATGGAAGCCCTGCTACGTTTTGAATCCTTTATCAGGCCATTCAAAGCAGGATTAACATCTCTCCACTTCTGTCTACCTCGGACTGTCGCTCAGTTGTTTGAAGGTTTCTCTGCCTCACCTCCATATCTTCGCCAAAATGCCTTGCCAGATGCTGAAACCCTTCTCCTCCATTTCCGCCAATGGTTTTCCTGCTTCGCAGTCTCTCCTTCTAGGCCTTGCTATGTACCCTTGGCAAAGCCAACATTGCACTTCCCCAATCCGTTTGCGCCTAATCAGCTTGCCTCCTCTCCCATCTGGCTAGCCCCTCCAACTCTTCTTCCCTTCTAGCCTCTTGACCTGCCCCTTCCCTTTGCTCCCAACCTGCTATCTTGTCCATTCACTTGGAAATCATCTTTCCATCGTATCCCAATCCGCCAATACAAATCCACCCCCATCCAACCCTTCTCACTCTCAGCCTCCATCTATGTGCCCATCTGCCGCCTCACCCGAACCCCAATACTCTTCCCCCTACTACAAATGCTGCCTAACCACTCGCCCTTCAGCCTTTTCACCAAGATTTCCCAAGGTTAATTGTCTTGCTCCTCGCAACGTCTGTTCTCCCCGACTTTATCATCGACTCACTCCACCCCCAAAACTCCCCATTTGGTCGAACTCGCTCCACCCCGATTTGCTTCCTCCCTTGCCACCACCACCACCCACTCCACCTCCGCTACAACATCATTTTGCTTGGCCACCCTCCCAGACCCTAACCTGTGCCCTCCTTCCCAACCCCAACCTATGCCCTCCCTCGCACACCTGACACACTCCCTACTCTATCCCCTAACTCTCCCACAACTCTCCCTAAAATTCGCATGATCTTGTATGCCCCTTGTTTCTTGTCCTGTCTAACCTACTTCCTTTGTCCCAGTGCCCAGATCACACACTCCCACACCGATTTCTTGTCTCCTCCTACATGAGATTTGCTATTATATCAATCTACACTCCCCAACCCCCCCCAATCCCCCCGCAAGCTCCCCAAGTCCACTCCTTTAAGCGTATGAAGAATCTTGAAATCCAAGGAGAATAACCCTATATTAGAGGAATCACAAGGTAGAGTTGTGGGAATGCCAGAGTGCATGTGCTCGACTCCAAACACAATAAGTAAAAAGAAAAAGGGGTGTTTGATGGAGGCAGAAATCATTCGACGTAAAACTCTAGCTATGATTTATGAGGGTAGGCAAAGGAAAATCTCTCAAGTTTTGGCCTGAGGGAGGGGAGCAAACCCTCACAAGGAGTAATGAGGGTCCTTCTATAGAATCTGAAATAACAGTTGCTTAAAAGTTAAAAGGGAATTGGTTTCTTTGAAACTGAAACTTGTCCTAGTTTAAGAATCAAAGTTATCTGACTTTGGCACAGAAGATATGACTTGCAAGATTGGTAGAGGCTACTCTTATGTGGTTGTTGCTGATAAAAGTGCTTCTAGAGGCTCTTTATTGCTTGGAACCAGGCCCAACTCGATTTGCAACACTTGGCGGGTACAAGCTTTTGGCATGCGGCAGAGGTTTTTGATAGAGCCTCAAGATTGTGATTTATTTGCATTAATATCAATGGTCCACTTCTTTATACCTTGAGGCGTCGTTGTTGGGAGGATATCTTGGCATGTATTAGTCAATTTGCAGAATGCTATATCCTCCTCAGAGGGGACTTTAACTCCATTTTAAATGATTAGGAGAAAAGGGGAGGGATGGCAATCAGGCTCAGATCCCTAAAGGTGATTTTTGGTGTTTTTTTTTTTTTTTTATTCAAAGGGTTTGTGGAACCCCATACCAAAGTTGAATAGACATACCTAGTCCAATTGCAAGAGAGGCTTTGGCTATATTGCATAAAGGCTTGACTGTTTCATATTGAAGGACCCTTGGCTATCATAAGAATTTCTTTTCAAAACAGAGATCCTAAAGGTTGCAAGATCTAACCACATGCCGATCAACTTAATCTACAATATTTTTCAATGGCCAAAAGGCTTGCCCTTTAAATTTGAACGCATGTGGCTAAGAGATGATCGACTTCTAGGCCTTGTGCAACAATGGTGGATAGAAGCAAGGGTTACTAGGGGTTCTACAATATACAAATTGGCTTGGAAATTGTCGAGAGTGGAATTAAATCTAAAGGAATGATATCACGAAGTTTTCAATAAGACTGGATTGAGGACTGCATTTCTACCTCAAGCCTCTCTATATTAGTTAATGGTTCTCCTTGTGGATTTTTCAGAGAGGCAAGGGAATTGTGTCAAGGGGACCCCATTTCACCTTATATTGGCTGAAGCTTTGGGTAGATCACTAAACTATGCAAGGGCTCAAAATGATATGAAGGGCTTGAAGATGAATTCTAATCTAGATCCCCTAACTAATCTGCAGTTTGTTCATGAGGCCCTACTTTTTGGTGTGGCTTCCATTCAGGAGGCTAGAAATCTTAAGGCTCTTTTGAAATGTTTTGAAAGAGTATTAGGACAGGACGTCAGCTTTGAAAAATCAAAAGTTTTCTATTTTAATGTCCCTTTTGGTTAGACAGAATGTGATGCTAAGAGAGTAGGGAACCTTCCCTAAGACATATCTCGGATTTCCCCTCTTTAATGGAAGGATGACGAAATCCCTATGGGAACCTCTACTGTGCAGAATACAACATCACCTCAACTCATGGAAGAGCAAGTCCCTGGTTTTTGCTGGTAAACTTATTTGGACAGAAGCAAAGAATGGTTCTTCCTCAACTAGTGTTAGCTATAAATAGTTATTTGAACATAATGTGCAACCACTCTTCCCACCAAAAGAAATTTGGAATTGTTATTCCCTGCCCAAAGATATGGTCTTCTTCTGGCTGGCTGTGAGAGGCAGAGCACTGACATTTGATGGGCTTCAATGTATGGTTTTTCTTGGCCTTCTATGTGTATCCTGTGCAATGCTGTTGAGCAGAATGGTTCACATCTATTTCTTTACTGTCCCTTTGAATGGGAAGTTTGGACCTGATTCATTAGCAAATTTGTAAACTTGGATTTGTCCTCCAAATCTGGCTGTATTGTTGCACACCTGTAAAAGGAAATTTCAAGGAACAAAAGAAAAAATATGGAGTTAAGGTCATTGATCTCTTGGTCACTATAGAAGGAGACAAATGGAAGAATCTTCCAGGGGAAGAAGTGGAGTCTGGGGAGATTTTTGAGCCAATTGGATATTGTTATTACTTATTAGCAAAGTGATCAACAGCAAAGAGTTGCTCCCTGGGGGTAAATTACTGCCTTAGATAGCAAATTGGCCTCTTAGCCACTTCCTACCGAATAATAGGTTCAGTACTAAAAGGATTATGAGAAGTTTGGTAAAATGGTCCTCACCCAAAATCACATTTACTTTTATCTAGCATCGTGGAGAAACCCAAGTCCTGCAAGATGCGGGGGAGTGTTTTAAAACCATGAGAGTAGGGTGCTCTATGCTTTTTCCTTAAGCATTCCTCCATCAACATTGAATTATATTGAGGCAATGAGTCTTATTACAGGCTTTGAATGTCTAAAGAAGGCTTTGATGACCTTACGATGGAAGGTGACTCACTAGTCCTAGTAACTGCATTCAAGGAGTCAGTGAACCATTGGAGGCTTGTTACCCTAATGGAAGAATTTCAAATGGTTAAGATTGGTGTTAATATTGAGAGGGTCCACATTCTCCGTAAAGGTATTTTCCTTGCTGATAAGTTGGTCCACTTGAGAGTTGAGTTTCCAACCCACTTCCAGTTAATGAGAAGCTCAGACTTGAGTTACTTTTGTGGTAGAAAACTTTGGCAAGTCAGGATGCCAATTTTATCTCTCACAACACTTGAAGTTGTTTGGTTTTGATGCCCTTGTAAATCAGTGAATTGTTTGTTCTAGGGCAAGATATCTTTATATGGTATGCTGGTAATGCATACTGCTCAGTTTTTGGTTTTGATGCTTGTATTTGGATCTTTACTACTTTGGGAGGGGGGGCCTATAGAATCCCCATTTGGTTAGCCAAATAAAATCTTGGATGGAGCAAAAAATCATTCTCTTGGTTCCTTTTGTGGTTATTGAAGACTATTTGACGTTCTTCAACAAGGCAGTCTTTGCTGTGAAATCTGTTCAATTTGCTAAAAAATCTGTAAGAGTGGAATCAACCAGTTTGAAAATATAGGAACAACCTGAATGCGTTGAACTACATCTAGGGCTTCTGAAATTTTGTGAACTAAAAGTTCTGCTCCAAATATTTAGGGTCTGAAATTTTCAGAATTTATACGAATTCAAATGATGAGTTGCATCTCTCAGGAATTGAAATTACTGCTACTTTTTCCCTTAGAAAATGCTATCACTAGTTTCTTGCTTAAAAAGTTCATTCTCACAACTTCACACGAGACAATATTTGTAAATAAATGTATTTATGAAGGTTTTATTTTTATCTCTATAATTCACTCAAACTGAAGTTTTAAAATAAATTCCTCTCGAACAATCAGCAATTTATTTACTTTCCAAAATGCTCTTTGAAAACCTCAACACATGCTGCAAAATAGTATTTCTGACATTTAAAGAATTAAAATGGCTCTGAATTGCCTTTTTTAGGAATTTTGCATGATTTGAAACAAAACACCAAACGTCAATCATAAATCCATTCTGAAATATGCTTTTGAAGCTTCCTAGACGCATTTTGACTCTCCTCTTTCAACAGCTTGAAATAGCTGTCTTCTGAATTGCTTTCTTCTTCAACTTACCTGTGATTTGATTTAACATACTGAGAATTCAACCCTTGCTTCTTTTCCATGTTTTACATTTTTGTCTCAGAATATACAATCAAGGTCCCTAGTCTTCTGCTTTGATACCCTGTTGTATTTTTCCTCTTTTTTTTATATCTTTAGATGGTAAGTATGTTTATCAAAGCAATCTAATTACCACTAAACACTAGCATTTCATTACTCGCTAATAGGAATTAACATTTACTAGCAGTAATTGATTACCGGACATGCAAGATATCATAACCGTAGCATGACTGGTTTGTGAGTCTTCAATAAAACTCTCCATGTCCTAAGCTAAGTCAACCCAAACTATTCAAACTGCCTAGACTCTCAAGGCTTGACACGCCTTCAAGAGACTCATGAGTTAGAAATGAACCCCAGCTGAGCACATGTTCCAAGCCTAGACTTGTGAAACCCAGACATGCCAATAATCCTAAGGAAGAGGGAAAAAATTATTAAAAAATATAAGTATGAAAGAAAACAGAGGAAAAAACACCTCCTTCACTCATCTAAGACACACTTTTCAACCAAAATAACCTTCAATCCAAAAAGATGTCTCCAACATTAACAGAAAATGTCCTGCAGCTCCATATATACCGGTCCCCATGGAAAACTATGTTTATGTTTTTTATGCCATGGATAGGAAACCCTACAAATGGCATAATCTTACCTCAATTATTTTTACTTTAATAAATTGACTACTATTTGATGGATACCATCTAAGTTAGCATGTGTGTGGGTGATTTTGCATATGATTGTCATTAGTTTGTCATAGAATGTACGAAAACAAACATGTTTTTATTTTATTTTTTTTTGGTTTTGTTTCATGGGAGTTGCTGAGATTCATTACGCAACACATAATAGTTGTTGTTAATAAATAATACTCTAACTGAAGCAGCCCACCATTTTCTGATCTAAACGTGTGCTCAAATATGAAGCTTTCACATGGCAACAAATCAACTTAAGAACAAAGGACGAATTTCAATTAAATTCAGAGAGAACTAGTTATGGTTTTTTAGATTTTGGCATCCATGTTTCTGTGAATACATGGATGATTTTGCATAAACATATAAAGATTGAAAGGCTGTTACCCTGAGGGCCTGAATTATGTGACCAAAAAATTAAATCAATTCCAGGAGCTATCCCACTTAGAGCATCGGCTTTACATGATGAATCTTAGTTACATTAAAAGTGTGTATGCAGAGATCAATTAAATATTACAATTTGAGATCATATTTCAAGGCAGGACCATCGATTAGTTATCTTCTTTTGTTATAAGAATGAAACAGACCACAACCAACAAAAAGGGAATGAGACAGACCAATTTAGAATAGGTATAGGGAATCATTGTAGACTTTGACAATTTGAGTGAAATGAACTTAGATTTCCCTTTTCTATCCCATGCAAGTATTCAATGATTCTATACTTGAAGAAGCTGGAAGAAAATAGATAGTCCATGGGAAAATTCTTGAGCTACAGCCAAATCAGTATTTCAAAAGAAGCAACGTTAAAAACAACATTCATCATGGAAAAAAGCTTTTATTCCTGCAAGAGAATGCATTTTTCATTGTGCAACACACTAAGCATATTCTAGATAATCAGCTGCATGTTTTTTAAAACAATATCCACAAGAAATACTAAGAGGTCCCTCTCACTTTGATTTCAAGGAGGTTTGCTTTCCTAGTACTGTATGGTAAGTTGATGAGCCATGTGCTCAGCAGAGAAGAAAAAAAAACAGACCTTCAGAAGTTAGAATTGGTGGTGAAAGTGAAGGGAGCTCAAGGTATAGATAAAGTTACATCCATATTTTGCCATATTTGTTATTAGTTAATTATCAAAGACTTTGCAACTATCTCTAATTTATTTTATCAACTATCCTAGGAGTTCCAATTGTAGGCAAAAACAGTTGACAGGAAGCATATGAGCAATTGAACACAAGATGATCAATGCACCATTTCAGCACATTCATAGTAGGACCAAGGTTTCCATACCATGTGGATGGGCTGAAGATTTCTATTAGGTATATTTTTGTTGGAGGATTTCACAAACTTGATCATCTGCTCTACATTCCACACAGAAGGAAGGATAAAGAAAAGTTGAAATATAGCACAACAGAAAGAGAAAAGCTATCCATGGGCAATTGCCATACAGAATTAAGACATTGATTGTTAGCCAAACAATGTGGAATCTTTCTCGATCATCGTGACTTATTAATAAGACCAAAATTAATGGATGAATTTTAAGATGCCTTTTGTTTCTTCACAAGTTCAAAATCTAAAATATGATGTGGTTAGGAAAGGCACATGTCACCACATGTAATCAGGTGACACTCCTAAGATATTAAACCAAGGTTATTGTATCGGGGACGGAAGGATGGGTTTTGGGGATGGCGGGGAACGACAAGCCGATTTTAGGAAACGACAAGGGGATGACAAGTATAATAGTATTTGATGGGCTGCCCTCATCATATTTAGAGTAATTTAAAAACAAAATTAGTCTCATTTACAACAAAAATATTTAGAATAATTTTTTTGTAGGATATTTAGAATAAATCATATTATAGAGAAAACACATTAATGTTATAAAACAAAACAAATATTACCAATGGAAGCCATTTCTAATCTCATAATCATATCCATGTTTGAATTCATATTGTTCCCTTTGTTGCAAGGGGTTTGCAAGCATGGTGCTCATCATGGGAGGCCTCAATTGTGGATAAAGATGTTCGGGCCTCTGTTAGGAGGTGAAATCAATATCTAGATCTCCGATGTTCTTCAGCAGCAAGGTGTATGGTGGTGCAGTTCCAGATCCATCCCCATGTGCCGAGGGGGTCGTAGGGGGGAACCGGCCAGGTTCCCCCTTGCCCAGGGGTTCGGGGGCGGAGCTCCCAACCTGAATTTTTTGGCATCCGTACAATCGTAATTTTTGGTGTCCGTACAACCGTATCACTTGGGCGTCCGTACGTTGTGAGAGGCAGCGAACAGTTTTCTGGAAGAGGAAGCGAATAGTTTTCTGGAGTCTTCCTTTTTCGGAAAGGAAACGAACAATTTTTGTTTTTTCTATAAAAGGGAAATGACCCCTTGCATGTAAAAGTTGATTGAATGTAAAAATTTTGCCAAAATCAATAAAAGATCAAAGCTGCCATTGCCCCGTGGTTTTTCCTGCACATTGCAGGTTTTCCACATAAAATCTGTGTTACTGTTTTTCTACATTATTGTGTTTTCTGCTTGCACATAATTTGATATTTTTCTAACATCATATCCATGTTTGAATTCATATTGTTCCCTCTATTGCAAAGGGTTTGCAAGTATGGTGCTCATCATGGGAGGCCTCAATTGTGGAAAAAGATGTTCTGCCCTCTTGGTTACAAGATTTGAATACACATGTAGAGTGGCCTATGACAAGGGAGTCAACACAAAGGAATTGTATCAATCGACGGTAAAATGGAAATGTCCAAAAGATGGATTTACCAAACTTCATTTTGATGGTGCTTCCAAAATAAAATCCGAGAATGTTAGAACATATATTTTCCGGAATGATGAAGGCAAAATCTCCTCACCTACTTAAAAATCATACGAAAGTTTTCAATTGAGGGGGATCCACAAAATATTGTTAACATTGTCAAGAAACAGATGTGGAGATTGAATCAACAATAGCATTTTTCATTATATCCATCTATGGTTGAAAGTAGTAGTATCTTAGAAGTGTCAACATATCTATAGAGAAGGAAATAGGATGGTAGATAATATAGCCAATTGTGGTGTTGATCTCCAGCTTGGAAAAATTCAAATTGTCGAAGGCCAACGGAGATTCTCTCTCTCAAAATGAATAATATCAAGGGTTTGACAGAATAAAAGAAGATTATGCTATATATTGCAAGGGCCCCAAAGATCTCAGAAGTGCTTACAAAACCTGTGACGAACTGGCAACAGAACACTTGAGAGCAGAAGCAACTTCTTGCAAGGTGCTATTAAATGGTTTATGGTGGGTCAAACATTGTTGAAAGATTCTTATATACTGGTCCAAGCATGTTGCAGAGATAAGGAAAAGCAAATAAAAAAGATTGCATGCATCTGCAATGAATCCATCACCAGGATCTTTTAAAGATGTGGACTGAATTTCACCAATGCATTTAAGCACTGTAAAACAAGTAGAAGATGTAATTTTCAAATTGTTCTTTTTCCTTTATCATTTTTTACATAACATCACGCCATTTAGCATGTCCAAGCGAGTTATGAACATATCATAAGGGGGTTTGACTGCCTTCTTCACATCCAAAGTCAAATGTGACTACATGCAAAAAGTTAATGAATAATTGTGTAGGAACTGGATATCGGATACAATTGCTGGGCTACTTACAAGCAAATGGGTAAGTTGAACAAAGAAACAAAGTGTTGATTGCTATCATTCATAAAAATATATAGCACTGAGGTTTATAATTTGGAAAGAAAGACTGCCAACAGCGATGTGTGAGTACAGAATGATATAAATAATAGATGGACTTCACAACATTTCAACTCATATACAGCAGAGCCATTTAATCTTCTGTTTGCAAATCACTGGAGAATGAAAAATACAACAATAATAAAGAAAGACCTCTGAATTAACTATATCAAAGCAAGAACATTTTTTGTCCATCTAAAATGCACCAAATTATCTGCAAAGATGTGATCAACATGTTGCTCAGACACAGGTGGGGGATAGAAGATATAAAAGTACATTATCATGTCAGTTCTAGACCCTGAAGTTTGGCTTGGTGAAATACTGTCTTATATTATTTATTGTCCTTCAAGAAAACAATGGAACAATAGCTTCGGTCTATGATATGGCAATTATTTTCTAGATACCCAAATATGAACACCTTCAAATTACACAAGAGCTATATGGAAAAATATAGTGGTTTACCTTGCAAATGAGTAACACTAAAGTAAGCTTTTGCATATCTTAAGTTGAAGTCAAGGATGTGATTCCATTCTGATAATCAAAACTATGCTGCAAAGTTAAAATTTCAACCTAGTAGATGTCATAATCAATATCAGTTCACATGCGTTTACTTTAGAGGGGAATATTAGATAATACCATATTACGTGTATGAAAGATCATTCAAGGATACTGGAAAGGCTAATTACAGCCCAGAGTTTCCGGTACATATGCTTCACTCTGACCCACCGTGTCAAATTTGGCACACTCTCACCCGAGCTGCTATGGGGCAATGTACTTCTTTTCCTCCTTCCACTGCCATTTCCATCTAATTTGGAATTGGAATTTTTTCCTAAATCCTCAAACCAACTATTTTCAACTTCATGAGATTTGGAATATTCAGACTGCTGCTCTGCTTCTCCATCCAAGTGTCCAGTTGCAATTCTGCTGCCAGCCATATTGTGAATACCAGAAGCACTATGATATGGTTTTTCTTGTTTGAAAATTAGCAAAATTGTTACAATGATGTAGAACCATCCCCAAAAATAGAAGTACTGAGACAGTGATAGTATACCTGCACATATTAAGTTGAAAATGTGAACCGCCAGATGCCAATATAAAGCCTTAGGTAACATAAATGATATTAGATATGCAAGTACAGAAAGAATAGTATGTCCAACATGTCCTTGTGACTAAACTGAAAATTCCTATAGGCAACATCCATAGTCATACTTCCTTCCAAAACCGATTATTCCTGTCTGCCTAGTTAAACCTTGAGGCTTGAACACAAATTCCAATTATCCATAGAGACATTATGAAGATTTTGCCCATTAATTGTCTATTTACTACACAGAATCTATTATCCTATCATTACATATAATTGCTGTAATATAATGATTCTCTCTGAATAATACCAGTAAAAATTCGATCAAAAAAATATATGATTTATTAATTTTACTTAGCCTTCAATTATTAGAGTTAACTATTAAGGTTTTATTTGAATGCATACTTTTTCTTTCTCGTGTTTTTATCCATTCATCAATTTTCCTAGTGTATACGGATGGTAAAACTTTTGGAACTGAAAATCTTACAATTTTTTGGCCAAGTGTATCTATCGAAATCAGGCCATGAATTATAAGAATTCTCTTGCTCATATGTTTCTTGTTCCATAAAACCAGGAATAACTCAAATTAAAGCATCAGTCATAGACTCATAGCTACAGATGGATTTTCCCGCCCCTAGTAATAAAGTGATGGTTTTACTTGGATATTTTAATCAGTAATATTACTCGCATGATCATCTCCTCACCACCATCACGTTGAATATTATTCTTCCACAATCCTCTTCACTAACATGTTCATTCCTTGTTGCCTCCGAAACTTCCAATAGTCCCAGTTTGTCTATCATATTGGAATCCACATCTCCTGCATGGTTCCTGCTAGAATAATAATGATAATTTGCATAGTAATATTTTTATTTAATGGATCATAGAAGGACGAGTGTGAGAATACTTTAGTGGTTGTTATTAAACCCAAGAAAATCATGTTTCTGTATGCTAAATTGTCTGTGTTCAATTATTATGCTTACTGATAAATATTGATTATGTGAACTTCCTTAAATTGAGATCCTCTGTCCTTAATGCTGCTCTCCAAAGGTAGCGGTAGCGGTAGCTTTGAGCTATGATCAAATGTGCTTCTCAGATAGAGTAACTTATTAGTCAACTTCCCCAATAATGGGTTAGAAATGCTGAAATTAATGAGAAACTGCTCTTTGTACACCCCTGCCCCCTAGGTTGGATTAAAATTAATTTTAATGGGGCCTTGAAAGGCAACCCGAGTCAAGCAAGGGGTACTGGTGTTCTGAGAGATCATGCCAGGACTATGCTATGGGCATGCTGTTGCAGTATCTGTGAAGATACAAACAATGAGACTGTTAATTTTAAAGCAAAACTGGGCATCCTGTTAGCAAGGCGAAAAATAATGATAATAATAAATAACAGGAAACCATGTAATGTACTCCAGGACAACTCTTAACTTATATTAAAGGTCGTCATAAGAAGAGAGTGTAAGAATCAGTCGCTGCAATATTTAATAGGACACATGCTTAATTCACCCGACCTTCATGCAAGTGAACATTAATGACTCATATAGAAGTAGGAACATGGCAAGTGACATGCTAACCAATTAGGCCTCTTCCATGACTTACCTTCGAAGGGTAACATTATTCAATATTCTGGTCATGTTGACGAGGACTTCAATAAAATCATGAAAAATGATTTTCCCATCAAGAACATGAATGGCATACATGACTGACCTCAACTTGTCACTTCATCTTCCATTTTTTATGGCAAGGTATATAACACTAATAATGCTTGACAGCTGGAGGTCATTATCAGTATTGTATTTCCCATCCAATGTCTTATTTAACTACCGATCATCTTTGGCCAAACAGAACATGGAGGACTCTCTATATGCAGCAACTATGGCACATAGTGGAAGATGTCAAGGATGAAGACAAGTTGCAATCAGCTTTTGTGGAAAACCCAATGGCACTGCCACCCAGATAAATAGCAAAACGATTGTCCCCAAGTTTGAGAGACGATCAGAAGATGAAGAAATGAATATCTTTGCAGACTGCATAAATGACGAAGATATATATAAGATATTCCATGTGAATAAACGATGAGGATCCTGAAATCAATTTGCAATCTTGTTGAGGGAAGTTGTTCTATCTATGAGGAAGACTCTAAGGGGACCAAGAAAGATTTTAAAATTAAAAAAAATATGTCTTAGAAATGCAACAGGTTAGAATCAAGGAAGCAACAGACACTAGCGTTTGCAGCCTAAAATGTATTTCTATCTCATAAAAAATAATATTACATATTAAGTAAAACATAGAACTGGTGTGTGGATTTTAAAAATCTCACCACAAACATTTCCTTAGATGCTTTTCATCTCAAGGATATGGAATATCTTCTTCATGTACATTTCGTTGCATTTATTATGGCTGGCTCCTTTGGCTTTACTGATTTTGATTATCTTAAGGATAGAGACAGATGTTTTTGGCGTATCCCATGCCTTTCCTGTCAGCATGTGTAGCATCATCAATGTAGACTACATTTTGGCTCTAAGCATTGGAATTAGATAGAGAGAATAAATTGTCTGTATTCAATTTTTATCTCCATTATTTTCTTTTTTTGAATATTTAATTTTTATCTCTATTATTATTGTCTATGGTTTTTCAAATTGGTTTCCTTACTGTTTCCACATTTCCGAGAGGTCTGGGATCTCACATTTCCGAAGCTGTTTCCTAATTGGAAACCATTTCCATTTCCCAGTTTCATGCAACATAGCAGGGAGCACCTCAACCCCCATATATTTTGATTATGTAAAGCTTCCACTCCAATTTCAACATTTTATACCAAAGCCCTAGGATTGGACTCTTTAAAGCTGCAAAGCTTTTGCCAAGTATGAAGGTGAAACTGCAACAGAGCTTGTAAGAAGCAAAAGGGAGATTTCTTGGAAATGCGGTGGGTGCAAAAGAGGATGGATATCATTCATATAGAAAAAATTATAAAAATTTGCAAAGGTATGCCAACTAGTTTTTTTTAAGATCTAGTCAAAACAATCATAAACAAGATTCCAAAATTTCCAATTACAAATCCACTTTTAAAGAAACCAATCTGAAAAATATGAGTACAACTATTCTATTGGAGCTTCATCATGGCCTTGTTAAATCATAAGCAGAATTACAAGATTAAGGACTAGAAGTGAAGTTAAATTTTATTATTTTTCTTAGAAATCCTCTCCCTTTTTTCTTATGGCTTTTGCATTTGAACTCCATTTTCAATGTTGCTTGGCACCTGGCAAAACTGGTTCATAGAGGATTATACTGAGGTGGTCATGATGTACACTTCAGTCTGAAATAAAATAACATTTTGGGATTAAAATTAGAAAATATCTTTCACTTATCTCTCTCATTTGATATAATAAGATGGGCAAATGAGGAAAGAAGCTAAAACAAAGAGAAAAATATAGTGATATACATTAGAGACACAAGGACACTTACACGACTGCTATGAAAAACAGAGCACTGCTCAAGAAAAGCATGCAATTAGAAAGTGGAAATTTAGAAGGGAGGAAAAAAACTTATTTTAATGACTTAAAAATCAACAAAATATGAAATTGCAATCAGAGGTATTAACACCAAAAGAAAAAGAATTGTCTAAATCGTGCACTAATGTTCAATGGATTAAACATTTGATACAGCATATGACACTCATGATTTGGTAAAGAATATTGAGACAAATGACTCCTCTTGTATAGAATTCAAAATTTGCTTCAAATTTGCTCTCATAATTGGTGAAAATGATGTGCTTATGACTAATGATGAAATTTTGCATGTCTCTCATGTTGTAAGAATCTTGATAGCAACATTGCAGAAACTTCATGAAGTGAAGATGATACTCTTGATGGTGACTGGTCTTGTAACGATCAGCATAACAGTGTTGTGGGTTTGTGGGTTTATTTGAAAAACACACCAAGAGAATTAATTCCAAATTGATGAAGAAAATAGCATTTGATGGCAGTGATAATAGGAAAGAAATTAAGGAGCCTCCAAAACCAACTATGAGGCCAAGGAATAAAGGCCTGATTGTATTGGTCAAATAGGAAATGGGGCTATAGGCAGATGAGTTGGTACATGAATGCATGAAATATGAATGTCTGTATAAGTGCATGTTGTAACATTCATATAGGTTATACATAGTTGTCGTATTATGTATTAATGATCGAATGTTATGTTTTGATATTATTAAATGCGATGTAATAAAGGTGCATGTCATTAATTATGGAGTGCTTTTAATTTTTTAATATAAACAGGTAGTTGGGTAGGTATGTTAATTGATAATTGCCTACTAGATCCCATGACACCTTTACATATGTACACCTTATCTATCTGGATCAAGGCATGTTCGTCATGTGTGTGCTAGTTGATACAAATATGTCTGGGTTGTATGTCAAATGCTTAACCAGAACAGGATGTATTACAAATGCTTGGAATTGAAGGATAAATGTTATGCCCTATGCATTTACCTATATCTAAGAGGTTTTCCCATTGCATGGCTATTTATTCAGTGAAATTATATTGTAACATGTTGCATTGTCTCTCTTGTTGCATGACTAGAATATATAACATTTTGAAGGTGTTGACAGTACAAAGTTAGGTCGAAGTTGGTGACATGGAGTTGCAACAACAATCTTGCTCCAAAAGATAAAACATTGATGGCAATAGGAGGATCAAAGTGTTACATACCCGACACTTGTAACTCATAGGGGCATATGTTATTGTATGTAAAGTGGACCATGTATCAAATTAGAAGACTGTGTCATAAATCATGTATATAACACCTTTTGTAACTGCGTGGTATCATGAATGTAACTTTCATAAATTAGGTAGTTAGGAATATTGTCATAAAATGTCAAGAAATATGCTTGTAAATATTATAAAATGGGAAGGATGTAACCCTCACGGGCTAGTGAAGAATTTGTATATTTTGTAAGGAGGTTGCCCCCTCGAAGAGGCCCGCAATAGTAATATTTCTGCCCCAAATTCCTGCAATTACTATTATTTATATTTCCATGTTTCCTTTAATAATGCTTATTTTATTGGATATACGATTTCAGTGTTGCTTATATTAATACTTTGTGCAATCACAGTAAGGATCATCTTTGGCACTGAATTTCTTATCTTAGTACAGCTTCGCACTAAGAATTTTGAGGTGAAATATTCACATGAGAAGAAGAGATTCATTGCACAAAGCTTAAACGACGAGTGTCCTAATCAAGCAATACCTCTTCCTCCTTAAGAAGATATGGAAACCTAAAACCAACAATGATGTAGACTTCTTCACTGATATCAACAAAGGGCCAAGTTAACTCAAGTCTAAAGATAGAGAAAACCCGATTTGGCAAGAAAGGTTGACACTCTAAGATGTGATTGATGTCGGTTGTTCATTGAACAATGCACAAGGTGACAATCCAACATGTGAGTCATTGCAAAACGGGTGCACCCAATGGTGTGTGAGACAAAAGTCAGGCATGGGAGTGACTACAAGGGTCACATCAGACAAGATTCCAACATAAGCAATTGCAAGTTGATGTATCCAACGGTGTGAAGATGAGAGTTCCGCATGGAAGTAACTACAAGGTAATGAGTCTGACAATGTGCAATATGTATGTACATCACAAGAGTGACTACAAGGTGGTGCACCCAAAAGTTCATTGGACAAAGTCGGCCGTTAGAGCCACTCTTGTTGGAAAATGCAAAACTGTCCCATGTTTTATGGTGATGAAACGAAGGACCCACTCACAAATTTGAAACATACAACATGACTTGGAAAGACAATGGGCAAATGAATGAGGCAAATTGGAGGACAATATTTCCTACAACACTACATGGGATTGAAATGGACTTGATTGCAGAACTACTAGAAGATAAGTACTTGACCTAGGAGTTGCGGGAAGCCTTCAAGAAGGAATTCAAGTTATTGCACAATGATGATGAGTTCATTATAGAAACTTATAAAATAAAGCAACGTCAGGCAAAGTCTATTCAATCTTGAGAGGTTAAAAATTTTTGTTCAACCAACTGGACATGGAGTCATCATATGTAGTCAAAAAGTGGTGTTTTGTCGAGGGATTTCTTCCTATATATAGGGGCAAGATATTTAGAGGCTCTCAAGCAAGCAACGGACATAGAAAATGACTTGAAGAAATTATCCAAATGTTGGCATCAAGAAGTCAATAATGAAAGAGATCCAAAGATGAGAGCCACACTGAAGACAATAGTTACGACTCCAAGAACGAGATAAATTCAAAGTATGAGAGTGACTCGAAGAATAAAAGTGACAAAGAAGGAATGCCAATAAATGCTCTATAAGGACATGATGCACATGTTTGACGAATTCTAGAACAAAAGAGATGCAATATGCAATGACTCCAGAGAAACAAAACAGACATTTTGTGATAGTCATTAGGAGAGAGGTCATTCATTACTTTGAAGGACACCAAACAAGTTTACCTGGCACAAAGGGAGAATTTTCCAATGAGAGGGCCACTATTGGTGGGTTTAATAACCACCACAAATGCAAGAAAAGAAGTTCAATTGAGTATGATATTAATAGCAAACTTATTCTGCAATGTTATAAGTGTTCTTTATGGAGCCACTTTGCACGAGAATGTCAAAAATAGTATGAGTCAACAAGGATAACTCTATCAAAAGCTTGTGAATCATGAGAAGAGCCAAATCCCAAGATAAAAAGCAAAGAGCAATGCAAACTTGATTAACATTGAGGAGGTAGACCATGTTGTGATGGATGAATGACGAGCACAATTACAAGTTGTGCAAATGCTAATGCCAATGGAGACATAACTAGAGGCGCCTAGCTTCAACTCAAACATAAATTTTGCAAGACAAGTATTGAAGACTTTGCAAAACTATGAAAATCTTGCAAAATATGTATGTCTACAGATTAACGATGATCAAGACAATGGTGGCAAAAATTCAAGTTTCACAAGATCCAATACTGACACAAGCAGCATCGTCATTGGCAATTGTCGAATTTAGGGTTACTTTGATTGCCAAACCATCTATTCAAACAATCATTCGAGTTCCATGGAGAAAGACTGTAGTTTGGATGGAGGATGAGATTTAGGCAAGTCTTGTGAGGTTGACAATGAAGGTTACCTAAAGTTTTGGACGATGAAGGATGTCGTCAGGATGGGAACCAATGCAAAGAACATAGCCAAATTTGCCATGAAGAATGAGGAACCAAGCTTAAAAGATTTTGTCTCCAAGGAAATCATTCATCTAGCTAGGGTCATCCTTGAGCTAATCATTGCAATCATTAATTAGAAAAAAGGTACCAATGTCTTCACGAGGGTAGAATAAATGGCATTTATTTTAAAGAGTCATCATTTGTGTGTATATATGGGAAAATACAATTTTGGCTAGCTTGTGAGTCACTTTCACCACTCTATATTGCCAAGGCCATCACCCCCTTTGGTGAAGGTTGTGACACCTAGTATAAGAGTTTGTCTCATTCTACAGACAACATCACCCCATTGATATGTGCAAAAGCTTGCAGCCACACAACTAGCACAAGCTCCAAAGGCAATGCTAGGAAATCACATGGTGGAATCCCATTCTAGAAGGGGCATATGAGTGTAAGAGGTCAAACTAACCATACCTGTTAAACGGATCTAGCGCTAGGTTAGGCGCCATCCAAGAGAGTTGCAACAATGCATTTATGTTGTGCGTATGAGTTTTTGGATTTTCATATCTCACAAGTCATGTGCGCTACACCCAAACCTAGCAATAAGTGTATGTCATGGATAGTATCTGTTTAATTTTTGTGCATGTAGTTGGGAATAGGAGACCCCATGGTTAAGTAGTTATGACCACTTGACTCTCTCATTCATTGTATATATTTAACATTAGATCAATATTATGCTTGTGTTGATTGATTCACAATGTACATCATGATGAAAGTAATGAAATGATCTTTATTGTTCATTTGCATATTATTCTTGTTATCATTGCTCTATTTTGTAGAATACATATTTTGTATTACATTTAATGTCATTGACACAACAATCTTGGATCAAGAGAGAATGGTAACAAGAGCAAACATAACAATAAGTGAATTAGAGACATCCCAAGATGTGTGAACATGAATGCGCATAGCAATGACAACTTAGTAAACCAATGCACAAGTCTTAGCAGATTGCACAATGCGCAAGTCTTAGCAGATTGCACAATGCGCAAATAACAAACAAAACGAAAGTGCATGAAGATGCACAACAACATCTCATGTATCCCCTTTCACGTGTGGAAGTGTAGAAGGTCTACATTCTACAAAGCTACTTCAACACGAGGAAAGAAAGTGTGTGCAAACACCTCTACCCATCCTTCCTTTTAAGATAAAGATGCATAAATACCAAGGTTACGGAAGAATCGGGAACAAGGGATGGGGAGGCGAGGGGATGGGTTTCGGGGACAACAAGCCGATTCTGGGAAATGGCTGGGGGACGGCTAAAAGACAGCAAGTATAATAGTATTAAAAAATTTAGAAATTTTCATGCAGTAGTGTGCCTTTTGCTGGGCTATCAGTATATTTTCTTAAAATACATTAGTTTGTCTATGTGAGAGACTTATTTGCCAATTGTTTATCCCACTTATATATTCCCTTTAAACTATTCCTTAAGATTCCCTATTTACATGTTCCAAGTTAGCCTTCTCTATTTTTATTTTTTTATTCATTTAAGGCAATTTTATCTAATATGATCTTGTGGTAATATTGATTTCCCTCAAGGATTTAATGACTTTATAAATTTATTTAAATTTATACAAATATATAATTTAGAATGAATATAAAACAATAAGTTAATAAATTAATTAAAATGAACTCAACTAAAATAACAATTAATTTTCTCTTTATTATATTATCATACAATTTTTAATTAATGTTAAAGTAGCATTTCATTCAACTTATATTTATAATTTATACAACACTTGACACTACCTTCTACCCTGTATATTAAACAAAAATAACCAGGCCAATGCTTCACTTATACACATTACGTTAAAAGTTTAAATGAACAAAAAAAAAAAAACAATGAAATTTGAATGAGATAAGAGACTACAAAGAAAAAGAAAAATAAGGTTATCAAAATGGAATTAAGAGCCTAAAAATACTTAACAATGTGACTGAATCTAAATATAAGGTTTTTATAACCTTGTTTTTATCTTTTTTTTTTAAATATAGGAAAGTTTCTTTTTTCAACTTATCATTTTACAGATAATTGGTGAATGTCGTAACGTCGATTGCCTCAGATTTGCCAAACCTAACAGTGAAAATCGTTCATTCCAAACTACACTAGCATAGAGATTAAATGGATGCATCAATGAAGAGTTTCCACTCCATATCTCCTTTGCAAATATGGCATATACACGTTGTGTGCGATGAATCCCATCCCAAAACACATACGCGTTCGGATTCTCGCAATATAGAACAAGCGGACTCGTCTTTCCACAAGGCACGTTAAAAATCCCTGATCTGCAGCACACATTCTTTGCTTCAGAAAATCCTGCATCCCAAACATCAGTTATTTCATTTGATTTAGTCACTACAACCATTTAACTTACATTAATTTCATCTACTTGGGAGCTTTGTATATTGGCTGGCTGTCCCCGACAGCGTCCCCTCATAGTAGGGATACCAACGACGCTCCCCCACAGCCTAGCGGTATCCCAAGGACACCCCGCCTATCCCTCCCAAAAGGGGGACGGCATGGAAACGTCCCCTTGTACTGGGGATGAAAGGGGGACGAGGACGTGTTCCCAGGGCTGGGGGAATACTAGCAACGACAATGTCATCACTATTTTTTGGGTGACATGATCCTTGTCGCCAAAAATTGAGCATGTGTGGGCCCCTTGGGAAGAAGTTAATCCTTAGACGAAAGACTTGGTCCCCAACAAGGAATATAGTGTGACACACAAACAAGCTTGGTGACAAACACTATTGTTGTCAATTGAGGAAGAGAGCATTAAAGGCGAATATCGTGCAGACGGAGGTGTTGACGAAGGTCATGCGTACAACAAAGGTCGTGTTGACAATGAATGTCGAGCCAATGATGGTCACACCAACAACGAAGGTCAAGTCAATGACAAAAGTGAAGCTGACAAAGGTTGCATCAACAATGAAAGTCATGCTGACAAAGGTTGCATCAACAATGAAAGTCATGCTGACAAAGGTTATGCAAACAAAAAAAGTACTCCTGACAACAAAATCCATGAAGACAAAGTAGGCAACCAGCAAAATGCTCCAATATAAAGACAAGTTCCACGAGACGGTAGTCCATCACAAAGACAATCACAAATGAGTGTGTCTAGAAGTGGGTGAAATTTTGGTAGTCAACGAGAGTCAACAAAAGTTTATTGACAAAGAAAGTCACAAAGTATCAACACAAGCATTGGAAGGCAGTTGAGTTTAGAAGAGCAATTGAAGAAATTCATCTTGGCACCAAATGGGAGGAACCAGCAAGACCATCAACATCAGCATGCCAAACAAGTCAACCAAGCTAGCCAACAAGTAGTGAGCCGACTACACCAAGGGCAAAAATAGGACTATACAACCGAGAATGGTTGCAACAAGAGTGGACAAATAGAAGTGGCTGGCATTTCTTGTTGACAAAATGAAGACCTTATCTGTCATATTAGCACCTCTATATCAATTTGCAACACAAATGAAGCAACATGGATGAATTTATTTCCTACTACTCAAAGGTGTGGTAATGGGTTGAAATTTGTAGCTCATTACTTCATTTAATGCATGGGATGACATCAAAAAGGCCTTTGAGAAAGAATCTCAACTTTTGCACAACGATGCAGAGATCAGCATAGAAATTTACATTTCTAGGCAAAAGAAAGGTGAGGACATCAAATCATACAACCACCATTTAAAGGACATAATCGACAAAATGGGGAAACAATCGATCGATAGATTGCAAAAGTGGTCGTCTATGGACTGGTCCTTCCAAAATATAGAAAGACGTTGAAAGTTGATCCTCTAACATCATATGAGGAAGCCTTTGACAAGGCTTTCAATTTGGAAAGTGAAATGAAAATGATGATACTTAGAGGGGGTCAGAGCCAAGGAGAGAGCAGTTTTTATGGTGATAGTGAAGATAAGAAGGGAGGACTGCCAATTGAAGTGCTCAAGAAGGACATGATGCGCAAAATGAGAAAAGAGACTTAATTAAAGTGTTGTAATATCTGTGAAGTGCATGGCAATTCACTGACATTGCCCATTCAATGTGAAAAGTTAGAATCATTAGACCTTAGCCATTTCACACATAGATCAAAAGTAGTATCCTAGGTTAAATCTACTTAAGTAACAGAAGATTGTCACCTCTCACTGAAAACAATGAAATGCCTTCATTTTAAAAATTCAATTTATGTAGTGTAGACACACTTATCTTCTACTAGCATATACAAACAAAGAAGGCTAATCTAATGGATTATCTATAGAGAGATCAATCAATACTGAAAAGGTAAATCAACAAACCTCCTGGGCTTGGGGTTTTGCGGAGATAATTATTGCAAAAATTTGCATCATTCAGAGCAAGGAAAATGGTGAAGGAAAGAAAATAGCCACTATTCATGCCAATAGTCTGCAAAGCAAAATGATAATTCAATATCAGTGCCATGAAATATTTTATCAAATATATTTGTTCGCCTATTTGCATCAGTTCTAAGACTAATTTCAGGAATTTTGTATAATTGTAACCAGAACACAAGGCATATGATGCTACTACTACAATAACAAGCAGAATTCCAAACATACAAACCTTATGAGGACTTCAACATGCTTTCATATAGAGTAATATGACACTCAATTTTGGAAAGAACTATTTTATAAGAAACTCAAAACATTTTCTCAGATATGTTAGTTGACTTCTTCACTTCTAAAGAGTAATTTCAGAAATTTCCTATATCTATAAACACAATATGGGGCAAATAGAGAATGGTGCTACCAATACAATATCCAGAACTCAAAACATAGAAAACTCCTCAGGACTTCACAATGGCTTCTTATACAACAACACATCACTCAATTTTGGAAAATAACTAATTTCTACAAGGCATAGCATGAATACAGACTACCCTAAAACAAGCATAAATGGATACAAACTTCTTACCAGTTGATGGTTTACGTGGACGCCTGTTAGGTTTTCAGTTTATCAATAACCTTAAAAACATACCTATAGCATAGGTTAAAATTTTAAATAGATAACATGATAAGAATCAATTAAAATTCAACAAAACATTAGCAAGGTTCTAGATGATTGCAAACCTTAAGGTTTTTATCATTCAACACTCCACAAAGCGAGTAAAAGGACAATCAAATAAAGAATCAAGAAAATTGAATTCAAATCCAATAGTGAGTGGAAAAGGGGCACGGTATTAGTACCACAAGCATCTGCTTTTAGTGTCAGTATTTTCTTCTCTCTAAACAGGAGCAATTGGAAAATAAGCATCCATTCATTCATAATAGTTGGGTCTCCAAGGACAAAGAAGAAGGTTGACTACCTTCTAGATGTCCAGATCAAGAGATCAAAAGACAGTAAAATCTCTAGGAATGGACACTAGTTTGGTGAAGCAGTAATGTGTTGCAACTACAGTGGATTTTTGGCCTTATGATCATTGCATCATTCTCTTTATGGAGTCCACGAGAAGGTGGTATACTCAATAGGAGGTTCAATTCTACTTGTTTGAAGCAATTCGGTTGTGCATCAAAACACAAGATCATTGCATGTCGAGGGCCTTGGTAAAGATTTATGTTGTTTTCAAGTGTTGATAGTTGTGTTCTATTGGTGAAACCAGATCTAGGCTTTTTCAGGTTTGCTTCTCCAACAGAAACCAAAGTCAGGATTTTTAGGGTTTGCTTCTCCAACGGAAACTGGATTGCTTCTCCAATGGAAACTGAAGCTAGGATTTTTTGGGTTTGCTTCTCCATTGGGGTTTTCTGGGTTTGCTTCTCCAACAAGAGCCCAAGCCAGGAATTTTTGGGTTTGTTTCTCCAAGGGGAACTGAAGCCAAGGTTTTATGGATTTCTTTCAAAACGGGAGCCAGGCTTTTTTGGGTTTGCTTTTACAGGGGAAATCGAAGCTAGGGTTTTTCAAGTTTGTTTCTCCATAGGAATCGAAGACAAGGTTTCCTGGGTTTGGTTATCCAAAAGAAAATGGAGCCAAGATTTTCTATGTTTGTTTCTCCAACAGAAGTTGGAGAGCAGATTTTTGGTTTTGCTTCTCCAAAGGTATGGTTTTTGGGGTTTGCTTTTGCATAAGAATCGAAGCCAAGGATTTTTGGGTTTGCTTCTCAAACTGGAACCAAAGCAAGGGTTTTTTGGGTTTTGCTTCTCCAATGAAAACTAGAGCCAAGGTTTAACCAAAAATAGGATTTCTGATCTAACATGAAAACTCCACCTTCACATGCTCTCCAAACAATGTAGAAGTTGAGCATTTTGGCATTGAGCTTCAAAAACAAATATCACAATTCAAAACGAGCTTCGCACAAAGGATACTACAATTGAATCCCTACAATATCAATTCCATGAACAAGGTGAAAAGATTGTCAAAATAGAAAAGACAGAACAAGCTCATGCATCTCCAAGTGATGATCTTCATCATCTTCAAGAGGTTGTTCATGATATACATGACAAACAAACAGAGATCTTGTCTAATAGGAGAATCTCAAAAACAAGACAAGCGTTCATCAATAGTCTCTTCAAAAGCATGTTGAAGAACATAATCCATGGGTTCAAGTGGTTAAGAGAAAAAATGTCTCTCCCCTTTTGCAGTTAGCATTGAAAATCAAATTTGATGAGGAGAGGGCATGCCAAACCAAAGAACTCAACCTTCAAGTTCAAGGTCTTCCAAAGCCTATTGATCCCTTGAAAGCAAGGAATGATTTTTTTGCATAAAACATCAGATATCAAGGATATTATCCTTGATCAGGCTTGCATAGCCCTCATGGCACTCTTCTAACATGATTCTGCTCATCTAAGGAATGTTTGAGGGCTTTAAGAGCTAAAAAGAAACACTTTACACTATACACAAATTTTAATTGTGACGACCTCATGCATCTTCAAATGGACGAACAACAAAAAGCATGTGCGCAAGTGACAACTTCTTGAAAGGACAAGAAGTGGATAGTTATTCATGATCAGAAAATTGTGATTTGTGACTCCTCTCCTCCATGGTGGTCATGTTCTTGGCCTGTAAAATGAAGGTGTTCTCAAGTCTCAGTAGGTAACAATAGCCTTTTTGTCGCTTGCTAGAACTGTAATGCTACAATATGTTCTTCTACGGGTACATTCTAGGATGTCATTTCTTCACGAGATCTTACTTTTATCATAGAGACACATGACCGCCCTGAAGGATCTCTTCCATTGATTAATGGTTACAATTGGGTTTCTACTTTCAGGCATGAAACACGTCGATCAGGTGGCATTCGTGATTTGGGTGGTCTGGCCTGCCTCATTCGAGACTACCTTCATGAGCATGTCTGAAAATAAGCACTCCAACTATATGTGGTTTTAGATGAAGAGAGGCTCACCCCCTCTTAGAGCAATTTTTATAGCAATATGCCATTTTCCTCTAGTGTCATCAATTTTTGTCATCCACTCTAATGGTGACCCATACTTGGATCTCTACCCAAAGATTCCTATATATTCATCAGTGGGTGATGCCATTCTTTTAGGTGGCTTCAAAGCCCACACTAGTTCCCACCAAGCACCGTTTCATGATCTTACAAAGGACGAGTTTCTCTTCGAACTCAACCCCAAGGATCTTGCATTCAACAAGATCTTTGCATATGAGAAGCATCTTGTTACAAGTTATGGAAAACATTTGATTCAATTATGTGTCACATTGCCTCTTTGTTCTCAATGGGATACCCTGGTTTCCTAACTCCTCCAGGTTTACTTGTTTTCCACATGCAAGAGGTGCGAGTGCAATTGACTATGTTGTCACCAACAACACTTTGCTTTCTAATATCCACAACTTTAAGGTATCTAGTAAGCTTCCCTTGGCTGACCATGTAATGTTGACTTTCTCCCTAAGTTCCCCCTCTTTTATGGCTTCGTCTTTTCATCTTCCATCACCCAGTTTCACCAATCATCCCATGATTCATTTTGATCCATTGGTCAATGATTATGCTTCTTGTCTCTCCCAGTTGATGTCCCAATACTACTCTTTTAATTCCACCACAACAAAAACCAAATATGAATTTTTATCTTGTATGTTATGGGATATAGTCCTTGATTGCTTTCCTTACGCTTTTTCTCTATCAAATACTGTTTGTCGCATTAGTGCTTGCCCCATTAATCGTTGGTATGATGAGGAATTTAAGTCCATGCATTGGAAGTTCCATTGGTATAATTAGGTATCAACCTACAACTATATCTTCCACTCTAAGGGAATATAAATGCCTAAGTCGACATAAGAAGCGATAACTTTTTGTCACAAGGTGTTGTAAGCTTCTAGATGCTCTTCATCACTCTCCCAAAGCTTTTTGGCACACTCTTTTTGCTTGGAAGCCCCATCCCATGTGCATCAATAACAAGTCCTAGGTACCCCTTGCTAATTCCATATATTCTATCCTAGGGAAGCCCACCATTCGTATCTCTTACCCGTCATATCATGCCACCTCTTTCTTATAGGGGACATCAAAAGAGTTATAAATAAATCAAGCATTAACAAGGCTGCACATTTTGATCAATTTCAAGTTGAGTTCTTTGAGTATGGTTTTGAAGCTCTTGGCTATCCCATTGCAGAATTATTCAATGAGGTTGTTTGTTCAGGGTTGCTTACCTTCTAGTCACAACATATTATCGACCCCATCCACAAATTTGGGGACTATTCGAATCCGAATAATCATAGACCTCTTATGATTGGGCACACATTTGCTAAGCTTTATGCAACAATTTTGAATAAAAAGCTCTTAGAATAGTTGGACCATGACAAGCTTAGAGCAAGAGGGCGGGCTTGTTTTATAAGGGATCATCAACTTATTGTTCATGTTTTCACTCTCAGGGCTATTATTGAGGAGGCTCGCCAACAGTCTTCTAAAGAATTATGTTGTTTTGTGGACTTTAGAAAGGCCTTTGGCATCATTCCTAAGCATATTCTATTTCAAAGACTACATGATATTGACATCTCAAAGCTCCTTATCAGTGCCATCAAGAGATTATTTGAGGGAGTTGTTGGTCGTTTTTTAGCAGATTTTGGTTTCTTAGAGGATTTCCAAAGCACCATTGACATCAAACAAGGTTGTCCTCTTTCTCATTCACTCTTTGGGATCATCAAAACACACATGTTGGTTGCCATCTTCATCATGCCTTGATAGTTATATTGTTGTTTGGAAATGATGTTATTCTCGCTCATACTCCTGAGGGGGCTACAAAGACAATTGGATGCTCTTGCTCACTTTTGTGACTTAAAACAATTGGCATTCAATCTTGGGAAGGCCAAGGTGATGATCTTCAACACATTAAAGAGTACCCTATCTAAGCATAGTTTCTCTATAAGGGCAAATCAGTCAAGATCATTATTACTTACACCTACCTGGGGGTTCAATTTACAGGTCCTGCCCTACATTTTTGGCCAACTTCAAAGTCACATTTTTGCAAGGGATATGTATCTCTCTGTCTTGGAATGCCAATGTTTGCAACAACACTTACAAGAAATACGGACAAGATGCGCTTTTTTATTGCATCATCAATCCTATGGTCCTTTGTGGACATGAGATTTGGGACCCAAGTATAGGGCGTGTAGATTGGGCTAGCATTGAGACGGTCCAAACTATTTTGATTCAGCAATTTATCCGATGTAAAAGAACAATTCAAATGTATTGTTCAGTTTGAGTTTGATGCTCATTTTCTTCGCCTTAAGAGCATCTTCAAAATTATTTTTCAGCTTCATCACCTTAGATCCATGGGTGACTGCACCTCAGGCCAAGAGAGATACCCATATTTGGTGTTTTGCTCCTCAAAATGCATTACCTCTAGGAAGACTTTTGATATCTCCATAGATTGACTACCTCCATTCAAAGCCTTATTAAACGCTCCTCCTTGCCTTCTTCCTGATAAGAGGGTAATTAATCAAGCAGTCAGAGATGATGTTTATCGACAATATATTCAGATGACTCCTAAGTTGGCCTTCTACAGTAAACATTCCATAAGGATTGAGAATGGAATTATTATTCACACTGATTTTTTCCAACATTGGATAGATAGCCTTGGATTCCTCTTGGTTGGTTCAGAGTATGCTCACATTAGTTGCAAGTGGAGACGAACCACCATATTCCTCAAGAGGATACAACACATCATCTTTGCTCTATTTGGAAGGTGGAGATTGAAGAACATGTCATTTTTAGGTCTCTTGTTTATAATAAGATTCAAAGGAGGTACTATTGCTTGTATATAGAGTCACGTAGATTGCTTGCCACTTTTTCAGCTATCTTGATGTTGAAGTGCAGAAATCGTTGGATGAGACTTGTTCCTATAGTCATAATTCAACAAATGGACAGGAACGAATTACTCTTCCCAACCTCCAAATTTGGCCAATTCCCTACTAATGCAACTAAGACAATGCAAATTTATACAAGTAAATCAAATCTAATCTACTTTTGTGAGAAAAGGGATGCGAGAAAATAAGTAAATGCATTAAGTAAATACGGTCGAGGCCATAGCGAGGATTAGAGCTATCCAATGATAATAAGTATAAGCCAAATAACTTCAATGTTATCAGCATATGAAAAAACATTCATTAACAAGAGGTCGTGCAACACAATTGATTCATAAATGCCAAACTTCATTTTCATTACTTTAAAGTTTGATTACAATTTACAAGTAACAGCTAATTGCAAAGTAGCTCTAGCTCTCTTGAAGATGCCAAAGGACCCTTACAATGAGTGTGAAACTCTTATTTATAGATGCAAGCTAGCCTACTTTACTCCTAAGTTACAAAGGTGGTTTGCACTAAAAGACGAATTCATCATTATCATCCCTCCATGGTAGAGCAAGGCACGCTTTTGGCATACAAGATGCACTACAGAGGAGCAAAGCATATTTGCCTCTAAAAAGAGGTGCGCCAATATTGGAGCTAGTCGCACTATTGTTTAGTTGCCAAATACACTTTTGCTTAAGCACCAAGCACAAATTTGCATTGAAAGCCAAACACACTTTACCTTGGAGCTATGCACATTTTTTCCTTGGAGCCATTGCCCTTGCAATTTCTTAGAGTGGACCGCATTAGTGCAAAGTAAGGCATGTTGCTGACTTGGGTTTTAGTGCATTGATGAAATTCTAGGGCCAAGTGCATTTGCTCCTGAGCAAGGCGCATTTGGGTGGCCTGGGGCACATTGGCATCTTGGTCGTTTGTCTCTGATTTATCTCCACCCTCTATTTTGGCACATGGCACATTGGCATCTTGGTCGTTTGTCTCCGATTTATCTTCACCCTTTATTCTACCTTTTGCTTCAGCTTGCACAATAGATTCTTGTCCAAAGCACAATGGTAGTAGAAGGCTACTACAATTCCAGCGGCTCACAAGGACGTCAACCCCAATTGATGGAATATCCCCAATGGTGCCTTGTCCATTAGGGCAATGAAGTCTTACAAGAAAAATTCTCCAAGATGGCATCACTTCAACTAAGTCAAGGCTCACAAGATCTACCAATCTATATCTAAAGGGATCGGGAAGTTATTTAACCTATCAATGCCTATTACCAGATCATCGTATGAATCTCTTGGAAGGTCTTCTACCTTTTCTACACATTGTCACATAGTCCTTCCAATCTACTTATGCCCTCTGGTAATTGCTTCGACTGGGCATCCTTTCCTATCATCAATAAATTCAACAAACTGCTCTAACATGAGGATCTCAAGGTCAAGTAACCCTTTCATTATCATTTTTTGAACCTCTTATTTCATGTCCTTGATCACCTCCTCTAGATCAACAAGTGATTCTTCACATATTTCTAGCTAGATGAGAATTGTTGCTCTATATGTCATGCCAAGTTGCTTTATCTAACTATTCGCCATCTTTTGCACTAGTCATATTACTTCGTTATACCTAAGTCTTGCCTCCAATTGGACCTTATCTTGTTGTATCTTGTAGATGGTCTATCTGGCTTACCAAGGTCTTACACTCCTCGGGGTAGGTAAAATAACCCATTGCATGTTCCACCTTGGTGTTTATTTTAGCTCACAGAAATTTCACTCGATCAATAGCAGATGTCTAGGATTCCAATTCTTCCACCTTCCTCTTCATGTCTTCCCATGCTTGCTTGTAGCATGATTTCTTCATCCTTTAGGGGTTCCATTTCTTGTGCACTGGCTTCTAGTAGCTCTATCTATCCCTACAACCCGTGCTCTTTATTCTCATGTGTCAGTCTCATCTAGTCCATTTATGTTGTTGATTATTCTCTAATAACCCTAATTTCCTATTGCATTTGGTTCCTTTAGGTTTCTACCTGCTCCTTCATGGCTCCAACTTCCTATTCCGCTTTTTGCTTTGAATAGCCTCTCCTCCTCAAGTTGTGTTCTCAACTCTTCATTTTCTTGCTCAGGTGGCCTAATTCGTTCCACTTGCTCTTCTCGACCCTGGTTTTCCTATTCCATTTGCACCCTAAAGTCTTCCCTTTCCTTTTAAGCCATTGCCAAGTGACTATGCAATTGGGTGATTATATTCTCTTTGTTCTTACTAACCATTTGCAGCTTATGTAGTTGCTTAGTCTTCCCTTGTATCCTTCTAACTCCTAGCCTCCTTGTTTGCCTATAAAAATTTGACTGTCAAAGCTTGATGTAGTTTACTCATTCTATTCAGGTGCTACTTCTAATCCTAGGCAATGGAATTGAGAAGATGAGTTGGAAGCGATTTCATGAGTTATTGTAAAATGCAGCTAGAAGAACATTGAGTGGATGATGTGGAAGGCAACACAGATTGTGTAGAGGCGTCTAAGGTAGCAAGAGATGGTTTAGTGAACAACTGTGAGATTATTGTGACAAGTTGGACGACCCTAAGGGTGGTGGATACTATGAGATTAGTGAAATCAGGTGCAAGTCGAAGCAGTAGAGATGGCATGGGTTAGAATGGTTATGCAACATGTCTAGTGTTAGGACCCCATCCTAACACCTTGATGTAATAGTCCTCGTGGAATGTGGGTAACACCCATGTTAATATTTTGTAATGTTTTGTTATAGTTTTGGTTTAAGAAGCGCCTAGCCAAATGGCACCCTTCTATGTAACCATTTTTCAAGAATGTAACTGATTGTAGGTAGGAGATTCTAGCCCTTGGGAGTTAGGTGCTAGAGGAATTCCTTAAAACTGCGAAGGGAAGTATTGTATGCATCTTTTTACGAAGTATTGAAGGAGGTTGCCCCCTCGAAGAGGCTTGCGATTCAGTGCTATTGTGAGATTGTTCCATTTCTGCAATTTATTTCCTTAGTGTGCATTTTATTTCCATAGTGTGTTGTGAGCATATATGTTTATTTTCAGTATTTGTGTGAGTGTGTTTATTTTTAATAGTAGGTTCCTAACAAGTGGTATCAAAGCATTTTTTAGGGTCGTGTTCTGTTGCGATTGTGATGGTTTCTGCCATATCGACTGTTAGGTATAAGATTTCTGTGTTTTGTTTTTTCGCCAGTTTTTCCTTATTATAAAATATATATATATATATATATATATATATACAATCATTTTTATCAACAATAGTTGAGTAGGTTAGAAACCTTGTGCCGAGGGTTTTAAAATATCGCGAAGGAGCTATCGTTATTGGCTAAGCTAGATAGCCCATAAAGCATCTAGTGAAGTGAGGGGCGATCAGGCTCCAATACCTAGGCCTCAGACAACACTTGCACACGGATTTGAGCTCCCACGTATCTTTGGGTATATCGGGAGACCATCTAGGATTAAACAAAATTTTATCCCTAGGAAGCTTATCGGCCTTGTATTATCCATAGTACACTAGACACAACATCCGAAAAGATTACCCTCTTGTACTATCAAAGAGGCAGATAGTGTGCTCAAGGGTATGCATGGAATCCTCCTTGGGTAGTGGCCTGAAATATTGGTCCGAGCACTATTGTTCATCACTACGGTATAACAGAGGGCCTATGGGTATTACATACACCTTTGCCTAGCATACCTTGGTTCTGTTTAAACCTACAAACAAAGTTTGTTCCTCCAAGTCTTTTTGTTTTGCTTAACCTGCAACCAAAAATTTGAACCTATTACCGTATCCTTCACAGAAGTTGAGCATACGAAGAAGACATCCCTATTCCAGAGTTCCTGCATGCAAAACGGACAATACAAAATCACAGAAGAGTATAACAGGCGGACAGAAAACTTCAGAGTCTAAAACAAGGGAAACAGGGGGTCAGAGTCAGTTACAATCAGGAAATTCCATCAATAACAATCATTATAGGGTGGTCAGGATATCAGTGTCATAACAATTACCTGTGATAGTCAAAATAGTTACCTAGATGGTCAGAACAGTTACCTGTGATAGTCAAAATAAAAGTAGACAGGAATATTTGTGACAAAGTCAGAATCAGATAGGGGACAGAATAGTGTCAGGAATCAGTCAGTAGTCAGATTAGTCAGAACAAATCATCAAAAAAGGGTGTTCGACCCAGAACTCAATTTTTGAACCAAACCTCCAGAGAAAAACCGACCACACCAGTAGACTCGTCAAAACAACAATATAAAAAAAAGTTTGGGGTGCCCAAAATTAGTGTTGTGGTAAATAGCTCATTGTGATTGTTTTTTTGAGCTGATCATTTTGATATACCACACCCAAACCATTTTTCGAACCCTTACTAAAAATAGTAAATCCTAAAAAACACCTTTCTATTTTTAGTAAGTTCCACGAAAAGGATACAACCCTTCAAATATGGTTGGGGGTACTCGACAACAAGAATTAGATAGGGAAATTCAATTCAAAGTGGATGCTATGGGCAACAAACTATGGGAGACAATTAACAAAAGCCTACAGGAGATACAATCACAACTCCAATATTTCCAGGAAACTATGAGTGGAATCTCCCTTGCACAAAAAGAAATGAAGGTTGAGTTGGATAGTCGTGTCTCTGTTGGTTCTGTAGATCAACATGACCAAGAAGAAATTGGTACAAGCAACCATCAACGAATTATACCAACTCACAATGGAATGAGATTACCAAAATTAGACTTTCCCAAGTTTGATGGAAAAGATCCTGAGGGGTGGATTTGTAAGGCAGAACAATATTTCACTCTTCATAATGTTGATCGTTTCCTATGGTTGACCATTGCTTCTTTTAATTTTGAATCAAATGCACTCCATTGGTTTTTATGGCTTAGAAAGGCCGAACTTGACCTTTCTTGGTCTGAATTTGGGCAATGCCTACTCACTCACTTTGGTCCTAGCGAGTTTGAAGATTTTACAGGAGCCCTTTTCAAACTCAAACAAACCTCAACCGTTCGAGAATACCAAGCTCAATTTGAAAAACTTGCCAATCGAACCATTGGTCTAAGTGTTGACTCTTTCCAAAGTTGTTTTGTGAGTGGACTGAAGGATGACATCAAGGCTGAGGTTAAGTTGTTGCGACCTCAATCACTACCATAGGCCATACAATTGGCCAAATTGGCAGAAGATAAATTCAAGGCTCTCGATCGAACTTCTAAATTTCCTCAATCTAAGCCATCTTTTTCGGCCAAGCCAATGCCAAGTCCTACTACTAAATCTCCACCTATAAAAAGATTGAGTCATGAGGAGATGGAGAATAGAAAGGCACAAGGGTTATGTTACAATTGTGATGAAAAATATTCTAGAGGGCATAGGTGTGTGCAACAAAAATTGTACTTGCTCGATATGGATGAAGTTCCCACTACAAAATCTTCTGAGGATGAGGAGGATCCTCAAGAAACAGAAACCACAGACCAGATGGCCGAGCAAGAGGAAACCCAACCAGAAATTTTTGTACATGCTTTAGCGGGAGTATCCACCCCCCAAACCATGAAGGTGATTGGCCATTTCAAGGGACAAAGGGTCATCATTTTGATTGACTCCGACAGTACACATAATTTTATTGATCCACATGTAGCCAAACAGGGAAATTGTTACATCACCACATGCAATTCCTTCGAAGTCATGATTGCTAATGGTGGCACCCTACCATGCAAAGGCAAATGTCGTAATGTTAAACTAAAAATTGGGGACTATAATCTCAAGTCCGACATGTTTGCCTTACCCTTAGGAGGGTGTGATATAGTTTTGGGAGCGCAATGGTTGAGAATGTTAGGACCAGTCTTATGGGATTTTGCAGAATTATGGATGAAATTTAGTCAGGATGGGCAGGAATATACTTTCCGTGGCACAAAGGCGGGAGCAGTTCAGTTTATTTCTTCTCATAAGATGGAAAAATTGTTAAAGAAATCTTCCCATGGTGTGGTAGCTCAGCTTTTTGCTATCACCACCCCCGAACAAGGGGAGTCTAATCACCCACAACAATTACAGGGTATATTAAACAGGTATGCTCATGTCTTTGAGGAACCCAAGGGACTTCCTCCTCAACGCTCACATGATCATGCAATACAACTTTTTCCTGGCAGTCTACCTCCTAATGTTCGTCCATACCGGTATGCTTATGCTCAAAAAATAGAAATTGAGAAAATTGTGCAGGAACTTCGAGCTTCTGGAATTATCCGTTCTAGTGTTAGCCCCTATTCCTCACTAGTGTTGCTAGTAAGAAAAAAGGATGGCACTTGGCGCTTGTGTGTGGATTATTGGGATCTTAACAAAATCACTATTAAGGATAAGTTCCCTATTCCTATCATTGATGAACTACTTGATGAGTTGCATGGGGCTCAGTATTTTTCCAAGTTGGATTTGCGGTCGGGCTATCACCAAATCCGCATTAAGAATTAAGATATTCCCAAAACAACTTTTCGAACTCATGAAGGGCATTATGAGTTTTTGGTTATGCCTTTTGGGTTGACCAATGCCCCTTCCACCTTTCAGAGTTTGATGAATTATGTTTTTCGTCCTCATCTTCGCAAATTCATTTTAGTCTTTTTTGATGACATATTGATCTATAGTCGCACATGGGAGGATCATCTTCACCACTTAGATGACACCCTCAAACTTTTGTCTGACCATCAGCTTTATGCAAAGCAATCAAAATGTTCCTTTGGCCAGCAGGAGGTTGAATATTTGGGACACATAGTCACTAAGGAGGGAGTTCAGGTTGATCCTAAGAAAATCCAGGCGGTTCAAGATTGGCCTAAACCTCATACATTGAAGGGACTTCATGGATTCTTGGGTCTTACAGGATATTACAAGAAATTTGTGAAAAATTATGGCAAGATAGCAGCTCCCCTGGCAGCCATGTTGAGGAAAAATTCTTTTGTGTGGATTGATTTGGCCGAGAAGGCTTTTGTTGATTTGAAGTATGCTATGACCACCACCCCTATTTTGGCAATGCCAGATTTTTCTAAACCCTTTGTCATTGAGAGTGATGCATCGGGCACGGGCATTGGGGCAATTTTAATGCAGGAGGGTCGACCATTGGCTTTCACTAGCAAGGCACTCTCCCCTCAAAATTTGGGCAAGTCCACTTATGAGAAGGAGATGCTTGCCATTTTACATGCGGTCACCCATTGGCATCCATATCTCATTGGCCAACATTTTTCCATTAAAATTGATCATCAGAGTCTCAAATATTTTTTAGAACAAAGGGTGGCTACTCTAAAACAACAAAAATGGGTCTCCAAATTGTTGGGGTATGACTATGACATCTCTTATAAGAAAGGTAAAGAGAATGTGGTGGTGGATGCCTTGTCTCGTCTCCATGAAGATCAGGCCATGTTACATGCTATCTCCACTCCCCTTCCGCAATGGATTCATCAACTTCATGAGGATCTGGCCAAGGATTCCTCATTACAAACTCTCATCCGCACTCTCCAAGAGGATCCTCATTCCCACCCTAGCTATGCTTGGGATGGTCAGGATTTACGATTTCATGATCGTTTGGTTATACCATCTCAATCTCAAATCAAGGACCTCCTCCTTCAAGAAATGCATGCTTCTCCCACAGCTGGTCATTCGGGCTTTCTCAAAACATATACCCGAACCAACCGTACTTTTTTCTGGAGAGGAATGAAAAGGACATCCAAATGTTTGTCGCTGAATGTGATCGTTGCTAGCGCATGAAAGGTGAAACTATGAGTTCTCCAGGGACACTTCAACCTTTGCCCATTCTTGAGCAGGTTTGGACAGATATATCTATGGACTTCATCGAAGGGCTACCGAAATCCGGAGGCAAATTGGTTATTCTGGTGATAGTGGATCGTCTTTCGAAGTATGCTCACTTATGTTCCCTATCCCATCCTTATACTGCATCCATTGTCACCCAACTCTTCCTTGACTCCATATTTCGCCTCCATGGGATGCCTAAATCCATTGTCTCTGATCGGGATCCTACCTTCACCAATCGCTTTTGGCAAGAACTGTTCAAGTTGCAGGGGACACAACTCAAGATGAGTTTGGCCTACCATCCTCAAACCGATGGCCAAACCGAAATTGTCAATAAATGCTTGGAAACCTACCTTCGTTGCTTCACTTCTGAACATCCTACTCATTGGGCTAAGTGGCTTCCTTTGGCTGAATGGTGGTATAACACCACCTATCACTCTGCCACTAAGGTGACTCCATTTGAAGCAATCTATGGTCAGCTTCCACCTACTCCAACTTCTTACATTCCAGGTAGCTCCAAGGTTCAGGCTATGGATTCCACTCTCCGCCAGCGTGACTCCATTCTTCGCCAACTCAAGCTCAACTTGGATATGGCTCAAAACCGTATGAAACAGCAAGCAGATCAACACCGTACCGAACGTAGCTTTGTCGTCGATGACATGGTCTTTCTTCGCTTACAACCATACAAACAATCATCTCTCCAGTTGCGTGGTTGTCAGAAACTTGCCACCAAATACTATGGTCCTTATCAGGTATTGCAGAGGCTTGGGGCGACAGCGTACAAACTAGCCCTTCCGGCTAGTTCCAAACTTCATCCAATCTTCCATGTGTCATCTCTCAAGAAGGTTATTGGCAACAAGGTGCAGGTGCAGTCTACACTTCCAGAGTTGGACGAGGAAGGGTCCATCATTCTTGAACCTAAATGCATTCTTGACCAAAGATCGCGTACCCTTCGTCGACGTGTTATCATAGATATCCTGGTCCAGTGGCGTGGCTTACAACCAGATGATGCGACATGGGAACCTCTTCAACAACTCCAACAACAGTTTCCTCACCTTCAGCTTTGAGGACAAAGCTTTTTGAAGGGGAAGGGCATGTTAGGACCCCATCCTAACACCTTGATGTAATAGTCCTCGTGGAACGTGGGTAACACCCATGTTAATATTTTGTAATGTTTTGTTATAGTTTTGGTTTAAGAAGTGCCTAGCCAAATGGTGCCCTTCTATGTAACCGTTTTTCAAGAATGTAACTGATTGTAGGTAGGAGATTCTAGCCCGGGTGGCATTTTGCATGTAAGCCAACCTTGGGAGTTAGGTGCTAGAGGAATTCCTTAAAACTACGAGGGGCAGTATTGTATGTATCTTTTTGCATAATTGAATGAAGTATTGAAGGAGGTTTCCCCCTTGAAGAGGCTTGCGATTCAATGCTATTGTGAGATTGTTCCATTTTTGCAATTTATTTCCTTAGTGTGCATTTTATTTCCATAGTGTGTTGTGAGCATATATGTTTATTTTCCATATTTGTGTGAGTGTGTTTATTTTTAATAGTAGG
This sequence comes from Wollemia nobilis, assembly GCA_028583015.1. Taxonomy (NCBI): domain Eukaryota; kingdom Viridiplantae; phylum Streptophyta; class Pinopsida; order Araucariales; family Araucariaceae; genus Wollemia; species Wollemia nobilis. Next base: position 3,074,281 of record JAQPPZ010001056.1, on the reverse strand, counting down.
TTCCTAACATTTAGGTCTGACTAAAGAAGTGGTAGTACAATCCACTCATGCTACTTGGATGGTTGCATTGACTAAAGATGAGCCGGACACAACAAAAGAAACAAGGGGGACAAAAGAAGCAAGACCAGAAGAAGAAGAAGAAGAAGAAGAGGGAAAAGAGATAGCAAGAGTAGAGCAAAAGGTGGGTGGAGTGAAAGTGTAGGGGTTTTGAATCATGGATGCATTATTTGGAGCCTCCACAATAGTTGCTCCTGCCCTAGTCACTTCTTCATCAATGAAATTATCTATAAATACCTTTGTATCTTGGGGAGCTACATCTACTTGCAGTATATCCATATCATCTCCAATCTCCAAAGTTGCTTCCTCACTGACTTTAGTGTGTAGGTTTTGAGGCTCTTGAGGTAATTCAGCTTATTCGTCATTGATTTGTCTATCTTGTGAAGTCAATGGTTCTTCATAGACAGGCTCCTTTCCCTTCCTACTAGTCGCCTGCCAATGCAAGCCTTGTTTTCCCTTTTGTACTGGAGTGGTGGTAATCTTTGTCCTTATTTTTGAGTGAACAGTGTCACCTTCCACCTTCTTAGATGTGCTCTTTTCTTTTGTGCCTACTTTGCTAGGATGATACTGGTGGCAAACCCTTGAAGAGTCTCACTTATCTTTATCAAGTGCAATTCCAACTGCATTTATTTCATACCTCATGTGTGTCCACGAAAATATGTTATCCTAGAATTGATGGGTGCATCTGGGTTGAAATTGGTTAGACTCTTTTCACAGAATTCAAATCTGTTATCAAGCTTGTACTTGTATGCCTTTGGGGCATTTATCCTTTCTATGCAGGCTCTTCATCCATGTTCCTTTCAGCCTCTAAATTAGGTCTCTTTTCATAAGCATGCTGGCTTTTTCCCGCATTTGCTATCAAGGTTGCAGTGAATACAGCATCTGGATTGTATGACCAATAATCTGACATCTGTTTCAACCCAAGCCGCCTCAACCTTGCTGCCAAATGTGAATTGCAGTTCTTATGTTTGGGGGTAATTAGCAAGTATTTGTTTTTAATTCTATACAAAGAAGTCCTGTTTTGCACATTAGAGAATTGGTGGTCTATGTCGTCAAGCTGATGAACAACTTTGAGGCTGAAAATATAATTGGACTTATTCATTAGAAGTTCAAACATCTTACCAGAATATCCATATAACCTAATATATGCCCTAGTTTTCCCTAGGTAGAAATATCCTTTCAAGTCTTCTCCCTCTGGTCTGGTGAATGCCCTTGCATACTTGGATAGCCTGGGAGCCTCTCCTAGAATATTCACGATGGGCTCATATGTCTTGGTGTAGAACTCATAGCTATATTTTCCTTCATCCTTGTGAGGTATCTCAATACATTCACACACTGATACTAGCTTTCCTTCCTCGTCTACTTGATCCAACAACAACCTTGGGAAACATTACTTCTGATAGATAATCTGCCATATCAAGTACAAAGGGTAACAGAGCTAGGATCTATGGAAACTTTTAAGTTGGGAATCTATCTGATTTTCAACATGTGTTGCACAAGCCAGTAAATAACTGAATCCCACATATTCCTGAACTGCGAACAACATTGCAATGTATTCTTTCCATACCTATTCATTATCATCCTGACCTACCATTTTAGCTAATTCTTGATAGAATAATTTGGGCATTATGCTTGAGTTGGCTACTGGAGTGAGACTTGAAAATTTGTGGCTTGCTCTAGTTTGATCAGTTGTTCTCTCAGAAATTCTACCCATCTCTCTTTCTCAACTCCTGAGTAATAGTTCATATTAGATTAGGGACAAAACGGAATCCATTGTCCTATGACATTCTCAATGCCCACCATTGCTCTTATTGTGTCAACAGAAATGGAAATCAGTTCTTCCTTGTCCTTTCAGACTCTAATAGTTCTAATTTGGGGTCATACAATCTGGTGTAAGATACTATAATTTCGGGGCACTCACAGAATTGAGGTGCTAAGAACATTCCAAGGCCAGATGTCCACATCCTATTGATTGACCAAGAATCTATTCCTAGTCCCATCTTGAATCTCTTGGTAGCTTCTATGTTTGTATTTGCCCTCATTTACATCCTTGTATGTAATATAGTTAGAAATATAGCCAATTTTCAGCTATTTCTCATGAAACTCACGAGAAATTGCAGGCGGCAAGTTATTTTTTTTTTCTCGACGTCGAGAAAATCGCCAACTCAGCAATATTTCTTGCAATTTCTCACCGTTTTCTCTAGTGGGAAACTTGACAAGCCTCAGGTAGTTAGCAAAAAGTGGTGGGAAAATAATTTTTTAAAACGCCATTTGGCCCTATTTTTGCATTTTTTCTTCCCTCCGATTGTGAACAATTTTTTATAGAGTTCCATTATTAACAATTTTAAAAATACTGTTTTTTCTATATTTAGAAGATTTTCAAAATTTCAACCACATCCACATAAATCTCCAAGAATGTGACCATAGTATTTATGGTAAGCTTAAGTTCTTAAATGCAATAGAAATATAGAGATCTCTTAATAGTTCCATTTACCCTTGCGGAAAGAGACTAGTTAATGAAATAGACAATATATTTGTAACTGCATTTGATTAAAAATCTAGTATGTTGAATTTGTTTTTTTCAATTGGTTATATAGGATTGAAACGGGCCCCAACTATATTACATCATCACCACGTAATGGTATTACAACAAAGCTTGGATATTATCCATGTATTGCTTAGCAAGATTTGAATCTGGGTCTCCTCCTTAAATGTTGGGGAAAGTAACTGGTTGAGCTAATGCCATTTGATCTAGTATGTTGAATGTTGATCGCCATTCTTTTATTATTATACCAAACATATTCTACTTGTCACCTTCTTTTTATAAATAAGCTATGTGTGGCTTCTATTGGGGACCACTCCCATTACAAAAACAAAACATTACTGTTGGTTACGAATCTGCCATGAGGAAAGGATTTGGTATAATGCGCCCCAGATTCGCCCACCAGATTGAAAGGCCGGAAGGAAGGAATGCCTTCCGTGCCAATCTCCGGAGAAGGCCGGCTTCCTGTGGGTTTTTAGTGTTTTAAGATAAGAGTGCAGGGAAAGAGATAAAAATGCGGAAAGAGAATCCAAATGTGATTGGAGTTGGGTGGGGGGAATAAGCGACACGACAACGATCAATCACCACTACTAACAACATTCCTATACAAAACACACATTGAAACTACAGCTATCATTCATCCTATGTATCCTCTATCTATGCATTCCAAGAATACTTGATCATCAAATACCAGAGTCCAGAGTTCAGTACAACAGTAAGCAATGATATAAGAAACATGAGGCAGAAATGACAAGGAGAGGCAGCATACAAGATGAAGACAGTAAGCAGAGCCAAGTATGTATCTTGTATTTAGAAGCAAACGCACAGCTACAATGGTTCCCTAGCAGTATATTCCCCTTCCACCCTTTACAATGAAAATGTGGTGGCTATTTATAGCCCCAAGTTCCCCCGATTACAATCACGGGCACAAAGTCCCAGACTAGACATTAGCTGACAAAAGCGGCAGAGGAGCTGCTGATGCTGACTTCTGTCGGCGAGGACTGTACCTGCAGCATGGTCTCCCTGAAAGCTGTACAGCTACGTGGCAGCGCGTTGGGTGGAACTTCAAATCAGCGGGAATGCGGGTAGTTGTGGCAGATGGCACTTCACATCAGCTTTAAATGGTGGCAGTTGGCGTAGATAGTGCGGTCCATGCTTGTCCTTTTCCCGGTCATGTCTTGGCTCGAATCCTGAGGTTGGACACTTGTCGGATGCTGATGAATGACACGTGCCTGCCTTGAAAGGCAGTTTATCCAACTTCGCCCAGGATCAGAGCGCTGTCGGGTTGCGCAGGTGGAAAACAGCGCAGTTGGGGAGGCCTTCGTGCCTTAGTCATTTTCGGCTTGCTTGCCCAACTGCGCACCGGTCAGAGGGCGCAGCCCGACTTCGCTGCGAAGTCGGGTTGCGCACCGGTACTTTGTTGTCTTCTCCGCTGTTCGGACTGCGCACCAAGAGGGGGGCGCACCCCGACTTCGCTGCGAAGTCGGGTTGCGCCGCACTTAGCTGATTTTCTGCCCTGCTTTCCCAAGTGCGCCCAGGAAGAAGGGCGCACCCCGACTTCGTTGCGAAGTCGGGTTGCGCCGACACTTAGTCAAATTTTGCCTGTCTCTGTCTGCCTGCGCACTTCGCATTCTCTACTGCGCTCCAACTGAGGCGCACTCCGACTTCGCTGCGAAGTCGGGTTGCTCTCGACACTAGAAATTTTCGGGAACATTTGCTGAAACTTTGGGGGAAGTTCAAGGGGAAGAGGGAGGAATGAAACCGCAAGGAAGAGGGAGAAAGGGAGAAATGAAGAAAGGGAAAAAAGAGGAGGGAAGGAAAAGAGCAGCTCACTTACAGAAACTGAAAACATGGCACCCCGTGCAAAATGTGGCAACATTCCTGGCGGCTCGCGGGGTGTCGAGCTCGCCTCGACGCAAAGAACCATGCCTTCATCCTTTGGGTGCAGAGGAACTTCCTTCCCCTGCTTTCTGCTGCTCTGACCGCTTCCCTCGGGGCAACTGTTCTTCTTCAGGTTCACTTTCAGCAGTTGCCTCCCCAGTTTCGCCTTCTGAATCTGAATGCTCTCCACTGTCGGCCTCCCACTTGCGAATGCGCTCGTATGCAGCCTTGGCTTGGTCCCAGACTGCTGCTTGGAAGGGCCCGAGGTCGCTGATCTCTCTTAGTGCTGCGTGGAATGCAGCAACCGCGTGCAGGTCGATGGTGTTATATCTTTTTCCCAACTCCTTAAGGGAGGAGTTGATCTTGCAGTATTTTGACACCATCTGGGTGACCTGAGCCTCCTGAATTGGCTCTGCCCAGCTATCAATCTCTGTTGTGTCTGCCTCAAAAGACAGCCAATTCTGCTTTACCTGCTCAAGGGCGAGAAACTCGCCATCCTTGACGTAGCTCGGGCACCCTTGTTCGGACAGAGTGTGAAAGGGGGCCAGGCAAATGTCCTTTTCATGTTCTAATGCGTCCAGCATCTTTCTGGCAGCCCTTACCTTCTCTGTCTTATCGAAATAAATATGCAAGGTTACCCTTGCATCTGCCCACTCTGAGGCAAGTTGGGACATAGGAGGAAATTGGAGGCCTTTGCGCTCAAACTGCTCAAGTTTCATAGCCAGGTCCAGCCATTGCCTCGCCTGGTGTTCGGCCTCCTCTACCACAGGCTTTCCTTGGGCAGATACTTCTTCGATCCTGGACGCGAAATCTAGGACCGATACAGACTTAACAATGTTGGGCTTGCAACCATGCAGCAGACCAGCCCGCATCTCCTTGACTTTGCTCTTTGAAAAGGCCGCCGCCTGTGATGTTTTCTCTGCAAGCTGCGACTGCGCCTGTTTCAGCGAATCCTGAAGCTGTGAAACCTGCTCCAGTGCTGCCTTCTTCTCTTCTGACAGCTGCTCGGCTGTCTGTTTCTGCGTTGCGGCCTCCTGCTGAGAGGCGGCCAGCTGGGCCTTAAGCTCATCTATCTCCTGCTGCGCAGACCCCAGCTGCGCGGTGGCCCTAGCCAGGTCCTCCTCAAGCTGCCTTGTGTTGTTCTGCAGCTGGAACAGCGCCTCCTGGGTCTCAAGATGCTTGACAAGGAGATTATCTGTCCTACGACGAATACCATGGATTTCGTATTCCTCGTTGATATCATCAAAGCTTTTCTCCTTCCTTTGATGCTCGTAGTCTGCCTCGGTCATCTCCCGGAGAGGCTTCTTTACTTTCGGGATTAATTTCTCAGTTGTCAGCACTCTCCTGTCTAGGTCAAACTTGGTGCGTTTTACCGGGGCAGCTATCTCTTCGGCTCTCCTTCGTTTCACGCCCTGGAGAAAGGAGGCGGAGCATCCTGAGGCCTTTGCTGCCAAAGGCTGGTCATCAGCGCTCTGCAGTTCGCCCATGAAGTCCAGGTCCTCCAGCATTGGATCTTGCTGCGGCATTTTCCCTGCAAACAGGGACGCGGGAGGTATTCCAGAAGGAGTGGCCGCTTTTGAGGGCGACCGGGTCCTAGGGGAAGCGGGCGGCTGAGTGGATGGTGCTGGTAGGGTTTTGAACGGTTGGGGTGAGGAGCGCGGCGGTGAATGCGCAGCTTCAGCACTGGCTGCGGGTGAGGGTTCTAGGGTTTGGCTCAGTGACTGGAAGGCGTTAGGATCCTGAGCAAACTGGTCAAAGGAATGTGGGCCGCTAGATGGTTGGGTAGCTTGGGAAGAGGAAGACGCGGCTACGGCTTGCCCTGATGAAATGGGAGATGGAGCTTTGGCAGGGCCGACTGGGACTTGGGGAAGAGGTGCAGTGGACGTACCTGCGGGCTCCGCCTGAGCCGTTGTTGGAGGGACGCTTGCAGCCCGAGTGTCTGCTTCTGATTCAGGGCTGTCCAAGGAGACAATTTCTGGCGCTGCTGCCCCCGTCTGTGCCGCGGCTGTCTGCTGTACCGGCTCCTTAGGCCGCTTGGCCTTTTCAACTCTCTTCCTCTTCTTCTCTTCTGTCGCTGTGGCTGGTCCGGAGGAAGGAGATAAGGTCGGGGCGGCAGGCGTTGACGTTCCCACGGTAAACTTGTACCTGGGTCTGGTTGGAAGGATGCCTGCCGTAGCCGGTCTGCTAGCTGGCAGCGCGGGCGCTTTTTCTGCTGGAGGGGCCACCTCAGGGGTTGACTTCTCTGAACCTTGCGCCCTTTCGGGCACTGCCTCAGGAGCTACAGGCTGCATCGGGCCCACTTGACTGCTCGTCGGAGTTGCGCTGGAAGTCGCGGGAGTAGGCAACTGATGGGAGGGGGACCTCCTTGTATACCTTTTTCTGGGGCCTCGGGGAACGCACTTTCGAAATTCGAAAGGCTGCCAGGTGTCGACGTATTGGTCATATAGAGCCGAAAACTCATCATCAACGGCCAGATTCTTCCGGTTGGATTTATCGTGTTGCGTGCGACACCTCATCTTCCAGCATTCAATGATTTTGTCTTTATGCCAGTTGAGGGGGCCACCTTGGCGAGGAATTTTTTGAAGCCCGCAGATTCCAACCGGTGATCCGGGTTTTGCTCCGGATCGTACGTCACCTCTTCGCAGTAGAACTCATGCCATGGAGGCCATGATTGCATCTGCTCGATGTGCCATTCCAGGTCTGCGCCTGTTTTGTTGCCCCTTTCCTGCATAATCTCTGCTCGGGGGCAGATATGCGTGAATTTACCTCTGACCCCAATTGGGTCATACTTCCAGCGCTGCGGCAGCATTATTAGACCCATGTCGATGAGCTCTTGCTCGAGGTAGACGTGTTGTCCGATCTCATATACTTGGGTATTCGCCCAAGTGATGGGATATTGAAAAATATGGCCTTTCTTCTTGCCTTGGCCGAACTCTTCTTCGACATAGTCCATATGTCGCGCAATTTCCATCCCGAACTGGTGGTCAGTGCAGAAGTAGGGCAGCAAGAACAACTTCCCCTTGAATCCGTAGATTCGACCATGATGCCTTGCGTCGGCCGGAAGGTATCCCCGTACTCGTTCTTCCTCGGGTGATCTCGTCATGACTTCGGCGGGCGGGAAGCCTTACGGTTGAACAGCCCTGACCATGCCCAGAAATTTGAAGATTAAACTCATAGTAAGACCCTTTCCGGTATAGGTCCTCTATCCATTCATAAACTGGCAGCGGCTCTCCTTTTTCGTTTACCCTTTTCAAGTCGGAACTTTCATCCGGTAGTGCATGTGATACGAGCACACCATGCGAGGAAGGAGCAAAACCGGAAATCCGTTGACTGCTTCTGTTGCAGCCTAACCAGACTTGAATGTATTGCATACGCCGACCAGTCCGCCCAGTCGAAGAAAATAGGGCGCTTTCCACTCTTCTGCGCTGTAGAGTCGTAAAATTCTCCGTGCAGGAGACATTCTGCCAACGCCGGTGGTACGGCCGTACCACTTTGTCAGAGTCGCAGCCGAGGACCCACGCCAGGATGATGTAGATATATTTATTTTCAAATCTGTCCAGGGGTATGGGGCCGGTCGGCCTTGTCCGGTGCCGGTGGGGTCTTCAACTCCGAGTCGAGGAATTCCCTCATCTTCTTCGTCTGCGTAAATCGCCCCGTCTGCTCATCCAGATTAACCCTTCTGACAATTGCGCCGGGTTCGTGCTGAAGCCCCGGGGCGAACGCTGGCTGGACGCTCTCCTTGAAGAGTGTGAACAACACTTTCCCCTTGTTGTCGCAGACTTGTCGGGCAGCTGGTTTGTAATATTCTACAATTGCTTCAATCAGCTCCGGGCACTAGTGAGTAGGAGGGCATAAGAACCAATACAGGTTCGACTTATATGCAGCCCCGACATGGTGTGAGGGCGAAACCTTGTCAGCCCATTTTGCGATGTTTAGCCGCAGCTTGGAGAGGCTGATGGAGAATGAGCCGTCCTTGTACCCGGCTAGGTGGTTGACGGGTGGCGGCGGAATTTGCCCAACTACGCTCCTCTTCGTCCGGGTCTTTCTTTTCTGGTCCTGCGGCGCTTCGCTCTCATGAGCGCTTGACTCTGGTGATTCCTCAGCTTCGCGCCGCTCTTCGCTGGATTGCGCCTGTACGGGCGCTTTCCCCTTGTCCATCCTTTCTGAAACAGCAGAGGCGGGAATTACGGCTTCTGAATTGTCAGCTCTGCGTTTTGCAGTCTCGGAAGCAGTTCGATACTCTGAATTCTCTGAGTATGCCAGGGCCTTTTTCTAGGCAAATACTGCAGCATTAATGGCGCGAGGGAGGGAGTTAGGGCGGTTAACTCGAAGTTGGTGGAGGCGTTATGATTTTTGGCGGCTGTGCATGGGTTTATTTTTGAAAAGCGCACCCTAGTAGCCGTTGGTCCAAACACACCTTGCTTTTTTAATGACATCGTTCTTGAAAGCTGTGCAATCATTAAACCTTCCTTGGACGTCGTGCTTTTGCTGACGTCATCGCCGCCGTCTGGGCACACTTTACGAGGGAGAATTTCTGGCCCATGATTTCCCAACTTCGCCTGTGCCGTCTTTGCCCCGGGCCCACACTTAGAATTTTTCGCGTTTTCCGTGGTGGGTTATTCAGGCTGCGCCCAAAATTCAAGGCGCACTCGAACTTCGCCCAAAAAACGAGCGCACTCCGACTTCGCCTTGTGCGATCGGACTTGCGTCCAAAATGTGTGCGGATTTGACACTTAGCCGTTTTCTTCCTGCCTGTTTCCCAACTGCGCTCTCCAGATGGTGCGCAGCCCGACTTGCTGCGAAGTCGGGTTGCGCACCAGAGACTTAGTCATTTTGCTCCCTTTTCACTGACTTCTTCCGAACTTCGCCTTCTGTTCAAGGAGCGACACCCGACTTTCTGCGAAGTCGGGGTTTACTATAAGTCTTACTTGGGCTCTTTGAAAAATTAAAAACTGAATGCTGAAATATATACATTCTGAAAACTAAAAATGCGGAAGGGAAATCTGTACAAGGAAGGACCCATTTGGGTGCCTTCAGTGGCGGTAAATTTTGAGGTGGAACCCATTGACGGGAATGGGGAGAAGCTGTCCCTCCATATCCCGGAGCACGAATGCATTAAACTGATTTACCCGGGCAATCTGGTAAGGGCCTTCCCAGAGGGCGTCAAATTTTCCGTGGTTGCCCGGCTTTGCCTTCAGTGAGTCCCACTTCAGCACTAGGTCCCCGATTTTGAAAACTCGGGCGGTGGTTCCTTTTGCAAACCAGCCTTGGGTCGCTTCAGCGTGTTTGGTGAAGGCCTGGTATGCTTTTTCTCTGTCTTCCTCTAACTGCAGCAACTGGCACAGTCTGTCGTCCACCGGATCCCCGTTGCCTCTCTCTTCGTCCAACATCCAGAGAGCGGGAATTTCTATGTGGGTTGGCAGGACTGCCTCCTTGCCGTAGACGAGCGCATAGGGGGATGTCTTGATGGACTTTTTGAATGATATTCTGTCCGCCCATAGCGCCCGGTTCAGGAGTAGGTGCCAAGTCCTTTTGTTCTTCTCTACTGTCCTCCTGATGATCTTCAGTAGGTTCTTGTTGGTGGACTCGGCAAGACCGTTCCCCTGCGGGTAGTAATTGGAAGACATTTTGTGATAAATGCCGTATTTGCCGGTGTACTCCGTGAGTACAGCGCCTGCGAACCCCGGACCATTGTCCGTCACTATTGACTCAGGGACCCCGAAGCGGGTAATGAGGCTCTCGAGGAACCTGATGACCGTCTCCTGGTCCGCGTTCTTGGTGGGGATCGCCTCTGCCCACCGCGTGAAGTAGTCGGTGGCGGTAAGAATGAACTTGTGCCCTGCTGCAGAGTTCGGCGTAATCACCCCAATGAAGTCCAGACCCCATTGCTGAAACGGAGTCTCGGCTTGGATCGGTTGAAGGGGCGGGGGTGCTTTTCTATTTCTACGAGTAAATCTCTAGCATTGATCACATTTTGTACAGATTGCATGCGCGTACGCGTAAAGAGAGTGGGCCGGTGGTACCCGGCTATGATTATTTTCAAGGCCGTAGGCCTTGCGGAATGGTGACCCCCAGGCATCCCGGAGTGAAATTCTCCGAGGACCCTGGGTTGGTCTGTTTTCTTGACGCACCGCAACAGGATGCCGTCAATGTTCTTGAAGTAAAGCCCCTCGGGGCGAAGAGTGTATTTCGAGTGCACCTAGCCGAAACCTCCTTCTTTGTGAGGCGTTCAGGTGGTCTGGACATCTCCCGGTGCAGAAATACTTCACCAGGTCATCTGTCCAGTCACTCTCCTCTGGTAAGGAGTTGGCTAGGTTGGTGGTTGTTGCTGGATCCTCCCACTTACAGGCAGATATCTCGGCTGCTGCGCTTCGGGCCAGCTCCTGGCACAAGGCTCGGCCTCTGATAAGCTTGGTTGGCCGCACTTCGATGTCGAACTCCTGGATTTTAGCAATCCATCCTGCTCTCTTGTGACCCGGCTCCCCTTGTATGATGAAGCTTCGGACGTCCGGGTGTATCACAAAGACGGTTGTCCGGCTCTGGGAGACGAAGTGCCTGAACTTTCGGAGAGACTTCATGACTGCGTGAACTTGCCGCTCTATAAAGTTGTACTTTTCTTCGTGCGGCTGAATCACTTGGCTCAAGAACGCTATGGGGCGCTCTTCGCCATCGTCTCCCTTCTGTGTCAGGACTGCGGCGTAACTCTCGGGTTCTCCCACCGCGTACAGGATGAAGTCCTTGGAGTAGTCCGGGTTTATCAACACCGGAGCCTGTGCAATTCGGGCCTTGATCTCCTCGAAGGCCTGCCTTCTCTCATCAGTCCATAAGAATTCTGCATCCTTTTTCAGCAATTCGGCCATGGGCTTGATTACCTGTGCGAAGTCCGGTATGAACTTCCGCACGAAGTTGATTTGGCCGAAAAAGGACTGTAGCCCCTTCTTGTCAACTGGAGCGGGCAAGCGGAGGAGGGCTTCTGCTCTATCAGGGTCCACGGCTAGGCCTTTCTCGGAGATGACATGCCCTAGTAACTTACCTTCTTTTACCGCGAAGACAGATTTCTTCGGGTTTATGGAAATGCCGAATTCACGACATCTCTCAAATATTTGCCGCAAGTGGGGAACATGATCCTCTCTCCTGTGAGAGAATACGGTCATGTCATCCAAATAGATGACAATGACCTTGTTGAGCAGCTCTCGGAAGGCCAGGTCCATGGCTCTCTGGAATGTGGCGCCAACATTGGATAAGCCGAAAGGCATGCGCTGATAGGCGAACGTTCCCCATTTGGTGGTGAACGCCGTCTTATGCTGGTCCTCATCTTTGACCCAGATCTGGTTGTAGCCAGAAAAGCCATCTAGGAGGGAGAATCTCTGGGCTCCAGCAACTATATGGAGGATCTGATCGATTTGGGGAAGCGGATAATGGTCCTTGAGGGAGGCCTGATTCAGATTTCTGAAGTCCACACAGAGACGAATGTCTCCGTTCTTCTTCCTCACGGGAACCAAGTTCGCAACCCAGGATGAATGCTTGATGGGGTAGATGATCTTGGCTTCCAGCATCTTCAGGAGCTCGGCTTTCATCATGGCTTCGATCTTCGGATTCACAACCCTACCTTCTGCCGGAATGGTTTGGCACCATCTTCTAGCTCAATGGTATGCTGGATTATATTTCTGTCATACCCCTTCAAGTCCTGGTAGCACCAGGCTACTATGTCAGGGAACTCTCGGCATAATGTTCTGATCTGCTCGAGTTCCTCTGCGGTGCAGTCTGTCCCGACCTTAATTGTTTTTCCAGGTTCAAGCTCCAGGTCGGCGTACTGCTTAGGGTCTACTTTGATCCTGTGTGATATTGCTCTGTCATTCTGATCAAAGAGACTCTCAAGTGTAATCAGTCCTTTTGGGACATGATTATTTTTTAACTGTATCAACCCCTCATATTGCTCGTCATCAGGGTCTCTACCTTCGATTGAACACGCTTCGTTAACCAAAAATGTGACGATCTCCTCGTCACAGTCAAACACCTGCCAGTGGGTGTCTTTATCGAGCACTGAAGGCCTGTAAATGGTACGAACCGGCTTCGGCTTCTGGACAGTGTCATCAGCCGGAACGTACCTGGCTCCAACGGACGCCGAGAATGTCAGCATGCTTGTTTTTCTCACGTGATATAGCCTTGACATTCAATGAGTCGAACGACTCCATCAGGTCCCAGACCCGATTACGGTACGCCTTGAGATAGTGCTTCTTGGAGGCGCACTTGTTCGTAATCTGGTTGCACACCAGCTCTGAATCGCCAAAGATCTGCAGGTGCTTAATCCCCAACCTCTCCGCTTTTCGCAAACCCAAGCACAGGGCTTCGTACTCCGCCGCGTTGTTGGTACAGCTCCAGGCCAGCCTGTAGGTGTAGTCCTTCTGGATCCCGGTTGGGGAAACCAAAAGTACACCTGCACTGGCGCCATTTTTGCATCGTGCGCCGTCAAAGAAAAGCTTCCACAGCTTTTCTGGTGCAGGTCCCACTTCTCTTTTGGCCGACTTGTCAAGCCTCTCAGGCTGGATGACAGTGTAGCAACCTTGCTCGGTCTCGATCATGGCGTTGAAATCCTGCAAGGAGAACTCATCTTCCACTTGCAGCAGCTCAAGAGCTTGCTCCGTCATATCCACCACCACCAGTTCTTCCTCCGTCAGCTGAACCATGCAGTCTTGCGACTCTTCTCCGGGTATCTTCTCTACTAGGAAAGTGGAAGGCTTCTCGTTGTAGATCTTCAGTCTCCTTCCTTTGAAGGGCACTTCCATGTGTGAGTAGTCTAGAGACGAGATACCCACCCGACTTGCAGTGAACTCCCTGGAGAGACACATGCCGAAGTAGGGTTCCAAGTCGACAACCACGACCTCTTGAATGACCACGATGTCGAGAGCTTTGTGCAGCCGAATAGGGATGTCTTTAATGACACCGGCTGTCTTGACAGGGGTGCCGTCCAGTTGCAGCACGCCTTGGCTGCTCCTTGTATACTCCATCCCGATCTCGTCGTAGACGGCCCTCGGCATAACGGTCGTGGAAGCACCAGAATCCACCATACAGTTGTGCACTATGTACCCTTGCATCCGTAATGACGAGATAGAAGGGAGGCGGTCTGTTCTTCCCGGTGGCTGAGGCCGTCGGGGTTGCACCAGGACAGCAGGTTGTATCTGCTTGCCATTCTTCATGCTTTTCAGAGATTCCTGCAGCAGATCAACTTGGCCTGGGAGCAGAAGAGCATCATACATGCTGATTCTTGCGGGGGTCCTCTTTAGCTCGTCTACTATGCTGTAGCCCGAGGTGCTAGCTCCTTCCGCTTCTTTTGCCGGCTCGTACTTCGTCCGGTACTGTTGAGTGGCCTCAACTCTCTGTCTCTTGGTCAGAGACGGATATCTCAGCTTCTCCTGAGCTTGTTCTTTGGTTTCAGCTGGAGGCTGAGCAGCGGGAGCTTTAGCCGGGGGAGCTTTCGCTACGGGAGGCTTGATTGCGGGAGTCTTCTCTTTGGCTGTGTAGGGCCACAGCCTCTTGTCAGGTGGTAGCCCGGCAGGTTGCGCCTTATCTCTTCGGGCGTATACCTTCAAGGGCTTTGCGGCGGCTTCAGCAGACTTTCTGTCTTCCTTGGCGGGAGGCGGCAACAGATCTTCCTCTGGGACGGCAAAGTTGCCTTCGTCGTCCAGGATCATGTAGAGTTCTTCGTCCTCTATGGCGCTGCCGGCCAAGGTCTGGAGGTAGTGTTGGTGCAGTGTGCAGTCATCCTCCGAATGCGGGTCATTGCACGTAGTGCACCAGTTGACCTGGTCAGAAGTACCGAGTTGGTCCTCGATGGCAGCATTTCTCGGAGGGGGCGCCTTTGCGATTCTCTGCTCCGGGGCTCGATCTTTTGTCAGTGCCGGGGCGGATATGGCCTCCTTGGAACAAGGTCCATCTGGCCTGTTTCTTCTTTAGAATGGTCATGTCGTTGGACATGGTGTGATATCCAGAGGCCAGAGCCCGTACCTCCTGGAGGATTTTATTCCGAATATCATTGTCAGGAGGCGGCAACTGAGCTTGGGGAGGTAATGCAGCCAATGGAGGAGGTGTAGAATATTGTGCATACTGCGGGGGAGCAGGGAGTGCTGGATAATGCGGAGGAGGAGGAGGCGGGTTAGGATAATGTATCTGCGGCGGGCCGTAAGGATTCACGACCGGCGCTGGATTCCATTGCTGCTGGGGTTGCTGTCCTGAAGTGGACGGCATCACACCAGAGGCTGATGGGTACTGAGATTGAGGAAAGTCGGGGTAAATGGGCGGCTGTACCCTGTGCGGGAGTCTGCCTATGGAAATGATATCCATTTCAGCTTGCTGGGCAGCCTCATACAGGGCGGGGAATGAGTCTATTCTGGCTATCTTCAGCAGCAGGCAAATGTCTGAGTTGAAGGACCTCAGGTAGTAGTGTGCAGCCTGACCTGCTGAAGGTCGGAGTTCGCGAGGTACTCGTTTCCAAGACCTCGCAAACCTGATGTTGAAGTCCGACACCTCCTCTTGGGGGTGTCGTATACTTTGAAATTGATGCAGCAAAGAAGAGGGATCAGCAGACTCGTTGCATCCTTTCACGAGTCTGCCGGCCAGCTGACGCCACCCTGTGATAGATCCCTCTGGCAGTGATCTCCACCGGTAGAGAAGCTTTCCCCTTAGGGAAAGGGCCAGGAGACGGGTCTTCACACTTTCGTCTGTAATGGAATGCAGTGCAGCCAGGGCCAAAATGTCCTGGATGTGTTCGTACGCCGTCTTGCCGTAGCCATCATATGTAGGGATGGATTTTAAGGCAGCGGGGGGCACAGCTTGCTGTCCGGCTAGGGCCAAGGGCCCCGTAGAGTCTACCGCCGGGAAGAGATCATCATCATTCTGCTGGGCAGCCATGTCTTCTTCTCCTCCGGTGGTGTACTCGGTGTCGGAACCGTCCGAGGATGTAGATTGCTCTTCAGCCTCGACCTCTTCGATTTCAGCCTCGGGTTCTTCTACGCGAGCTTGGTGATCGGCCAGCCTGACGCGCTCGCCTGGAGCGTCAATGTCAATTTCGTAAAAGTCAGGCGGGTTTCCCGGATTCCTTGCTCGCCACCTTCTTGTTTGCATGAAGGCGTTAGGACCGGTCTTTACGGACTCAGAGAATATTCAGGTACGTGCGGAGTCGCCAGGTGCTCTGATTTTTAACAGCAATGAAGCGAACACCCGTGCTTCGATTCTGTTTGGGGGTGGGAAACTACCATGTCCCACCGGGCGTGCCAGAGAAACTGTTGGTTACGAATCTGCCATGAGGAAAGGATTTGGTATAATGCGCCCCAGATTCGCCCACCAGATTGAAAGGCCGGAAGGAAGGAATGCCTTCCGTGCCAATCTCCGGAGAAGGCCGGCTTCTGTGGGTTTTTAGTGTTTTAAGCTAAGAGTGCGGGGAAAGAGATAAAAATGCGGAAAGAGAATCCAAATGTGATTGGAGTTGGGTGGGGGGAATAAGCAGCACGACAACGATCAATCACCACTACTAACAACATTCCTATACAAAACACACATTGAAACTACAGCTATCATTCATCCTATGTATCCTCTATCTATGCATTCCAGGAATACTTGATCATCAAATACCAGAGTCCAGAGTTCAGTACAACAGTAAGCAATGATATAAGAAACATGAGGCAGAAATGACAAGGAGAGGCAGCATACAAGATGAAGACAGTAAGCGAGCCAAGTATGTATCTTGTATTTAGAAGCAAACGCACGACTACAATGGTTCCCTAGCAGTATATTCCCCTTCCACCCCTTACAATGAAAATGTGGTGGCTATTTATAGCCCCAAGTTCCCCCCGATTACAATCACGGGCACAAAGTCCCAGACTAGACATTAGCTGACAAAAGCGGCAGAGGAGCTGCTGATGCTGACTTCTGTCGGCGAGGACTGTACCTGCAGCATGGTCTCCCTGAAAGCTGTACAGCTACGTGGCGGCGCGTTGGGTGGAACTTCAAATCAGCGGGAATGCGGGTAGTTGTGGCAGATGGCACTTCACATCAGCTTTAAATGGTGGCAGTTGGCGTAGATAGTGCGGTCCATGCTTGTCCTTTTCCCGGTCATGTCTTGGCTCGAATCCCGAGGTTGGACACTTGTCGGATGCTGATGAGTGACACGTGTCTGCCTTGAAAGGCAGTTTATCCAACTTCGCCCGGGATCGGAGCGCTGTCGGGTTGCGCAGGTGGAAAACAGCGCAGTTGGGGAGGCCTCCGTGCCTTAGTCAATTTTCTGGGCTTGCTTCCCCAACTGCGCACCGGTCAGAGGGCGCAGCCCGACTTCGCTGCGAAGTCGGGTTGCGCACCGGTACTTTGCTGTCTTCTCCGCCGTTCGGACTGCGCACCAAGAGGGGCGCACCCCGACTTCGCTGCGAAGTCGGGTTGCGCCCCAGCACTTAGCTGATTTTCTGCCACTGCTTCCCAAGTGCGCCCAGGAAGAAGGGCGCACCCCGACTTCGCTGCGAAGTCGGGTTGCGCCCTGACACTTAGTCAAATTTCGCCTGTTCCTGTCTGCTTGCGCACTTCGCATTCCCTACTGCGCTCCAACTGGAGGGCGCACTCCGACTTCGCTGCGAAGTCGGGTTGCGCCCTGACACTTAGAAATTTTTAGGGAACACTTGCTGGAAACTTTACTGGGGGAAGTTCAAGGGGAAGAGGGAGGAATGAAACTGCAAGGAAGAGGGAGAAAGGGAGAAATGAAGAAAGGGAAAAAAAGAGGAGGGAAGGAAAAGAGCAGCTCACTTACAGAAACTGAAAACATGGCACCCCGTGCAAAATGTGGCAACAATTACATTGCTCTCATTACATTTCTATCAAGTTAATTAAAGCATACCCAACTTTGCATTTTTATCAAAGATATTCTTCATTTGCCTTTCTATCAACGATATTCTCCATCTTCCTCAAACTGCTAAGTTTCCATAATCAACTCCTTTTATATTAGATGCCTTCCAATATTTAAATTTTGTCAAGATGAAATTCAACACCACCAATGGCTAAAATATTTGCTGCCCAACTTCTATATCTATAAATATCTTGTCTATAACAACCTCACAATTTCTTAATACCTTTTTTAGGGTTCTTATCCATTCCCCTTATATTCCAAAATATTATTTTCATTGTTAATTCTTGTTTTTATTTGTGGGTTTGGCCCCACTTCTGGTTAGCACTTGTGATATTTGCTTTTGTTTTCCCATATCAATATCCCTTTGGGTTTCTTTTTTCTCTTTGTTTTTGCTTCTTGGGTCTTCCTCTCTTTTTTTCATTCCTAACAATACTTTCATCTTCATCAATTTCTTCAATCTTCTCACATTGCTCATAGTAAGACTTATCATCTTTAGGTTTGCCTTGATTTGAAGGATCTGAAGTGCAAAGAATAACCTCAAAAGCACAATCTTCTTTATGTTGCCCTAGAAACCCTAAAGTGCAAGGATGCTCTTCTGTAGCAATTACCTTCTTATTATGCCCTAAAAAACCTAAATTATTATGGGTTTCCTCCATCCTCATTTCTTTATTATGCTGCTCTTGAAACCTTAAAGTGCAATGGATAACATCTTCACCCCTTTCACTTTATTACCCGGAGAGGATTTTATACTACTTGAGGAAAATGAAGATGATTTACCTAGAATAAACTTGACCTCTTTTGTCGTCTTTGTTTTAGGATTTCTCTCCACATCTTTTTTTGCACCTTTAATTCCTTCTGAACTTACCAAATGATACTGTGGATAGGATTTCTTTGCCTCTTATTTCAGAGTGGAATATCCTTGATCTGATCTAAGCTTCTAGTACTGTATGATTTCCTTGCTTCGTCTTGAATTTTATCTCATCACTAGAATTTTTTCTCTTTCTTCATAGTTTTCACTTTGCAAACTCTTGTCATGTGTCCAATCTCATAACAATTATGGCTTCAAAAAATCCTTATTTATAAGCTGATATGGAAGTCCAAAAAGCCTAACCCATACTGGAAGCTTCTTAATAGTTTCTATCTCAATAGAAAAAATTTCATTCCATGGTCTCAAATAAAGTGCATCTCTTCCCCTAAACCATGGGCCACCAACCATTATTTTATCCCTAATTTCTGAACTGGAAAATATGATGAGGAAAAATCCTTTAGGAAGAAAATTCAGAGTAATTTGAATTTAATTCCCACTTCCACTTGATCCAATTTTGAATCTCCAAAAACCCTGGCCATGATCTATGGAACTTACATATTAACCCTCTACTTTTAAGAACCATTATATCATGCTCAATCATCTCATCCTTGATACTTACTCTGGTGTAACATCTACTACCTTGGTCGAACTTGCAATGCATTTGCTCTTCCGCTTCTCTCCAACTTGGGCCTCCATACTTCCAACTAGGGCATCTTGACTTCCCATTAGGACTTTCAAATATGACTTTCCTTCCATAGTAGTTAATGGGGCTCGCTCTTGGCTTGAACTAGAATCTTGGCTCGCACTCCCTCTCGACTTGCACTCTCTCCTACCTTGCACTCCCTCTTGGCTCGCAATAGCCCTTGTCTCTTCTTTTTCACGAAGTTCCTTCACTTTAGCAATTTTCTACAAACAATGTTCCACTCATTCGTGGTAACGATTTGAAGCATTGATGCACTCCAGATGAACCCGCCGCTCTTTCGCCATGACTGAATATCGGTTCGCACTCCCTCTTAGCTCGCACTTCCTCCAGGCTCGCACTCCCTCTTGGGTTGCACTTCCTCCTAGCTTGCTTGTCGCCTCTTCTTAATATAATACTACTAGAATTTAATTTTGGGAAATTTAAAGAAAATGACTGAGGACAAAGAAAGGGAACGTCATTCGGTTTTATTGAAAGCTAATCCATTCTTCCTTAAATGTTGAGGAATCTAACCGGTTGAGCTAATGCCATTTGATCTAGTATGTTGAATGTTAATCGTCATTTTTTTATTATTATAACAAACAAATTCTACTTTTCACCTCTACTTAATATAATACTACTAGAATTTAAATTTGAGAATATTTAAAGAAAATGAACGAGGATGAAGAGAGGGAATACGAAGCTAATAGTAGTAGGTTTCATTGAGAGCTTATCCATTTTTCGAGGCACTCGAGGAAGTAGAACATTTGAGAGGATTGGAGGAGATATACCATGATGATTGTGTACCTGAGAAGCCTCCAATTCGACCACCCATTCAAAGCCAAGGCCAACCATCTAGTTTAAGGGGGAGGAGGGGAAAACAAAAACAGTTTAAAAACTGCTTTATATTTTTGAAATTTTGCATTTGTATGATACTATGATGTATTTGGTTGGATTTGATGATCATGAATTGTAATTGTCCTCATTTTTATGAATATCTAATATAAAATTAGCTTTATGGCTCTCCAATTGTTGTTTAAAATGTTTTTTTTTTATGGAAAAAAATTCTTTGGTTTTTTTTTGGCCAAGTTTTCTTCGATTTTTTCCCAAACTTTCCCGATTTGCCGATAAAATCTCCAAAATCGGGATGCCAAGTTTATTGCAAGTTGCGAGTTTTCCAACTATGGTATGGATCACTGTACACAACCATGGGGGTCCTCTTTCTCTTCTTGCCCCTCTTCTCTTTTTGGGATCTTGCCCCACTTGT
This sequence comes from Wollemia nobilis, assembly GCA_028583015.1. NCBI lineage: Eukaryota > Viridiplantae > Streptophyta > Pinopsida > Araucariales > Araucariaceae > Wollemia > Wollemia nobilis. The sequence goes on along the minus strand of JAQPPZ010001056.1, from coordinate 3,054,161 downwards.
CTACATTGGCTCAAATTCTTGCTCTTGTTCACTCCCATCAATATCTGCCATCTCTAACTTAGGTGGCATGTTTAACCTTGTCATGGCCTCCACTGCTTGCTAGAGGTCTTCAACAAAGATTTCGCTCTTTATATCCTCAAGTTCCACGAGGAAGTCGCAAATGATTTCCCTGTCCTCAATCTACTATTTGACTGGACAAATCTTGATGTTTTAATAACAAAGTGGGGTTAGTAATTAGAGCAAGGTGCATTGACAACTAGCGGGGTGCACTTCAACAGGTAGGGCACATTACAACTGGTGAGGTGAACTTTGATACTTAGAAGAAAAAGTTATTCAGGTAGAAAGGAGCGAGGCATGTTGTAAATAGTGAGATGCATTGTACGGATCAAAGCGCACTACGACACTAGGGGAAAAGTTGTGCAAGCAAAAAGAGTGGAGCGCACTAGCGAGGAACAAGGTGCACTTGACTCCTTTGTGAAATCAGCGAAAGTGCAGAGGAAGAGTGAGGTGCATAGATGGAGCGAGGCATATTCGAAATAGGGGATCACACTCAAAGTCATCATGAAAAATTTCACACTGGTTGGAGCGCACTCAAAGTCAACACTTATGAACAATCTTCTGGCAAGGGTGCATGACTAGGAAAAAGACACATCTCATAAAAACCCGTGTAAACTAAACTTTTAGAAACCAATGGGTCCTTGGTTCAACGGTTGGGACAAATAGTTGATGTAGCCCACACCAAGGTTCAAATCTCGGCAGCACCAAATAGCTCAATATGACTAGGAACAAGACACTAAGACATCAAAACCTAGGTTCCATCGAGTGGAAGGAAGATATATCAGGCCATCCACCAACTATCTATACACTAGTTCATTAACCGGTGGAGAATTAGTGTGACCAAAAAGCTTTAACATAACCTCCTTAGATGTAGTAGTTGGACTACATTCACTCATCATAAACTACTCTAAAATTGTTTTGGCCTAGACTGATTGTGATATAAAGATTTCTTAATGAAGTTACCAAAATTCTACACCTAGACAATAAGAGTAGGAGGCCTAGATCAATTATGTTAAATGACAAACAAAAGTCCGATTTCACCTTCTAAATAATATTGGCCCCACTACAGAGAATGGCAAGGCTGTCAACAAATACAATCAATATTAAAATATCATGATCATTACTTTTGACATAAGAAATTTAAAATTAAAAAAATCTTATATCCTACATCTAAAAATATTCAAAAGTGACTACACAAATTAAAATAATCCCCCATTGTAACCAACTAGCTATCCCATGGATAGGGAAAACCCTTCTGCAGCATATGCAACTAATCTTGAGTTAGTCTCCTAAACTCCCAAGACTATGGCAAAACAATTGGGGTGGTGGGTCCTTCTTTCGACTGACCCTAGTAAGTTTGAAGGGAGCTAGCTCTAGCATAGGAGTTGGGGTGATTCCTCCTTTGCTAGGGTGTGACAGAGGCTGCCAAGTAGGTTTTTCACTGGGTTTTGATCCCCAAAGGCCCACCTTGTAGAGATACAGGTTGGAGGTTGGTAAGCCCCATAGCCTTTCATCTTAACACATGGAAAGTTCTATTTTGGAACTTGTAGAAACTGTGTTGATGGAATGATAAATGAAGTTACATCAAGAATCAAGTATAGAACTTTTTGTGTGTTGATTTAAGGGACTAGCCATGCCAAACAAGGGTCTCGTAGGGTGATTTCTGAAAAATTAGGTAGACCCCTTTTTCTGCTGAAACTCGATCCCAGTTAAAGGAATTTTAAGTTGGGTCCATTAGACAGGCCACTAAATAGAGTTTATTCTAGAATTACCTCTAACTAATAACTTCTATTACTTATAAAGATTTAATTGTAAGTTGATGAGATTTCTTGTTTTTGATTGTCATTTTTTAAACAGTTTTTTTTTTTTATTGATATTAATTGGTTATATGGGATTGAAACAGCCCCCCGCCCCCCCCCTCCCCCCGTATTACATCATGATCACATAGTGGTAATATAACAGCTTGGCAATTATGTTTATATCATTTGACAACTGGGTCTCCTCCTTGAAAGTCGAGGAATTTAACTGGTTGACCTCATGCCATTTGATATCGTTTTTAAAACAATTGAAATGTTTTGTTACTTGTTTTATAGGATCTTCAGGCAGCATAGATCTTTGGCAAAGCACACATAAGCAACTCATGCCATGGCATCATTTGTGGAATGGATCATTGTTGGAATTTTTGTTTTAGATAACAGTTTTGTGGATCTTCCTCAATGAAAAGGATAGCATACCTTGACCAATGGTAAAATAGTCAAGGCTTTTGCTGAAAAAGGTTAGACAAGCTTTCTTTTGATGATATCCTGACCAAAGGATAGTCACCCATTATAATGTTTTTATTTTTCCAATTTCGATTAAAAAAAAATGTAAATATAACCAAAAATGTACATATATAATGGGCCAGACCAAATTGATCCAGTTCATCCTCCCAAAACATTCGCTTCAAAGCAAACACAGGCCAGGTGTGGCCAAACCTGGTAACTATGATCTAGAGTGTAGCTTTGTGAGTTTAACATGATATGTTGATTAGAAATGTTTCACATGCATTTCAAACTTACTTGTTCTAAATGAAGAATATCCTCTCAAATTCACTCAAGGATAAAATTGAACTTAAGAAATAACATTGAACAAAAGACAGGACTGTCTATTATTACCTGGCAAGTAGAAGCATGCCCTACATTTTGCCTTGAAAGCAATGTCAATGCCCAACCTGCAAACATGAAAAATTATCCAGACAAAAATTATATTCTTGAATGGAATCTCATACTTCGAAAAACATTACACTATCATGGATGAACATGAACTAGCATAACCCTAAAGTTGCTCTGAGCCATGTTAAGTGAACTGCACTAAACATGCACAAAAGTATAGAATCATCATGAATATACTGTTCCTTTTTGTTAGCCATTTGATAGCTTTTGCTTTCATTATAGCAAGCTGAAGCTGTACAACTGTCAAGTATTGGCCCATAGCCAGTATACAAGTTCAGAACATTCTAGTGAAAATTGTATAATTCATGTGAGTTCACACATGAAATTGAAGACCCAGTTATCTGCAAAACTACTCACTTTCACACTATCCTACAACGGATGAATTTGTGGAGACTTAGAAAGTTCAGTACTACCAAAGTGAGGAATCAATGAGTAAGCTAATCACCAAAAGCTTTGGAAATGCTCCAAAAAATTCTGTAATAGACTAAAATACCACTCGAGTGTTCATGCTATTGAATTGCTACATGTATTATCTCTGAAGTTCACACATATTAATTCGCAATGCCACAGAATATACAAAATTAATGAAACAATCAAATTATTACAGGTACTTGTCATGAGATTGGAAGCAGGCTTATTCCTTACACAACAATAGCTGTAAAGGAAAAAGGAATCACCATAACCACAAGAAAATAAATACAGGATAAACTTGTTTCATTGTACATCCAATCCTAATGAAGATTTTCACTTCAAGATCCTTTTATCCATTATTGAACAAAAGCAAGTGTTATGCTTCACACATAATAAGACTTGAATTTTGTGTTCAATAAAGGAAGTATCCATTATTGAACAAAAGCATGTGTTATGCTTCACACATAATAAGACTTGCATTTTGTGTTCAATAAAGGAAGTATATTGGATGCCATCTTCATCTGACACATTTTTCAAAACATTATGTTCAACAAAGAGCGCCTTGCAATAATCTTAGGGTTGTTTATGCATGCATAGATGACAACTCAAAAATCACTTATGTTCAAGTGCCTTATTAAAGCCAAAGTGACCCCTCTTAAAAACAGTTTATTGACATACTATCAGTTAATAAATATAAAGCATACGTTTAACAAAGGAAAGTGTAGCCCTTGGGATTTTAAATAATTGGTTGGGAGTGAAGAGTTTCACATATTAAACCAAAGGTTTAAATCTCATGGGTAAACCTTAACATTTTTAATCAAATGGCATTAGCTCAAACGGTTAAATGGCCAAGCTGAGGTAGTACCATTATGTGATCATGATGTAATATGGATGGGGCCCATTTCAATCCCATATGTATTTGATTTATGAGGTCATCATTTATTTTTTGTTGAGGCCATCCATTGCACATACTCCTTATATTTTCTATATATATAAAAGCTGTATCGAATTTATCAAATCTCTGCATCTTGTCGAAGCAAATTAAACCTTGCTATTAGTGTTATGTCCCTAGTAAAAAAATTAAATGCCTGTATACATGAATTATACAGTGTGTGCTATTAGTTTAGAGTCAGATTAATAGAAGTTAATAAAAAGGTAGTTACACAAGAACATCTATTTGTAAGGATCCTCATGTGTAGATTAATCCATATGCAGGTACAAACTATTATGGATTAATGTGCTAACACAGCAATTTACAAACTATTGTGGGGTGCATATGTTAATAACTTGGGAGAGGGTACCTTGCCAGGGCCCTCAGTTTGAGCTTTTTGGTCAAGGACCCATAACCATAGATACAAGGCCTTCTTCAATTCACAAAAGTGGGACCAGATTGATACCCTTTCATCTGGACCTGTGAGGAAACATTGTGGATCAGAAGCAATGCAACAGAAAAATGAACAATCTATTTAAAATGTATTTTGAGGAAGTCTATTCAGAAAGATTGAGGTGTATAATTTGTTTCAATTTTATTTTTTAATAAGATCCTTATTCAAAGCAAATTTCGAATGCCAGTCCGTAATGCAAATTCATTACATGACTCTCAGACAAGTGAAGAGACAATACTCATAGCCTTGTTGAATGGGAAAACAAAGGAAACATTCCCAATCTGCAAAAGGTTAAGACTCAGCAAACCCAAATACATTTCCAGAAAGAACTCAAGGATGCATTCAAGGCCCCACAGATGACTTTGTTGCCCCTGTTCAGAGATGTTTCAGACTTCTAATTCAAAGTTAATGAAACCAAATTTGACATTCATACAGAGCCTACATTAACAAGCCACCTCCATGAATAAGATTCAAAACTTCATATATAGAAGTATAACAAGCATGTGAGGGTTTCAGCCTTACAAACTTGATGCACCACCTTGTTTCAAGCAATGCACTATGCAACCCAAATGCAATTTTTATGAGCATAATAAGACATCAAAAATAAGGAACCTTATTGACAATAGCAGAACAACTCATTCAGTGAGACAGAACTGAATAGGAACTAATACTAAGGTGTGAATTTGTCATGCATCCTGAAAGAACAGCATGACAAATTGGCCATGATATCAAGATCTGTGATGTGGAAAATGTTGTAGTCGCTACCTTGTAAGAATATTGATCTGGCCACTGTAATTAAGTCCTTTTGCCAAGGAGTTTTCTTTTAAAAAATTAAAGTCAAAAGTCTGTGATGGCAAACAAAAGAAAAGACCCCGCTTAAAGATTAATAAGTAAACTGATTTCAAAATGTCCAAGTGAAGAAGCCAATGCGATTCAATTTGGCATTAGTCAGGCCATTCCAATAATCGAGAATTGCTAAACAACTGCAAGAATTTTCAGGTCAAAAGGAAGCATTATTAAATAGGTATTTATTCTCAGAAGAGATTCTTTTTAAGGCATGTCCTATTAATTCTAAAGGTATATATATATATATAAAAACGATATTGTAAAATATAGCTGGCATTGAAGACAAAAACTATAGAAGGTAAATACCATTTAGGACATCATACTTAAATTAAAAATCGTTCACCTGACATGCAAATAATCAGTTTTATCAATGTAAGCTAAAGATTTCACATATCAAGTGGCATTAGCTCAACTGGTTAGATTCCTCAATATTTAAAGAGGAGACCAAGGTTCAAATCTTGCCAAGCGATACATGGATAATATCCAAGCTTTTTTGTAATACCACTATGTGGTGATGATGTAATACGGGTGGGGCCCATTTCAATCCCATATAAGTTATAACCAATTGAAAAAAATGATCCCACATGCACCCCACGAAAAGAGCTGAAATGAGAAATGATAACAAATAGAATACAACTATTAGAGGAGAACAGATTGTGATAGAAGAACATCTGTAGCCAAGGCAGTATTCACGTTGTTCTTGGGCCTGAGGTGGTCCATTCCTTCTTAGGAAAATTTCTGTTATGCTATGTATTGATTTGAGCTATTTGCTGGATATAATACAGTTCTTTTCCTAACTTTTTGTTCAGTATTTTAGAAGATAAAAAAAAACAGTTGTCTCTTGTTTCATGTCTGAATTCAGATATTCAGTTTATTGTTTACAGTTTGTACATCTGCATTTTAGGGTTTCAATTGTAATAGCTATTTTCAGATTTGGTTACTAGCCACTGTGTTAAAGCTCAGAAGTCAACTTTTTGCTCAGAAAATCAGATTATTTTGTTCCACAAAATCATAGTTCAGAATTGTCTTTAGATTTCCCTAGATCAGATTCTGCCAAGGTTTAGTTTCAGATCTCAAGTTCCAGACTTGGAACACAACATACTTTTTGTACATCAAAAAATTCACACCAACAAGATGGAATTAAATAATTGTTGTGTAGGATATGAGGACAATTTTAGGGCCATTGCCATGAGAACTCTCAATCTTACAGATAAACAATACAAGTTCTCCAAGTTCCCTAACAAATCTCAAAAGGCCTTTAAATGCGTTGAAGACATAGAAAAAGCAATTTTCCTACAAGAAATACATAATATTAAGGCCCAGTTTGCACAAAATTTATGGTCAAAATGGACCTAGCATCTATTATGACTCCAAAGTCCACAGCAATCACTAGGACAATGGTGAAGATGATGATGATACCTCATACTATTATGACTACGAATCATATAGTTTATATTATGGTGATGGAGACTCATTTACATAAAAGACAATTCCGATTCAGAAAATGAATACGGGCCCATAGAACCTGAACCAGGCTTCAAGGACAAGATTGGAGAACACATCATGATGAAGATAGGTACAATAGGAATGGCTTGGAAACGAAGAACAAGGCATTATTGATCCCAGTGAAACTAAAAGTACAAAGGTAAAGGTGTTAGAATGATGAAGAAGACAATTTAAGAGAAATGGTTCATTATCGGAAAGTTGTTCATCAAAAGTTCAATAAAGACAAAAGTAACTTGATTGGTATTGCTCTTGAAGGGGTCGACAAGAATGACACCACTGATTTCATTCTTTAAGACAGGATCTGAGAGTTGCACTATGATTTCATCCTTGCTCGAAGGGTCTTGGACGATCCTCTTGTGTGGGGAATCACAATTGACGATGAAGTAGCCAAAATCAGCCCTAGAAAGCTTGATCAGGCTAAGGAGTATATTCTAGCCGTGGACTAGCCTTGGAGGGAATCTTTCTTTATTTATCCTTCTCTTCTTTCAATGGAGCAATTCATCTATTTTGTTGGTTCTTGAGCATGATTCTTGGTGATCAATGTGCTTAAAAGGCTTTGACTTTAATTGATGAGCTTTTATCCTTTAAGAATGGCCTGTTGTTCACCCTTACTAGACTATTGTTATTCATCACTATGCTTGTACTTATGCTTGTAATTGTAGTTTTTGCTTGACATGTTATATATCTTGCATGGATTATTAGGCCTAACATGATCATGTCAATGACTTACTTCATGGATACATACATGATATGATCCTACATGTTGAAATATTGTTTTATATATTGATTATTGATTTGCTATGCACATGGTTGGGACATGCCTTTCCAAGTATGGGCTCAGGAAGACTAGGCCATGACACATGTTTCAACATGAGTTTCATGAATGGCCATTACATATGTTAGCATTGTAACATATGTTTGAATAATGACTTCTAGATGGATGTTAACATCATCTCTAATGTTCCTTTCATTAGTGATATGCCTATGAACTTTTCATTACTATACATTGACTTTGATGTACTATATAGCCATGCTCCATGATTTGCAAAATCAAGAAGAATTGGTGGATTCTTCATTTGGCATGTGCATGAGTAACATCTAGATTGATACATTCTAGCATAAAAGTAAATGTTATCTTCTACCTATACCATGTTCATGACTCATGAGCAACTACCGTACATGGTCCATCTTAGGATGTCTTCAATATTCATGCATTACATTGATGAGCAATTTTTGGAGTTGCGGCATGTTAATAAGCACCCTCGAGCAACTTAAAAATGGATATGATTAGCAAGATATATGGAGAGGTTTTTAGACTCAACCATGCTAACTTTCTACTTGTTGCTTCTAATAGAAACAAACAGCCTGATGCAAAAGATGAATTATAGTTCCTATTGCAGGATCTAGTTACTCTTCATGTGGATTTATCCTTTTCTACTTCTTGAGGTATTGTGTGGATGTGGCCTCATCATACATCATAGTGTTGATGCTTCAAGAACCCTAAAAGTCAAGGGACCTGTTGCACAAAAGGAGACTACAGAGAATACGGTGACTATGGCTTCACCAATCAGTGCTCCACAATAAAAGGGATCTGAAGTCCAAAAAGATATGGCAGCAGCTGATAAGCAAAACAAAAAGGAGAAGTTGCAAAGGAGACTGAAAACCATCTCGAGTATCCATCCTTGACCAAGGAGGGGCATGCAATCATGACGTGGCAATACATGAAATTCACATCACATAGTGAGAATAGCTCTACTGAATTCACATTCAATATTGTCAAAGAAATGAAGAAGAAGTCGGCCAAAGCCAGCACATTGTAGGCTCTAGCTTTACTACGACAAACGGATTCGCTCCAAGAGGCTCTTAAGGAACAAGAGAGGACTTACACCAAAATGAAGGCAGTCCTACAATAGCAAATACAGCTCAATCAAGCAGATAGCAGAACCCGGTAGCAGAAGATTCATCAGATATTCAGGTGAAAGCAGCAGGCATATTAAATGCTCCAAAGCAAAAAAATTAAAGCCACCACCATTTTATATCACATTGATGATAGAAAATTACCTGCTAAGGAATTGATTGTAGATTAAGGGGCCATTGTGACTGTAATGCCTAAAGTCATGTCTGAAGAAATGGGACTGCCATACACAAAGACAGCCAGAAATCCTATTCAGATGGATGGAACAAGAGTGAACGTTGTAGGGGTGCTAAAGGATTTGATAATGACAATTACAAAACATCCAGATCTGGTGGTCGTTCAAAAAATGATTGTGGTCAATCCACCTTATTTTGGAATACTTTTAGAATGAGAATGGACCAAGAATTGGCAGAAGATGGATACCTAGCCATGAATTATACTCATATGAAGATGCCTAAAGATATCAAAATCATCAAAATAAAAAATGAGCGTCCATGTGACTACCTCTTGCATAAACTTGAAGATGATGGCGAGGTAAATTGGAATGAGCTCCCTGAATTTGTAGATGACGAATCAATTGAAGAAGGGGTATTCCTGATCTAGACATAGTCATAGGAGTTCTACAAGAAGAAGATGGTTCAGAAGTGACTAATGAAGAGACCAAACTGAGGAATTACTTAATCTCTAAAGAACCTGCCTGATCCCAACTTTAACAAGAAAACAGGTTCAAGACCCAAATGGCAGATGGATGATGCACTTTGACGGAGTCCAAACAAAAAATGGAGCAAGCATTGGTATTCAGCAAACTGATCCTCAAGGTACGCAACTAAGTTATGTTTGTAGATTGTTCAATTGTAATAACAATGTTGTTGACTATGAAGCATTATGTACTGGGTTAAGAAAAGCCAACAAGATGGGCATCAAAAATATTAAAATATTTGATGGCTTTGAGCTAATTATAAACCAAGTCAACTCATAATGCCCTACTAAAAATAAACATCTCAAAGCTTACAACGATAGAGTCTACGACCTATTATAAAGCTTCAATACTTACGAGCTCATGGCAATTTCTCGGGAATGAAACATTGAAGCAGATGAACTAGCTTCTATTGCTGCCAAATTTGATCCCACCACAAAAATGTGGTATAAATCGAGGGAGCTCAAAATGGTCTTTAGACATGTCGTCCCTGATAATTTGGATCACTAGAAAGTGTTCAACAATCATGAGCAGATCATAGAATTCCTTATCACAGAAGCTTAGAATGTAGAAGAGAAAAAACGAATATCGGGAGGACATTGAGGACATGGTGATTCAACTAAAGACCAATTAATTGCGAAGAAGACAAACCACATTAGAGAATCTATTCAATCCTAATGCATGGACTTATGAAGACAAAAACATCACTAAATATACCATTAAGCTACAACCTGGAGCTAGATGCTTTCAATGAAAGCAAAGGACTATCAATCCCAAAATTAAAGCAATGATGAAAAGAAATCGCTTAAGCTTTTCCAAGCACAAATTATTTTTCCCATTAAACATTCCATGTGGGTGGCTTTAATTTTCTAAGTGCCCTAGTTGTGAATCACTCCTTCAAGGAAATTAGGGAATTGCTCTAAAACTAGCAAAATCGCTCCTACCTTGACTTCACAAAATTTGGCCAAGATTACCAATTTTTATCATGGACTCCAATCCAAAGGCCAATCCTGTCATCCCTCCCACTACCACTGCCATGGTCCCCACCGATACCCAAGCCTAGGTGGCGTAGTTTCAAGCAACCCAAACGCCATTTAAACAAACTAACTCCTCCAAAGGAAAGAAGAAAAGGGCCCCCAAGAAGCCCAATATTGTCAAGAAAATGTATGAAGATCCATTTAGGAATGTAGTAGAAGGAAAATTCAAGCATTCTACTATTGATGTAAGGAAGCAAATCAAAGATATAAGGGGCCGACATCGACTCATGGAGCATTAGCCAGATTTGGACATCAAGGCTTGCAATGCACATAGTGTCGCAAGTATGGGATTGCCCCAAACTAGTGGACAGATGCACCAAAAAGCACATTAAACATCCCCATGTCATCTCTCCACTATCTCAGGATGAAACGGCCATCTTCATCGGTGAAGATGAAATCAAAAAAATGCTAAATGCTAAGGACGATCCAACGCACTGAATAACTTACAATCCAAGGGCACATGTGGATTATTATAATTTATAACAGATGTGACTATGACACTTAGAAAAACTTCTTAGCAACCCAATTGAAGAACCCAAGGAAGCCCAAGATTTTGAGCTGCCATTAAAGATAGAACAATTCAAGGATGATGTCCAAATGGTCAGATCAACAATAGCAATGGTACTGGGAGAGATGACAAATGAATTGGTGCACAAAGAGCACATGGTCCTTCTACATGTAGTGGAGAATCACCCAAGGTACTCCCAAATGATAGACTATGCCAAATACATCGCAAATTTAATTGAAAAAAAAGCTTAGGGATTTCAAACAGACTGGAAAGTTTAACTACATGTCATACCTGGTCTAGCTTACCATGAACCAGAAGAAACACTGGTTCCCAAAGTTGTAGTAAATCAAATACACCTAAATAACAAACCACTACCAATTTGTGATTGCATGAATGTGCCTTGCAAAGGAGAAGGTAAGACATCATACGACTTCTATGACGTAGTGTACCATCCCATTATGAAGGGCATCAAAGAAAAGATGCCTAGGTTGTTAGAAGAATGTCGTAGTTTGCTAAAATCAGGAGAGTTACCCCATGGGGACTTCTACACAGAGAAACAAAAGTCAGATATCACACTCATAGTAGCTTCCTCCACTTTGGCATTTGTTAACTATACAATGCAGTAAACAACCCCCAAGAGCCCAAGAAGAGAAGAGATGGGATACAACAGAGTTGATTTGGAAAAGATGGGGACCAAAGAAGATTCAGTCCTAGTTGAAGGTGTGCCAACATTAGAAGGATAAATTCCCCAAGATGATGCACCACTATAGGTAGCTTCATCAACCAATGACGGATCCAAAGTGTTGGAGGCTATGACTTCAAAGGCTGCAATAATTTGTGCTCCTTCTCCCTCTTGCCCTCCTTGTGTCACTTCTCCACCATCACCTACTTCCACTCCCACTTCCACATTTCCATCTTCTACTTTTGTTCCCATTTCTCAAATCCCTCCTACTTTTGCTACGCTCCAATCCCCATCAATTAGCATAGCCATTGGGTTTCCTAGAGGCACACCACCTCCAATCTCCAGTCAAGTTACCACCGCCATAACATCTCCTATCACTTCATTCCCATCCCCCTATTTTGCTATCAAGATCATTACCACATGACCATTGGGATCATATTCCATGAGTCCCCCTTCATCCCCACTCGTATCACTTCTATCCACCACACTGACAAAAATTCCTGCCCAAGAGTCAATAACCACTCCATTCACTACAAGCTTGACACAAAATTCACTTTGCAGACTATGTCCTATCCACATCCATCGCCAAGTGTTTCAACACAGAGGTTCCTTGAAAAACAATGTGTACTAATTTTGGATGTGTATGATGTTAATTAGTTGTGACATGCATGAAAATAGATCCTTTTTTTCAATGAAAATTTGCATTTTCTTTTAGCCAAGTTTTTTTTCCCAAGTCCAAGTTCGAGTCCTTTACTGGCTCCTTATATAAAAATCCAAACCAACTAGCTATGAATATTACAACTCCCTCTTACTCTTGTCACTTGTTCTCTCCAAGAGAATTAGAAGAGCCATCTAAAACCCATGCACTAATAGAGAAGTCGATTCAATTGTGAGAGACTTCAAACTAGGCTCTTTAAATATGGTTTGGATTATCTTGCCTTCTTGGTTGCAAATTGTTCATTACTCTTATTTACTCCTTATTCCCTCCCACATGGTCCTAATATACTGTCCATCCTAATCCATAAATCAAGAGATAACTCGAGTCCTAATAATTAGAGAACCATCATGTTTGGTCACACATTTGCCTTTGCTATAATTTTAGTCTTTTACATATGATGTTATTCAATGTTTTGGAGGAAAGGAATTCATGAACAAACGATCAAGTTGGCTTCTAAAAGGGCTTCCAAACTATTGATCATATCTTCAATTTGCAAGTTCTTATTGAGGAGGCTCATCAAAGATCTTCTAAAGTCTTGTTGCTTCATGCACTTGAGAAGGTTTTAGACACCATCCCAAGAAATCTATCTCCATGATATCAAAGTAACAAGCACTTTTGTTATTGCTATCATGAAGCTTTACAAGTTGCCATTGGTCTCTTTAATAGTCCTTTCAGATTCTTTGATTTCATGAAAAGCACAATAAGAATCAAGCAAAGATGTCTACTCTTATGAGAGCATGACAGAAAGGCTCACGACACTATGGGGGAGAAAAGGGTGATGGCACAATGGGCGACGGAGATTGCCCAATAGCGACGAAAATTTTGGCATGATAAACATTTACGGAAGATGGACTTGAAGATTGGCGATCTGGTGCTGAAATTTAACGGGAAAAGAGAAATCAAGCTAGGCAAATTGAAGACCTTGTGGCTTGGACCCTTCCAAGTGGAGGAAGTACTAGACAATGGGGTTGTCCGACTGAAGAAATTGGATGGTACAATCTGCCCCGAAACAATGAATGGTTCTAAGTTAAAGGTGTATAAAGCAAAGGCACAGGTGAATGTGATCAACTTAGAATCATTGCAAGGAGAAACTTCTAGAAGGACGACAAAAGTACCACAACCAGGAATGCGATTTTACAAATGAGGAGAGCCCAGTAGAATCATTGATCATAATTCTCGAGAAGAGGAACAAATGAACCTGGAGTGGCTATTTGGAACAGAAAGAGAACCTATAATCAAACAAAGGGAGTTGGAACCTCAACCTAGGGAACGCAAAAGATTACAAGTTCATGTGAGATTTTCAAATAATGAAGGTGAAGATAGACTTCAAACCCTCACGGATGTTGCATTGCAAGAAAGAGAATCTGGTGCAAGAGATATGAGGGATGGGGCTCCAAACGAAGAATCAAGAATTCTGCAACAAATGATTAGGGAGACACATCAGTTACAGGAAGAATATGAGACCCTGAGAATGTATAATACGTGACTAAGAGAACAAGTGGTTCACGAGTTGGATGAGACAATGCAGTGGATAAATAAAAGAGAAGAATTACGAAGAGCAGAATTGGATGAATTCGACCAAGAGCTGGAAAGACAAAGAGAAGAGTTAAGGGGAAATGCCAATGGCAATGAAGAAGCACCATCAAAGAGTAGCCTCTTCTCCTTAGACTCTAGCAGTTCATCTTTAGAAACGTTAATAATTCAACTGAATACTGAAAATTCTTCTAGTACTACCTCCCCATTGACGAGAAGGTCTAGAAGACAAAGAAATATGATGCCACAAGAGCAAGATGAGATAATTGAATTGCGAAGAAGAAGCGAGGATAGACCACAACAAGGTCTTGCTGATTTTGCAGAACATCGGGTGAGCAGAGAACAAACTGCTGCAGTTTTATGGAGAGATGTTAGGGAAGTGCCAGAACAACCTAGGAATGGAGGATGGATTGAAGACTCAAGCAATGATGAAAATCTTCCTAGGGACCCTAATACTCCATATCCAAGTCCCAATCATGCAAGAAGAAGGCAAAGGGACGAAGCTTGAAGTCAACAAGCAGGGGTACGATTCCTTGCAATGGTTCAAGAAGTTGAAAACAATGAACCACTAATGCCTCAGGAGGTGGAGGAAGAAAGAATGCAAAGTAGTTCAAGTGGCGATAATGAACCAATAAGAGGACCACAAGGGAGATCGGAGGTACAAGAATACCGAGCCATTGCAAGACAATTGAGAAGACAAAGAAGAGAAGTAAGGAGGTTGCAAAGAAGAGTGCAGGAAACATCCAGATGGCCTATGTATACAACAAGCGAAGGGAATGATTCTAGCATTGACTCTGACTTCTCAAACCAGTATAGAGGTGCACTGGCACAATGTCAACCACAGAGACATTTCAAATAAGCAAGGTGGTGTAGAGTCTGTAGACAATTACTGCAGCCGAATCAAAGATTGAGAATTCTAAGGCAATTGTCACTAGGAACTCAAAACCGCAAGGCAACCTACGAGGGCAGAATCACTTGATCAAGCAAGAAATAGAGGTAACTTGAGTAATTCGAGGAGTTCGACAAGACTTCTAGGTAACCCAAGGAAACCTGAACAAAGGGGGAGTTCGGTTGATCTCCTTCTCGATAACTCAAGGGGAAGGAATTTCCCTCCTACTACCCCTAGGTCGATTGATCAGCATAATGGACCGCAAGGACTATTTGCCGATACAATACAAAACAACCAGCAACCACAAGTTTGCGAGGATGGCCCATCAAGACCACCTCGTCAAGCCCATGGAAACCGAAGACATCCTCTCGAACGACTGAGGAATCGAACGAATCTCAGACAGCTCAGAGTTAGGAAGTCCAACACGAGAGATTCAGCGAAAATGAGGGAAGGATGTTTTGAAAGATTTCAGGGGAGACAAGGATTCCGGAATAGAGGCCAAGTACCACCAAGGACTCTAGTCCCAAACCCGATACACCAAGAAGAAGAAATCAAGAGGCATGACGACAACCACAAGGGAAGGAGACAACCTACAAACAGGACAACAGTCTACCATCGGAATGACGGCAAAGTAGTCAACCGTCACGACGATGATAGGGCAGGAAGCCATCATGCAGGCGGTAAAATAGTGGACCGTCATGATGACAACAGGACCATCAGTCATCATAATGACGACAGGACAAAAGGCCGATAGGATGACGGTAGGTAGGGCAACCGTCATGATGACGGTAGTAGGAGCAAACTATCAGTCATTTCGTCATCTGCTAATGGAAGCAGGATGCCGACAACAAGAGGAAGAAAGGACGGATTGGCGTATTGTGAGGAGAATTGGATATAATCAACAAGGGGAACAACAGCCGGAAACACCCTAAAGTTGAGGGAATCATCGAAATAGACAACAGACGGAATCGATCTATGAGGACGATGATTCAACAAGTGAGGGAAGCCACAGTCACAGACGAGAGGAAGCGTCGACAAAAACATTGGAAGTTCGCATAGGCATAGCCATGCGATTCACACGACGTCGGTGACATGTGGCAAGGATCTGCGATGTACATAAAAAAAAAAGAGCAAAAAAGGACAAAATAGACAAAAAAGGTGAAGGATGACAAATGCATGCAGGGAGGCGAAGTGGCGAACATGCGACAGTTTGAACATGTAGTGGCAGTTACTGAATGCATGGGCAGCAACAGTAGCAAGCGAGGGCTGTAAATAGGACGGCCAAGGAGAAGAATGCTCATTGTAAGCAAAGCACTCGCGTAGCAGAAGTAGGAACTTGAAAATTCGTTAGCAGCAAACAACCTATGCATCAGAGATTTTCATACCAGACGAAGAATGCCATAAGCCGCAAAAAACGAGCTAAACATTAAGGCCTCCTGACAATTTACAATAGTTGTCCATGCATTAGAAGGGTAATCCTCCTAACACATTTGCAGTCGGACGCATCTGTGGGTGATTGCAACCAAATAAAAAGAAAGTGTGTGGCCATCAAAAGCATATTATCTGAGTGCAACTAAAGAACAGATTAGCAAAAGTTCGTGACTGCAAGGAATCAATAGCCGCAATCATTACTTTTGTTGTCAGTAGACCGTTGTCTTAGCTTGGAGATCACTGTTCCAAGTCAACTGAAGACAAGTTTGCTGTCAAGGAAGTAGACTGAAGACAAGTTTGTCGTCAAACAAGTCAACAAGGAGAATCTGCTGTCAGGAGAGTCGACTGAGGGTAAGTCTGCCATTAGACAAGTCGGCAGGGAATGTGTCGTTAGGCAAGTCGGCAAGGAATGTGTCGTTAGGCAAGTTGGCTGGGGAAGATATGCCATCAGTTGTCGTCACATGTTGGAAGAAGTAGCAAACCAAAATTGCCATCACTCTTGGAAGCAAAAGGTTGGAGAAAATGCTTAGAAGTCATCCAATTCAAACTAGATTGACCGATCCAAAACAATCTGGGAGAGATAAAGCACACGAAGCACCGCGACAAGAAGTACCACCGGAGTCAGTGTCTGAAAAACGACTCCGACATCACCAGGAGCATTCTTGCACTGGTGGGGAGACAAAGAATGGAACAAAATCCTGAGCAAGGGCAGACTCAAGGGAAACAGATGCGCTCCCAAATAGTTGTTCCAAACCCAAAGGAGAAGGAGATTCGACAACCTGAGCAAGAGCAGATACCGCTCAAAGACATCACTTGGATTCATGCTACTGGGGATTATTGCAGGCAATGGTGGGAGCAAACGCCACCAAAAAATGCACTTAGGCAAAAGATCAAAGATGCAAGCGTACATTTCATACTGCAAGTCCCTAACTTCGACAAGGAATTCTACAAGGAGTACCTGTTGCAAATGTTGCTAACATATGACCTTGCCAAGCATGCCAGTACGGTGCAGGTCGGAGAAAGCAATATCAATGTTGTTTTTTCAGCCGAAAGTTTCAGAAGAACATTCGGGTTGCCTAAGGGAGGACATCCAATAGTCAACAAAAGGGTCGATTCCAATCGAAGTCGACAATTGATTCAGAGTGTCATGGATTTGAAGAAGGAAGAGATTGATGCTTTGATGTCACATGGAAGTCATGGGGTGAAACCGAATCAATTGAAGGATAAGGGACTCCAATGTATCATGAATGTACTAATGGCAAGATTGTCTGGGGAGCAACGAGCCTCGAAATTGCCTATCTGGCTGATACCCTACTTGCAAGGCATTGAGAGGGGTGTAGCTTATGATTGGGCAACTTATTTGGCGACACATATCCAAAATTTTTTGATGCATACCACCAAGAATTTCTCAATGGTCTTCCATGCAATTGGATTGTTTTTGGATGTTGTATATAGGGCAGGCATGGAGATTCCCGGATTGGACCCTCCTAAAGCTTTACCGGAGTTAGCACCAACAATACTGAGGTGGATGGATGCCAAACCTCAGCCGAAGAAGAACACTCCCAGTAAGAAGCAAAGAGTGAAATAGAGGTTCAACAAAGCCTCACTTGAAGAAGGGCCAGTAGAGGAATCAGAGGAGGAAGTTGCACCACCAGTAAGAAAGAGGAGGAAGTTCGTGCCACCAGTACCATCGCCATCACAATCGCCAGATTCCGTTCAAAGGATAACAGCGGAAAAGATTGCAAAAAGTCAAGTTGTGGTGCGCGAGATTGAGCAGACATTGGAGCAAGCACAAACTATACCATTGCAAAAGGTTATGGGGATACAAGAAGAGGATTTTGAGATTCCAAAACCTCTTACCACAGTGCCACAGGAAGGAACAAGTAGTGATGTTCACATTGGACCCTCAGAATTTTTGGCTAAAGCACAATTTCGTGAATCCTTGGCGTCACCTGTCATACCCCCAGAGTTCTAGTATGAGAAAACCTCGGTCACGCAAACATTACGAGCCCATTCATTTGAGGAAATGCTCGCTGTTGTAGAGGTGGAGGAGATGGGACAAACAGTAGAACCAGGCAGGGATAAGGGGGTAGAACAGGAGAAGAAGAGGGAAGAACCAACACCAATAGAAAAGGAGGAAGTAGGTCAACTAGCAGGAACTCAGTTGAACCCTATCACGATGGAGGAAGGACAAAGTGATGAGCAAAATGAAGGGCTAGCCAAACAGGAAGAAGATCCACAACAAAAAATGCTTCTTGGAGAATCAGTACCAGCTACAGGAGAGAGCAGCCAGCCACATCTACCGTTGGATCAGCAGATGATCACGGAAGGAAAAGCAACAAAGAAACCAATTGACCTTTCAGGCAAAGGGAAAGAGGTAATTTCAAATGAAGAAGATATTGAAGAAGAAGATGATGGCTTGTTTGAACATATAATGCTAGAAGTGCCTAACTTTCAAGATCCACCAGAACTAGGGGCACGCATCAATCAGCAAGCGGTTGCTTGTTTTACCAAGCTAACCCAAGTCATGGATAGAATGCGGCTGGAGTTCGAAGTAGGTTGTGTCGGACAATGGAAGCAGTGGCAGTTGATGGTAGAGGAAGAACTTGACAAATTGGTACAGTGGGCTGGAAAAGGGAAATGGTGGTCCGACATTTCCAGCATTTATCAAGAACAACCATGGGATTTGCCAATGGAAAGCCTCAAGACCATGGAAGGAGTAGAAAAACTGCCACAAGGAACACCGACACTTTACCTAGAGCCTGCTCAAGTTTATGTAGTGGGTCACGGAACTCATACATCTTCTGGAAGCATGACAGGAAGAAGGTCACAGGTAGAACTGGTACCAAAGCTATTCCCGATGTATAGCCAAATGAATTTTGTGGCACATTTGATATATTGGCTAGCTGAAGGGATTAAGCAACTCCACTTGGTTAAACAAAACCTTGTGCAGAAGTTGCAGGAAACTGAGGGTAGACTGCATGTAACAGAGGAAAAGCTGCAGGAAACAGAACAGAAGTTGAATAATGATCTGACTCAGTTGAATGAAACCATGAAGCAGATTCAGGCAACACAAAAAGAACTGAAGGATCTTCATGAACAACTCAAGGACAAGGAGAGGATCATTGTGGAGATGGAAGAGAAACTGCTGCAACAACAATCGGCGAAGACATTATTGCTGCAACAGCAAGCAGAGTTAGTTGCTCAGAAGAATCAGCGTGAAAATGCCTTGTTGAAGGAGCTTGAACAGGCAAAACAGAAGGAGGAAGCATTACTCAGAGAATTGGCTCAGACACAACAACGTGAAGCAACATTAAAGAGTGAGTTGGAACAAAGGAAACCAACATTCTCTACTCTGACACAACAGAGAATGAAAGAACTTTTTGTCAAAAGGGAAGAGGAGATCCTGAAGCAATTGCAAGCAATGGAGGATAAAGCTAATGCTTATGGAGTGGAATGGGCCAAGTATTACAACTATGACAAGAAACTCCACAATGAACGAGAAGCATATAAGCTTCGTGTTCAAGAATTGGAAGGTCTACAAGCATCAGCACCAAAGGAGGCCGAGACCTCAACAGAACAACGTAGGAAGTCGCTGAGGACATCGACTAATGTAAAGGGGAGGATAGATGTAGACAGCAGTTCTAAGAAGAAGTCAATTGTTTGTAAAAAGGTCTACGTAATAAAGTGGCATGAAAAGTAGTCAAATGACATGTAATAGGTAAAGAATGCAGTACAATGTAAAAAAATACAACAAAAAAAACAAAAAAAAGGCCATTCAAAATAGAAGGTGCATTAATTAGCATTGGTTAAGGTTGTGTTAGGTAAAGTAGGTTTGGTAGTTTTGCCTTGTTGGTTGTAATAACTACCAGGGCCACAGTATAAATAGGACCCCTTACATTTCAAATTGTATCCATTGCATAAGGAGAGAAAGCCATTGTAAGAAATGCCAGACTGGTAATGTGGGGCGTGGAATTACTGCAATCATAAGACAGGAATATATTCATCTTCATGATAATGCAAGATCACTTGTTTATGCCAATCTTGTCTCTATGGATGCTATTAGTATGCTAGATCCCTGTTTTGTGTTGCAGCTTGTTGCAGGTGGAAGCACTTAGGCGGAATCCAGGTGAGCCAGTTCGTTACAAGAGCCGATGTTGTCTCAATGCCGACATAGCCGATGCCATCACAAGTCCATGCCGACATTAGTGCAGAACTAGTGTCAATGTCGTCTAGATCCTCTGGGAGGGAGCCGACATCCTCACTACCGTCATGATTGTTGCCAACATGAAGGGAGCCATCATGCCGTCATGCTAGACTATCGACAGACAAGTGTCGTCACAAGTGGATTCATCATTCATAACTATTGACATGTTGTCATGACAATGCCGTCACCAATCATCCATTGTCATGAGAGCATCCGTCTTGGGGTGAGTTGTCAAGACTGAGCCGTCATAGGAGTGCCGACTTGAGCTGGCCGACATATCATTTGCAATCTGTGTTGCATTGCCATCAGTAAACTTAGCCGACCTAGATGCATTCATTTATGATCCATTATCAATCCCTCTCTCACTAATTGTCATTCCCTTGTCTCGAGGATTCCTCACCGGTGTCTACAATGATGTAATACAGGTGGGGCCTGTTTCAGACCCATAGAACCCATTGAAAAATAAGAGATGTAGATAAGAATGTAATGCTATTAAAATCTAATTCAATGTTAATGTATAACCATACGGCACCACCAAAAGCAATCCAACTCAAAACCCTTGATGGGGAATACAAAACCGTAATAAGTTCAACATCTAATATTACTTTAACCTAACTTATTAACTATGTCTTGTACCTAACTTCCCCAAACCTTTATACACTTCCAATGAAAATTATTTTAGTTAAAGATACCGATATTTATCAACCTATTTAACAATGCTTGCATGTTCAGTTATGTTAGACATAATGAATGGAGATGATATGCAAACAACCACCCATGGTTTAGATAGATGTACCTTACCATCTACTGCAATGTCCTGCAAGCATAAACAAACAAAATGTCAGTAAGATTATAAGATACTTATGCAAATTAAATTTAGCATTGCAGACATTGTTACGCAAGTGCACAAAGTTAACACATCGCAAAATTCATAAAATTACATCATAATATAATATCATAAAAATGCAAAAATTTTGAGAAAATAACTTAACATACTTGTGTTGCAGCAAGAAGAACAAATATGAAGAATAATGTTGAAATAGCTCGAATATTGGCACTCTCTAACTGTATGTTCATCAAAGTTGAAAATCAAGTCAGTAGCTTCACAAATTACTTCAATAACAATTATGCAAGAAATATTTGAAGGGCTACATGTGCAAAACATGAATAATGTATGAATATCAGTTACTGGTTTCATATATTACTTAAACAAACATAAACCAGATATGAATTGCAAGAAGGATTTGTAGGCTACACGATAAAGGGGTTTATGTACTAATCTGTGATGATGCTAAAAAATTACCACATAGATCACGTTTGACTGAAATACTTTACATTTTATAACTGTATTAAAAAAACAATTAAATATGGTACTTACCCACTCATTAGCAGTTTCAGCAAATAATATCATAAGAAGGCCTGAAGTCAACTGTATTGGTAATATCCTGAGGGATAAAAAAACAAAACATTGCAATTATTTGAATCAAATCTACATTCATTAGGAAAGATACAGAAAGGATATAATCAAACAACAGATGAATATTCACTCTTTAATGGCTAGTAATTCAGTCATTTATGCAAAAAGAAATGTTATCAGAAAATATCAGTATATTAATAGATAGTAATATTATTAACACAAAAGATATTTAATTTTTTATAGAACGTAGCATGTTATGGATAATTATGAGTTCATCTATAGCTTTATCCTAAACCCCCTCCTCTGAATCTGAGGACAGTGATGTATAGGCATTGATCTTAAATCTATCCTCCTTAAAATGTTACTCTAATTATGTTTACTGGTTAGTAAGGCAAAAATATTTACCTTAAAATATCATGCTGGCAAAGACCTAGAAGAAATGAATGAAAGAAAATAATGTATATACTTGTTCAGAAATGAAATGAAATATTATTAATGTCCACGGTGAGCCAAAATAAGACCCAAGGGACTATAAGAAGGACAATAATGATTGCCAGCTAGCACGCTAAAAAGCCCAACAAAGAAAAGAACTAAAATAAATACAAGACAAAACTTGACAACTGGGCCAAAGAGAAAGGGAAAAGAAAACAGAGAACAGAGGGGGGAAAGGGCTGTAATCCAGAAGAGAGGAATGCACGCCAAGAAGAACAGAGAGAGAGAAGGAGGGGGGAGGGAGCAGCCTAGGAGGAGCAAGCTCCAAGGACCCCCAGAAACTAAACTCTCCTAACAGTCGAGGCCGAAGTATTGGAGCTAAAGAATTCCCTAATATGTCTCTGACTAGCGCTAGTTCGAAACCCTGAAAATTTGTCGGTGCGTTGTCTAGTGACCCTGCTTCCGTCCCAACTGGATGATTTGGGGCGTTTTTGTCCGAAGTCACCTGGTCCATCGGAGCTAGTGAAGTATGTTGTGATGAGCCGATGTTGAGGAGGGTGAGATCCATCTGGAGGAGAACTTTTATGTCGTCGAAGTTGAGTTATCTCCCTACGAAAGAGTGCGAGACACCGCTGGTCCAAGTATCTGAATAAGGTAGAAACAGATCGCGAGTTGTCCCTGAAAAGGCAATGGAATCTACCCCGGATCTCAAAATAAATGGGACAACAAAAAATAAAGTGATGAAGGGTTTCAACTTCACCCAAGGGGCAAAACAAGCAAATCTGCTCCTCCGTCAAAAGATGGTGATCTGACTCAATTAGGAGTTTGTGGGAACACACCCTGAGTTGCTCAATAGTAATCCGAAGACTATGCATTGTGTGCTGCTGAAGGTATCATGGAGGAACTATTTTGCCCTTCTGTATCTGTAAGAAGTGCTCATGGTAGAAAGACAGCTTAGGGGAAAGAGGGGCAACGGGAGAGATCCAAGTGCATCTAGTGTACTGGAGACTAACATCCTTCCGGATCTCGTGGAGCATCCTCTCCTTACTAAGCCGAGAGGGGGGGAGAACACCCAAAGAATAAGGGGGAGCCTATCTATCCGTATCTAAATGCTGGCCAGGAGGGCAAAAACCTGAAAATACCAGCTCCTCCAACCTCCCCAAGAACTCGGAGAGAGTTCCATCGAGGAGTGAAAGGCGAGGTAAGGGTACCGCCTACAACCCTCAAGGGTATCTCCGAAAGTATGGATCTTGTGAAGATAACCGATAATCAGGAAGATAATCTCAAGCTGGAGAGGAGAAGCCCCAAACTCTGCCAAAATAATAGAGCGGGGGACTGTGCCCTTGCAACGAATGAATCATCGAAGAAAGAGTGTCTGAACTCGTTCAACCCGTGACCACTCAGTCGGGCCAAGACTAGGACCCAAACCACTGACCCATAAGTAATAGTTGGTTTGACCAAGGCATCAAAGCTTGACCAAAGTTGGCACCAATGAAAACATCCAAAGAAATATAGCCAATATCAGCTTGACCAAAGTTGGCACCATGTTAAGGGTTCAATGTCTAATACAATACAACATAAGATTGCATAGGAGAGCTCATTAAATTGGCTCTTTAATACTATTATAACATAATGTTACACTCTCTTTCATCTTTCAAAAGACATTCACAGGCAAGTGAAAACATAAAACACAAGCAAGCCTATTGGTTCCATTTATGAATAAAATTACCAAACCCCATTCCTTCAGTAGTCTTGTTTCAACCAAGGTACAAATGTTCAGGAAAATATTCTGAAAGGCAAATGTGTCCTTGCAACTGATATCACCCTCAAACTCAAATTGGATGCAAGGATGATTGCAACAAGAGCTCAAGCTCTAGCAATGTCTGCCTAAATTGTAAGTTTAATGGATCTTGACTGACACTGGCAAACCTCTGGAAATTGATCCAACACAATTGAGAGCTCAAAGGAGAGTTGTTAATCCAACATTGAAACAAGGCTACTCTTGGGAAAATTTCAATAACCCTATGAACTAAGATCCAATCAGCACAGGCAGACCATGGTTCTTTCTTAACTTGGGACTATCATGCATCATTGCAAAGTTAAAAACCAGGATTTGATGCTTCTAGAAAATCTATATTCAAAGTACTTGTTTGTGGAAAAAAGGGGATGTCTCATACAATTATTAAAATTAATACAAGATAAACCAAGATGCGGAAACTAAGACAGCAAAGCAATGAATTAACAGTAAATGCCAGAAGCTATCCTAATTCAAGCATAAATAAATATGGAGCATTCAAAAATAAACTGCACTAAAGTTATCCACAAAATGCCAGCAAGCTAGGGTTAATCCTAATGCAGTGAAAACAAATACTTGACACCCAAGGCATCAAGAACCAAACTATCTTGGTCCCAGGTCCCTGATCCTTTCCCAGCTTCCTTGGCACCTCCTTTTCCCATCCTCTTCAGCTGGAAGGTGTTGCAAACAAATCCTTTGGGGGGGGAGATCTTTGTTCCATTGTTCTGCCCTTTCCTTGCCCTATGGTGGGAAATCCTGTGTTCCACTTTTGCTCCACTGTTCTGCCTTTTCCTTTGGTGTCTGGGTTTTGGGATGTGTTCAAGTTCTTCCCTGGGACTTTTCCTGGATTTTTTTGGATCTTTCAAGGTTTTTCCTTGAAATTTCCTTTTTTCTCAGGTTGTTTCGGTAAGTCTTCTTGACATCTGCTCGTTGAGGATTTTCAGTTGCGAATGGCTGGGTCTAAGGAATTTTGGCTTCTTGAGCAGTTTTGCACAACATCCTTTTGGTCTGGGGAGGGACCACGTGCTTTATACTGTGACTCTGCTCTTTGGATTCGAGGTGGTGGGTCTTGCAGGATTTCAGTTCCTTTCGTGGCTTTGCAGCCTCTGGTCTTGTTGTTGCTGAATCCTTGCAGGTTTTCCTCCTTGTTTCCTTGAAGCTGTTTGTTGGCGGGTCTGAGGAATTCTGGCTTCATGAGCAGTTTTGCACAACATCCTTTTGGGCTTAGGGGTTGCCCATGTGCTTTCTACTGTGACTCTGCTCTTTGGGTTTGAGGTGGTGGTTCCTGCAGGTTCTCAGTTCCTTTCGTGGCTTTCGGGGGCCTCTGTTTTTCTTGTTGCTGATTCCTTGCGGGACTTCCTCTTCTGTGACCTTGAAGCTACTGGTGAAGGCTATCTGGGATGAATGGTTGTTGTTTTCTGGTTTGTGCTTTATCGTCTGCAGTCATGCATCCTCGTGACTCCTTCCTTTTGAATTCCTTTGGCACTTTCCCGTCCTTTCCTTCAGAAGTGTTGTTTTGCTGCTGCTATTTCCTCTGTTGGGTAGGTGTTTTCGAAGGCTTCCTTTTCTGCATAAGGACCCTGTGGCCTGGGGTGTTCCTTTTGCTGCTGAACCACTTCAGTTCCATCTTTCAAGCTATTG
Source organism: Wollemia nobilis (assembly GCA_028583015.1). Lineage (NCBI taxonomy): Eukaryota > Viridiplantae > Streptophyta > Pinopsida > Araucariales > Araucariaceae > Wollemia > Wollemia nobilis. The sequence goes on along the minus strand of JAQPPZ010001056.1, from coordinate 3,028,343 downwards.
TTCCATTTCTGCTTTTGTTTGAGCTCCCCTGCGTGGGATGTTGGTTTTCCTTCAGATCTTTGTTTCTCAAGGGTGGTTTCTGGTTTTCCCGCCCTTGGGATGTTTCAAATTTAAATTTTTGGCTTTGTTTCCTTTTCTCGCCTTTGGAAAAGTTTCAAAATGTTTTTAGTGGTTGGGGCGGTTTGGCGCTTTCTTCCGCCCTTTGTTTGCCTCAAAATCTTGTTTGGCGCCTTTTGATTCAAATTTGGTTTTCTGGCGGGCTTTGCCTTCCTGCCCGTTGTTCCTTTGGCGCAAAGGAAGACGTCTTCCTCTGATCCTAAGGATGGCGCCTTCCTTTTCCTGTTGTTGTTCCTTTGTGTGTTCCTTTTGGCTGTCCAGCCTGTCCTTTTGTCCATCCTTGGACGAATTCCTTTTGTTTTATTCTGATCTATTGTGTTGTAATCTGATCCTTTGTAATCAGGTTTTGGGATCCTTGACAAAAACCCACTTTTAATATAACCTACCAAAAAAAAAAAGAACCAAACTATCTTCTAACAAGCATAATAAAATTCTCACTCCTATTCCTACTTGCTTGCAACATCACCAAGGTAAATAAGGGATCACACCGAGGTTGTTTGCAGAGGGTTTGACCTGCCTTGGAATCCGGTCCCCAGGCAGCAATTAGTGATCTTTTGCTGCAAATCCTAGAAGAGAGTCCTATCCTCCTCTATGGAAGGCAGTGAACCAGTGATCGCTGGCTTTGGTTTTACCTACAAGGACAAGTGAGAGGGAGAGAGAGAAAAGAGTGCATGAAGCGGTAGCAACAGAGGCAGAAATGTTTCCACCAAGACCAAAAATGTCTAACCAATTGAAAAAACAGAAGCAGAATTTTTTGGAGTAATTTTACCATAAACACGTTTTGTAGATGTTTGGTAATAGTTTGGTGAGAAAATGATGAAGTTAAAGAGGTATTTACAGCAGATAATTCTCCCTTTGGAGCCGACGGCTGATTTTTTCCCTTTATGGGGTCATAAAACCATACCGTCGGTCCAAACAAACGCTAGTCGAACTCTAGGTGCAAAAACATGTTAGAATCGCAACCGTGCATCAAAAATCATAAAATCAATCAGACAACCAAGCTCCCCACTTAAAGTGGTGATCTTGGCACCGTTGATTTTTAGGATGCGTGCTTTGGGGGATGCGTGTCAAAACATCCCTTAATCACATCTATATCCTTAATTTTGGGTTTTGGGAAAGTTAGGAGGCAAAAAGTCATGAAATATGCTGAAAGAGTGACAGTTGGGTGAAGAAAGGGAACCAAAACCAGCAGCCAACATGGCTCATTGTCATCCTACTCAAGGACTAGCAAAGTGTTCACCCTTGTCCAGAAAATAGGAGGATGGGGCTCTCCACCACCTATAAAAAAAATTGTTAGTGCTCATTTTATGAAGACATATTGTCGCTCCCTAAGGGCCGCAAGCAACATCACAAGGGATAGCCACTTGTGAGTCCTTAGGGAAAACAAGAAAGAAAAAGAGCAAGATGTTCAAAAAATGTATAGGATGGCACTCAGTGCTCCATGTACCAGATTTTCATATATATATGAGATTCATTTCTTTTGATTCCAGCATTTCTTTTGTCTATCTGTATGATGACTTTATTTGATTTTCTGCATGTATTGCATTGATTTCATTTATGGCATATGCATATGATTTGTGTAACATTCGGCGACACGCCCATATTTGTTATGACACACACTCAGGATTTGTGTAGCGACATGTCCATTTTTTTAGGAATTGCATGGATGATTTGAGTAGCATTCAAATTCATGCATCATGAGATAGCACGAATGATTTGAATAGCACTTAGTGACATGCTCTTATGTAATTCAATTGATCTGGAGCACAAAATATTTGTGTAGCATTCAGCATCATGCTCATCAGATATTGCCTCCCTCTAGGATTGACCATGCATGGGGTGGTATGCCATTCATATATGTCACTAAAGTAGATAGATTGTATGTAGTTTTCAACAAGTGCCAACAAAGACACTTGTCACTACAGCAGGGCAAACTAGGATAACCCAACTCACACCATGTACAGATGCAAGTATTTGACCCCACTCCTAAAAGAAACTGCTAGATAGGCACAAATGGACACTATGGCAGTCAATCATGTCCACCCACTATTGTGGGATGGCCTAGAGAGTGCCAATACCTGCCACAAACGGTACGCAAGTAGATGTCCCCAAAGCCAACTCACACCCTATCGTTTACAATGGACGCATTTCTTACAAGGCACACCCACTATGACAAGAGGAGAAGAAAGATAAGGTCAAGGAAATGCAGGCTATATACACGTTGAAGCTTGCCCCAGGGGAGGGAGATCCCGTGGAAGGAAATCATCATGCCCCTACTGCAACGGGGTTCACCATTGTAGTATCAAGACAAGCTTGTTGTTCAACAAGGCACGCTTGCCACTACAATGGGACATCAAGATTATAGAAGTGATTAGATATGGGGCTAGAAGTACGTTACAATGTGCCCTAGGGGAGGCATATCCCATGGAATAATGCCCCTACTATAACAGGGTTCGCCACTGTAGTACCCGATCAAGCGTGTTGTTCAACAAGGAATGCTTGCCACCAGAGTGAGACACCAAAATGATTGATTGATTGAGAAGCTTGAGTTTTTTATTCCATTTCTACCGCCATACCATATGGAAGATGGGATGGGTTGAGCAAAGGCAGTTGCTTTATGGCACTTAAGGTAGGGTATTGACACAAGGAAGACTTTGAAGTCATCATGGTACCCCTTACTAGCAAGAGCAACACCATGACAAAGAGAGGCAACAAAACACAAATTCAACAATAAGAAATGCTAGTAAGAACACACGGAAAACACCAAGCAACAAGAAAATGAAGCAGCAAATGCAAATAGACACAAGAAGTAAAACTAGGTAGAATCAGTGTTAAGCAACTAGAGCAACTTGGATCACCACTTTAAGGGGCAGTCACGGTCAGGCAAGAAAAAGCACTCAAAACACAAAATGAAAGGCCAAAACCAATAGAAAAGTTAGACGACCGAGATCACAATTTTAAGGGGCGTTCACAATCATAACAGGAAGAGAAAGGACAAGACACTTGGAGATGTGCCAACTGCAGAATGTACAAGACTCACTCTCACAAACAAATAGTCAAAGCAGTCAAAACGAAAAAACAAGGCACCAAACTCAATAGGCGAACAAGTAAACACAAAAGACTGTACAAATGGGTCAGAAGGGGCTATGCACAAAAGCATTTGACGTGCAAGGAATCGTGTTTCACCCAACTAAACTCTATCCATTGTTTGCAATTTCATTACCCTGAACCCAAACCACTCTTTGACGGTATATGGCCTAAGCTATTACTGTATAAAATTGCCCTTGCCCTTCTTATGCACATTATTGAGCTTGAGGACAAGGTCCCCGACTTTGAACTCATGATTGCAAATTGTCTTATTATATTGCTTAGCAACATGACTCTTATAGGCCTTATTATGCTCAAGAGCATGTAGGCACCTCTCATCAAGAGTAGTAAGCTCGGAAAGACAGGCCTCCCGATACTCTTGATGATACTCATCATGACTCAACAAATTTTTCAAAGAAACATGCAATGAAGGCAATTCAATTTCAAGCGGCCAAATCACTCCACTACCATAAACCCAAGAAAAAGAGGTTGCGCTTGTGGACGTTCATATACTGGTGCGATACATCGACGATGCGGGATTTAACTTTAAGTGTCAATCTTTCTTTAAAATTCTTTAACTATCTTTTTCAAAATATTTACCAAAAATGTATTGCTAGATTCAGCTTGACCATTCCCTTGTGGATAATAAGGCATAGAAAAAAAGGTTTTAAGTCCCTAATTGAGAAGTCAACTCTTGCATTTCTTTATTTTTGAAAGGAATGTCATTATCTAAAATGAGAGTAGACAAGACACCAAAGTGACACAATCTGATTAAAAAAAAATTATGATACGATGGGAGTTGTTCGATTTGTCAATAGCATATCTTCCACCCATTTTGTAAAATATTATATGGTTGTGATGATAAACTTGTGTCGATCCAAGGACACAGGAGAAAGAGGTCCAACAAGGTCAAGACCCCAAATGGAAAAAGGCCAAGGAGACTAAACAAGATGAAGAACCTGAGTAGGGGCATGAATTTCATCTTTCTGGAACTAACACTTTGTCGTAAGATATAACATACTTGTTGGTGTCAACTTCCATAATTGGCCAAAAGTAACCCTTTCTTAACAATTTGGGTGCTTTAGAATGCCCACTAACGTACCCTCCACAATCACGTTGTGAACATCAAAAAGAGCTTTGGGTGCCTTAGCTTTTGTAAGGCATCATAAGAGAACACCATCAAGATTACGATAGCATAGGACTGCCAAGAACAACATATTTAAATGCTCTCTTATGAATACAAGCCCGACACTTAGCATTAAACATGGATGGGTAGGCCTGAACATCGAGGAAGCGTAAATTGTTGCCATACCAAGGATCATCAAGAGGGATTTGGCAATCAATAGCATTGGCCTCAATTGTATGCATATCCAACATGCCATCGATGACAAAAATTACAGGTTCATCATGAACTTTTACTACAAAATTAGTTTAAAAAATATTTTCATGTGGTACAAATTTACTAGCCGAAGCGCCTAGGGAGTCAACCTCAGCATTTTGCCCCTTGGGGAAATGCCTAATGGTGAAGGAATTGAAAGAGTTGATCAAATTTGTAGGCACTTGGTGGTAAGGAATCAAATGGGGAGCTTTGATAGCATCACAGCTATCTACAGAACCACAATTTGAAAGTCACCTGACACTTTGATGTGTTTAACATTCATACATTGGGCAATCTAGAGACCTAAAATTAAAGCCTCATATTTTGTGACATTATTAGTAATGCCAAAAAATTTCAAGCGAAAGGCCATAGGAACAGCTAGGCCATTTGGAGACTTGCAAAAGATACCAGCTCCTACCCCAAACTCGTTTCTTGCTCCATCAAAGTGGAGGATCTAAGTGTCAAGGTGGATATTTTCATCAAATTCATAAGAAGTTGAAGGTGTGTCAGTTTTGGATTTAGCCTTTGTTTCATGATGCCTCTAGCAGCTTCACGAGATTCCAATAGGGCCTTTTCCTGCTTAGTAAATTCATAGAGAGCAGGCTCTTGAATAAAACTGGAGGCAATGGAGGAAGGAAATATGACAAAGTAATGAGGAGCACATGAAATAACCATTATGTCCTCATCACGCAATGCCTTCTTTAAGGGTTGTTGCACAAGGTCAGGAACTGCTACCAATTGATCAACAATCACCTGAGCTTCAACAGCTTTTTGTGTGACAATAAAGACCAAATTCTTGCATCATAGTAATCCATTTTTCGTATCAAGTGTCACTAGGGATGTAAGGCTTTTGTAGCAGGTGTCTCAAAGGGTCAATTTTAACAACTACATAAGTTGTCTGATACAACATATAGTATCGTAATTTCTCACATGCAAAGTAAATAGCTAGGGAATCTTTTCCCATGGGAGTACCGAATTTCTGCCCGAAGCATCGTTCGACTAATATAGTAGACGGAATACTCATTTTTATCATTTTATTGAGTAAGGATCTCAAGGAAACCTGAGTAGCTAAGGTGTATAATACAAACAACTTATCTAGGTTGTGTGGGTGAAGAGTTGGGGTTCGTAGAAGAAATTTCTTAAATTCAAGGAAGGCCTTCTTACAAGTTTCATCCCAATTGAATTCAACATCTTTCTTAAGCAAGTGATTCAACGAATAAACTTTGAAAGCCAACTCAAGGATAAACCGCCTAATGGCTCCAAGCTTCCCCAAGAAGGATTTAATATCTTTAACAGTTTTAGGGGGAGGCATAGTGTCAATGGCTTTGATGTTTTTCTAGTCGACATCTATGCCCCTATGAGACACCATAAATCCTAGTGGCTTACCACTAGTAACAATAAACACACACTTCTTGAGATTAAGTCTAACCTTATAGTGACATAATTGCTCGAATATGACACGAAGGTTGGCTAGGTGATTGGCCTGCTTTTTAGACTTACCCACAGAGGTCATCCACATAAGATTCCACTATATTTCCCATTAAGTCATGAAAGACCATTGTCATGGCCCTTTGATAAGCATCTCTGGCATTTTTCAATCCAAAAGGCCCGACAACATAACAAAATGTACCCCAAGGTGTGGTAAAAGTTGTTTTGGTTTGATCCTTAGGTGCAATCCAGATTTGGTTATACCCTGAATAGCCATCCATAAGGGACAACATTTCATACCCTACGATGGAATCTACAATAGCATCAATAGACGGAAAGGGAAAGCTATCCTTGGGACAAGCTAGATTGATGTTTCTAAAATCACAGTACATCTGGATAACATTCTTTTCTTTTCTTTTCATATGCATAATGTTAGATACCCAGCCCGAATAGTCAACAGGTGTGATAAAATTGGAATCTAATAGCTTTTGGATTTCAATTTTGCATAGGTCTTGGATGAGTGGAGAGAATCTCCTTTGCTTTTGTTAATTGAAAGTGATGGCCTCATAACTAACAATGTTATGGGAAACCAAATCATCATCCATCCCAAGCATGTCAAAATATTCCTAAGCAAAGACATCCTTGTACTTCTTAAGCAAAGTAGTAAAGTTGGCTTGCTCTTCCATGGATAGGTCTGTCCCAGTTTTAACTAAGCATGGTTGTTCGAGGGTGCCTATGTTAACATTTATAGTAGGCTAAAATTCATGACATTACCTTATTCAAAATGGTCTAGAACAAGAGGAAGATTCTCTAATTCAGAATTAATCTCAACCTAGCAAATATAATCAGACCACTTATGCCTTCCCAATCATGATTAGGTTCTTTAAGGAACCCTCTCTTATGATATTGCGAGGGAATCCTGTAATATCCCACCCAAGCTGAGATACGAAATTTCTGCCTTGTTTTGTTATTTTGGAAATTTGCAAGGTTTTCGGTTTTTGTGCAATGTTCTGATTTTTTTTGTATTTTTTATTTAAGTACAGAATGATGCAGGAAAAAGTTAAACTGCTAACTTGAACAAATAATATCTAGCAAACTACTTGGCGGGAATCAATGAAACTTGGAATTTAGATAATATAAAACTATAAACCCTTTAAAGGACTTTGGAAAGTATCAAAATACCCGAAAGCTGTACAAGACTGAAAATGGCGACTTTATAGCTGAACAACAACACAGGAATATATGTATTTCTTTCCCAGCAACAAATAAAGATGTCTTTTTACAATATCAATGCAAAGGAAAGCTTCCAATCCTTATCCGCCTCAATTATAATCATTAATTGGCACCCAAACTCTGAATATTAAAAACCACCTTCAATGCCAGGCAAGATATGGTACGACCAGGCTAGAGGAAATTATGGCCAGCAAGAATGGTCTGAAATCTGCCCTGAAACCCTATCTGAAAATCCTCTGAAATCTCCTCAAATTTAAGCACAATACATTCCCCGTGATGGAAATGCTCTGGATCACCCTGAGGATGTCTTCCAATCCCGAAGATGATGTTCCTGTCGGAGGATTTCGTCTCCAAACAAGCTCAAACCCTTGCAAAATGCCCCTGCAAGTTTTCTCTCCAAGAGAAGCCAAAATAAAATATATCCAAGCATACCAATATGAGAGCAAGCAATCAATAAATAGACTCCTCATTGAGAAGTTTCCTCCAGTGGGCTCAATGTGGGATAAAACATAAAGTCACCTTATAAAGTCACTTTATAATTAAAACTCCTTTTTGCTCCAAAAAACCCCTTTTTAATTAAAATATAGATATCTGATGTGCAAGGCTCCAAAATAAAGCGTCTATGATTTAAAACTTTTAATTCCCTTTCCAACGAGCTATAACACTTAGGTGCCCATTAAATTATTTAATTAAAATGGCAACCTTAGAAGAAAATAATTAAATATAGCTCGTATTAACACCCAAATTACGAAAACGGTCGAAAAGCATCGGAATCGAAAACCGACTGCACAGGAGTGATACCGATGATGAATAATGATGAACGGACCTGATCGGGTGACTTACTATAAATAGACGCTCTCTCCAAGAATCTTGGAGAACAAACTAGAAGTTGGGTACAACCTCGAAAAGTGTCATCGGGGTCCTCTAGACCACCTGAGCTCAATGCCATCATCAAAAATCCCCTCTGACACGTTTGACGGACATCCAAGAGAGCCAGGGTCAACCATAGTGCTAAAGTGACCAAGAATGGGGACATTACAGTCCTCCCTTCCCAAAGATTGCTTGTCCTCAAGCAATACCAACACAACATCAAAATCAACATTCTGAACCAGCTTTGCAACCAACTCGTTATTCCAGGGTCCCATGTCCTCCTTAGAAAGAAACCACCATGCCGACGTTGCGCCACTCTGATCACAACAGGAAATCCACTGTGCTCAATTAGCTCAAGACTAAACTGCAGCTCCATAATATGATCACCCTCCAATCTGAAACCGATATGTCTATCTACGCTGGAATGAAATATCTCTTGCCAAGTCATATTAGCAAGAATATCATCAGGTATCTCACTACTAGTCTCCACCATGGGCCAAAAGAAAGACAATCTACTCAATAGGAGAACGAAGTTCTCCACATATCTCATCATGAAGTCCCCATAGTAATGAAGAAAAGACTCGGTCAAGAGGCAATCGTGAGAAGCAATAACAATACCTATCCTGAAAGTGACTTTGCAATCGGGAGCTAGTATCCTCTCATTGACACTAAACCTCCTAGTGTCTATCGAGCAATCCCAAGCACACCAATCCACTGTCATCATCAAAGCATCACCTAAAAGTATTATTGCCAGCAATATGGAAAATCTACAGTAATCATCAATCACCCAAGTAGAGAAATAGACTATCTGCTCAATACCCCAAAGGTTTCCCACAAACTGCTGGTAAGAAATCTGCAATTGACCATCATCTAATGTCACCATACTCAGCAAAAAAATGTTGGGGCAGAAACTAACACCCAAATCTCTGACCCCTGGCACAAAGTCCCTACCATGAGTGCTAGTAACGTTTCCATAGTTAAGTGCATGAACACCCAACCAAAAATGAAATTGAGAAACCAACCCAAACATTCTCTCAATCCATCGGGTATAACTCGGTTGATTTCGGGTACTACTTCCATCTACAATCATCAAGGTATCCTTTGGCATAATAACTACCAGCATCAAGAAGAGACCGCAATGATCACCAAACAACCATGTTGAGCATAAAATTAACTGCATGATTCCCGAAGAATCACTCACCACCGGCTGCCCACCAGCCAAGTATGGATAAAAAACTATTTGCTCGAGAGACAGATTTCAATAAACTCATCACTAGAAAGTGAGAGCAGCAACAAAAAAACTGATAAACTGCAGTAGACCAACCATCCAACATGATCTCGAACCCCTGAAAAAGTATACTGCTCAGCAAATAAGCATTATACTCAGTATAACTCGCCATGGTGACTCCATAATAATGTCGGTTAGCCCCTGAAAAGTGGCTGATATAGAAGAGGGCGGCAATGTCAACTCTGAAAATGACCATCCTGGGAATGCTTCCGCTGCCCAAAGCTGGAAACACCCTAGTGACACTTAAACTCCAAGTGTCCAAAAAATCATCCCATGGATTCAAACACTCCCACTCAGCAGAAATTATGAGAGTCTCATCAGGAAATATATCAATCTTCAATATGAAATGACAACTAACACACTCTCGAAATGCCCATATAACCATCCAATAATGAAACAGGTCAGCTGCAACACTTGTTGCTTTCAAAGAAAACCAATAACTAACCTCTCCAACAAACTGAACAGTCTGAATATGAGGTAACATACCACTGTCCAAGACTGAAATCATCTCATAATCTGATTTTTGATAAATCAGCATTGTATAAGGAGTACATATGCCAAAAATATGGAAAAAGACGGTCAAAATATAAAATCTAAACACATCCCAAGCTGAAATTACCTCCCAATAAGTCAACAAGTCTGCAAACCTCCAGTCCTGGTTCGGGATCTCTCTCCAATCCACTTGTATGAACACAAATGGAGTTGTAACATGGCTGCTCAAGGAGTATACAGCAGTAAACCTCCCACTCCATTGATCAACAATCCTCCAAGGTATCCTTCTCCCATCATCCTTCATGTCTAGAAGCACATGCATATGATTCAAGGTATTTCCAAGAGTAACATCACACATCATAAAAAGTTGATCCAAAACATCATCAATGTCATGACAAGATGAGAGGACAACTACTGTTTTGTTCTGCAAATAAAGACTCGTGCAAGGAAGACAACTTTTATTCCATGCCCAAAAACTGAATGGAGCACCTAGATCCCAAATTCTTATGTGATGATATGCATGTATTCCTTCACCCTTCTTATGATGCCTCATTTGATTAAAACAATCTTGTATGGATGAAGAACAAAGCATCATACCTCTATGCAAGGGATTATAGGCCAACAAATGATCAAATTGTCTACCTTTAGTTGCTGGTCTGAAAATTGCAGCAAGCTCCATACCAACATTATGCTCAAATGCATACTCCACATCATGTCTTCTCTGCATGTCGTCCCTGTATGTTTCATGAAATGAAACACTTCGCTCATCAAATGAAAAATTGTTATCAGAATGATCCACAAGTTCATCACAAGTGCCAAGTGAAGCATCCCTCTCGTGTGTATCATGAAAGTCCACCTCATAAAGTGGGTTATCAAATGTCACAACTTCACCCATATCAAAGAGTGGGTTATCAAAAATTTTGTAATCACCCCACCCAAGGTCTTCATCAAATTTAGGTGCCAACACACCCGGATCCCAAGGACTGAAGAGCTGATTACTTAATTCTGCCCCAACAAGTTCTTTTTTCCTACCATGCATGTCTGTCTCTCGTATGTAGTTCACTCTGTAAATCACCAAAGAAAATGAAGCGATTCGGAACATTTATTACATTAGGTTCAGCTGGGATACCAAACCCAAATCCACATGTGTCTTCATTACTAGAATGTGATGATGAAATAGTATCATATACTAATTGAAAATTTGTTTTATGTTCAACATGTTTAGCATCTAAAAAATCATTTGTGAACTCATAAACAGGGGCTGCCTTGAAATTTGAAACAATCCCATCATGCTCTTTTCTTGCAATACTATTAGCGCCTTCAACACTTTTGTCATCAAAACAATTACTAACCATGGAGTCTTCAATAATTTGTTCCACAACCACATCCAATGTTGCTGGTATAATGTTTTCATTAGGTGCATGCAAGTCAAATGAACCAATCTGAGACTCATTCATACATACCACATAAAAAGTGTCATTGTCTTCACACAAATTTTCTGTTTTGATCTCCTCTTCCTTTCCATCTTCTTCGCTGTCCAAAAATGGCCTCAACTTCTTCTCACATCTTCTCACAACACTATCAACCAATTCATGAGCAACAGGTGAAGCAACCAAATATCGCCTCCAAACAGCCACTAACATAGTCCAAAGTGGCTGAGGAATTTTGTCACTTTCATTGATGATCAAAACCATAATATCTCTCATGGCTGCAATAACATTATCAGTATGTTTTGATCTAGCTGTAGCAATAAAATGATGAAACATTTGGTAAATCAAATCATCCAAGCTCAAGTCTAACATGATGTTACCCAATCTAGTTCTTGCAAAAGTCTCAAGTATAGTAACTCTCCTAGCAAAATGAGAGCTTTTGACCTTTCCCAAATTTTTGAAACTATCAACTAACCGCTGCATTATCTTCCTCAAAGTGTTATCATCATAAGGAGCTTTAGGAGCTGAAATTCTCAAAATTTCACTCAAGCAAGAAGTGACCATGAGTCTTACCTCCTTATCTGTATATCTCAACCATTCATGTTGTTTGAAGGAAGTCACTGTAGGAGCTATAGTTGTTTGTATCACCTTAGAAGGTGACTGATTTACCATGTGTAGACAATCCTCCACTTCTCTCAAAGTGCTGAGAAGAACATCCTTGGGCTGAGATAGGTGCCCAAGCTTAACCCCTGCATAAAAAAATCTATTGACCAACTCTTCTTCACTATTTGATGCCATGCTACATAACTGAAATTTCAATTCTCTGAGTTACCCAACAGGATGGCAGAATAGGTTGTGCTCTGATACCACTGTAATATCCCACCCAAGCTGAGATACGAAATTTCTGCCTTGTTTTGTTATTTTGGAAATTTGCAAGGTTTTCGGTTTTTGTGCAATGTTCTGATTTTTTTTGTATTTTTTATTTAAGTACAGAATGATGCAGGAAAAAGTTAAACTGCTAACTTGAACAAATAATATCTAGCAAACTACTTGGCGGGAATCAATGAAACTTGGAATTTAGATAATATAAAACTATAAACCCTTTAAAGGACTTTGGAAAGTATCAAAATACCCGAAAGCTGTACAAGACTGAAAATGGCGACTTTATAGCTGAACAACAACACAGAATATATGTATTTCTTTCCCAAGCAACAAATAAAGATGTCTTTTTACAATATCAATGCAAAGGAAAGCTTCCAATCCTTATCCGCCTCAATTATAATCATTAATTGGCACCCAAACTCCGAATATTAAAAACCACCTTCAATGCCAAAGCAAGATATGGTACGACCAAGCTAGAGGAAATTATGGCCAGCAAGAATGGTCTGAAATTTTCCCCGAAACCCTATCTGAAAATCCTCTGAAATCTCCTCAAATTTAAGCACAATACATTCCCCATGATGGAAATGCTCCGGATCACCCTGAGGATGTCTTCCAATCCCGAAGATGATGTTCCTATCGGAGGATTTCGTCTCCAAACAAGCTCAAACCCTTGCAAAATGCCCCGCAAGTTTTCTCTCCAAGAGAAGCCAAAATAAAATATATCCAAGCATACCAATATGAGAGCAAGCAATCAATAAATAGACTCCTCATTGAGAAGTTTCCTCTAGTGGGCTCAATGTGGGATAAAACATAAAGTCACCTTATAAAGTCACTTTATAATTAAAACTCCTTTTTGCTCCAAAAACCCCTTTTTAATTAAAATATAGATATCTGATGTGCAAGGCTCCAAAATAAAGCGTCTATGATTTAAAACTTTTAATTCCCTTTCCAACGAGCTATAACACTTAGGTGCCCATTAAATTATTTAATTAAAATGGCAACCTTAGAAGAAAATAATTAAATATAGCTCGTATTAACACCCAAATTACGGAAACGGTCGAAAAGCATCGAAATCGAAAACCGACTGCACAGGAGTGATACCGATGATGAATAATGATGAACGGACCTGACTGGGTGACTTACTATAAATAGACGCTCTCTCCAAGAATATTGGAGAACAAACTAGAAGCTAGGTACAACCTCGAAAAGTGTCATCGGGGTCCTCTAGACCACCTGAGCTCAATGCCATCATCAAAAATCCCTCTCTGACACGTTTGATGGACATCCAAGAGAGCCAGGGTCAACCATAGTGCTAAAGTGACCAAGAATGGGGACATTACAAATCCTTTCCTCTCTAGCATATAGGAATTCTAGAACAGGTTCATCATTAAGCAATGACGGGAGAGAGAATATTATCAAGAATTTGAATTGTAGGCTCTTCTGCATACCCCTTGCCCCTAAGCCTAGAGAGAATGTGAGCATGAGATTGTGTATTGAGACAAGAATTTGCTTACCAAGGTATGGTCTTACTTGCTTATAAACATTCCTTAAAGCTTTTATGACAACCTTGGTTTTTAGCTTAATAGAAAACTTAGGTTCAATCAGATCCCTTGTTGGACAAGAAGATGTAGGATCAATCAAATCATCAAGCCACTTGTCCGATAGTTTATCTGAACTAGAAAACGTGGGATCTAGAAACAGACCACCAAGAATAGCAGGGAACGCCAGAGCAGTCTCATTTTCCCGAAAAGCAGAGGAAGTCGAGCCGAGATCACCACATTTTGGAGCAGTCGTGGTTGCCAAGAAATGTCAAACAATCTGGGCACAACAGAAGTTCTACAAGTCAAACAGTCATCAGGGACTATCAAAACAGCAAGAAAGGCCCAAAAAGAGGCAAAATGTCAATGCTAACCAGGATCGCTACTTTAAGTGGCAATCTTGGTATTGATGAAGAAATTTTAATAAACAGTAAGCCAACAGTAGATTCTGGTTCAGGACAGGTTAAGATAGTACAATCATTAATGCTTTTAGAAACAAGTCAACATGACAGTTTTGAAACTGACAGATTTCATCCTTTGTTAAATGCCGAGGCAAGAAAATAATTCCTGTTTCACCTAACCTATGCAAAGGTTTTAAAGTAGAGATAACAAAAACATTAATTGTTCTATGCCTATCTAGCCTAGCTTTGTATTGATTACATTAAGCATTCTTAAGCATGCAATAGGTAAACAAATTACTATTATCTATTTCACTAAAATTTATACCTAGTTCATCATCATTATCTAGAACAGGAACTTCCATTGAATCTACTTGGTAATGCCCCACACCCACCTCAGAAATAGTAGTAGAAGGAGCATTAACAGTTTCAATGTTAAAGGCTTGATTAAAATCATTATCTGTATCACTATCAGTTTCCTCCCCCATGTCATTATTTAAAACCAGAACTTCCATTGAATCTACTTGGTATGCCCCACACCCACCTCAGAAATAGGAGTAGTAGAAGAAGCATTATCAATTTCAATATTAAAGGCTTGATTAAAATCATTATCTATATCACAATCAGTTTCCTCCCCCATGTTGTCATTATCTATACAAAATGTTACTTGTTTCAATTTGGCAGCACCCTCATGGGCTTTATGTAATTTGGCCAACATTGGGTAAAACAAAATAGGATCTTCTCTGTTTAGGCCTTAACAATGGTGGCAATTTGTCTACTACCTCTTGAGGAAGGGAAGTAATGACACCCATGGTTGATCATCTTCAAATTCATATGTCTTGAGGGCATTTCAAGCAAACTTTAGGATGCCCCTTGTATAATTTCCTTCTAGAAGTCCACTAAGACTCACTCATGTTCATAGATGGGAACTTTTTGTGTTTCATCCATAGAATTAATAAAACAGCTCTCATGACTTGGAGGAAGAGGCCCCCAAGGATCTAAGTCTCCTTTTACGGGGAAACTTTATCATAATAGGCATACTTAAGTACTTGACAAGCAAAGAAGCTATGGCTCTCATCTTACTAGTCCAAGGTCTACCTGATAGTATGTTATAGTTTGTCTGAAAACCAAACACTATAAACTTCACTCTTACTTCTTTAGACCCAGCTGAAAATGGCCACCAAATGCAACCTGCAGGATCTTGAGGTTTACCCTTATAAGCGTAGCAACCACTTCTATATAAAGGACATTTTCTCTAGGAATCTTTAGTTTATCTATCAAGGACAACATAACGCGTGCCACTCCATCAACCAAAGCCCTATGGAGCACCATATTGTTATAAACAACTGTTTTCATCAATGGCAGGTCATCGACCCTTGCCAAATAATCAGCAACAATCATGTTTTTCAAAGGAAAATTTATAACCAAATCAAAGCTAGTATGTGCATCAATACAAAGGTTTTCTCTATGTGATTGAATATACTACATTTCATAAGACCCTAGAATGGTAGGCATAATGTTAGCAATCCTTGGTCTGCGCATCTTTGTCTAGGTAGATGTCCTAACTCCTAAGTAATTCCAAATATGAGACCTTGCAAGGGGTTGTATGCAACTCTTCAACAATGTCCTATCCTTTTGTTTTGCTCATGACTACCTTCAGTAGCAATTCTTTGGTCTAGGTGACATCCTATCATTTTTTTGCTGATGGCGCCGAGATGGCCACTTCAAGCGGCGGTCGCTGTCCTTCATTGTTTTCGGAAATGACATGTTCCGTAGACTGGGTTGAGATCTTCTCAAGAACGTTTTCTAAAATTTTTAAATGTTTTTGTGTTTGTGGAAATAAGAGGAAGATCCTCTTCTATTTCTAAATATTCTGGAACATGCTTCTTCTTAGACCTAGTAATCATTCCAATGCCCTTGGAAGAAGCCAGAGGAGCCATAAGAGTAAGCAAAAAATCTACTGAAAAGCAACTAGGGTTTTACCAAAAATTTCTAACCTTGAGAAAAAAAAACTACAAAAACCCTTATAGCAAATAAAATTTGATTTTTAAGAAAGCCCTAAGAGAAACAGGATAACTACAGCAGTTCTATTCAGCACGTAGCAAAACAGCGATAGCTAACACAAAACCTACAGCAGCTAACCTACCAAACCCCAGGGGCTGAAAATGGAAAGAAAACCTAAAAAGGCAGTTTCACGTCGGGTTCACCAAAATGTTTGCGGAAAAAAGGGAATATGTCATAAAATTATTCAAATTAATACAAGATAAACAAATATGCTAAAACTAAGACGACAAAGCAGTAAATTAACAGTAACCACCGAAAGCTAGCCTAATTCAAGCATAAATAAATTTGAAGCATTCAAGAATAAACTGCACTAAAATTATCTACAAAATGCCAACAAGCTAGGGCTAATCCTAATGCAATGAAAATAATTACTTGACACCTAGGGCATCAAGGACCAAACTATCTCATAACAAGCATAATAAAATTCTCATTCCTATTCCTACTTGCTTGCAACGTCACCACAGTAAATAAGGAGAGATCACACCTAGGATGTTTGCAGAGAGTTTGACCTGCCTCTGAATTCAGTCCTCGAGCGACAATCAATGACCTTTGGCTGCAAATCCTAGTAGAATGTCTCGTCCTCCACTGTGAAACGCAATGAACTAGTGGTCGATTGCTTTGAATTTACCTATAATAACAAGTGAGAGGGAGAGATAGAAAAGAGTGCATGAAGTGATAGCAACAGAGGCAAAAAAAATTTAGGGCAGTGTTAGCATAAAAACGTTTTGTAGATGTTTGGTAATAATTTGGTGAGAAAATGATGAAGTGAAAGGGGTATTTATTGCAGATAATTCTCCCTATAAAGCCAACAACTGATTTTCTCCCTTTTTGGGGTCATAAAATCATAATTGTCCGTCCAAAAAACACATCATTCGAACCCTAATTGTAAAAACATGTTAGAATCACAACCATGAATCAAAAATCCTAAAATTAAGCGGGTAACCAAGCTCCCCACTTAAAGTGGTGTTCTTGGCACCGTCGATTTTTATGATGTGTGCTTTGGGGAACGTGTGTCAGAACGTCCCTTAATCGCGACTCTATCTTTAATTTTAGGTTTTGGGAAAAGGAGGCAAAAACATCATGAAAGATGGCGGAGAAGCAACACTTGGGTGAAGAAAGGGAACCAAAACCACCAGCCAACATGGCTTCTTGTCATCCTAGCCAAGGACTAATAAGGTTAGTCCACCCTATCCCATAAATAGGAGGACTGACTCTCTACCACCTGCAAAGTCAGCTGTTAATGCTCTTTTTACAAATACAGTCTTGTGTCAAGTAGTGGGAGTATTAAAGCTTCCCTTTCAAATGCATGGTCTGTGATGAATATAGGCACCTCAAGACATATTGTACCTATTCTATCAATGAGAAAAAACATGACTATGAAGCATGATTAGAGCTTCCAACAGAAAAAACAAAAGAAAAGAAGAAACTGATTCAGGAATGACAAAACCTAAGTTCTTCCATTGTTCATGATTTTTTTGTAACTATTAAAAAACTGTTTCTTCTTCATAAATCAAGAGAGCTACAACGCCAACAATCACTTATCTTTTTCTAGGAGTTAAGACACCAAAAGACACTCAGAACTCTTTTCACTGAGATTAATGAGAATGGGGGAATCACTTTTTATGAGTTCACATCACTAACAAATTCCCCATACTTGTTTTCTTCTTTTAATTGTCAGCTAATAGCGGTATCAGAGCCACTATCATAACAAACCACAGAGTTAATAGGTGCAAAATTTTACTACTTCAGAATTTTGTAACAAAAGGTGTTGAGAGGAGAGCTCTGAGATCATTTGCAACCAGTTTGTGGAGGGAGGGATTCAGACATCTAAGGTAGATTTTGTTTATTCTTTTTACCAAGGCAAAAATTTAGAATTTTATTCCACCAACCTCAGAAAAGTTGATTGGGAAGAATGATGAAGGTTGGTGCCATAAATTTTGTCAACTTGTGAATAAAAAGAACTTGATAAAATAGTTTTAGGGGAAGACAAAAAGCATGCTGCTGATTTTAAAGACTTTCCTAAGCATATAGAGAATTCTAGTTCAGTATCTCATAACTTGAATCATGATATTAGGAATTCTAATTCAGCCTAAGACTTCTAGAATAGTCTGAAAGAAAAATCAGAATTCAAAGAAAATAGATTGTAGAGTTCTTTTTATTCTCCACCAAAATAACTGAAGGAGATTCTTGCTCAGACAAAGACTGATCGGTTGAATAACATTGGTAAGGCAAGACCTGATGAGGATATGGTTCCAATCGTGTTGAATAATTGACTCTCTTATGTGAATTTCACCGAGTCTTTGAATTTATCAGAATCTCAGAAACTTTTCAAAAAAATTCTTATTTGTTATGAAAAAAATGCAAAAAGTCATAGTTGGCAGAAAAACAGTTTGAGAGGGGTTCAATCAGGTTTTACAGCAAAGATTGACAGCAAAAGAAATCAGAATTCATACAATAGAATATATTCAAATCAGCCATCCGATCAGATTCCAAGTTAGAAATCCTGCCAGGCAATATAATACCACAATGTGGTTCCTTAAAATGTCATGGTAACATGGTCATGATGTAGCATGGTGGCGGTCATTTCAATCCCATATAACCAATTAAAAATTAAAAAATAAATAACTTTGGTCGCATGAAGAGACAGTGCAAGAAAAGGCAAGGAGGCAAGGGGATTTTGCACAAAGGAAGACCAAAAGTCAAGCAGATGTGGTATATGTTGATGAGCAAGAATCAAAATCAACTGAAGAATTTGCATTTATTGCATTGTCAGAGATAAATCTGCCCCTCCTACATGTACATTGACTTTGGTGTATTAAAACATATTACATGTAAAAAGAAATACGCTGTCAACTTTGTTGAGGAAAAAATTCAATCAAAATTTGTCATCTTGGAAGATGGATGATGATGTTATGTTTAGAAGCATGGTGATCTCAAAAATTCAGTTCAAAAATGGAGTGAAGCATGCATTCAAGAATTTTCTTTGCATATCAAATGGCATTAGGTCAACCAGTTAGATTCCTCAACTTTCAAGGAAGAAACCGAGGTTCAAATCTTGCCAAGCGATACATGGATAAATATCCAAAAATTGTTGTATTACCACTATGTGGTGATAATGTAATACGGGTGGGGCCCAATTCAATCCCATTTAAGAAGAAAAAAAAAAATTCTTTGCATGAAAAAATAATCTGCTCTCCATTCATAACCAAAAACCCAAGGTTGGACGTGCATCCTCATGATAATAAGTGCTTGGTGAGGAATGTGCAGAACAACAAAGTAATTGCCACAGGCATTGATGAGAAAGGGTTAAACAGTCTTATTTAGACAAGCTTGCATGCATTAACAGTTCCAGACAACAGCTACATATTAGGGCATCAAAGGTATGGCCACTTAAATTATCAATATTTATCTTCACTTGGTTGGGAATGCATTGTACAAAATTTGACTGCATTGTACAAAATTTGACTGCCATCAATATTTATATGTGCAAGGTTGTTTGTCAGGAAAAGCATACAAGCATTTCTAGCATGCAAAGTTTGGCATCTCAAAGGATTGTTGAATTTAGTGTATGCAGATTTGAATGGACCATTTAACACTCTGATAGTCTCCAATGCTAGGGAGTTTTGCTTGTTGGTTGATAATCATTCCATGAAGATGTGGGTGTAGCTTTTAAAGAAGAAATTGAAATGCTTTTTTCATTTTGTGAAGTTCGAATACTTGAGAGAAAACTCATTTGACGCATTAAAAAGAAAGAAAGAAGTTGTATTAATAGCATGGAGGAGCCAAAATAATGTTCTAAAATAAAAAATACAAAACTATAAATTCCAAACCAGAATGGGCAGAACATGTCACTGTGTGAAATGGATTTGCATGTCACTATCACAAATACAATACTAATAGGATATAAGCATGTTATATTTATAACTCTATTTGCCATTAAAAAAAGGAAAACACCACTATGAAAAAATGGGAGATAATATAGGCAAAGACCATGAACAGAAAAGCAATTTGAACTAGCCTATATCCATTTCTTATGAATCGTCACCAATCACTATGAACAAGCCAAAGCAAGACCCTGATGGTGTCTGAAAGCAAATGCATTGGCCAAACCATGCTATTTGAATTAAATAATGGGGAATAAATTCACATCAAAACAATTTGAAAAGTTCATTATTCAGGAAGGGTTACATAGAGAACTTACACGTACTTATATCCCACAAAAAAACAAGATGACTAAAAGAAGGAATACAATAGTCATTGAGATGGTTAGTGTTGGTCACAAATCTGCCACAGGAAAGGATTTTGTATATATACGCGCCCTAGACCTGGACCAACATTGAAAGGCCGAAGGGAAGAGATGCCCTCCGTGCCAATCTCCGGAGAAAGGCCAGCTCCTTTACTAACTACTTGAATTTTAAGCTAAGAGTGCGGGAAAGAAATAAAAGAGTAAGGGTGCAGGAAAGAGATAAAAAGAGTGAGGGAAGAAATGTAAATGGCTATTTTAAAGGGGAAGAACCAGCAGCACGATCACTAACTAATACCTTGAAATAGCAGCAATAAATACAAAGAATAAAACGTAAATGAACACCATGCTAGCTTCCCTATGTATCCTCTGGAAGAGCTCCAGGATACACCTATCTTCCTTCGCCTAAATCCAGATTTCAGAATTACAGCAGTTGGAAAAATACATGAATATAGCAGAAACACTAACCACAGGCAGCATACAAGGAAACTAACACAGCGTTTTCTCCCCTATGTATCCTCCAGGAGAATTCCAGGGTTTTGTCCCCAATCACACACCTAAATCCAGGATGCAGAATTACAGTATGCAAATGAAGAAACAGAATAGCAGAAATAATCATAGAAGGCAGCATACAAGAGAGAAATAGAGTCCAAAGTTCTTAATATCAATTGCAAAAATCAAGTTACATCAGCTTTCTAGCAAAATTTCCCCCCCTTTTTTCATTACAATGCTAGGGTTTTTATAGAGGACCCGACCCTCTGAGCCATTAATGCGCTGGGCTTGCAAGGACGCCCCTGGCAGCCGAGAAATCTGCGCTCGCCTTCCTATGGGAATGAAATTTCACATCCGTTTCTATAATTAGTTACCCTGGCCGCGTTAGTCGGAGAAACCTGCATTTATGAGCCGCTGACCAGTCCTGGGTTGCTCCGGGACGGGGTGCTCGAGTGGCTTCACAAGTTGCCCTGGCTATTCCCTGCAACTGATAATTCACATACTATTAGCTCAAATGGGCACCGGGTCTTTCGAGCAAGAAAAAATGCATTTATGAAACACTCGAATGCCTCAAACGAATACCCAGCCTAGGGACGTGTGTTCTTTGAAGGGAGCGTCACCGCTAATCGAGCCCTGGGAAGAGCTTCGCTGGATTCTGAATCGGAGCGTCACTTCGCAGTGGGTTTGGGCCGAAGCATGAGTGATGAACATGTGTTGATGCTTCGCCCGAAGGGGTCCTCAAAAATGGCCTCGCTAGATGTTTAGGCCGAAGTGGATGTTTCCTGTGAAAAGCATGGCCTTAAGCTACATTACTTCGCCAGGGGTGTGGGTCAAATGCCGCTTCGCTAGGGATTTTGCCCGAAGTGGCGGATTGCTGACAACGGGCTATGAGCTACTTCATCGCGAACTTCCTAAAAGTCAGCAGTTCGAAAGGATTTTGGCCGAAGTTGACTCCCTGCCTTAGAATATTTTCTTAGTTTTTTTGCGAAGCAAAGATTCGGATAGGGAGCTTCGCTGAGGGGATAGCCAAAGTAGATGTTTCACCATGGTTCGGAGCGAAGTGGCATCCACCAGTGAAATGGTTCGCCAGATGAGGGAGCCGAAGTGGATGCTTCACCGAAGTTTCTGCGAAGCGCTTTCGCGGACTTAGAAAATCCTGGCAGCTCATGACGCAACTTTGCCATTTCTTTGCCCGAAGCTAATGCTTTGGCAGCTTCACTAGCGAAGCTCCTTTCATGCCTTACAAATTTTTTGGGCTCCTGCCTAGACTTTCCTTCTTTCTCTTCTGCAAAGCTTCTTATCCTACTTTGCTCTATTGGCGAAGTTCTTACGTATATGGATTATGTACAAAGGGGACAAAAATGGAAGCCAAAATTGCTGCAATACTTGGAAATACATAAAAAAGCAAGGGAACAAATATACGAAAAATAAGAGAATACTTTACAAAATTTTGATTCTTTCTCCCCCTTCAAGCAATGTGACAAAATTGTCAACAGTTAGGTGCATGCTTCATAGAATAGGAGTGGCATAAAAATATGGGGCAGAAGTAGTAGGTATAGAGTATATCCGATGCAATTTCAAAGTCTTCAAAAAACATCACATCGAGAAAAGCATGGTTAGGTAAACACATGGTGTGATTAGCGATTCCAGCAATGACCGGAAAACTTCAGAGTTGTAAGATCTTCGAATAACTTGCAATAAACAAAAGAGAAGGAGTAACAGGGGAAAGGAGGACAGAGCCACTGATTTCACGCATCCATGAGACAAAAGGTTAGAGACAAAGTTGAATCAGAATGCCATTCACAACTCTTTATTGATTTGCAGTTTTAAGTGTTTAGTACAACCTTGCTCCTAAGAGTAACTCTAGTATGCTTTAAGGCAAAAAGATGTTTTTACAATGAGCATCAAGCTCTTATCTATACTTGAAGATACAAACAAAAATAGACTACATGCAATGTACCATGGTGATAACTACAAGGTGACACATCATCCCCATCCATTTGTTGAACTGCGGTCACAAGCACAAATCACACTTGTCGATTTCCATGTTCAACAGTTACGGAGCTGAGCAAATTTTAACATTAAAGTCTGAGTATCAACAAATTTAAGATCCCCCCAATTATATTCATTATGGTCGAGAAACATACTCAAGGCAATTCCAAACATTATAATATAGTAAATAAATCATTTTAAAACAGGAAAAAACAGTTATTATTTGCCAAACTTTATGATTGCTCACTATAAATGGTGTTTGTCTATTAAAGGCATCAAAGCCACCAACTAATGTGTGGGGGGACTTTTGCAAATTTCTTTCCACAATATTATACATCCCTTCTCAACATGTCATTACATTAACCACATAATCTCCTTCAGCATTTTGCCACCTCGTTTTCGTTTTCAGATCTATGGACTACAAACAAGAATGGCTTTAAGCTTCAATTTCATGTATTCAAGTTCACCACTCGACGAAATCCAGTGGAAGAGGCAAGTTCAACAACAGGTGTAGGCATTCCCAAGTTAAATAGTACGTAGTGGCATTGGAAGTTTTATTTCTTGAACTCCACACACAACTTCTTCAATAAAAACCAATGTTCCACGGGGACGCATCCCCCACCCTGAGGGACGCGTCCCCCCGTCCCCCGCGTCCCCCAACACGGGGGGACGGCATTGGGGACGTTTCCCCCCGTCCCCCTTTTGGGGGACGGCTGGGAAACGTCCCCGGGGACGCCTGAGGCCTACGGCCTCCCGTCCCCGGGACGTCCCCTATTTTGGGGCGTCCCCGGGGACGGCCAGCCGTCCCCGGGGACGGCTGGGTCCCTTTGGGGACGCTCAGGCCGTCCCCGGGGACGGCTGGGCGTCCCCAAAGGGACTCAGCCGTCCCCCATGGCTGGGCATCCTCAGCCAAAAGAAAAACTAAAAAAAAAATTAAAAATGAAAATTTAATCTGTTCTTTAGTACATTGTAAGACATTTGTGTTCTTCAATCTGTTCTTTAGTACATTGTTGAAAATGACGACTTTTTCCACAAATGAAGATTAAAGCAAAAATTACAGTATTCTAAAGCAAGTCCTCAGCCAATCTGTTCTATGAAGATTAAAGCAAAAGTTACAGTATTCTAAAATTACAAGTGAGGGATAAAGATTGTTGATATAATAAGCGGAGATCACTGAATAACATAAAGAGTAACAAAGAGAGACCCTACTCATACTAGTGAAAATTACTTAGAAAGAAAGGAAGTTTCTTAATGTCCGCAGATGATCAAAGCAGGTATTTGGACTCAAATACTACATTGTGTAACAACAGTCTGGAGAGAGCTGGAAATAGTGTTCCAAAGAAAAACCAAGAATACAAAATTAATAAGCATAAATTTACAAAATCCCTTTAAACAAGGTTAATCAAAATCTTTTGAGAAGGAAGCTGACAAGGAAAAAAATAGTTAAATTGTAGGATGTTAAAAAGTGAAACAAGCAAGTTTTACAGGACTCTGAACAGCGTGCCTCTTGACTGCATTTTTGAAAACATTTTTAGATCATGGCTTTGCATGTCTTAATTCAGGTTCATAATTCAGAAAATCATGTAAGGTAAAAACATGATGAAGCTGTTGGCTAGTAAAAGTGGCATGATAACTCTTACTGGAATGGCACTTTATTTGGTGGGGAAAAGACCCTGGTCCAAAATGCTTCTATTGCTGATTTATCTAATGTTCAAGAATGAAGATTTTGTAAAACAGATAGCATCCAATTAGATTCATGTTCACTATTTTGCTTTTATGTGTGTTCCTTTGTTGCTATAAATATTTGCTGCAAAGTGGCCTAAATTGTTTGCTTTGCATACACTTCCATTGAGAAAATACAGATGAGGAATGCTTGGCATCAACTTGTCTTATTCTTACAAAGAGACAAATCCCATTGAGTTTAGGACATTGACTTCAATGAGAAAATTGTAACTTTTGCTTTAGGACATTGACTTCAATGACAAATCCGCTTATTTTAGAACACTGTAATTTTAGAATACTGTAACTTTTGCTTTAATCTTCATAGAATACTGTAACTTTTGCTTTAATCTGTTCTTTATGTTCTTTAGTACATTGTTGAAAATGATGACTTGTAAAAGCTGAATAATGTGGCATTCATTACTTGAGCAATAGCAACTAATTTGGTTAACTGTTAGAGATTGGCAGATTGCACTTGATATCCTTGGCTGAACCTTCAAGTTATATTTGTTGAAACAATTAAATGGCTGCACTTAGTAACTAATATCAATATGAATATCCTAATATCATTTTTGTTGTGTGTAGAATTCTGAATGTGTAGATTATTCTAAATTTCTAAAAAATTTCAATTTTCATAGTATTATACCAGCCGTCCCCGAGCCGTCCCCTAAAATCGGCCTGCCGTCCCCTGCCGTCCCCCGAAACCCGTCCCCCCGTCCCCCAGGCTCGTGGACCCTTGATAAAAACAATTTCATTTGGAAAATTTATTTTGAACCTCAAGCTTGACATGTTGGAACTCAAATATTAACCTAGTGACTTGGGGTCTATAAGGCCAAGTGCAAAGCAAATGGTACCTTGGATAAGTACAAGACTCCCCTTGTTGCTAACAGTAATGCAAAACAAGAAGGGGTGGACTGTGAGGAATCATTTGCTCCAACCAGCAAGTTGATGAATTCTCATCTAAGGCTCTCCATTCAAGCTTGTCTTTCTTCTTCTATGTGAACAAGTGAATTTAATATGCTGAACTGCCTACTAAGTGATTCAAAGCATGTTATTGCTGTTGGTTTTTTCAATGGAGAACAAAGCTTGCATCCATTCTTAAGGATTCACCAAGATAAGAACGTCTAGTGAAGAAGGGGAATTTAAAGGCGTTTCCAACATCCATATTGTGATTGTGAGGTCCTGTAGTAGTCTACTACCACCATCACGCTGTGAACAAGTGTTCATGGTGCCACCAAGAGGAAGTGGTAAAACAGGATATTGAAGAATCTCAGAACTGAACAGAACCTTTCTTTAAGGCATAACAGTGTCCTGCTCTTCTGGGACAATGCCTTGTTCTGAGTTAAAACAGCACCCCACTCCAAGGCAGGGCAGCGCCTCATTCAAAGTTAAAGCAGCACCTCGCTCTGAGGCAGAAGTGCACCCTGCTCTGAGGCAGGACTGCACCCTTCTCTAAAGCAGAAGTGTACACTCTCCAAGGTAGGATTGAGCACCACTCCGAGGCAGGGCTGTGCATCGCTATGAAGCAGGGCACTATGAAGCAGTACTGCGCCCTGCTCTTCTGAGAAAGCATTTCACTCCAAGCAAGAAAAATGCTCCGCTCCAAAGGCAACGTTTATCTATGACCCCTTGAACTGCATTTGTCATCAGCAAATTGGGACAATATATGATATAAGTATCCTTTGAAAAGCAGGTCTTGATGTGACCCGTTTTTGGAAAGTGACATGGCAAGGATCATAATCTCTTGTAATTCTTCTCAAGATGATTTATTGCCTTCGGTATCATGAGACCTAACTGACAACAACATTGCATGTGACGAGCCCATACCTCCTCCTGGTTACCAGGTTGTGATTATATTTGTGGACTTTGGTTGTTGCTCTCTTCGTTATGTGATGCAAATTGTGGCTAACAACAATGCATGGTTATAGTGTGCCTATGACAGCTTTGAGGAAGGTATCCCACTTGCTTCCCATTATCATCAATTTCTTTTGCTCTGTTTTAGCATTTCGTTGCCTCCATGGACAAGGATAGTGCCCCTGTCAAAAATCAAACAACGAAAATTATAAAGTAGGGCCTGGGAAATTTGTTAAGAAATGTCAAATGACCAAACAAAAAATTTAACGAGGAAAAGTAGTGATGGAAATGCCTCCCTGAGGATGCCTCCTTTTGGTCAGACTTCTTGTAGTGAACAAATGCAATAATTCATCTGCTTGTTGGGATAATTGCAAGGAGGGATTAGTTGAAAAATTAGAATTCCAAATGGTGAAGATACTAGGTGAATTGCACGATATCGCCAATGCCTGTGAGATTCTTAGCATTTTTTAAGTAAAGAAGACGTGGTATGGAAGGATTTTGGAGTCTCTTGTCCAAGACATAATCTATCCAATGCTATGGTTGGTGTGGCTTCCTCGACTTTGCTTGTGTAGTTGGCCAGTCAATTTCTCTCAAAATGTGAAATGATATATACAATGAGATTTATTTGGAAATAATCACAGGTGCAGAGCCATGAATACAGAGAGAAAGTGGATGTTATCGCATGTATTCTCATGGGAATTGCAAAGACAAATGGTATATGGATCCATGAAGGCTTGTTTCCAAAAGACAATGAGTACGTGAGGGATACAGTCCTGATTGAATGCAAAGCAGACCTTTCAAATCTTCCAGGTATTATGAAGCCTCAGCAAGATCTGTTTAAAAAATGATTTCTCGATTCTTTCTTTGTTCATGTCTATGGGAGCAATTACCGCCATACAGTGCTTTATTTTATACACTTAATAGTTTCTCTGTTGATTCCAATAGTTGGGATTTAAGTAGCCTAAGGCATAACTTCTCACATTATAGTAGCTGCTGGTATAGTTTTGCTAACCATAGCTTCAATGTTTGAAAAGTTCAGTATGAATGGAGAAAGGAAAAAGCACATAGGACAAGAATCTCAAAAAATATTAAGTTTGATTCAGAACAATATTGATAATTAAAATTTTAAATGTATATATATATATATATATATATATAATAACTAATAAAATATTGATTTAATTATATAAAAAAGTAATCAGTAAAAATTAAATCTACATTAGGGATTTAATACAATTAAGAGCTTTGATAGAAGTATAAATTTTTGAGAGCGATTTTTTTCGGCGAGCGAGTTTTTAGCAAGCGATCGAAGTCGGGAGAAGAGTAGGCATCTTCTGCGCACGTGCGCATGATATGGATGAATGTCGCTTTATCTGACCATGGCGACAATGGGCGAGAAGGGAGGCACGACCCACCATGTGCACTCCGATGCTATGGCTAGCCCACTTAAACCCCAAATGGAACCGGGAGGAGCGGAAATATTGGTCTCGGCCAATCAGATTGTCGGGCCAATTGATGGCGCTAAGGGAGAAGCCACCCAGGAAGATCCTCCCAACAGAGGGCAAACCGGTGAGAAACCCTCGTTCGCAAGTCTGTTGCAGAATAAACATAGAGCAAAATCAACCGCTCCAAACAACTTCGTCACCCATGGTTGTGATGTTCTATGCCCCAAAAGCCTCATGGAAGACTATGCATCTCGTGACTCTCACTCCCTGGTGGGGAAATTTATAGGAGGCCGCCCTGACATGGACGCAATTCGCAGATGGGCTGCGTCCAAATGGAAGACTCTAGGGAGCATGGAATTGGCGGCAATGACTCGAGGCTTCTTTATGATTCAGCTCAACACTCAGGAAGATGTCGAGCGCATCCTGTCCGGAGGACCGTGGTTTTTTGGGAGACGAAGCCTATTTTTGAAGAAGTGGCAGCCAAACTTCGATCCAAATTCTCAGAGCATCAACTACGCCCCGATCTGGATACGACTTTCGAACCTCCCAGCCCATTTTTGTTATGAAGATGCCCTTCAAGGCCTAGCCAGGGCCATCGGAGACCTAGTGGCTATTGACCCAGCCACCCGAGCAAGGACCCGCTTAACCCAGGCTCGCATCTGTGTCAATGTGAACCTGGAAAGCTAGCTCCCGAAGCACCTGAACCTCATATATGGGGATTTCAAGTGGAGGCAACCGCTGATTTATGAGAACAAGCCGACATACTGCCCAGATTGCCAGGTGCAGGGTCACCTGCAATCCCAGTGCCCTAAGCTCAAAAACCCTAATACGGGTAACCAGACCACAGTTCGATCGGAGCAGATACCCAGGCGAGGTACAGAAAACCGCACGACGACGTCCAATATCCAAACCCGGTCACAGCCAAATGCGCAGGCTCAAAAGGCAAGTGCTTCTATCTCTATTGCTAATAAATTTGATGTTCTTAAAGATTTTGGACTTTCTGAGGAAGTGGAGGAAGGGGAAATCCCTGTTAAAATTGACCTGATACCTATCTCCGAGCCCCATCAGGGCCCAGTGCCAAGTCCCGACCACCAGGTATCCAAGTCTGCCTCCCCCCCGAAGCACTCACCCCGTCCGTCTCCCACCCAGTCCCCCCGAGGCCCTCCCTCGAAGTCCCCCACGACGTTGTATTCCCCATCGCAGTCCCTTCCCCCTCTGAAGTCGGGAGTCCCAACCTCGCCTACCTTCTATGACCCAATCAATTTCGACAACGATGACCTTGAACAACCCTCCCCCGATCAATGGAGCCCTAAGCAAACCCGCAGTTACAGGAAAGCCCAGATGGATGTTGGAGGAGATAGGAAAAAGGCAGACCTTCGGATCTTGAAAGAAGGAACCGTGATACTGCGGAAGACATAGCCAATGGGACTCAGAAAACTCTATTCCAGGAGAGTGGAAACAGTTCCAAAGAGGAAACCCGAAGACCCAAACCCCCTGCTCAACAAGGAAAAGGGGGCAATAAAATCCCCAAAAGTTCTAAATGAAAGTCCTCTCCTGGAATGCGAGAGGGTTGAATGGGGCAGCTAAGCAGAGATTGGTTGCTGCCATGAGAAGAGAACATAACCCAACTATTTTCCTTATCCAGGAAACTAAACTTAATGATGAATTGTCTTCCAAAGTTGCTAAAAATATTTGGAAAAACTATGAATTTGGCCATATCCCGGCCTCCGGGTCGTCAGGCGGCCTTCTGTGCCTATGGAATCCTACTAAACTGCAAGGTAGCATCATATCTGGGCAGGACAGGTTAAGTAACATTCTGTTCCATGACCTCACTTCCTAGGTCTTGTGGGTTATGACTAATGTGTACGCCCCCAACTCTTCCCAGGGTAGGAAGGCGTTGTGGAACATTCTAACCTAGCTGAGGGATGCTTTCAGAGAGCTCCTGTGGATCCTTGTCGGGGACTTCAACTCACCCCTGCATTGCTCGGATAAGAAGGGAGGAATCACGACCACTCACAAGGAAACAGAGGACTTAAGACACTTCATAGACTCCAATGCCCTCATGGATGTCCAGCTGCAGGGTTCCCTGTTCACTTGGAGTAACAAGAGAAAAGGTAACAACCTTATTCAGGAACGTCTTGATCGAGTCCTGTTATCTCAAGAAGCTCTCCCGCTCTTCGGGGATGCTAGTTTGCTAGCTCTCCCCAAAATTGGGTCTGACCACAGTCCTCTCTTGCTACAAACTGACACAAAATCCCAGTTCAAGACCCCCTTCAGGTTCGAGTCGATGTGGACCCAACACCCCGATCTCAAAAACCAGATTTCTTTGTGGTGGAGGAGAAAGTTCCCAAGCTCAGCAACCAACCAACTCATGCAAAAACTTAGGTTTATTAAAGCAAATCTCAAAATCTGGAATAAGGAAACCTTTGGAAACATCTTCGAAGCCAAAAACCAGGTTAAGACTCGAATTAACCAGATCGAGGACAGTTTTCAGAAGGGAGCAGGTAATGACGAACTCCGTGATGAAGAAAAAGGGTTGTTGGTTGATTACCATAACATCCTCAGCAAGGAGGAAACCTTTTGGCGCCAAAATTCCAGACAGTTATGGCTCAAGGAAGGGGACTCTAATTCCAAATTCTTCCACATCTCCACTCTCAGGCACAGGGGAGCCAACAAGATTAAAATCCTGGTTAAGCAGGATGGGTCTTCTACATCGGATTTGCATCAGATCAGGGAGGAAGCAGTCAACCACTTCAGCAGTCTCTTAGACCCCCCCTCCCAGTCCCCCTCGGCCAGGGAAGCTTTGATTGCTAATATCCCCACCATCATTCCCCAGGCCACCAACGACTTCCTCCTCAGCCCCCTCTCCCATAAGGAAATCCATCAAGCTCTGTTTTCCATGAATCCGGACAAAGCCCCCGGTCCAGATGGGTTCCCTCCCAGATTTTTCCAAACCTTCTGGGACATTGTGGGTTCGGACTTGTGCAACTCCATCATTGAAATGCAGTCTTCCAAAACCATTCCCAGAGATGTCAACTCCACATTCCTGGCCCTGATCCCTAAAGGTGACAACCCCCAGTCCCTCTCGGACTTTCGCCCCATCAGCCTGTGCAACGTCACCTATAAGATCTTGTCCAAAGCCCTGGCCAACCGACTATCCAACATCCTCCCCTCCATTATTGACCCTTGCCAAGGTAGCACTATCAAAGGCCACAATATTCTTGATGGTGTCATCACTATTCATGAGCTGATCCACTCTGCCCATGTCTCCAAGTCTGCAACTTTTTTCCTCAAACTAGACATGAACAAAGCTTTCGACAGGGTCAACAGGGACTTCCTCTCCCAAATCCTCCTCAAGTTTGGGTTCCATGAATCTTGGGTTAATCTGATTTATAAGTGCATCTCTTCCTCCTGGTTCTCGGTCTTGGTGAATGGATCCGCTGCTGGCTACTTCCCAAGCTCCAGGGGTCTAAGACAGGGAGACCCGTTGTCCCCCATCCTCTTCATCATTTTGGCAGAGAGCCTAGGAAGAGCCATCAAGATGGCCTGATCAAACAATCTGGTGTCGGGCATCAAAGCTGCCTCTGGCCTTATGCCCTCCACACATCAGCAATACGTGGATGATACTTTGTTGACAACCAAAGCTTCTGTCTCTGACGCCAAAGGTATCAAAACCATTCTCAACCTCTATGAAGAGGCAGCAGGTCAGAAAATCAATTTCATCAAAAGCAAGTTGTACTTCATCAACACCCCCTCAAAGAGGCAGCACAAGATTGCTAGAATCCTAGGCTGCTCCATTGCTGACCTCCCCACTACGTACTTGGGCCTTCCCATGTTCCAAGGAAGACCCCTCAAAGACATGTGGAGTAATGTCATTGATAAGATTCACAAGAAGCTTTCGGGATGGAAAGGTGCCCTTCTCTCTAGCACGGGTAAGGCAACCTTAGTCAAAGCGGTGCTACAGAGCATTCCCACCTACTTCCTATCTATTTTCAAAATCCCGGCTGCAGTGGGTGAAGCTATCGAAAAAATCCAGAAACAGTTTTTATGGTCGGGAACAGACAACCAGAAAAAGTTTCACCTAGTTGCGTGGGACAAAGTGTGCTCCCCCAAAGATCAGGGAGGCCTGGGATTGCGCCGCATCAATGTAGCCAATCAAGCTCTCCTAGCCAAGAAAGCGTGGAAGGTCATCTCAAATGCTAATCTAGAGTGGGTGAATATTGTCAAGAGAAAATATCTCCAGCAGCAATCCTTTCTGCAAATGGATGCCCCCGCAACTGCTCTCATTTCTGGAAATCCATTTCCCTCACCCAACAACTCATGCACCAGGGCTCTTGGTGGCAGTTGGGAGATGGCAAAAAGATAGATTTCTGGAAGGATGCTTGGGCTAGAAAAGATCCCCTCATTTGTGATCACAAGTTGACTGCAGTCAAACACCTGTCTGACAACAAGTATAGGTCCCGTGTAGCAGATTTCGTCTCCTCGAGCCAGGGCATCAAGGTATGGAAAAGTTTTCAGTTCAGAATCAAGAATGGTGCAATTGCGGAGGCTGTGTCAGATATCCAAGCGATCTTGAGGGCAAACTTCATTCCCCAAACCCATAAAGAGGACGAAAGGTGTTGGAAAGGCACGAGCGATGGAGAGTTCTCAGTCAAATCCGCCTCCCAGCTCATCGAGAAAAACATCAGAGGAGGCAGCACTAACAATGGGCAGGCTTTAGCCAGAAGTGTGTGGCTCAAAGCTCTAATCCCTAAAATCGCCCACTTTTGTTGGACTGCAGTCCACAACAAAATTCTCACCACCGACAATCTAATGCGTAGAGGAATCGTTGTCCCCAACAGATGTTACCTATGCAGGCAAGCCTGGGAATCGACCCAACATATTCTTATGGACTGTCCCTTTACCAATAGTGTTTTTTCCCTAGTGATCAGCAAGTTTCAAGTGAGTTTGGTCCGGGCAGAGACTATCAAGGATATGTTCATTCAATGGCCCAGCATCTTCAAAAACCCCAGACTCAACTTCCTGTGGAAAGCCCTGCTCCACCATACTGTCTGGCAGTTATGGTTGGAATGCAACAATCATGTTTTCAGTGATAATCCCAGGGACCACGAGGCGGTTGCGGCAAGAGCCATTGCCTTTGCCATTGAAAACAATAGTCTGATCCCTTGTCCAGAAATTCCCAAGGCAGGGGTAGAAGGGTTTTTGTTTGCTTCCTTGAGGATTCCCCTAGACTGCTGCAAGACCAAGGAGTCCCATGGGGACAGAGCCACAACCAAGTGGGTCCCCCCCGTAGGGATGGCTAAAGGCCAACTTCGACGGAGCCTCTAAAGGCAATCCAGGGAAAGCAGGAGCAGGGGGAGTCATCAGAGACCACAATGGTAAGCTCATCCGAGCGTTTGCTGAAAATTTGGGCACCCAAACCAATAACTATGCAGAAGCCAGAGCGCTATGGAGGAGTATTGACATCTGCAAAACATTGACCAACCCTATCATCTTCGAAGGCGACTCTGTTGTTATCGTAGGACTCATTCAAAACAACAACACAGGAGGGAAAAACATCCAGAACATCATCCAGGAGTGCCAAAAAGTCCTCAGCAATAATAGTCAAAACCAGATCAATCACATATACAGAGAAGCTAATCAAGTGGCCGATGTGCTTGCCAACATAGCCATTCTCCAACCCAATTTGATGGTCTGGGAAGAGAGCTTCCCGTGCGAGATCATTGAAAAAGGCAATCATGATGCGGAAAATCTTACAAACAAGTAGCCTTGGCTACATGCTTAATGGTATTTTTTAATACCAAAAAGGGGTGAACCCTGTCACCCGTATTACAACAACTACAACAATGGTGGTTTTAGCTGCCCCAATGGTGTCTTCTTGACACCAAAATTCAAAGGTGGCTATAGCCACCCCATAAGGGGTTGTTTTCCCCGAAGGTGTTTATCAACACCAGTTTCCACCTTTTTCGTGTCGCGTGCATCTTTTTTTGGAATGGCGAAGACACGGAGAGGAGAGAAGCGCAGACTCCATGATCCTCCCGTGCTTTCCCATCCGAACTCCCGCTCGCTCGTGGCCGCAATCATTTCCCTCCACCTGTCCGTCCTTTCGCTTGCCTTCGACCATTATCCTCCTCATCACCTCCATCGCCGTCTTTCCCGTTCATTCCCCCACTCTCGTCAAGTCCGCCATTGCTAACCCTAGCCACGTCTGCGTCTGGATTTTCGGCCCTAAGTTGTTCGACAAGATAAGCATCCCCGTGACCTTCTTGATCCGGGGCCCCTTTCTTATCCAGCTAGGCACTCTTGGCCCTGGTCGCACCCTAGTTAGTTTCGGTGATAGAGTCGATAGCACCAAGCAAGTCCCTATTATCGCCATGGCCGCTATCGAGCCTGCAACTCTGCAGATTGACGCAGGCACTGCGGCATTGCTTGATCCTAAACATTTTGTCAACTTCTTCAAGATGTTTGAAGGGGCGGAGGAAGAGGTAACGAAATATTTCATTGAGTCCTGGAACGACGGTGAGGTTCGTGTCTGCGGTCTTCGTTTTGTGGTAAGTGCTCAATCCATAGCCCAGGTTTCTGGTCTTAAGCTCGATGGTAGAATTTTCCGCAGATACGGTCACAACTTCAAGGAAGAGATTGTTTGAAAAATTCCCGGCAAGGGGAAAGAGTTACTGTGGGAAAACAAAGGCATTGTGTGGTCGTCCATTCCCCACCCTTGGGACACTGCAATTGTCCCTATCCTCCAATACATTTTTGTGGATAACCCCAATAGACCCCTGACTGCTTACAATCTTGCCTTTGTAAACCACCTGCGCGATGTCCGCCCCATCAATGTCCCAGAGTTTCTCTTTCGGTCCATCTCCATCACTATTACCAATTTTAGAGCGAGCAAGTCTCCCAAGCGTCCCCACCACCAAGGCCTTTTCCTGGTTCTTTACAAGTATGCTCTGGCCCATCGTGCCTCAGGAAGCATCTCCTCTAAGACTCCCTCCTTGGACCTTCAGCCTGAGTAG
Source organism: Wollemia nobilis (assembly GCA_028583015.1). NCBI lineage: Eukaryota > Viridiplantae > Streptophyta > Pinopsida > Araucariales > Araucariaceae > Wollemia > Wollemia nobilis. Next base: position 2,993,377 of record JAQPPZ010001056.1, on the reverse strand, counting down.
GCCACCAATGCTAGCTCGTCTCCGCCTCAGTCCCCCAGACGGGCCACGTCTTCCCCGGAGCAGCCCCCGGATGACCGCCATTCGCCGCCGCCCGCGTCCCCCCATGCTCAGGTTATGGAATCTATTCCCCAGGGTAAGCAAAGCTCCCCCGCGGAGAAGGAATCTCGATGGGGCAAAAGACTCCACCCCAAGCGGAAGGCGATCCGGCCCTCCCAGAAAAAGAGGACTTCTAAGCGTCTGGCTACGCCTAATCCCAGCGACAACCGATCGTTCCAGGACATCACCAGTGATGATGAAGACTGCCAGGAAGAGAGTCAGAAAGACAGTCAGGAGGCGCGCCAAGAAGATACCCAGGAAGACTGCCAGAGGAATCGCCAGGAAGACCGCATAGTAGTGCAGGAGATGCTACGCACAGTTGCTCTCAGCCGCATCGACAATGCTGTCGGGCACTTCCAGACAACGACAAATGTTCTTCGTGAAGGTGGCAACCTCATGGCAAGCGCCATCGAAGAGCTTAAGAGTCTCCCGACCATCCTTAAGTCCCTCCTGTCCAGTGGGGACAATGTCAAGCATGAGGGGGAAAACAAAGCCCAGAAGCCTGGGAGGGGAGCTACCTGATGAGTCAGAAGCCAGGGGTCGTTGTGTCGTTTTGTTTTTGCCTTGTAGGGGCTGCCATTAGTTTGTTTTTGGTTGTCTGTGATCTTTTTTGGGTTTTGCCCTGTTATGGGTCTATGGGTTGTATGGCCATAGCTGCAGTTTATGTAAACAGGGGTGGGTCCCTTCAACCCGTAAAGTAAATAAAATTACTTTTACCTACCAAAAAAAAAATACAATTAAGAGCTTTATTGTGGAGATGAAAGTCCTATTTAAATTTAACTACAAATCATGTTTACCACTTAGTTTGTTTTAGGGGACTCCATACCAGTTTAAAATGCAATATCATGTACACTAGTATGTCAAAATAACAAATTGTGTATCTTGTACACCAGCATGTCAAATCAAAAAATAAAATTAGTACAAATTCATTTAACATTGCTTCTTGTTAGTACTACAATCATGAAACATTCTTTCCCAAACATTCCCTTAGAGAACCGTATATGATTAGAGTTTGGAATATACCAAGACTTACGCCAGCCAATCTTTGAGGAAAATACTGTATCAACAATTGGGCTCCAAATCAACTTCATAGAATATGGATAAGAAGCCAATGAAAAAAATCTGCAAGTATATTATCAGTCATTAGCTATAGACACAGCATATCATTATTGAAGAACATGAACACTAAGACCTCCACATAGCCACTACTAGGACATGCTAAAGTATGTTTTAATAGTAAGAAGCATTTCAGGAATTTCTTGATACTCACCCAACTTCTGTATAACTTGAATTAGCCTTCAGAATAAATGGTATACTTCCTAGGGTAAGCCCAAGAGGCACTCCTTGCATTGCATCTGAAAGAAAAGGTGAAGCCTTAGATTGAGAAACATTAACATCTTTGAGAGAGTGATAAAACAATAGGTTGGTTCCTAAACCACCCACATTTAAGAGTGTCCACACTTGTTAATGCAATTTTAGAAGGGCCAACGTAGACTAGACTATACAATAATTCGGACCATGATAAAAAGAAATACCTACATAGGAATATATTCTTTGTTGATCTGATACAGAAAGCACAAATCATAACAATACTCAAATAAAGAAATAGACCTGTATAGACTTATCCCACAACATTTTGCAACTCAAAAATTAGAAACAAACTCTCTTGAGCTACTTAGTACATATGGCACTGGAACTTGTTAATGAAAGCTTAATCCAAGGGAAAGCACACTTTATGTTGAGAAGAAGCCTAGCAATTGGGCACAACAAAGGCAAAAACTTAAGAAAGACAATAGAAGGCTTCCTCTTTGTGCATATAGGCACACAAATTAAGACCTAATAAGACAAAAACGGGCTTACACAGGGACCCATCACCAAGATCACCCTCAACCTCCATATCCATCCCCCTGTTTCTTGTCATCATCTTACAGACAATTTCATGGAACATGGATGAGTTTCCTATTTTCAAAGCTACAATCCCCTAGCATATTGGAAACCTGTCAACCTGTTTCCTTCCATCATTGTACAGGAAATTCCATGGAATATGGAACAAAAGAGAAGGAATGCAACATCTAAACAGCTAAGAACCAAGGAAGAATTCTAAAAGCATGGAGATAGATTGGTTTGATTGCCTCCTCAAAGAACTCCATTCCCTGCTTTAGGCACTTGTCTAGATCCAAACTTGATGATCCCTACCAACCATGCAGAATTTCCCTCTCAGCTGGTCAAAGGAAAGTCTTCACTCACATATTCCACAAATCCAGAGAGAGCTTCCTCCCACCTTATCTTATCATCATCTTGTCCTTTCCCCAATCTTAAGCGGCACATGCTTGACACAACCATCAACTTTACAAAAGCTTGGCCACACGACTAGAAGGCAATCACCACAAAACTAACCAGAAATCAATGTTTTCTATTACAACTTTTGCACAGTCAAGGTACCCTTATTTCAACACAGTCAAGGTACCCTGAATTCTTGAGTTAGTACATTTTGCACAGTCAAGGTACCCTTATTTCACTCAATCCTAGTTTGCCTTTGTTAGCCTAAAAGGAGGGAAAATTCAAAAAGCCTACAGTCAGTTTATCATAAAGCAATCCTCCCAGAGTTCAGGCAACCTACAAGCTGCTGAATGTCATCATTGCCCTCAACAAGATCATCTGCAAGGATAGTGCCCATTATGCACCAAAGAGAATGCAAAATATCATTGTTAAGGACTTAAATGAGAGCCTTGTTGTAAGAAATCTTTTCCCAAGGACAGAGCCCAAGGGTTGATCCCTAATGAAGTAAGGTTGTCACAAAATCAAAATCAACAACCAATTCAAGCCTCCAGAAGACAATAGAAATTCAAAAATTTCTATAATAATCAAAATCTAAAAAGAAAATGCTAGAAAAGATCGCCCAGTTGAATGGCCAATGAGATGACATCATCTATCCCATCATTAGCAATATTCATATACGAGATCAGGTTTTTATTCAACATGACATTGAAAATATTGAAGAACAAAGGCAAACATAACTGACAAGGCAAGAAGCAATATGAACATACAGATAGGGAAACTAGAAAGTCCAATCATGCAAAAAAGGGATCTGTTACCAGTTTTGACCATTTCATTTTGAAACAATTCCTAATGGCATAACACTGTTATTTTTGCCAAGATATGAATTGATAAAACAATAAATTTAAAATAACTCTGCACCAGCATTGCAAGTAAACTCTCTTCCCATAGAAACAAGGAAGGCACCTAGGCCTTAGCACCAATAAGTAAAGAGACAACACTCAGAATTAGCTTTTATAAACAGAAGCAAGTTTTTCTTAGAAGGCTTCAGATTCCCTAGGCTGAACAATAATGTATTCCTTGAAATCTTGCCTTGCAGCATACCTTTCTTAAAAAAACTAATAGTGGAAAACTATAAAAACTGTCAAATAGCCTTACAAATCCCCTTGACCATCCATGATTGTCCTAGAAGAGAGACGCACCATGAAAGAGAGGCAATGAAGGAAAACGTCACATTTGTGTAACAACGATAAATCTTTGCCAAAAAGATGTCACAAAATATTGGCTATCATCGCATTTTGCAAGCAACTTCGAAGGGCAGATGTAGATGTATGCTACACAATTTGCAAAATTGGACAAAGCATAGATTACATTAATAGGATTGAAAAAAGCAAGATGCAAGGAAGTGGAAATCACGCAAGCTGAAAATGCAGCTTTATATCTTCAGTGATAACATTAGAAAAAGTATCAGTTACACTAACAGGATTAAGAAACGTGGCTCAATTACTGTTTAATAGTGGATGGAAAGAGGTGGAAACTATTGAAGATGAAAATGAAGCTTTATGTACAAGCTTGTTTTCCAGCAACACAAAGGTAGGATTCTTCTGCTAATTTCTTCAATGAGTACGACTACTTCCTAAGTCACTGTTATTGTACTAATAAAACAACAATTTTAAATTCAGAAGTTTAAACAAAATCCACGGTGGCTTCCACTGAAAAATGATTAGACACAAATTTTTTTTTTTTTGAAAACTTGAATGCAAGAGGCTTCATGATGCGACTTAGACAGCACAAGAAAGATAAGATAATTCTATTAATGTCCACATATGGCCAAAGTAGGCCAACGGGACTCATTGAAAAGAGTTGTTACAAATTAAAATGCACTGTAGTAACCAAAAGTACTACATAAATGAAGGAATAGGGTTTTGTCAGCTCTGATGATCTGAGTGCGATGAAATTAGGGTTTCTTGGGAGGGTGGGGATGACGGTGGGCGGGAAGGCTGTTCTGGGAGAGCACGGGAGCGTCGGCAGGTCGAACCAGGGGCTCGGCAGGGTGGAGGGAGGGCAAACAGAGTCTAGGGACGCCGAGGAGTCCTTGCCAAGTCGTGGCAAGGATCCACCAGACAAACGGGGAGATGGACCTCGGAAGTCATATGCTTTGGCAGCGGCCTCTGAAACCCTAAGCGGGCTCTTCTCCAAGGAGTTATTTCCGTCCGGGGACGAGTTGGACATCCCGGCAGAAATTCTCTCAAGCTTTGTGGATTTCGAAAAATTTACCCTCATCGGTAAGTTTATTGGTGGTCGTCCCGACATGGAGACCATTCGCAAGTGGGCGTCTGGCAAATGGCGGACCTCTGGTCACTTAGAGTGGCTGCCCTAACCCGAGGTTTTTTTTGCGATTAGGCTGAGCAACAAGGAGGACTACTGTAAAATCCTGGTCGGAGGGCCTTGGTTCTTGGGTCGTAGGAGTCTCTTTCTAAGGAAGTGGGGTTTGGACTTTAACCCCGATACCCAGAATATCAACATTGCTCAAATATGGGTTAGGCTCCCGATTCTTCCCCTTTTCTGTTGGCATGAAAATGTAATCAGAGGTATTGCTCGGTCCATCGGGTAGCCGATCACTTTAGACCCTCCCACCACAGCTCGAACTAGATTTGTCCAAGCCCGGTTCTATGTTTGGGCTGATTTGGAGACGGACCTCCCATCCTCCATTACTCTGCGGTGCGGGGGGTACTTTTCTACACAAGCAAGCTATTGTTTATGAGAACAGGCCAGCTTTCTGCCCTCAGTGTAGTTCTCAAGGGCATCTTCAGTCCAATTGTCCTCTCCAAAAGCCGAGGAAGAAGGAGCGGGATCCCTGCAACCCTTTGGAGCACGGTGAAGGTCAGACGAAGCACCCTTTTGCGAAAGGCCATGAATCTCCAGGTCCATCCAGGGACCATCTCGAATCCTCCTTACCAGAAGAGGAAATCACCACCCGTCCGGACTTCGAGCAGTGTGGTGGGCGCCCCCAACTAGGACCACAGGAGGAAAAGGAACAGGCCCCCCCCCTTATCACCACTCAGGCAGATTCACCCAAAATTTATGACCGGAACTCTCCCGAGGCACAAAAGCTATTGGAAGACTACCTGCTGGGAAGAAGAGGTTACCAGCCTGGTAATATTAGCCCTCGAATTACGAGGAGTCAAAAGCGAGGGGTGGATTTTGGTAGTGAAAGGAAGCGGGGCCGCCCCCAACAAGGAAAACAGAGACAAAGAAAGCTGCGGCTGATGTTGCAAATGGAACCCAACGGTTTTTGTTTCAGGATGACTCCGATTCTCTGATGGGTGACGCGCTTATCCCAAAACCTCCCTTCCAGCAGGGAAAGGGAAGTAAGAAGAACCTCAAACCGTACGGATGAAATCCTGGATGCGAGAAGACTAATGGGAGTGGCCATTTGGGCCAGGGCAAAATTTTCCAGCAGGATTTTCAACAGTTTGTTTCAGTCCAGTCATTTTTCTTGAATCCTATCCAACATGTATGCTTCGAATTCTGCCTCCGGGAAAGCAGAAATGTGGAAAGTTATTTCCCAGGTATGGGAGAATTTTTTGTAGTTTTCTTGGTTGTCTTCTTCTGCTTTCCGATGGTCCAACTTCTCCGGCTAGTTTTTGTTTTCCCAGTTATAATGGCCATGGTTTCCAGGATAATCAGGCAAAAATGCCTTACTTGTAGCCCTCGGGCAATTAGCAACTTTTTGTTTTTTTTTCTGCATACAGGTTTATTCTTCCAGCCAAGAGGCATGAAGCACTATTTAGCAAGGCTGATTTTGTATATAAGGTTTTGGGATCCTCTATAAAAACCCACTGTTAATCTATTATAATAATTACCAAAAAAAAAAAAGTACTACATAAATAAGCTAAACCAGAGTAAAAAAATCTAGTGTAAACTACTCTATAGTGGAACAATTGTATGGCATAAAATTACAGCCTCAAGGATTACCTGAAATAGATAAACCCTAACATGCTAAAAGTAATAATTAAGAGCGTAGTAGATAAACTTGGATTCGACAAGACCAATTTTTGACTCGGACTCAGACAGCAAAAACATTCGGAAATAAAAAAAACCGAAGAAAATGCAAATTTTCATTGAAAAATGTTTTTTTTTCATGCACATCAGAATTAATTAACATTCTACAAATCCAAAAATAATACTATACGTGATATAACCTTAAACTACATATGAAAGTGACAAAACACACATCAATGCGACTGCTGAGTGGCTGTTAGATTCAGTCTCGGAGCATCTACAAGTCCTTTTGTTGTCATTTAATGTGTTGTTTATTTGTAATCATTTCCTCCTGATGAATATGCAGTATTTTCTAATATTTCCTATTGTGTCAAAGTTTTAATAAAGTACATAAGGCTGGTACATATTCCTTCTAGTTTCCATGGTTCTCAGATTGTTGTTGTCCTAGGGGATTCCTCCCATAGATGTATGGTTATATATGGGCTAGTGGCTACCGTTAGAAAATCCTTCAAGTCATGTTATCTCCAATTCTGGTTTTGTGGCCATGCATAGGTGCAACCGTGCAATGCTCAAACCAACACTAAATATGGTTGATGCTATTCTCTGGCAATGTATGGATAGTATATTATCCTTCAAAGGGTATAACTACATATCACAATTATTAGTCAACTTGTCTTCCTTAGAAAGAAACCTCAAGGACATTTTGTGCTTCTTCAAATGGCCTCTTGCTCTTTTATGCGCGTTTATAAATCTCATTGGAAGTGTGAGAGGGCCCAAGCATTGTATCGTTCCAATCTTTCGTGTCTAATTCTTGGTGCCTTTGATTTGCCTCAAACATGGTGAATGTTTCCTGTGTTGGTTAGGATTTTGGAAGCATTTGTTTGTTCCTAGGCCCAGTGATTAGACGAATGTTCTAGAGAATGTATATTATAGGGAAGTGCAAATAAAGTTTGCTCTTGCTTATTGAAGGTGTTACACTTTACATGGGGTGGGATATATTGCCATGGAAATCTATACAAGATTGGTTTGGTTCCTCTTAATGTTATCTACCCTCAACTTCCATTGTTGATCTTCTTTGACCTTATCCTTGTACTCTATTGACTAATTTTCTCTATTGACTAATTTTTCTTTTCCTTTTCTCTTTGATCCTTTGTAATCAGGTGGGCCTTGTGGCATTAGCCTTCCTTTTGGTTCTTGTATTTTACCTCAAATGTAACTATTGGCTACTAGGAAAAATTTAGGTTAGGATGCAAATGAGTGTTTTTTTGGGTTTGATTTCAGCATCTCTTTGCTCTCTCTACAAGTGGAAATAGCAAATATTTGGGGGGGCGAGGGGCAAAATTGATGTTGTTTTTCTATGTCTTTGCCGCCATAGCCAAGTTTTTTTCTCGGACTCGCGAGTAAAAAAAACTCGGTGAGTCAAGAAAAACTCACCTAGCTTGGTCACAAAAGCCCAAAGAGGGCTGACTCGAGTGCAAGCTCGGTGACATTTTCAAAACCTCGCCAAGTTTTGTAACTATGATTAAGAGAGAGCTAGAAGTTGAGGTACAATAGAGATAGAAAGAAGCTCTAATGGATCCAAGCACCAACATTAATCTATAATGGAATGTAAAGTAGAAGCACAATCGTCGTCATCACCAACTATCCCAAAAGGGCCAACACAGGATCTAATGATGCTCCCAGGAGAATGGCCAAGACTAAGAGGGCCTAGTTGGATAATCCTAGGAGGACATGGAGTTTGACCCCTCAAGACTCTTCTAGCATCCATAGTTGTGGAACCAATAGAAGAGGACAAGAAACGAATTAGCTCCATTTGTCTCCAACTCCTCAATATGTGAGGGGTGGACAAAACCCTAAGCCGGAGAACTACAATCATGTCCTATTGCAAGCAAGAAGAAAGAATCGATGCCCTACTAGCCACCCTTGTATGCAAACAAGGGCGCACAGATCTGTCATTAACAATTTGGATGGTTGTAGCTTCAAATGAACACTTATTACTCTCGACTATAGAGATAGAGTGAAAGAATGAGGTGATTAGTCAAGTAGTAGTCTGTCTCCCCTATAATAACTAACGTCAAAGAGTGATAGCTTACCTAAGGTAAAAAACCAAGCATCTCTTATCAAGATAGCTTAAAAAAGTGGCAAGCGATCCACCTGAGTCTCTATATAAGCAATAATACTTCCCTCAAATCTCAAAATAAATAGGACACCTAAATATGAAATGTCCTTCAGTCTCCACCTCGCAAATAGATCAAAAATGGCATACCCTATCTTCTTGAGGAATATGGTGGTCCATTTCCACCTCAAACTAATGTGAGCATACTCTGCACCGACCAAGAGGAAACCTAAGACTTTGTGTCCAATGTTGCTCAACATAATTATGATGAGAAATAATGTCATTCTCAATCCTCATGAAATGTTTAGAGTAGAAGAACAACTTAGGACAAAGAGGTTGAGATGGAGTGGCCCAAATGATCTAAATATGTTGTCAATAAACATCATATCTAGCTACATGATTAAATACCCTCTTATCGAGAAAAAGGCGGGGAGGAGCATTTAAAGAGTATATGAATGGAGACAATTGATCTATGAAGATGCCATTTGACTAAAGAAAAGAAATAACTTCTAAGGACCATTCACGATGATGACCCAAAGAGCTCTTAGAGGAAATGCATTTTGAGGAGCAAAATGCCAAATATGGGTATTTATCGATCTGAGGTGTAGTCATCCATGGATCCGTAGTAGCACGCTACTACCATCATGCTCTAAAGAGTCTAAACGAAGGTCTATCACACAAGTTGAGGCAAAAGACAGAGCAGGACACAAATCAACAAGAATTGGTTGTGTTTGGAAGAGGAAGCCCTGCTCCTAGCACACCTTACTCCCAAAGTGCCTCGTTGTCAAAACGCCCTACTCAACAAAGCACCTCACTCCCAAAGTGCCTTGCTCCATCTCTATATTTACCAACAAGATAAGGATGATGTAATCACCTTGCAATTATCACCGTGGTATGTAGTCCATTTTGTGGCTAAATTTCAAGTATAAATAAGAGCTTAATGCTCATTCTAAAGGGCTTTTGGCCTTTGAAGCAATACCAGAGCTACTTTTTGGAGTAAAATTTGTAAAACATTCATATTGCAGAATCTAAAGAGTTATGTCTGGCATTTACATATGACTATGTCTTTGGCCTTTCGCTTGATGAATGTGTACAATCAATGGCTTTGCCCTCCTTTACCCCATTAGTCCTTCTCTTTGATTTTTTTTGCAGGTATTTGAAGATTTACGCAATGAAGTTATTCAATTTTTGTTACAAACGCCAACTGCACCCAATTCAAACCTCTCTACGGCTTCGACCATATTTTTGTACTTTCTTTCTCTTTCACCGTTAACTCTCAAACAAATGTAGATTAGATTTGTTTTCTACATTAGTTTGAAAATTGGTTTTTGCATGCTTTAGATTAGTTTTTTAATCTATTTTCAGCATTAGATAGAAGATGGAAGGGAACCGGCCCGAGATCCAGAGGGTGGGGACAATAGAAACCTCCCCATCCATCTATTGAACTGCAGTCGTAGGCAAAAATCGAACTTGTTGATTTATGTGTTCAATAGTTCTAGCACACCTAGTGGGACAAATTCAATTCGCCCCATAGAGAAACACCCATCGTGTGTGAGTTCAACATTTCTGGCACACCCAACGGGAGACGTAAGTGTGATTTCAATACAAAATTGATCCTACCCCACCTGCACATAATTTTGAAGATTTGCACGTGTACTACATATCCTTCCAGATCTGTGAAAAGTGTTGTATGCTACACTAACACAAATCTTTTTTGCATTAAAATTTATGAGTTGTTTTCCGTTTTCATACTTTGTAATTTTCCATGGAAATGGCAACTTTGTTTTTGATACAAAATCTTGCCTAACTTGTCGTTTGTGAATCTTGCTTTTCTATGAAGGGACTAAAGCGGCAACAAGCGAAGACAAGAGTAATATAGAATGAGATTGCGAGGAAAAAAATGCTAAGTGTTCTTTCCAGAGCACCCTGCTTAACTAAGCAACAGATTGTCGAAGCACCTTGCTTGTCAGAGCACCCCGCTACCTAGAGCGACTTGCTACCGAAGCGCCCCATTTGCCGAGCACCCAATTCTAATATGCCCCATTTTTCGTTTGTTTCTCACTTTGACCAGTATGCCTCATTTTTAGTTCCCGTTCTTCAGTGTATTTTAAAAGTTTCTTCCCCTTCGTTCATGAATGTCAAAACACCCAAAAAATATCAAGGATATCCTGGTTACCGAATCATCAAAATTTTCAACGGCCTGCCTATGTCCCTATAGGACCACCTATATACTAAGTGTGACATGAATAGGGACAATATCCAACCTGTACAATACGAGAAGGTAACTCAACCCATTCATTCATAAAAAAAACCTTGCAACATTCGCTCAGCAAACAATACAACCCAAGTGCCCACCCCGCCGATCCAACACCCTTCCCCACAATAGTTGCCCCAATATCCACTGTTTCCTCATAATCTCCAATGTCAACTAGCCCTTAGGAACAACAAGATTTACAAATGCAACTAAACGAACTCAAGCATATGGTTTCACTTCTTCAGTCACTCTATACACAGAAGTATGAACTCGATGAAGGGAACATGTTATTTCCTCAAATGGAGATTTTCAGATGATCGGTCAAAGGAACCGGTCGGTACCCCAACAGGAAAATTTTCAAATGACTGATCAGGCATAGAACTATATGGTGAATCAACCCACCGTATTTAGTCAACCAATGACTTATCAACCCATGATGAACCAACCAACAATGATTCAAGTGTTTGTACCTCAGGTTAATGCAATGCAAGTCCATGTGATACCCGAAACATCCTTGATGGGTGGAAATTGCACATTTTCCCAAAATTTTATCACACAGTAACCACTCTGATGGATCGATAATTCCTACAGGAAATTCCCCGCCTAAGTATCGAGATTCATGCCACCCTTCACCATTGATAGAACCCGAGATAGTAAAAGAAGAATCTGAAGATGAAGGGGCATAACTAATAGAGGAGTGTAAAGTATTTGTTTTGTCAAATAGAAGTGGAGAATATGTGGAAGTGATGAAGGCAAAGTTACAACCAAAACATAAGACCGATATATTGGGCACTATTGAAATGATATAGACGGAAGGAAAACTAGAGAGCTGGAAGAGTCATCGGACAAGTCCCCATTGGTGGAAGTGTTTCCCTTACTCAAAGAAGAAATCCCAGAAGAGGGCTACCAAATCAACGGAACATCTTGTGAACCGGAGAGAGAACCTGAGTTGGATAACTAGGATGTAAGGGATGGGGATTCAGAGGACAAAGTAGAGTATATGGCATGCATGTTTTCATTAGAAGAGGAAGAGGCTATAGTAGAAATGGAAAACAATTTTCCTCCAAAGTATGAAAAATGTAGTTCTACCCTGAATACAGACATTATCTGAGCAATAGGTATTGATACATCTACAAGTTCCAAGAGTGCCTAGAAGAGTTCATGTGAGGGAACCATGCTAAGCAATAGGGAGATTGTAATTCTAAGAATGATGTGGTTTCCCACGATTTTGGGGAGTAAGGCTGAGGTAGGGCCCACATTCCAACAGTTCAATGCTAAGGGAGAACAATAAGAGGTTTGTGGAATAACAACATCAGCAAGGATTGCTACTACTTAAAAAAAATCTGATATTTGATCACACGAGAACAAAAGCCCGAACAAGTTTCAAATATCAAAGCCCACCACAAGATGAGATAAGGAGTATGGAAACGATCATAGGAGTTCATGCATCCACCCTTGCTACCAATCAATTCGAAGCTAAAAGGAAATATTCTTCTCTAGACATCTGGCATCGAGCTTCAGATCGAGGAGAGATCAAAAGGGTAAATACAGCTCTAGCTTACAAGACTTTGATTTTTGTTTTCAAATTAACCCACTCCTCTATTGTTCTCTAGAGAGAGTCCACGAAATTCAACGTCGTAGAAGACTTCTACATAGTGCACTATTAATACCATCTGACATAGTTTGTCTGTGTAAGTGTTGGAAGATTCTAAGTTGTAACGACAGTGTCAAGAGGAAAGGCAATTACTTTTTTAATCCGGTCAATTGAAACGACCTGCTCAACAAAAATAGTCACCAACAAATCTAAGATAAGTGATTTGTTTGATTCAAGGAAGAAGTTAAAAAAAATCAAGTCTAGGAGCACCTTGCTCACTTAAGTAGTGACCAGCTTATGAAAAAAACTGGAGCGCCCGCTCACAAAGCACCTTGCTCTAGCAAGGCACCCCACCTCACTCCAACGAAGCACTTTGCTCCAGAGCAGCACGCCACTACCAAGGCACACCGCTCATGGACCACCCACTCCCGGGACACCCCACTCTGATGGACCATGGGTCCCACTCCCCCAAAAAAATCCTGTTTGAGTGAAAATCTCAATTGGGACCCTCAATTTCCCCTCTTTCATCAATCCATTTCTAGTCCCCATTTTCTAGCTTTCTAAAAAGAAAAAAAGAAAAAAAAAATACCACTAACTATAGAAAGGGGTAAAGTGAATTTCAAAATTCACTTTTTACTTTTCATCCTGCAAGGGCTCCCAACTTCACTTAGAAGAGTTCTTCCACTGCCATCAATCTGCTCACTGGATTCGGATTTGGCGAAAGACTCATTTAAGCACAAAGGAGGACAAGATTGCACATTGTTTTAGATTTCAAGAACAACATCCGTGCTGGAAGGTTTCGAAGAATTCTTCTGCGGATTCAAATTCCTTGAAAGACTTATTTGAGCACAAGGGGAGAGGATATGACACAGCCTCAAATTTTGAGAACAGCATCCATGGTGTAGTTTTCAACAGCGGGTTTGGTGAGGTTCTTCCACTGCCAACATCCGCCCAACGGATTCCAATTCCATGAGGGACCCGTTTGAGTACACACAAAACAACTCATCCCATGGTTTCACTTTGGAAGAGGACTCCTAAAAGTTTGTTTCACCAGCACGAGGGTTTCAACCTTTCAGAGTGACCTTCAAGGCAAAAAAAATCTCTAAGGAGCACAACAAATCAGAGTGTCCCACTCATTGAGCACCCTGTCCGTACAAAGCGCCCAACTTATCCAGAAAAAAATAAAAAGGGTATGTGAGTGTAAAACAAAAAAAAAATTGTCCCATTTGAGTGAAAATCACAAATTTGGACATTCGATATCCCTTCTTCGTCGATCCTCTTTTAATTTCCCCAACAAAAAAAAAAAAAAAAGAGTAAAGCAGAACCTTCCTTTTCCTATTTAAGGTTATTCCCTTTCAATATAAATAAAATCCTTGGAAACTTATTAATTAAAAACTCGCCTAAGCAAAAAATTTCGTAAGAGACACTAAGGTTCCCGCTTCTTCTCATCCCTTTCTTCCACCATCTACCTCATGATCACTTCACCTCGGCTTCATTTGTTTCTTCTAATGTCCTTATTCTCTCTTCCCCTCTAATTCCTTTTGTTCCCGCTTCTCAAATCCCCTTCACTTTTATGCTGTGACCATCTCACCTCTACTAAGCACAACCTTACTCCAAAGGTCACCAGCGTAACACTGGTATTCTTACCCTCATCAGTCCATAGGTCATTGCAAGCACTAACACTCTTCCCTCCAAAAGCATCAACTATGTTGCGTGACTACCTCAATTTTGACTCTGCACCCAAAAGTAAGGTACAATCTAGGATCTTCCGTCAATCAGGATTGACATCCCCTTAGTCACCAGAATTGTAGTACTCTCCAAACGGAGATTCGTTGCACAAGTTGAGGCAGAAGACGGAGCAAGGCAAAAGTCAACATGGATTAGTTAAGTGTTTAGAAGAGGGAGCCCCACTCACTGGAGTGGCTTGCTACCGAAGTGCCCCACTCACTAGAGTATGCTATTGCCGCAACACCCTGCTCACCAAAGTGACCCGTTCCCAGAGCACCCCACTCTATCTATTTTTAGCGATAGCATAAGGATGATGTAATCACCCCGTACTTATCACCAAGGTACATTGTATGTAGTGCATTTCATGACTACAAGTTCAAGTAAAAATAAGAGTTGAATGCTCATTATAAAGGGCTTTTGGCTTCTGAAGCAATACCAGAGCAACTCTTTGGAGTAAGAATTGTAAAACATTCATACTGCAAAATCAATAAAAATATGTGGTTGGCATTTACATTTGACTGTCTTTGGCCTTTCGCTTGATGAATGTGTGGAATCTGTCACTTTGCCCTCCTTTCTGCCATTAGTCCTTCTCTTTGATTGTTGTTGCAGGTATCTAAAGATCTTACACAATAAAGTTATTCATTTTCTTCTGAAAACGCCAACTACACCCGTTCCAAACCCCGCTATGGCTTCGGCCGTATTTTTGTACTTTCTTTCTCTTTCATCCGTAACTCTCAAACAAAAGTAGATTAGATTTTTTTTCTGCATAAGTTTGCTTGTTGGATTTTGTATGTTTTAGATTAGTTTATTTATTTGTAGCAATAGATAAAAAGTAGACGGGAACCAGCCTGAGATCCAAAGGTTGGTGAGAGTACAAGCCTCGCCATGCAATTGTTGAACTATGGTCATAGGCACAAATTGCACTTGTTGATTTTCGTGTTCAACAAGATCTAAGGCAATGAAGCTGAAAAATAATTTTGAAGATGCTCTCCAGGCGAATAGGATGAGCACCAAACTCAACCTAAGCGATACATTGGGGAATTTTGCTTTTACATTGGATAAATATCTGATGCAAAATAGTCCGAACCTTCTCAATGTGAGTCCAATCAACACAACCTAGACTTGGACCCAAATCTCAAGTCCATAAAGAAAGCGAGGTTTGATGATACAATCAAAGAGGTGCATCTTTGTAGATATGTCTTGGAAGTGCTACTAGAAAACATTGGCATTCCGAGACTGAAAGAGTTGTCTATCCCTTACAAAGACGTTGTGAAGTTGATCGAAGATTAAGGGAAGGTCTATAAACTGAACCCCCAAGTAGGGGTAAGCAATGGTGATCTCAATCAACTCGCCCTTATAGAACTGAAACTTAGATAGGGTACTCTATGATGTGTTGAAGATCATCACCTTAGTCTTGCTAAGATTGACTGCCAACTATTTTAAATCACAAAAGTGAGCAAGAGCATCCAACTGTCTTTGTAGGCCCTCCGGAGTATGAACAAGAAGAACATCATCTATAAAAAGCAATGTGGCTATCAAGACATGATGTAAAAGGCAACCAAGGCAACCATCGTCAACATATGTGTTTTGACAAATAAATTCTTCAATCTCATAAATGTAGATCCTAAAGAGTGAAAGAGAAAGAGGACACCTTTTTTTGACACCAATGGTGCTTTGGATATCCTTTGAGAAACCAAAAATCGTTTAAAAATGGCCAATAACTACCTCATATAGTCTCTTTATGGCAGTTATAAAGAGTTTTGAGATGCTGATGTCATGTGATCTTTGAAATAAAAGATGCCTAGGAACAGTGTCAATGGCCTTTGTAAAGTCCACAAAACAACAAAATAATTCAAAAGAACGTTGGCAAGCCTCCTCGCCCTGAGAGTGAACATGATCAATAGTTTGATGATCCCTTTTAAAACCAGCCAGATCTATCACTCTAAGCTTGCCCTAATCCAATAGTTCTGAGAGTTTCAAGCTTAGCAAATGTTTGCCCAATCATGATAGTTCTGGATAATTCAATATTTTTATAAGAGAACTACTTCACATGTGACATCCATGGTAGTTTCATATTCCACTTCAATGGATGATAAGCTGCCCTTAGTAGCCAATATATCACTCCAAAGACTAGGTTGCAAAAATATCTTATATTGATTTCTATCATCCACTAAACTGCTCAATTTACATCTACATAGATACTCATCATTAAGTCAACATAAAGTCTCCAATAGAATACCAAAATTCAGGCATGTCATACTGATCAAGAACAGAAAAGACAGGAAATGATCAAGGGTATCAAAATTGGTAACTCTTTGAAGGTTACCCATTTGCTCTTTGCAAATGATGTTTTACTTTTTGGAAATGGGATATTGAAGGAAGCATCAAAGTATAAAGAAGTGTTGGACCTATATCGTATGGCTACAAGAATGGAAATAAATCTTCAAAAAATAGATATAGCCTTCAATAGGTTTCAGCCAAGGCAAATAGAAGCAGTAATAAAAAATTTTGGTTTCAAGCAAGTAGACTTTGATAAAGGGATAAAATATTTAGGGTTTCATCTGAAACCTAATGACTATGAGTACCAAGACTGGATCTAGTTATACTCCAAAATAGAGAAGAGGATCACCACTTGGTGCACTAGTTAAATGGAACATAATAACTAAACCAAAACCAGACGAAGGACGAAGCCTCAAGAATATACATAATTTTGGAAAAGCTTTAGAAGCAAAAAGTTTATGGAGATTGATGACTGGCAAAGGATTACGGCAGGAAGTAATTCAAGAGAAATATTTAGGCACCTTGTTCTTCATAGATTATATTAGACTGCAGAATAAATCAGTTCAAAAGCCATAAATATTTGGAAAGCACTAGTGAAAGCTTTCCTATTAGTTGGGAATTTCTTGGCATAGAAAATAGGGAACAGAAAGGAAGTAAGGATAGGTAAATATCCTTGGCTAGGTAGCAAAGGAGACTCCCAGCTTCCACAAAACATAATAGATCATCTCCATAGCCAAGGAAAGATGGTATTGGCACAGGTGGTATTGACAGAGTGCACAAATATATGGAAACAATGATGGCTCACAGTAGAAGAGCTAACACTGGGAGGAAATGAAGCACATATTTGGCATGATTACAAAAAGGAACTAGAAAGAGCAAATATAAGACTAAATCAGCAAAGAGATTTTCTGATATGGTCCAAGAATCTAGCAAGTGGGCAGTACATGGCTAGAGAAGGGTATAAGTCAAGCTTTGACAACAACAATGAGGAAAAGCTTTGGTGGTGGAGTAGAATATGGAAGATAAAAGCTCCCCTAAAAAACTAGAATCTTTGCTTGGTTAGCTCTAGCCAAAAAAGCACTAACATGGGATGTTCTTCAAAGGAGGTCCTAGCAAGGACCAAGTCAGTGTGTCATGTGCAAAAAGGAAGAAGAAACAATGGACCATCTTCTGGTTCATTGCCCTTTCGCAAGAGAACTATGGAATTCTATTTTGCCTTTGACTCAAGGGAAAGGACAATGGCCTGCTAAGAATATTTTGGATAACATGCAACAGTGGTTCAAAGAAAGAGGATTAAAGGAGTATGGATGTGTCTCTTTGATAGTGGTATGGAGCTTTTGGCTGGCTAGGAATGCCAGGCTATTTTAAGGTAAGGAATTTCCAGTGATTCAAGTGCAAATGTAGATTAAATTCATTTTTGAAAATCTAAAAATCTCCCCAAAACCAAAACTGAGCAGGCATATAGAAACATTAATAGTGGATCCTATGAAGCCATAGGCCTTCTTCAATGGAGCTTGCCAGGGCAACTTAGGTAGGTGTGGGGTAGGGAGAGCACTTTACTAAATTAAAAATAATAAGATCATTTTTAAGACGATTTTAGAGGAAGGCATAAATAATATGGCAAAATGCAAAGCTTTCATCCTCTTGATGAGAATAGTAGTGGAGCAAGGAATTACAACTTTACAAATTTATGGAGATTCAAAATTTGTGATAAGTTGGGTTGCAAATTATGTTAAGATATAAAACTTGCTCCTCAGTCCTTTCTATGAGCAAGTGAAATTATTAGAATCTTCTATAACAAAAATTTCATAAAAGCACCTTTATAGCAAACTAAACGTAGAAGCAGATGGTCTTTCAAAAGATGGTTTGAACCTTCCAGAAGACACTTGGCAGAGCGAAGAAGTGTTTAGAGGACTTGGGGTTTCCTCACAGCCCTCCTTTTATTGAGGATCATATCAGAGAACTATTTAGCGAAAAAGGGGGTTTTAAAGGGACCCTCACCTCTATTCTATAAAAAGACAGGCTTCAAAATAGCGTCAGTCTTCAGAATTGAAACATGATTCCTACTCAGTATTGGAACTCAGGTAAGAGTCATTCGAGAACTGTGACTTATCAAGAAGTTACTCCTACTTTCCACATGTCAGTCCTATTATTAGGATTTTCTTTCTGGATTGTAAGCTGACTACAGGATATTAAAGCAGGGAGGCCAATACTCCGCTCAGTGCAGTTTAGATCAGCTCCTAGTTGGGATGTAACTGAAATTTTTTAGGGTACTTCATACCCATAGAATTGTAAATTTTTTCAAACTCAGAAAGGAAAATTACAACACAACATCTTGGATGAATTCAAAAACCTGGATAACTGCTTACAAAACAGCTGATATCCTAGTAATTGTTATATAAATATCAAACTGCCAACAAGCATCCTGTACCATCTCATCAACTGCCTACAATTCGTCTTCCTTCAACAACTTGAGTCTCCCTTCCATGGGAGTATAACAAGGATTACAAGTTTCCCTTTTTAATTTTAGTCAACTTTGCACAAAGTTTGATTGAGGATATAAATTTTG
Organism: Wollemia nobilis; assembly: GCA_028583015.1. Lineage (NCBI taxonomy): Eukaryota > Viridiplantae > Streptophyta > Pinopsida > Araucariales > Araucariaceae > Wollemia > Wollemia nobilis. The sequence goes on along the minus strand of JAQPPZ010001056.1, from coordinate 2,974,458 downwards.
TATTTTCTTGGCAAACAAGTCATAGGCAATAATGCAACAACCAAAGGGCTGTAACTCCAAAATTCTATTGTGATTCATATTTTCTATTTTAATGAGGATTAAATTGTTACCTGTCATAATTAATTCATCAGCATAGACCACCAACTTTAACCATATCTTTATTTTACTCAATTACATATATAACCATATTGAGTTTGCTCCAACTGTCTTCTGAAGATATAAATAATAATTGATCTTCACATCCAATAAAGAGCTTGGGTTACTTTAAAGATCTTTTCTTCAGTCCTTTGGCCATAAAGTGTTGACCCCTCTGGCTATTCCATATAGACCCCTACATCATTATGTTTTAAGGTACATATGACATCAAGATGATAAACTTGCCATCCATATTGACAGACAACTGACAGCAACATTTTAAACGCAACCAATTTGGCAGTAGGTGAAAACATTTCTTCATAGTCAATACCTTTCAACCATAGTAAAGAAGCTCAGGCTCGGCAAGGCCAATTTTTGACTTGGACTCAAACTCAGGAAAAAAACTTGGCAAAAAAAAAAACAGAAGCAAATGTAAATTTTCATTGAAAAACGCTTTTTTTTCATGCATATCACAATTAATTGACATTATACAATTCCAAAATTAATACTATAAGTGATATAACCATAAACTAAACATGAAAGTGAAAAAACACACATCAATGTAACTCCTGGGCGGCTGTTACATTCAGTCTTGGAGCATCTGCAAGTCCTTTTGTTGTCATTTAACATGTTGTTTATTTGTAATTATTTCCTCCTAATGAATATGTAGTGTTTGCTAATATTTCATATTGAGTCAAAGTCCAAAGAGAGTACATATCCCTTCTAATTTCCATGGTTCTCAAATTGTGGCTGTACTAGGGGATGCCTCCCATAGATGAATGGTTATATATGGGCTAGTGGCTACTGTTAGAAAAATCCTTCAAGTCATGTTATCTTCCATTCTGATTTTGTGGCCATGCATAGGTGCAATGCTCAAACCAAAACTGAATACGGTTGATGGTATTCTTTGGCAGAGTACGGATAATATTAAATATATTATCCTTCAAAGGGTCTAACTACATATCACAATTATTAGTCAACTTGTCTTCCTTAGAAAGAAATCTCAAGGACATTTTGTGCTTCTTCAAATGGCCTCTTGCTCTTTTATGTGCATCTTATAAATCTCACTGGGATTGTGAGAGGGTCCAAGCACTATACTGTTCCAATCTTTCATTTCTCATTCTTGAAACCTTTGATTTGCCTCATACATGGTGAATGTTTCTTATGTTGGTTAAAATTTCGGAAACATTTGTTTGTTCCTAGGCCCAGTGATTAAATGAATGTTCTAGAGAATGTATATTACAAGGAAGTGCAAAAGAAATTTTGCTCATGATTATTGAAATTGTTACACTTTGCATGGAGTGGGACATATTGCCATGGAACTCCATACAAGATTGATTTAAATTCCTCTTAATGTTCTCTATCCTTTTGGTCTCAACTTCCATTGTTGATCTTCTTTGACCTTATCCCTGTTCTCTGCTGACTAATTTTTCTTATCCTTTCGTCTTTGGTCCTTTGTAATCAGGTGAGCCTTGTGGCATTAGCCTTCCTTTTGGTTCTTGTTTTTCACCTCAAATGTAACTGCTGGGTAGCTGTTAGATTCTTAAAAACTAGGAAATTTTGGGTTTAGGATGCAATTGAGTGTTATTTTGGGTCTGATTTCACCATCGCTTTGCTCTCTCTGCAAGTGGAAACAGCAAAAATGAGGACAATTTGTGGAAAAACAATTGATGCTGTTTTTCTGTGTTTTTGCCGCCACAGCCAAGTTTCATAACTATGCTTTCAACTATGCAAAGGCTTTAGACTCGAGTCTTTGCTTTATGCATATAAATGTAGGCCATAAAGATAAAATATTGTTGTCATTTGACAAAATGAAGAAATATATCTGTGGAATTATAACTTTAAGAGCTATGTTGCAAGGAACTCCTAAGGTACCTCATTTTTGTTGTTTCAAACAAGAAAACTACTATAAATTCCTTAAAAAGTTCTAAAAGAATGTCATTTGGACTTGCAGTGTTTTTGAACATTTCTAGGGGTGTTTTCAAACATTTTCAAAAAAAATCAGTCCACATTTCAGGTTTTTGATAGGTTTTAAGGTCCTTGCATGATGCCCACATTAGGCACATATAAACCTCTTTAATAGAAAATCAATTTATTATAAAAGACTCTAATTTTAAGGAAAAAAACAATAAAACAATGCCAAATGGAAAAAAGAAGAGGGTTGGGATCAACGAAGCTAGTGAACCTCATTTATCTGGATTCTCATCTCTGTCCTATGGCTTACAAGTAAGAAGCATGCATAACAGGGAAAACAAAGAAATACAGCATAAATCTTAAAAATCGCAACTTGAACATTTCCCTCAAGCTATTGTAATTGGGTCTTCTAACGCTTTTTTTTCTTTTTCCTCTCTCTCCTTTCCTTTTCTTTTCTTTTTTTTTGGCGGGGGTGTAATTGGTTATATGGGTAGAGCACTTGCTATGAGGTCTTGGGTTCAAGTTCTATCTAGTTCATACTTCCCAACGACATATCGGCTTGGTGAGAGCATGCAGCAAGACTAAATAAGGTTATAGAGAGGGCCTAAAGTTATGCTAATAATGAAAAAGCAACATTATTTGGTGGTCTATAATGCTATATAGGATTAATATCATGGTTCCACAATCGACAGTAGGGCATTTTCTCCCAATGGTTTTGACCAGATGAGTTTGTTCATTTTATTTTTTACTATTGGGAGAATAAAATGTCACATCCAACCATTTTGTAGATGAGATGGATCAGCTTGAAAAGAAAAAACAAGATTTAGTTGTCTGATATGAGCACTAGAGGATAGGAGTGCAAAAGAAACTTAGTCAAATGACTTTAACCCTAACGAAGAAAATTAAGGAGGCATGTGTGATATTGCAACAACTAGTTGATAAGCATAATTACTAGGTTTAGAAAGATCAGTTTGAATGAAAGGGAAGAAAAGTTTGGACATTTAAAATGTTCAAAAAAAAAATCAGTTTGATTTGTAACATGTAAAAATAATTAGATGTATATATTGTTAAAACCATAAATTCTACCCATGGGGTTTAGAGCAAATGGTGAGAAGCAACAAGTTTCACACTGTAGACTAAGGTTCCAATCCCATAGATAACCTTAACATTTTTATCAAATGGCATGAGTTCATGCAGTTAAAACTGTGGACTTCTAATGTCGAGACTCAGGTTCAAATCTTACCAGGCAATATAAGCATAATTACCAAAATGTTTTTGTATTAATACCACTATGTAGTTTTTTGAAATAACATGTGGGTAGGGGGCGTTTCAATCCCATATAACACATTGTTATAAATTAAACCAAAAAAGAAAAAAAAACTACATATTTCTCCAGGCATTTGTCCATATAGCATTGCAGTTTGATTATAATAAAATGGCTACCAAAATTAACTATTAAAATGAATTTTTCAATTTTAATTTTAAAAAATACAAATATAATTTAAAAATAAAAGAAAAACACAAAGAGGGGATAAACCAAACTAAACCACTTTGGTCTGTTGAAAAGTTCAGTTCAGGTGAACCTGGTAACTATGTTTGACAAACTGCGAGTAGATGAGGATGGAGATGAAATGGATGAAGGAATTGGGACACAAAAGGCTGTGCTTGAACAACAAATGGCAAAGTTGGAGTAGCTCCTACCAACAAAGACCATAGCAAAACAGAAGATTTATGGGAATTGGAAGAACATATGGGAGGTAGTGAAATAGTTGAGATCTAATTCATATGCAATTTATGAGGACAAAAAGGGACTTTAGTTGACTAGTGCATCACCTGTATCCTCCAATAGGCAGCTTTCATTATCAGACACCTCTTATGTTTCACATGGCCCCAATTTCAATCCAATGTCAAACACAGCCCCCAAGACTACTGACCTTATACCTACTAACTGAAAGGCAGCAAGGATGTGAACTACGTTTAGAGCAGTAGGTAGATGTAGGCATAAATATGCAATGAACTTGTGCCATTTGAATGAATGAAGAAATAAAGACATGCCATTTTGACTGTAGATTTATGTTGTTTAATTGATATTGTACAGGGACCACGGTTGGTTATGTTGGATGCAGGTAATTTTCCTTAGATAAAGGATCCCTCCCAACTATATTGTCTTGTTTGGAAAGCCATACAAGGAGCACTGTCAATTCTCCCAAGTCTCACTACCCAGCTTATTGGAAAATGTTCTTGTTGTTTCAGTAACACCATCTGTGTAATGTTCCTAAATCATTTCCACGTATGAGCATATCTCTTTTAATTTTGTTTTAGCATACTAGTTGTGCATAATCTCTAATTTATAGAACTTGTGAGAAACTAGATTCAGTTTCTATTCCATTGCATTATACTACAATAAATAGTCATATTTTATATTTTGTTCACAAACACGCTTGCATATAATTGGTTTCTTGCCAAAGGCAGCTCAACCAATTTCCAACCATGATTTCTCACTGACACTTCAAATTCTACCTCTATGTCATCCCCCAATTCTAATTTGCATTGGCTTTAATGAAATAGATCGAGTCTTAGTAAGATGTAATAATTTTCACGAAAGAAGATTTACATCACTTCCAAAGGTAGTTGCTTTTTCAGCTCTTTGTTCAATTGTGTGCAGATTTTAGATGGTCCTATAATACTAATACCACCTACGTCTTTCTGTAGTTTACATGCTAGTTGATCTTTTCTTGATTGCTCAGTTCCTTCTGTTTCTCTCCCACTCTTCTAGTATTAATGGGAGTTTGGGCCAAAGGTTGTTTCCTTTGTTGTGGGATGCTTAGCTCCATTTTAGGAACTTGCTGTATAATATCTCAGAAGACCTGAAATTTCATCAAAAAATATTTCTCTCCTAACAATAGTCTTATTCTTAGTAGAGCCATATGGTTTGTATTCCTTGATCTGCAAACTACAAATAACAAAGTTGCATTCCAGATTTTGTCTTCAAGTTAATGTTTAGTTGCACAAGCATGAAAATATCCTATGGAAAAAAAAATCAAAGCTGTATACCTTCTACATTACCAAGCTTTTTCATAACTTAATCTTTATTTCTTTGCTGGGGACTCTAAATCAAAGAAAATATATGCACTACTTCTACAAAACATTCATGTCCTAAATTGCACCATTATAACATACAAGAAACATCTTCAACAACTACCATATTCATCCTCTCAACAAGACCATTTCTTTCTCATGTGAAAGTGGTTGTAATTTGCCTATGCATTTCTTCTTTCTAGCAAAAAAAAAAAAACTTACAAGTCATTTGAAATAAACTCTCCCCGTTTATTCATATGGAGTTTTAAATATCAACATTAGGCTTTCAACTTATGACTTGAATTCTGTAAAATACACAATTCCTTCTAGAATAATCATCAATGTAAGTGATAGCTGCAAGCTTACTGCAGTGGTAAGGGCTTTGGCCTCTCTTTGGGAGGTCCAAGATTCAAACCCCACTTAGTATGAGGGGACCAGGACCCCTCATAAAAACCTGTGTAAACTCATTGAAAAAATCATCAATGTAAGTGATAAAATTACTTTGTTCCACCTAAATAATTCATTAGACCACAGAGATCACTGGTAACAAGATCTAGTTTCTGATTAGTTCCAACAATATTATTTCAAACTTTGCTTGATGTTGGCTTCTCACTACGAAAACTTCCAGAACTTTGCACTCTTCTTCAATCTCTAGCAGGCATTATAGCATGCTTCTTGGTCAGCATATTGAGATAGTAAAAGTTAACATGACAATATTTCACACTGTAGCTGATTATCTGATCCGTCGGTCGAAGGAAGGCACTTTCTTTTATCATTATGCTGTGAATTTATGGTGATGCCTCATGCCACCCCTTTATGATTGAGGCCCTTGATAACACACTTGTTTATCAAATACAATGATATAGTTTCCATTTATAATCCGACTCATACATAGCAAGTTTTGTTTGTTACTTGAATGTAAAATACACTTGTTGATCTTGCCCACTTCGTTGCATGCTGCCTTCATAGGGATGGTCCCTTTCCATTCTGCTTTATGTGTTCTATCGTTTCTAAGTGCTACAGTAACCACATTGTGGCACTCAAATGAAAGAACTCTTCTTTTCTCCCAACTTTGTACTTTGTGGCACTGGAATCTAAGTATCACATGCCTTGTGATGCATATGTATGAGAACCAAAATCAATAAATCTATTCATTGTTCAGCAATAAAAGTATGCCTACATTAACCTCTACCCTATCTTACATTTTCCTTCTATTGATCTCTTTATTTCTTATAGCATTCATCTTCAACACGGTTATTTCCCACAATTATTGCAATGTTTAATGTTGACTATTGGAAGTGGAGCTAGAGGATATTGTCACTTGAGTTCCTCCTTTTCCACATCCATATCTCTACCACAAACTGTACCTCTGCCACAACTGAGATCCTTAAATGCTCTATCAGTAAGTTGCCTATCTCCAACATCTGATGCTCCTCCTGCTGAATTAACCCAGACACCCCTTTATAAGAAGGATAACCCATCTTTGAAGAGACACAATATGGTATCCAATTACAAGCAGGATTTAATAAAGCTTTTGAGCAATATTTCATCATCTCAAATTCTGTTACGAATTACCTTCAACTAAATTATAATTCTTCCCCCAAAAATATCAAAAGGAAATTATATTATTTGAGGAGAAAAGGGAAAAAAACACTATCCCCCACCTTCACATGATCAAAAAATTTATTAATCAAAAGTTGGTCTCAAAACAAACTAATTCTAACCCAGGTGTTGTAGGTGAGTTGGAGAGGAGAGGGCAATCCTCCAAGGGAGGTCCCAGGTTCGAATCTCCACCCTACCAAAAAGTTGAATTGGATACCCAAAATCCAATTGATAATGTTGGTGCGGGCAGGGCTGGGTGCGACTCCCGGGTGACTTTGACGGTATAGAACCCCCTGTTCATGGTCTCTCAGACCAAGGCGACCCCGCAAGGGGTTTTTTGCTTTAAAAAAAAAAAAAAAAACTAACTAATTCTCAATTTAAATTTCATTGATATTTAGCTTGTAATTTTTCAGGCATCATACACAAATTCAATGCCTTTAATAGGTTACAATAGCTCATATAAGATCGTAAAAGTACGAACCAACAATACTTTATTGCTTGAACTTTTTACTATCATCTGTCAAGGATTTAGGTTTCTCCCATCACAATATTCCACAAATATTCGAATTCTAGTTAGTGTTTGCAAAGTTTCCTTGCATGCTAGATAATTTTTCTTTCTTACAGAAATAAGGAATTATTATTTTTATAATAGCTATGTTGTCTGTCTTGCCATGGGTATACTTACCTTCTATTGTCCCGAACCATAAGTATTTCTTGAGATCTTATTAAATAAAAGTTCTTTGTATGCTTATATGACTTATGCTTTTGTGATTATATGCTCTATTCGATGCAAGAAGATGTACTTACCTTGAATGACAAATGTATGCCTCTCCAAGTACTTTTCACCGTTCTATTGATCAAATGGCATGAGATCAAGTGGTTAAAATTGCAGGCTTTCATTGTGGAGACCAAGGTTCAAATCTTGGCAGACGATATAATACTACAATGTGGTTGTGGTTCATTGAAATACTGCGGTAACACAGTCATGATTAAGGTTGGGCCCGTTTCAATACCTTATAAACAATTAAAAATATAAATACATATACCTATTGAGCAATAGGATTCCAATTTCATCCAAGGCATTGTGAAGCCATGATAAATGGGATGCAATCCTATGAGCACAACAAAAATTAAAAAAATAAATAGCTATTTAGCAATATGACTTCCAATTTCATCCAAGGCATTGTTGAGCAATGGTACATGGAATGCAATCATATGAGCACAACCCAAATTCAGACCTTGGATTGTGACAGGAAATCATGTGATAAAGCAGCCCATGATAGTACAGTTTGTTGTAATACTGCAATAAGGAGGTCACAGTGCAATACATATGTGACCTGTTTTAACCATGTAAATATATATATATAGAGAGAGAGAGAGAGATGACTTCTAATTTCTGCAGAAAATTTTTTTGCCAACTCTAGGATATCCATCTTAGGGTTTTGTGCCAAATTCTTATTTATCACATCTCTAAGTGGTCGTCTTATGCAAATGAACAGTCACAACCACAAACGCAAAACATCTATACAAACCTATTGTCAGAACCTAATCAAAACTTATCTAGGCTTTCAACTTGTTTAAGCTAACAAAAAAATAAAGAAAAGGTTTACAAATAGATGCAACAACCAAAGGTTATAACAAGCGTCCATAATAAACGAAGCAACACATTTGAGGCACTTAATTCTTGTGCAATCAGAGTAGCTATTGACTCCTTTATAATGCAATGCAGATTCGATTTATTATACAACAATGACTGGTTAACCACTATCATGAAGGAAGCAAAAGAGGAAAAAAAATACTTTACCTCTTTGATCAGCACCTACAATTCATGCTACACAACTCAAACTCAAGATTTGTTTTAATCTTTGATCTTCTCCATGTCTCCATTACTTCCAAGGATTCAATCCTTGGTATATCATTCTCATTGATCTGTTTTTGGGCATCAAGTTATGCCAAAAATGTCCATTTTACTGCCTCCTTGAAAATTGATTCAACCTTCTCAAAAATGTGTTTCCTCAAATATATGGGTTATTCAACCTTCTTACATGTACGTGCCTTTAGTTTTACATGAATTTGATGTTATAAATATTGGCTTAATTTTTGTACAGTGTCTAAAAATAATGGAAACTTGCCTTTCTATTAAGCTTTTAAAATGCATTTGTCTTCATGCCCTTCATACCACTTCAAACTTGTTCCAAGTGCGAGACCACTATTGTTTGCCTTGAACCTTGTGCCCATAGATATCACATTTTAACACCAATCTTGATATTCAAGTAGCACAAGAGAAAGAAGATTAAAGAACTAAGAACACATGTATATTTTAGCAATGATTCAAGGATGTCATAATACAATGTTTTACTTTTACAATGTGGGAGTACATTAGATAGTTGAACACCTGAGTTTTAATTATGTCCTAATACCAAAAAACTTTATTCTATATCTTAAACATTAATTTTCCTAACATTAGAAAGCAATATGGATGTTTCCATTCAATAGCAATGGTGGATAACTACAAAACAAATGAAGGAGATGAAAAATGAGATGCAATAGATGATTGATTATCTTAAAAGAAGAAGGATTCAATTGCCAAAAACTAAAAGGTATTTAGCAAGTTCTCCAGCATATAAGGCAAGGTCAACAAAGAAAGATCAATCTTTCAACAAACCTTCCAAAGAATGAAAGACAAAATCTTTGGATGCAAAGGAAGCATATAAGAAGGCAAGGGTGAGCAAGGGGATTCAAATGGATCTTCCTCAACTGTAGAGGCCCAATAAAGAGTGGGGAAACATTACTATCACTAATGTTTTCTCTCCTTGGCCCCTCCGTTCAGATTATGAGGGGATGTTGAAAGTGTAATCTAACTTATGGCCAAGGCCGACATTGTATGGTGTACATTTGTATAGGCCTACGGGCATTCATTGTACAATGTATTTAATTATGAAAGCCCTATGGACCGCGGTTAACCTTGTTATGGTTAAACCCATTTTATATTTTGTAATTAACCTAAAGCCCTCTTGTTATGTCAACTTAGGTTAACTTAATTATGTAAATGGAGTTTTTGGTATTGGTATTAATACCCCCCACAATTCCATCCATTGTATCGCAGTGTTGTGATCCTTTATCCACAGATCATACGATGGTTATTTATGGTGTTCAAGGGCACCCACAATTTTCGTGTCTGTCGCTTTGCCTTTTTTAGTTCTTTTATGCTTTCTATAAAAGATTTGAGTGAACAGAATGCTTATGTTTGTTTCTGAAAATAGGTGTAAATTCCAACAATTCCTTTCAAGTTGGTGACCATGTTTGGCTTCACTTGAACAAGCAAAAGTTTCACAACCAACACCATCACAAGTTGAAGCCCATTCAATATGGGCATTATACAATTCTCTAAGAAAATAAAACCCAATGTTTTTTAATTGGATATCCCAGCTCAACTTAGCATTCATGATGTTGTCAATGTGAGCCACCTAATGCAATACAGAGCCAGATTTTCAACATCCATTGTTGGATGATACTTAGTCCAATGTTTGGATCTGCACCAACTACAAGAAGTAAATCACTACTTACTCGGTTGGCCGTAAAGGCACTTTGGCAATGCAGGCTAAGTGGTTCTATGAGTCAGCTCTTACATAAAGGTTTCCTTGTCTATTGTAAAAATTGGGTGAAACTTTCAATAATGAGGTAGGAACTAATGAGATTAAAAAGTTTTAATTTCTATATTTGTATAATAGAATGTTTTATGCTTTGTAGCATACTTTCTATACATGTAAATTAGCATATTTCTAGTTTGCAAACTGGCATCCTTCTAATTAGAACTTTCTAATTAGTATCGTTTGAATGTGCTTTGTTTCATTATCCACAAAGCACATCTATATCCTTTCACATCTGTTTAATACATTGCAATAAAGAGTAAAATTCATCAGTTTGGGTGGTTATCTTCTCTCATTGCTCCTCAGTCTGTGTTCTTATATTACTTGTGTTCCAGTTAGAGCATTCTATTGTCATAATTTTACTGCAGGTATATATTAAAAAGTATTGAGTTGCTACTATGACAGTATGTTTCTCCAAGTACAAAAATACAATCCTACATAATTGATATACATTTATCATCAACATTTGGATGAAAGGAATTTTAAGTATAATACTTATATACCAAGAGCACAAAAACAACAGAAATTCAAATTCAAAGATGTCATATAGTGTAATACACAAAAGTAATAGTAACCCGTGAGGGAAACTGTACGATACTAATTTTAAGTCCTTAGGTTTTCATCTAGGAGACCCAAGTTAAAATCCCGGTACGAGGGGGGCCAAGACCCCTCATAAAAACCCGTGTAAAACTTGAATTTTTACTATAGTGGTAAGGGCTTTGGCCTTTCTTTTAGAGGTTTAAGGTTCAAACCCCACTCGGTATGAGGGAACCGGGACTCCTCATAAAAACCTGTGTAAACTCATTGAAATAAAATACACAAAAGTAATAGTGTAATAAAAAACATGAAAATAGCCTATTAAAAAAAACATGACAATAACAAAGAGAATAATCCAAATAATTGTAAATGCAAAAAGACAATGCCACTTAAAAAGAGCATTCTCATAGTAAAATGTCTCAATTACGTTTACACTTCTAGATATACAGTTCAATGTAATTCATAAGCCCTCATCAGGTCAACTTATCAAACAAACAAAGAAACAAAATGAGCAATGTCTAAAACTAACTTATGGTTATGCAATCAAAAGGCATGAGATTAAGTGGTTAAAAATGTAGACTCGCAATGTAGAGACTTGGGTTCAAATCTTGCCAGGTGATATATGCACTCCACTTGTAATACCACTGAGTGGTTGGTCGAAATACAGTGGTTTTGCAATCATGATCAAGTACAAGTGAGGCATGTTTCAATCCCATATAACCAATTTATAAAATATAATAAAATAATGGTTATGCATGTATCAAAATGTCATGAGTGATTAGAAACCTCGGCTGTCAGAAACCTCGGCTGTCAAGTAATATATGCATAATTACAAAAATGTTGATTGAAAATTTGGGTAAATTATCACATCCAAGGCTAGGGACAGTGTACCACAACGGACATGGCCAGGTACAAGTCCTGGGTAAATTTGGAAAACAAAATACCCCACAGTCATGGCAGATAAGCTGAAGGTTACCGTTGTCGAGGGGGGATTCACCAATCAAAAAAATTATGGTTATGCATACCCAAGCCACTTTCTCCATAACCAAATAATACATAGTGAACACTAAACAATGACAAGTGTGAGAGGTTAGGAGCATAAAATGGAACATCAGATTTCAAGACTATTTACAAAATATCAGATTTTCCAAAGCCAATACAATAAACTATATCTATCAATCCTTCTACTAAGTCCCTCCAAACATAATTTAGTTTTTTGAGCCTCAAGATTCCTCTTTTGTGTAACAAGCTTACAAAATTAAATGCTCCATATTTTACTCTTCTATGGAAAAGGGGTACGACATCACTAATGTTCATATACAAGAATGAGCATTCTACGCATGATGGAACATGAAGGTGCTAAAGTAGAACAGAAGAAGAATCAAATAAAGAATAGTATTCTAATAGGAACAGGCCCATGAAAAGGAGAATTTGAAAATTCCAGCAGTGCACCACTTAATTATGTCCCTGTAACAATTAAACAAGGGGGGCTCTTCTATAAAGCGATAGGAAAGTTAAAACTTTGCTTGAGTTCAATGAGGATAAATTGAAGAAGCACTTGATTCAACAAACATGCTTTCAGATAGAATCCAATAATATGACAAAACAGACACACCTTTATACGTTGCCCCCATTAAGCTTCAAAATAGGCACAAAATGCTAACAAATGTGTTCAAATCTACCAGCATATGATGGCTTGACTAAGCAAACAATAGAAGGTGCTCCAGTGGTACAGAAGTATATGCTAATATTTGTCTAATCAAGCTAGGATTGGAAGTTCCCAATCCTCAGTGAGAAGTCTGAGCTTAAAATATTCAAAAAAAAACTTGGAAGTAAATCCCCATGGAAGGATGGATGGAGGTGACAAGTAAAAGAAACTTGGAAGAAACTCCACCATGTTAATTACAGGGAGTCAATTTGTAAATAAAAATTTATTAGATGATGGGGAGAAGTTAGAACAATAAAGGCCCAAAAAGCCTTTTTCACTCGGCATTCATTGCATATAAACTTGTTCTATGCCCCAGCTGGCCAACATAAGGATTGTGTCTTCAACTGGTTATATTATTATTGCTAACCATGCTATGCAAATCAGAATCAGAAAATAAACCAGTCGCCTGGCTTAGCATCTGAGGGCACTCACTATCCTCTACCTGAACACTATGCCAATGGCTCTTCATGATCAAGGCCCCTCTTAAGGCTGTTCACTTCTAGGTCCATGTCAAGGTCTAGAGTGAGAAGAACAGTTAGTGAAAAAATGAACCACCACTTTAAATTATGCTTTATGTAAAAACTAAAAGCACATGCAAGAGTTTCTTAGTGAAGGGAAAAAATTTGGAAAAACTAGAAAAGTAAAAAATTTGGAAAAACTAGAAAAGTAATTATGACAAGGGAAGGAAGTGATAAAATAAAAATGTTGAAAAAATAAAAATATATAATTTATAAATAGATAAAATAAAAATAATAATTGGATGGTTAAGAAAAGTTATTATTTTTTTAAAGGTTATATGGGATTGCAACAGCATAGCCCTTATTACATCATGACCATATAGTTGTACTACAACAACTTTGCAATTATACATGTATGACTTGACAAGATTCAAACTTAAATTTGGAATCAAAGAGAAAATTGAATAATATAAATAATTAAACTAATGTTATTTGATAAAAAAGATATTATAAATTATAGATGTATGACTTGACAAGATTCAAACTTAAATTTGGAGTCTCCTCAGAAAATTGAAAAATATACGTAATTAAAGTAATGTTATTTGATAAAAAAGATATTATTAACATTGTAATGATTATTTATATTCGTGTATCTTCCACCATTGATACATCCATGAGGTGCATGAGGTGGATCATCAACATGTATTGATACATCCATGAGGTGCATGAGGTGGATCATTGACATGTGCTTGGATTAACTTATATAAAGTGAAATTGGATGGCGATAGTCATAAAGATTATGATGAGATAAAGGAGTAAATGTGCATGATCAGGAGGCTTCCATCCATCAGATGCACAAGGTGGGTCATCAACATGTGCCTGGATTAAAATATATAAAGTGGAATTGATTGGCGATAAAACCTGTCATAATGATTATCCTTAGATAAACAAGTAAATGTGCATAGCCAGCAGGCTTTCAGGCTTTCAAATTGGGACAGATACATGCCAATGGGCCATGGCCCGCAAGACTCGTGATGAAGAAATTAGATACAATGCTTTCATCTTGAATTTTTTAAGGAATTCTTCCTTAGACATGTCGAAGAACCAAATTTACAGAATGTGTCACGAAGCTCTTTTTCGCAATTTATAATCGAAGGGATGGGAGCACATATTACCATGAATCTCCTGAAGACCTTTCTTATCATAAAAAGTAGAATGCCTGGCACATTGGATCAGATCAATAGCATGGCATGCCTGGTACCATATTCATCATAAAGCAATACGAACTATTATGATCGAAAACAAAAAATAAAAAAGCAAGGAATAGCTTACACAAAACGACAAGAAGGACCATGTTGAAAACATCGTTAGAGGAGGAAGCATTAACAATAACAGGGTCTCCGCTTAATTGAGGAGATAAGGGTCCTGTTGCCGTGCCTTCCTCTATGCTCTGTAACAAAAGCGAAGATCTCGATCTTTTGTGCATCTTCTCTCACAAAATAATCCCCTCCCCTTCACTCTAGTATTTGCAGTTCCACACCAGAAGATGATGTCGGACTTATTCAGAGTGAATTTTAGGAGGCCAGGGGATACATCTCTGATCAAATGGATATGGCAAAGACTCCAATTTCACTAAGACCTCTGATGTCATATAAGACAAAATCCCTTCCTTCCCTGGTGACTTCTTTTTTCTTCTTTAACTGACCCCTTTCGTCTCCAACACCAGCAGCTCCCGAACAAACGGACAAATGAATAATATATTCCGCCAGAAAGTAATCTCGATAGGGGTCGATTCATATAAAATATAAGTCGTGTGTTCTTTCTCAATCGAAGTATTTTTCTCAAACAAAGGTGGTCGATGGGTTTCTCATCCAAAAGTTTGTGATTAGGTATTTGGTCGCTTCTCTCAAACAAAGGTGACGGATGGTCTTGTCAGCCAAAAGTTTGTGGTTAGTTGTATAAAGATCTGGGTAGATTTGTGGTTAGTTATATAAAGATATGGGTAGATTAGTTTTAAGGTATGGAGTAGTTTGTGGTTAGTTGTATGTAGATTGTAAAAAGGATAAAGTAGTTATTAAGGTATAGAGATATATAAGATAAATATATAATTATTTTAAATTATATTTTGATTATCAAAGTATGATGTATAATCTTATTTTTTATAGGATTTGAATGTTGAACTTTTATTTAAAGTTTCAAAGTTTTTACCATTAGATTAGCAAGATGTCATAGACCATATGAGAAGGATAGATTAATAAGGAGGTTACAGGTCATATGAGAGGGATATTGTATTTTAACATATGGTTATCCCCAACCAGCTATAGTAGCATGGTGTACAACCTTAACCCTATAGGATTCAACCTTTATTTAGAGTTCGAAAGTCTCCATCAATAAACTACTTAAGCTATAATTAATAACATACATAAGGTTATAAGTTAACAAAGGATATTGTTTGTCTAATATGTATATTTAATTGCAACTAATTACCAAAATATAATGTACAACTCTATTCAAACCTCGAACCTCCTATTTTGAGTTTCAAAATCTTACCATTAACCCATTCAAGTTCTATTATCATGTTCAAGTGATATGTAGCTCTTAGATAAGTTACTGAAATCTTTTTTAAAGTGGAATGGATTGAAGAAAACTTTACAAAGAAATTATAGATCCAAAAATGTAAAGATGTATAGAGGAAATTAAAAGGAAACAAGTTTAAAACACGTATTCCTTTGATATTATAATTGTGTTCACTATTTGAAACCTTGGATGAGATTACTTCAAGACAAATATGGTGATAGGGTTTCAAACATTTTGTACAAGAATCAGGAAGGAAGATACAAATGGAAAGAAGATTTTTTTATAAGTATACAAGACATTGATGATAGGAATTAGTTGAGTAGAAAGATAACAACAGTGATTATTTGAGAGGAGCCAAGGACAAATTGATTTGGGAATTGAATAGCTTAGGAGAAGACAACAAGAAGTAGATATAATGTAAAGCACCAACAAAATAAGAATATCACAAGAATATAGAGAAATATTTGGGATAGCCCAAGCATTCCTAAAGTTAAAATATTTGTTTGGCTAGTAGTTCATAGAAGAATTTTATCCTAGAATAACCTAATGGAAAGGGGTTTTTAGTGTTCTTTGTAAAAAGGAGGAGAGTATAGGTCATCTTTGGAACATTTCTCAATAGTCTAGAAACTATGGCAATGGATTCTTAGTATGTTTGGTAAATGCATGGTGATGAATGGTAGAATGGAATAATGGTTAAAGTAATGGTAAAGCACTTTTAAAAATGAGGCTTTATAGACAATCTAGGATATATCTAAAGGTACAATACTTTGAACTATATGGCTAGAAAGGAATAGAAAAATATTTAAAGGAAAGAAAAGTAGTTTAGAGGTAATTAAAAGGAAGATTTTTTTAGCCATGAAGGAGTTTAATCCAACCCTATCAAGTCACCCAATCCCTAATTTGGAAGCAGAGAACCTTGATAGATGGAGTCAAGTCATCAATTGAATTATGATGTTGGATACAGGAGAGAAAAAACAAAAGGGCAAAGAATATAAAGTGTAAACCACTAGATGTGAAATTGGTCAAACTGAATTTTGGTGGAGCATCTAAAGGGAATCTAGGACTAATAGGAGGAGGAGGAGGAATAATTATAAATAATAGAGAAGATATTTTGTCTCATTATGCTTTCAATAGTGGATTTATGACAAGAAATGAAGTTGAAGCTAGGGCAATTTTAGAAGAATTATAAATATACAAACAAATAAAATGGAACAGAGTATGGATGGAAGGTGGTTCACTCATAGTAATAAATGCAATTTTGAGGAAAGCAAATGCCAAATGGAACATACAAAAGATAATTGTGGAAATTCAAGATCTTGCTAAAGAGTTTGAAGAAATCAAGTTTACACATACCTCGAGGGAAGGAAACAAATATGTAGATAGGCTAGCCAATAGAGGGGTTTTAATTGAGGATCATAAAGTTAATTTTTATTTTCCATGGTTAAAGAAAGTAGTAAATTTAGCTAAAGCTAACAAGAAAATGTTGACTACCTAAATCAAATAATGATTAAGAGTTACTTTAATGTTTTCCATGGTAATATTTTCTTTATTTTATAATATTAATGTATTTTCATATAAACTATTTATTATAATTTTTGTGGTTGCACTTGTGCTTTGGGAAGGAAACTAACAATCCACATCTAGTAAAGCAAACTATGATAATGTGATTTTTTGAAAATATTACTATAATGAGATGTGATGCATAAATAGTAGAGGTGAAGTTTTGGTATTGTGAAAGTTGTATAAAAATGTCAAGAAGGATGTTGAATTATGAAATATTTGTACTCACAAAAAAATTGAACTAATCTAAAAAATGAAAATCAAGAATTTAGACATTTTATGTAAAATGATGTAGGTTTTTAGCTATAGCATCTCAATAGAGATGAGAAGTGAATCTTTTTTTTTAACTCTTAAAGCTCTAAAGAAGAGATTTATGATTTGTCAAGGATGGGAGACCCGAGTACAACCCCTTGTTCTCTAGTAAAAAAAAAATTGTGTTAACTATAATATACATCATAAGTCATATACAAGCTAAATTACACATAACTTTATTCTCTTTATACTATGATTAATTAAAAATTATTAAATTTTAAGAAGAACAATCTTTAAAATAGAAAGTATTGAAACTTCATCTAATCAAATGAAAATCCCATGAGAAGAAGACTAATCAACTCTCAATAATATTTTAAACCACCATGTAATGCCTAAATTTAGAGCATATCATTTAAACTTTTAAAACAACTATACTATCATAAAAAAAATCTAGAAAAAAAGAGTTGTACTTGGGTCCCCCACCGTTGACAAATCACAACTCTCTCCTTTAGAGATTAAGAGTTTCCAAACAGATTCAATTCACACTCAATCGAATTACTATAGCTAGATACCTGCATCTTTTTTCATAAAAAGTCCAAATTATTTCATTTTATTAGCTTCTTCAATTTTCTTTCTAAATACAAATATTCCAAAATTTAACATCTTTTTTATTGATATTTTTCCACAGTAGCCTTCACAACTTCAAAAATCGACCTCTAGTGTCTACGCATTACATATTAATAGAGTAGTATTTTTAAAACATCATGCTATCATAGTTCACTTTACTAGATCTAGACTATTAGTTTAATTCTTGAAGGATAAGTGCAACCAAAAGAACTATAATAAATAGTTTATATAAAAACACGTTAACGTTATAAAATACAACAAATGTTACCAATGGAAAGCATTAAATTAAATCTTAATCATTATTTGATTTAGACAATCAACATTTTCCTGTTAGCTTCAACTAAACTTACTACTTCCTCTAGTCATGGAAAAGATAATTTAACTTCATGATCCTCTATTAAATCCCCTCTATTGGCTAGCCTATCTACACATTTGTTCCCTTCCCTTAACGTAGGTGTAGACTTAATTTCTTCAAAATTTGTAGAGAGGTCTTATATTTCCACAATGATCTCTCGTATGTTCCATGGGGCCTTTGTTTTCCTCAAAATTGTATTTATTACTATTAGTGAATCGCCTTCCATCCATACTCTATTCCATTTCATTTGTTTGCATATTTTTAACCCTTCCAAAGCTACCCAAGCTTCAGCTTTATTATTTGTCTTAAATCCATTATTGAAAGCATAATGTGATGAAATCTCACTCCTATTATTTCTAATTATTCCTCCTCCTCTTGTTGGTCTTGGATTTTCTTTAGATGCTCCATAAAAATTCAATTAACCAACTCCACTTTCAATGGTTTCCACTTTATATTATTTGTCTTTCTTTTGTTTCTCCTATACCCAACATCAAAATTCCACATGACTCCTCTACTTCAAGATCAGGGATTGGGTGAGTTGATAAGGCTAGTTGAGACTCCTCTATGGCTAAACAAATCTTCTTTTTCATTCTCTAAAATACTTTCATTTCCTTTAAATATTCTTCTATTCCTTTTCAACCATACAATCCAAAGTATTGTATCTTTTTATGTATCCCATATTATCTATAATGCTTCACTTTTAAAAGTGCTTCACTATTGCTTTAACCATTCTCCAATTCTACCATTCATCACCATGCATTTACCACATATTAAGAATCCATTATCATAGTTCCCAGACTATTGAACAATGTCCCAAGAGATGGTCTATACTCTCCTCATTTTTACATAAAACACATTGTGAGGGGCCATGAAAACCCCTTTTCATTAGGTTATCCTAGAATAAAATTTTCCTATGACCTACTAGCCATATAAACATTTTGACTTTTGGAATGCTTGGGATATCCCAAATATCTCTTCATATTCTTGTAGTATTCCTATTTTTTTGGTGCTTTACATTATATATGCTTCTTGTTGTATATTATCTTGAGCTATTCAACTCCAAATCAACTTATCCTCGACTCCCCGATCATTGTTTTTATCTTTCTACTCAACTGCCTCTTAGAAACATTGTCTGGTATACTCGTAAAAAATTCCTCTTTCCATTTATATATTCCTTTTTGATTTTTGTACATAATATTTGAAATGCCATGACCATATTTATCTTGAAGTAATCTCATCCATGGTTTAAAAAATGGATCTAGATTGAGTGGTTTTTTATCACACCAAGTATCCATCCAAATACAATTTTTTCTCCAATTATCACCACCCATATTAGACCTTTAATCACTAGATCAATTGATTTTATTAAACCATTTC
Source organism: Wollemia nobilis (assembly GCA_028583015.1). Lineage (NCBI taxonomy): Eukaryota > Viridiplantae > Streptophyta > Pinopsida > Araucariales > Araucariaceae > Wollemia > Wollemia nobilis. The sequence continues at coordinate 2,954,628 of JAQPPZ010001056.1, read as the reverse complement.
ATAGTACAAAACCATATGGTAGTGATATTACAATAATGATTAAGCTTGGGTCATTGGGCTCAATGTACTTAGAAAAATTCTTGCCCATTGTTTTTTACTTTCTTTATACAATATCCAAATTACTTTTCCCCTTAGAGATGAGTTTGCATACATAAGAAATATTAAACCAAGACATCCCCTAGTTTTATCATCACACACCTTGCTCCATTTCACCAAAATAAAATTCCTTTTATCATGTAATCCTCACCATAAAAATGACCACATAATATAGATTAAACTTTTTTCTACCATTTTTGGTATAATATACAAGGACATATAATATGTTAAAATGGCCTATAATATTGATTTAGTTTATTCTAAACTTTACATATAATTGGATTTTACAATTATATCTTCATTATCCTCTCAAACAAAGGAACCCCTAGATAGATTACTGGCAAATTTACCTCCTTCTTTTAAAGTGACTTGCATATCCCTACTTTGGTTCTAGTTGGAGTGTTCAGAAAGTAAATTTTGGATTTGTCCTATTAACTTTTTGCCCTAGCACTCTTTCATATTCCTTTAATAAGTTATTATTGTGAAAAAAATTTAATATCCTTAAAAATTATCACGCTATTCAAATTCCCTGAGACCCACAAGATATGAGACTCACCACTTCATCCTCAGATATCTTGATAGCTAGATAGGCTAGGCATGGACACCCTAATATGAGCTAATAATGATATTCTTAAGACAAATACGCTCAACCAGATTTAATGTGTTATTTATGTGTGAAAATATTGACCAAGCATACAATGAAAGCATTTCAAAAATTAAAGCAGATCGGTGCCTTGTCCATTGGGTTATTGTAGCAAATTTTAATCATTCACATGAAAGAGAAGGAAAAAGAAGGAAAATACTGATAAACCCACATTCATTCGAATATCGTAATCAATATGGATTTTTAAATCAACGATGAAAACGTTACCTATAGATTCAAATGATGTAATATACAAACAAGAAAACACATACACACATTGCACTAAATATGCCAGAAAGCAAAAACTAGATGACTTGTATTATATTCAAATATATGATGATTACAATGACAAAGCCTAGCAGAGTGCATAGGTCTTTTAGTGAATACAATACAGAGTTCACCCCGTTCGAATAACATAATAGGGGAACTGTTATCTACTATCCTAATTCTAGTGACAAATAGACTTTGGCTTCTTGAGACAGCTCCTAGAAATCATCTCAGGCAAACTCCTCAACTTTCGACAATACCTACACAAGGGTGGGAAGAAAATTGAGAAGATGGATATAACAGAGAAAATAGGTAAAATATAGTAACCCTCACCAAGACACTCATAATACCTTCCACAAGCTTGCTATGTGATTGCTTGATGATGAAGCTTGGCTAATTTGACTCCTTTTATAACTAGGCTATCCAAAATATGTTACAAATGCTTGGCCCTGGTATGGCCACGTGTGTTCTCCTTGATCTTGTGTCACTTCGGCTTCCTAAGTTTGTTACAAAAAATTAGTTGATACCAACTATCAGGACTCCTGTTAGGCTGCTTATTTGCTCAAGACTGCTTTGTTTATTACTACAACTTATCTTCTCGGCTTCTTTATTTCTAACAGCTTTTGATTTGAAGGGGGCTCTTAATAGTGGTAGTTCAGGCATTTGAACATGCTTTGTAATTTGTACAAAAGGTAATTTATGCATATTTCCTTTATTCATGTTATCCTAGTCATCTATCTCTTTGTCCTTAGATGATCTTTGACTAGGTTGATGCAAATATGGTTTTGAGGTGAAACAGAGGAGGACCCGACGTGATGGTGAAGACAGAAAATAAAAAACACAATGAGGTGGAACAATATGGGAAACAATATGGATGGTGGTGGGAACAGTTGGACATAATGGATGTGGAAGACTACAAATAATGGTGGTGAGATGGTGCTTTGTGGAGTAGACTGTGATGGTGATCAAGAGAGAATACCCAAAAAGAGGAGGGCCAAGGGGAATGAGAGGAGAGACATAATGGAAAATGAGATTTGGAGAAGCACAGACTGAGAGGAATGACAATAAAGGTTCATCTCCATAACTATACTTTGTTGGGGTGAGACCTCTATAACTATATTTCGTTGAGGTGCTTATATTTTTCCAAAGCCGACAGTATGCTGAGGCTTTGGGATTTTCTTCCTTCTGTTGTGCCTTCTATGTTTTATGAAAACAGGAACTTTTTACATTGCTTGCTATCTTTTATGATTACTGCCTTTTGCATGCTCTGACCAATATTTGTTACTGAATCCTTTACTTTACCCACTGCCTTTATTTAAAGTCATGTTGAGATCATCCATTTTTTTAGTTGATGGTGGTATCAACATTTTTGTAGATATGAATGGATCTGGATATCTTGGTCCTGTGTTGAGCTTGTCCTTTGAGTTGCTCATTCCATAATATTACCTTTCTTAGTATAGTATTTGAGGTCTTCAGCTTGTGTGATGGATTTTATTCATGTGGTTCAATATTTTCTCCTTTGAGCAGATTTCAAGTTTACCAGGTTTTGTTGCTTGTCTTTTGAACAACCTTAAGTCGATGGTGCTCCATTACTCATTTGGGCTTCTATACTTTGTTGCAGCCATGGTTTTAAAACCTTTCTTGAGTGATTTGTTGATCTTTACATGCTCTAAAGAGGTATGCTTATCTTGGGATATCTTCTAATTTTACTACTTTTGGACCCTAGTCTATCCGACCCTTCATACCTCTTGTCAAAATTTGAACAATGAGCCACGTACCTTCCTAGGTGAACTATTTGTTATTGATCTTCTTGGAAAAATCTGGATCGTTGATGCCATTTTTGCTCTTTGCCTTGATCTTTCGTTGATGTATCATCGATGAACATTCTCAATGAATGAAGACTTGCATGGAATACACTGTCACTAATCACTTGGGGTTGTCGTTGATGGATTGATGATATTGCATTTGCTAATGTGATGACCAAACTTATTTTTTGATGAGTTCACATTGTCGTTGATGGATGAGCGAAAGAGGCTTGCTATTGGTGACAGGTGACCATAAGATATTTGGATAGATTTAGGTTGGCGACTTAGTAACCACACATTTATTTGATGTGCAATGGGAGGGGGAAGACCTAGGACAATGATAACCTGACCCTTTGGATGACTCAAAACACTTCATCACTGATGAAAGTTCATCATCGTTGATGTATCGACGATAGGCTTTTCTTAAGAGCGATAAAGGATAACCGATACAGATTGAGTCATTTCACGATCACTAGTGAAGAAGAGGTTTCATCGATGAATTGACGATAAGCTCTTTTGATCATTGATAGACTAACTTGGACTTGGGGGCTAATATTAAAATTGAGACTTATACTTATGACTTAGGTGAATGACGACCAAGCAGCAAACCATATGACCTACGACGTAAGCAATTTTGATGGAATTTTGTTATCGTTGATGTATCGATGATGACAGGTTTGGATGAGCGACTATGTATTCTGGGTATTATACTGTCGCTGATAGTTTTCTTCGATCACGGATGGGTTAGTGACAGGGAACTTTTGGTGGATAATCCTGACTTTAAAACAACTTGACTTTACCAATTATGTCGGGAGGGTAAATGGTTAGGATGATGTTAACTAGACCCTTGCTTCAGACTTACAGATTGCTACCGCTGATGAGACTGAATGGTCATTGATGGATCGATGACGAAGCTTTTACAAGAGCGATGACTAACTTTTCTTGATGTTTGGGTTTTAACGTGGTCACTGGATAGAAATAGTTTGTCAAATATGTATCGACGAAAGAGGGTTTGGACGAGCAACAATTCAATTTTTGGACTTAGGATTATCGTTAATTACTTGTTTAGGTCATGGATTGATCGATAATAGGGGACTTGGATGAGTGACTGTGGATTTTCGGGTTAAGACTATCGTCGATGGCTTACTACGGTCACATATTGGATAAGTTATGGGGTTTTGTAAGGGTGATGAAGACTTATGGTTATTTAGCCTTAGAAGATGACTTTGGAAAATATTAGGATGAGTATTTAGGTGGACTTAGGGACTTAGCCTTAGGAAAATTTAATCAAGGTAGAATTCAAAATATTTTTATTATATTCTAACCAAGGGGTAAATCATGCATTTTGATACTATAATATGGTTTTTTAACCTTCTTTGCAATGGTTAGGTGGTTTGGATGATATGGAGTGAATGGGGCTATGGTGATAGTATGGACCATATATTGAAGGTAAAAAATTGTCAAAATGGTTAGAGTTTGTGAAATGATAAGGGTTGATGATATGGAAATGAGGACCCTACTAATGAATGGATGAATAGGGATGAACTCATGGAGGGTGAAATGAAATACTATAAGACTTAAAATTATCCCTTCAGTGACCATGAAGACTTCCTTGAAATTGAAATTATTTTCTCAAGACTCTCCTCTTTTGCTTTGAAATGACTTTCACAAGACCTTCCTTTTTAGACTTAGTACCACTTCCTAAAATCGTCTAGTCACTCAATTTTTGGCCAAATTTTGAAAATTAGGGGTGACAATTAAGTTGGGATTTTTAAATCCCAATAGTTATTCAAAGCTTTGCCCTCATTTTTCCTTGCACTCTCAAAAAGGGTTGTATCATGTAAAAATTATTGATGAGTGATGTTGTTGATGTTATTACTAGCCTTAAGTCCACTTATTAACCCATATTTGTATGTCTTTTTCAAGTTACTTCCTAATACCTATGCCATGATAATGAACAAATATGGTGGTAGATGATCTCCTTCTCTAATACCCCTCTTAGATTTAAATAATTATGTTACTAGACCATTGACCAACACCAAACATGATACTGTAGAGACATAAGCTTTAATCTATCTAACCCATTTATTCTCAAATACAAACTTTTCTAATGCTACAAAAAGAAAATCTCATGTAACCCTATCATAGGCTTTATTCATATCAAGTTTGAAGATCATTGATCTCTCTTTATAGAAGTTGTTGAATGCATTAATTTGTGAGCTACTATGATCCCATCAAAAATTTGTCTCCCTTTCACAAATCCTCCTTGCTCTTTTGATATAATTTGTCTATAGTGGTCTTAACCAATTTTCCATCACTTTGAATATTAACTTATATGTCATATTACATAGGTTTTATGGGTCTAACTGGATTAAAAAATTCTACATCCTTCTTTTTGGGAACTAGGGTAAGATATGTTGCATTATTTTATAAGGTATGTATTATTTTACCCTAGACTGTTCAACTACCACCAATAAAAATCCTTCACTATTTTCTAGTTGTGTTGATAAAATATTGTAGAGAGTACATTCAAACCTAGAAATTTATCCTTATAAAAAAAGAAAAGAGTTGATTGAACTTATTCCAAAGTAATAGCTCCATCAGTTTGCTATTGTCTTCATTTGTTATAACTAAAGGTACTTCTTGTAGCCATTTATCATTAAGAACTTAAATCTCCTTTGATCCTATAGTATTCTAGTAAAAAATCATTGCCTCATTTTTTATTTCACTTTGGTCTTTAGTCCAACCCCCTTCTATTGATTTAATTATACTAATTTTGGATGTTGGTGTATGTACTATTGTCATCTTATGAAAGTACTTTGTGTTTTTATCTCCTTTTAACCAAGTCTATCTTGATTTTAATCTCCTTTTGTAATATTCACTTTGTTTCCTTCGAGCTTGGATTATTGTGCTCATATTTTTAGAATTTTGGGATTTTATGTTTTAGTTCTTCTTTCTTCTTAAAAATATCTTCATAAGTGTTATTGTTGCATTCTTTTAATTAACTTGTTTTGGAAGTATATACAACCCATCGTTTCCTAAAGAATTCCATGTTTGTGATATCTTATCACCAAATTGAGGATGGTCTGCCCACATGTGCTCATATTAAAAATATGATATTTTTTATTCCACTTACCACCATTTTAACTCTTATTGGCTAATGATCTAAACTATACTTTGTCAATGTATTCATTTTAGCACCATACCTTCATCTAGCCAATGATCTGAACTATACCTTCATCTAGCCAATGATCTAAGAGTATGCATCTATCTATTTTTTTTGCTATCAAGTTATGGCCTATCTTGTTATTGGTCTAGATAGTTGTCCTCTTCAAACTTAACATCCTATAGATTATTGTTTTGAATAAAAGCTGAGAAATCTCACATACTTTGGGCTATTTTCTTAATTTTCCCAAAATTTTCATCCAACTTGGCTATGGCATTAAAATCTCTTGTGATCATGAATTGGGTTTCTCGATATTTACTTCTCATAAAGGCTTTAATCCCACTCCATACTTCTGATATTCCTAACCGATTTGTAGGTCCATTGACATTGATAAGGATTAAATAAATATATGCAAAGTAGCATATGACTAATGAGGTTATCTAATGTCTAATTTTATGAATAGTTTTACAATAAGTTTTAACCAGATTCCAACATGTTAGAATTCCCCCTATCAATCCTTTTGAATCCACAACATCCCATTCACATCTTTTCCATACTACTTTCATAGTTTTAAAAACTTCTTTATAATTTTAGTTTCCTGGATACAAATACTATTAGGCTTATTACTTAAAATAGAGGTCCCTTACACACTTGTTCTTTGAGGAGGCATTAGAAACATTTTTTTTTCATAATATGGTAATCATGTTTCATTAAGGGTCATTGCCCCTTCTACAAATTACCAATATCATTTTGTTGTTTGGTAAAGAGAAGTTCATCTAACTTAGATTATGTTCCTTTCTCTATGTTTTCTCTTGCTTCCCTAGCTCTAGCTTGATAATTTGAATGTTTTCCTCTTTTTACCTTGCTAGTAACAAGAGTAGTCTTATTATTCTATTCCTCAATATTATTTCAAAAAAATTCTTTTCATTAGATTTATCTTCTCTTGACTCTGCTAAGGAAGCTTTTGACTTATACTTCTCATTTTTTGGTGTTAATGGTAGAGGTATTAACATATAACACAATGATTTCTATACCACTTTCCTTCTTTTGAATAGTGCATGGTACTTCAAGAGAGTTTTCAAAATCTGATGAGGCACATTTCTTAGGTTCAACAAAAATGTTCATCCCTAAATCAAGATCATACTAAGAATATAGTTCCTTGTTATAATATTTTGATCTTGTTGTACCATGTTCTCTAAGATCTGATATGCATTTTCTTCATAAGCTAAAGCCTTAAAATAATTAGTATTTATTCCAATATCCTTACTTATTAGTCTCCACTATTTATTTACTTTCATTTGCATAGACCTATTTTATAGAAGTTGAAAACCATTCTCATCCATATCCATTTGTAAGTTTCTCTTGTGATTTTCTACATATATTTTTGTTGGACTCTTCTTAGGGAATTATCTCTCAATATGCCCACCTCATGACATCTTCTACATCTAAAAGATATGTTTTCATAATCCATGATTTGGGTCCACAAGTTACCCTCATACTTACTAATGATTGATTCTACTAAAGTTTTATTGATATCAATCATGACCAATATCTAGGTATAAATAGCCAAGTCTCCATATTTTGTATGAAATCTCAAGGAATTATCCCAAAGTGTTGTCTATTTCCTTCAAGGTATCCATTTCCTAGAATTTAATGGGTAACCCATACATCTTGACCTCGATTGATACTAGGGATAGATTTATGTTTTCAAGTGCAAAACCTTCATAAAAATAGGTAAGGAAGAGTCATACTCTTCCCATAAACGAAGAACCCTATTTTAGGATTCTATCTATTTCCTCCATGGAATAGAAAATGGATAGGAATAAAATTTTAGAAAGAAAGAATATACTCACTCCTAGAGACTTTTATCTTCTATCAATCCATTTTCTCAAAGGCACAACCCCTGACCAAGACCCATTAAATTTACCAATAATTACCTTATATTTCACAAATGAGGACCACTGCTTTGTGAGTTCCTCCCTAACCTCTACTACTAGGGATGATTTTATGGATTTAGCTACAAATTGTTCCATAGGAAGAAAATTATAACTAGATATCTACTAAAATTTATATCTTATAGTGATTATATTATTTGAAAATAAACATACAATAATCTACATGCAAAACTTCTAAGATAATGAAGGGATAAATAAAACTTAGTTGAAAAGTTCTACACCCAAACAAAATGTCCTACCTCATTGATGTTATAGCCATGCATTTCTTCTCCCATCTAAACTTTGGTTGTAGATATCTGCAATTTTATTTTTTGCAACTTGAAAAATTGTCATTGCCCTTGTTATAGATGGCTGAATTCATAGGGTCATATCTCTCTCAAAACTACTTGGATTCCTTCATATGACCACTCATTTTAAAGCTCTTTAGGTACTTATTGGTGGGTGCACAATTTTTAGGCTAAGGATAGGAGGTTACGTAGAGGATTATTGGCAATGACTTAGCGGGTTGTGGTCTAGTTGACCACTTTTTAGATTACATGGTGGCTATGGAGGGAATCCCCACATTGGGACCAATATGCATATGAAATTACATGGGTGTGATGGACTTGATAGCTAGTGGGAGCTAGGGGAAGCAAAAGATTTTCTACTATGACTGAGTTTTATGATAGTTTGGTTAGAGGCAGAGCATACCAAAGGGGCCTGTGTGTTATTGGTAAACCATATGAGAGAGGGCTTAGTGGGCTCTAGACCCTAAAAATTACCCTAAGATAGGTGTAAATGACCCTCTTACTATAGAGCTAGTATAGGATGATATAAGAGTTACACCTAATAATTTGTGATGGCATATGGGCATTTAGCCTCAAAGAGTGATAACACCAAGACCTCGGGTATAGTGGGCCAGGATAATAGACCATTTTTTGCATGGCTTATCAAAGAGGCATGTCATTGATGACAAGAGAGACAAATGGTATCTCTTATAGCATTACCTCCTTCTAAGAGACTGGCAACTAAGGTAGGGTTGAGTCGATCTCTTCATAAGCTGATAGAGGTAGAGAGAGCTACATTATTATGGTAGATAATAGAGAAAGACAATGCACTAGCAGCTATGAGGGAGTAGATGTTCAGTTGGTAGGTGACTAGGCAAGTAGAGGAGTAGCAATAGTGTTAAGTGGTGGAGCTCCATTAGGAGGTGGTTATTTTGTGATAAGAGAGAGATTATATGGTGAGAGAGATCGCTATGATACATCAAATAGTTACTCATCTAATGGCGGAGTGAGATGCCACTATGACATAGGAAGCACCAACAAGGTTAGACTATGGGAAGCTTGTGATCCATATTATGGCTGAGTAGCTAACATAAGTCAAAGCATATCTACAAGAGGCCTTAGAGTGAGCTACGTTCTACCAGGGGGTTTATTGTGCAATTGTACCTTAGGGACAAAGAGTACCATCACTATTAAGGTCAAGGTAACAAACTTGATATAGGTCAGTAACTCAACAATCCCAAAGGTCTATGTGCATGCCACTACCACCACCACCAGTGGGGGAAGGAGGGGGCACTAGATATTGGTTTCCATAGTTGAGGAGGATTTTGTAGCCACCTACTAATTATGAGAGGAGATCTATTGCCTTTTTGTCGATTTTGAGGTTGATGTTGTATCAATTATGGCATTGATGTATAATTTCACCATGTATGACTTATGTATTCTATATTTTATCATAATAGAGATGATGATATATTTGTATGACTAATGATGCATACATTATTGATGTACCATGTAATTTTATCATAACATGGGTTCAGATTTTATATCTATTCTTGATGATAAGATTTGTATCATTGATGTACTCGATGTATTATATTTGAGAGATATATTAGATTATTTATGGTGATTTTTGTTGCATCTTTGATGTGAGTTGATAATGACTTTAATTGTATGTCTTTTTTATTTTATATGTAATTAATTGATGTGATGATTTATATGCGCATGATGATGATGATAATTTTCATGTGTAATCAATGATGTGCATTAATTAAAATAAATGTGGATGATTTAAAACAATTTAAAAACTATTTTATAAGTTGATTTGATATCAAATATTGCACCCGTTTTTGATGATCGTAAATAGTTATAGTTAATTCAGTGTCAAAGAAGATATCAAGTGCTAATAATCTTGAACAAATTTAACATATTAGTTTAAATTTTACTTTTTTGTTTGTGGAAAACATCCCAAATGAGATGCCACTTTTGGGTAAGTCCCAAGGAGGCAGAGGTATCTATTCCACCAAAAATACCTAGGGCTCGCACCCGGATTTCCCCTTTGGCACACTCAACAAGCATGCCTAAAACAACAAAAACTATAACAAACAAACACAAAAAACACAACATCAAAAAATAAAGACAAACAAACAAAAACAACATAAAAGCATAAAACAACAAAAAAACTAAAAAAACAAACAAAAATAAATAAATAAATAAAAATAAAATAAAAAATAACCACAAAACACAAAAGACATTAGAAAACCATAAAAACAATAAAACAACACACAAACTCTTAAAAAAAATAAAAAACACAAAACCCAAAAAACAAAAACATGAAAAACAACAAAAATACACAAAAAAGAAAAAACACAAAAACATAAAAAAACAACAAAAAAAAAACAACTAAAACAACACAAAAATAAAACAGTACAAAAAACACACACACCCCTTGAAAAACTAAAAAAAAAGTAAAAAAAAAAACAACAAAACACAACTACGACCTTTCTAGGCCAAAAGACTATTAAGGCAATATTCAACAAAGGAAACATAGAAAAGATATGTCTAAGCTAGGGAACTAAAATACCCTGACCGAACCAAAGAGAAGAAAAAACAAAGCAAAAATGAACTAGGTACCTCTAGTACTGGAGCCATCCAAAGAAAGGATAAAAAGCAGAGCTTCCCTTATTTGTGAAGCCCACCAACTAGGTGGGTGGTCGTAGCCAGTAAGATCACCTTTGTCCAATGCCCAATTAGCTAAAGCATCAACACTCCTGTTCTATTCTCTGACCAAATGATTTTAATCCACTTTCAAAAAGCCCATGTAGATTAATTGAATCTTCTCAAAAAATCTTTTTATTCTCCAATCAAAATTTGATTCTTACAAGGAGTCTTTAGAAGATTAATCATGAGTTGGGAGTCAGATTCAACCAACACCTTTTCCCATCCAACCTTAGTAACCTCTTGAAGGCCTTTGAGGATACCATACCCCTCAACAAGGTTATTGGAAAGGATACCCAAATTCTTAGCAAAAGTAAAAACCAGGAAGCCATATGAAATTCTACCAATTCCTCCTGCACTAACTTTTTCAGGGTTCCCCCAGAGGCTCCATCGGTATTGACTTTTCCATAATTCTTAGGAGGAGGCTGCCAATTCCTTCTTCTTTATATCTTGCAATTAATCACATATTCTTTAAGTTGGTTGCCATTAGAAGCGTTAATATTCAATATTTGCATCACTTGACCCCACTTTTGGTGGGATTTTTGTGGGTGATTAAGGAGTTGTTGGACTGATTCAACTAAGTTGACAATGTTCTTTTGCTAGATATAGTGAATATCCTTTATATCTTGATTGAAAATTTGGCTGTTCCTTTTATTCTAGATATTCCAAGGTGGAAGGGTAGAACCCATACAAACTAATTGCTCAATGAAATGATCAACACCCTCTTTTTTAGGCCAATCCCTCCAAAGATGTTCAAAAGTAGAAAAATAGGACCACTGTAAGCCAAGTAAGATGGCCATTCTTCTCCATAGATCAAAGGCTAAGGTACACTCAATAAAAACATGGCTAAGAGTTTCCAAAATCTTTCCACACATTTCGCATCTAAAAGGGCCATACAAACCATGTTTCATAAGTTGCTTACCAGTTAGCCCCCTATGATGCAATAAAAGGCAAATAAAAAACCTCACCTTAGGCCAGAGCTTTTGAGCCCACAACTAAGAAAATATATCATAAAATTGGTTGGGATTATTATGGCATAAGATCAAATAACTTTGAGCAACTGAATACTCACCCTTAGTGTTGTTCCATCCAAAACAATCTTTATCATGGGACCAAAAGAGAGATCTCATATGCAATATGCGTTGGATGTATTGTCTTTGAATTTTTAGAATTTGAATAGGCCAGTACTCAATAGGGATCCAATATCTACCAACCTTTGAATTATCAGTATGGTATCAACAATAATTAGCCACCTTTATCCAATTAGCTTAGTGAAGCTCCTCCATCCAAGGCCTCCAATAAAGAAATTGAGTTATCAAAGACTGGTGACCATCCCAAGAATCTATCCAAAAATTTGCCTGTTGACCATTATGAATGATCCAAAATAACTTTTTCTTAATCAAATCCTCACCAGTATTAAGAACCACTAAAATGGGAGAACCTTTGGTAGGTAATTGATAGCGAACAAGGTCTTCTTTACTTTTGTTCTCAGCATATTTAGCACATAGATTATTGGCCCAAAGGACATTGGGGTTATGTAAAATCCTACACTATAATTTAGCAGCTAAATATTTGTTGTTATTAGTAGCAGATCGGAATCCTAACCCCCTTCATTCTTAGGAAGACATAAAGTGTTTCATTTCACCAAGGTCCATTTTCTTTTCTCCTTAGTACCACTCAAAAGGAACAAATGATTAATTTGATCCAATTCTCGAAGAACAACCTTTGGGATATTCAACACAATAGAAACATAAATAGGTATAGCTTGAAGAAAAGACTTTACCAAGGTAGTTCTACCCCCAAAAGCCACCTATTGGTCCACTTTCCAATTTTCTTCTTAACTTTGTCCAACAACCAATTCCAATATTTATTTTTCTGTATTTGAGTATTGATAGGTGATGAGCCCTGAAAACGTTTATTTTTGTACAAAATTTCCATATATATTGCGGTATTTATTTTAATAGAAATATATGTTTTATGTAAATTTTATATGTATTTAACATTAGATTACGTATGTTGTCTAATATTTGTTTTTGAGTGAATTATGTGTAGATTCAATGGATTTTACAGTATTTTAACATGACTACATCGAGGTCCCATTTGGACCTAGCACTTTTCATTTTGTGATGAAAATAAAAACTCAAAGGTAAAAATATTTGTAACAAAACAATGATGAAGTGCTAAGTCAAGCATCTAAATCCCGTTTAGGCACCCAATTCCCGTTTGGCTCTTGATTGTTGGGTGCTCGATTCTCGTTTGATGCTTGATTGTTGGACGCCTAATTCCTGTTAGGCACTCGACTTTCATTTTGGTGCCTGATTCTTGTATTCTAAAGATAAGGCGCCCGATTCTCGTTGACGTAGAATTATAGCACAACCCCTATTGTTTATAGAACAGAACGACGATTTTAGTGATGGGTGTGGACATGATTTTAGGAATGGATGTAGACCAAGGACAACGTCAATGACCATATGTCATCTACTTTTCAGCAATCACGTAAAAATCAATGTAATTGGGTAAAGTAAAATATTAGACGTATTCTATTCTGATACAGAATACACTGAATATATTTTAAGTTTAATGTTTTGCTTTATCTCCTTTATTCCTACGTATTGTTGTAACAAAAAAATCAAAAATTTATTTGCTTTCAAAATGTAACAGGGCATGGCCACATATCTTATAAATATGCAGGCCACCCCTGAAAAATAGATCCTAGATTTTCTTTGTAAATTTCTACTGTAATTCCAAATACAATTCATTTGAGTCTTTTTGATCAACTCAACTAGCATCCGGTGAATGTCTTAATGCGGGAAGAATATGCTAGAAGCCTAGGCCCACTCTCAACAGTATTCCTCCCTTATTTTACCTATTTTCTATCATTTTAATTCATTTTCCTATTTTTTGTAATTTAGTTTAATACTGTAGTTTTCCCTATTTTTTGTAAGTTTCCAGCAAGTGTGCAATTTTGATTTCTGTAATGCATTTCAGTCATGTCTTAGATAATGTAAATTAGATCAACGGTTTGGAAAATAAACAAGAACTCCAACGAAACAACAACACCCCCAAACCATAGAATCTGAGGTACTCCTTTATTAAGGAGATTTTACAGGCATATACTATTAATGATTTTTCACAAGTTTACGAGTTGTCTCGAGTTGACAATTAAATGAAGGCAATGAATTTAACTATAGAAACTTAGCCAATGTTTTGTCCAACATTTTGGCACCATTATTGGGAAAAACCATTTGTAAAATCCAATTCTAAAAAAAGTGTTTTTAAAGTAGTTCAGGTTACTTTCTAAAGAACCACTCCATTCTAACTTTTGTATGAGTCCACCTAGAGTCAGAGGATCAGAAGATCGTTTCATCAAGAACATAAATATTGTTTCTTTAGAAACCTTTGTTGCAGTTGTGTCAAATCCTGACAGTGATATCTCCCCATCAACATCTCCACCTGTGCATTGGAGTCAATATCCACTTTTTGCACAGGATCCTTCTGAACTAGACCAGCAAAATCTTAGGGAAGGATCAGTGGTAGGAAGATTTCAATCTAAGAAATATTTGCTTAACCTTCAATGTTGGCAAGTAGTTAACGATAGGACTATCTCAAACACTGATTTAGTAATCCTTCTAGAGGATAAAAAGAAAGGACTTAAAAGCCTTGAAGGTTGCCCTAAAAACAACAAGCGTATACACCCTATTTATAGATAATATAGCTGAAGTAGAAGAAGCATCCACTAGTTTTAACTTCCCCATAAAAGAGGCAAGAGGAGATCACAAGATGAAACATATCTCTCCTTCCCACCTTCCAATCTTTAGAGGATTTCAATCAAAATATCCCAAAATGTTTCTCTTCAAGTTTGATGTTCTATGCAGGTCAGTGGACTATAAAATCGATGCTCATAAATTAAAGTTGTTTTCCTCAACTCTTGATGATGCAGCCCTATGTTGGTTCATCAGTTTAGGACACAAACAAATAACTACCTGGGAAGACATGAAAAAATGCTTCCTAGATCAGTAATAAGACTTTGGTAGGGCACAATATTCTAGAGAAGAAGTCTTGGATATGACTAAGAAGGAAGGTGAGTCATTGGAGGAATATTGGGATAGGTTCATATTTACATTGCAAAGATATCCCCATGCAAAACTAGGAGACAGGTCCTTGAGAAGTGTTTTAAAACGGGATTACGAATGAATTTCTTAATGCATTAAACATGATTTTTGGAGGGAACATTTATCAACACCAAATATTTGATATTCGATAGTTATGCCATAACTACTCAAGAAGGAAGGGTAAATTAAATTTCAAAAATGTCAAATGATCAGCCATATTCACAAATATAGAAATATGAAATTTTCTAGGAGACCTCAAGAGTGAGATGTTTTCATCTATTGCACTTCAAATGGACACTCTTCTAATTCAAAGAAATAAGTAGAAGAATGATGCAACATTAACCTATTTTTGTCCTAAATGCAGGGGAAAGCACCCTAGAAACGAATGTCCTAAAAACAAGTTAGAATATGCATTGTATGCCAAAAATATCATAAAACTAAGTTGTGTCCACAATTATCAAAATCTATAGAAT
The DNA here is from genome assembly GCA_028583015.1 of Wollemia nobilis. NCBI lineage: Eukaryota > Viridiplantae > Streptophyta > Pinopsida > Araucariales > Araucariaceae > Wollemia > Wollemia nobilis. Next base: position 2,939,130 of record JAQPPZ010001056.1, on the reverse strand, counting down.
ATACTAAAGTAACAGAAGCATACTTCATGGGAAATAGGATAAACTAGCAACAGTCTCCTATGGAAAACAACATGGCAGCAGGAATGCCATCCTATGGGGGCAACAATTATCAGAACCAAGGTCAAGTTCAACCACCCAATATGGTTTGTGGGGAAAAAAACCTTGGACCCAATTTTCCCAAGGAGAAAATCCTTACAATCCCTACCCATGGATGCCATACCAGCAACCTGGATAATAGTGGAGAAATCAGAATACTTGGAGCCAAAATCTACAACGTGCTACACCAATCCCACTACAACCAATTCTATCAGCCCCCCTGCTTTGAGACCTGCTCAACTTTTGGCACAACCTATGTCTAATCCAATAACAAACCATATCCAACATATCATATGGAGAATGAGATGTACCCAATGTATAATATCAAATTAGATTGCAGTCCAATACAATTAAGATTAGGTAAACATGTAGGTGTAGAATCAAATCCTTTGTTAGAAGAGGAGGAAACATAGATTGAGAAAGAGGAATAACCTCTTATAGAAGAAGTAGAAGAATAATAAACAACTATAAATAACATATAAGGGGTTCCACATTTTCTAAAAATATTGTAGGAACCCAAGAAGTCACTACAACTAGAATTTGATAGTCTTTCCAGTTTGAAGAACCTGACATTCATAATTCTTCTCTTTCAGGCCATCAGAGATATTCCTATCTATAGCAAGGCCATAAGAGAGTTGTATCTAATAAACCAAGGAGAAAACCAGCACAGGAAATCAATTTGGTAGGAAAAATAGTTGATATTATGCTAGGAAATACCCATAGCTAAAAATATTTAGACCCAAGAAGCCCTGTTTTAACTGTGAAAATTTGGGGCTATGTTTTACCCAATACATTAGTAGATTTGGGGTTGCCATTGATTTCATGCCCAAGGAAACCATGTGAAAACTCATTTTAACCAATCTAAAGCCAACCAAAAGTTTCCTTCAGTTGGCAGGTAGGTCTATAGTGCTTCCTAAGAGAATGCTGGAAGACATCACTATTATAGTGGATGCATGGGAGTATCCAAAAAATTTATTAGTGCTACAATCTAAGTTTGGGTTAGGTGGATATCCTCTCATATTAGGTAGACCTTGGATAGCAACAATTGATGCCTACATAAGTTGTAGAAATGGAAAAATTATCATTTTTGATGGTCAGAATGTGAAAAATCTAACTATCCATCCACTTGCATAGTCTATAGAATTGTTGGGAGAACCTAACAATAAAAACCAAAACATGAGTGATTTATCAATGATTCAATACATCATGGCACTTTATGAGAGTGATGAGGATAGGGTGATATCAAACTTTTTATAAGGATAACCCTCCTGTCCTCCTTTAGATTTGCCATTAGTAGGAGGTAAATATCACCATATTCGGAAAATAGATGTTGCACCTGGGAGAGTATTAAACATAAATGATGGGTTGACATATGAATAGCAGATAAAAATGAGAGAAACATTATTCAAACATCAAGGTGCGTTTGCTTGGGAGTATTCATACATGAGAGGAATAGCTCTTGAATCCTGTACTCATCGAATATATCCGGAAGATGAAATAAAACCAGTAAGACAACCACAACGTAGGATGAATCTAGCTATGAAGGAGATTGTTAAATTTTTTTATAGAAATTCCTAATAGTTGGTTTTATCTACCCTATATCAGATAGTAAATGGGTATCACCTTTGGTGGTGGTGCCCAAGAAAAATAAAAAGTGGAGGATCTGTGTTGATTACAGGTCACTAAATAAAGCAACCAAGAAAAACCACTTCCCCTTACATTTCATAGATAAGGTCCTTGACACCTTATCAGGGAAGAAATAATTTTCTTTTCTGGATGGGTTCAGTGGATATAATCAGATTCAGATTGGGGAAGAGGACCATGATAATACCACATTCACTTGTCCATGGGGAACCTACGCTTACCAAGTTTTACCCTTTGGTTTGTGCAATGAACCTGCCACATTTCAAAGGGCAGTTTTGAGCATATTATCTGATATGATTGGAGAAACTATGGAGGTATATATGGATGATTTCACTATTTATGGTGAAACCTTTGAAGAAGCCATACAAAATTTGGAAAGAACACTTCAGCGGTGTGAGGAAACCAATCTATCCCTAAGCAATGAGAAATATTATATGTTAATGCAGGAGGGCCATAAAACATAGATATTTAAGTTGAGAATCACCAACTTTAATCTCCATGTAAAAAAAAGTGCTACACAACCCACAACAAAGGGAGGAAAGGCATTCACTGAGGGATTTGTCCTAGACACAGATAACAATATGCAAGTTGGCAATCAAAATTCAAAGTGGCATATTGGCTGCAGTGCTGCGGTGGCAAAGAGTGGAAATAATTAAGTTTAAATATTAGTAAAAATTTAGGTAAAATATAACATGTTGGAGGTGATGGTGCCAAACTAAGCAGTGGAAAGAATGAAGGAGTGACAAAAAACTAAGGAGTGCTTTCGAACCCGCTTTGTAGATCGATTCATGCATAAACAAGCCAAAGAATGAATTAGTGATGCCTGGATAATTTACAGACTTAGGAGTCAAGATTCATATTCAAGGCAATGGATGGGAAATATAATTATGATGCAACAGAAACAAAGGTTGTAGTGATGATGATATAACAATTTTACCTTGCCATAATTGTCGCTAGATGTAGGGAGAGGAAAAGGATCTTGGACTTGTCTAGGGCCATCCTGAAAGACTCTAAAACTGTGCGAGCTAGTTGAAGCATGAATGAGCCAACTATGGCAAGGAGGGAGGTCGACATTATGGCAACAAGGATTTGGTTAAAATAGATCTATTAACAAATACACCTACACGATGATTGCAACAAAATCGGAGGAACAAGAGTTGCTAGAACTTAGTCATTGTCACAAAGATCAGTTTGCAGGTGTATGAGCACCAAACTTAAGCCACCAAAAAGGATAGCAATGCCTCTTTCAACCCGCGAGGAGGGGGGTAAAAAAATACACATAAACCACTTTGCAAAAAAGCATAAGAATGCAAGGGAAATTATAGTATAGTGCAAAGCATCTCGGTGGGCACAAACATAGGTGAGCTCATGCCAAGGGGGTAAGACATTGGCCTAGAGGACTTTATAGGCTTGCTAGAAAGCGCTTGGGAATAAGAATTTTCGAATTTCCAGACGATGCTAAGAAAGAAAGTAAAAATAATATGTCTAGGAGTAAAATAAAAGGCTTGCAACTTCATTCCAACTATACAGAGAGGTCAATCAATATTTAGCTTGCTTTTCAGTGAACCACCAAATATCATAGGAGGGAAAGGTGTCAAGGTGCTATGAGATAAATATTAAAATAAAACAAACTAGGGCCTAAACAACACAACACCAATCCAGCAAAACTAGATACAATAAAGAAGCTAAATACAACAGTTAATTTTTCTTATGCTCATCCAATAGCATAATATGAAAATGAATTAAACTACTTATACTAAGGAAAATAATCCAACCTCATAAGTCACGTGGGGTGGATTTGGGCTCCATATCCACCCCTCGGCCTCCTTCCTCCCCCCCACAACCTCCTCCCTCTTCTCATTTTTTTTCTTTTCTCCCCTTCAGCATCATAGATTCTTCCCTAAGCCATCTCCTCCTTTTTCCCCCTCAACTTGATCACGTTTTTCAAAAATGAAAGTGCAAAACTTCATTGGCAACTTGTTGGCTCAGTCCTAGAGTGCCTAAGATCACACATCTCTTTCACCAAAATGTCCATCCCCTCAAGATAAGATTGCACACTTGCCTCATAAGGAAAGTCAAAGGAGGCCTTAGACATTTTAAATATATATAAATAACCATGAGCCTATCCCATTTATGAAGCCATCATTGCTATAAAATAATCATTAATAAATATTTTTTTTGCTAAATTTAAATTAAAAGTAATATTTAAATAGGTATTAAATTGTTGGCCTTAAATTGCAATGGTTAGTCATTTTAACAAAAACCAATATATGCCTGAATAATATCAAAAAATTCATTGGCTAGACAATTTAAAGCATTCATCAAGGCAGATATTAAATCATAGCCTACCATCACAAATGGTTAGTCAATTTAATTAGAAACCATTGCAAGAATTGCCATTATTCAACTCCATTGTTGATCAATCATCAGATTAATAGCTCGAATTGTCCACCTGCATACATGTTTATCCTATAAAACCATAAAGATATGGCAAAATTATAGACATAAATTACAACTAAATATAGAATTGCATCGAAGCATATCTATAGCACTAGCAAAGTTATGCATTAAAATAATAAGCTCAATCATATTGTTCCCTCATATGGGATCCCATAAGGGTGGATCATGACATCCCACCCCCTTGGACTAAACACACTCCCTTGTGTTTCCCTGCAACACAAAGCATATATAATCACGAATATTGGTTTTCCTTACCCCCACTTTCCATATTGGTATATTGGCATATAGTATTAGGACATCATATTTCTGCAGATGGGATCAAGGTAGACAGTAAGAAGATAGAGGTAATCCAAAATATGCCTACTCCCAAAACTCATAAAGATATCTGAAGTTTCCTTGGCTCAGCTGGTTACTATAGGAGGTTTATACCAGACTTTAGCAAAATTGTTAAACCCCTAAGCACATTGTTAGAAAAAGATATAGATTTTGTCTGGACAAATGATTGTGAACAAGCATTTAACATTTTGAAAGAAAAAAATGACTTTTGCTCTAGTCCTGAGGGGTCCAAACTGGACCATCCCCTTTTACATATATGCAGATGCATCCAATAATGTGATAGGATCAGTTTTGGTACAAAAATATGGTGATGATTTCTATGCCATTTATTATATCAGTAAACATCTTACAGGTGTTGAGTTCAATTATATTGTCACAGAAAAGGAATTCCTTGTAGTCATACATGCTCTTAACAAATTCTACCACTATATTATAGGTTATCAAGTTTTTTTATACACTGATCTTTCAAATATTAGATACCTGACAAACAAACATAGAATTAGTGGTAGAATTATCATATGGTTGTTACTTTTGTAGGAATTTGATGTGACAATTATGGATAAACCATGCAAGGACAATGTGGTGGTAGATTTCCTTTCCAGATTGACACCTCCTGATAATTCAATCATTGAATATCAATTTCCAGATGAGCATTTGTTTGCTCTCAATGAATAGATGCCATGGTACGCATATATGGCTAATTATTTAGCCATTGGTAAAATATTCCCTACACTTTCACCACGTGAGAAATAAAATTTAATTAAGAAAAGTGCAAACTTCTCATGGAGTGATGGGTGCCTATTTAAAATAGGGCCTGATCAGGTCATGAGAAGATGTGTTGCTAATAATGAGATTGTAGAAATACTGAAAGCTTACCATAATGAACCTTGTGGTGGCCATTTTGTAGGAAAAAGGATTGCATTCAAAGTATTGCAGGTTGGTTATTACTAGCCTTCACTATTCAAAGATGCAGCCAAGCATGTGAGCCAATGTGACCAATGTTAAAGGATGGGAAAACCAAATCGCACAGATGAAATACCACTCTAACCACATGTGCACATAGATCCATTTGATAAATGAGGGATGGATTTCGTAGGACCCATTAATCCACAGTCAACAGGCAAGAGGTATATCTTAGTTTACACTGACTATGTGATCGAGTGGGTAGAAGTGCAGGCATTACATGACTCTAAAGATAATATTGTTGTAAAATTCTTGTTTTCATCTATCTTTACAATATTTGGGGTTCCAAGGGATATCACAACTAACCAAGGGTATCAATTTACTTCAAATTTGATCCAGGAAATCATGCAACAGTATAAAATTATGCATAATAAAACCAACTTCTTACCATCCATAGGAAAATGAGCAGGTAGAGGTAACCAACTATGAACTGGAGAACATTCTCACAAAGATGATACAACAAAATAGGAAGGACTGATCCACACGATTACCAAAAGCAGAGTGGGCTTATAGAACCACATAGAAAACTACCATTGATTTTACACCATTCCAGTTGGTATATAGGAAGAATGCTATGATGCCCATAGAATTTGAGATTAAGACTCTTAGAGCTACAGTAGATTTAGATTTAAATATGGATGAGGTACAAAAGGAATGGATTCAACAACTTAATCAGCTGGATGAATACCATCGTGATGCTCTACATTGGACAAAGGTCATCCAGAAATAAAGAGCCAAGTGGCATGATCATCACACCAGGCCAAAGCAATTCAAGGTAGGGGAATGGGTATTATTATATGACTCTCGATTCTAGGAGAGAAAAGAGAAACTCATGCAACACTGGGTGGGACCATATGAAGTGACTAAAATCATCAACAATGGAGCTATTAGAATTTTAACAATTGATGACAATAATATTATATTAACAGTCAATGGTCACCGATTACGACCATATTATGTGTTTGAGACTTATATGATGAAGTCAATATTAGGTATGGGGGAGACCCCAATTGAGTCCAATTTTAAAACGAGTCATAATATGTGGATATTGTCTACATGGTTTAGAAACAATTATTCTTTTAAAGGTTCTATATTTTTTCTTTCTTTAGTTGTATTTATGTTTTGTAGGAACGATGCCCTGAGTGCAACTGTTAGGCAGCTTGGAAGACCTAGGTCTAACAAGCACATAATCCATGAACCTGTGTAGTCATAGATTTCTAGGAGATTAAATTCTAGTAGAAGTAGCTCATTCCCACTTGGAGGGGGAAACCATATCTGAACAAGTGTTTGGGTGTTTGTTTTTGGTCTTCATTGAGAAAAACACACGAATACTGGTTTAGGTAGCATATGTTGATTCTATCCTTATCCTTCAAAATAGAATGCCAAAAGTCTGATCAGCTATAGGCATACACCTATGGACACATCAACAAATGATGAAATAAAGAAGGAGCGTCTATCTTTCATTTTCTACGGGAAAAAGGTGCTCGATTCCCATATTATTAAGAGAAAGGTGCTCGAATCCCATTTTTACGATGGAAGGTGCTCGACTCCTATATTTTGAGAAAAAGACTTTGGACTTCCGTTTTTATGGTGGATGGTGTTCGTCTCCTGTATTTCAGGGAAATAACATCCGATTTCCATTTTTTGGAAAATCGACACCTAATTTCCTGAATCAAAAAATAAAAAATTAAAAAAATACTTTTTGTTTTTAAGTATGGTGCCTGATTACCAATAAAAAGGTGTCTACTTTCTATTTTTTGCTTTAAGTATGGCGTCTGATTGTCAATAAAAGGTGTCTACTTTCTATATTAAGCACAATGCCTGATTTCTAACAAAAGGTGTCTGCTTTCTCTTTAACAAGCACCTGCGTACCTTGATTTGAAAGAAGACATTTGATTTCCACATAAGGAGACACCTATTTTCTATTTTCACAGGCGTTTGTGCCTCGTATGAATAATCTTCAGCATTGGGAAGTGTCCCAAGCCACGTTAGCAGTTCATCCATGTGCACAAAGTCAAACTTCTCATGAATAAAATTATCTTAATTTTTTTGTTAGAGATTTGTGCACATTCCAAAGTTGTCATCAAACAACTTTCAAGGAGGGGATGTTTGTCATCCCGAGAAGACTTGTTTTTCTAATATTTTCTTGAAAATGTGCAAGAATTCTCAAATGTATCAAATTGTAGTCACCAAGAACTAGTCATATGGAGGAAAATTTGTTGCATGGGAAATATGCCTATCATTCTTTGTTTCGATACACCTAGTCATCATAAAGCAGCCAATGCTAGTGCACCACGAACATCTATGCATTATACACACATGAAACAAAATATAGGTGTGTGCTTGATTTTATATTATATATATATTATTTTCATAGGCGTATGTTTCTATAAAATAGTTTCGGTACAATCCCCATTAAATTACCAACCATCCATTTTGCTCCACTTGAAATTTTTCCACATGTCATTGCTCTGATTAGGAAAAATTCTCATGGTCATCATCTACGAAAGATCCAAAATACGCTTTAATAGATAATCGTAATTATTCCTAATTATGGTAATAAACCACCTGCATTCATAGATGCAACTGGTTTTAAAATTATACATCCAAAAACCACTATGTGAGAAAAAAATAACAGAGTGTCGCTGAAAAACTAGGGTGTGAGAAAATAGTTGTAGAATGAATTCAGAGCCGAGAAAAAATTGAACTTTGCCATGGGGAAAAAAATGACCAACCATCTATTGAAAAAGAGTGAGCCTACGGATTGTTCAGGCATTAGTGAGGATGTACAGGCATAATTCAATGCCGTCAGATGGTTGGAATACTGCCATCTATTTAGTCAGAACTAGGATGTAGAAGTAGCTAAGAAATTCACAACATCTATGCATGACGAAGTTGTTTGAATGAGGGAACTAGAAATTCCAATAACCAAGGCATATATAGCTATTATAACAGGTCTTTCCTAGATAGGTGAACACATGTATAAGGAGGACAACCCTAAACTTTATGCACAATAATTATTTGGGCACAAAACGTAATACCTGATGCACACTGGTTTGCCAAAGCTGTACTTCCCAAATTCTAGAGACCGATCTTCAAGTAGATTGTTTGGTTCTTCACATGTATGAGTAGGTTTTCCAAAATAAAGTTAAATCATTATTTTGCAACCATTTGCTACACAAGGAAAAAATAAATGTGCCCCATTATCTTACATGTGCACTCAAGGATGAGGCCAATCAGTAATAGGCATGCACAACTTTTGCCCTAGATTAATATGGGTTGATTTTGGCCTTGGTGAGACATGCCAAGGCAAATAGAGATGTGACAATTGAGGAATTCGAGGGAGATAATACAGTTCTTGAGATAGAAGAGGAAGCAACAATACTAGAACAAAATGCCCAATCGGTTGCTAGGGCAAAAAAATAAATAGAGATGATACCTACATCCTAGCCTGAGCAGAATACATAGAATGTAGGGCAAGCTTCATCCTTTTTTTTTCTCAAATTTATAAGGATGTAGGGCAATATTCATCCCCTATTCGTCCCTAATTTGATACTAGTGTAGGACCTGGTCTGTCAAGCCTCACTCATATGTCGATTTCTACAAGAACTGGGAGTAGGAGGACAAAAGCGTCCATGGTTTTTTATATCTCATCAGACGATGAGGAGAAGATTGGGTAATTAAATAAGGATAATTTTTTGGCCCATATATTGTAGGAATTATCATAGGGAAGTACTCCTCAACATGAAGTACAAATGAAAGATTTGCAACATCAGTTGTAGATATTGAAAGAATAGGCCTGCACTTGGGAGGCCAAATACAAGGAGGAGAAAAATCTTTTTCAAGAGTCTAATAAAGTAGCTACAATGAAGTTGTAGGAGATATATCAGACCATCTGATAACTACAGGAAACAATATTGAAATTACAGCTACAGGCTCAACAAATTGAGGTTGAACGGCTAACCAGGGTAGATGTAGCGGTTCAAAATGACTGGGCAATGGAAGTGCCCACTACCTATTCAGATTTTGAGGAGAAAATAGCCTTCTCTGGCCCTTTTAGTCATATGTGAGGAATTATAGCAAAGAAGCTGAGGTAGGAGACCAAACAGTGGCTTCTGATAAAAACATTTCTATAGAAGGGAATCCCAATTCTCGAGCAGGGACCCCCACAATTATTATTGAAAGTGCAACTAAAGAATCCTCCCTAAAATCCTATATAGAAGCAGAGCAGGAAACAAACGCTGCAATGGAGGTTGAACAATCCCATTCACCAGCTCACTTTGTAGATTGAGGACAAAATCATGATGTAGTTAACATGGAGCAATCTCCAACATTATCTTCCCCTACAGATCTAGAGGTAAACCAGGAGGATGAGATTGAGTTCGAAGAACCTTAAGTTTTAGCAAAATCTATAGAGGAAGATAACAGACAAGAAGATGAAATTGAGGTTTAAGAGCCTCAAAATATAGATAAGGTTATAGAGGAGGATCAGGGGGTTGCAAAATCTTAGGAATCTACTCACTTTGTAGGCCAAAAACTAGAAGGAGATGTAGGGGCTGAGCCTGAGCAACTTCAAGTAGAAAAAAGACTTCAGCAGAGGAGTCACCTACTACACAAAATGTGATTGAAGGGTCACTTGATCATGTACCTACAAAACAGACACAAGAGACTTAAAAGTCTATATCTTCTAAAAAATAGGGAACCACACCACCAACAGTAGAAAAAACTGAAGGGGGAAATTACCCTATTCTAGATACACCTATAGGCCCTGCAAAACAACCTAAGAAGTTAAGACTAAAGAGAAATGTTGTAAGAGAACCTCAACGAAGACCTAGGACCAGAGCAAGGACTACACAACTAAAAGAATTAGGCATAAATTTTGATGAAGAATGGGAAAAATCCATGAATATGTTTGTTGAGCAGAAAAATAAATTTGAACAAATCAAAGCAGGCGTGAAGGTGGAAAAGAAGGAGTTCAAGAAGGCCTAAAAAAGAGTGTCCAAAGAATCCAAGACTCCTCCCATGAAAATCAAATTTGCTTGACCAGATAAGTTTTGGGATTTGTATGGGTCAACCGGTGATCAACCTTTAAATATGAAGGTATATTTAATGAAGATGAGACTATTAGATCTTGTACCACTTGTAGATCCAACAACAACAAGCAAAGATCCTCTGGTAGAAGAAGTAGAGTCTGGAGATGATGTTGAAATTGAGCCAATAGTGGACAATTTTTCCAAGACCAAGGTTGCGGAGAAATCCAACATTTCGTTTAGTGATGAATCTATAGTGCTAGTGGGAGAAATTTTACCTCCTCACCATGAATACTGGAATCAGGTTGAGCCAGTATTCCAGAAGGATACCTTCACTTTTACTAGCTACTACTTAAGGAATGTGGGAGGGAGGAAAGCAAACAAAGGAACAACTACGTGAAGGAGTAGGACCAATTCAACCAACTCAATGCAGTAAGCATAAGAAACAACCGCAATAGAAAAAGAACACCCCTAAGGTAAAAAAAGGGCAAAAACCTAGAGATAAAGAAAAAGCTAAGGCCACAACCAAAAAAGGAAGGAGAAAAACAAGGTCTATTGGAAAGGTGTAAATAAAACTGGTAACTACCAGTTCAAAGTGGCAAAGGGATGTACCACTCCTTAGGCATGGGGGAATGATAAGCCCTAAAAATGCTCATTTTTGTACAAAATTTTCATATATATTGTGAAATTTATTTTAATAAATATATATGTTTTATGTAAATTTTATATTATTTAACATTAGATTACGTATGCTGTCTAATATTTGTTTTTGAGTGAATTATGTATAGATTCAATGGATTTTATAGTATTTTAGCATGACTACATCGAGGTCCCGGTGCTCCAAGCTCTCTTATGAGTAGTTTGGTCAATCAAAAATATCCAAAGGTGCTCATAATCCCTTTGGTCAACCCAAAAGCCCCAAGGGTTCCTAATAACCGCTTGGTCATCCCTAAAAGCTCCAAAGGTGCTCATAATCCCTTTGGTCAATCCAAAAAGGCCCCGAGGGTGTGAGCATAACTGGTCGATCAACCCCAAAAAGGCTCCAAGGATTCCTAAGAACCGCTTGGTCATCCTAAAAGGTTCCAAAGGCATTTTCTCATTGTTTGGTCACTCTTAAAGGCTTCAAAGGCATGTACTCACCGTTTGGTCAAATATAAAGGCTCAAAATCAATAAAAATTAAATATATATATATATATAAATATATACATATATATATATATATATATATATATATATATATATATATATATATATATATATATATATACATATATATATATATATATATATATATATATATATAACCAAAAACATTTGCATTTTATTTGCATCATTGCATTTCATGTTCCACATGCACTCCATCATTGCATTGCATGTAGGCATTCTTCATCCATTTCATTTTGTAGTGGAATGGATTGTGTTTGTCAGTATTACAAATGATGCCATGTTTGTGTTTCGATCATGCACATCTGCATTTATCATAATCCATCATTCATGTGAATAATTGTGTTTTTCAACACAACCCATAATGTTGCTATGAAGAATATACTAGGTTTTTTTGGTCATTCAAACATACCTAGAGGTCTTCTCAAGAGTTGATATAAAGCTTGCTTTGATTTTTTAGTTGAGGTCTAGTTAGTATAGCCCTTAACATATCATAATTCAATCACTAATCAACAAATTAAACAATCCTAATAAGGACTAGGGGAATATGAAATCCACGAAGCAGGACCAGGTATCATGAGATGAAAAAATTTATTCTTGCTTATCCCCCTATGCGGACGGTATGGGAAATGTTGGCAATTGGCAAAAGGATAAGTATATTCCCTACCCAGAATCCCTTGCTTACATTAAATTGAGCAATATCCCAGAGTGATATCCCACATCAATCCTCCAAATTGATACCCTATATTGATATCATAGATCAACATCCCATATTGATATCCTATATTGATATCATAGATCGATATCCTAAAATTGATATCCCAAAAATAGTTCCCCAAAGTAAAATCCCCAAAGGAAGTTTTTGAAGCAAATTACCAAATGTAAAATTCCAAAACATCAGGTCAAATGAAGACAAATTGTACAAGGAAAGTCAAATCAATATCAAATCCCTTTCTCAAGAAAAAAAAAGACAAATAAAAAGAAAAAAAAGTACAAAATAAATAGTGATTATTGTCACTAAAGTACAAAAATAGATAATTATTTTTATCACTTTATATTAACAAGTATCTCGAAAAATTGAAGAAAAAAAGGGAGCAACCTTGAATCCCTAGAATTGCCAGTACTATTGTACCTTACGCATGATGATATGTTTGATGCATTAGCATCTCACTTATATACAGACAAATGTTTGAATGTGAAAGAGCTAGCTTCAGGTATCCTGTATCGCCTAGTGGTCTAGTCCAACTAAAATTGAAACCTAAGATTGGATAAACATATGTGAACCCCCAATATTAGCAATGGGCTGAAATAATCTTGCCTAACATCGGGATATGCTTGTACCTTATCTTAATATATTCATGTGCACACACAGGGACAATGAGCAATTAGGGTCTATCCTAGCAAAAGCCTTACATTGCAGAAGTCTAGTTTGGTCAGTATACAACTTTTGATCAGTCAGCTAGGGTGTTTGAGTCTCATGGAAAACCCTAAAAAAATTCTCTAATAGAAACACATATAAAATATCACAAACCATCAAAAATAAAAGTCATGCAATAATCAAATTGCAAAGTATCAAATCCATGATACATTATTACATTGAGCACAAAGTTTTCATAATATAGGATAGATACCGAATGGATATCATAAACAATATTTAGACAACCACTTATATTGTGCATATATTTCAAATTGTAAAAGGAAATATAGAGTGACATATTCGGTCATTCACATCATACTGCTTCATATCATTACATTTCATAAATGGGTGATTAATTGATTAAATTCTTGTAATGAGGATTTTCAATTACATTTATGATTTTTACATATTTTGTGGTGTCATCCATTAGATTGTTAAGCACATATTGCATTCATTTCTTATGTTTTAAGTGATTAAAACATACATGTTTATTTACATTATATTACCATCATGTAAATAAAGCATTACATACATTACACCAGCATATCACGACATCATCATAAATTAAATGCATACAATACAGTAGAATTAAATATGCATTTAAAAGTAAACATCGCATCCATATGCATCCATCATAAGTAACACATCTAAGCTTCTAGATCACTAGATATCATCATCATCACAAATTAAATAGTTATCTAGTGCATGGCATCCATACATCACAACATATAAGCATAACATCAATATAAACATCTGCATCTATGTGCATAAAATAAAAAATAAACAAGTACACATAATATCATATATATATATATGATTTTATGTGTGTCTCCAAATATATATATATATGTGTCTCCAAAAGAGTACATCAAGAGTAGATCAAAAATACTTGCAATCTACAACTATGTAGGTCCTCGACCTTACACTCAAAAATGGTACAATAAATATTTCTATGAGATATGTACTACATGGGGCCTACACCCCCAGCTTGTGAGTCACTGCCATTACACATGCCATCCCTATGGCTCATCTATGATCTAACTTCATGAGTGCTAGAAGACTAGTGTGTCCTCTCGATCATGTGAGTCCTACGGCTAGAGTTGGCAGTGGATTGCCCTATCTCTCTGGTATGGGATCAAATCTGGTGGATCCTTGTAGTGTGTGTGTCCTTTGGAACCTCCCCACCTATTAATCTAATGTGGCCCTCCAGTTGGAAGATCCGATATATGCACACTATATCCCGATCGTTACCCTCCTCCATGAGGGAATGAAGCCTTCTAATCTCTGTCATGGAATTACAACCTATTGGTAGTAGAGAAGATGACATGGTTGGAGGTCTCATGATGTTCAAGGAGGATGAAGGATATTCCCTCTCTACCCAAAGTAGTTCCTTCTTTGTAGCAGCTGCACTCAATCATGCCTACGCTAGATCACACTCACTGGTGAGATCATGGACATGTGTCTCCGTTGTTGTAGCCCATGCTGTGAGAGTTGTCCTCTCCTCCTAAACCTGCTATAGCTACCTATCAGTATGAGATAGCTTCACCTATAGAGTGGCAATAGGCATATCCCACTATAAAATCTAATTTTGTAGCCTATCCACCTGACTCTACAAGTCAGTGACCTATGCCTACAGCTACCCAATATCACTTTTGGGTGCTACCTCATCCTCCTCGAGGTCCTCCTCCTCTACATCCACTTGGGGGATCTCCCTTGCTATACCCTAGTCACCATCTATCATTTATTGAGTGTGGTGCCCATGGGGTTCTACCTCTGTACCATCAGCACCCTCTATAGATTATCCACCAACTGGACGACCAAGAGGTCCCCTCCCATGCCACTGAATGTCGGCCCACTAGCCATCATAATCAGGAGTAGTACATGCATCACTTTGGCTTGACTCCTAAAAATCATCATCCTCCTCTCCCAAAGGAGTAACCTGAGGCTAGGTGAGGTCCCTCTCCAGGACTAGACATCTATATATAGTAAGCATGTTCGAGACATCCTACCAAATTCCAAACTATCGTAGGACGTAAGTAGTGGTACTCACGCCACTCAAACTTGTAGCCGATGATCCATCTGTCCCTACATTCTTGATGCAGGTATCTATATGCCTTAGTCCATGCTAGGTAGCCCATGTAAGGTCACCACTTAATGTCCCTAGAGTGAATTTGGGTGAACCAATCAATGTAGTGAGTCAGGTCTCCTGCATGAGACCTACTCCTAAATCCCTCCTACTCCCAAGGCCAATAGGTAGCATAACACTGGAAAGCATCTACAATGGTGGTGATCTCTAGGGGTATCTCCATAGGGTGCTCTATTTAGATGTGTTTCTAACCCCATATCTACAGTAGGAGGCTGCAACAAATACCCACTTTACTCCAATGGGTGATCTGATATAGCTTGTGATACAACTATTCAAATAGAGCGCTCCCCCAGGACAAAATAACTGGCTCCTCCATCGAGCTGGCCAAGACAGATAGAATGCAAGAAAAGAGGTTCTAGGAGAACCTCACACCTGAATAATCAAGAAAGACTATCCGAATAACTAGATGCATGAATACAACCTCCCACTATGAGAATATTTCATCCTCATACCACTCTTCAACATGAATACCACCATGGTCGATGTGGCCCTATGCCTTCGTGCTCCAATCTTTGAAGACGACATCAAAAATAGCTCTCCTCATTGTAAATGGAGAGGCATTTATAGGCTCACCATCGATAGGTAGTTGGAATATGCGGTACACATCCTCTAGAGTGACTATAAATTCACCTATGGGTAGGTGAAACGTGTTGGTCTATGCATCCTAGCGACGGGCCAAAGCAGTCAGATAGACCTAGTCTACTCGGATGGGAGGGAGATCCAGGATATATCCAAAGCCAATAATGACAAACCACTCCCACTCTGCATCAATAAATAGGGAGCGTAGAGTGTGAAGGAGATTGATCTCCCTCGCTCTATTAGTCAAATACTGAATACAAGAAATCAAAGAAAAATAAAAAAACACTTAAAATCACTCTAAAATCACTCTAAAATCAACAAAAAAATTATAAAAGCTCTTAAAAACATAATAATATGCACCAAAATGATCAAAATTTTCAAATAATATCAAAGGAGTGCTTCAAAGCAACAAAAGTGGCATTAATTGCCCATAAAAACTCAAAAAATTCAAAAAAATTGAATTTTTTTTCTAAATTTGGGCATCGCGAGTTCGAACCACGACCGACCCAACGATAAAAAAATTGACCATTGGAATTTGAACATCATTGTTGCTGACAACTATGGCCCCCAATCTGCCAATAGGGAACTGCGACTGCCACCCGTGGCTAGCGAACGAAACCCTAAACGGGTTCATTCCTATCGAAAAACACCCCAAAAATTAAAATTAAACCCCCAACTAATTAACCTAAGCTAAATCCTAATCTATAGTGAGGTTCATTGCCTGCAATTTAATATGGTTCAATTACCAACTAATTAATGAGGTTAATTTTTAATCGGTAATCACAAGCAAGGTCTCGTGTTATGAGTTACCTTTGAGCCCCTAGGTCTCCCACTGGTCGATGCCTCTGCTGGGTCAGCCATAGGTGTGAAGTATAGGTAATCTGGTGTGGTTTTAGCAGTGTTCTAGATTAATTTTTATGGTTTTACCTACAGAGCTCTTAAGTTAACTGTTGAAGTCAGGTGAACATGACAAATTTTTCAAAGGAATGCCCTTTTATAATTTTTCCTATTGAGGTCGGATCGCGGCTGACACCCACGGTCCCTGAGCTAGGGTTTCCCAACCACATGTCCCAGCCATGACAAGCAAAATTACCCATAGTTGAGAGCCACGGTTAGAAAAATGTATATAGTACTATTAATTTGACTTAAGGAAAGCTTTTAAATGATAATTTAAACACTCCAAATAAGTGAACCAATCACAATGACACCAGAAAATATCATCATAAGCCAAAAACAAAATAACTGGTTGAGATTATAAAGTACATCCAATCGAGGTCATCGCCATGGAAATCCTTTCTTTGAGTGGCACCTCCCATCCAATAAAATATTCAATTCAAAATTAACAAAAAAATCAAAAGCCAAATGCACCTCGTATTCAGTTATTTACCCTATACACTTGGCGATTGCAGTGATTTGTGATCCATGCAATCCGATAAGATGAGTAAATTACCATAAGGACGTTTGGGGCAAATTCATCATTTTAGAATTTCTATGCTTCATTTCAAACCCTAAGAAGGCTTGCACAGCTAGACTGCTCTAGGGAAACGAAGTATTCATCGCAATTCTCCTGTGACATTTTTAGAATATCATCAACAATATGATTCAATATATGCCTAACTAGACTTACTTTCATTTTGATTCCCTAAAAAGACCTTGTGGCTAGACCGCTCCATGGTATGGAAATAAACAATTACTATTACTAGTTGTAATCATAGCTGATTAGAACTTGCCAAGAATTTCGAACGTTGAATCCTAATTTGTTCAAAGATCATTCATAGTGATCAAGTGACCTCGTTGCTTCATTCATTGTCATTACCCTCATCAACTC
Organism: Wollemia nobilis; assembly: GCA_028583015.1. Lineage (NCBI taxonomy): Eukaryota > Viridiplantae > Streptophyta > Pinopsida > Araucariales > Araucariaceae > Wollemia > Wollemia nobilis. Next base: position 2,921,466 of record JAQPPZ010001056.1, on the reverse strand, counting down.
ATCACTTGAGGGGGTAGTCATACTTTCATAATCATAATCAAAGTCAATAGAATATCCCTTGATCGTAGATCCCTAGATCTTGTCAAAATGAAGGTGAGTCTACTTTAATTTCTCAATTCCACCCCTAGCCCTAGGCAATTGCTTTAATTAACAAAATGAAGGTTAGATCCCTCATGAATCCAAGATCAAGATTGGGCAGTTGAGCTAGTTGGATGGAAGGATCCAGAGCCTTCCTCACTCAAACCACTCCAATCTACAACCAATTGGCCATTGCAACCAACTTTTGGGTCAGATGAAGGCTAACTGATTCTGAGTGCTAACCATGACTAACATGCACAGTGAGCACTGCTAACCGTGGGTGTTAGACGCAGCTATCACTGACTAGGCAAAGATACCCCAAATGAGTGGTAAAAAACACTACTATACCTTGGATCTATCCAAATGTCTTCCATATGGTCTTCTATCATGTCCCATATGAGTAGTCGCCTCGACATGATGTGTTTTAGATGTCTATAGATGCCCCTTTTGAGATGCATTGTGATATCGAACAACGCTAAGCAAAACTAGACCTCCTAAAATGATGTCGTAGGTTGCATGATGATCATTGATCTAATCGATATTGGATGCCCTAGGTCCTACAAAAGGATGTGCATCCTATAATCATTGCTTCTAACTGGGTGAAAGGCTAAAATTTGAAGAAGTTTGCACTCGTCATCAGACATTCGGGTAGCTTTGGTGCTACAATAGGAGTTAGGCCTATATAACCAAAAGGAGGAGAGCTACAAACTAAACTATCATAGTTGCTATTTACCCCAAGCAAAGGGGTAAGCTTATGATATTCATTGACAATGATTTGCAGGGACGAATGCAATTTGACAAGATCTAGGGATCTACAATCAAGGGATCTTCTGTTAACTTTGATTATGATTATGAAATTATGACTACCCCCTCAAGTGATGAGGTTGCTTGATCACTATGAATGATCTTTGAACAAATTAGGATTCAACATTCAAAATTCTTTCCTAGGGGTGGAATTGAGCAATTAAAGTAGACTCACATTCATTTCATCAATTTGGTAATTAGTGCAATTGTGGGTTATTTCATGCGTTCATAATTGTTATTTGATAAACTAACCCAATAGATAGATAGTATTTGTTCTCTTATGCATGTTTGATGATAATATATATTATTGATTTTACTTGACTTATAAGCTATGACCAAACAATCCTAGGATAGAATTCCTCCCAAACCTTCTAAAGAAGCATCAGTGTAGACTGAAAATTCCCTTGTGGATCTAGAATATTGAGAATAGGTGTTGTAGTAAGCTTCTATTTAAGTAACTCAAAATCATATTCACACTTGTCTGTCCATTTATATTCCTGCTCTTTTCTTTGAAGGTTAGTTATGGAATAGCTATCTTGGAGTAATCCTTAACAAACCGCCTATAATACCCTGTCATGCCCATGAAGATCTACACTTCAAGCACATTAGTGGGTGGTGGCTAGCCCAAATTTACCTCTATCTTCTTTGGATATATTGCTATCCTTTCAGTAGATATAATATGTCCTAGGTATGTACCTCAAGAACATAAAAATCACATTTTGATATATTCCCATAGAGTTGATTCCTTCTCGACAACTTGATCATAATCCTTAAATGCCTATCGTGCTCTTCTTTATTTTGGGAATATATCAGAATACTAAGACAAACCGATCTAGATTCTCGTTGAATACATTGTTCCTTAAATTCATGAATTCTACCAAGGCATTGGTTAGTCCAAAAGATAAGACTATAAACTCATAATGCTCATACCTAGTCTTGAAAGCAGTCTTGTGAGTATCCTCCTCATGGATTCCTAGCTGATGGTATATTTATTTCAAGTCAATCTTTGATAATATGGTGGTACCCTTGAGTTGATAAAAAAAAACCTCAATCCTGGGTAAAGGGTACCTATTATTAACAGTTGCTTTATTCAACATTCTATAATCTAAGCACAACCTTGGTGATCCATCCTTTTTGATAAAAAGAACCGGTGCACCCTATGGTGATACACTAGGTTTAACAATAATTTTTCTAGAAACCCCTAAAGTTTCATCTTTAACTCTTGCCTATCACTAGGATTCATCTAATAAGGAGTGTGATGGATGGGTTTTGAACTTGGCAAAACTTTAATAGTGAAGTCAAATTCTTGCTTAGTCGGTAGTCCTGGAAATCTTCAGTAAAAACATCCCTAAACTCTTGCAACATCGGGTGTTCCTTGAGTAATTATTCCTATCATCCTTGATCTTGTACTTCACCTTTTCTAATAGGTTTCTTTAACTGCATTGTTGAGATCATCCGAGGGCAAAAAGCCCCTTGCTCACTATGAATTCTTAGTCTTTTGTCCTTACTTGAAAATTCTATCCCTCTATCTTAAAAATTAATTATGGCTTCATGAACCCTTAACCAATCCATTTCTAAGATGATATCGAAGGCATGTAGTGGTGCTACATAAAAGTGCCAAAATGTAGAGTTGTTGGGTAGGGTAATATCAGCTATAAAAAATATTGATCCACTAAGTAGGTTTGTCTAGACCCATATTTGACTTTACACCCTTATGCCATAAATATTGGTCTTTCTAGCAAAACCCTGGCTATACTAGAATAAATGAAACTATTTGTAGCTCCACTATTTATTAAGATCTTAACTTCCATATCAAACATCTTACCATTTAGAATCATAGGTGTGGCTTGGCCGTCCATATTCCTACTTCTAATTATTTTATAGATTTTGTGGTTGGGCTCTTCAATATTTTTGCTTGGTACTGCTCAATTTGAACACTTGTTTGCATAGTGAGGTCCCCCACAATCATAGCAACCACCCTTAGGACCTAGTTGTATTTCCTATTTCGTTTCCCTATCCACTTAGTTTGAGAAGGTTCAAGTTGTTTTTGTGTTTGAAGGGTATTGTTATCCTTCGTCTTCTTGGAATTCCCTTGTTTTCCATTTTTTTTATTTTTCATATTTGGATTATATTTTATTTTCTTACTCTAATCTTGTTCCCAATTCATAAAACCATCACTCTTCCTTTTCCTTAAGGCTTGTTGATCTCTTTTTGATAAAACTACATATTTAAAGTGTGTAATATTCATCTATATGTTGGACTTAACTTGAGGAGCTAGGTCATACACCTTTTTCAGAGTCCCAAAATTATGCATATTTACTATCAATCTTCTCCTAGGATCCATTCCCAAGATAAACTTATGTACCTTCATGTGCTCATCCTACTCATAAAGTGGTACATACTTAAGTAGTTTTACACATTTTTGGTAGCAAACCTCTATTGGTATTGTTCCTTATAGAAGTATGGAAATTTCCTTGAATTTATCCACATAATTTTTTTATGTAAGGAACCTTTTCTTAAAGGCTTCCACAAACCCCTCCCATGAAATATTAATAACCTCAATATTCTAACCAAATTTAAAAGTATTCCACCATTCTAACCCAATATCTTGCAAATGGAGAGTAGACCAATAGGTTTGGATCACTGAAGAATAGTTTTTCATAGAGAAGTGGGTCTCAAAATCATTCAACCAAGCTTCAGCTAAATCACCCCTATCATTTTTAATAAATTTAGAGGTCTTAAAATTATTCATATCCATGACAAATTATACCTCTATAAGAGCCCTAATTTCTTGGTCATTAGAAGGAGGATTTCCTTCCTATCTACCCTCAATTTCTATTCTAACTCATAAATAATTCCAACATATATCTTTTTTAATCCATTTGTTCTCTCTGTTGCTCTGCTCTTTCAAAAGTGAGACAATATCAATGAGTTTCTCCACATCTCGACTAGAATTTCCCAAAATTTCTCTTAGGGGTTTGGCCTTAGCATTGTCCTTCCTAGCCTGTCTTTGTGGTATGGAGGATCCTCTTCTTCCTCTTCTTAAATTTGATGCCATAGTTTCCTAGTCACACAAAAGTTCCTAGGTTAGGTTGCAGTTCTCCTTCTCATGCTTCCTACCTACTAGTTAGTCATAACTTCCCAATGTACTAACAACTAAATACTATCATCCACTGATAATATTGATGGTCATTCTTAATTCTACATAAAAATTCCATCTCCCAAGAGAAGATATTTCTACCTAGAAATCATCCATCAAGTCAAAACATCTCTAAGTCCTTTCTAGGGAAGCTTCTAGTCCTACAACATAGAGTTCTTATACCAAATGTAACAACCTCAAAATCTAACCAACCAGAGAGAGATTTTCTTTTTGAAAAAAAATATTAAGGTTCTTAGGAGTATCCATGGAATATATTCAATGATTTTACATACCCACATTTTCAGTCTAAGATACTACAAAAAATACTTGAGTGGATAGGAGAGGACAATCTCCCATAGATAAATGGGATTCACCTCGTATACCTCTATGGTATAGAGGAAGATTTTAAAAGATCTCCCCATATTTCTAGCATTATCCATGAATGTAGACTTCTTGGCCTTAGCATTAGGATTATCCTTTCTTAGGATTTAGAGAGGGTGACGCCAATTCCTTCTCCTAGCCATAAATTATTCTATGCTAGGTCCATCAAGCATAGTGCCTTAGTCTAGTTTAACTACACCTCTACGATTATCCCTTAAACTTCATGCCTATCTTCTCCATATATGTGATGGGTTTGTAAGCAACAATAACTTTGTGTGGTTGTCTTCTCATGGACACATGAACTAGGTGTTGCTACCCCATAACAACCCAAGTTAAAAAGATATTTTTAGACAATATTACCTTAAGATTCCTTCCCAAATAAACCCCTAAACCAAAAGATAACTCTTTCTCTCTCTCTCGCTCTACAAGCATTAAAACAAAAGCATCTTCTATGAAGAAAGCAAAACTAATCATCTTAAGCTTACAAATTAAATCTATCAAAACCTTTAGATTAAGAATTAACATGGATAAGAACCATAAAACCATTCATCAACATGGCACCATATATTCATCCAACTAAAGGTCTAGATTACAAAATAATAGTCTTTGTTTCTATTACATTAAATCTTATTTTGTCAAGAGATAATTTTAATAGTACTCTAAGAATAATTGAAGAATTAATTTAGCATGATTTGACATCTTTTTCCTTTGGCCTCCATAGTAGTTGATAGAAAGGTGGGGATCATAACAACTCATTTGCAGGTATGAATGCATTCTACATGATTTAATGCATCACAACAACGTGTGAAAGAAACCTATACTTCTTTCCCCAAAATATTTTGCACAAATATTTTAATCCCAAGCCTTGCAATCCTATGCAAAAATATTCCATTAAGCAACACTCAAGCAAAGAAGCTCATACTTCTTCCCAAAATATTTTCCACACATATATAATTCAAAACATATTTATTCCATAAGCAAAAATAAGCCCGTACTTCTTTCCAAAATATTTTCCACAAATATTTAAGTCCAAACCATACAACAAAATCATAACTAAATTAATCCATAATTAGTTATAAATCAATCCATTATAAGCAAGTCTTATCATTCATTTGTTGAACTAATGATTTAATCTATCATTTGATTAATTTAAACCTAAAGATTAAAAATAATTAATCTATCATTATATTAGTTGCCAAACTAATATATCATTTGATTAATTGCAATATAAGGATTAAAATTAATTAATATTTCATTAGATTAATTGTCAAACTAATTTATCATTGGATTAATCAAAATATAAAGATTAAAATAATTAATCTTTCATTAGATTAGTTTCCAAACTAATCTATCATTTGATTAATTGCAATCTAAGGATTAAAATGAATTAATATTTCATTAGATTAATTGCCAAACTAATATATCATTGGATTAATCAATTATTCTATCCTTAGATTAATGTCAATTAAAATATTAGTCCATCATTAGATTAATCCCAACCTTAGGGTTCCATTAAATTAATTTAATAATTGATCAATTCCAATTCTAAAGATTAACTTAATAATAAACTATCATTTAAACCAAAGATCAATTAATGGTAATCTTCCATTCGATTGGTAGAAAATACAAAGTTTTATTGCATTAATCTATCCTCAGGTTAATTTGCAAAACTAAAGATTTATTAACATTAAACTATCAAAATAAAATCTAAGGTATACTTTCCATTAATCAAACCCTAGTTTAATAGAAACCAAAGATAAATAGCATTAATATTTCTGAAGTAATTTTAAGGTATACTTTGCATTAATCAAACCTTATATTACTAAAAAAAATAATTAATCATACAATCCAAAGGCAACATTATAAATAATTAAACCTTTAAACTTTCAAGCCAAAAGCACCTGATAACCTAGCTCACCATTCTTCTTAAATAAAATATGAAAAGATTAATGTAGATAACCAGCATAAATAAAACTCAAAAGGACAATAGATTCATTAAACCATCCCTAAACTTACGTACACCTACAATGACTTAATTTGACCATAGATTAAGATGAAGAAAGGGTGTCATACATGCTGAATAGATTAATATGAAGAACACGCAATAAGGACGTCAAACACATATAATGACCTATCCATCTAGTCTCAAATTAAGATGCTTTAAAGGTTCCACACACACTACAACTTTGGTGTAAGCAACACACAACAAGGGTGACAAGCATAAGGACAGTTTTATGAGCTAAGATCCAAGCATCAATGTGATGGTAAGATACAAATGCATCTACAGTGAATCTTACCAACTTTTCCACTCCCTCGATGCTCCTCGCTGTGCAATGAGAAAATATTTCTATATGGCAAATGCAATGTACAAATCTAGGCTCAAACATTACATAAAAACCTAACAAGAAAGCATTTAAATATGCAATGAAACAACTAAAAATGGATCATAAACATCCAATAATAAGGACTAGAAGCAGAATATTAACAAAACACCAATATAGTCAATCCAAAATCCATGAATAATACCTAGCAACCCACATAGGTGAACAAGATTGATGACACTCGTTCATTACTCTTCTCCAAGTGTTGTATGCCTTGCACTATACATCCAAAATCATGCTCTCCTCTTGTTGTAATACTCATGGTGCATCCCTCCTTTCTTCTTTCTAATCGACACCCTCTTAAAGATCCCAAAAAAGGGGAATATCAATCATTTTGGCATGCAATGCTGCATGGTAACGCTGGAGGTGTTTCCCATGTTCCACTACCTCATTAAACTAGCACCATTAATGTAGTAAGTAAATTATATTCATTAACTCAAGAATATTTTATGAATGCTCACACAAGGCATTAAATGCACCACCATCACCAAGATCAAAGGTGATTTATCATGGACACAAGCACATAAAAGCAACTCTCACAAAAAAAACTCAAGGTAAAATAAGGATTGTTATCAACCAAGAATACACAAGGAGATAATCAAAACCAACATGTCATATGTCATAACAAATGCATTCTCTCAATGTTTCATACCATCATTTTATCCTTAATTGAGTGGATCCTTATTTAAGATAGACATAAGCTATCATTCACTCATTTTTAGGAGACTCATTGCACAAAACTTTCCTGCTCCAATTGCATGAACATGAGCATAAACAAACCACAATGCACCTACATGAAAGGGTATTCATTAATGTTAGTTTCTTTATGGATGATTTATCATCATCATTTCCTCTTTAATATGATCTCTCATTCCTTGTGGCCAATTCTCTTGTCCACCCATGAGAGTACCTGATCTTGCAACCAAGTAGAGCATCATTAGTATCATATTATTATGCAAAAAAGGCACAATATTAGAAGCATATATCCATAAAAGTAAAAAGCTAAGCATTAAACATCATTTTTTAATACATAGTCCAACTGAGTAGCTAGTACTACCAAGGAGGGTCATGAGACTTTTACTATGTGAATATTGAGGGGTATCCTTATCCATGATATCTAGAAGATTTGAAGGGAAGTCACTCTCCCAGACTTTAAGTTCTTCCAAATTAACTCTCAAGTTGGTCGTAACGTCATCAACTTGTTTTACTTCCTTAAAAACATGTATTACTTGAGAGCTATTAAGGATCTGATAAGATTAGGCCCTTAATGCTCCAACTTGCCTCCTGCTAACTGTTAGTGCAATTTATGATATCGAGTGAATCCCCCTCAATCACCACTATTCTAAAACTTAACCTTTCCAATAGGAACCCTTAGAGCAAGGCATTAGCTTCAAAAAAGTGATTTGTTTGAATTCCTATCCCTTCCACGTAAGCAAGGATAATATTCCCTTCATGATTCTTGATAACACCTCCTACACTTACCTTCCTCGAGTTTCCTTTTGTAGATCCATTAAAATTTAGCTTGGCCCATTCCTTAGGAGGTACTATCCATTAGTTTGTGAATGAATTGAGGGCTTCAATTACATTGGGGGATTAGGAACACTATCTAGGCCCCATTGAGCAACTATCTTGGTCTTCATATTGCTCTCCTAGTTATCCTTAAAATTGATGCTCTGAATATTTTCAACTATAACTACATAAATTCTTGCCTCGATGGATTTATAGTCCTTTTTTATCCTTGAAAGCTCTGACGTTCTTCTCTTTCCAAATACCCCAAAGAGTATGGGGTAGGCTAAAATTCCAAAGATATTTCAGCCTCTTACTATTAAAAATGGGAAACCATTGGAGATGCAAATTGACTAAATTGTTTAGAGAGACCTAAGATGTATTAAAATTGCTTAGGATCATATTAAATATATCCAACGAATATAGGAATTCAAAAAATAGGTGTTTCACACTTTCCTAATTTTGTTCATAGAGATAACATCTATTGGGAATTGCCATTCCACTTTTATGAAGGTTATCAATGGTGATAATCTTGTTTTGGACTACTAGCCAGTAGAAGAAGTTAATCTTAGGAGTTAAATACTTGAGCCTATCTTTTGATACTAAGATCCACCTCCATCCATCACCTTCCATTAAGTAATAGGCTGATTTCACCGTATATAGCCCTCATTCATTTTCTAGGAATCATCTTCTCTTTTTAGGCTTAGGATCTTGAGTCTAAGCATATTATTAAGTTTTGTGAGAGCTTTCCTACTATGCTGGTCTAGGCCAAGGATATGGATGGGCTTCCACCTCCTTTCATCTTCATCCTCCTAAAATGGAAAGCATTTTTTCTCTTTATTCTCTGAAAAGAAGTAGTAAGGGGCTAAATATGGTTGGGGATATAGCCTATCCTACAACATCCCAACCAATTTTTTCCTCCAAGAGCTCTTTAACACCCTACTCGTAGAGATATAATTCTTTTTCTCAATAGAACATATACTTTGAAATAGGATATGAGTTTGACAAGTAGCATAGGATATATAATTTTTTAGCTAGGTAAGGGTTACTTGTTGGAGTATATTAGATTATTTGGTACATGCTAATGTACCCTCATGGCACCTTCATGGTACATTTTTAAATAATATATTAGGGTTGAGTCATAGTTTAGAGTGTGAGTTATATTTCCCCTTTTATGTAAGTGTGAATATGCTAGTAAATGCACAAGTGATGTAAATTTGTAATGCATAAGTGTAATGTAAATTTGTAATGCATAGGAAATGCACAAATGTCATGTGAGTTAGTGTGCAAGTGTAATTTGAGTCTTTTTTCACAAGTGTCTTCTTTTTTTTTATGCAAAAAACCTCTTGTGAAGCTGCCTTGGTCTGAGAGACCATGAATAGGGGGTTCTACACCGTCAAAGTCACCCGGGGGCCACACCCGACCTTGCCCACACCAACATTATCAATTAGATTTTAGATAACCAATTCAGATTTTTTTGGTAGGGTGGAGATTTGAACCTGGGACCTCCCTTGGAGGATTGCCCTCTCCTCTCCAACTCACCTAGAACACCTAGGTTGTGCACAAGTGTCTTTTATGTATGAGAAAAAATATGTAATGTAAATATATACACAAATATCTTATATTAGATAGTGCAAGTAGAAGTGTAAGTCATATATAAGTGTATATATGTTATAGTGTCAAGTGTTCATCAAGTATGCAAGTGGCAAGTAGTCAAGCCAAGAGTCATGAGACTTAGCATATGGAGAGATATAGTCAAGTATCCAAAGAGTCACACTATTATGGAGGTAATACTCCATATATAGACATATAGAGAGATGGAGAAAGTGTATCACAAGCATCACAATCATTAGCATTGTAAGAGAAAGTGAAACAATAAAGCTTGTATACATTTATTTTTTGATTTGATAATAGAAGAGGTTTTTAAAGGATCCCCAAACTTTTTTACAAAAAAAATTGAAAGAGATCAAGGCTCGATCTAAGAGACTCTAACTAAAATATCCAACCCAACTAAAACAAAAAATTTCCTTTACAAAACAACCGGTCAAACAAAATCACCACTAGGCTGTAACACCGAATCTCACAGGGGAACAAAACACTAGGACCATAGTCCAACATAGACAGGACCCAAAGAACTACTAGAGAAAAAATAATTATGACTTAGGAGAAGATTTTCTTAAGTTCCTCACATCCTTTTTGGTGGTTCTCGGCTCACCACATTGTAATTTAGTCATGCCTTGAATATCCTCAATAAAAAATATAGCCACATGACAAGACCATATTAGGGCTTGGTGCTTCTCTTCTAGCTTACTAAGGAAGGGCATGATATTAGAAGACTCAAGCTCTAATGCTTCTCTTCCAAATTGTATACATTTTAAACAATTAATATTATAATTTATATTGCATGCTTAGTATATGTTTGATTAAGGCTATTTGCATTCATATTGCTTCATATTATTGAATGTTATTTGAGTTATTAGAAGCCTTAATTTACATATTAATTTGCTCATACTATTCCACTCTTATAATTATCTTATTATATTGTGGCTATATTATATTTGATCCTATGAAATATAACCTATGATATTTATGGTATTATTAAGGCTTAAAAAACCATTAATGGTATCATAGCTACCACTTGACACTATCCAAATTGACAAGAGTTCATTTTAGCCACTATTATAAATTAATTTTATCCAGTTTGATAAAGTCGATTAAGAGTTTGTCCACTTTGAATACAATAAGACTTGAAATATATTTTAAGGTCATATTGAGTAGAAGAGGCTAGGGTCATTCCACTAAGTTGAAGGAAAACCAATGAAAAATAATGCTCAACTATACTAAAGGATTAAGAGCACCAACTCAGAAGAATATAGATGTTGTCATTTTGGTATATAGGTTAAGTTGGGACATAGAGGATGAAGATACATGTGTCTTCATAGATCTCCCTCATTTTTATTTGCACATCTAACTAGTGTGAAATTTTGACCTTAGGTTATCCTGAGTTGATCACAAATGAAAATAACTATGACATGGAGGACCTCCCACACAATTGTCCTCAAGATAGTACTTTTGTTTATCTTGTCCAAAATAATATCTTTTTTGGGGGATACTTTCTACAAATAGCTAATGTTGTCATTTTATATATGTCTTAATACAAACAATCATCTATAGATCCTACTGAGCTTGAAAGCTTAGGAGTATTACCTACTTCACCCTAGTTAGAGGATGAATCTTTTATCCTCCTTGAAGAAATGATGGATATCAATATTGGGATTGATGATAATCCTAAAAATCTAAAGCTAGGAAAGTTTCTAACCTTAGTTTAATTTGAATAATACATAAATCTTCTAACAAATTTTTGTGACATCTTTGCCCGGTTGTATATTGAGATGCTAGGACTCAATCCTTCTCTTGTTGTCCATAACTTAGTTGTTAGACCAAATGCAAAACCCATTACGCAAAATCTATGGAAAATGCATCCAAGGGTTGCCTTACTTGTTAAGGAGAATCTCAAAAATCTTCTTGATCTCAAATTCATTAAGGTGATAGATTATTCTGAATGGATTTCCAATATTGTACCTATTGCTAAGAAGGAATGTAGTGTTTGATTTTGTACTAACTTTTAGGACATCAACAAGGCATATCCCAATAATAAATTTTTCTACCTAATATTGACATGATCATCAAATTTTTATGACTTTTTAATCCTTATACTACCATATAATATCATAGGATATATCTCAAAGGACCCAAAAAATAGCCACAATATATAAAGATCAAGATAATAATAAGAGTAGAATACGAGCAAATTAATATGTATATCAAGGCTTATAATAAATGAGAATAAATTCAATAGTATTCTAAAATATGAATGTAAATAGCCAAAATCATTCATTTACTATGCATGAAGAACAACTTAAGATATTAATTACTCAAAATGTATACAAACTTTATTACTCTTCTCCTCCTTACAATCAGATAACAACCTCTATGATATTTTCTCTATATTTCACTATGGAGCATTGCCTTTATAATATAGCCATAGTAATATGAAACTTTGGATAATTGACTATTACTCTTCATATGCCAAGTTTCATGACTCTTGGCTTATCTACTTGCCATTTGCATACTTGATGAATGTTAGAAAAAAACTATATTCTATCATTTGGGTCATGTAAATCTATATTCCGAGGTACATACTTAGAAAATTAGATTAATTTAGGGGGAAGTTATCTAGTTACTTCATGCAATGTAATAAATGCACAAGTATCAATGTGCAAGTTGTATATGTGCAAGTTATCCCTTGCACAGCTAGGTAGAGTGTTGGTCAAGAAACCTACTTTCCTATATAATAAGGGCATCATTGTGATAAAAAATAGAGTCGGAGGACATAGTCAGATAGAGTAGCTCAGAGCATACTCATAGGTAGTAGCACAATTTTGTGTAGATCACCATATAATGGTGATGGGTGCTGTTGAGAAGCAACACACCCCCACTAAAAAATGAGATTCCATCCTTAGAAAATTTTGAACTTTCATTTTTGCAGCAGGGACCCTCTTGATCCTTTCCAGTTTTAAATCCAGTTTTGCTTGTTTCCTTTTTAAGTTGTGCTTTTCCTGTCTTTCTAGCCTGTGTTTTCTTGGACTTAACTTTTACATGCTAGAAATCATTCATGCTTAAGCCAAATCCTGCACCGGTACCGAGAAAAATGCTCAAAACAGTTGCATAAATTCATGAAAAATCAAACTTTCCATTTTTGGTAGTGTCGCGATATCGCGACACTTCCATTTTTGGAAATGTCGCGATATCGCGACAGGAAAATACAAATGCAGCTAAGTCGGAAAAACGTAGCGAAATCGTGACACTTTCCATTTTTGGAAGTGTCGCGATATCGCGACATTTCCATTTTTGGAAGTGTCGCGATATCGCGACATTTCCATTTTTGGAAGTGTCGCGATATCGCGACATTTCCATTTTTGGAAAGCGTCGCAAAATCGCTGCAGGATGAGGAGAGAGAAAGCCGGGGAGAAAAATGTCGCGAAATCGTGACATGTCGCATTTTCACGGTAGGAGAGAGAAAATGCATGAAAATCGGCTAAGTGCTAGAAAGGTCGCGATTTCACGACATGTCGCGAAATCGCGACAGTTTTTGGAGAGAGAAGCAAGCTGTACGGAAGGGCACGATTTTGCGACATGTCGAGAAATCGCGACATGTCGCATTTTCGTGGTAGGAGAGAGAAAATGGGCCGAAGAATCAAAAATCCGCCAAGTCATTTTTGTGTAGCGAAATCGCGACATTTCCATTTTTGGAAAGTGTCGCAAAATCGCTGTCTGTCGGAGGAGAGAGAAGAAATCAGTACGGACCAGCGCGATTTCGCGACATGTCGCGAAATCGCGACATGTCCCATTTTCGCTGAGGATAAATGATAAAAGTGGCTAAGTCCAAAAGTTGCAGCGATTCGCTGACGTCTCAAAATCACGGGCTGGAGCTTGCAGCGATGCGCTGCATGTTTCGAAGTCGAGAGGTAAAAGTTGCAGCGATTCGCTGACATGTCTCAAGATCAAGGGTGAAAGTTGCAGCGATGCGCTGCATGTTTCGAAGTCGAGAGGTAAAGGGTGCAGCGATGCGCTGCAGGTTTGAAAGTCTGGACTCGAAAAGTGCAGCGACGCGCTGCACGTTTCGAAGGCAAGGGTGAAAATGGTAGCGACGCGCTGCACGTTTCGAAGAAGTCTTGCAAGACAAGCATGTCGCGAAATCGCGACATGCTGGAGCAAAATTGTACGGCAGCTGGCAGGAGGCGCGATTTCGTGACATGTCACGAAATCGTGACATGTCACATTTTTGCGGCCGACAGGGGGAGAAGCAGCGCAGCGCTGGGGACGTCGCGATTTCGCGACATGTCGCGAAATCGCGACATGTCGCAGAATCACGGTAGGAGAGAGAAAGTCCTAAGTTGACCAGAAATGCATTCCAATGGGAAACAGAAGGCTTCTTGGGGTAGCGACACGTGTCAAAGCGTGAGGCAGACAAGCAGAAGCCGACATGCAAGCTTATTTTGCGGTTTTTAATCTGTTTTAATGTTTTAAGCTTGGATTTAATGTTTATTAAAGAGCTAATTAATCTTTTTGTCTTTCATGCAGGATTCCATCTGGCACTTGCGGGACAACCGGGAAAGGCCATAAAGGCAAAGTTAAAGTGTGGATTTAGTCAAGGACCGCCATGCTAGAAGAGAAGCTGCCGGTGAGAGCATTCAATGACAAATTTATTGTAGACTTGATAGCATGAAGACAATTTCAACACAGGGATGGCTTTACGGAGATCAGATCTGAGAGAAGTGGTGACTCATCCAGCTCACCAGCAGAATTAATGGAGGCATTTATTTGTAGCTACGGATGAATGCAAGTGGCTTTAGATTTTATCTTCTCCATTTATGGCAACTAACTGCACTGATTTGCCGAAGGGTTAAGTTCTATCTGGACTTTGATTTTAAATTGATTTTTATTGTAAAACACGGGTCCTAGGGTTTAAGTGCGATAAGATTTAAGGTTTGAGAAAGATATTTTGAAAAGATCAGGGTCTGTCCTGAGTCTATAAATACAGATTCTAAATGTAATCGCAGGAGGCGGAGACTTAGAAATAAAAGGCTTATAAGCAATTTCTTGCAAATTTTGTGAAATATTTTGTTTCTGGACTTGGAGTTGATGTGCTTTAGCTTTTCTGTGATAGCATGGCCAGGAGCCTAATCTTTTGCAGAGTGTGATAAGTGTATCTTATTTTGTTATCCGTTCCATTTAAAGTTTATTAGATATATGCTGTAAATCTGAGTTATCAAGTTTAAATATGCTGTTAGGCTTCAGTTGTTCTCTTGTCTGCTAGGGAAAATTACAGATTTCAGGTGTAATTTGTTCTAATTGCTCTGTCTTCACTGTGTGAGCTAGGTCGCCGGTGAAAGATACCAATTTTAACCAGCTGCCCTTGGATTTATAATTTTCTGCTAGATCTGTTTCACTCTGCCTTGTGCTCTTAGTTGAAAGTGATCTTAGACTGACTGGACACTTTCTTCTTTGATTTGTTCTGTTGTGAAGCTAGTAGCATAGATAAGATTGATAGTTTGGGGTTTTACAGTTGATGTTTGATAAACTTCTCTTTTCTGCCCTACCCTACCCTCTCTTTGTTTTCGGTGAATGATCCATTTTTATTTTCTTTGTTTGTCTTTTATTGAAATCTGCTGACCCATGAGAGCTAGATCAAGAATTCAAGTTAAATCCGATCAACTTTTGCAACTACTGAACAAGTTCAAGAACCCCCCGTAAGGTAACAGAGCGATCCATATTGAAATCTATTCCAAGTGGAAAAAAGTGAATTGCCATTCGACCCAACTCGTAACTCGCACCTTGGATAACCAGCTAGATCCTAAAGATGAGTGGGATCCGTCCTGTGGGTGTCTCCGGAGCTTCCTTGCTTCATCCTTCCCGGGTGTGCATGAAAGCCGGACCAACAGGTGCAATGTAGTTCAATAGCTTTATTAATGGAGTGTTCATTTCCTCCATAGCTACATCCTATTATTTTATATCATTTATATTTACAAAATATTTCAATCATCTAGAAGATTTACTTTCCTTCATATTATTCTACATCTTGTGATTGATGTCTCAAAGACCTTGGGAAGGTCTCAACCAGCATCCAGTAAAAGGCTAGGAGAATCTTATAGCAAAAATCATCAAAGGAGAACTCACTGGATAAATCCGCTATCAAGAATAATCCCCTAATAGTGAAGGACATGGGATAATTTTTACCATTTGACAACAAGCCCAAGATAAGGATAATTTGGCAAGGAGTGCCAAATTTGAGAAGAAGAATTTGGCAAGGAGTGCCAAATTTGAGAAGAAGAATTTTGTAAGGAGTACCAAATCCAAGAAGAAGAATTTGGTAAAGAGTGCCAAATCCTAGAAGAAGAATCTAGTGAAGACCTCAAGATATTCATAATCTTGAGAAAAAGATCCTGCTTGAAGTTAGAATTCAACAAGAAGACTTGAAGATAGAATAATCTCACCAAATCTAGGAGATTTGAAGATTACCTCTCACAGTAAGAGGACACTGATTCAAAGATAAAGACTTTTCCAAATCTACAACAAAATGAGGATACCACAAGAGGAGAACAAGCCACAAAATCTCATTCTCGTGAAAGAAAACTTGATATCATATTTTAGTGAAGAAGGAGCTATTTAGGACAGTCTACAAAAATTTGCAAGATCCTACTCAAAGCAGTAACTTGGTGATCTTAGACACCAAGATCCACATCGTCTATAGAAGTGGAAAAAGAGATATAGAAGCTTTAAAAAGGTAAGAAAATTTTGATGAAAATAGATTCATTAATTGGATTACTTATCATATTTGTTAAAGCACCTTAATTTGGATTAAATTTGCAAGAAGAAGAAAATTTGATTATAGTCTTCAAAAGTGCAAAAAGAGAAAATATCTTTTTAAGGTTCATTTGCACATTAATTAGGAGTTGATTAGATTTCAAAATTACATCTATCAACTATCTATTATCTACTTTGGAAAAATAAAAAGAAGACTAAGCCCTACAATATTAATTGTAGTAAAATTCTAGAATAACTCTTGAAGATTCATTTTAGATTATTCTTGATTAGTTGCAATAAATTGATTAAGTGCATTAATTTAAAATTTGATTGGAGTGATAAGTTGAAATTTTTAGTGCATTAAAAAAAATCTTATTAGATTCATTTGCACTATTATGTTACTCTCAAGAGAATTATTGTTTGTGTTCTTGAGAAGGGCAAAAAATCAGAAATTGTCAAAGTGTCTAAAGACACTATTAGTGCACATAAATAAGCAACACTTTATGGCCAAGTGAAGCCATAAAAATAGGTTATAATCCTTCAAAATTTGGAAAATAATATGACTAATAAAAATCATAAATAGAAGCTTCAATGATCGAGACTTGGTGAGTCTCAAATCCAAATCATTATAGGGTTAGTTACAAGGAGAAAAGTGTAGAAAATTGCTTCTTATAAGGAGCTTCCATCTACTTCTATCTAAGATTAGATTTTTCATTATAATATCCAAGCAAAAAGGAAAAGATGTCTAAGAAAAGAGACAACCTCAAAAACCCTACACTGCATTAAAAAATTTTGCCATACAAATCAAAATATTAGACTTGCATCCAAAGAAGAGGAAGATTCAGAAGAAGATGATGTGATGGCTTCAACTACAACAGCTCTCGCTGCCTCAGCTCCTGTAGCCTCTGCTTCCACCGTAGCTGCCCTAGCTTTCCCTGGTAGGGTCTCCCAAACCCTCCCTGGGGATCTTGAACCAGGCGAGATCCCTGTCGATCTCACAAATGCTCCTGTTGCCCCCAATCCAAATCTAGGTGGTGCACGACCTTGGGCGGAAGGGTTCATTTCCCCCTTTCCCCTTTCCAAAAACCCCACCTCGTCTGGTTTGTATTTCAGTGTGATGGTGTTGGGATCCCCTTCACCCAAACCATCTGATATGGTTTCTCTTCCCCCCATGGTCACCTCCGAGGATAAGTTGGTCATCCCAGTTTCTTGCATGGCCCCAAAACTCTCCCTCGAATCCCTGTCCCTGGTTGGGAAATTTGTTGGAGGCTGACCTAACATGGAGTCTATCAAAAGATGGGCTAGTTTCAAATGGTGAACAGAGGGAATTTTATAGCTAGTGGCTCTTTCCAGGGGCTTCTTCCTAATTCAGCTGAACAACCAGAATGATTTTGCAAGAATCCTCACTGGAGGACCGTGGTTCTTTGGCAAGAAAAGTCTTTTTCTCAAGAAATGGGAGCAGGGTTTCAACCCCCAAACTCAGGACATCAATGTTGCCCCCATTTGGGTTCATCTTCCAAACCTACCAATCTAGTTTTGTCATGAAGACATCCTTCGGGAGATCAGAGGATACATCGGAGACCTGGTTGCTTTTGATCCGACAACTAAAGCCCGCTCCAGAATGGCCTTTGCTAGAATTTGTGTGTCTGCAAATCTAGCATCCCAGCTTCCCATTCGCATCAACCTCATTTATGGAGACTTCTAGTGGTGTCAGGCCATTGAGTACAAGAATAAACTAGCATTCTGCATCGAATGCCAGACCCAAGGACACCTTAGATCCCATTGCCCTTCTTTGAAAGCTGCCAAAGAGGTCCCTTGACCCCAGCTCCCCTCTTCTCAGCGTCCGACTTCCCACCTAGGCCCAAAGGCTATTGGTGGCCCTTACCATGGGAAAACCAACAAAGGAAAACAAGTCCCCTCCCACAGCTCTCTCCCCCAGCAAGCTCCGTCAAGTTCCAACCAGGTATGTTCGTTGTTTGCCCTTCCTAAAAATTTTGGTCCTCTCTTTGGTGTTGATGATGTAGTCCTCTTTCCTGAGTTTGGTTCCCTCCCTCCTCCATTCACCTTGCCTCCGCTTCCTACCCTCCATTTTTTTTCCTTCCCTAAGGCCGCCCCTCCCTCTCAAACCCCTCCCACCTCACCGCTTTCCCCCACCTCTCCTAAATCCCCTTCCCCCCTTCCCCTCGAGGAGGGCTTTCCCACCTCTTCTCTAGCCGAACCTGTGTCTCCCACCAAGCAAATTTTTGAACCCCTTGAGGAGGCCTCCAACCCCTTCCACAATCGCTTGGACTCCAGTTCCATCATCACCAGAAGCAAGAAAGGACCAGTGGATACTGGAGGTGACAAGAAAAGAGGAAGACCGTCTATATCTAACCAGCTTAAGAAAGACACTAAAGATCAAGTTGCAAATGGGTTCCAAACAACCCTCTTCCCTGATCTATTCGGCCAGTATTTGGATGATCCCAAGAATCCCAAACCCCCTCCTGTACCCACAAAGGGTGGTAAGAAACCTTCCAAAGTTTCTAAATGAAGATTCTCTCCTGGAACATCAGAGGGCTTAACAGCTCGAGCAAGTAGAGACTGGTCAAAACCATCAGAAAGGATGTCAGACCCACGATCATCATGCTACAAGAAACCAAAGCAAATGCATCTAGAATCCTGAACATCGTCAAATTAGTGTGGAAAGATTGTCAGTGGGCTTCCTCCCCCACAGAGGGATCGGCTGGAGGCCTTCTTTGCCTCTGGGATCCCCTCCAAATTGAATGAAGGGTGGTTTCCTTCACCAACAAAACCCTTAACATGGTTTTTCATTGCAAGGCCAACCAGTTTACATGGGTCCTCTCCAATATCTATGCCCCCAAAAATACTCTTGAAAGGTTCCAACTGTGGGTGTCTCTGTCCCTCCTTAAGACCGCTTTTTCTACCCTTCCATGGATGTTAGCTGGGGATTTTAACTCTCCCCTATTTGCTTCTGACAAATGAGGTGGCATATCCACTCCATCTAAAAGCACAACTGATTTCCAGGATTTTGTGTCAAGTAATGAGCTTATGGACATTCAGATAAGAGGTTTTTGATTTACTTAGAGCAACAAAAGAGCAGGGCAGGATCACATCCAAGTCAATCTATATCGATTTTTCCTATCCCAGCAAGCAATCCCTCTCTTTTGTGATACTCTCCTCACTTCCCTCCCCAGAATTGGGTCTAACCATTCACCTCTCCTCCTAGAATCCAACAAGGCTTCGTCCTTCAAAACCCCTTTCAAATTTGAAAACATGTGGATTCATCACCCAGAACTTAAACAACGTATTTCTAAGTGGTGGAATCTTCCATGTTTAGGATCGGCTATTGACCAAATTTCCTGCAAGATCAAATCAGTGAAAGAAAACATCAAAATTTGGAACAAGGAAGTCTTCGAAAACATCTTCGAGAACAAGCAGCTCATCATTAATAAACTTAAGAATCTGGAGGAGCAAACCCATCATGATCAATGGACCCCCCAATTGAGGAATGAGGAGATTCATCTATTTTTTGAGTATCACAACCTTATGGCTAGAGAAGAGACCTTATGGCGTCAAAAATCCCGAGCCCTTTGGCTCAAATATGGGGATGCCAATACTAGATTCTTTCATGCTTCCATGATGCGGAACCGTAGCTCCAACAAAATCAGAGAACTCACCCTAACTGATGGCTTTGTCTCCCAAGACATTCTTGAGATTAGATCAGAAGTGTCTGCTTATTTTAGCAACATGATGGGGATCTCCTCTCCCCCCCAATTGGCTGCCTAGGAATCCCTTCTGCGTAACATTCCCCCCTTGGTCACTCCAGAGATGAATGCTACCTTGATTCAGACCCTCTCTCTAAAATAAATTGAGACTGCTCTTTTCTCCATGCAAGCTGACAAGGCCCTTGGCCCAAATGGATTTCCCCCTCAGTTTTTTCAAACATTTTGGGACATCTTGAAGGAAGACATCTGCAAAGCCATCATCGAGCTTCAATCGACTAAGTCCATTCTGAAAGGGACTAACTAAATGTTCATTGCTCTGATCCCCAAAACCCACCCTTGCAGAACCATGGTAGATTTCAGACCCATCAGTCTATGCAACATCATCTACAAGATCTTAACCAAGTCCCTAGCCCTAAGACTAAATAAGATCCTCCCGACTATCATCGATCCTTGTCAAGGCAGCTCTATGGAAGGCAGATCCGTCACAGACAGCATCATATCCCTTCATGAAACTCTTCACTCTTCTCACTTCAACCATAAGGCAGCCATGTTTTTCAAGTTGGATATCAGCAAAGCCTTTGACAAAGTCAACAAAGAGTTCCTTCTAAAATTCCTTGCCAAGTTCAGGTTTCATAGGGAATGTATCAAGCTCATCAAAGGTTGTATTTTGATGCCTTGGTTCTTGGTGCTTGTTAATGGGTCAGTTGTAGGTTATTTTCCTTCTCACAAAGGCATAAGGCAGGGTGACCCCCTTTCCCCTTTCCTTTTCATCATCCTGTTAGAATCCCTGGGAAAATCTTTCAAGTTTTCCTGTGCTTCTAGACATGTGAAAGGGATCAAATCATCCTCCACCACACCCCCCATTTCTCACTAGCAGTTTGTTGATGACACCATTACCACTTTCGTCATCCAAGCTAAGTCCATCAAATCGATCCTTGACACCTATGCCAGAGCAGCAGGCCAAGAAATCAATTACACCAAAAGTGAATGCTTCTTCCTTAACACTCTAGATAGTAGACATCACAAGATTTCCTGTATCCTGCAGTGCAAAATCTTGAGCTTACCCACTTCTTACCTGGGCCTTCCTCTTTTTATCAAGAATCTGAAAGAGTCCATGTGGGATAATGTCATTGAGAGGTTCAAACACAAACTCGCAGGTTGGAAGGGTGCCCTCCTATCCCAGGTAGCTAAGGCTACCCTCACGATAGCGGTCCTCCAAAGCATTCCAGTCTACTTCATGTTAGTTTTCAAAGCCCCAGCATCTGTTCATGCCAAGATTGAGAAAATCTAGAAAAATTTCCTATGGTCAGGTTTTGAAGGAAAAAGTAGAATCCACCTTGTCGATTGGCACAGATTTTGCCAACCCAAATCCCAAGGGGGCCTGGGGTTGAGGAGATCCGCCAATCTAAACCTTGCCCTTCTAGCTAAGCAGGCATGGAAACTTTTCATCAATGACAAATCAGAATGGGTGATGATTGTCAAGAGAAAATATTTCCCTCGATCTTCCTTCATGAACCAAGACCTCCCTTCTTCTAGATCTACTTTCTGGAGGGCAGTTAGTCAATCCATACCTCTCATCACCAAAGGGACCCGATGGAAATTTGACAATGGCTCTGAGATCAAGTTTTGGGATGACGTTTGGTTGAACAACCAGCCCCTCGCAGTCATCTCAGGCATGGTTTCTCTCAAATCCTTTCTTGAGCGTAGATGGGGCAGCAAGGTGAGGGATTATCTCAATAACCAATAGGAATGGAAGCAAATACCCACTGGTAGTGCTAGTGCCCAGATAACCCAAGCGAGTGCTTACTTATCTCGGCTTCTTATAACCACCATCATTCCTACTACAAATGTTCTAGATGCTCCTATCTGGTGAACCATCATCTCAGTCAAGTTGGCTCACTCCCTCCTGGTGAACCATCATGTTTCTGCCTTTCTATTTGGGTTAGTCTGGATCAAGTGCCTAGTCCCTAAGGTTAGTTTCTTCTCTTAGACTGATATTCTCAACAAAGTGCTCACCACTGATAACTTTATGAAAAGAGGCATCCCTATCCCTAATAGATGTCATCTTTGCCTGTCTAATGGAGAATTGGTCAACCACCTATTTTTACATTATGAGTTCACCCAAGGGAGTCTTAACCAGTTGTTATCCATGTTCCAAATCCAGTGGGCCCAACCCTGCACTCTTCGAGATCTCTTTATCCAATGGCCCACCCCCCTTCAGAATCCCAATGCTACTTTCCTATGGAGGATCTGCCTCCACAACCTTATTTGGTAGATTTGGTTAGAGCGCAATCGTAGAGTGTTTTCCACCCCTTCTAATGATGCCATTTCTATAGCCACCAAAGCCATTACCTATGCTTTTGAGAACTTCCAATTACTCCCTTGGTCAAATTCCCTGATTGGCAAGGTGGAAGGGGACATTTTCCACTCCCTCAACATCCCTATCCCCAACCGCCCTTCCCCCTATTCCCACACCAGATGGTTAGCCTTTTGGCATCCCCCTCCCATAGTTTTTTTAAAACTAAATTTTGATGGGGCATCCAAAGGGAATTCGAGACTCTCTGGAGCTGGTGGGGTCATCCGAGACCACAAAGGGATGATTATTATTACCTTTACTGAGAACCTCGATCATCAGATGAATAACTTTGTAGAAGCCTGGGCTCTCTGGCGCAGCTTGATTCTGATCAAAGATTCTCATATCTATCTTCACATTGAAGGAGATTCTATGAACATCATCCGCTACATCAAAACTGACAAAAATCCCCCTTGGAACATTAGCTCGTTGATCCGTGAAAGCAAAGCCCTCATTGGTCAGCAGTGCCAGGTGATAGTTTACCACATTTTTTAGGAAGCAAATAAGCTCACTGACCAGCTGGCCAACATGGGTCTCAGTCAATCCTCGATGATGGTGTGGCGTAATTCCACTCTGCCAGGTGCCTCCCACATAGCAGATGCTGACAGGCAAGGTAGGTTCGTGTCACCCCCTCCACACTAACCAATGTGTTTTTTTTAGGTTTGCAACTGGTCCTAGGAGTATCTTTTCTAACATGCTCCTCTGTCATAGTTGGCTCATGTGTGGTGTCCCCAATGGCAATGCCAGTCATCATTTCCCTATGGGGATGATTGGTATCCTCAACTACGCTCCCCAATACAAGTTGTGTTGTCCCAACGCCACCATCAATACTCCTACCCAATCAGCCTCCTTTTACACCCTCACCGAATCCAAGTGGCTCTAGATATCCCTACTTCCCCGTGCTACCTTAGACCATCGAACAGTCACCAATCCCCACCATCCTTTGGACACCTGTCCCCTCCCCAATCCCATCGACATGCCCAATCATCCCTTGTTGGCCTTTTTAAGCATTTTCCTTGTCCTTCCTTTCATGGATCGTCACCCTTTGCCCTGTTCACTTTATCCTCCCCTGTCCTGTCTTCTTGGAACTATGGCCTACATCAAACCCAGCTCTCTCCAGCTCGACCCTCAGGCGAAACCTTTCATTGATACCTTTAAATTATCACCCTTCTTGAGCAAATTCTAGGGCCTTGAAGCTGATATTTTTGCTGACTTTGTTAGGACATGGAAGAATGGGTATGTCGTCATCCGTAGCATCCGTTTCAAGGTTACCCCTGATTTAATAGCTGAAGTGTCTGGCCTTCCCTTGTCTGGTCATCGCGTTCGTCGTGACAAGCATAGTTGGGAGCCTGAGCTGGAGGGTTTCCCCAACTACCAGGAGTTCAAGTGGTCAGGTGTTTCCCTTGAATGCTCTTCCCTTCCTTCCCCTTGGTCTGCTGTCACCATCCCCTTGATCTAGTATTTGGCCTCTGATGATCCCACCAAGCCAATGTCTAGCTTCCACCTGGCTCTTGTCAACCACTTTCATGGTTACAAGCCCATGAACATTCTCGCATTCCTCCACTGCTTCGTCTGTTTATCAGTTTATGTTGCTCGTAAGAAGCATTCCCCTCCCACCCACCAGGGCCTTTTCATTGTTCTCTTCCGCCATGTTGCAGGCAATTCCCCCCTGGCAGCATCTCCCCTCCAATTCAACCCTCCTGTTCCCCCCTCTACGTCTTCACCAGCTCACTCTTTCTCTAGCGAACCCTTGGCTAGTGAGACGGACCCTAAGTTTCAAACTCCTGATTCCAAGAAGACCCCCCCCAAGCAGCCCTCCCCGCCTAAGGCCACCCCATCCTCCAAGAATACGTCAGTGGGAAAGCGTAGAACTACCTTTGAAGATGTTCCTATGATACGCAGATCATCGAGAACCAAGAAGCTCAAGATAGAGTCAAGCCAGAACTCCTCGGTTAATGTACCTAATGATAACAATGAGGACTCGAACCCTACCCCTGAAACATCAAAGCACATAACCAGAATGTTTATCAAATGTTTCATTTCTACATTTGAAAGCACCATCGAGGCTATGAAACGATGTTTGGAGGAGCTCAATCTGGATGCTAAGGAGAACTTCATGAAGGTCAGTCCTTAGGGATCCCCCTTCATCTTCCCAATTTTGGTTTGCTATGCTAGTCATTGCTGATCTCTTAATGTTTTGGGGTTCTAGGAATCCCATGGGGCTCTGTCACCTTTTCTGGGTAGGATTTTCTGTTAAAAAGGAATGCCCCTGCGTGGGCTATTCGACTATAGATGTTTAGGTCCTAATATCTGGTGTGGGTCTAATGTATTGCTTATCCCCTGAGTAGGATTTTACTAGGCTTCCGAATTCTATTCACAACTACAAGGTTTCTATCATACCAATTTCCACCACCCTGGAAAGGGTTTTTGTATATCTGGGACTAGGACCTAGTTAAAACCCTGATAATTAAACTACTACTTACCAAAAATATATATATATTAGACTTGCAAAAATAAGTGCAATTAGAGGTGCAAAAGGCATATTATTTACAAATATTGTTACATTGTATAGCACTTCTCTAACTAATTCTATGCAGGAAAAATATCATATGGGAAAGTGCCTCAAATTCACTATATAAGCAGGGTGAAATAGTCAATGGTGATTGAATTCTAGCATCCTCCCAAGCATAGCAAAGAGCCATTCATATAGGCTCATCTTCTACGTATCTTGGACGGTCAAACTAGCAAAATACAAGGCACAAAGCCAAGGAGAAATCAAGCATATTGGAACCATACGTACGATCAAGGAGCATTCACTACCTCAAGTGGAGAATCATGGAGTCTTCATTAAAGCACTACCATATCTCCACCAAAGCTCCCCATATCTCCACCATAGCTCCACCATGAGCATTGCTTGACTGGAAATATATCAGTTCCAATGAATTATAGGAAAGAACAAGGTGGAAGAATATATTTGAAAGGCTTGCAATAAGGCATTGATATGACAAGGGCATGCAAAGGAAAGAAGGTGCCACTTTTTATTCTCCAAAAGAACCATAAAAAATACCCATAAATGAGACATTACAACATTATCTTGGTGTCCATACTCCATGTGCTAGAGGAGTTATCTACAATCAAAAAGCATTATAGCAAGAAGCTCATACACATTGAAGCAAAAATGTCCCTTGGATAGTGCATGAAGAGGGGATAAAAAAATATCTTTTTAAGTGGAGGTGACACTTGTCACAAGTGTTAGAACAAGATTAGTGTCTCCACAAAACACTCAAAGTATTCTTGGAACATCTTAAAACTATTGTGATAATTATCACTTGATGGACCACCTATTAAAGGTGACTTGGACCAAGTAACTTAGCAGAAACTCGGTAGCAACTCGGTAAAAATTTGGTAGCAATTCGGTAGTTATTCAGAGAAATTCGGGAGTATTCGATAGCACTCTTTATCAAATGGGTCAAGGAAGCATTAAAGGAAAGCATTCAAGCCAAGAGCACGTTAAAGTATTTACACTCAAGAAGGATATACCACTGTCATTTGCATTCAATTTTCATAAATTTACAAAGACTTACTAAGGTAGAATTTTCTCATCTAATTTGCTTTCATTGAAAAGGGAGTTATAATGTTATATTCTAAGAATGAAGTATTAAAAGAATTCAATATTTATCTGAAAGCAAAACTTAGGGAAATTAATATAATATTTGCAAAACACAACTTAGGTGAAATAAGAGATACTACTTGGAATTAATCCATTTAATGTTTGCAAATATTAATGTGTTCTAATTTCTAAATTTGGGAGTGATAAGGGGTTACAACACTAAACTAGGTTATTGGAAATTTAAAAAACTTAGATAAAATCCTAAGAGATATAAAAAGAGGTTATTAAGATTTATTGTTAAGGTTATAAATTTATAATATTCTTGTCTCAGACATCTCTCAAAAGGGATAAAATAAATCCAACATTAATACCTCTTCAAAATTTGGAAAAGTGCTTAGTTCAATAGGAGTAATAAGGTGTTAAAAAAGTTGATTTTGATCTTTCCAAAACTGTATAAAATCAACCAAAATTGAACTATATTTTACAAAAGTACTATATCACATTCCAAAATCATTAGGGAGTCATAAGGCATTCTAAAAAACTTTATAATAATAATATCTATCAAATATTATAAATTTGGGAATATATAAGCTTTATTCAAAACCTAAAATTAGGTGTTCATCCTCTCATTACTAGGGAGACAAAAGGAAGCCTACAAATCTAAGGATTGATATTAGGAATATTTAAAAGGCATCAAACAAATTCTTCCTAGTAAAATCTCATCTACTCAAGGGCCGTAATTATTTCTCTTGGAAAAATAAAGTGAAAGTAATCTTAGTATATGAAAAAATTTGGGATGTTGTCAAAGGAAAAACACATAGACCTGCCATAGGTGAAACTAAAATCCTAAAGTTTGAGGAAAATGATTCAAAAGCTCTAATGATAATAACCTTTGCTATCATTGATGAGATTCAACCTTATATCAGTTCAGCAAACATATCTTCAGATGCATGGATAAGCCTAGAGAAAATATTTGAAGGAATGACTATGGCAACTATTCTTCATCTCCAAACTCAACTTCACTCATTAAAAATGAATAGTGGGGAAAGCATAGAATTATATCTAAGGAAGGTAGTAGATACTAAAGGGAAATTATTGACCTTAGGAGAAACAATTAAGGATGAACTTCTTACTCAAGTAACCATGAGAGCACTTCCAAACAACTATAAGCATTTGGTAACATCTTTACAGGTTTTAAGTAAAGATACTTATTTTGATGACCTAGTCAATATACTTCAAGAATATAAAGTAGAAAACACTGTGAAAGATAAGATGACTAACACTGTATTGGCATCAAAAGATAATCCACAGGGAAATATTGCAACAAGAGGATGGAAAATATGGTATTGTCAGATATGCAAAAATAAAGGTCATAGTACCAGCTATTGTAGATATAATCCTAAAAACTAGAACCAAGGAAATTAGATGAATAATGGGAATTAGTTTCAACCTCAACAATATCAAATGAACCCTCATCGGCAACAATATTAGTGACCAACCAATTATCCTCAACTAGAATATCAGAAGAGAAATTAGAAAGGACACCTAGTTTAGAGGTTAGAAGATATTAAAGAACTGGAAGAACCCAGATAAGACTATGAGGTGAAAGCTCTGTCGGTAAATGTAACATATTACAAAGACACTAACTATTTGCTTGAACAGGTTACAAAGAATGCAAAGGAAGAATATAAAGTTCAAGATGAAGAAGATTCATATTGAAGACTAAAGTCTTCAATATCCAAATAATGTAATACAGGGGGGTGTTAGAAAAAGATTATATTCCATAATTTGGTTTATGTAAATTTATCTTCCAAGGTACATACTTAGGACATTATATTGCTTTAGGGGGAAGTTATCTAGTTACTTCATGCAATGTAATAAATGCACAAGTATCAATGCACAAGTTGTATATGTGCAAGTTATCCCTTGCACATCTAGGTAGAGTGTTGACCAAGGAAGTTATTTTCCTATATAAGAAAGGCTTCATTGTAATACAAAAATAGAGGCAAGGGACATAGTCAAATAGAATAGCTTAGAGCATGCTCATATGTAGTAGCACAGTTCTGTGTATATCACCATATAATGGTGATGGGTGCAATGTAGTTCAGTAGCTTTATTAATGGAGTGTTCATTTCCTCCATAGCTACATTGTATTCTTTTATATTATTTCTATTTATAGCATATTTTAGTCATCTAGCAGATTTACTTTCTTTCATATTATTCTGCATCTTGTGATTGTTATCTCCCATTGCACATTACATCAAAATCTAACAATGAACACTTAACTCTATAACACTTGCACACCTTTATATAACTCTTACACTTCTATAAATTGCATACCTAATATAAGACACTTGCGTACATATTTACATTATATATTTGCAGTATTGCATACAAGAGATATGCACATTTACTCACCCTACATTTGCACACTAACTCACATGACACTTGTGTATTTCCTGCACATTACAACTTTACATGACACTTGTGCATTTCCTATACATTCACACTTACATAAATATGGAAATATAAGTCACACTTTAACTATGACTCAATCCTAATATATTATTTACAAATGTACCATGAAGGTACCATAGGGATACATTAAGCATGTACCAAATAATGTAATATACTCTAATAATTTTAATGTCTGTTGTGGAATACTATCTTTCATGTATGGATTTTTAGAATATAATCAAATTAAATTTACTCCTAAGAATTAGTCCAAAATGTATTTCATAATCCTTTGGGGAATCTTTTTCTATCATGCCATACCCTTTGGCTTAAAGAACATAGGAGCAACATATAAATGAGCAATGACATTTATTATCCATGACATGATGCACAATATCATGGAGGATTATGTTATGATCTTATTGGTTGATACCTAAATAGATAAAATTATATCCAAGATGTGAGACACATTTTTAAATTGCTAACAAAATATCTAGTATGCCTCAAACCTTAAAAATGTATCTTTGAGAAAACATCAAGAAAACTATTGGGATTATCATATATTGATGAGGAATCGAAGTAGACCCTAACAAAATATCAATAATAATTGATATGCCACCCCTTGGGACCTTAACGAAAATTTTTAGTCTCCAAGGAAAAAATTAGGCCATCTAGAGATTTATCTGTTAGCTTGATGACAAATGTTAGCCCATTTCCAAAATATTGTAAAAATATGTAGACTTTAGGTGGGATATTGAGTTTCAAGTAGCCTTTGATAGTCTAAAAACATACCTCTTGTCTCCTTCTATTATTGTACCAACCAATACATATAATATCTTATTGCTATATATCACAACCATTGAGCATGCCCTAGGTGCTATTTTGGTGCAATGCAGTGACCAACATAGCAACAGGGTCATCTACTACATCATCCAAACTTTGGTCAATTACAAGCTTGTTACATGTCTCTAGAGAAACTTTGCCTGGTA
Source organism: Wollemia nobilis (assembly GCA_028583015.1). NCBI lineage: Eukaryota > Viridiplantae > Streptophyta > Pinopsida > Araucariales > Araucariaceae > Wollemia > Wollemia nobilis. Next base: position 2,891,679 of record JAQPPZ010001056.1, on the reverse strand, counting down.
GTAGTTTTTGCTTCACAAAATATCTAACGCTACATGCTTAATAAAAAAATATTTACCATAGCAAGATTTAATCCCTTATATTATATTATGTCTAAACCCCACCTTTTTAAGGAAAATTCCAAATGGTTCATCGTCCTTAGTGAATTTTATCTTGAATTTATTGGTCAAAAATAGGTGAAAGACCAAGTTATTATCAACCAATTAGTTGTAGCACCTCTTGAATTTAACCATTATCTAGTCATAGATCTTCTTGATAAATTACTTCTCACCTTACCAATTGAACAAACTCATTTCTAGACTCTATACTTTGATGGTACCTAGTGCTCAAAGAAGTAGGAGTAGAAATTGTCTTGTTCACTCCACAATGACAACTTATCTCTCTATATTTAAAACATAGATTCTCTTCCATCAATAATATGGTAGATTATGAGGCCCTCACATTGGGTATCTATGTAGCATTAGCCTTGCAAGTTATGACACTCTTAGTCTTCCAATATATGTATCTTGTATTCAATTAGGCCAATAATGTATACTGAACAAAGGATGACAAGTTAAGGCCATACAAAGACATCAATGCCAAGCTAATGACCTCCTTCAACAAAATTACTATTAACATTATTTCATTCTCAAGTAATTTTCATGTAGATGCTATGGATACCACTATTTCCCTTATCCCCTCAAAGTTAGAGGATGAATAATCCATAATAGTTATCCAACATATAAGGGAACCTAAAACCCTAGAATCAATTCAATATCCTTTAGAGGTATTTGGTGTCAAATCCTCTCCAACTTTGGATCCTTGGTACAATAATATTTTCACTTTCTTGAAATAAGAAATGTTGCTTGATGGATTGAATCATTATGAATACAAAAACTTCAAACAACATGCTTGTTGGTATTTTATTATCAATGATCTCTTATATCATCATTGCTTTGATGGCATCCTCCTTCAATGTTTGATCTCTATCAAAGATCAAGTAGTCATAAAAGAGGCTCATGATGGGTAATGCTATATCCACTTCAATGGTATCAACATTGTCAAGAAGTTCCTATAAATGGGCTATTACTAGCCCTCCATAAATAAATATTCTTGTGATTACATTTAGAAATGCAACAAATACCAAAAATATAACAATCTTATCCATGCCCCATCCCAAGCCCTCCAATCAATCACCTCACCATGGCCTTTCTCTATGTGGGACCTAAATATCATTGGCAAGATCAATCCAATATCATTTAATAGAAATAATTTTATCATTATAACCACTGAATGCTTTACTAAGTCAGTAGAAGGTGTTCCCTTATCCTCAATCATGGAAGTATAAGTTTCCATGTTTATTATAAATCATATCCTTTGTTGCTATGGCATTCCTTCTGTATTAAACTCGGATAATAGAACCTCCTTTAAGAATAAGAATGTTTAGAATATTTATGCTAAGTATATAATTTAGCACAAGTGATTGACATCTTATTATCCTTAAGGTAATGGCCTAGCCAAAGCATCTAACAAAACTTTGATCAAAATCCTCAAAATGCTAGTTAGCAAAACAGGCCAATATTGGCATCTAAAACTCTATCCTATATTATGGGATTATCACACCACTGTTTGATACCCCACTAGAGTAATGCCTTGCACTTTGGTCTATGGGATTGATATCATATTCCTATTTGAGCTTGAGGTCCCATATTTATGAGTCTTTTTACAATACTTCTCCATCGAGGACAAGTATCATTTAATTCATCTTAATCAATTGGGACTCCTTGATGAAAGTGGATCCATGCCTTAGAAACTTGTAGGCCTACCAAAATATTCTTAAGAATGGATATGAAAAAAATATATAACCGTAATCCTTTGATAAAGGTGATCTAGTTCTCAAGGAGAATTAAAAAATACCAATTCTAACATCAAGTTCAAAGGTAAGTTTGAGGTTAACTAGCTATGTCTATTCACAATTTTCACCAAGTTTAGATCAAGAGTTTACCACCTAGCCATACTTAATGGCAAAGAACTTAAAGAGCATATTGATATAATGCATATTGGGAATATCACATTTGAGTATGTATCAATTTTTTGCTCATTTGCATACTTGCATCACTATATATTTGCATGATTGTTTGATATCATATATACTTTATGCACATGCTTGTCTCTACTTATATTACTTATTGCATAATCAAGTTAGCATAATATGCGATTATGCAAATTATGATCCTAGTTAGGATAGGTTATCTATGTATTGCACTTGTACTAGGTGGTTGATTCAAGTGGATTCTCCCAATCCCTTTCTTGTGAGTCAAAAATCTTGACTCATGCAACCAATCCTCATGTTTTATTATACTTTTTGCAACTCAGATTTATTTTTTTGGGTTGCTTTATAGATCCTCAAAGCAATGGGTTTTTTCAATCCACTCCCTGATGAGTGTGTAAGTACTTACATATCTACCAGGTAATAGGTCAACAGGGTCACGGTCCTTTGTGAGTGTAATAGACAACCAAGAGAAACATGTCACTAGTCTCCTTATCTATCCTCTTATTTTACTTAATCTTACACCATCACTTCTCTATATCAACTTTAATCTATCATTTTTTCCTTCATTAGCATCCATGGGTCTCAAATTATAACTTCACCTTATGTGTCCTTATTGCTTTATAGGCCTTCAAAAAGTGTAGGTATGTTTATCCACTACTTGCCAAGTATGTAAGGTATTATAGATTCTCCAAGCAATATATTGACATGACCCATATTTCTTATTGGTGCATAAGGTAGCCAAGGCAAACCCCTTTCATTTAGTTCATTTGCTTTCAAAGACAACATATCACAACCATATATTTCCTAGATATTTGTTACAAACCTCTAAGGGTAAGGGATATTATTGCTCTAATACCTCATATGTGTATAATCCTTTATAGATACACCAGGCAATGAAACAACAATATTTATTGCATGTACAAATTTATAAGCATGCAAGGGCTATCCATCCTATATTTTTCTCTCTTTAAAAAATTCACCATTCTTCTATCTCACAATGGGCTACATAATTACCATTGTGATAGTCTACGATGATGATAGCCCCATCAATATTTTATTTCTTCTACTTCATTAATGGGCTACATGATTTACATTGTGATCATCCATGGTGATGATGGTCTTATCCATCTCTTATATTTCATCATTGGGCTACATGATTGACACCATAATTTTCTATAATGATGATAGCCTTATCTATCTCTCTTTATTCTATTTTATCAATGGGTTACATGATTGACGTCATGATCTTCCATAGTAATGATAGCCCAATCAATCCTATCATTTACACCATCTAATACCTTCATGTGCAAGGGAAATGACCAAAAGGAAAAAGGACCTCCCAACTAGGGGAATCACGTTCACTTTAGAAAAATTAGGAAACCAATCAAACACAATCAGATAATCAGATTAATACCTATTAAAGTCCTCCATCATTATGTGTCTTTAAATAGGTTAATAATTTATGTGTCTTTAAATAGATAAAAGTATTATGTGCCTTTAAATAGTTCAGTCACTTATGTGCCTTTAAATAGGACAATCATTTATGTGTATTTAAATAGACAACATCATTACGTGCCTTTAAATAGATAAATCATTTATGTGTCTTTAAAAAAACTGTATCATTATGTGCTTTTAAATAGGTAAACATTTATGTGCCTTTGAATAGGCAAATTATTTATGTGTCTTTAAATAGACCACATTATCATGTGTCTTTCCATAAACCAATTATTATGTGTCTTTCAATGGGTCAATCCTTATGTGCCTTTAACTAGGTCAATCGTTTATGTGATTTTAAATAGGTCAATAATTTATGTATTTTTAAATAGACCACATCATTATGTATCCTTAAATAGGCCACATCATCACATGCCTTTAAATGGACCGCATCATTATGTGTATTTAAATAGATTGCATTATCAAGTGTATTTAAATTGACTACATCATTATATCTTTAAAAATACCACATTGTTATATTCCTTTAAACAGGTCAAATCATTTATGTGTGTCTTTAAATAGACCAATTAGTTTATGAGTCTTTAAATGGACTAGTTAATTATAAGTTATTTAAGTATGAAGCTTTACTTAATAATGAATCGAAAAGCATATATATGTACATATGTGTATATCATTATGTATATCTTGTATCATATCATACTAGAGTTCTTTAGGAAAAGCTAACCAAGTCCTCCAAACAAAGACTAATCAAGTCCTCTAGGTCCTCAAGGCAAATAATAGCAACAAAAAGTGACCTTGAGGCCCTTGCCTAAAGGATAATCTTCTTAAATTTGTCTAAAAACTTGTTCAAAATAAAACTAAGAGGCCATTGCTTAGGGGTGAATGAAGATTGTACATATCTAATACCCTTGGATATATCTCAAAGCTACCTAATTGCTTGTCCAATAATCAGGCTAGGAGGCCACCACTTAGGAATGAATCAAACTTATACATATCTTATCCCCTTGAACACATATCAACATCACTTAAACACTTGTCCAATAATCAAGCTAAGAGGCCATCACTTAAGAATTAATCAATTATGTGTCTTTAAATAGACTGATCAAATGCATCCTTAAATAAACTAATTTACAAGTGAAGCAAGCAATTATATAAATAAATCAATTATGTGTTTTTAGATAGGTTGATTGCTCATGCACCTTTAAATAGGCCAATCAATCATGCATCTTTAAATAGACCAATCAAAATAAAAAGCACTTTTTATACCCCTCATCTAAGGGTTGATCAAACCAAAAGTACCCTTTGGGTTCTCAAATAAATAATCTTTTAAGCACATCACTTAAAGAAACTCCAACTTAGAATGATCTCTACATTTTCTCTCCAAATCTACTTTGGATCGCCCTATCTAATTGTAATTGTTCAATTTTAATTATTAATCTATCATCACTCTATATGTACTCATCTACGTTTTAGTCATTTAATTTTCAACACCTAATTTTAGTCATTTAATTATTAATCTACATTGACAAAACCCTAATTTTAATGACCTAGTTTTATTCACTTAACTTAATTCAAATCATTATTTTGACTTAATTATTTTATCAAACTTGGCCCCTTGATTAATTAGACCTACTAATTCAAAACCTAGTTGTTGTTCCATTTGCACAACACACCCCAATCTACATAGACTAGGGACCCACCTTTTAAAATTTTGGTAAGTTTTTTTTTGTTTTTATTGGGTTTTGTTTGCAATTCTTAACCATCTAAAAACTCACGTTTTCTAGATTTTTTTAGTATAGGTGCCCAATTTTTGCTTACCTTGAGTTTGTTATGATGTTTATTGCCATTGATGTGTCTGGTAAGCCTCTTTCATTAAATTGATCTCAAAATAAGCTTTCCAACAGGTACCTACATGCCTATGTTCCATAGCTTTAGTAGCCTGAATTTTATTAAAATCAAATATTGTAAACTAGATTTTCCTCTCAGCAACATAGGTGGGTTCACTTTTAGGTCCCTCTATCTCTTGCAATATCCAATAAAATTTTGTGAAATCACTTCCATTAGTGTTCTTCAAAATGAGCTTTCCAAAAAGTATAGATTTTTCTATGTTTTGAGGAGATTTGAGGCCTAAAGTTGCTAGTTTTCTAAATGCTATCCCTATTGTTGCAACCAAAATAAGTATAAACACTAAGTGGAAAATGCCTTGGCAATTTAAAGAAAAAATATACAAGCAAAAATTTTACTAAGGCACAATACGAGTAGAAGGGGTTGGATTATTTTCCCACTGGAACATGGCAAATTATCTTGACATTAAAAAGAAATGTGGTTAGGACTTTATAAATTGGCATAGCACAAAGTTGGACTTAAAATTTCACTAAGGTATGAAATTTGAACAGTTGGAATTTTTTTTTTTGAGTAATACTTCTTATACACATTCACCATGGGGATTGAACCTGGGTCACATCACCGATAATGCAAGTGGCATCGTAAGTAAAAATTAAGCCCAACAAATAGAGAAGTTACCCAACCACTCATAGGAAATGTTAAGTAAAAATTGCCTCGGTGGGAAGCCCAAACACATGATGGATAAAATATAGAGCAATGAGCGGAAGTGTAAAAACTATCAGATCTCGAATTTTAGATGCCAAAAACTAAAAAATGATGAAAAAAATTGTTGAATGTTGGAATTTCTAAGTAATGACGTAAGCATAAGCATCTAAAAAGTCCAACAAAGCAAAAATAAAGAAATTACCCCTATCGAAACTCGACTACCTGTGGGGAAATAAAAGAAAAAATAAAATGCAAGAAGCCTCGAACACTTAGTAAAAAAAACAATGTCGAACGCCCAAGGAAATATAAAATCAAAGAGCAATCAAAACATAAGTTGTCGATTGCCAGATATTTTGGGCAATTATGTTAGCAACAGATTTCTAAAACCTTGGTTCGATAAAAAAAATTGTTGAATGCGAGATCTTTTTGGCAATGAGATCAACAATAGCTTTTTAAACTAAGTGTGAGAAAATTATCGGATGTCAGACCACGCATGGAAATTTAAAAAAAATCTAAGTGTAAATGGCCTATCCAAAATTCGGCGAAGGCTGGTGAGAATGAGAAAATACCAGAGAAACATAGGAGTGGCCTCGACATTAGAAAGCAAGACTAACAAAATAGACATTTAGTCTGTCAAAGTGGAAATTACCTCGACAATCAAAGGCTAACATGCCTAGAAGCCTTGGCCACTTGTGGCTCGACCAAGAGAAATAAAAAATCAAAAGGCAATTAGAGTGTAAGTATTCGAAAGCAATCGTAAACTTGTGAAAATTAGAGAGCTTGTTTGAAGCAACACATTAAAAATAAAAACAAAAAACTTTTAAAAAAGCGCATGAAAAAGAAAAAAAATCAAATATATATATATATAAATAAAATTTACAATAGTAATATAAAATAAATAAATAAATAATAATAATTAAAGTTACAAATATATTTAATAGTAATATTTTCTAAATTTTATCATTGTTTTGCAAGGTTGTTGGAAATTAAAAATAGCGAACGTGAGGATTGATCTAAGATTTCAATGTTGATCAAGCAAAATATGCAATGGAATACCAAACTCAAATATCTTAATAAGGACACTTAGCACTCTTGAAATGAGAAGTTACACCACATGGCATCTGTGAGATCTAGAAAGTGACTACCACCTCCATAAAGCATGACAAGCATCTTAAGAATCAAAACAGCCCGAAAAATAACATGCAAAGCAAAATAAAGAGGTCAGGTTGTGCCATCTTAACTCAATATTGTGCCCAATTAGTTTGGTCAATATTTTATGTAATAAAATATTTCATTTTAGGTTAATAAAAGTTATGTAAGGCAATACACACATCATTTGTAGAGATTGGAATCCATCTAGTGGCATAGCTTTTAGATTTCTTCTCCCTTTACTTTTTTTGTTTGTAGTTGGAAAAATTATCTAAACCGAGTTGTTGTTTTGAGATTTGTTGTGTATTTCACTGAAGTGAACAAATATGAAACAAATGTGCTTGATGACTATCTTTTAATACAAGGCTTATGAAATTTCTATGTTCAATATATGCATGATAATGGTGGTTGTGCTTAGTATATTTCATAATATTTTCTCCTTCAAAGATTACACCATCTCAAATTTCAGGTTGTGTGAATACTGGTCATATCAAGGTTTATTATAAATCAATATTGTCGCTTTATCAGATTGAAGTTGGAGTTCAGGGCAGTATTCATGTGTTTTATTTTATTTTCTCTCACCCTTAAATCTTTGATCTTTCTTTGGAGCTCATTTAGATTAGGAGTAGATTAAATAAAGTTTTTAAGATGATCTCTATTGTGTCAGTTTTAAATTTCATCTAAGTTACAAGCTAATAAATTTGAATATTTACAACCATTTACATTATGCTAAGCTTGCATGCATAATAATATTAGTGTAGTGGAATTATTTTTTAGGCAGTTAAGTATTTTAATGTTAAAGCATTGTGCCCATAAAACTTATCTTTAGAGTCATAATCAACAAAGGCCCCTTGAAGGAATAGTAAACAACAACCTTTGAGTCTATCTTGTACTAGCCAAGATGATGCAGAAGCATTGCATTCACATTGTAAACAACCATATTGTAATGACCATATTGTAACAGTCATGTTGTAATGACCATGTTGTAATGACTATGTTGTAGTGGTCATATTGTAATGACCATATTGTAATGGTCATGTTGTAATGATCATATTGTAACGGTCATATTGTAACGACCATGTTGTAACGGTCATGTTGTAATAGTCATGTTGTAATGACCATGTTGTAATGACCATATTGCAATGATAAAAATTATTAGAGCCTATAAATGCTCAATTCGATTAGTAGTTAGGGGGGTGGGTTGTGAGCTTTGTACCACCACTTGGTGGCTTGAAGGTTGTTATTTCATTTTTTTGTGTGATTGTCAATCTTGTGGTGTTCAGACATGGATCGGTTTGTAATTTCAAGCTATAAATGTGAATTTTTTTAATTTCAAAGTTGTGATCTAATAATAAAAAGTATCGTTAAACTGTATTCTTGTCCCTTTCCTGGTGCTTTTAGTGGTGTCAAAGGTTTAAAATGATTGTGGCATGGTGGTTATAGGGGAGGACTATGTGGTGGATTTTGGGGTGAACAGCACAGAATACTGTGGTGGCCATAAAAAACAGGACAGCCTTCCCGGATTCGTGGTGGCTATCGATTCCACCATGTAAATTAAAAAAATAAAAATAAAATAAATAAATAATAAAAAGTATATGTTTATTATATGTGTTGCATCTGCGTATGTTGATTGGCTTCTATTGTGGCACTACTGACATCACAAGACCTAGCATACCCAAACCTTGGGGGAAATAAATTCCCTTTCAAGAGGGGATATATCTTTGTTCCAAGTATGTTGGCTTACATTTGAAAATGTGTCATTTGCATGCTTAACATAACTAGTTCTAGAAGGAGGGCCTTTAGACTCTGAGAATTAAGTTTTTTCTAGCATAGTGTTTGTATTGCACATCTTGACTATCAAACTGGAACCTAAAGTTATCATCACTAGATCTAGGTCATATATATGTGGCATTGAGTTTCTTAGCCTTCCCCATACAAAATACCCAAAGACAATAAAGGTAAACCTAGTAATTCTAAAACTATCAATAGCTCTCCTAGGTTTATTATCCCTTTTGTTGAACCTTTTGCCTTCCCTAAAGTTCATCAATGGTAGCTCTTACTCCATGGTTAGTAGGAAATAACCCTTTAAACATACCAGGGCCTACACATGATATACCTAATAATGTTGAAAGATATCTCCCTAGGTATATACATGATGGAACTAGATTAGTTGAAGAACACATACAAGTATACAAATATATCTTGATTTTTTTACAAATTGAACATGAGGATGTTGCATGTAGGATGTTTCCATACACGTTGGATGAGTTTGCTTATGATTGTTATATTAGCTTACCTTCAGGCTCCATCACTTCTTGAGCTCAGTTAGAGGTAATATTTATTAGCCATATTAGGTTACCTATTGATCCAACTATGATCTATCATCAATATGCTTTTATCCATAGAGAACCTAGTGAACCCTTGAGACTATTAAACATTAAGATCCATAAATTATACACTAGTTTTATGGCACCTTACACCCTCACAATCAAAGCAACCATCCAAATGTATCTTAGAGATTTAGACCCATTAAATTATATGTTTGTGAGGAGAGCCCTACAAATCACAACCTTACCCATGGCATATAGTGAGGCTCTAATTGTTGAACAACAATTAATACCTCAAGGTTTTGGTTTGGGTCAATTACCTTCACTTGGACAACCAAGAGCTTATAATAAGATACCACTAATAAACCAAGCCCTTACACAATAGCTTCCCATACTAAATCCATTACCAGGAGCCATTTATCGAAACCAGAATCAATCCTTCAATGTGGCACCCTTGAACCAAATGATGCCTAATGTGAGTAATCAACAATCCATTCAACATATTTGTACAATCAGGTGATCACAAACAACGTTCTTAATTATACACCATCAACAAATAATAAATTAGCCCTACCCATATTTTTGAATATATTTACACCTATAAATAATGTAACATGTCAACTAGGACCAAGTCAACTTAATAACTCAAATCCTCGGTTAGACAATATACAAAGGATGGTTCAAAAACTGAGCAATGATATGATTCAATGACAAAGGCAATTTCCTCAAAACCCACTTGTAAATAATAATTATAATAGAAACTTTAACTTCTAAAGAACTAATCACCAATGGAATAGTCTCCCAAATAACAGAGTCTCAAATCCTATTGGCAATCAAAATCAACTAGGTAACAACCCAAGTAATTTAGTGAATTTGGCAGATCTCACTTTGTGAAACTTGTGCAGGATCCATTTCACTACTTAACATGGTGAAACTGACTGTCTAGAGTTTAAAACTACTTTGGACATTATTCAAAAAGATATGGAAAATTTAGAATTAGTACCCACTGATGAGGATCATAGGGATAAAGCTAATAAAAATGCAAAGACAACCTTAGTTTTGGAGACATGAACTTTCAAGAGTGGATGAATATGAATCTGATGAATTCTTAGAAGAAGAGGTGCAAGCTTACCAGTAACAATTATATTCTCTAGGGTAAAGGAAAAGTGCCAATGACTTCTTCTACACCTCTTAACAAAACTTCTATCCCACTTGATGAGCTGGCCAATAATAACCTAGTTCCACCTAAGGGTCCCAGAGTACCTACACAACCAAAATCTAATATACCATTACTATAGGCAGAGAAAATCCTAGAGCAAAATAAGTCAGGGTATAACATTATTCAAGACCTTAAGAAAACCAAGGCAAATATTTCTTTGTTTGAGGTAGCTCAATTAAATGACCAAAAGATTTATTGCTTAAGATGCTCTCTAGTCAACATAAAAAAGAATTGAAAAGGACAATTTATGCTCAGGTGGCAATATACAAAGAAAAGGTAGAATCATCTCCTTTCATTTTGACTATTAGAATACTGGCAAAAACTTTCATAATTTTCTTGAGGATTTAGGTGCTTCTAGCAACATGATATTGTATGCAATCGATCAAAATTTAAGAATGACTTATGCTCCCTCAAACAAGAAAGTTTTTCAACTAGATAAGATAAAGATAAATGTGGTTGGGATGTTGAAAAATTTTTATATACAGTTGGTTGTTGAACCCAAGAAACAACAATGCATTAATATCTAAGTTGTGGATATCCCATATGTATATGGGATGTTGCTCAGTCGTGATTGGTCAAGAACCCTGAATGGCTATATGGCAGCTAATTTTCCATATATGTGGCTTCCTTGGCATGGCATAGCCAATCATATTTGGATAGAAAGAGAGACAATATTTAAGGAGCTTATTACATAGTACAACAATGTCAATGAGGTTTTGTACACTAAGCCAAAATTGGAGTCTACACTATAGTAGTGGAAACTAGACCTAAAGAGAATAATTTGATAGCACAGACCCCACCAAGCAAATAGAAAGTAACTAAAGATCAATTATGGACTGTCAAGTTTGATGGGTCAAAATAAAAGCATTGCAATGACATCAAACTTGAACTAATCAATCCCAAAGTAAAATCATATCTTGTTGTTATTGGGTTGTAATTCCCTTGCACCTGCAATGTTGTTAAGTATGAGGTATTTATCCATGGACTACAGTTTTACCATCAAGAAGGGGGTCAATATATATGTGTCCTATGAGATTCTAAATTGGTGATAAAGCAAGTGCAAAATCGATATGCCTATCATGACAACTGTCTTATAAATTATCATAGTCGAGTGTGGGATTTCATTAAAGAGTTTGATGCTTTTAATAATCAAACCATTTCACATAAAAAGTATCACATTGCAGATTCATTGGCATAGCAACAAGCACCCTTGAACCAGTTGTCCACTCTAAGATAAAGCAGTTCTCAGTAGAGCTAGTTGTCAATCCCTCCATAGCAGACAATATCCAAAAGATTTAGGTGTCTGAGGATGACAAGCATATAATAGATTTTATCATGAACTCTAATATAGTCAAAGCTCATATCATAGATGAGGAGGACAGAAACTATGCAGAGCTAGACAAATAAGGAGAAATGAATTTGAAAACAAACACCATTCCCAAAGGTATAGTTTCTTTGGAAAACTTATGAGATATGGATTATCATACCTGCAAGCAATAAACTGCTTCATCTAAAGGGGATCTATATGAAACATACAATCTAGGAAATGTTGAAAATCTTCAAAATTTCTTCACTGATGAAGAAAAAGAGTGAATAATCCAATCTTTAAAAGATTACAAACATGTTATAACATGGACCTATGAATATTTAAAGACCTATGATGCATCCATTATTACCCACACCATTCCTTTAAAGCTTGGAACAAAACCTTTTCAGCAAAAGCAAAGACTAGTGAATCCATTGTTGGAGCCTCTCATTTTCAAGGAGATGCAAAAATTGTTGGCAACCTGCATTATTTTCCTGGTAAGACATTCTACCTAGGTTACAAATTTGGTACCCATTTGTAAGAAGAATGGAGAAATACACTTATGCATAGATTTTAGAAATCTTAATAAAGCATTTGATAAGGATAACTATCTTCTCCCTTATTTGGATGAAGTGCTACAAACAATGAATGGCTCTTAGATGATGTCCTTCCTGTATGGTGACTTCAAATACAATCAAGTAGTGGTAGACCCCAAGGACCAAATTAAAATTGCATTTACTACAAAATGGAGAACATTTACATACAGGAGGATATCTTTTGGTTTGATAAATGTAGGAGTAACTTTCCAAAGAGTAATGGACATCACCTTCAAGGGTCTCACTAGAAAATGCATAGATAATTACATGGATGACCTCACTATATTTTCTAAGATGTGTAGAAATCATGTGGAACACAGAAAAATACTATAGATATGTTGAGAGCATGGAATTTCATTAAATCCCAAAAAGTGTATTTTTGGAGTTATAGAAGGAAAACTCCCAAAGCATATCATTTTTAAGCTAGAATTTCCATTGACCTAGAAAGAATTGAAGCAATTCAAAAATTCCCCTTCTCAAAAATAAAAAGGAGTTGAAATATTTCTTCGATAAAATTAATTTTGTAAGAAAAAAAAAATTGTCTTTGCAAAAATAGTTTGGCCTTTGAATGAGATGCTTAAGAAGGATTTCAAGATTGTATAGACTGGGGAAGCACAAGTTGCTTTTCAAGAAACAAATAAGGCCATCACAAATGCTCTTGTATTAATCAAACCTGATTACACTCAACCTTTTTATATTTATCCATTTGCATCTGAGCATTCAACTACTGGTGTTTTAACTCAGAGGAAGGAGGTTGGTGATGAGAGACCAGTAGCTTTCATAAGTTCAACATTGAAGGATTACCAACTCAAATACTCAGCCATTGACAAACAAGCCTTTACTTTGATCAAAGTTGTGAAGAAATTTTAGCATTATATCCTACATAGAAAGGTGTTTGCAGTAGCCCATAATCTAGTTGTGAAAACAATGTTGATGTAGAATGGCCTAGGAAAATGTAGAGGCAAGTATATGTCTATCTTGCAAGAGTTTAATTTAAAAATTCAGCCTATGAGAATTTATGAGGACAAGGCCTAAGCAAAATACTAGCATAAGTTGACCCTCAGAATTCATACCAATAGTATTTTGTGGGAGAAATTACAAATGATGAGTGGTTTAGGGATATTGCTTATTATTTTCTAAATGGAGTGTGCTCTAGTCACTTGAATTTCATCCAAAGAAGAGCATTATATCTTAGAAATGTAAACTTTATGATAAAATAAGGCATTCTATATTGAAAAAATTATGAATGAATCTACCTAAGATGTTTAAAAAAATAAGAAGCTACCAAGCTCCTCAAATATTTTCATGGAAAATATGGAATAGGATATGGCTTAGGAAATGCCAAACACATCAAATACTAAGATTTGGTTATTATTGGCCTAACATTTTTAAAGATGCGCGTGCATATGTTCGATCATGTCATACCTTCAAAATAGCAACTCGTCAATAAAGAAATTCTCCCATGCCATTACAACCAATGATTGAAGTTCATCCATTTGCATAATGGGGATTAGACTTTGTTTGTGTCATCAATCCTAATTCATCAGCACTCCCTAGATAGAGGCTCAAACATTCAAAAACTACACAACAAAGATTGTGATCCAATTTGTTGAAGCTAATATCATCACTAGGTTTGGGATGCCATATGCTCTAGTATGTGATAATGACCTTGATTTCTCTTCTTTACAATTTATTGAATGGGCTTACGATAATAAGGTAACTCTAAAATTTTCTTCTAATTATTATCCTCAAGGTAATGGAGTAGTAGAATCAACTAACAAAAACCTGCTGGAAATAATTAAGAAAATTTTAAACAAAAATCCTAGGGATTGACATAATAAATTGAAGTATGCATTGTGGTCAAACATAGCAAGGATCATATCATTAGGCACATCTTCCTATCATTTGGTCTATGGTCAGGATCCTATATTTTCCACCAACCTCAAGATCCTTACCTTAAAATTCATGAAAGACTAGTTAGAAATAGATGACAAGATGGAAGCTAGGCTATAAAATTTAATGAGTTTGGATGAGAAAAGGGAAGATGCATTGCAGCATTCAGTAAGCATCAAGAAATGGTAAAAATATGGCTTGATAAGAGGGCCAAAATAAAAGCATTTAAAATTTATAATCTAGTGTTATTTTGAGATAAAGCCCATGAAAATAAAGGAGACCATTGAAACTTTAACACCCTTTGGCTAGGTCCCTTTCAGATTTTTGAGATTCTAAGGGAGAATGCATTCAGGCTAAAAAACTTAATTAGAGAGGATGCTCCATTACCTGTGAATGGGCAATTCCTCAAACACTACTTTAGTGCCTAGTTTTATTTAGGTCTTACCTTTTAAATAAGCCTTGTACATAGTTTTGTGCTTGATTTTTTGGTGTGTTGGTCTTATTTTATTTCATTTTAGTTTTACTTTATTTTTTCTTTAGTCTTGCTTTGTCTTGCACTTTCCACCTTTTGGCTCGGATTGGTCAAGTGCAACCAACTTCTTGTTACTCTAAGGGGGGAGTGTTTTTTGTAAATTTTGATAATGGAAGGTTCTACTCTAAATTCAATGAAGCCAAGATTGACTTAATTAACTATTTGGTATATATCCATTATTTTGGGGTAAAATAAGTTAACCTGGAAGTATTGCAAAAGGATGTTACAACTTCACAATAAAAATACTTTAAAATGATTCCAAATCAAGAGGAAATAAACTATTCTAGTTCGGTTCTCAAGAAAAAATCATTTGAATGTTCATCCTCATGTCTTCCATAGTGATTACCAAACCAAAAACACATCCTATTATTTGTTAAATTGAACAAACTGAATCTTTTCTAAAAAAAAAAGATAAGGCTCAGTGCTTGGGTGATTCATACAACCTCTACTGAGGCTATGAATGTTTGGCTAGCAATAGAGCAAGGTCTAGATTAGGATCAAATACAACTCCGTCGGGGCTATACAAATCTAGCTAGCAATAGACCAATATTTGGTAATTGGTGATATATCTACTTGTGTTGCAAGGCTCATCATTAGTAGACCAATGTTCGCTTAGGGGTGATCTGGTCTAATTTCTAAACTATGGTGGCAAATTTTAACTAATTATAGAACAAAAATGGATTCAAATGCACACACTTTTGCTGAAACAAAATAAAGTATTACTGTAAGATAAATTGCTTAACCTCAACTTGGATGGATGTCAAATTTTTGGTTTTTTTGATTTTGAAGTTTTGTTGTTTTAGAAAGGGTTCTTTCTATTCCCAAAATGCTCAGGAGTAATTTTCAGTAGAATCACCATTTGTTGTTGCATTTGCACAAAACACCCTAGTCTACATAGACTAGAGACCCACCTTTTAAAATTTTGGTAAGATTTCTTTTATTTTCCTTAGGTTTTATTTGCAATTCTTAGCCATCTAAAAACTCAAGTTTTCAGCTAGAATTTTTAAGTATAGGTGCCCAGAATTTACTTACCTCGAGTTTGTTATGATGTTTATTGACATAGATGTATCTAGTAAATTAATGTTAGCAAATAAGCCTCTCCCATTAACTTGGGCACAAAATAATATTTCCAACAGGTACCTACATGCCTATATTCCATAGCCTTAGTACCCTAAAATTGCTTAAAATCAAACATCGAAAACTTGATTTTCCTTCTAACAACATAGGTGGTTTCACTTTAGGATCCTTGTAGCTCTTGCAATATCCAATGAATTTTGTGAAATTACTTTCATTAGGTACCCTTCGAAATGATATTTCTAAAAAATATAGATTTTTCTATGTTTTGAGGAGATTTGAGGCCTTAAGTTGCTAGTTTTTTAAAGGCTATCCCTGCTGTTGCGACCAAAATAAGTTTGGACACTAAGTGGAAAATTCCTTGCCAATTTAAAAAAATAAAAATTCTATCTGGTAATAAAAATTGGCATAGAATAATTTCATAAATTTGTCTAAGTCATAAGAAAATATAAGTTAAGGGGAAAAGAATGTTGAATGAACTTTTAAGATGATGTCACAACAAAGAAAAAATGTTTCACAAGCCAAAATTTGACTAACACATAAGACGAGTAGAAGGGATCATATTATTTCTCCACTAGAATATGGTAAACTACCCCAACCTTAAAAAATATGATCGAGAAATTAGAAATTGACACAAACATTTTGCTAAGGCATGAAGTCCGGGTAATTAGAAATTTTACTCGATAAGTGAAAATCCAACAAATGGAGAAGTTACCTGACCACTCATAGGAAATGTTAAGTAAAAATTACCCTGGCTAGAATCCCAGATACATGACCAATAAAAGATAGAGCAATCAGCATAAGTGTAAAAAATTATTGGATGTTGAATGTCAAACACTTTTGGGTAATGACTTCAGCATTTCCCTAGCCAAAACCCAATCACACGCAAAAAAAAATTATGAAAGAAATTTTCGGACACCAAAATTTCTAAATAATGATGTAAGCATAAGCATAAGCATCTAAAAATTCTGGTAAACCAAAAAGTGAAGAAATTGCCCTTGCACCTACTAGAACTTGGTTGCCTACGAGGAAATAAAAGAAAAAAGAAAATAACAGAAGCCTTGAACACTTAGTAAAAAAACAATGTCGAAAACCCAGGGAAATATAAAATCAAAGAGTAATCAAAACATAAGTAGTCAGATGGTCAATATTTTGAAAAATGATATCAGTAATAGCTTTAAAACCTAGTTCGATAAAAAAATCTAAGTGAAAAAGAATATCGGATGCCAAATTTTTTTGGCAATAATGTAAATAGTGGCTTTTTAAAATCTTGGTTTGATAAGGCAAAAAAACTAAGTATAAGAATATTATCGAATACCAAATATCGGACCACTCACAACAATTTAAATATATATATATATATATATATATATATGTAAATTACCTAGTCGAAACTTGATGATTAAAGAAGCCCGATGAGAATAAGAAAATGTTGGATAAGCATAGGAGTGGCCCGACCATTAGAAAGCAAGCCCGACAAAATAGACAAATCCAACAAAGTGGAAATTACCCCAAAAATTGAAGGCTAACATGCCTAGAAGCCTTAGCCACTTGTGATAGGAAGAATAGGAAAAGAAAAATAAAGCATATCCAATGAAAGCTCAAGAAATAAAAAATCAAAAGGTAATTAAAGTAGTTGGAAGCATTCGAACACTTGTGAAAATTGCAAAGCTTGTTTGAAGCAACACAAACATTTAAAATAATATAAATAATAAATAATAAATTCGATAAAATAAAGAGCTCGAGTTATACCAACTTAACTCAATGTCATGCCCAATCAATTCGATCAATAGTTTATGTAATAGGTTATTTCTTTTAGATTAAGAGAAGCTATATAAGGCAATGTGTTAGAGAATGAATGGTTGTTTAGAAATATTAGTAGGAAAAACAATTTGGAAAAACTGGGGTGGGGAGCTTCGACAGTGAGAGGATGAAAAATATATGACACTCTGGAGGTAGGTCCATAGCTCTAGCTCGTTTGTGGCCCCTTGTACTACAAGGCAATATGAAAAAAGGTAAAATATTCTATTACCACTATTGTTAGGGTATGTACCAATTCAATACTTGTTACAGGAAAAAATCTTTGTCTCAAATCGTTGCTCCCTTTCAAATGTTGAAGAGTGCTTTTAAATCTTTCACATATTTTTCAAGCCTTGTTTTGCAGTCAGTATAAAAGGTTTTGTGGATTTCATGTTTTCTCTTTTGGAGCCAAGCTGGAATGGATTTCATTTTTCCATCAGTATGGATAACAAAAGATGTCGTTATGCAGAAAAAAATGCTCCTTTAGAAAATTGTATGGAGAGAATGCCCTAAGCAACCCTAAAGGGTTTTAACCATAAAGGTTGGGTTTTTTTAAGATAAGAGATTAATATCGTGGCTTCAATTTCATCGATGTTGTTATGGATACATTTGAGGTGCCTGCTTCAACTTTAGTTGTTGTTGTGGATCCATTTTAGGTAGAAGAGGTGTATCTACTATTTCTGCTTCATCATTGTTGTTGTGGACTAATTTGATATGGAAGAGGTAGATCTTTGAGGTGGAGAAGGCATGGAGACCTAGGGAAAAGGTGAAGATATGAGTAAATGGATTAGGTCTTCTTCTTATTGAGGAGCCAACACCAATATATTTATAGATGATTGGCGATATGGACAATGGTGAGAGTGTTTGTTCAAGATTTTTAGGTTGGAGTTTTCTTGGAAAGGTGGAACCTTCAAGGGGTGTGGCTATAGGGTCTTCTACAAATGATAAGGGAGATTCATTTGGGGTTGGGGTAGCAATATTCCCTTGATGTGTGAAATATATGGCAAAAAATAGATCTAGCAGAAATAGATGAATTTTGAGGCTATTTGCAAAAATATCTAGAATAATATAGGTGAACTTGAGGCTTTTGCACATATCAATAGGTTTGTAAACCGGTAGTTTGATGTTCTAAGTATGTTCTACTTCTCTTTTCTTTTTTGCAATGAAATTTTGTTCATGGTCATGAACCATGAAGAAATATGTATATAAAGCATAAATACTTTTGTAAGTAGGAGGAAGCGGATGGTTTTAACTTGAGTAAAAGTTGGTAAGGAAAAATATATTGCAAAACCCTTATCTTTGTCGAGCCGTTAAGGTGGAGAGACCCTTGTAGAGCTAATTTTTTTGGATGCCATTTGGTTTTGGTGTTGATGCACCCTTATAAGGGCTATATTAAAGGGGGTTATTAATTATTGGTGTACAAAAGTTTTTGGTTTTTAAGAGTGGGGTTGGTTGGGAGGACATAAAAAGTGCTACAAACAAATTCATGACTAGCTTGGAGGAAATGAAGGATGTTTAATCTAGAGTGATGAAGTTGTTTTCTACCTACAGTATGTACACATGATTGTAGACATTATGGGGTATTAGGATGGACTTCTAAGGTATAAGGACCTTGGCTAACATGAGGCTAGAAATTTCTCATAGGTTTTTGTTCAAGCTATTCAGCTTCTAGAAGATTACAGTCATCTGGGATCTAGTCCTCTTAGCTCAACTGAGTCAGGTCCTTGTGGTACATTTGTTTGGGATATATGATGGCCATGAAGGCCATGAAATTACCCATTACATCAATGTTCTTCTATTCCACCAGTAGTCCTGAGGATAAAAGAGAAGTCAAAGAAGCAGTAACTAGAACCTGAAATGGATGTGGAAGCAACAGATTTGGGGATTATGACAATCTATTGTTATCATAATTTTCATTGTGTGGGAGTGGATTTGACAGGGATGACCAGAGCTGCTACCATTTTTTTTGGACACCATCATGTTAATATGATTGAAATTGGGGGTTACAATCCTAGCTATTAGCCTTGGTAATGCTTTAATTGTATCTCCTTCTTGTTATATTATTGTTTCTGAAGAAAACCTTGTTTTCTTCATTTTTCAGTAGATGTAATAAAAATATGCTAAACAATATTGTTCTCAAGTTGTACATTTTTATTAAAATGTATTTCTTCAAGAGTTGGGCTCAAAAATCAAGTGTGTAGAGTAGTGAAAATCATGGGTTTTTGTAGTTCACCTCTCATTGGATATTGATTTATAGCTTTATTATATTTTATATTGTTGAAGCAGATAAATGTCAATCAATTTGATAAACAAAAGAATGTGGAGAGATAGAAGTTTTTCTAAAAAAATATATACTCTTCTACTTGTGAATAGAGAATTTTTTCCATGTCATTTAAAGGATATAGATAATGATCTTTAGATTGAGGGAGTTAAAAGAGATGGTTTCATTTGCATAGTTTTTTGTTTACTGCTAGTATTTTTCTAGTTGTATTTTTACAATATGGGGAGGAGAAAACTATAACAGAGTCACATCATGAAGTTAATGGTTAGTTAGAAGAGGTTTTTTCTCGGTCCTCTTAGTGCCCCTTGCACTTGTCTAGTAATGGCTGCAAACTAGGTGTTGGAAAATAGCATATGAAAGTGGAACAATGGGATGTTTCTTTTTAATGGTTGATGTACAAAATTGAATGATTCAATGAACCTGGGAGAAACACATTTGAAGGTATATTGGATGTAATCCTTTTGGAGGTTTTTGTTGTAGGACGCAAATGTATTGAAACTGGCTAGAATATACCAAAATACAATAAGTATGTAAATAGTTATAACAAAAATTCCTGAGCAAAAAATAAACTTTAGGCTGAAGGTATAACAATGGTATGAAGTGGATGGTGGATGAACTGGTGGACTACACTCCATACCTAATGGAAGTAATCTCTATATTCCCTATAGAAGATTATTTGAAATTCAAATGGAAGTTGGAGAGATATTTTGGACTTTTGGAGGAAGCTCACTCTAGTCGGATCCCAAATAAAAATCCTTTGGAGGCTCATACAATTTCTTTAGATTTACAGAAGGGAGTGCATACAAATGGGATTTTTGTTATAAATAGTGATGAAAATCACCTTTCTAATCCATCATTAGTAGTGGTATGTCCTCCTAGTGAGGACAATACTTTGCAAGAGAGGGTTACTATTTAGGGTGAGGTTTCTTTAGACTTTAAGTTAAATTCTACCAGCATGTCAATAAATTTCTTATCTTTCCCAATTGATATGTGCTTCACGGATGGTGATGTAGATTTCATGGAAGTTTAGACTTAGGAGGTTTTCTCAAAG
This sequence comes from Wollemia nobilis, assembly GCA_028583015.1. NCBI lineage: Eukaryota > Viridiplantae > Streptophyta > Pinopsida > Araucariales > Araucariaceae > Wollemia > Wollemia nobilis. Next base: position 2,870,416 of record JAQPPZ010001056.1, on the reverse strand, counting down.
ATAAGTTTCAAGGAGAATGCAAGCAAGGAGTCTGAAATCCTTTTTAATACAGACTTTTTGGATGGGTTTTTGGAGGGAGGGGAGCTGTCAAATAATTTTAAGGAGGTGAAGCGTTCTCCTACTAAAAATAGACCCTACACAAAAAAAAAAGTGAAAAAAGTGTGTAAAGCTCAAAGAGGGGAGAGTAAACTTGGTATTAGGTGAGGACATCCTATTAGATAAATTTTTGGAGATGGAGGGCAAAACACTAACTGGATGATTCTATTGTAGATTTTATTCAAGGAAATCACTTGATCAGTGAATGGAGAGGGTTTAGATTCCTTTATTGGGATACACCCCCTTTTTTCATGTTCTTGTCAGAGGTTGGTTAGTTTTATCTTTTATATCAATGGAGTATGTAGGTAGAATTTTGCAGAGTAGATGGTTCTAGGATTCCTATGCTCTATCTCTAAAAATAGTGTCCCCTTATTTTGACCCTAGAAGGGAGTCTAAATCACTTCAACCCATTTGGATCAAGTTTCTAGGACTACCCTTGGAGTTGTGGTCTCTTGGGATTTTAAAATAAATTGGCAACTGTTTAAGGAAATGGGTTGACTCGGATCAATCATGGGTGAGTGGCTCCTCTCACACTTTTTCTATGATTTTGGTGGATATGAACTTGCATGAGAGTCTACCAGAGACTATTAAAATAGAAATTGGGAACTGGCATTACGTTCAAAACCTTGATTATGAGAAGATTCCATTTCATTACTTACGATGTCATATTTATGGTCATCTGGCAGAAGAATGTGGGTTAAAATCTACAAGAAATAAGTTGAGAAGGAAGTATGATGGAAAATACATTTCTAAGGTGAGAGTGGATGGATTAGATGACAATGTGGTGGGAGAAATAAGAAGATAGGTTTCCAAGTTAGGAATCTCTTTTTAAGGTGAATATGGAGGGGAGAAAGACAAAACCTTAGGTCCAAATGATTCTCAATCTCCAAAGGTTTGAGACAGTGGTGTCAGGAGGGATTCAAATAGTGGTCAAGATGAGGGACAACTAGAATCAGTACACATACACAAAGTGTATCCTTCACATGGGATAAATGGGGTTCTTCTACCACTCAATGTGTCACCTAGCTCTTCTTCAAATCCAAAGTCAAATCTTAGGGAGGTGGATGTTAATCCCTTACAGTCCCCATCAATATTTGAGGGATGATATAAGAAACAATTGAAGGGTATTGGTTCCAGGACAAAATTTTCTCTCAAGATACCTATCATTCAACCTACTATCATCATACAAAGGATATTTTCTTCAATTTCTACATCTCTAATGTTGTCCTCCTCTATTGATGAAGGGCTTTGCAAGGGAACTAGTAGATATTTTCTTAGATCACAAAAATCAATGAATTTTCTTGAGGAGATTGGTGTAGTAGGAGGACTTGGTCTAGATATGGGTATCATACCTATCTTGGGAAGGAAATCAAATATTTAACTTGCTAAGGATAAATCCTTGATGGAGGTTAAGAATGGAAAACAAAAATCTATAGTTGGGACACTTAGAGCATGCAAAACCCTTGATTTGGTAAATTAATGATAATCATTTCCTATAATATTCGAGGGTTGGGCAGTATTGTTAATAAGATAGCCCTGCGTAGGTTAATGCAGTTACAACTACCAGATATTTTGCTCCTACAAGAGACAATGGGAGCAGGTACGAAAGTGGAGAGTTTTCTTCAAAAAAAATTCAAATATTGGGACTCTCTCTTTGGATTCTAAGGGTAGATTTGAAGGTCTAATTTTGGGTTGGAAGAAAAGGGCTTTTAGACTTATCAACTCAATTTTTTAAACTTTTGGATTAGGAGCTAAGATTTTCTCACTAGAACTGCGAAATTTTTTTGTGGTAGCCAACATCTATGGGCCTTATGAGAACAAAATCCAATATTTGGATTCTCTCCTTGCAAATGACTTCTTGTAGCAAGGGAACAAAATAATAGGAAGATATTTTAATTTTAGTTTGAATAGAGTTGAGGTATGGGGGAATACAGTTATGCATGACCCTCAAGCGAGTTACTTTTGAAGAATCAAATCCGGTGGATGTGGAGTCTATCAAAGTTGTCCCTACTTGGCTTAATAATAGGGTGGGTGAGAATTATGTGGCTAAAATATTGGACATATTTTTTTGTCCTTGGTATTCTATTGATGGAGGATGAGATAATCAGATCATGGGTGGATCAAGGAGGTATCTCAGATCATTTTCTTATTTTTCTTCAAGTTGTAAATTTGGATAGGAAACCTCCCAGCCCTTTTAAATTTAATTCAACTTGGTTAAAGGATAATGATTTTTAGATATTGGTTAAAGAAGTATGGATCCTCTTTTATGAAAATATGGGAAGCACGGCTTGTTTCCAAATTTCAAGAAATTTGAGAAAATTAAAAATTGTTGTTTCTAAGTGAGCTTACAATAAGTCAAGGAAAAAAATGCAGGAACTTACTCATTTGGAGAGGCATATCAAATTTTTTTATGAGGAATGGAACAAGAAGTGTTTCTCTGAGGAGTCCAAAGTAGTAATTAGAGCTCTCGAAGAGAAAAATTATAATATTTTGTTGGCTTAAGAGGCTCAATAAAGGGTTAAAAGTAGAGCTATATGGTTGGATTTAGGGGACAAAAATACAAAAATAAAATAAAAAATTTGCCAATCATGGGAGAAATATTAATACCATTTGGGATATACCCAATTGAGATGGGTCTAAAGCTAGGTCATTCAATTACCTTGCAATGCTTGGTATAAAGCACTTTAAAAATTTGTTTAAAGACACCAAGAGGGTAAATTTGACAGAGATTCTCAAACTTACCTCTTACTTCCTAAGCTTTACTGATGATACCATTAATGAGATGATACTGGAAGGAGTTTCCAAAGATGAATTACAAAAGTGCTTCTTTATTTTCAAAAGAAAAAAGTCTTGGGCTAGATGGATGGGGAGTTGAGTTCTTTTTGGGTTTCTTTGAGTTGATTGGGGATGATTTACTATGAGTGTTGGAAGAAACTAAAGCTACTGGGAATATCCCAGTTGACATCAACTCAACCTTCATTGCCTTGATCCCAAAGAAGGACCTATTTCCTTTTATAATTTTATACCTATATCATTGTGCAATTGCCTTTATAAAATTATTGCCAAAATCATTGCTTCAAGAATAAAATAAATTTTCTTAGATTCCATTTCTAGTGAGCAATTTGGGTTTGTTAATGGTAGGGATATTCATGATGTTGTGGGAGTAGCTCAAGAAGGTATGCACACTATAAATACATGAAGGCTTACTATTTTTGTTGTTAAATTGGACCTTTCTAAAGCATATGATAGAGTTTGTTGGTTGTATTTGAAGATTATGCTACTCCATATTGGTTTCAATCTTCAAGTTTTTAATTGGAATATGGGATGTGTATCCTTCATATCCTTTAATGTTCTTATTAATGGTTATGCTTCAATTTTGTTTCCTCATAACGTGGTCTTAGACAAGACTTCCTATCTCCCATCTTGTTTCTTTTGGTGGCAGAAGATCTGAGTAGGGTTATCAAAGAAGCTAGAAGAACAGGGCTTATAAAAGGGATCAAAATGGGGTCATCTCTCTCTTTAACTCATATTTTATTTGTAAATTATGTTTTTTTATTTTGTGATGGATCTCTTAGGGATGTTAACAAGATCAAGGACATCTTAAAGAGATATTGTTTTGCCACTAGAATGAAAGTCAATTTGGAAAAGTCCACCATGTCCTATTTTGGTCTTGCGATTGAAGATGAAAGTCTCTTTCAGAGGGTACTCTCCTTTTCCATGATTGAGATTCAGACTAGGATTAAATATATGGGTTTCTTGTTGAAGCCTAATGACTATGGTATAAGGGACTCAGATTGGTTGGTGGATAAGATTAAAAAAAATATCTTTGTGGTGCAATAGGTGGTTGTCTATAGGAGGTAAACTTACTCTTGTTAAATCAGTTCTGGAAGCTATTCCTATTTATTAGCATGGGATAACTTTTATACCAGATAGAGTGCTAGAAAAAATTAGGAAAAGGTATTTTAAATTTCTATGGACTGGGAAAAGAGATAAAGTAGGCATAGTCTTAGCCAAATGGAAAATTTTAGCAAAACCTAAGGAAGAGGGTGTATAGGGACTAAAAAAAATTTACCTTTTTGGTAAAGCTTTGGTTGGGAGGAGCTTATGGAGATTTATTACCCAATAAAATATATGGAGTAAAGTTTTTAAGACCAAATAAATTGAACCACTTTCTATGGAAGGGTGGGTACGAAAACTTGACAAGTCCAAGGGGTCTATCTTTTGGAAAGTAGTTGTTCAAGCCTTTCCACTTATAGTTAATTGGCTTGTTTGGAAAGTTGGTAATGGTGAAAAGGTAATAATTGGCACTGACCCTTGGGTTGGAAGTGGAAATGATTATAGACTTCTTAAGAATCTAGAACTATACTTGCAATCTGTTGGTGTTTTTACACTTTCTTAGGTAGCAAATCAAGAAACTACATCTATGTAGCAGAGGGTGGAAGACTGCTCAACTACTTGGTCTTAAAGGTAGTGTTGGAGCTAAAATTGACTTAACATTAGATACCCCTAAATTTGAACTTTTGCTTTCAATATTTTCACCCAAATTATTGGTCTCTATTGCATCCAATTTTTTGAAAAGTTGGTCTCCTAATTTTTGTGATAAAATGATGTTTGAAATTGTCCATTCAATTTTTGGTCATTGAGTGAAACCACTATTAAAATTTTCTCCATTATTAAAATACTTATAAATTCAAGCAAATAAAATATTCACTAAGAAGGTCCCTCTAGTCCTTTGGTCCCTAAGAAAATTTAAATGAAGCATTTGGTCCTAAGTGGAAAGAAACGAATTTGCTAAATCCTAAGGTCTAATGAAAATTAAATAATCAAACAAGATTAGGTGCCCCCCTTGTGATAAAACCCATGCAACTCCTTTAATCTGGATGGATGCGCACAACCCCCCAAGATCTGGACAGATGCACGCTCACAAATGACTCAAGTTAAAGCAATAATATCATGGTCAAAATTTGCATAATATAAAGTCTAAGGCAAATTAAATGTAACAAACCCAAAGCAAGGGTCATGCACCCCTTTGGTTAAATATTGGGTAAATCGCAAGATCTAAACGACAACTCTCGACTCTCGGTTAATCTGATGGAGCATGTCCACTAAGTTTCCCGAACATTAAAAGCTAAAGTCTAATATTGGTCATAACATAAAGTTTTTTCATGAATTAAAATGAGGGTACGTGCCCCTTTTAGCTAAAAAATGAGAAAGTTTGGTCATATTAACAATAGTGCTTAATACCCTTTCGATCTGATGGAAGGCACTCTTTAAGATAATCAAAAGTTAATCGCACATTCATTAAGAGCAAACCAAATTTTAACTATGATCATCTGATACTTATAAAGATTTTAAATCTTCAACCATGTGTTAAAAGTCTTGTAGCTTTATCGATCTCAACGAGCATGCACGAATTCTCATTAATTCAATGATGTTCACTCCCAAACATGCAAGGTATTTAAGAGGTCAAAATTTAAGGTTGGTCAACATCAATAAAATCTTGATTAGTCGCTTAATTAAAGCGAGTTTAAAATCAACCTCATAGTAAACCCTAAAGATAACTAGCGCACACCTTGCAGATCTAAACGACAATGTGCGATCTCTATTTGATCTAATGATGCACGCTCACCTAAATGGTCAATTGATAACAGTCAAATTCCCATAAACTAAACTCAAAGCATTATTAAAGTAAAACTAAGCATGATTAAAAAGGGTTCTAAGCACGTAATAAATGATTCCCCTTGGGGTAAAAAGCATGCAACTTCTCATATATGACGATAGTGCTCACTCTCGCCCAGATCCAATGGAGCACGCTCCCAAAGTTGCCCGAAGATTAATACACAAGGTGTGATCAGATAATTAATTAAGGGTTTTATTAAGAATTAATATTCATGCATAATCGTGATTAATGAGGGTCTAATACATTGATGATGACCCCCCTTATTTTTTTTTAACCCACGTGCATATCTAAATAATTCAATGGGTGCGCACATCCATTATTTGATCTAATGGTGAGCGTGTGGAGAGATAATCAAACTTCAAAGTGTTTGTGGTTTAATCGAGAACTCTTAAAATTTTTAATCACTGATCAATTTTAATGAATCTGTATTATGTGTGGGTTTAATATATTAATTGATAATGAGCACATCGAGAGTTATAAAGCCTAGGCCTAAGTGTTTTAAATTAATTCATTGTTAACCGAAGGTCATCGACATAATGCTTGAGGATTAATCTAATTAATTGGGCATTTATATGTATACCATTGGACTAAAGACCATGCAGGTTTTGGAATCTCAATGGTAGCACCTTAAATCTTGATTAACCACTGATTAATATTAAGATAATTAATTTTAGGCTAGGGTTTAATACGTCATCAATTTTCCCTCTTTTGGACTAACCAACGTGCAGTTTTATGAATCTTGATGGATGCACACCTTCCTATGTGGATCTAATGATAAACACTCAAAGAGATGATTGATTTTTAATGATATATGTTTTGAGCTAACCCCTTTGCAGGACCAAGGTGGCAAAATGTTTACAAGACATTTACCATGAAAGCTACTATCATTGTAAATGATTGAGGGTATACTATAAATGATTGAGGGTACACAAACCAAAGTTCTCATGGATGTACAGGCTAATGAAGATCGCACACCATAACTATATGATTTTAAAAATAATGCTATGGCAGACATCTATTGGTTGAATTCAAAATGTTGTTGGTAAAACTACTTTAATGATACTTCATGCAAGATTTATGGGACACTCTGCCCTCAAGTACTTAAACCCCCACCCTTAAAAGACACCACCACCTTGGTTATCCTAAGTAAGAATTCACAGAGCAAAAAACAAGTGTTGGTGAGCATAAAATCAGGAAAATTTTTAGGAGAGTGTATTTCTGTGAATTGAAGTGTTTTCTAAAAAACAAAATGGTCGCCTGGGGAGTTGCCTTCATGCCTAAGGATACTAAAGAGACAATGAGATTTGTCATCGACCAATCACCATATGTTGAGCTATTTGGATAATAGCTACTAGGATGGGATTGTATGATTTCTCCAAAAACTTTAGTCCAAACAAGAATCTCACGTCAGATCAATAATATAAAATTGAAAACACTTGTATTCAAAGCTTTGTGCCCACCATGGAAAATTTGTAATGCACCTCATGGCTACTAGCTGAATTGTTCTTCAAGGCATGAAAATCACAAAAGCAAGGCATTCCTAAGAGCAATCGATGGACCAGCAATGTAGGGAAGCTAACATGTCCTAGAGTATGCTACTTTTCAGACCTGATGGTATGGCTGGCAGTGGCCTATGATGAGAACACCAAAAAAAATTGAGACAACAAAGACCAACCAATGTTTAGCATCACGGCCAAGTGCATTCATAGAGTCTTCAACTTGATGCCTTCAAACATGCCACTACTTCTCCAGGTAATTAATATACAGTCCCGCATGTTGCCTAAGTTAGAAGTTTTCAAAACTCTTTTCGAGCCATATGAGCCTATACAATATGAATTCCCCATTAGGAAGACTACCTTCAAACCCTAGGTTAGATATTTTTGTGATATGATTAACATCATTTTTGGATTTGAAGAACTCAGTGTAGTAGGAAGAAATATCTTGTACATGGTAGCACATAGTAACAGGAGAACGAATACCCCTATCTATACCTGGGAAGAGGAATTGAGCAGGAAAATGCACTCATAATTATCAGAGTTAAAGAAAGCAATTTTAGAGAAAAGGAGAGGAATGCCCCTATTCATCCCATTACTCAATCCTCATGCATTTTATAGCATGACAGTTAGGTGACCAAAGTAAAGAGAGTCTAGGAGCCACTAGGAGTACCTATATTCATAATAGGTTCTTGAAGATACATGAAGGATGCTCTCACTTGGGGTGGTTTTGTGATAGTTTCATGGTGGATATTCACTGGATTCTAAAGAGAGACCTCCCTGAAAGTCTAGAGTCAAAGCTTTCCTCAAAAAGGAAGAAATAGCGGATTACTTCCTCTCTAAAAACTTCACATACATTAGACTTTATGAGGTGAAAATTCCCCCTAAGTTGTTACCCATGTATTGTCCTTTCTCTCTAACTGCCCTAGAACTTGTGACACAAGTTCTAGAAGAGGCCAAAATGAGAGCAACGAAGAAGCATGGTAAGGTCCCTTTGCTCAATGTTTCATGTAAGTTTGGGCATTACATCTTTTCAAGATATCCAACACTGTTCAAAGGTATGTATGACTTGGAAATCCTAGATTTTAAGAAATTTACTTGGAGGCCTTATGATCCTACTGAAAAATACATGAAGATGATGAGAACTCACCATTACACCTGTGTACACCACTAAAACTATCAATACGAAGAAGAACTCTTAAAAGCCATGGAAAAAGGGAAATACTTACACAATGTATGGGAAAAATTCCCCTATGAACAAAGAGGTAATTCACAAGCCCAAAATCCATATCAAGACCCCCAAAGTTACTCTTGATAATAAGGATTTCTATGGATACAATAGCCCCCTATTCCTTGTAACAACCTTGGTAGTTCATGAAGATGTTGTATTGGAAATCATAGAAGATCAAGGTATTGATCAGATGGAGATTTTAGTAAATATGGTAGATATTTTAGATCACCAAATTTAGGTTCCTAATATTTCTCACCTCAGGATAGAATTAGCACCTAGCACTTCCGAAGAATTCCTACAGGATCTAACACAAAGAAAGGGAAGAAAATTACCATTATTTCCTCCCAAGAACTTATGATTTCAGAGAAGCAACCTATTGTTCCTATCTCTAAAAAATTGTTAGCCCTTACTAGTATGAGGAAATTAGCCCCAAGATCCATTCCTATCTCTGAAGATCAATGATGAAGAAATTCAAATCCCATCAGTGATACAGATGAATATGATGAAAGCAGGTGGTTTTGGAGATATATTTAGAGGAAATAGGGTTAAACGACAAGAATTTATACCTAAACCTAAAAAAAAGAAGCCCAAGTTGGCTCTCACTTCAGTGAAGGTCATACTAGAAAGTGTGGAAGAAGAAACCATTTTGTGTTGCCAGTGAGCAAGAATTACAGATGGTAGCAGGAATGGGCAGCATGGAAGAAATTTCTATTGCAGAAGCAACAGAAGACATATCCATGACATCAATGGTAGAAATATCTATACCTGCTCCACAAAAAACTTTTGCCTTATGAATTGGTAATAACACAAGAGAGATCTCACTACAGGGAGAAGATGACGACATGGTCAAATTAAACAAATCCTTGCAAGAGAAAACTATGGAATATTTGCTTCAAAAAAATAAGAATTTGAGGAGCCAACTAGATATGAAAGATACCAAAATAGTATAAATGCAAGCCATGATTAATAGCTTGCAAAAAAAACTATCTCGAGTGACCATTACACAAGATCAACCTACTAGAGCTAAGGAAGAGATAGATTATGCAGTCTGCCTCTCTAAAATCAAGAGAGAAATCTCTTTTAAAATATAGTACATAATTAATGGTATCACAAAAATGTTTTGATAGATCATATTGATCCAATTTACTACCCAGGAGATGAGGAGCCTACTATATTAGAAAGAGCAAGACTTGGAAATCATTCATCCCACTCTCCTGCTAATGGCTAAATATTTTGAAGAAATGTAGGATAAGGAGGTAATCCTAAAGGATGGCACTGAAGTAAAAGATAGTTTTGAATTCATGAAGGCATCACTTTTTAAAGGAAACTTAGAGAAGTGGTACAATAATGCATCAAATATGAACTCCTTCCTAAATGACAAAGGAAAAAATGGCAGAGATTGGACTATCATTAGACGAATTCCTAGAGACTGCCAACATAGAAGATCTCATCATGAACAAAATAGAGGATTTTGACTGTGAACCAGATGATGAAAAATATATGGCCATATAGGCTACATTCTTGGTTAATACTATGGATTCCCTCACTACTATGTATGAGAAAAATAATTTTTTTATTAACGTACAAAAGAGTAGAATCCTACAAGAGATGAATACAGTGAAGTTTGTTGTAACCTTTCATATCAATGCATGGAATCTCATTGAAAATCAGATCATAAAACTTCAACAGATCAAAAAAATAAAGAAAACTAGAGTACGTGGTCTGTAGATGAAGCTAAATACACCTATAGGGGAAGAAATAAGGATTTCTAAATCAAGACAAAGTTTAAAAATAGAAATCCGGCTAGAACATGAGGTTGGAATAGAAGAAGAATACTCATCAAAGACAGAGTCAACTGATCAATGAAATAATCAAACAAAAAGTCATGGCCAAATATATAATATGAACAAATGGGGTAGTGGGAGATAGTTGTATAGTATCTATAATACCAAAGGATATGGTGACAAGTGTGAGGGCTAGAAGAGGCCATAAATAACAAGTTCAATAACCTAGAGCTATAAAGACACCAGCTACATTCAGATCAGGATAAATCTTTAGAGATAGCAAATTATTGCTAAGAGGTATACTTGAGTGTCCTATATTTATGTTGTTGTATTACCTTTGTGTCTATCTTCTTTTCATCCCTCATTCCTCCCCTTTGCTATGCAAGTTTTGATAGAATAGTGCTCAAAAAGCTGAGATCATTTTCCAGATCTATTGAGCCTGAGGTCCATAGACTTTTCTGTTACCAGATTGGAATGCGAAAGTAGAAGAATTTTGTTATATTATTTGAATAGAAATTATTCATTGTATTAATACATTTCATAGAGTTAAATGGCATCTTGCCAACTTTGCATGTAACCTTTCTTGAAAATTAATACAATTCTATATTTCATTTTTGTCAATTCATTATTTTTAGTTTTGTGTGTAGCTTCATAATACATTACATTATATGAATGTGCTGTGAATGTTTCTTTCGTTGGTTAACTATTAGGTTTATTACGATATTTGAATGAATTTAATAGTGCCAATTTCTACTTTTCTCCATTCTCTTTGTTCATTTAAAAGTGTTATTAAAATTGCTATAACAACCCAATGAATCTTGGCACCGGTCTACACATAAGGCATAATTAACATTGTTATCCTAGCTTGGTCAATTTTATAAAGGTAGTTTAAACCTAAAATATGGAAGTGCATAAGCTTGTAAAATATTTAAGTTTACCACAGGGTTTCCTTACCCATTTTGGTCCATTTAAATCTAACAATAAATATTTAAATCTAACAATAAAGAGGCAGGTTAACCATATCCTGTAATAGCTCATTGGTTTCAAATAAATTCTTGCAGCATGAAAACCCAATCTTATGGATGCAATAAATTGTTCCAACAAGTAGGAATGGAAAATTATGGGATGCTTATGTGAGGTTACTGATACTAGTCATGCTAGGATCAAAGCAGATGAGGAGGATGTTCTGGTATGGAAAAAAATCCCATGAAGGGTGATTATCTGCTAAGATGGGATATAAAATCTTGCATGCTCAGGATCGGCAAGGGGAACATACCTGGTGGTGGAAACCTATTTGGAAGGTCAAAACACCATAAAAAACCAAAATATTTATGTGGTTGGCCCTTAATAATAGAGTTTTAACTTGGGATGCTTAAATGAAGAGGGGGTTTCAAGGCCCATGGAGATGTACTCTTTGTTATGAGGTATTGGAAACTATGGAATATTATAGTTGTTTAGCAAGGGAACACTGTGGAAGAGTGTATGAAGAAATGGTTTGATAAGAGAGAACTGAAGACCATCAAAGTTATTCCTTTTGTGGTGGAATGGGGAGTGTGGCTTGCTATAAATTCAAATATTTTTCAAGATATTTTTATCTCTACCTTTCAAGTTGCTTCTTAGATTCGTACTCAACTTCTTGGACTCATGAAACCGATCTACCCAAATGCCCAAAGGTGATCAATGATGTTAGTGTAAATAAAATAGTTCCTTGGGGTTTTTTTAATGGGGCTTGTCAAGGAACCCCGCATTTGTGTGGGGTAGTGGGTATTATCTATTTTCACGATTATCACTTATATAAGTAAAATTTATGTTTGGGTGTAGGCACAAATAATTATGCTGAATTTTATGCTTTAAAGTTGCTCCTGGAAACAAAACTATCACAATGTGCAACAACTACAAGTAATGAGGTATTCTTAGGTGGTCATCAATTGGATGAAGAAACTGTTCAAAATGGAAAACTTACTCTTGAGTCCTATATTTGAATAGGTGAATTTCCTAGATGGTGGCTTCAACCTCATCACCTACAAGCATGTCTATAGTAAACACAATACAATTACAGATTTTTTGTCAAAGTATGGACTATTATTGGCATAGGGGCAATGGGAGCTATATGAAATAAAGGATGTTCGAACAGTCAATGAGGCAGTGATGTCCCTTATAAATCAATAAAATAATAAAATATTTATATAATAAATATTTGGTGATTGGCGAAATCTCGAGCCTGCATGCGGGCAATGATAATTGCCATACTAGAGGGTTATAAGGAAGTAATCTTTTAAGGGGATTCACTTAATATAATCAAGGTAATTAAGGAGGATAAAGACCCCAACTGGACCATCTCGAATCTTATCCTAGAAGCAAATATTCATAAATCCCATTTGGTTAGTGCCTGAATCCAACACACCTTCAGATAAGGGAACCAAACGATGGATCTAATGGTAAATATTGTAGTTTCTACTGGGGAGATGCAAATTTGGAAGGATAAATTCCCTCAATAATTATTGGTGTTGGCTTATAAAGAAGATCTAAAATCAAACCTGTTAGAGCAATAGGAGATCAAAGTGGTTGATGATGAGTAATCCGACATATGGAATTAGGCAGAGGGAAAAAATACAACCCCTTTACTGGGGCCTGGGAAGTGACAAGTGTACGATACAGTAGCCTAGTGTTATGTTTAGTAAGTGCTAGGTGTTGTCTATTTTTTATCTTATCCTCAATAGTCCAGCGACAAGTATAAGACTGCAGACTCTAAGTATGGCTTAATGTGGGTTTTGGGAAAATCCATTTTGTATTTTGATTATACGGGCTTGGAGCTAGAACTAGCCCATTTTGACTATGTAAAATGTTTGTGGACCTTATAACCACCTCTACCTAATACCAAAAAAAAAATGGTGATTGTTTTTTAGTCCGGATAACTTTTTGAGTTTTCTTTTTCAGCACTTAACCTTTTATGTGATCCTTTTGGCTGGGATTTTCATCCATAAGCAGTTATTTATAGGTAGATGTTTTTTAGGATGGATGGCTATTGATATAGGGGCTATGGGAGCTGGGAAAAAAATAGAAAAGTTTTGAAATTTTTTCAATTGGTGACTTTAGTTGTTTTTTAGCCTAGATAGTGGCTAGAGCCATTAATTTGGTTTGTTTCTTCTTCTTCACTTGGCTATTTTATTTTTCTTGATGGTTCTAAGAGAAAAAAATTCATTGTATGTGGGGGCAGTTTCTCACTGTCTTTGGTTTTCATTGTAATTCCTGGAGATATCTACGCTCTGGAACTTTATTTTTTCTCATGAAATAGAAAATATGATTTTTCTTTAGGAAAAGAGAGGCAATGTGTTCCTCATTTGTAAGGATCAAAATCCATCCAATGGCATAGATTTTAGCTTTTTTCTTCCTTTGCTTTTTTGGTTTGTAGTTGGACAGATTATCTGAACTAAGTTGTTATTTTTTTGAGAGTTGTTGTGTAATCCATTGAAGTGGGCAAATCTGGAACAAATGTGCTTGATGACTATCTTTTAATACAAGGCTTATGAAATTTTAATGTTTAATCTATGCATGATAATAGTGGTTGCACTTGGTATATTTTATAGTATTTTATCCTTTGAAGACTACACCATCTCAAATTTTAGGTTGTGTGAATACTAGTCGTGTCGAGGCTGGTTATAAATCATAATTATCGCTTTATTGCATTAAAGTTGGAGTTTCGGGTAATATTTGTGTGTTTTATTTTATTTTCTCTCACCCTTAAATCTTTGATCTTTCTTTGAAGCTCGTTTAGATTAAGACTAGATTAAATAAAGCTTTGAATCTAATCTCTATTGTGTCAATTTCAAATTTCATGTAAGTTGCAAGCTAATAAATCTAAATGCGATGAATGATAGTTTTTAGTTTGTGACCATTTACATTCCGTTAATATTGCATGCATAATAGTATTAATGTAGAAAAATTATTTTTCAGGCAGTTAAGTATTTTAATTTTAAAGCATTGTGCCCATAAAACTTATCTTTAGAGTTATAACCAGAAAAAGCCCCTTGAAGGAACAATAAACAACAACCTCTAAGTCTATCTTGTACTAGCCAAGACCTGGCATACCCAAACCTTAAGGGAAAACAATTCCCTTTCAAGAGGGGATAGATCTATGTTCCAAGTATGTTGGCTTACCTTTGACAATGTATCATTTGCATGCTTAACATTAGTTACTTGATTATGTCAAATCTAATTATCTCAAAATCCTTTAAATTTTAAAATTGAATTACCATCGTACAATAATTATTTGATTCACAATTAACTAGTAATTTAATTAATTTTGTTAGTTGTAAAATAATTTCACTAAGCTACACCATCCATTCCAAAAGTAATTGCATATATGCTTAATTATACCCAAATTTAATGACCATCTTAGGATTTCAATCCATTATCATCTTGGTTAAACAAAAAATCTATATTTCCTTAATTAAATGCTTCGTTAATCGATCAAGTGTTGGGATTTATCTAATTAAATCCAATTTATTGATTAGTCTCAAAACAAATCAATTAATGTTTCTCACTAATTTTAATTAATAAATTATTCATTATATTCATCATTAACTCTAAATACAACTTAATTCATTAGTTAGTCGTTCATAAATTTTATTCACCTAATCAATTAATAAATTGAAGAATTCATTAATATCCAAAAGCTCATCCATTTGATTTTGTTAACTGGAAGCAAGTGCGACTATAGTCTAGAGCAAGTGCGAGCGTATCTAGGAGGGAGTGTAGCTGAAAGTGAATGCGAGCATGAGCCGAGAGTGAGTGCTGAAAGTGAGTGCAACCAAAAGCAAGTATAAGCACAAGCTAAAAGCGAGTGTGAGTGCAATCGAAAGTGAGTGCGAGTGTAACCAAGAGTGATTTCAATTGAAAACGAGTACGAGAACAAGATGGGAGTGAGTGTAGCTAAAATTGCACGATTTGGGAGTGAGGAGGAAGTGTGAGCAAGAAAAAAGAAAGTAGAAAGCAAAGTGTGATCAAGGAACAAGTGCCACTTCTTGTTCTAGATCTTAGGAGAATTTTAAACTATTTATTTGAAGAATATCTAGGTAACATGGAAAGAAATTCATTTGTGAAAGTCCTTACTGAAATTATGAATGGTCAAGTTGGAAGTATGGATGCCCTAGCTAGCATTAAGAGGAATATTTAATCTATGAAAAACCAAATCCAAGTAGTAATAGTCTACACCAAAAGTGATTATCAAGGATGAGGCAATTGAACATGATATAATGGTTCTCAAAACCAAAGGATTAACATGTAAGTTTCATGGATATTGGCCATGTTTTTCTAAGTCTTAAATATAATGCATATTTATCCCTAAATTACTCCATGATATTTCCTCATTATTTTCTCCAATTCAAAAATAAGGGATAAATTAATAAATGGAGGCTCGTGGTTTAGGGATAAAGATGCATTATATTTAAGACCCTTGAGTGAGAATTTTTTTATGGATATAGAAACTATTAAAAGGATTCTGATATGGATTAGGTTCTTTTGACTTCCTTATCAACTCATCAATAAGGAGTTTTTGAAGATGGTAATACTCTAGGTGAATTCATCTTGGAGGGACCAACTACTAAGGAGATAAGGCATGTTGTATACACTCAAATATGTGTTGCCATGGATATTTCCAAACCTTTAACGCAATCAATTAGGATTGAATTTGGATCAAGAGAATGGGATCAGCAAGTGGATTATGAAAATATTGTATTTCGATGTTGCAAATATCATGAAACTAGGCACATGACAAGAGACTGCAACGTGAAAATTGAGGAAGAAATGGAATTTTTTGGGTATGAGGGTAGCTTCAATTTGAAACAAGGAGACCATATCACAAAAGAAGCTAGGTCAAATCAAGGATTTTCCAATCCTAAGAAAGTGGCTAGAAAAATTCCTCTACATAATTAGATGACAAAGGACATTACAGTTCACTTGAATCAGCCATTAGAAGAAAAATAATGACATGGGGGATGAGGAAGTACAATTCACAAGTTCAAATATAAAAGGATCTAAAGGTGTGAAGGAATAGGCAAAGGCAAATTTTAAAACAAATGAATATGGGGAGATGAATTTTAGAGCAAATGAGGTGAAGGAGGTCAAGCTGAATCTAGGTAAGTCACCTTTATCGTCCTCAAGTAGCTTAAAATCTTCTCCTTACAATAAAAATGAAAGTAGTACATAGTGTATTCCTTGCACTTTAGAATTTCAAGAGCAATATAGTGAATTAAATCTTATGGAGGATATCCAAGGATATTTAGGTTTTTGAGGCCAACATAAGAAAGTGATGAATTTGGAGGATCATCTATGCAGTTTAGAGTTTTCAAGGCAACATAAAGAAGTAAATGCTAATGAGGCTATTCCTTGCACTTTCGACTCTTTAGGGCAACATAAATTTTTAGAAGATAAGTCTCATTTTGGATAATATAAAAAAATATAAGATATTGATGAAGATGAGAGTGTTGGTGGGAATGGAAGAAGGAGAGGAATGTCATCAAAGTAGGAACAAAGAGAAAAAAAACTAAAACAAATATTGATTTGGGAAGCCAAATAAAAATATCACACGTGTTAACAAGAAATGGGACTAAGCCCACTAATAAAAATAAAAAGTGTTGATAATGAAAATAATATCATGGAATATTAGGGGTATGAATAAAACCCTTAAAAAAGAGTTATTAAGGAATTAATAGATTGTTATAGCCCTGAGTTTATTTTAATACAAGAAACAAAATTAATTATTGAGGAATGTAAGAATGCTTTTAAGAAGATTTGGAAGACATATGATTGTTTAGAAATTTCTTTTACAAAAGCTCCAGGTGGTATTGCAATAATATGGGACAAATGAAAATGGGATGGACAACCACTAGAAGCAAAAGGTAATTAGGTTGCTAGATTATTTTATAGGAAAGAGGAAAACATCAAAGTTGGGGTTATAAATGTATATGCTCCAACTATAGTTACTCCTCGTGAAATATGTCGGAAGGACCTTAGCATATTTTTTTCAAATACAATAATGATTCATTGTGATCTATGGATTCTTGAGGGTGATTTTAATATCGTTCTATATCCTTTGGAAAAGAAGGGCGGCATTCTCCTGGTATTCTCTTGGGTAGAAACTAAATTAGTGAATTATGGTATTGATCTTCATCTTAGTGAAATTCAAATTTTAGAAGGCAACTGGCCAAGTGAGATTTTATGTCTTGATCAAAATTATGTCAAGGAGTTGATTGTGGATACATAGTACTTCAAGGAAGTTGAATATATTTAAGAGAAAAAATAAATGAAAATTTTGTGATAAAAGGTATGCTGCAACAAATATAATATTTTGGTATTTTGATGGGAGTGGCCCCCAATATAAGCCACATATAACCTATTAAAAAACTCATCCACTTAAGTAATTAATTTCATCAGTAATTTTAAGAACCCAACTAATTAATTAATTCTAAATCAAATTGAGTACTTCATTCTTCATAATACCCAATACCCAAAATTTCATCCACATAGTTAATCAATTGCTTAATTTTGAATTAACTTCAATAATTAGTTATTCAACCCAGGTGTTGTAGGTGAGTTGGAGAGGAGACGACAATCCTCCAAGGGAGGTCCCAGGTTCAAATATCCACCCTACCAAAAAGCTGAATTGGGTATCCAAAATCCAATTGATAATGTTGATGCGAGCAGGGTTGGGTGTGACTCTCAGGTGACTTTGATGGTGTAGAACCCCTTGTTCATGGTCTCTCAGACCAAGGCAGCCCCCGCAAGGGGTTTTTCACTTTAAAAAATAATAATAATTAGTTATTCAAAATATCCAATTACTTAATTGTGTACTACTTACAAAATCTAACATTCATCATTAGTCTTAAACAACCAATTATATCAAATTGCCAATTAGTTAATTGATCGTTTCATGCATTTACTCATCATTCATTAAGATATGGCCATAAGATAAATTTAGATGCTTAACTCAACTTGAATTCAATTCCATTTGCCTCAAATGCTAAAACTGCATTCTTTCTAAATACAACGCAATTGCAAGCAATGACTTGTGATAAATACGTGTACCTCTAGGAACAATTTGCATACACTATTTTCCAAATGGTATAATAAAAAGGAGCATCCCTTTGACCTACTTGCATCCCTTTTGGTAACAAAACTCACTTATAATTAGCCTTAAATCAATCATATAAACCATCAAATTTTAACAAAAATAATAGGCCTATGTTAATTAATTGGGGGCTCAATTGACTGGCTAATTACTAACAAATTCATTCAAATAATCAATTATCATAAATGGTCACCTCCATCCTTTTGACCAATACTATGTCATTTGCTTACCACTCCTTATGCACTTTAAATAAATTGATTTTCTCAACCCACCAAAGTCCTTACTTTAGTTGGTAAACTCCACTTAGTCATTTTGTAGCCACACTTCCTTTTTATATAATAAAATTGTAGTTGTTTTTTGTAAATCAACATGCAAGTGAATGCAAATATATTGCACAAATTGACATTGAATTTTACAAGATATTATCCACTTTTATCCACATAGGTAAAACCATTGATATCAAACAATTTGATTATAATTATCCACAATGTTCAAATTCATCAACCTCTTCATCAAGATCAAAGTTGTATCTTTCTATTTCTCACTGCACAATTTGATAAGGTTAAAATGTTTTTTTTGTGTGGAAAACATCCCAGAAGGGATGCCACTTTCGGGTAAGACCCAAGGAGGTAGGGGTATCTATTTTGCCAAAATCACCCATGGCTCGCACTTGGCCTACCACCTTTGACATACTCAAGGAGTAAACCTGAAACAACAAAAAACAAGAACACGCAAACACAAACACACAAAAATATCAAAATAATAAAAATATAGATAAAAAATGCTCCTTGAGTGTGTCAAAAATATAAAGCACAACCAAACACACACATAATAAGATAAAAAAATACAACACAAATCACAGAAAAAACACAAGAACAACATAACAAAACACAAACATAAGAAAAAATAACATAACGCTAGAAAGACACAACCAACAATAGACAAAAAAGAAAAATAAAACATAGAAAACACTCACACACCAAAAAACAAAGACACCAATTAACACAAACATACAAAAACACAAGCACAAGAACAACAAAAAAATACAAAAACAAAACAAAACAAAAAAAGCACACATATAAATAGAAAAGACAAACGAAAAAAATAGAACACAACAATGACCTTTCTAGAAAAAAATACTATTAAGGCAAGAGTCAATAGAGGAAACAAAAGAAAGTTTAGTTTAAACTAGGGAACTAAAATACCCTGATCGAACCAAAGAGAAGCAAAAATAAAGTAAGAAGAAACTAGGTACCTTTAGAACTGGAGCCATCCAAAGAAATGATAGAAAGAAGAGCTTCCCTTATTTTTGAAGCCCACCATCTAGGAGGGTGGTCGTCGAAAGTAAGATCACCTTTGTCCAAATCCCAATTAGCTAAAGCATAAGCACTCTTGTTCTAATCTCTGACCACATGATTGTAATCAACTTTCAAAAATCCCATCTGGATTAATTGAATCTTCTCAATAATTATTTTTTTATTTCTCCAATCAACCTTATGATTCTTAGAAGGAGTCTTCAAAATATTAATCATGAATTGAGAGTCAGACTCAACTAGTATCTTTTCCCATGCAACCTTAGTAGCCTATTGAAGGTCTTTAAGGATACCATACCCCTTAGCAAGATCATTGGATAGAATACCCAAATTCTCAGCAAAAGTAACAACTAGGGAGCCATCTAAAAGTCTACCAATTCCTCTTACACTAGCTTTTCCAAGGTTCCCTCTAGAGGCTTCATCAGTATTGAATTTTCCAAAATCTTTAGGAGGAGGTTGCCAATTCCTTGTTCTATCCATATTGCAATTACTCACATTCCCTTTAAGTTGGTTGCTCTTATAAGAGTTAATATTCAATCTTTGCATCACTTGATCCCATATTTGATGGGATTTTTGGCGGTGATTAAGGAGTTAATGGATTGATTCAACTAAGTTTGGCAATGGTCTTTTTCTAGATATAGTGAATATCTTTATTGCTTGATTGAAAATCCGGTTGTTCCTTTCATTCTAGATATTCCAAGGTAGAATGGTAGAACCCATACAAACTAACTACCTAATGAAATGATCAACACCCTCTTGTTTAGACCAATCCCTCCAAAGTTGTTCAAAAGTAAAAAAATTGGACCACTGTAAGCCAAGTAAGATGGTCATTCTCCTCCATAGATTAGAGGCTAAGGTACACTCAATAAAAATATGGCTAAGATTTTCCACAATCTTTCCACACATTTTGCATCTAAAAGGACCATGAAAACCACATTTCATAAGTTGCTCACCAATTAGCACCCTACGATGCAATAAAATCTAAATAAAGAACCTCACCTTAGGCCAGAGCTTTTGAGCCCACAACTGAGAAAATATGCCATAAAATTGGTTGGGATTATTATGGCATAAGACCACATAACCTTGAGCAACTGAATACTCACACTTAGTAGTGTTGTTCCATCCAAAATAATCTTTATCATGGGACCAAGAGAGAGATCTCATATGCAGGATGCGTTGGATGTCTTGTATTTGAATTTTTGAAATTTGAATAGGCCAATCCTCAATAGGGATCCAATATCTACCAACCTCTAAATTATCAGTATGGTATCGACAGTAATTAGCCACCTTTGCTTATGAAATTTTGCTAAAATTATCTAAAATCGGCATAATTACCTAAATCTTGCACAATAAGACAATTTTGGCATAAATTTCTTTGCAAGACTAAATATTGTTAGATTTAGCATAGTGAAATAAGATTTGATAATTTTTACCTCCAAGGGCTAGGTGGATTGGTAATTGTCTGTCTAGTCAAGCACTTATCCAGAAGAGACCTAGGTTTAAACCTTAGGGGCATGCCTATTTGCAAAGGTAGTAGTCTGCTCCGAATCCTCTGAGTGCACGCCCAACCAACGATGATGGTAGGAATACTAAGTGACTTGTGGTCCTCTTCATGCCAGGTTACAAAATAATGAGGTGGTATAGGCTTGTTGGGGGTAGCCCCTATGATTTGAACCTTGCACTTGGAAATTACTCAAAATAGTGTGGATGTAACCAACTCCCTATGTATCAAAAAAAAGTATTTGACAATTTTTTCATAACAAAATTAATTTACCAAAATTATCATGAATTATAAAAAATAAACATTTTTTCAAACAGAATTAATTTACCAAAATTATCACGAATCATTGAAAAATGACAAATTTCTCAAAACAAAATGATTTATAGAAGTTATCATGAACCATTAAAAATCAACAAGATTTTCAAAACAAAATTAATTTTCCAAAATTTTCTTGAATCATCACAAATCGATAAATTTTGCAAAGTCAAAATAGATTTTCAAAATTATCTAAGACCATAGAACATAGATGAATTTTTCAAAATGGAAATAATTTGTTAAAGTTATCTAAGATCTGTTAAGATTTCACGATTTTTTCAACATGAAATTAATTTATCAAAATTATTTCAAAGCACTCTTAAAAAAAGAAATTTTCAAGATCACATTAGTTTATAAAAATTAAATTAAATTAAATTAAATAATCAAAATTTCCTTAATTTGCTAGAAATTGATAAATTTCCTAAGATGGAATTAATTTATAAAAATTATCATTAGTTAATAAAATTTAAACTGGGCGGTGAAAAAAATTGAAGAGATATTTTTCGCAGGACTGCCCAAACTGTTGAACTTGTTTCAACCATATTTCACTCATTCGGACTTGAATTGAGCTGAAATATTTAGGGTAGATGATCGACAAACCCTAGAATGGCTCCATCGATTTTTAGATTATTTGGAGCAACACAGATCCTAGCACATCCCTATGTGAACAAGAATTTTGTTAAATGATTGTGCGAAGGTTTCATCTGGGTTGAGTGCAAGCAACTCCAGAGGTTGTATTTTTGGGCCTTCGGGCCCTAGTGGAAAAAATATTTGTGGTTTTTGCTTAAGATTTTAGTAGGATATGTTGCACAGGATCCAAGATGGATTAGAAATTTACCTTTCAATAGATCATGCGATGAACGTGATTGACAATGGCTTCCAATTTGCTGCACAAAATAAAAGTGAAAAGCATACCTTTCCTCAATGTCTAGGACATGGATTAAAGAGATCAAAAAATAAGTTTCAAGCAATTTATCAAAAAATAGTTCATATCTCAAGCGAATATGGTGCTAAGGTGCACCCCCAAAATAAATCCACAATGGAAACCCCTTTCAAGGGAAAGGATTTTCAAGACTCAGACCCAAGAATAAATTTTAGGGATGTCCTTCGTGGCTGATAGCCTCGCTCTAACACTAACATTAATGTTAGGGCTTCCCATAAACCTTTAAGAATACCTAAGATCGATTTGACAAAAACTAAGTCGGGATGTCTTAGAGCAGTTGATGGAACTCCTATTGTTAAGCTTGATATGGGCGACATTCATGCTAGCATTGAAGATCTGGAAAAAAAAAACTAATTTTTCATTTCTTGGGTTTTCGTTCAAGCCTATTTGCTTTCAAAGTCTGGGCTACAAAAACCTGGAAAACTAAAGGTGAGTTACAAATCTCTATTTATCCAAAAGGTTATTTTCTTGTTTTATTTTCTAATAATGAAGATAGAGAGAAAACATTTCAAGGGGGGCCTGGTTCTTTGGAAGAGCAGGGCTTTTTATGAAGCCCTCGCATACTAAATTTAAAGCCAAAGAAGAGATGTCTTCTACAAGTCCCATGTGGGTTAGACTCTTTGGCCTCCCAATTGAATTCTAGAATTTGGCTATTTTTTCTTCAATTGGAAACTCTTTGGGAACTTTTATGATGATTGTTGATTGTACTAAAAAAATTGAACATATTTTTTATGTTCGAATTTGTGTTTTAATGGATTTTGACAAACCCCTACCTAAAAATACCACTTTACAATTTGAGGAGGACACTTGGGAGCAAGTAGTGGACTATGAGAACATTCCTTTTCATTGTAGAATTTTCCATGAATATGGTCATTTGGCTAGTGTTTTCCCAAATAAAATTCTAGATCAAAAGAAAGAAGATACAAATTCAATAGGTTTCCAAATGCCTAAGAAGAACACTAAAAAAAACTAATTATGAAGGATCAATCAAAGTTATTAGCTACTATGTTTGAAATTCTTTCCACAAATGATGCCCTAGATGAGGAAGAGAAAATAATGGAAACATAAATCTTAGAAACATAATTTAGATATGAAAGGAATAAATCAAATACAAACCAACAAATCAATTCAACAAAAAAAAAGGAGAAAATATACACAAGAAAAACAATATTTTAAATTGCAAGACTTCAAATAATAGAGGTCCCAAGATAGACTCTGTTGAATCTTCCACCAATAATTTAACTTTGTACATGCATTCTTCAAGGTTAGAAGACATCTTGGATTCAATTGGAGTAAGTCAAGAAACAGGGAAAAAAACTAAAGATGGATTCTAATAAAAGGTAGGTCGTAAGACCAATCAACAATATATGGTAAAAGAAGGTGAAAAGCTTGTAGAGGAAGGTAAGGTTAATTCCCTTACCAACTATTTTAGCCCTGGTATTAACGAAGATCATCACTTGGAATATTAAAAGACTCAAAGGGAGTCTTTCAAAACAAAATGAAATTAGAAGAATGATTCAGATAAACCAAATTTCATCTTGTTTTCCTTATAGAAATGAAGATGTCAATAGGGAAAATGGATTCAATTGCTAGTAAAATCCGATCAGCTGGAAAAGTTGTTTTCCTCAGTTCCCAAGGGACTTTTGGTGGCATTTCTTACTTTTGGGACCCTAAAGAGGTAGTTATTCACCATATGGTTGGAAATTGGGGTCTTTTGGCTATTGTTATTCAAAGTAGATATTCCAACCAAATTATGCTTTGCATAATTATTTATGCTCTGAATTATTTGGAGGAAAAGAGAAGATAGTGGAAGGATATAACTTATATTATCTCTAATTTTTTTGAAGCTTCGATCTTGATAGGAGGATATTTTAATACCATCCTCTATCTAGATAAGAAAATGAGGGGAAATAGAAATTTGGACAGGAGCACTGACCTCATGAATGAATATATTGTAAATCTTCATCTTGTGGACATCCAGCCAGATAATGGCCTTATGAATTGGTCTAATAGAAGGTAAGGTTTAGCTAGTATCATGGAGAGATTGGATAGGTTCCTGCTCTCTGGTCATTTCTTAATCCATGATCACATTGCTAAAGTTGAAACTCTTAACAATGTTGGTTCGGATCACTAGCCAGTCATGGTGGAAATTTAGAAAACCAATGTGAGTTTCTCTCATTTTCGTTTTCATTTAATGTGGTTTAGATACAGTTCCTTTAGACCTCGAGTGCAACAATTATGGAAGGAAGGTAAACCAAGATATGGGACTAAGATGTACTATTTTTCCAAAAGGTTGCAATATATTAAATCCAAAATCAATACTTGGAACTGGAAGGATTTTGGGGATGTTCAACAAAAAAAACATGAATTTATTGCTCAACTTGAAAATTTGAATAAGAAAATCCATTTAGATAGCCTCACAGAGAGTAGAAGTATAGATGAAATTATGCTCACAACTTAGTTAGAGGAATAAGAAAAAAGAGAAGAACTCTTATGGAAGCAAAAATCTAGAGTTCAATGGCTCAAAGAAGGAGATCAAAACATAAATTTCTTCCACAAATCTCTTCTAGCTCGAAGATCTCACAACTTTATTTTTTCCCTAAATTCAGATTCTGGAGAGGTTGTCTACACTTGGGATGGCATGAACTCTATCATTGTGAATTAATTTTTCAATCTTTTTGTTGTTACTCCTCTTGACTTGACTTCTCAACAAAATGTTCTTCAAGCGATCCCTTCTCTTATCACTTTTGAGGATAACTCTATTTTTACTGCTCCTATTACTATTAATGAGCTTCAACAAGTGGTTTTTAAAATTTAAAAAGAGAAAAACCTAGGTCCTGATGGTTTTCCCATTAAGTTCTACCAAGAGTTCTGGGATATCCTTCATGCTAATTTATTAGAGGTGGTGGAAGAAGCCAGGAAAGCCAAAGATATTTTGAAGGTTATCAATAAAACTTATATAACTCTTGTCCCAAAAGCTCAAGAGGCTTATCATATCTCATATTTTAGACCTATTGCTTTATGTAATGTTCTTCTCAAAATCATTACTAAGATCATGGTAGAAAGGTTGAAGCCTCTTTTGCATAAGATTATTTCCCTTAAACAAGGAGGTTATGTGGAAGGGCATCAAATAATGGAAGAGATAGTTCTTGCTTAGGAAGCTATCCATTCTATGGAAATGTAAAAATCTTATTCTATGTTCATTCGTTTAGACTTATCCAAAGCTTATGACAGAGTGGATTGGCACTTCCTTATCAAATTTTTGAGGTAATTTGTTTTCTCTCAAGATTGGATGGACTGGATTATGGGTTGTATCTCTTTAGTATCCTATCCAGTTCTTATACATGATAGGCCTTCATAATTTTTCCCAAATTCTAAATTTATTAGGCAATGTGACCTCCTCTTCCCTTATTTATTCATGATTCTTGTTGAATGCTTGGGTAGGACTATAACCAAAATTAAAGATAAGAAAACCCTTGAGGGAGTTACCATTGCTCATGGAGCTAGGCCTATCTCTCATCTTTATTTTTTTGATGACTCTACTATGTTAGGTAAAGCTACAATTAAGGAAGCTTCTAAAATTAAGCAAATCATTAGTTGTTTTTCTAAGGATATCGGGCAATTGATCAATGAAGACAAGTCTAAAGTCATTTTCTTTCATTGATCTACTAGACAAAAATCCATGGTCTTGGATAAATTAAGATATAAGAACTCCCTTTTGATCACTTATTTAGGCATCCCTATAGTTGGGAAAAACATTGGTTAAGTTTCTACGGTTAAATTCATTGCCTTCATTTAATTGTCAACCCAGGATAGCTCATGAACTTGTGATAAATCATGTACAGTATATGCCTATAAAATCTCCTTAATAAGATGAGTCCCTTAGATTCTATGGTTTGGGGGTGGTGTTGTTGTTTCATTGGAGTTCTTGTTTATTTTCCAAACCATTAATCTAATTTACATTATCTAAGACATGACTGAAATGCATTACTAAAATCAAAACTGCACACTTGCTGGAAACTTACAGAAAATATGGGAAATTGTAGTATTAAACTAAATTACAGAAAATAGGAAAATGAATTAAAATGATATAAAACAGGTAAAATAGGGGATGAATATTGTTGAGAGTGGGCCTAGGCTTCCATTATATTTTGCCTCCATTAATACATTCAGCGGATGCTAGTTGAGCTGATCAAAGACTCAAATGAATTGTATTTGGAATTACAACAAAAATTTATAGAGAAAATCTAGGATATATTTTTCAGGGGTGGCCTACATATATATAAGATATGTGGTCATGCCCTATTATATTTTAAAATGAAATCAATTTTTTATTTTATTGTTACAATAATATGCAGGAATAAAGGAGATAAAACAAAACATTAAACTCATAATATATTCAGTGTATACTATATCATAATAGAATACGTCTGATATTTGCTCTACCTGATTACATTGATTTTTATGTGATTGCTAAAAAAAAGGTGAAATATGGTCGTTGATATTATCCTTGGTCCGCATCCATTGTTGAAATCGCATCTGCACCCATCGCTGACATCATCATTATGTTCTACCGACAACCGGGGTTGTGCTATAATTATGCATCAATGGGAATCAGGTGCCTTATCTGTAGAAGACGAGAATTAGGTACTAAAATGAAATTCGAGGGCATAATAGGAATCAAGCACCTGATATTCAAGCATCAAACAAGAATCGAGCACCCGAAATTCAAGCGCCAAACATGAATCAAGCACCTAAATGAGAGTCGAGCACCTGACTTAGCACTTCATCACTTTTTTGCTGCAAATATTTTTACCTTTGAGTTTTTATTTTCATCACAAAATTGAAAGTGTTAGGTCTGAATGGGAATGACCGAGTGGTTTTTGGAAAACCCTCAGAGCATTTTACTAACATGACCAAGCAATTTTAGGGACCCTTTTTGCCTTTTGGGATTGACCAAGTGATTTTAATGCAAATCCTCGAGGCCTTTAACTGACATGACCAAGCAGTTTTAGGAGCCCTTGGTGCCTTTTACTACACTCTCAAGAATAGAATGCCTTAAGATGGACGATGTTGAGAGGTTCAATCTCTTCAACACCCCCTAGCGACGTTAGGCGATAGGTACCTGGACCAATCTTTTCAGATATGATATAAGGTCCTAGCAAATTAGCCATGAATTTGTCTCGCAAATCAGGGGGCAAATTAGAGTTATGTTGGTTCTCTTTCAGCACGATATCCTCAACTTCAAAGTCTATCTAATGGACTTTGTTATTATAAGATCATTTTAATTGCTCTTGATAAATGTGAAAATGCTCTAGGTCATTCATGTGGTGTTCATAAAGTAGCATCTATTGATCTAGG
This sequence comes from Wollemia nobilis, assembly GCA_028583015.1. Lineage (NCBI taxonomy): Eukaryota > Viridiplantae > Streptophyta > Pinopsida > Araucariales > Araucariaceae > Wollemia > Wollemia nobilis. The sequence continues at coordinate 2,842,571 of JAQPPZ010001056.1, read as the reverse complement.
CGAGCTTGTCACACGGTGTCATCATCAATGAACTCTTTCAATGTGATTCATAGTGTTAGAATTTCTAACTCTAAGGGCATAATGGCCTCAGTGCCATATACTAGTGAAAATGGAGTTGCCCCAATAGGTGTTTGAATGCTAGTCCTATAAGCCCATAATGCAAGGGGTAGCTAGATATGCCAATCTTTGTGGTGTTATTGTACCATATTTTTAATATGGAAACCACTGTCTTTTTTGAAGCCTCAGCTTGCACGTTTGCCTGTGGATAGTATGGAGTTGTAAAATTATGTTTGATTCTATACTTAGATGTCAAAGTTCTAACAATTTTGTTCTTAAATGATGTTCCATTATCCGAAACTATCTTGGATGGAATCCCAAAATGACATATGATATGCTTGAGTATAAAATCTACTATGTGAGCTCTAGTTGTCATTGTTAAGGGTATTGCTTCCACCCACTTTGTAAAATACTTAGTAGCCATGATAATAAATGTATGTCGACCTGATGATGGAGGAGAGATATTACCGATGAGATCAAATCCCCATTGAGAAAATGGCCAATCCACTTGGATGGGCTGTAAGGCCTATGATGGCAAGTGTGTAAGATTAGCATGATGCTGACATTTGATGCATTTCTTGACATACACATTGCAATACTTCTCCATAGTAGGTCAATAGTAACCCATTGAAAGGATGCACTTGAAGATGGCCATGTCACTAAAATGGCCACTACATGTACTATCATGAGCTTTTGAAATTTCCCAAGATAACTCTTGGAGCTCTAGACAATGAAGGAGAGCTTCTGCTTGATTGGCTTCTTTGACAGATCTAGCGAAAGGTTATGGATAACCAATTTTGGGTCTAGACCAAGCATGTATTTGTAAGTCCAAGCAAAAATATTAGGTCTCTCTTTCATTAGAGGTATGAGGGTGGCACACTCATAGGGAGTGATACTCTCATAAAATTTAAACTTCTTTAGATTGATGGGATTATTACTGATATCCACATCGAAGGTTTCCTCTATTGACATGTGTGATACCTCAAGATAATGAGGCATAGGGATCAAGTGGATGTCATCTACTGGGTTTAGAGGTTCTGCATTGGAAGCATCCTAAGCATGATAAAAATAATAAGCACTACCTAGTACAAAATTAAATGGTTACAACATTTCTTCATTAGGAAATAAATCTTCAGGCTCAATGAGCGATTCAACACGATCCCAATCGATAACATCTACATTTAAAGGCAATGGTTTGGATGGATCTGCTCGATTGTGGAGTGGAGTGGTCAAATCAATAGAGACCATGTTTATGGAATAAAATTGGCATCCAAGACCACACAGACAAACATCTACATCATCGATGTGGCTCCCATGCCCAAGATTTGGATCTAGTAGTACGAGTACAAATGGGTCCTCTCTATGCGGCCTATGGATGACTAGGTCATCCCTATGAACTGATTGCAAGGTTGGATAATTCTACTTGATGAGCTCCATGTACATAGGTAGATCAAGAAATACCATGTGATAGATCATATCAAATTTCGATGGTCTTCCCCTTAGGTGAGGGTTGAGATTGATCTCTCTGCGCATGTCTTTAGCTGTATAAAGTGCATTATGGCGGCATAAGTAGGGAGGTCCTAGATAGGCTCTCTCCATTTTTTCCTCATCATCACTGTCATAATAAAATCCTTCACCACCATCCACTAGCATGGGAAACTATGGCAATATGTGGCCCCATGTAGGTTACCTCTTGATCGCTATCATCTCTATCCATAAAAGTTAGGTATAAACACCATAAATACGATACTACTTCATCAATCGGCTCAATATCATCCTCCAATTGATCGTCGAGCGAGGAATCACTATCATATCTTGTATTGTAGCTTTGTCCACCTATCTTGAAGATGGAATTTGCTATGCCTTCATCAGAATGACCTTCCAAATAGGAATCTATCATTGTGATAGCATCTTGATCTTGCATACCTATATTGTCGACTACCTCATGGATTTGTTGACCTAAGTCTTCTCTTGGTAAATCATCTGGACTGACATCCACCAAGATATACTTGTGATATGTTTCAGGTGATTCTATGGTGACATAAGACACCATCCGATCATCCATCCAAAAAGTGGAAGGAACAGGGTGATAAGAATTGAAATATGCTTCTCCCCCAAACTAAGGTACAGGCGGTCCAAGGGTGTTGCAAGAAAATCATCCTATCCTTGTATTTGCAAGCCCAAACTGAACCTATCAGTTGCCAAATAATAATTCGACTCAAGTGGAGTCTTATGCCCTTTATCAAAGAGACCAAGGCCATACCCATGCTAATGATATAACTCAAAAATGTGCATGGAATATTCACTACGAATGGTTCATCATCATCTTCATCCATAGGCGTTCAGGTAGGAAGTTGATCTAGCCCAGAGTAGATGAAGTTCATTTTATTGGGTGGCTCTCACAATGACATTACTAATCCAACCGAAAAGCGATGAGCATGGGGTCAGCCCATCTCTTGTGTAGTCTCTAGGATTGGTCCAAAGGTGACATTCTGCACAATATTCACCTAATCCTATGTTAGCCAAATGAACAGTCACCCGTGGTGCGGATGACCTTATAGACGATGCGGGCGAGGCAGACTGAGGTACCGCCTTGGCTTTGTCCTGGACTTTGTCTACTTCCATAGGAGTGGAAATCTCATTGGTGTCTAGTTCAAGAACATGCTCATTTTCCTTTTTGCCAATTTTTACCTTTAGCTTTCTTTCATCCTGAAGCATTGTTGATGCAATCGGTTTCAAAGATGTCGTAGTGTGCTCGAATTTGTGCGATACATATGTCAATGGTTGCGCATGTACTTTTTTTTTCCTCCTCGATTCTTAACTAGTGACATTGGTCAAACATCCAGGTGCATTTATGGAAGTATGAAACCCCCAGACAAATAATCTATGTTCATGAATTTGAAGGGTTATCCATTTGACGACACCACATAAACCTGTCCCTCATGAATGTATTTTATACATTGATGTAGTATGGAGGGAACACAACACATTTCTAGAATTCAAGGTCTCCCAAGAAGGATGTTATATTGCATGGCACCTTCAATCATGTGACACATCATAGGGATGGTCTTTAGGTCTACCTGAATAGGTAGGATGATTGTGTTGATCGTCACGCATAACACATTGTTAAATGCTATCAATGTGAACGTGGTGGGCACAATATGTGACTTGGGTAGCTTTAAAGGAATTAACACCTTGGTAATTATAATATTGATCAATGAACCAGTGTTGATGAAGACCCTCTTGAATGGCATGTGATTAACACACACGATGATATGTAATTGCAGGTCAGCCATATCTATAGAAACTGTCCTAATTTCATGATCATAGAATTAGATTGTAGGTTCCTGGTATTGTTGTACATGTCCCACAAAATTGGTGAATGTTTGAGCATCCTGGGACTACACCTCGATGGACCTCAGAATGTCCATGAGAGTCTCCCTATGCCTAGGGGATTTTTGTATCAACTCATAAATAGAAAACTTCACATGAGTTGTCTATAGATTTTGAACCAATCTGCTTCATATGGTCACCCTAGTCTAGTTTGTGGGCCTAGAATATTCTGAGTTGGTTGTTGATTCAATGTAGCTTGTATCCTGATGGGAGCGTGAGGTTGATTTGGCTTCTCATACCTTCCATGTCTAGTAACAACATTAACCATACCCAAGAACCCTTGGGTAGGTGGTTCGACATGCACTTGGTTGACCTAGCTGGTGTTGTTGCATAATGCCTCATGGTTTGGAAATAGATTTTTATAAATCCCCATGTTTTGGTTGTCAGGTGCCTATAGATTATTCGACACTATAAGCTCGCATTTATCGATCATATTCTACATAATATGTTTGAAGGACCAACATACTTCGATGTCATGGCCCTTCGTGTGATGGAAGATACAAAATAGATCATCTTGATATCCTTTGGCTTGGGCTACTTAGGATCAACCAACTTAATATCGGGTAACTTGATTGCCTTAGCCTCACATAATTGATGGAATATCGATGTCAACGATTCCATCAAAGGTGTGATTTGGCAAGGTAGATATTGTTCCCTATTTTTGCCTTTGTAATTATTCTTGTTCTTCTCGTATTGCATAGGAGGAGGTTGAGCCTGATAGTTCTACTTTTGTTGCCTCTTATCCTCTCTTTGGAGGTTTAACACCACCTGATTGACATGGGCTTACTTGCCTTGATGTTTTGTGTAGCTCTTCCTGTACCCCTCCTTCCTATTTTTGATCTTCAAGTTGCCTTTCTACAACTTGATATCCTTAATTACTTTGGCTTTCACCAAATATTCCTTGAATTTTTGGTACTACTGTAGTTACAACAATAATGATATGTGCTTGACACAACAATTCATGAAAATTTGGGTTAGGTCTATAGCAAGAATGGGGAATGGTAACTTTACCATTTATCTCCTCCATATCTTTTTGTATTCTACTATTAGCTCATCATTACACTGAGCTAGCATAGCTAGATCAAAAATATTAGCTTACTTCTTGATGCCAAAAGAAAAACATTTAAGAAAGGTATCATCCAGTTGCTCAAAACTGGTGATACTGTGCTTCTTCAGCTGATTAAACCACTCTTGGGTTGGGTCTGAGAGGGTTGTGATGAATGTATGCAAAAGCAAGGTATTGTTGCTTGCAATCTAGAAGCATACCTCCAAAAATCTTATGACATGCTCTTGCGCGTCTTCGTCACCTTTGAATTTATCTAGCTTGGGCATGAAAAAATGCTCAGGATATGTGGGAGTAGGCACTGAGGGGTCCAAAGTCTTGTTAAAAATCTTACTCAATATCAACTTTTGAAAAGTCATGCCTTGCATCTCGATTGCTTTCACTTTCTCTACCAAGGCCTTATAGGCTTGCAAGGATAGAAATTCCTCCTCCCTAAGCTGATGTGGGGGTGGTATTGGAGGTGCATTATTCCTCTATTGAGGTAGAGGATGTTGCTCTTCCTCCTCCTCAACCTGGGAGATTTTGAGATATCCTTCATCGGCTCCATATCCTTCTTCTTCCTCATATTTTTGTTACCTCTAATATTCGAACAGTGGTTGCCACTCTCTATGTTGGGCACTAACATGAGTGTGAGAGTCTCTACACTCCTGATGCATGTTGACTTATGAAAAAGCCTTTCTATGAATGCACTATTTGTGTTCAACATGAGTATATAAACTAGCCCTGGCTATCCTATCCTCTTGTTCCACACACTCCTTTTGGGTAAGGATACGCTCTTCATGCATATGCTATTCATATAATCTTTGTCTCATGAGCCTTTGTGACTGAATATTATCATCTTCAATGTGCTACCTTTCTAGGAAATCATCCTCCAATTGATCTTGGAGGAGTTTTTGTCTCTGCTCAGATACCAATCTATGTGATCTATTAATGTGATCGGTCGTAAGAAGCCTTTGGTATGTGTGTTTCGTGTGAGCAACCTTATGGGTTCTGTACCCATATGACAAATTCACTACAATTTTGTCTTTGTTTGTGTTGTGTGCCACCATGCATGGATGGTGGATGTGAACCATGAGGGTGCTTGGAAGCCTCTCCATATTCTTTGGTAGTCCTAACAATGCTCCTGCCATGCTCAATCGAAGCATGAGTGGGTGGAGATGAAGGCTTGTAGCCTAACTGCTCGAGGATGCTACCTAAACCATCCAACTATCTGGATCACTAAGGCTCATGCGATGGCATACCATTGGCTCCCATATTGGATATATCGATAGTGATATTATGAGGTTCATTATGCATGGGAGTGTGGACAGACCTATGCTCAAAAGTGGGCCTATCTATGTGCCCCTGAATGGGCAGATCTCGTTCTCTTCTATACTCTAAATTTGGAGGTACAGAACCTCCTATAGACCTAGTACATAGGGGCACCAAATTTGCCCCCTGTATGACATACTCATCGATTGATCCCATGGATGCACGTGCACTGTGATCTCAGTAATGGCCTTTGAGTGGAGCACCCTCATGTTGAGAGGCTCCATGCTCTATCCTATGCATAGAAGAGTGCACAGAAGCTCCTCTATCAGGGGTATGATCAATGGTGTCCCCTCGTGTTGAATTGTCTTCTCTGATGCTCATCAAACAACGTTCGAGAAGCTCATGTGGTTGAGGGTTCAACACATTTTATTGTGAATTTATTGGGGCTTGGTCAATGGCATCAGGATTAAGCCTTTGATGACCTCCCAGTGTCTCCACCATGGTGTACGTAGTGTCTAGATTTATCTTTTGTTATGCAAACAAGGTATACAATGGTGATTATATTGAATAAAATCTTAAATGTGAGCCCTAAACTGTTTGATGTTGTTTCATGAGTTGTTGTGTCAGTATTAGAAACTCTTATTGTGTTTGAAATCTTGTTGGATGATAATACCAGTTTAATGGAATTTCACCTGTATACTCATAGCTCGACAACTTGGATATGAACTCCAAGTCACGTAATCCAACCTATAATGTATGGTAATGAAACCCACACATGGTCAGGGAGCACAAGTATTCCTAGATCCTCACCCATTTTCCCCTAGTTAGCATTATACCCTCCAAAGAGAATACATGCAAATTTTCTAGGGTATGAAAGGTTCTCAGATCTGATATTGGTCTAGAACATAGGTACCTGGGATTTGGGCTAACGGATGGAAATCACCTCCACCTTCATCGAACCCTACTAGTGGTTGGATGTGACTTCCAACTCACTAGCGTTTACTTGAAACATGGTGTGTGTGGTTATTTTTAGATTGTATAAAAGGAAAGATGCATAATACAACACTCACATGATCATTTCCTACATGATATGCATAAAAAAAACATTTTATATCCAAGAAGTATGCATGCTAAATCCTACATGATCTTTTGACAATGCGAGTTACGATGATAAATGGCCTTTGATTAGGCCTTAAGCATGCAAAACCACCACATTAAATATTCTAGCATGCTGGATTCTAGGGTATACTTCAATCAAAGGTCTGCTATTCCTAGAAGTGCCTAGCCAAAGTGTAACAAAATGAAATTCTAGGACCTAATTCATTTTCCTCTTTTCTTTAAGGTGTCCTAATTAAATTCCATTCTATGCATTCTGGAAAAACATAGGTAGTGGAAACAGAGACATAAGTTGAAAAGAGGACCTACCTCAGATCCTCATATGATATAGCTTTAACTCCCTACTGTCTGTTGTGTTAGATGCTAAACATGGCTCTGATGCACGATTGCCACTGTAGACCGCACTTGTCACCCGTGGGTCAACTTTTTGACTGTGGCTGTCAACCGCAATGAGCACCTATAATGAAAAACTGAACCACAATCAATAAAATATGGTAAAATTTATGGAGTCCCATCGTGATCACCTTTTGACCTATCCAAAAAGTATGCACCTAAATAATACATCAATCAGAATCAACATCAAAGCATGAAAAGATAGACAAGATTGCATATAATAAGAAAATGGATGTTTCTTCTATTAATATTGGAAAAGAAACTTGGTTACAATCATGCCCCTCTAAGGGTCACCCAAATGTTGATACAATTGACACAGTTCCAAAGCCCCAATGCGGTAGGCACAATACTCAGGCTTTCTAAATAGTCACAAACTGCTCCAAGGTGTCAATGAACTTCTTCTCCATGCTTAGAGGTATTTGCTACATTGAATGGCATGATCCTGTTAATCCTACATTCAAGAAACAACAAGAAACATTAAAAACAAAGGAGGCCTCTCTTGATGAGGCTTTAAAAGGATATTTCACAAGAATATGTCATAACAAGCATGTAATCAATAAAATAGATAAAATATAGTAAACCTATATTAATCATGAGATATTGTCATCAAACATGCGTAAGAGAACAAATACTATCTATCTATTGGGTTAGTTTATCAAATAGCAAGTATGAACGCATGAAATAACCCACAATTGCACTAATTACCAAATTGATGAAATGAAGGTGAATCTACTTTAATTGCTCAATTCCATCTATAAAATTTCTCTAAAATGTCAAATAAACCTATACTAAGCATAATGTGTGTAACCGAAAGAACTAAACACATACAAAGATACAATACAGAAAAGAGATATTGCCACAAATGAATCTTTATATTGATATTTGATACAATTTTACAAATATTTTGAATTACCCCAAATGTGTTGGGGTAATGTAACAATGCTTTATCTGCCTCTCTTCTTAAATACAATGATTTTGATAGGAAAGGGGTCTTCCAAATATTTAATGAGCTTGTGTGTTCTCCATTCCTCAACTATAGCTTCAAGGGGTAAGTGGGCTTTGGTATCCAATGTAGGGATCACTCCAACTTCAATAGCTCTTCAAATACCTATCTCTTGCACACATGGAAATCAAACAAGGGTTAATAGCACCTATATAAATGACTGCAAACAATGCAAATGAAAACCCTTGAAAGGAATGGTTGCAAGAAACATAGAAATACTAATTAAAAATTCCTTGCTAAAAAATTAATAAATTACTAATCTATGCTGCTCAAAATAGCCTAAAAATTGGTGGAGATGTTTTTGGAGATGTCAGGAACTTACCCTCAAAATTTCATCTCAATCCAAGTTTGGATGAGAGAGATATGGTCAAAATAAGTTTGGTAGTTTCTGTAGAACCGCGGGCCCGTGGTTGTGACTGTGTAACCACGGGTGTGCAGTTTAGAAATAGTGGGATTGTAGTTGTGATTGTGTAACCATGGGTATGCGGTTTAGAAACTATGGTAATGTGGTTGTGATTGTGTAACCATGGATGCACGGTTGTGCAGAGATGGCAGAAACCCTCGAAAACTTAGATTTGGGACCTCGATGGCTTGAACTCCATGATCGTTGGCGATTCCCTAAAACGATTTCACCAGCATAACGATGTATTTTCTAGCCTTATTTGCTTGATGGAATGCTATTTATTTTATAAGAAATTTTGGATTTTGGAGGAAAATGAGAGGTGGCAAGCTAGGGATTCCAAGTGGCAATCCTGGGCTTCCAAATGGAGGGGGGCAGTTAGGGTGAGTCACCCAGGGTGTCTCACTTAACTGGGGTGATGTGGGTGCAAGTGGAGTGAGGTGTAAGGGTTGTCCCATGTGAAGAGAAAAATGGGAAAAGGGTGTATGAGATGTGGTAATATGGGGTAGTGAGGTGTCTAAGACACATGTCTAGTGGGTAGGCAGGGTATCCTAAGGGGATTTTCTAGATTTATTAAAATATGGAAAATAGGATAATATGCAGGGTTTTTATGCCCAAGTTTAGACTTAGGCATATATTATTACGCAAGATTGTGGTGTGCAATGTGAGTGAGTGTACATGAATTAATATACCTAAGTTTAGACCTAGGCATATATTTTATCATGTAGAATTATGTGGTGAATTGTAAATACCTAGATTTTGGTGTCTACAGATGCCCCTTTTTGTACCGTGTTGTGTAAAGCATAATGCGGTGCAAAAACAAATGACACCTATCTTTATTGGATGAATGGAATCAAATATTCTTGACACACAAGAATGGATGATTTTTTTTTTTATTTGTTTACTTACCCCCTCAATTGGAAAATGGGTAAAGGATGAAACCTATGAACCAATTGACCAAATGTGGTGATGAAAGGTGGTGGATGATTGCATGAGGTGAATTGTGTATGCAAATGCATGAAATTTTGATCAATTTGATTCCCCAATTTTGGGTTTATTTATGTTCTTACGAATTTGCCTTTGGTTTCGTTGATGCACAAAATGTATGGTAAAATATTCAACCATGTTTGGAGTTATTGTTCCCCTGTGACTTTAGCAATTCCTTCCAAAATGATGGGTTCAAGGAACCAGTCATTCAGGAATTTGATACTCGAGTGATTTATGATTATTATGAAATTGTGTTTGGTTGTTTTCCACTTTTAACCCAACAGAAGGGGTTGAAGGATAACCTTGTGTAAATCTATTTTGAACACATCTAAGCTAAAATATTTAGGGACCTAGCTGATTTAATGTCATAGTGACTTGATGTTGAAGTTTGAATGAGTTTCCTTATGGTGATCTACCCATCCGACAGGATTGCATGAATTTCTAGTTGCTACAACCCCTAGGTGTATAGGGTAATCCACTAGATACAAGGTTCACTTGCGATGATGATGATGATGCGAGATGATGATTTGGAGGGTTTTACAATGTATTTTTTTTTTTGTAGCCATTTGCATTTGAAGGGGAGTTGTGTGAGATGGTCACAAATAAAAGTCAACTTATGTTGCCCCAATCATGGAAGAATGATAATGGTTGGAATGAAATGGATGTTTTGTTTTTATTTCAACTGTGATTTTGTCCATTGTTGATAATTATGCACTTCTATCCCTTGGAAAGTTCAACCTTATGGCTTTCTTAGGGAATTGAGATAATAACAATTCATTTTTTTGGCACGAGGTGAATCACTTTTCAAGGGCCTTATGGTAACCTATCCATCCTACTGGATTGCATGGATTACCAATCATTGCAACCACCAGGTATATAGGATAAGTTACTGTATGCAAGGATCACCTGAGGCTAAGTGGAAGAAGGAAATGTACACCTCTATCCCTTGGATTAGTCCATCTGCATGGCCTTCTTAGGGAGTTAAGATGAGAACACTTCTATTCTTTCAAGAGCCTGTTGAATTTGTTTTTTACCAAAGGAATTGAGATATCTTTGGAGTTTTTGTTTGTTTTTTTTTTTTTTTAGAATGCATGATTGTTTTGTGTGTGTGTGTGTGTGTGTGTGTTTTGTAAGAAAAAATATGTATGGAAATGTTTTTGATGTTTTATGTTTTATGTGACAAAATATTTATGGCAATGTTTTTTTTTGTTTTATGCTTTTGTAAGACAAAATATGTATGGAAATAAATGTTTTTTGTTTTTAAGTTTTGATGATTTATTTTATTTTATTTTGACCAAAGGAATTTGAGTACGTTTGGAGAATTTTGGATTGATTTGACCAAAGGGATTTATGCCTTTGGGACTTTTTGAATGTGTTAATGATAATTTTCCTTTTGGTAATCTACTCCTCCTACCATATTGTATGGATAGCCAATTGCTACAACCGCTAAGGTGCTAGAGTAAATCACTAGATACAAGGATCACTTAATACTGAGTGAAAGAAGGAAATGCGCATCTCTATCCCATGGAGCAGTCCGGCCACATGGATTTCTTGGGGAGTTGAAATAATAGCATTTCAATTTTTGAAAGCCTTGTTAAGATTGAATTTGACCAAAGAAATTGTGTTACCTTTGGAGCTTTTTTTTTTTTTTTTTGAGTTGAATGTGACCAAAGGGGTTGTTCCTTTGGAGCTTTTTGAATTTGATTATTTGAAATATGAATGTTTAATGTGATTTTTGGGGTAGGTGTGAGACCTTGAATCCCCCCAAGTTGTTTGATTTATTGTTTGATGTGATTGATGGGGAAGGTGTGAGATCTTGAACCCCCCCAAGTTGCTTTGTGATTGTTTATGTATATGTGTAATGATTGATTGTTCAATTTATTATTATTTTTTGTTGTACATGTTATGAAATGAATATGTTATGAATGAATGTAAATGAATGAAGGGTGTTGCTTTATTAATAATTGTTCAAAGATATTTTGAACCATTTGAATGAATGATGTTTCTTTATTGATCATTGTTCAAAGAGATTTTGAACCATTTTAATGAATGATGTTGCTTTATTGATCGTTGTTCAAAGAGATTTTGAACTATTTGAATGAATGATGTTTCTTTATTGATCATTGTTCAAAGGAATTTTGAACCATTTGAATGAATGGTGTTGCTTTATTGATCGTTGTTCAAAGAGATTTTGAACTATTTGAATGAATGGTGTTATTTTATTGATCTTTGTTCAAAGAGATTTTGAACCATTTGAATGAATGGTGTTGCTTTATTTATCGTTGTTCAAAGAGATTTTGAAATATTTGAATGAATGGTGTTGTTTTATTGATCATTGTTCAAATATATTTTGAACCATTTTAATGAATGATGTTTCTTTATTGATCGTTGTTCAAAGATATTTTGAACTATTTGAATGAATGATGTTTCTTTATTGATCGTTGTTCTATTTTTCTTTGCTTTGTTTTTTTTTTGTATTATTTTTGTAAATGGAAATTTGAGACCATTATTGTGATTTTGTAAAATGGATTAAATGAAATGAGATATGCAACGAATATAGATGAGGTTTTTATGAGACTCAAACATTTTAGTTGTTTTGATCAATGTTTGTATACTGAATTTTCAAGACTTTTTGACAAGGCATGAATCTTGCTATGACGACCAAGGTACATCATATCCCTGTGTGTGCAAGTGAGTTCATTCCTGTGAGATGCATAAGGATACCACCAGTGCCAAGCAGGCTCTCAACCAAACCTGTAATGAGGATCACCAAATGAATGCCACCATCTTAGTTTTTGTACTAAGTATGACTAGACCACTAGGCAATCTAGGTTACCAAAGCTAGCTCGTCCACATGCAAACATTGGTCTACACACATGCTGAAGCTAATGTGACATACATATCGTCATGCATATGGATACCGCCAGTGCCAAGTAGGCTATCAACCAAACCTGTACTGAGGATCACCTTATGGTTTTCCAAATGCTGAGAGCTCCAAGGATTCAAGTTCGACTCCCTTCTTTTCTTCAATTTTATTGGTATACTTGCTCTCATATATAGTGATAAAAATCACTATTTTTTTTCTCTTCTTTTTTAGTGACAATAATCACTGTTTATTTTGAGTTTTTTTTTTTCTTGAGTAAGGGATTTGAATTTTTAGTGAAGGGGATCACTATTTCTTGTGCTTTTTGATGTGTGCAAGCGATGATAGAATGCAATGGGATGCAATGTGATGAGATGCGATTTTTTTGGATTTTTGATATTTTGATATTTTTTTTGAATTTTGGATTGATTTATATGTATGAAAAATGCAATGCGATGCAATGTTTTTGTATTTTGATTTTTTGATGATTTTTGAAATGCAATGAGATGCAATGTTTTTGTATTTTGATGTTTTGATGATTTTTGAAATGCTATGCGATGCAATGTTTTTGTATTTTTATATATGTATGTACATGTGACCAATGGGCTTATTTGGGGCCATTGGGGCATTTGGGGGGACCAAAGGGCTTATTGGTTCCTTTGGGTATTTTTGGTTGACCTAGATAGTTTTTGACCATCTAGGAGCATTTTATGTTGACTAAGCGGTATGTAGGCACCCTTGGAGTATTTTGAAATGAACTTTGACCAAAGGGGTTAGGTTCCTTTGGGGCCTTTTTGAATTGGCCAAAGGGGTGTTTCCCTTGGAGCATTTTGAAATGAAATTTTGCCAAAGGGGTTTGGATCCTTTGGAGCCTTTTGAATTGTATGTGACCAAAGGAGTTTTGGTTCCCTTGGATCCTTTTAAACAAATTTTACCAAAGGAGTGACTCCCTTGGAGCATTTTGAGATGAGTTTTGACCAAAGGGGTTAGGTTACTTTAGGGCATTTTGAATGGAGTTGACCAAAGAGATACCCCATTTGGAGCTTTATTTTTTTTTTTGGGTGGGGAAGATGCGATACCTTAATCATCCTCAAATTTTTTGGTGACTGGTGAGCATGGGGAAGGTGCGATACCTTGAGTATCCCCATAATATTTTGTGCTTGGTGAGCATGGGGAAGGTACTTCATCTAAAATAAGGCACTATTTGAGGGCCTTGTATTTAAGTTTTGAGATGCATTAGGGACTGCACTAACTTGCCCTACCATCGAAGTGTTAGGGACTTGACTAACCTGAGGTGGATCCATGGGGATGGGCAACTGACTCTAAACTAAGGCTAACTTTTTGGCTTGACTATGGGTTGTTACCATGCGCTAATATGCAATGATATGTGAAGTGTAAATGCAAATATATGTAACTAAAATGAAAGTACAATGCAATACAACACACAAAGCAAATAAACACACAAATTTTTTGGTCCTAGTTTGCGCTAAGTTTTTTTTTTTTCAAATTTTGTTTTCGATGTTTGATTTTTTGATTGTTTTTGGATTTTTGAAGTTTTTGATTTTTTTGTAATTTTGAGGTTTTTGATTTTTTTGTTCTTTTTGGATTAGAATAATAGAACTCGATGAAGATGGTGATTAGGAACACTAGCACCAAGCATGATTTCTCAAAAGAGTCTAGGGTACACCACTTAAATCCCAGTGGGGGGTTCGCCTAGATCTTCTACTCTAATTCAATAATCATTCCAACAGTGGGAGACAACTTGAACACAAGTGATCTATACCAAATTAAAGAGTGCTTTTATCCTATCTAAGGATGATCTAGTGGGCAATCCAGTGGAAGGAGATGAATTCCAACATCACCGATCTGAATTGGGGGTTGGTGATGAAATCCAACCTAATCAATGTTTTGATGATACGTGTGTGTGTGTGTGTGTGTGTGTGTGTGTGTGTGTGTGTGTGAAGGTTTTATTTTCTATTGTGTGATGCAAATTTAACATGCAATTCTATTTTTATGCCTAATGAAGAAAACCAGGAAGATAGAGAATAGCAGAAAAAATCAAATTAAGGGCAAAAATTACAACTTCAGGTAAGATTCGACCAAATTTTGTTTAACAGGGCTAACCGTGGGTGGGCAGTTAGTTATGGTAAACCATGGGTACGCGGTTTGCCAATCGCATGTGCGCATTTGGTAAATTCCAACCGTGAGTGCGCGGGTCTTTTCTATCAACAAAACAACGTTGAATACAAGCCCAAACCCCAAAAAAGAAATACTTGGATTATTTCTAACCTGGTACATGCGAGATGATTATTCCCTACTATGCATATGTAGATCCTCATTTATTTACCTTTATTATTTTGTGTATGAATGCAATATTTAAGTAAGTCTTTCTATTCCTAAGACCTAAATGCAAACAAAGGCATATAGGACTGAGACCCTTAATATACTTAAATGTAGTCTAAAACCAGAACTAAAGGAAAAATTTAAAGGATGGCACAGGGTACAAACCTGTGCTCCTTTCATTGCTCCTTCTAGCTTTCAACCGTTGATCCATGTTTTCTACAAGGGTAAAATGTGTTGTTGCATTGAGGCCTAACTAATCGTGCTTCTGTGTTTCTTCAGAATAGGAACCGCGAGTCCATGTTTTCTCAGAACAAAAACCGTGCATCTGCGTTTCTTCAGAACAAAAACCGCATTTCCATGTTTCTGCAATAAACAATTTGGGCACAGGGTTTTCCAAATTTATCAATCTAAAATTAAATTTATGTGCACCTTGAACTCTCGAAACCTATAGGTGCAAATAGATATTAGAAAATAAAATTAAAAGGCAAGGAAAAACAAAATGGAACCTTTAGGGGGTTCCACCGTGATCGCCATTTCTGTAACCAAATAACTGAACACAAATAATAACGAAGACCGAGATAGAAATATATTATCAAAAAAGCCCACTCACCCCTTGAAGTTGTAGTTCAGGAATGGAGAACACACAAGCTCATTAAATATTTGGAAAAACCCCTTCCTATCAAAATCATTGTATTTCAGAAGAGAGGTAGATAAAGCATTATTACATTGCACCCAACACATTTGGGGCAATTCAAAATATTTGTAAAATATACTTGTAGTTGTTAGAGTTTTTCATAGTTAGGATTTTTCATTTGTGTTTGTAGCTTATTATTTGTTTGTTTTTTATTTATTTTTAATTTGTTTTATTTTAAACTAACTGGGGCTGGCAATGAATTCATTTTTTTTATTTGTTTTGTTATATTTTTTGTCTTCTTTGTTTTTGTTTTTGTATTTTTTTTCTGTTGATATATGCTCACCTAGGGATAGGTGCATTTTTTTTTTTTCAAATTTTGTTTTCGATGTTTGAATTTTTTTGATTGTTTTCAGATTTTTGAAGTTTTTTATTTTTTTGTAATTTTGAGGTTTTTGATTTTTTTGTTCTTTTTGGATTAGAATAATAGAACTCGATGAATATGGTGATTAGGAACACTAGCGCCAAGCATTATTTCTCAAAATATTCTAGGATACACCGCTTAAATCCCAATGGGGGGTTCACCTAGCTCTTCCACTCTGATTCAACAATCGTTGCAACAGTGGGAGACAACTTGAACCCAAGTGACCTATACCAAATAAAAGAGTAATTTTATCATGTATAAGGATGATATAGGGGGCAAGCTAGTGGAAGGATATGAATTCCAACATAACCGATCTGAGTTACGGAGTTCCACCGTGATCACCTTTTGACCTATCCAAAAAAATGCACCTAAATAATACATCAATCGAAATCAATATCAAAGCATGAAAATATAGACAAGATTGCATATAACGATAAAATGGATGTTTCTTCTATTAATATTGGAAAAGAATATAGGTTACAATCATGACCCTCTTAGGGTCACCCAAATGTTGATACAATTGATACAGTTCCAAAGCCCCAATGGGGTAGGCATAATACTCAGGCTCTCTAAATAGTCACAAACTGCTCCAAGGTGTTGATGACCTTCTTCTCCATGCTTAGAGGTATTTTTTGCATTGAATGGCATGATCCTATTAATCCTACATTCAAGAAACAACAAGAAACATTAAAAACAAAGGAGGCCTCTCTTGATGAGGCTTTAAAAGGATATTTCACAAGAAGATGTCATAACAAGCATGTAATCAAGAAAATAGATAAAACATAGTAAACCTATATTAATCATGAGATATTGTCATCAAACATGTGTAAGATAACAAATACTATCTATCTATTGGGTTAGTTTATCAAATAGCAAGTATGAACGCATGAAATAACCCACAATTGCACTAATTACCAAATTGATGAAATGAAGGTGAATCTACTTTAATTGCTCAATTCTACTAGTAAAATGTCTCTAAAATTTCAAATAAACCTATACTAAGCATAATGTGTGTAACCAAAAGAACTAAACACAAACAAAGATACAATACAGAAAAGAGATATTGCCACAAATGAATCTTTATATTGATATTTGATACAATGTTACAAATATTTTGAATTAACCCAAATGTGTTGGGGGTAATGTAACAATGCTTTATCTCCATCTCTTCTAAAATACAATGATTTTTATAGGAAAGGGGTCTTCCAAATATTTAATGAGCTTGTGTGTTTTCCATTCCTCAGCTATAGCTTCAAGGGGTGAGTGGGCTTTGGTATCCAATGTAGGGACCACTCCAACTTAAATAGCTCTTAAAATACCTATATCCTACATACATGGAAATCAAAAAAGGGTTAATAGCACCTGTATAAATGACTACAAACAATGCAAATACAAACCCTTGAAAAGAATGATTGCAAGAAACATAGAAATACTAATTAAAAATGCCTTGCTAATAAACTAATAACTACTAATCTCTACTACTCCAAATGGCCTGAAAATTCATGGAGATGTTCTAGGGGATGTCAGGAACCTACCTTAAAAATTTCAGCTCAATTTGATTCTGGATGATGGAGATATGATCAAAACAAGTTTGGTATTTTCTATAGAACCACGGGCCTGCGGTTGTGACTGTGTAACCACGGGTGTGCAGTTTAGAAATCGTGGGATTGCGGTTATGATTGTGTAACCATGGGTATGCAGTTTAGAATCTATGGGACTATGGTTTTTATTATGTAATCATGGATGCGCGATTGTGCAGAGATGGCAGAAACCCTTGAAAACTCAGATCCAAGACCTCGATGGCTCAAACTCCACGATCATTGGTGATTCCCTACAATGATTTCACCAACATAATGATGTATTTTATAGCCTCCTTTGCTTGATGGAATTTTTTTTCTTTTATAGGTAATTTTATTTTTTGGAGGGAAATTAGAGGTGGCAATCCAGGGCTGCCAAGTGGCAATCCTGGGCTTCCAAATGGAGGGGGGCAATTAGAGTGAGTCACCCAGGGTGTCTCACTTAACTAGGGTGAATGTGGGTGCAAGTGGAGTGAGGTGTAAGGGTTGTCCCATATGAAGGAAAAAAGTGGACAAGGGTGTATGAGATGTGGCAATATGGGGTAGTGAGGTGGTTAAGACACATGTCTAGTGGGTAGGCAGGGTATCCTAGGGGGATTTTCTAGATTTATTAAAATCTAGAAAATAGGATAATGTGCAGGGTTTTTATGCCCAATTTTATCCTTAGGAATATATTATTATGCAAGATTATGGCATGCAATGTCGATGAATTTTACTTGAATTAATATACCTAAGTTTAGACCTAGGCATATATTTTATCATGCAAAATTATGTGGTGAATTGTAAATGTCTAGATTTTGGTGTCTACAATGTGATCTACTAAATTAATTTGCAAAAAATATTACAAGGGGATCTGTAACCATTTGTTCACTGTGGTTCTGAGATGTGGTCAACATTGTTGACCATGGTTGACAGACGTGGTGAAGCTCTGAGTAGATTTGCCCTCAAAATTAGGGCTTCTTCTCCAATATTCCTTGCCAAATTGATGTTCAAGGGTCGCCTTTGTGTCCTCTAATAGGTTTTGTGGTTGAACCATATGAATTGTGCACTGATTGCATGAATTTGCATTTATTGTCTCTCCTAGGATCCTAGGGCTTCCATGGAAAATTTATCTTCAATTGGGTAGCAAAAGTATCCCTCTCAATGCATGTAGTTGCTTATGTAATTCGATAGGGCTTTATTGCTCAATTGATAAAATGTTCTCTTTTTTATCCCTAATTTAGACAGGGATATTATAGCAATTGCCTAGGGCTAGGGATGGCTTCCTCATGAAGCCAAGATAAATATTGGTTAGTTGAGTCAGTTTGATGGAAGGATATAGAACCTTCCTCACTCAAATCGCTCCAATATGCAACCAATTAGCTGTTGCAACAAAATTTTGGGTCGGATGAAGGCTAAATAGTTCTGAGTGCTAATCGTGATCGACTTGCATGGTGAGCATTGCTAACCATGGGTGTCAAACACGACTAACACTAACTAGGCAAAGATTCCCCAAATGAGTGGTAAAAACCATTGATATATCTTGGATCTATCCAAAGGTCTTCCATATGGTCTTCTAGAATGTCCCGTATGAGTAGTTGCCCTAACATGATGTATTTTAGGTGTCTACAAATTCATAGTGGGTTTACCTAAGACTAGGTACCAGTATGATACAATTCTTGTAGTGGGTGATAGATTTACCAAGGTTGCTCATTTTATTCCAAGAAACACCAAGGATGATGCCCTGATAGTGGCCAATAGATTAACCAAGGAGATTTTTAGGTTGCATGGTTTTTTTAAGATTGTCATTTTAGATAGGGACTCCAAAATTACATTTGATATTTGGAAAGTGCTTCATTGTGTAGTTGACACCAAGCTAAATATTAGCTCTACATATCATCCATAAATAAATGGTCAAATAGAAATGTTGGACCAAATATTGGAAGATATGCTCTGCACATATTGCATGGACCAAAATTCTCAATGGAAAGGCTTGTTGCATCTATTTGAGTTTACATATAACAATGGATACCATGCTTCTTTGAAAATGACCCCGTTTGAAGCCTTGTATGGTAGGAGATACAAAACTTCCCTATCTTGGGATAAACCAAGGGATCGGGCTATCATTAGGCTAGACGTGATCATAGATATGGATGAGAATCTCAATATGATCAAGAAAAGGCTTAAGAAAACCATTGATTGTTAGAATAGCTACACTAATTTGAAGCATTAACCTAGAGAATGCTCTATGGGGATAGATTTTTATTGAGAATAAAAACCATGACGAGTGTCATCAAGTCTTCTAAGTTGGATCCTTTCTTTATTGGACCTTTTGAAATCATTGAGAAGATTAGTTTGATGGCTTACAGACTTGCCTTACCACCCAACCTATAAAATATCCAATATTATTTCCACATATCCCTAATTAGGAATTACATCATTGATCCTAATCATGTGTAGGATGTTTTAAAATTACAAGTAATATATTCATTGGCCATTGAAATGAGGCTAGTGAATATTCTAGAGTTTTTTTGCAAAATTATGAGAAAATAAACTCTAGGACAGTCCAGGGTCCAATGGAATCAATATTATGAGAAAAATACCATGAAGATGAAACACATTTTCCTGATTTGTTTGAGTAAAGATAAAATATAATGTTTTGTAAGAAAACACAATGAATTGTGTTTAGTCCAAGGGGGTAGAGTGTCACGACCCTCCTTGGAAGTACTAGCTACTTAGTTGGACTATGTATTAGTGAATTATGTTTAATGATTAGATTTATTATTTTGATGGATATATGCTTCTAATATTGTGTCCTTTTTACATAAGAATATGGTACTATTGATGCTCTTCTTGGTTGTAATATCAAGTACTCTTGTGGGTGAACAAGAGAATATGCCACAAGGAATAAGAGACCATATTGAAGAGGAAATGATGATGATGACTCATTCATAAAGCATCTCAAGGTAACATGGATGAATACCCTTTCATGTAGGTGCAATATGGTTTGCTTATGCTCTTGTTCATACCATTGGACTAGGAAAGTTTCTTGCAACAAATATCTTTAACACAAGTCACTGATAGCTTATGTCTATCTTAAATAAGGGGCTACTCATTTAGGGATAAAATGATGGTATAAAACATTAAGAGAATGCATTTATTCTTACATATGGCATGTTGGTTTTGATTATCTCCTTGTGTGTTCTTGGTTGATAATAATATTTATTTTACCTAAGTTTTATTTATAGGCATTGTTTTTATGCACTTGTGGCAATGATAGGTCGCCTTTGATCTTGGTGATGGTAGTGCATTTAATACCTTGTGTTAGCATTCGTGAAGATATATTGAATTAATGAAGATGATTTTATTGTTGCATTAATGGTGCTAGTTTAAGGAGGTAGCGGAACATGGGAAACACCTCCAAAATTACTGCATAGCCTTGCACACCAAAACAATTGATATTTCCCTTTCCTTGTATCTTTAGGAGGGCATCAGTTGGAAAGAAGAAATGGGGGACACACCATGTGGATTAGGGCAAGAGGAGAGCATGATTTTGGATGCACATCACAAGGCATGTAGTTCTTGGAGAATAGGAATGAACGAGCATCGCTGGTCTTATTCACCTATGAGGGTTGCTAGGTATTATTTATGGATTTTGGTTTAACTGCATTGGTGTTTTTTTAAGCTTTTGCTTCTATTCCTTTTTGCTATTTTTGGATTTCTATGCTCTTTTATTTAGTTGTGCTACATGTTTTAAATGCTCCTTTGCTAGATTTTTATGTAATTTTTGAGCCTAAGTTTGTGTGTTGCCTTTTCCATCTAGGAACGTTTTGTCCTTGCATGGTGAGGAGCACCAAGAGAGTGGTAAAGTTGGTAAGAATCATTGTAGATACATTCATGGATTACAATAAAATTGTTACCTGGATCTTAGCTCGTAAACCCATCCTTATGCTTGTCACCCTTGCTATGTGTTTCTTGTGCTGGAGTTACAGTGTGTGTGGTGCCTTTAGATTTTATTAATCTAAGACTATATGGGTAGGTCATTGTGCATGTTTGACGTCCTTTATATGGGTTGTTTGTTCCTGAGACTCAATGTGCATGGCACCCTTTCTTCATCTTAATATATGGTCATATTCATATTAATATATGGTAAATTTGGTAAGGTTCATCGTAGATACATTCATGACTTACCATCACACTGTTAACTGGATCATAGCTTGTAAACCCACCCTTATGCTTGTTGCCATTGTTGTGTGCTTCTTGTGTTGGAGTTACAGTGTGTGTAGTGTCTTTAGAGCATCTTAATATAAGACTATATGGGTAGGTCATTGTTTTTGACATCCTTGTTGTAGGTTTTTCATGCCTAAGAATCGGTGTGCATGGAACCCTTTCTTGATACTTGGATCTTAGCTCATAAACCCACCCTTATATTTGTTGCCCTTATTGTATGTTGCTTGCATCAAAGTTATAGTGTGTGTGGCACCTCCAAAGCATCTTAACCTAAGACTAGATGGGTAGGTCATTGTGTGTGTTTGGCATCCTTATTGTGGGTTTTTCATGCCTGAGACTCAGTGTTCATGGCACACTTTATTCATATTTTTCTATGGTCATATTAAGTCTCTATCGACATACATAAGCTTAGGGATGGTTTAATGAATCTATTTACCTTTTGAGTTTGATTTATGCCATGGTTAGGTTATCTAGATCAATATTGTCATGCTTTATTTAAGATGGATGGTGAGCTAGGTTATCAGGTGCTTTTACCTTGAAGTTTTTAAAGGTTTTATTCTTTCTAATGCTACCTTTGGATTGTATGATTAATTAATATTTTAGTAATCTAAGGTTTTATTAATACAAATTATACCTTAGATTTTTTTTGGTAAGTAGAATATTTGTATTAAAAGGGTATTATTTGGATCCCAAAACCAAATATATAATATTTTTCACCATATGTCAAAATAAATAGGACCTAAAACATAAAAAAACATCAAAAAATAGATAGGGAAACCATGTTGGGAATCCAGAGAGTGAAACAAAATAACCTATAGCAAACCTACGCAGGGATGAAAAAAGTTCCTAAACTTAAAAAAGAGGTATAGAATAACCCGCACGGGGGAATTGGCCACAAATCTAGAAAGGAACCTTGAGTGATCTAAAAAAAACCCCACCCAAATCCCATGCAGGGGATAAAAACAAAAACTAACAAAATAGAAAACCAAACAACAACCCAATGCCAACCTAAACATTTGTGATGTCCTCCTTTGCAGAATTACCTTCAACATTGTTCTTCAGTGGCTATTTTAGGTTTTGGCTGATATTATCCAGGGAATTGATGATGCTAGTGATGATGGCTATTGTAAAATTATTGTGAAAATCCATGCTAGGATCCGAACTACCACTGTTGTCATCAAAAATGTGTTCAGGGGAATTCTAGAATGAGTCACATGGAGCATAATCACAAAGGAAAAAAAAATGCACCCCTTAGGATGAGTCATGTGCAACATAATTAGAAGCAGTAGCATTGATGACCTCCTGGGGGAAATTCTGACACCAGATGGATAGGGAGTTTTGGTAAATTTCTATACTAGAAAGCAAATCAACATCTTTATTTGCTTCGTAAAACATGTGTCAAACAATAGCATTGTTTTGACTTTGAATGAGGTTTTTGACTTCTTGTATGGTGGTTATGACATTCCATGAGGGAAATCTATTGTTGTTGACATAGTTTGTGATATTGAGGGAATCCCCTTCAATTTGTAGGTTTTTTTTATAATCCTTGATAATACGTAGGCCTCTCCACAACACTCGAGCTTTAGCCATATGATTTGTTTGGATGCCTAGTGGTTCAGCATAGGCAAAAATAATTTTACCCTTATGGTCCCTGACTAGGCCTCCAACTCTTGTAATTCCCAGGTTGCCTTTAGGTGCACCATCATAGTTGCGCTTGAGCCATCCTTCTGGTGGAGGTTTCCAACAGGCATAGATTTTGCGATGGAGGATAGTGGGAGTATGGTTGGAATTGAGGGGACTGCTGAGAGATAGGAAAAGTTTGAGCTCTAAACCATGATCAAGAGACTTGGTACTAGGGAAGAGTTGGGAGTTCTCAATGGAATAACTAATAGCATTGGTAGCTATAGTGGTGGGATTGTTGGTAATATTGGAGAACACTCGACTATTTATTTCAAACCAAACCTAACAAAGGAGATGATGAAGATAGACTTTCCAAAGGGAGGTAAGGTGGGTATTTTTGAAGGGGTTGGGCCATTGGACAAATAAATCTAATAGGGTATTGGGATGAACCCAAGAAATATGAAAAGTAGACATGAAAAATTTACAATTAATAAAAATGTGGTGGATATATTCCCAATCTGCCATACAAAGGAGGCATCTGTTAGGTAAAGGTATACCTCTTTTTATGATATTGTCAATAGTAAGGATTTTATTTTTGATGGCAAGCCAAGAAAAAAATCCAATTTTAGAAATGATATGATTAATCCAGATTAGATTGAAAGGAATGGTGATAGTTTTAGAATTAAGGAGCGATTGGTGGGCGATCTTGACTGAGAAAAGCCCACTATAATTTTATTTTCAAAAGGTATAGTCATTAGATATGTTATGTGGAATTATTGTTGCATTAAGAATAATAGACAAGTTTGCTACAACATTGGTGATTTAAATATCCTATTTGGTAATGTTGATCTCTTTCCAACTTTTAGTCTCATTGGTAGAAATAATGAAGTTTGCTAACTTATTGCCTATGGAAGTATCCAAAAAATATTTCAACATTGAAACTCCATCTTCAATGAGAAGTTGATCCTTGATCCATTTGTTCATCCAAAAATTGATGTTGTTTCCTATTCCTAATTGCCATATCATTCCTTGTTGAATGATATATCTGGTTTGGATTATTAATTTCCATAAAATAGATCCTTCCTTGGGAATATCTTCATCCACTAAAGCTTTGTTTTGGAGGTATTTCATTTTTATGATTGAGACCCATTCAGAGTTGGAATTTGTGAAAAATTTCCATGCTTGCTTGGCTAGCAAAGCAATATTCACATTGCTGATTCTATGGAGACCCAAGCCCCCTTGAATTTTTGGGGCACAAACTTTCTCCCATTTGACTAAGTGAAATTTTTCCTATCTTCAGACCCTGCACAAAGGAACCTTTTCTAAAATTGCTCTATTTTGGAGTAGACTGAGGTGGGAGCTTTGAACATTGATAAGAAGTCAACCAAAATACTTTGGAGGAAAGCTATGGTAAGAGTAGCTTTGGTTTCTTGCGATAGGAGAGTCCCTTTCAATCCTGCAAGTTTCATATTAATCCTTTAAATCACATTGCTCCACATGGAATCCTTGGGGTTATTTTTGAATAAGGGAAGGCCAAGGTAGCGAGTGGGAAATTAATCAATGTTGCACTAGAGGATGTGAGCTATCTTGGCCTGCCTGTGAGGGGGAGTATTAATGAATTTTTTTTTGCTTTTGGTGTAGTTTATTTTTTGACCCATCACTTTTTCATAGAGATCTAAAATACATTTGATTATCTTGGCTTCCATAACAGAGGTATGAGTGGAAAAAATAATATCATACATAAATTGCTAGTGGGAAAGGGTTTCTATATTCAAAGGAGATTTGATACCTGAGATGACGCCATTAGAACATGTAGCTTTGAGGGTCCTTCCTAGAGATTCTACAAGAATGATGAAAAGGATGGGATAAATTGGGTCACCTTGCTTGATGCATCTACCACTTGGAAAATAACCTGTAGTGGAACCATTAACCAAATTAAAAACTAGGGATTGGAGATGTAGGCTTTTATTAAATCGATCCATTCTCTGTGGAAGCCAAAATTGAGGACATTAAGGAGAAAATTATTTTTGAATCTGTCAAAAGCTTTGCTTATATCAAGTTTAAGGAAGAGAGCCACTTTTTTGTTATGAGAAGTAGAATGAAGAATCTCATGAAGGGAAATGATGTCATCAGTGATAGATCTGCCTTTGACTGAACTCCCTTGGTAGGGGTCTATGATGTGAGGAAGGATCTCTTTTAATCTATTCACCATTTATTTGGTTAAGATTTTATAAAGAACATTGCATAAACTGATGGGCCTATAGATCATAGATTTGCAGCTGGGCCCTTTGGTAATAAGGGCAATAAATGTGGAGTTGGTGCCACTGGGAATGGATTTGGAAATTTGAATATCTTTGATGGCATTGAAAATATCTTGGACAATGATGTCCCAATAGGTTTGGAAAAACCAAGGAGGGAAATATTCAGGTCCTAGGGATTTATAAGGTGCCATGGAAAATATATCTTGCTTGATCTCATCAGAAGTAAGAGCCTTAATGAGCATGGAGTTAATATAAGGGGTGACTAAACTAGGGATGTGTTGAAGAAGCTAATATTGGGCTTGGTTGCAATCATAGGGACTAGTTCCCAACATAGTGCCAAAAAATATAGTAGCTTCCTCACAAATTTTGTGAATATCCCTGGTAATTGTGCCATCACTCTTGGTTAGCTACTTTATTTTGTTTGAGCTTCTGTGATGAAGAGTGGAAGCATGGAAAAATTTTGTATTAGAGTCTCCTTCCTTGAGCCACAATGCTCTGGATTTTTGTCTCCAAAAAATCTCTTCCTTAGCCAAAATATTATGATATGTAACAAGAAGTTATTTTTCTTCATTTTTGATCTGAGTGCTCATCTGCCCATTCTGAATTTGTTGTTCAATAATTTTAAGGTTGTTCAAAATCTGCTCTTTACTTTCAAAAATATTTTCGAAAACTTCCCTGTTCTAAATTTTGAGGTTTTCTTTGATGGTTTGAAGTTTTTGAGAAACTTGAGAAATGGGAGATCCAGGGACCTACTGGTGCCACCACTCAGAAATTTGGTTTCACAAATTAGGGTGTTGGATCCACATTACCTCAAACTAAAAAGGAATTTTAAAGGTGGGAGCTTTGCTAGCTTCAAAAAGGAATGGGCAATGATCTGATCCAATTCAGGGGAGAGAGATAAGAGAAGAATCACCAAATATGAGAATGGCATCTCTTGAAAGAAAAAACCTGTCAAGTTTAACTTGAATGTGATGGGCCCCTACCCTTCTATTGCTCCAAGTGAATTGAGATCCTTTAATCTGAATGTCCATAAGCTCATTATCAGTGACAAAGCTTTGAAAATATTGGATGCTTTTGGTTGGAATATCACTGCCTCCTTCTTTGTTAGAGGGGAATATAGGGAAATTGAAATCCCCAACTAGGATCCAAGGTAGATTATTGAAAATGTTCCTCATTTGACCCAAGGTATTCTTGGTCGAATCGTCAGAGACCTGCAAGCAAAAAAATAGATACAAAACACAATGAATACTACTATACTAACAGAGGGAAACGACACCAAATGACTGTATGAATACTGAATAACAGTTATGAACATAAATTCAAACAAATTACAATATTATAATGACAAATCATGATCTTAATATGCAATCTAAGCTAAATGGGTGAACTCCAAATGCAAAATAACATAAACACTAAATTAACTATCTAATTTGTAGAATAAAACAATAGAGAAAAGTTTGAAAAGTGCAAACTTCAGGCACTGATTGCCTCAATATGGACTGCAGTCGAGATCATATCACATCAGTATGAAATC
This sequence comes from Wollemia nobilis, assembly GCA_028583015.1. NCBI lineage: Eukaryota > Viridiplantae > Streptophyta > Pinopsida > Araucariales > Araucariaceae > Wollemia > Wollemia nobilis. The sequence continues at coordinate 2,815,446 of JAQPPZ010001056.1, read as the reverse complement.
GTCTCGAATTGGACAGGTTCACCTCCAATCTGAACAGGTTCATCGGCGACGATGTGTGCTAGCTTCGGCTGAAAAACAGTGATATACCTGCAACAAAATTGGTATGGGACCAGTGCAAATAAAAAAATTGGGATGATTCAGCGTAGATGCAGTTAAATTGCAGATAATTTCAGCCAGGGGGGTGCTAAGGGAATAGTTTAGGATTAAATAGGCTTAGGGGAGTAGTTAGGAGGTTGGAGATCATCCCAATTTGGGAGATCTCCAACGGGGGAGGGTCTCTAATGGCGCAGACATGCTTCTGCCCGGATTGGAGACCCGTTGGAACATAAGCTAACTTTGCAAAATCAGTTTTGCGACAAGATCGTCTGGACGTCCTAGTCTAGACGAAATCGTCAAATCTGGGGCGATATCATTTGATCGACGACGATATCGTCAAACGGTCAAAACAACCTCTAAAATTGGCATGAAAAAGGGGGAAACGGATTACCCGATGGTTAACGAGCGGTTTGGGAGGTTAAATTTGAATTTTAAATTATTTACTAAGGTGAATGTAATTATTGTAATTTTACTGCGCCAATTTTAGGGTGCTACATTTTGCCCCCTCTTTAGCGAATTTTCTGAAGAAAATGCGTTAAAGATGAGTTCTTCTCGATCTACGAGAAAGAAAAAATTATTCCCATTTTTAGGCGACGATTCTTGGTCGAATCGTACGACAGCTTACTATGGTGCCCCCTCCGTTTTTTTACCCAAATCGAACGTTTGAGGTAAAAACGCGAAAAAGTAAAAAATTATTTTTAAATAAAATTAAGAAAAATAGGGTAAAAACCCTAAGTCATTTTTACTGTTCATTTTCTGGTTTTTAGAGCTCTGAAGCAAAAATGGTGGAGACGACGCACAGATCGACAGAGGTCCGGTGCGGTCTATGGGTAAGAGTCTAGACTTAACTAGGATGCTTTAATTTAATTTGACATGCTTTGTAGGTAATTTTTAGGTGATTTTTGAGCATCACGGCCATTTTTGGGCCATCGACGTCATCGAGACGCGGGACAATTTTGTCTCGATTTTGACGAAATCGTCTCAATTTTGGCAATTTCGCCCGAGGGCGAAATCGTCGAAAGGGGACGATTTCATCAAATTAGGGACGATTTCGAACTATGAAATCGAAGACGATTATGCTCAAATTTGGGACGATATCATCCAATAGTGGGCGATATCATCAATTGCACAAAATTGAATTTTAACTTGCATTATTATTTACTTGAATTGTTATTAATGATTGTTTATTGTTTTGTTGTTTATGTTTGCAGAGAGGATTACTAAAGAGCAAGGAGTGGAAGTATGGAGGATTGAGAGATGACTTGGACGCTCTCACATAGGCAGAGAGAGATCAGCTGGCACAGGCTGGCTTGCAGCATGTGGCAGAGATGCCACAAGTGTCTACCAATATGGGGCTTCTAACAGCCCTAGCAGAGAGATGGTATCCGGGTTCCTCATGTTTTCGGCTACCTACAGGGGAGATGACTCCCACATTAGAGGATGTATGGAGGATTATGAGAATCCCCATACAAAGACGGTTGATTACTATTGTGGCCAATCAGGGCCGTGCTATGGGACGACTGTGTGGTGACCCGAGCTTCGCCTTGGAAAAGGGTGAAGTTAATATTGAGGCACTACGCCAGATGCCTGGGGCATCTACATTCACACGAGTTCTAGCTGGAGTGGTTGGTGGACTTTTGCTGTGCCACCAGAGCGAGTGCAAGGTGTCGTGGATGCTCACAGATGTGATCTACGATATGCGAGATCACGGCTACAGATTCTCTTGGGGTAGTTTTGTTCTATGCCGATTATACAGGATCCTGTATGGGGTCATGTACAAGGGCGGCCGATGTTTGGTCATGACATCGCTCTTACAGGTTTGGTGCTGGGAGCACATTGCAGTGCGGAGGCCGATAGGGCTTCCTCTGATAGGGGTTGATAGGGAGAGGCCCCGAGTCTTCTACTAGTGGCTCCGGAGAGGGGCACAACAATAGATAGATCTGCCTATGTCCCGGAGGCTACTAGATGACCTTGTCCCGGACCAGATCACCTGGAGGCCATGGAGGGAGCATCCAGGGTGGGCCGAGGATGGACAGGAGTTGGCTCACGTTAGGCGAGTTTGTTGGCTGAGGATGGAGAGGGGAGAGGTGGAGCTCCATAGGTACGACCGAGTTTTGCGACAATTTGGTCTATAGCAGGGGATCCCATCTCTAAGGGATTATGAGTTTTCCCGGACTATCCGAGATAACACTACGGTTAGCGGGGCTCCCGACATGCAGCGGTTCTGGAGCCAGGACACGGATGATGCCCCCATCCAGCCAGTGGATGGGGACGATGCAAGAGTATCCGATGGCTACAATGCTTGGTACATAGGCATCCGCCCTCCTCGGATGACGAGGGCACAGGGTCCGATCCATGCGGTTGTGCGTCGGATAGGGAGGCAATGCCAGGCGGCGATGGAGGCAGCCCAGGGTCACGACGAGAGAGAGGTGAGGAGGCCATAGGCACAGGAGAGGCCACGACAGAGAGAGAGGGAGAGGAGGGAGGCGAGACCCCCATCTCCACAGAGGCCACCATCACCCGATAAGGGCAAGGGTGTCGACACAGGAGAGAGTAGCGAGATGGCTACTCTCTGAGCGAAGAGAGATCATCTCCAGGCCCAGGTGTAGATGCTACAAGATGAGGCTACATGCCATCGGGCTGAGGTGTCACAGCTACGGGATGAGATTGCACGCCTCAGGGCATGGGGTGGAGGGGCAAGCTCTAGAGAGCTGACACGGGCTATCGCCCAGCTAAAATTTTACCAGAAATTATACTTCCAGCTGGTGCCAGAGGCGGATAGACTACCCCTGCCAGCTAACATCGTAGATCCGATCAGGATCGGGTCGTCGAGGACCACGTCCCGGTCGAGGACGAGGACTACACAGACGGTGATGGGGCCACCTCGTCCACCTCAGGGCGGGGGAGGAGATGAGGCAGAGAGTTCGAGGGGCTCTCGAGGCTAGAGGGCTGCACTGACATTGTACAGACTGTCATTGTTGTATTATTATTTTTATAGAGGATTGAGTATGCCGAGGTACAGATTGTGGCATACCAATCCAGTTTTGATGATGTATATATGTTGTTGATATATATATGAGATGATATAATTTTGATCATATGACTTGTATTATGTGATGCTTATGATGCTTTTATGTTTGATTGATTGTTTTGATAATTGGATTGATGATTCAAGAAATTATGTTGTTTTTTTTTTTAAATATTATAATTTTGATGTCATGCTGGTAATATTTGAAATGAAATAATCTGATGTAACAAATTGATTGGTTGTAATGTGATGTAAAAATAAAAAGAGACTTCTAACAATAATTTCAAAGGACATTGTCGCTATTATAGACCATTTCATGGAGTCGCTGCTCACTCGACCGTCAAGCTAATCCCAGGATAGAAATATGGTTAGAAGAACAAGAGTGCTTAAGAGACTGTCTTAAGACTTTGGTGCAATGGGGCAAATGATGATGATGATGGTTTGTTTTGCAGATTTCATAAGAAATATTGTGCATGAAATAATGTTTTAAAATGATTTTTGCTAGGCATAAATTCCTAAGTATGATAAATTTTTTGGATAATTCTTTAGGAATTATACCATCATTGCAAAATTGTAGGTTGACATAATGACATGAAATAATGAAAATGTGTTTGCTTTTGAAAAGCATAATTTGTGTAACATAATGAATTAAGTCATATGGTTTTCATGTTTTTTAATAAATGGGGAATAAAAATTGTTACAATGGTTTGCGCTAGGCATAGAATATGTAGGTATAGACTTATACCATCATCACGAAAATCCAAAAAAGATAGTTTTATTGCATGGTTGATTTTTGATGAACAGAAAATATGAAAATGAGGACTTGCGCTAGGCATAAAATTCCAATTTTGGTTTTGAAACTATACCATCGTCGCGAAAGTCAACCAGATATATATGTATATGTTTTGTGTAGTTTGAAAGAAATTTTTGATTTTTCTATTATATAGTTGTCTTTGTGGTAAACAGCTGTACTTGATTTATTCCAAACAAGTTGCAAAAATAATATTTCAAATTATTTTGAAGACAAAAGTTAGATTTATAAGGAATCCCATGTGCATATGTGAATTCATTTCCGATCTTGATTTATCATAATGATACACAAAATCTCTCAAATACAAATGTGTGTGCAATTGCATTGTTCATTTACGAGTTTTGAGCAAGATAATATGATACAAGTGATTTGAAGAAACCAAATAAGTGTTCATTAACCATGATGTAGATGCATATAACCATACTAAACTACTATGTAGGTCGGATTATCAAGAGCTAGCTAATCCATAAGCAGACATAGGTATATACAAAAGAAGGTCGCTAATGTGACAGACATATCACCACGCTAGGAGTTACCCAAGGCCAAGCAGGTTGGGCACAAACCACCTGTTATGGGGCTTACCTCACAGTTTTCGAATAATTGAGAATTCCAGGGATTCAAGCTCATCAACCCTTCTTTTCTTTTCAAAGGGTAGGGAAGGGATTTTATTGCTTTCTTGCTTTTGCTTTCTGTTTTCTTTTGCTTATTTTTCTTTTTGTATTTCTTTTGCTTGATAATGCTTGGAACATTGCTGAAATGATATAAAATAACATTTTTTTTTCTTGAACTTTTTCTTTTTTTGCTAGGGATACTTGCTCGGATTAGCTGTAGAGCAAGGGATTTTTATTCTAGGTAGGGGTGAGCTTGTCCTTTTGCCAATTCTCAAAGATTCTAGACCATGTGCATGATAGGATAGCAGGGGAAACTTTTCGCTCAAGAAATCACTTCTACTATGTAGCAAAACATGGAAATTACAAATATAATCATTTTATTGTGAAAAGATGTGCTTGGTTTAAGTAAATAACAAGATCAATTCTCTATGCTCAAACTTTATTTAATTGAATTTTGTGGACTTTGATATAAGAGAGATTAGTAATCATGCTAGATAAAACCAAGATATTTATTGTTGTGAGTGTGCAAGTGAGGGATTCCAAGTAAATGCTAATTTATCCCAAAATAATTTGAAACATATAACTGCAATGATTGTAAGAAAATATATATAAATGATTTTTTGAGAAGTTTTTGAGAATGTTGACTCTCTCTTTCTTCTTTATTTTATTTTGGTTTCGAAAGAGTCAAGTATATAGCTGTTATTATATTTTTATCATTATTTTGATTTTTGGTTTTATTTTTGTTTTTGAGCAAAAAGAACTTAACAAGTGCTTTAAATAAATGCAATAGATAGTTTTTGAAGATTTTGGATGATTATGAATATTTTTGATGTTTTTGGATTTTTATAAATTTGAAAGAAATATAAGATAAATTTTTTGAAAACAATTATATACAAGGATGAAACGACCAAATTTATGCATAGTAACGTTTAAGATGCAAAATATTCATGGGTTCTTTAAGTTCTTTACCATCTAAGGTAGATAATTTATATGCTCTTGATTCAAATTTAGCAGTAATAATGTATGGTCCAAGCCAATTGGGCTCAAATTTACCTTTAAGTTCCTTAGTTGCATTTGTATTTTTTTTATTTTCTTTTAAAACAAGGTCGCCAATCTCAAAGGATCGATGACGAACTTTCTTAGCATATGATATTTTAAGCTTGTTTTGATAAGCACGGAGATGCTCCAAAGCATTGATGCATTTTTCATCTAGGAGTTCCAGCTGATTGAGTCTGCCAGCACGATATTCGTCTCCTACTTTGGTATCTTGAAGTAGCAGAGCCAAAGAAGGAACTTCCAATTCAAATGGAAAAACTGCTTCGGCACCATATACCAAAACAAATGGTGAAGTTCCAGTGGGGGTTCGAACACTAGTTCGATAGGCCCACAAGGATGGATATAATTGAATGTGCCAATCACGGCCAGTTTTATTGACCAATATTTTGAGAATTTTGATTAAGGTTTTGTTAGATGCTTCTGCTTGACCATTACCCTGAGGATAATAGGGAGTGGACCAGCGATGTTGAATCTTATATTTTTGACATAATTTTTTAACATCTTTATTTTTGAAACAAGTTCCATTGTCAGAGATGAGATTGGCAGGAATTTCGAACCTGCAAATGATTTGATTAAAAATAAATTTAGAAACTTGTGTGCCAGTGCAGGAAGCTAAAGGCATAGCTTCGACCCACTTCGTGAAATACTCGGTGGCGGTTATGATGAACTTGTGTCCATCAGATGACACGGGATTGATTTTGCCAATAATATCCAAGCCCCATTTAGAAAAGGGCCAAGGAGAAGAAATAGCCTACGGCTCTTGTGCAGGCGCATGGACAAGGTCAGCATGTTTTTGACACTTGTCGCAATGGCGCACATACTCATGTGCATCTGTTTCCATGGTAGGCCAAAAGTATCCTATCCGAAGGAGCTTTTTAGCAATGACACTACCACTAAAGTGTCCTCCACAAGATCCATCGTGGGCTTCACTCAAGGCTGATTTAGACTCTTCTAAGTTTAAACATCTTAATAGGATACCTTCAAAATATCTCCTATATAAAGTATTGCCAATTATTACAAATCGACTTGCTCGTCGACGTAATAACCGACGCTAGTTTCTATTAGAATTGGCAGGGAAAGTCCCATTTTGGAGAAAATCAAATATGTCTGTATACCAAGGTTCGGGAGTAGTTTCATTGATTAGAAACACATCCAAAGGCTCTAAGCATGACTTATTTGAAGCGGGTTCCTAGAGTCGACGAATAATGATAGTGGCATATTCGTCATCTAACTCCAAGGGCAGGAGAGATCCAGCTGCGGCCATAGCATCAGCTTGCACGGTTGCTAGTTCGAGGAATAGCTTCTAAGGTAACTTGATCAAATAAAGACATTAATTGTAAAACATAGGCCTTATATGGGCGCAGTTTATCATCTCTGGTTTGATAAACTTCATTAATTTGGTTTATAACCAGTTGAGAATCACCAAAAACTAAAAGGTGTTTAATTTTTAGTGCTAGGGCAGCTCGTAATCCAAGGATTAGAGCTTCATACTCAGCAGTGTTGTTGGTGCAAGCAAATGTCAATTTGAAGGACGAGAGGAATAAGATGTTTTTGTGGAGATATTAAAATAATACCCGCATCAGCCCCACTCATGCATCGGGCTCCATCAAAGTATAAGGACCATTGTTCGGTATGGTCCGCCTCTAATTGAAGGCATTCATCTAGAAACTCGATGATGAGGGGATGGGTAGACTCTAAGGGTGCAGCGACTAATTGATCTGCTATGATTTGACCCTTAACAGACTTTTGTCCTATGAATGTGAGATCAAACTCGCTTAGAGCAAGAACCCACTTGGCTGTGCGACCCGATAAATAAGGTCGACTCATGAGATACCTTAAGGGGTCATATTTAGCAATGACATAAGTTTTTTGACTAAGCATATAATGTCATAATTTTTGCGTAGCAAACATGACTGCTAGACATAGCTTTTCCAATGTTGTGTAGCGGGTTTCATAACTGATGAAGGTTCGGCTAATATAATAATTAGCACGTTCTCGCTTTTCATCATCAAGCTGAGCTAACATAGCCCCTAAGGCAGAATCTGAAGCTGAAATATATAGGAGAAATGGGCGATCAGATTTAGGTGGTGAAAGCACAGGTGGATTAAGGAGGTATTGTTTGAGAAGTTCAAAAGCTTCTCTACATTATGTGTCCCAATTAAAAGGGACATCTTTCTTAAGGAGTTTAAGAAAGGGACCAGTTTTGTCCGCCAGCTTATCGATGAAGCGACGGATGGCTTGAAGTTTACCTTGTAAACTTCGTAACTCAGATATATTAGTAGGTGCGGGCATATCAGTGATGGCCGCAATCTTGAAAGGGTCGATTTCAATACCACGTAAAGAAACTAAAACCCCTAAGAGTTTGCCGGATTTAACTCCGAATATGCATTTTGTTGGATTTAATCGAATGAGATATTCTCGTAATCGATTAAAGACTTTCCTTAAATCATCTAAATGATTATTTTCAATAATAGAGCGAGCTATAATATCATCTACATAATCATGTAGGATATCATGCATCATATCATGAAAAATATAGGTCATAGCTCGTTGATAAGTTGCACCGGCGTTCTTTAAGCCAAATGGCATCACTTTCCAGCAAAAGGTACCCCGAGGGGGTAATAAATGCTATTTTAGCCTGGTCTTCAGGAGCTATCTTGATCTGATTATAACCGAAGAATCCATCCATTAAGGACATCATCCCACTCCCGGCAGTAAAGTCAATGATTTGATCCATGTTTGGAAGAGGAAAGTCATCTTTAGGGCATGCGGCGTTAATATCTCTAAAATCTGTGCAAACCCTAACTTTGGTAGCTTCTTTCTTGGTGACTGGAACTACGTTTGAGATCCATTCAGCATAATCAATAGCTTGTATAAAGATAACATTCAGGAGTTTTTCTAACTCCCCTTTGACTAGGAGAGCCACTTTGGGATGCATTTTTCTAAGTTTTTGTTTAACAGGTTTAGCATCCGGATGGACCACTAGATGATGCATGACTACAGAAGGGTCTAGACCTGGCATATCTTCATATGTCCAAGCGAAGACATCTTCATACTCTTTAAGGAACACAATGTATTGTTCTTGTTTTTCTTGACTTAATTCTGATCCAATATTGATTATGTGAGGATTGTCCTCAGTTCCAATATTAATTTTAATGACGTTTTCTACCTCCATGTGTAGATCTCTTTCAAAATTAGGTGGGGTGGGTGAAACGCCCAATTCTTGTAATTCTTGTAAGGTTAATTTAGATAATTCATTCTGAGGATTAGTGGCTTCAAGTTGGGCTATAGTTGGTATAGAACCATCAAAATAAAATCCATTGTGTAACATCTCTTCAACGAGAGACATCATGGAAGATATCTCCTTCCAACTCTTCATCGGGGTCAACAATCATTTCAGGGTATGCGATGGATAGCATGTTGCATGAAAACGATTGATTTTTAAGAGGCAAATCAACATGCCTATCCATATAATCTTGATAACATATGAGATGATCATCATCCTCAAAAGGAAAGGGTTGACCCTTACTAGGAAATAAGCCCACGCCACGACGGGCGGGCCACGGTTCTACCTCGAAAGGTTCTTTCATGCCATTTTGGAAAGGTCCCAAGCCTTTCCCTTCATATCCCATTTTAAGCATCATGGGTTTAGCTTTAATATAATCATTGGTAAAATAACACCGAGCATATCCCTCATGATGAGTTTTGATATTCCGAGGGATTCTTCCCCAGTCATATCCTTTATAAATGAAGGCACAACTTCCGACTTGGTAAGTACTTCCCATAGGTTGTGGGAGGCCCAAAGTACGGGGAGATGGCGGCAAGTTATTTAAAAGGTTTGAATCTCGCATGAAAGCATTCATTTTTTTTATATTAAGGTTGTAGATAAATCTGGTAAAAGTTCATGAGAAAGGGCATAAGATGTAGAAGGCTTATTACCTATATCTTTAGATGTGGAAGGTATGATAGGTGTGTCTATAGGTTTTGAATTTATAGGGATAGAACTTGAAGGATTGGTTGTAGACTTAAGATCTTTTTGAGGTTCTAAAATGATTTGTTTAGAGGGTTGTTGATCTATATAGGAGGATGAAATTAATGGAGAGGAAATAGGTGAAGTTATAGGTGTATGTTTCATAGTTTTAGATGAAAAATAAGAACTAGGATGTGTGGATGACAGAGCAGGGCAAAATTGCACTCCAACGGGTTCTACCAAAGCACACATATCAAAAGGTCTAGGGTCACCATGAATAGTGACCAACTAATTTTTAAACTCGAATTTAACACATTGGTGTAAGGTTGATGGGACCGCTCGCATGGCGTTGATCCAAGGGCGACCCAAAAGTATATTGTACGACTTTGGGCAATGTACAATAAACACGGTTGTTTCTAGGGTTCTAGGACCAACTTGCAATGGGAGGGTAATAACTCCACACGTTTCTTGTGTTTCGTCATTAAAAGCTTTGATAATCATATCAGTTTTCTTCATTTCATCACTTCTAAAGCCAAATCATTGGTAGAAGTCAAAAGTGCAAATGTTTAGAGATGAGCCATTATCAATCAAAACTCTTTTGACAGCTACATCTCCAATTAGAGCAGTAATGTATAAGGGATTGTCCTTATGTAAAGCTGTGTTGTGGGATATCTTTATCCCGAAAGTCAATACAATCAATCTCTCGAGTGATGATAGTATTGGCCATAGCTTCAGGTTGAATGTTTTGAGGTACCATCATTTGGCTCAATGTAAGCATCAACTCATCCCTATGGGTGGGAGAGGATCTTAATAAATCCAAAAGGGAAATTATGGCCGTAGTATTGGACAATTGCTCATTAATATTGTAAGGGGGTTTAGATTGAACAGTAGGAACATGATTCCCTTTATTGGGGTTTTTCAAAACGAATGGAGCTGATCCATCGTTCTGGTTTGGTTCTTGTTGAGAGTTTTGAGCTTGTTGTCGAGTAACGACTCCAATGGTACCTACAATGTTATAGTGAAGACGCTGAACTGGTCTCGGTTGAGCATTAATGGCTTGTTCATTAGAAAGGAATATATTAGAAGAAGGTCGAGTAGTGACTCTTCTAGGGAATGGTTCTTCTGGAACCATAGCATCTGTGATGGGTTGAATAGGATCTGATTCATTTTTAGAACTATTCGATTGGTTTGAAGTAATGTCTAGTTCACTTTCACTATCTGATTCTATATCACTAGAATTCGAAGTTTGAAAATTATGTAAGGGCCTGGTCGTAACCAGGGATAAGGTCGTGTCAAATATTTGAGGATCCTGAACAGGTAATTGTCCGCTAATGGTCCCTACATATCGGGTAGGAGGGGGAACATTATGATGTTCGATTTGATTGGCTACCTCTTTACCATGTCTTGGTAAAGGGTGTTGAAATATGTCTAGAGTTTGATTGGCATTTTGATTTTGATTTTGGGGAATGGTCTTTTGAGTATTATTGGGAGGGTTTTGTTTAGGTTGGAAGGCTTGCACTTCCATTTCATTATTGTCAATCAAATCTTGTATTTTATGTTTCAACCTTTTACAAGCATTGGTAGAATGTCCAGGTCCTCTATGGAAATCATAGTGCAAGTCAGCTCTGTATCCGGGTATAGTTGGGTCAGGTTCCCGGATAGCTGGTAATTGGATCAAACCTCTTTCGAGTAATTGAGGTAAAATAGTTGATAAGGGTTGATTTAATCTAGTGAATTCTCGAGGAGGCTTATCAGGAGGTTTCAATATGAATTTTTTTGTTGTCTTCGTTGCATTGATATTAGCAACATTCCTGCTGTCAGTGACTCCATCACCGACAACTTGTTTGTTTTTATATTGATTTCTAGATGTTTTCTCATCATCCTTCTTCCTAAGTTGGCCTCTCCTAATGAGGGCATCTTCTACTCTTCGAGCTAAATCTATAGCTTGATCGAAGGTAGTTAAAGTAGCAGTTGATAGCTCATAAGATATCTGTTCCTGTAAATTGTTGATGAAAATGTCCAACATTTCCCTATAAGGCAGCACAAAGTGCAGTTTTCCTATCAATTGCCTCCATCTAGCTAAGAAATCGGCAAAACATTCATCCTTGTCTTGTTTTAAATTGTATAAATCTTTAATAGTTACATGCCTCTCGATGTAGGCACTAAATTGATGGAAAAATGATTCCATTTGTTTCTTCGAAGTTTCTCAAAGAATGAGTGGGCAATTGATAGTACCACTCTAATGCCATTCCACCTAAACTTTTTGGGAACATTTTTAGTAATAGCAAGTCGTCATGCGATATGTCGTGACATGCTATCCTAAACATGCGAAGATGCTCTATGGGATCTTCGGTTCCTTTATATATGGGTAGGATGGGCATGGGAAAATGCTTAGGGTATGGTTGAGCTACAACTATGGGATCCAAAGGTTGACTACCAGATCTCTCGATAATTATACGAGGGACGGTAGGGATCTATCTGGTCCATACGTGAAGCTAATTGTTTCACCATGGCTTCCAGATTACTAGTTTGCCCCCCATATTGGTTCGGTAGGGCATTGACATGAGTTTTATGGGCATATGATGGAGGAACATGCAGATTAGATGCCATGTTACTATTGTGTAAAGCATTGGTAGGAACAGTATTATGAAGGAATTTTGAAGCTGTATTATGTTGTATTCCAGATTGTTGAAAGTTTGTATTTGGCTTTGTTTTAGGTTTTTGTTTACTTGAAGCATATTGCTCAATAGTTTGGCGGAATAAAGTAGTGAAGGGAATTTTCTTTTGTGTGGGAGTGATTTTAGGTTGAATAACAGGTTCCATAGGAGGTTGGGTAACCTATTGTTTTGACATGTTTTGAGCCATAGTGACCATATCCATATTGGATGGCCCAGCCTTGTCACTTTCTTGATCAATGAAAGACAAGGGGTTAGTGTGTATATTACACATATATTCCATGGCTGCTTGAGTGTTACTAATTTGCCCTTTATCAATACGTATTGCCACATTAAGGTCCTCAATGTTATCATTGAGAAATTTCTTGAAATGCTCTGCATTGTCAAAAACAATAGTTCCATTTGGAGTTACTCTAGGGGATGAGGATCCATCCTCTTTAACACTTCCTTCTTGTTCCTTATCTTCACCTAAGTCTTCGTATAATTGACCTAGAGTTTCTCCTTCCGGATTTGTATCTCCAAGAAGGACATTTGGGTCTTTAGTTGTATTTTGTAACCAATCTTCTTCTTCTCCTAAAGTTTCTTTACCATTCCTAAGTTTAGGCATGGTGCTAAGTTTTGATTTCAGCAAATATATATATATATATATATATATATATATATATATATATATATATATATATATATATATATATATTTATATATGTATATATATATGCAACAAATTAAGAGGTATATATTTATTATATACCTACTGCAATATTTGAAATGAAGTTTTTAAATTTTTGCTAAGTTTTTAATTTTTTAGTTTTTTGAAATAATATAATAAAGACAGCAAATAACACAATAAATGCAAGAAATAATATTGAAGTAATAATCTAGTTTTCTATAAACAATTTATGAATATCATTAATAGGTTCGAGTTGTTCAGGAGTCATGAAGTGTTCTTCTTCAAATTGAAAGTTTTCTTTTAAAAATTTGATGAAAAGAGCTATAGTGATATTGTCTGTTTCAGATCTTTGGTTGATAAAAGTAAAGCTCATGGCAATACTCTCGATATAACACAGCTCGCGGAACTCTACTCCATATTTCCCTATCTGTAAGAACAACCTCTTGGTCTTCTACACAACCTAGGAACTGGTGCACAATGGCTGCGTTCTCGAGGTATTCCTCGAAGGTGAACAATTATGAAGATACTAGAGCTCTCCTATAAGCTAACCATCTATGGCAGGCTCTCTGAAGTTCATGATAAAAAACTAATTGATGAGGATCCAGGATTCTATCTAGGACTAGCCTCTTGATTTGCTTAAGTTGTGTGGACCTAGATGAGATGAGACTAAGTCTTCTATCAAGTTCGTTCCACAGGAATTGATTTCTACTTGTTTCAGGCACACTAAGGACAGAATTGACTTCTATAGCTGCCAATTGGTTTTCTACGTTTATAGTAACTGCTAACCTTTTCTTAGGAGCTACCATCTAAACATGATTTCAAAGTTAAAGGATCTAAAATGCATCTATGTTTTAGTTGTTCTGTATATATTTTATATATATATATATATTTTGTTTTGTTTTTTTTGTTTTCAAAAGGTTATGATGCATTCACGTCGGGTTCACCAAAATGTATCGCTCCAAATTTTTCGCATCCTTACCTTCAGGCTATTGGATCCGTGCCCGGAAGGAGGATGGGAAAAGGATGTCATGGTACCTCGGATCGAGAGGACTTTGCGAAGGTCCCGCCTCTCAAGGGAGGTGTATTTTGATGATTTTTTGACGGATGGTGGGTTCACCAGGGAAACATTTAAGGGCAGTTTCCATGCCTAGGTTTGGAATGTGTTTTAATGTGTTCATTTTTAACCTTAAGCATTCATATCCTAGGTTTGGCCAAATGAATCTAGATTAATCTATATGAAAATGCAAATTCACTGAATACAAAAAATAGATTTAAAGACATAAAACAGAGAATTGATAGAGTACAAATGCGGAATACCTGATCCGGATGTCTGGTGATGATTCTGATGTTTGAAGCAGTCAGGATCGTCTGGAATTCTACAGAATCATCTGAGATCTGACAGAATCATCTGAGATCTGACAAAATCATCTGAGATCTAACGAATTCATCAGACGAATTCGTCAGAGACCTGCAAGCAGAAAAATAGATACAAAACACAACGAATACTATTGTACTAACAGAGGGAAACGACACCAAATGACTGTATGAATATTGAATAACAGTTATGAACATAAATTCAAACAAATTACAATATTATAATGACAAATCATGATCTTAATATGCAATCTAAGCTAAATGGGTGAACTCCAAATGCAAAATAACATAAACACTGAATTAACTATCTAATTTGCAGAATAAAACAGTAGAGAAAAGTTTGAAAAGTGCAAACTTTAGGCACTGATTGCCTCAATATGGACTGCAGTCGAGATCGTCTCGCATCAGTATGAAATCATCTCGAATTGGATAGGTTCACCTCCGATCTGAACAGGTTCGTCGGCGACGATGTGTGCTGGCTCCGGCTGAAAAATAGTGATGTACCTACAACAAAATTGGTATGGGACCAGTGCAAATGAAAATTGGGATGTTTCAACGTAGATGGAGTTAAATTGTAGATAATTTCAGCCAGGGGGGTGCTAAGGGAATAGTTTAGGATTAAATAGGCTTAGGGGAGTAGTTAGGAGGTTGGAGATCATCCCAATTTGGGAGATCTCCAACGGGGGAGGGTCTCTAACGGTGCAGACACGCTTCTGCCGGATTGGAGACCCGTTGGAACAGAAGCTAACTTTGCAAAATTAGTTTTGCGACAAGATCATCTGGACGTCCTAGTCCAGACGAAATCGTCAAATCTAGGGCGATATCGTCTGATCGGCGATGATATCGTCAAGCGGTCAAAACAACCTCTAAAATTGGCATGGAAAAGGGGAAACGGATTACCCGACAGTTAACGGGCGGTTTGGGAGGTTAAATTTGAATTTTAAATTATTTACTAAGGTGAATGTAATTATTGTAATTTTACTGCGCCAATTTTAGGGTGCTACAGGGAGCATAGATGTTTGATAGGACCCAAAAAAGATTTGTATCTTTGTAGAAGAAAAATATATTAATCACTTTGTATGAAGAAGAAATGACTTTGCCCTCTACTTTCTTTGGGTCCCAAAGACACAAAAGGCCACCATAAGTACCATGGGTGGGGCTGAAACAATAGTCACTATATTTCCAAATGGTTTGGGCAATATTGTGAACTTTAGATTGATAAATATTTATTTATTGCATGATGAGAATGGTGGGTCTAAATTCTTTTTTGACAGTGCCTGCAAGTATTTGTTTGGTAGCACTGTTTAGGCCTCTCACATTCCATGAGAGTATCTTAATATTGAACCTTTGGAGGTTTTATTGCCTCCCTTTGATTGCTACAAGGGAAGTTTGGTTGTTATTAAACTAGGGTTTGATTAATACAAAGTATTAATGTTATTTAATCCTTATATTTACTTTAGAAATATTAATGATATTTAATCCTTGGTTGCTAATAAACTAGGGTTTGATTAATGCAAAGTATACCTTAGATTTTCTTTTGATAGTTTAATGTTAATAAATATTTAGTTTTACAAATTAATCTGAGGATAGATTAATGCAACGAAACTTTATATTTGATACCCAATTATCATTAATTGATATTTGGTTTTAATGATAGTTTATTATTTTTTTAATGGGGGTATATGGAATTGAAATAGCACCACATGTATTACAACAAAGCTTGAATATTATCCATTTATCATTTGGCAAGAATTCAACATAGGTCTCCTCCTTGGAATGTTGAGGAATCTAACTAATTGAGCTGATATCATCTGATAATGATAGTTTATTATTAATTTAATCTTTAGATTTGGAATTGAAAATGTTAGATTAATTTAATAAAACCCTAAGGTTAGGATTAATATAATGATGGACTAATATTTTAATTGAAATTAATCTAAGGATAGAATAATTGATTGATCAAATGATAGAACAGTATGGAAATTAATCTAATGAAAGATTAATTAATTTTAAACCTTAGATTGCAATTAATCAAATGATAGATTAGTTTGGAAATTAATATAATGATAGATTAATTCATTTTAATCTTTAGATTTCAATTAATCAAATGATAGATTAACTTATCTCAATATTTAGATTTACAACTAATAAAAATATATATTATATCGGTATTTAATCAAATGATAGATTAAATATTTAGTCTTGCAAATGAATGACAAGACTTGCTTATAGTGGATTGATTTATAACTAATGATGGATTAATTTAGTTATGGTTTTGTTGTATGGTTTGGACTTAAATATTTGTGGAAAATATTTTGGAAAGAAGTAGGGGCTTCCTTTTGCTTATGGAATAGATGTGTTTTGAATTGTATATTTGTGGAAAATATTTTGGAAAGAAGTATGGGCTTCTTTGCTTGAGTGTTGCTTAATGGAATTATTTTGCATAGGATTGCAAGGCTTGGGATTAAAATATTTGTAGAAAATATTTTTGGAAAATAAGTATGGGCTTCTTTCACATGTTTTTATTATGCATTAAATCATGTAGAACACATTCATACTTGCAAATGCATTGTTATGGTCCCCCCTTCCTATCAACTACCATGGAGGCCAGGGGAAATAGATGTCATATCATGCTAAATTAATTCTTCAATTATTCTTGGAGTACTATTGAAAATATCTCTTGATGAAAGAGGATTTAATGTAATAGAAGCAAAGACTATTCTTTTGTATTCTAGACCTTTAGTTGGATGAATATATGGTTCCATGTTGATGAATGGTTTTATGGTTCTTATCCATGCTATTGCTTAATCTAAAGGTTTTGATAGATTTAATTTGTAAGCTTAAGATAATTAGTTTTTCTTTCTTTGTAGAAGATGCTTTTGTTTTAATGCTTGTAGAGTGTGAGAGAGAGTTATCTTTTGGTTTAGGGGTTTCTTTGGGAAGGGCTCTAAAGGTAGCCTTATCTAAAAATCTCCTTTTAACTTAGGTTATTGTGGGGCAGCAACACCTAGTTCTTGTGTCCAAGATAATAAAATCACATGGAGTGATTGTTGCTTAGAAACCCATAACAAACATGAGGAAGATAGTCATGAAGTTTAAGGTATCACCATAGAGGTGTAGTTAAACTAGACTAAGGCATTATGCTTGATGGACCCAATATAGACTGACTTATGGCTATGAGAGAGAATTGGTGTCACCCTCTCTAAATACCAAGAAGGGATAATCCTAATTCTAAGGTCAAGAAATCTACATTTGTGGAGAATACCAAAAACATGGAGAGACCTTTAAAAAGCATCCTCTATATAGCAGAGGTATATGATGTGAACCCTAGTTACCTATGGGAGCTTGGCCTATCCTATCCACTTGAGTGATGTATTCAAAACATCTTAGAGTCAAAATGTGGGTATGTCTAATAATTTATGTATTGAATGGATACTCTTGAGACCCTTGATAAGTTCTTTAAAAAAAATCTCTCTCGAGTTGGTTAGATTTTGGGGTTGTTACAAAAAGAATAGGCTATTCAAAGTGAAGGTTGGTTTTCTCCCTCTAGAGGCATAAGTTTGTAGCATTTTTAGGCTTGGTGTGTTGGATTTACTTTACAATTAAGAACTTTAGTTATGAGTTATCCATAAATCACGTATGCCATATAACGATAAAAGCTTCTCGAGTAAGGTAGAAATCCTATTGGAGGCTATAGAATTGGTATTTCTAGCTAGTATAAACCCTCCAGCCTAATAAAAATTCAAGTTGGCCCAATAAAATCATCCCATTTGGCAACATCCAAAATAATGAACACAACTAGAGATCAAATAGGACTTGCCTTCCCATCATTATTTTGCATATTGAATATGGTATCACTAAATTGTGTGTGTTGAGATTTAATTGCAACTTCCAATAGATATCCTAGGGATATTTAACTTCTTGAGCATATCCAAATCCTAAGTGCACTCAGATTGTGTTGGATTGCACTGTCTTCATCCCATCTAGAATATATGATCCATTATGGCACATACAAGGTCAAACATCAATCTCTAGGTGGACTAAGCCCCATGTTCACATGCTTCCCATGAAACCCAACTTCACTATAAGGATAAATCCTACTAGGGTTATCATCTTGATGCTTAAATAACATGAGAGTATAGGAATAATAATTTATTTACCTATCAAATCAAATATAGGGAGTGACATTATTAGAATTGAGCTGAATTTAATCAACTTTGAGTTGTTAGATATTCTAGAGAGAGATGACCTATTTCACTTTTTGAAGAAATATTATGGTTATGATAAATGGCTTTCCTACTATATGGCCCACTCTTGGATAGAATGGAAAGTTGTAGTAATTGGTTTGAGTTTTTGTATTATCTCAATAGTGATAGCTAGTGATGGAAAGCAAGTGTATAAACTGAGAAAATCACTCACTCATAAGAGAAATGAATAGGTTTCTATTTTAGGATGAGAACATAGACAATATGATAAATGATGTTCTAAGGGAATCTATTTGCAAACCCTAGAACAAAGTAGTGGTGGCAATATTGAAAACTTAATGTTGGATGGAAAATTCATAGTGGTAAGGAGTTCACTTTTCTTTGCTAATCATCTACGAAGATGAAAAACCATGAATATACTAACTTCCTTTATTGGGGTATTGAGAATCCATCAATTATATACAACAAGGGAGAATTACATGCCTTTGCATCAAGGCTTATTGAAACTATTTTATATGCATGCATGTTTGAAAGGTAGAAAATTAAGCTCGAATAGGAGGAATTTGGTGGTAGAGAACCTTGAAATCTCTAGATAAAGGAACAAGGAGGCTACACAAGTTCCTAGAGAGGTATTCATGGCTTGGAGGGATAATCCTCTAAATATACATCATCGAAAGGACCCAAAAGTTACAAAGAGATAAAATCAAAGCATAAGTGTCAATCTAGGAAGGATATCTCAAAGAAGGGTGATAAGTTGGATGATGAGACTCTGGAGGATTCAAATATTAAAAGGAGGTCAAAGTGTATGGGGAGAAAAATTGGATAGTGTGAAGAAATATGAAGCTTTTCCAAATTACATTTTGGACCATGATACTGATGAAGCTTAGAAGTAGGGCTCTTCATCTAGTGGAAATGAAACCTATAAAACTAACACACATTTAAACCCACAACCATAGGCTAAAGATGTTCAATATAGGGATACTCCCAAAATTTTTGAAGCTTACCTCAATAGAGGTATTGATGATGATCCTCCTGAGTAATTTATTCTTGCAATGTTGAGAAAAAACTATATCCTTCTAAAAGATATGAATGATTCAATGAGAAGAGTGAGTAGAATGATGGCCAATAATGCTGACAAAGTTGATAACTACCTAAGGGATGTTAGGAGGAATATTATCACTCTTAGCTCCAAAGAGGCAACAAAGAGGGTAGAAAGGATGACCAAAGGTCTAGATTCTCCATCATCAACATGACTCATGTTTGTCTTTATTCCTGCTATATTATATTGATAAATCTAAGGTGCTTTTCTTGAAGGGTTACATATTGGTCTTATATAATCTATTTTGTTCTTTTTGTAAATCTCTTCTAATTATTCCCTAATAAATATTTCTAGATGTAAAAGGGCTAGGGCCATTTCAAAATCCCCTTCACCAAATAACCAAAATAAAAAAAATCATAATATAACACATCTAAATCAAACATCTTTCCTAATAACTACACCAATTTGGTTTATTATCAAGTTGGTTTTCCTTAGTCTAACTTGATTTTTCATCCAAAATTTAAGTGGACACACTATGACACAACAATGTTCAATGTTACTAAAAACATAGATTTTAACATCACTTCTAAGCAAATAATCAAAGCATAAATCATCCTACATCACTAACCATAAGCAACAACAAATATTCCTATCTAAAAATTGGGACATCTATATAAAATGTTGACACACTTATTATGCAATAAAATGCATAAAAAGGGGTAAATATAAGCACCTAATTTTGAGTACATTGATAATCTTCAAACTTGGCAATCTCTTCATTATTTTGTTATTTAGCCACCCAAATTGAATCAATCATCCTTGTGCTTGAATTTAAGGCATTTATTGCTCTAAAAGAAAAAGCATTGAACATGAGCAAAAGCAACACTAATGCTTTAGTGTCATAAGCAGTGCTTTTGCAAAAATTTAACTCTTGATATTTCCTACCCAAATTTGACCTTCAATGATCATGACAAAAAAAATCACCATTGCGTAAACACTACAAACACTAACCAATAATTTTATTGTTGGTACATTTCAAGTTGCCCACCATAAATAGATTTGATCTCCAAGATCTAATCAAAAACCCTTGGAAAAATCCCCAAACCAAATATTTGATATTTTAAATCTTTCTTTATTAATAGCATCTTCACCCCATTTCAAACTCTAACCATCTTCAATCTTGTCATCTTCAATACAATCCTTCTCCTAAGGAGCCATGGATTACTAGAAAACTACCACTTGGGGTGATCAATTGATATCATCTTCCATAGCAATAAAATTCTACCAAAATCTCTCTAGGTTTATAAGAATTCATATTTATGCATGAAAATGTTATGCCAAAATATTGTCATAATATTGTGAAGACCATCTTTCAAGCATTCAAGTTCTCTTCCAAGCATCAAATATCTAAGCAGTCAAGCATCAAGCATCAAGCATTCAAGCCTCCAAGCTTAAGCTCTCAGGTATCTACAAGTAAACTAGCAAGTTTTCAAAAAGCCTCCACAAACAAGGGGAACAACCTTAGCATATTGGGTTGTGCTCTTTCTCATCACTTTATTTTAACCCTTTATTTGCTTACAACTTTAATATTTAATCATAATGCATGTTTATTTGCTTTGAATACTTCAAGTTGCATTTAGCTTAGCACTTAGCATTCCATCATTATATGTCTTTATTTAGGCGATAACTCTCTATTTTTCTATTATTTTATAGGTATTTATACTCCTAAGTCATGCCTCTATCATATTGTTCATTAATCCACCTAGCTTGCATTTGATCTTTCTTTGTTTCTCTCTAAAGTAAAATTGCTATCGAATTATAGGTCTGATGGTGCTATCACTCTATACTTTTACATATATAGAGAGAAAGCAATAGAACTATCAATAAAGTTAAAGCATAGATAGTTTTATTACCTACCCAATGGTAATTTTTCCATTGATCATTTAATCTATGCATCAATCATTTTAGTTGTTTTCCATCTCTTATCTAAATAGGGGACTGATGCTGCCTAAGGGAGTTTGACATTATCCTCTAGCTTAGGTAGGTTCCTTTGCTATTAATATAATAATTTTTTATCTATTTTGCAACAAGATGAAAGCCTTGTCAGCAGGCAAAAGCGCTAATAGTTCTTCTATGGGATTGATAACACTTGCTCCTTTGGTAGAAATATGTTTTTTTGCTCTATCTTCCTTTTGTTTTTAGTATTTAGTCCTTAGTTCAATTTATTGCGTATTAAGTTAGTTTATATATTTTGTGTATTTAATAAAATAAGCAAAAAGAAAATAATTAACTAGTTTAGTATTTATTCATTTAGAGGACCAACTAAATATTTAAGCTTTAGCATTGAATTAAAATTACATTTAGCTGCATCTAGGACTTGTTTGTTGCATTCATCTTAAACCCTTGCTTTCAAAAGATATTTTTTAAATTAACTTTGTTATCAAAAGATAAAAAATAATTTTAGATTTAGGTCTTATTGTTACATTTGTATGTTGTATTAGAGCTAGATTAGGGTTAAACTTAGTCAAAGAAGTATCTCAGGAGAAACATAAGTGTTCTTCAATAAATCCATCAAACACTAAAATCTAATCTCACAAACTACCCCTATCCTTAAAATGAGAAGAGGAGAAAAGTTGGTAATCATTGCAAAGAGATCCTCCATAACAACTTTCCCTCTTTCTCCTTCTCATAGTTAGGAATAGGAGACATGTTGGGTATGTAATTGGGTATAGGCATATTTTGGAAAATTTGAGTTGCATAGGCCATTTATGGATCAAGGGGAATTTTTCCTACTTGAATAAGAACAAACAACCCTCAAGTCACTTCTTTAAAAAAATTAGCTAGGGTATGATAGTTAGGATTACAAATCATTAAAGCTAAGTCAAATTGTAAACCTTTGATGTAATTAGGTAATTATTTTTCTTTGTTTAACCTAACATTCTATGGGATTAAGTTAAATGTCCTCAAGAATCTAGTATTAAAATCATGTATATTTTCCTAAGGATTTATTTCATTGCATTTAATCAAAATATAACTAAGCAACCATTTTCCATGCTACTAAATCTATGTATAAATGGTTATACTATTGATTCCCAACTTATAGCTAATTATTTGTAATCCCCTATACCATAAAGTAACCTTATCATAGAGGGATTAGATCAACAATATACCATTATGACCTCCTCCTACATGCAATGAATTTATTTAAATATTGTAATTTGTTGAGAGGGTAGAGTTTCATCTCATTCTTGTTCCCATTGAAGGCAGACAATGCCTTCATAGATGCTAAGGGAATGGAAGAATAGGGAACCAAATCTAGTGGTCCTTGGTAGACCTAATAGGGAAGTTGGTTCTGTGGCCTAGGAGGTGGTCCTAAAATATTTTTTTGAGGAGGGGATTGACCATATTGTCATGAGGTGGTAGGTACATTACATATACAAGAGGTGGATATGGAGGATACAAATATAAAGGATAATAATATGGAGGGTACTGAGGTGCTAAGTTTTGGTAAACCCACTATTGGATTGGAGGTAGTTGAATATTCTTTTTAAGGGATGGTAATATTGGCTTATTTGTAGAAATTATTGGTTTGCGGATGACGGACCTTATACATTCTATTGTGCTTGACTAGCCAGAGGTGGTGTTGATCCCTGGGTATTTACCTAGGACACCTACATCCCCATTTTCCAAATCATTACTTATGAATTTTGAGTAAGGTTTATTTTAAGCCTAATTACCTTATATTGGGAGTTGAATAATGACCTAGAGGGATGATAGATGTATTTGATAAACTAGATCTATGTGGATTTTATATCTTTTTTGATACTAGAGGTTGGTGGTGGATTGTGCTAGAGCTAGGTAGGTTTTAGATTTTTTTTTATACTAGAGGTTTGTGGTGTATTACTAGCATAATTTTAGCTCATGAAGAGTAGGTTGTTTGCATCAACTAGTATCCCATAGAGAGGATTAATATGAGCCAAAGTCATATCTAGATTAGACCAAGTCTAATTTGCTAGAGTTGATGACTAACTCATTGGTTGGATCAAGTAACTAATTATGGTGGAATGAAGCCTTGATTAACAAGATTGGCCATGGTGCTTTTACCTTTTGAGATTGTAGGACTAGACATTGAAATATATTTTAATTTACCCTCTTGATGTACCCATGTGGTGTTTTTTCCCTTCCTCTTTCCCTTTGCATTTTGATGGTATGAAATAATATCTATTGTTTGATGATATTTTTCCATTTTCTAAGCCTTTGATCATGTATTAATAAGCTTGTGCATACATTATTTCATGAACAATGTTGGGTCAAAATTTGTACAAATTCATAAATTTGCTTGCAGAGAAATTCCTCACAATTTTGATATGATTTGATAGAAAAATGATTTTTAAGATTTTTCATGCAGAGCACTTCCCTTCAAAAATACAAGTGATTCACTTGATATTTTTTTGTGATTCACTAGTTATTTTTAGACCTAAAAATATTATTAGCAAGAAGGGTTCCAAGTAGATTGCTAGGAATAAATAGTCTTCAAATTTAAAACAAATTGCCTCTCCATGAAGAGAAAAGAAAAAACTCCTCTTTCCTAGTGAATTAATTGAATAGCTTGTTGAATATTTCTTGGAGGTATTTTATTATCTTGAAGCAAATCACTCTCTTATTTTGAGTGAAGTACTTGTTGATTTTATCTTTGGTAGAATGACTTAGAATATACATTAAGTTCTTTCTTCCAGTATCTAATGCATGTCAGATTCAAGTTTTGTTGATGCTCAAATGCTATTTAACTTGCCATCTTTATGAATATTTCAAAATTCTAAACTTCATGTCAAATTTTCCATTCATAAATTACCCATAAGATTGAGCATAAATAAAAATCAATGATCAATATCAAAGTTAATGTGAAACTACAATTGAAATATCAAGTTTTTGGCCTCATCAAATTAGTTTGGGTTTGACCTATCAAAGTGTAAACTTTTTTGAGAAAATCACTCTCTAAAATATAGTGAACTGCTTGTAAATTACAAGCAAATTGCTTGCTTAAATTCCTTAGTGAAATGTTTAGCGTTTCTCTCAAAATGAAGTTAATCACTCTAACTTTTAGAGTGAATCGTTTCCAAAGCTAGGTTTAGTTAAAAAAATATTAATTTTTGATCCAACCACTCTATTAATGGTAGATGGAATTTTGGCACAAAAATTTAGGTACTAAGAGTAAATTTGAGGAAAATGAGAATTGGTCTCATAGGTGTACCATAAACTATGTTGAACGACATGTGGTGGGTAATATTGGTGAGTAATTTGCTTAGGATTTAAACTATATAAATATGGACAATTCAAAACAAATCGTTTGAAAAAATACTTAGACATTTTTTGGGTAATTGACTCAAAATTGAACAAATTATTTCAAAAAATGGAGTGAACCACCACTTGTGTTTTTTCAAGACTTGGAGTGAACCACCACTTGTATTTTTTAAAAACTTGGAGTGAAACACCACTTGTGGTTTTTCAAAACTTAGAGTGAACCACCACTTATGGTTAGACTTGGACAAAATTCTCTCTAGTATAAGCTAATTAGTTCATCTGTGATGAATGTATATTTAGCACAAAAATCAAGGAATTTTTCAAGTTTGAGCAAAAATATTGGAAAGTGAGGGTTCATGTCCCACCAAGCATGCTTGAAACAATGTTGAATTAGGGAATTATCCTAACTTCTAATTGAGATCTTACACCCCCAATTCAAGCTTCAACAATGTTAGAAGGGATTTCTAATGGCTTCTCTTAACCTTTAAATTTAGACCGGCTCCCCACTGTCCTCCTAAAAGACTTATATGCTAATCTAAATTAACTTGCATTAAAGTAAAGTGTGGAAAGGAAAATGCACAAAAGTAAAGTACAAAAATAAAATTCATGGAAGTTTAAGGGTGTGATATATTTAAGTATATATGGGTTTTAAATCATATCAAGGAAAGTGTGTGATCAATCAACAATCGATGTCCACCCATTCATTATATTGTAAGATTAATAAGTGAATGACAAGATGGGCATGAAGGGTTGTGCAAAACCATGCACTTAACAAACCAAAAGGGTAATGCCACTAATGGAATTCCCAAAGACTTATCAATTTATTACAACCTCATGAGTACTATAGCCACTAAAAATTGATCCACTTTTCATCAATTTCTATCAATCTCCCTTATACATCGATATTTTAACCAAAAAAATCCAAATGCACAATTCAAATACCTAAAATTGAGCATTTATCATCATATTTGATCCAACTTTTCCTCTACCAAAGATTCTTCAAATTTCCTAAAATTACCACCATTAGATTGGGCTTGAAAATTAATTTACGATGAGTGTAGGTTTGTCTGTCTTGACATTGTTTGGTCCTCCAAAATCCAAAAACAACTATGCATGGGTCTAGTTGTCATGATTCCATACCCTGTAAATACAAAGTGTGCAATTGTAAGGCATAAAGTTGCACCCAAGATGCGAATTCACAATTTTTTGAATTTCCTTCCTTCTACCCAACCAACCTTCAATGGTCAAATCAACAATATTGTGACACTCAAAGCCTAATCATGAAATTATCATGTCAAGTTAGAATCTTCATTTTCTCAAAGTTCTCCATCTTCCTTGAGCCTTGTGTCAATAGTAACATTTCAGGTTTGCACCCTTGCAACATCTATTTTTCTAATACCAAGGATGCAAAATCCTCCATCAAATCCCCATGCAATCTTTGTAAATCATAAAGCAATCTCATCAAGATCTATAGATTTCTTCCTCTTTTTCAAATTCAAACTCTCATCCCTCTCTCCCAAGGACATGAAAAAATTGTAAATAGGATCCTTGGGATAGCCTTCTCATCAAGCATTCTCAAGCAGCAAAACTCTACAAGATTTTCTTCAAGCTTCCAATTTTCTCTTAAGCATTTGGTAAGCATTCAAGTTCTCAATCAAAGGTCAAGGGGCATCATCATAACCAACCTTCAAGCATCCAAGCATATGGAGGAGGCTACAATAATCAAACTTCAACTAAGAGGGAAACAACTCTTCTTCAAGGTTTGTACCCTTTTCCCTCCCTTATCCTTTTCTCTTCATTTAGTTTGCTCATTTATTTTCTATCTCCTTGCTAGCTTAAATAGTCTTTTCATTTCATAGTTAGTTTCCTCTACTCTCTTCACTCCACCATTAATCTGATCTATTTAATTTATCCTACAATTTTTCTTAAGCATATTTCATTTCACAACTTGCATATCATCTCCATTTATTTTCACAAAATTTGTTCACATTTATATCCCACTTTTGATGCATTTTTCAACATATTTTGACTATATTATCCCTCTAGAAGGTGCCCCGGACCTATAGCATTTAATGAGCTTTCAATTTTTACCTTTGGATTCACTTATTTCTATCCACAAAGTGATTTCATGCCCTATATAGTACAGGCCAATTTGATTTTCATCCATAGAGTGATTTCATGCCCCATAATTACAAACTATGAAATTGCTTTCCATGCACTTTTGGTCACTTTATTTTTGCATTTATTTTAGGTCATCTAATGAACCTCAGGGGTCTGACTATACCAAATAGTCAAACTATCCCTTGGTCGTAGAAGACCCCTAAAAACTAATTAATTTTCTAATTTTTATCCTTTGTTTTATTGGTTCTACGAATTTGCAGATGGCCTTTCTAAGGTGTAAAATCTCTTTAGCCAATGGTTGAGGTAACTTTTCTTGTTGTTAAAATATTGCTTGTTGTTGTTTCTGCTCTCTGTTTCCATAGAAAGATAAAAATGGATAAAAAGAACCTCTTTTTCTTATTTTATTTTAACTTGTAGTTCGTTAAATATGTTAGCGTGGCTATATTATTTCATTATTTTTTAGGTTATTGTTATGTTGTTATAACAATATCTAATTCCGCCTTGGTTGGTTTCGTAACCTCCGGGCTATTCTAGTCATTTGATGTATTATTTATTTGATTGAATCAATTTGATCTTTGTTCATTTGCCTAACATGGTATCAGAGCTTAACTCCGCCACTCTCATTTTTGAATGATCTTGTAGCAGCGGAGCTTTGATAGCGAAGCTTTGGAGGAGAGTTTTGAAATCTTTCTTTGGCTTTGGAGAATTTTTTTTTAATTCTTCATTTCATCAACAGAAGCTTTTTTGAGAATTTTTTAAATTCTCATTGGATCATTGGGATCTGTGCCCGAGTGGGCAATGTGAAGATTCGGGTGGAGCAATTATTCCCAATTATCATTGGGATCTATGCCCAAATTATCCCAAAATGTTGGGATCGACCAACAGGTCGAAGGGCGGAATCAAAATCGACCAACAGGTCGAAAGGCGGAAGTAGAAGATCGGATCGAACGACAAAGCAAGGCAAAGGTCGGATCGAACAAAGCTAGGCACAGCACGTGGCAGCCAACAAGGTGACCAACACCGCATGGGAGGAGAGCCCGTGCCCTCTCGGGAGAGCATCTCCCCGAGAGGAGATACTTCTAAGGAGGAGTATCGGGTGTTATAAACACCCTAACACCCCGAAGTCCCATCAATGTGGGACATTGGTCATTCAAATGCACACTCTGTCACCTGCGTAGTCTGCGAACAACCCATCAACGACGTCAACACAAAGAGCCACCTCCTATTTTTCCTTATCTCTGGGATCAATGAATCTGGATTCTGAGTTTTTTCTTGGATAGAGGAGGCAAAACCGAGCAGATTTGCTGGATTGGAATTCTGTTTTCATCATCAGATCTCATCCTGCAATCATTTTTTTTTGGAGGGCGTCAAACGCACTATGAGAGGCAGTGTTTTTTGATGAGTTGCTGAGTTTTTTGGATGCCGAGTTGATCGAAATCGACAGCTGAAAGCACTAAGCACCTGAAGCGAGCAGTTTCGAGAGTTTTTGATTGAAAAAACCAATTTTTTTTGTGCTCTGTCATTCGCCACCCCGCTGCCACCCGAGCTCCACCCGAGCGCCACCCAGACGCAGCCCGAGCACCACCACCCGAGCGCCACTCGAGCCACGGCCGAGGTGGCAGAGCGGCCGCATCGAGCTTTGGGCTCGTGGCTCCTCTATTTAGAGGAGGGCGCCCCGATCCTTTGTCGGATCAGCCCGCTGGCTCACGTGGTAGTGAGCCGAGCGGTAGGGCTCTGGGAGCCCTGAGGTCACGGGGTCAAAACCCGCCGACCCCCCCGAACAAAGGTAAAATTTTTCTTAAGTATTTCTTTTTAATTTTTTTTATTAAAGTTAATAATTAAAATTATAAATTATTTTTCTTATATAGATTAAAAAGGTTATTGTTTTAATAATTTTTTTTCTATAGAAGATAATTTATTTATTTTATTAACTTTAGTTATAATTTTTTTTAAAAAGATGCTTTAAAGAGGAAATTTTTTAAGGGGGGAGCATTATTTTTTTTCAAAAATCAAGGGGGGAAAGAGAGTAATTTTTTGAAAAAAGGTAATTTTGGCATTATTGTAAAGGTGCATTTTCGGCAGTGCCCGACACCTAGTGGTTTATTTCTATGGGCACTTTTATGTTGTATGTTGCATTTTCCATTTTTTGCACTACTTCATTAAAAGTTAAAATCAAATACACTCCCTAAGTCCCCGAAATAATTAAAACCCATCCGTGCAATTTATTGCACTGCAGCGTTCGATATTTGTGATACCTCTGGCCAACACTTACAGGTAATGTTGTCATGATTGCGCTACTGTATCCACCACCTAATATAGCTACCACAATGACGTCTGAGCTTGTTCTCTATTAATCGTCGGGGAGATATAAGTTTGCCATTTTGCTATTTTTTTACTCCATCCACTACCCCAATCGTTCTTGTGTTTAGACGTAAACCCTGATGAATGTTCTAATTTCCGAAGTGTTTAGGGGAAGTTACGCCCCACGCATGAGGATTGATGACTTTCTATGGTAGGTGTCATCAACAAGATGATTCCCTTTCAGTACCGCCTAAGTACCACGTATCGTATAATCATTGAAATTACTTACAGTCTCCCTCACGTAAGGGCGGGTAATTTCTCTGATTTTTCAAAATACCTATAGTCTCCCTCACGTAAGGGCAGGTATTTTGTATGGTATAATGGCCTGGCATTACGGTATATAGAAAGGGGGACCATTTGGTGATATAAGGAACCTTCACAATGTCTACAAAATTAATGACTGATGCTCATCAGTTGTTGAAAGGTCCTAACTATACACCATGGAAAAATAAGATGAAGGCAATCCTTGAAATGGATGGCTTATGGGATGTTGTATCTGGTACAACAACAAGACCTTCATCTACTTCAGGCACTACAACTCCATCTGCTGATCAGAAAGACTTTGACAAGATAGACAACAAGGCAAAAGTGCTCATTTTGCTTGTTGTTTCTGATGAAGTTCAACCCCATATTGTTGACTGTCAAAATAGTAAAGAGGCATGGAATGCCCTTAAAACTATATATGAAGGAAAGAATGATTCCACCATTCTATTTCTTCAATCTCAATTACACATTCTAAGCATGAAACAGGGAGAGACAGTTGAACTCTTTCTTTGCAGAGTGTCTGAATTGAAAGCAAAGTTGAATTCTTTGGGAGAACCGATTGATGACAAGCTTCTTACCTCCATTGTATTGAGAGCTTTACCTGATTCTTATAGGGTGTTGATCACTTCCCTTCAGGTGTCACAATGAAAAGTTACCTTTGTTGAGTTGGTCAATATGCTTCAAGAGGAGGAGGCCCGCCAACTTCAGCGAGATGATTCTTCTAACACCGCCCTCTACACCAACAGGAAGGGCCCCAAGAAGAAGGGTAATTTTTAGAAGGGAGGGAGTTCTCAAAAGGATTCAAAAGGGAAACAAACTCAACAAACTCAATAGACTAAGAGATATTGCAAGATCTGTGACAAGGAAGGTCATGATACAAATAGATGTTGGCATAAGAATAAGCAACCAAAACAAAAAGGCCAGAACAAACCATAGAACAAGAACAAGCAACCCAAGGTGAATGTTGTTGTTGAGGAATCTGACTCAGATTCTGAGTGGGCACACAAGGTGCTCATGACTACCACAACCTCCAAGCAGATGGATCCTGTATGGTATGTCGATTCTGGCGCTAGTAAGCACATGACTGGCGACAAATCATGGTTTGAGTCCTTTGAGGCCAAAGAGGGCAAACCTGTCACTATTGTCGATGATAAAACCTACAAGGTTCAGGGAGAAGGTACAGTTTTAGTCACTCTTCCTGATGGCCAGTGTCATATTGAAAAAGTTCTCTATGTTCCAGGATTGGCAAACAATTTGTTGTCAGTCACACAAATTCTGGACAAGGATATGGTTGTAAACTTTAGTGTTGAGGGAGGCAAGAAGTGTTGTTCTATTACCAGGAGGGGTAAGAACTTTGCAACCGCTTCATATAAGCATGGCTTATTTGCCTTAGATGCTATCTCTTCTCCACAAGTAGCCATGACAGTCTCTACAAAAGAGGCAACATCCCTATGGCACAAGAGATATGGGCATCTTAGTTCTGGCTACTTACTTGAGCTAAGTAAGTATGAGATGGTAAAGGGTCTTCCTTCCCTTTCTTCCATCTTGCCAGTGTGCTCTGACTTCTTGGCAGGAAAGCAACATAGAGTACCTTTTGAGAAAAGCTCTACAAGAGCAAAGAAACCTCTGGAGTTGATTCACACCGATCTGTGCGGTCCTTTCACACCCATCAGTAGTGGGGGGAAGAGGTATTTTCAATTGTTTGTGGATGATTACTCACGTAAAATGTGGGTGTTCTTTCTTCATCTAAAATCTGAAGCATTTGGTTTCTTCCAGCAATTCAAGAAATCTGTTGAGAAGGAGTCAGGGACTTCTATAAAGACCCTCCACTCAGATCGAGGGGGAGTTTACCTCTAAATAATTTTTAGCATTCTTGACTGCACATGGGATCAAGAGATAGTTAACTACTGCTTATACTCCTCAACAAAATGGTGTTGTTGAAAGGAGGAACCGTTCCATCATGGAAATGGTTCGTTGCATGCTCACAGGAGCTAGTCTTGAGCAACAATATTGGGCAGAAGCTGTCACCACAGTAGTATACCTATTGAATAGGGCACCCACAAAGGTCCTACAAGGAATGACTCCATAGGAAGCTTGGAGTGGTCGAAAACCCTCCATATCTCATCTACGTATTTTTGGGTGTAATGCTTTCATGCACATACCGAAAGAGAAAAGGAAGAAGCTAGATGAGAAGACATTGAAGTGTATTCTTCTTGGCTATGATGAGCACTCTAAGGGTTATCATTTGATAGATCCCTTGACCAAGAAGATTCATGTCAGTAGAGATGTTGTTTTTGATGAGGCTTTCACATCACAAAGCACATCGGATGTATACCTAGATCTTGTGGAAACTAAAGTTGAGAAGTCCCCTTCGTCACCAAATATTGGAGGTCCTTCGACTTCTTCATCTTCTTCATCACCACAGAAGAAGAATCCAAAATGGTATACAAATACAATCAGAGACTCCAAACTATCCACTCCACCAGATTTGACTTTGGATAGACCTCGTACTCGTAGCATGGCTCGACAACAAAGAGCAGCAGCAGAGACTACTGGGGTTGATGATCTTTGTCAATATTTTGAGGAACTTTCTGTTGATCAAGAGAAACAAATAGAGGATATGGATATAGATGATGATAGGGTGTTTATGTCTTCAGTGAATGAACATGAACCTACTTCTATACAAGATGCCCTTAGTGAGCCAAAATGGAAGGCTGCTATGGATGTTGAGTATAAGTCTCTGATGAAAAACAAAACTTGGAAGCTTGTCGATCTGCCACACGAAAAGAAGCCCATAGGCTGCAAATGGGTGTACAAAGTCAAGTACAAGGTAGATGGGACAATTGATAAGCATAAGGCCCATCTTGTTGCAAAGGGCTATGCTCAAAAGGAAGGCATTGACTATGAGGAAACTTTTGCACCTACTACTCGGATGACCACTATTCGAGTCCTTTGTGCTATGGCAGCATAGTATGGGTGGAAATTTCACCAAATGGATGTCAAGAGTGCTTTTCTGAATGGTGATCTCCAAGAGGAAGTCTACATGACTCAACCTGAAGGATTTGAAGTGGAAGGCCAAGAGCAGAAAGTGTGCAAGTTGGTCAAATCCTTATATGGTTTAAAACAAGCTCCTCGAGCTTGGTATATAAAAATGGATAATCACCTCCTATAGCATGGATTTAAGAGATGTCATAGATGCAAACCTCTATTTCAAGAAATAAGGTTCTGAGATAGTGTTGCTTGTACTCTACGTTGATGATCTGCTCATTACAGGGAGTTCAAAAACTATGATCTCTACTGTCAAAAGAGACTTGTGTAAATATTTTGAGATGACAGATCTCGGACTTCTCCATTACTGTCTTGGTCTGGAAGTGTACCAGAAGGAGCACTACATCAAAGTGTCTCAAAAAAATATGCCAAGACATTGTTAGAAAAATATCGCATGACTGATTGCAAGCCAATGGCAACACCGATGGAATCCGGGCTTCAGTTATCATGATATGATGATTCACCTCAGGTAGATGGTACTCTCTATCGACAGCTGATTGGGAGTCTCATATATCTGACAAACACTAGGCCAGATATCGTGTTTGTTGTCAACTATCTTTCGAGGTTCATGCAGGAACCTAAGACTACTCACTGGAAAGCAGCAAAATGTGTTCTTCACTATGTCCGTGGCACAATGGAATATGGCCTAGAATACAAGAGGAATAACAAATTCTTCTTGCAAGGATACACGGACTCTGACTATGTCGGGTCATATGATGATCGTAAGTCAACTTCAGGATATATATTTCATCTTGGATCCGGTCCTGTCTCTTGGCACAGCAAGAAGCAATAGGTGGTTGCTATCTCATCTACAGAGGCAGAGTATCGCACTGCACGTGAAGCTGTGTGCGAAGTG
This sequence comes from Wollemia nobilis, assembly GCA_028583015.1. Taxonomy (NCBI): domain Eukaryota; kingdom Viridiplantae; phylum Streptophyta; class Pinopsida; order Araucariales; family Araucariaceae; genus Wollemia; species Wollemia nobilis. Next base: position 2,781,960 of record JAQPPZ010001056.1, on the reverse strand, counting down.
ATATGGTTGCATCGCATTCTGACAAGTATGGGTCTTCCATAAAAATCTCCAATACACTTATTCTGCGACAACCAGGGTGTTTTGAACCTTGTTAAGAACCCAGTACATCATGAGAAAACCAAGCACATTGACACACAATGTCATTTCATTCGAGATGAAGTTCCAAAGCACCGAATTCAGCTTCAGTACATTCCCACCGATGCTCAAGTTGCAGACATTTTCACTAAGGCACTTGCACGTGTCAAATTTGAATTGTTTCGCAGCTCTCTTTGTATTGCTAAATGATGTAATCAGGGGGATGTTAGTATAGCTAGTAGTTATCCTATTACCCAAATAATGTAATAAGGGGGGATGTTAGCGTGGCTATATTATTTCATTATTTTTTAGGTTATTGTTATGTTGTTATAACAATATCTAATTCCGCCTTGGTTGGTTTCGTAACCTCCGGGCTATTCTAGTCATTTGATGTATTATTTATTTGATTGAATCAATTTGATCTTTGTTCATTTGCCTAACAAAATAAAAGGGAAATTAAAGAACATAGACTAGATTTTGATTTATTTATTTTCTTTAACCTTTCTAGGCATTCAAACACAACTTGCATATAGTTGTGCACTTAAGATAATTTTGTATGTGCATTCTCTTATCCCTTGCTTAAAATAAAAAGGTTCATTTTCTTACCCAAGAATTAGTTTCATTAAAAAAAAAGAGTCATCATAGGATAGCTTTTGTGTTTTGCATTACTTGTTTTATGCATATTTAAAATTTATTTTAATTTCATAATCTTAGTGCTTTGTCTTTAAAATCAAAACTTAAGTGTTTTCTAAGATACAATATCAAACCAAAGAGGATTTGGAGTAAATCCTTAAAATACTCCTAGTGAACCCCTCGACATATCAAACCCTTAAACAAACTGAAGCAAAAACTTGTGAGAATAATTACAAATTATGAAACGAATGGAAATGTTAAATAATTCTTAGCACTTAAGGAGGGCTAAGTACTTTGCCACTAATGAGGGCTAAGTCCTTGTGAATACGTAAATTTAAATTCAATATGAAAGATAATAACCAATAAATCAACATACTTCTATTTGTAATAATAAATCAATGAATAAATGAAACTTGGAAATATAGCCGACTTTGCTATATTGATGTTGTAACATGGCTCCTCTCCCCAGAAAGCTTTATCCTAAAATCTAGAAATGACTCAAAAATACTTTATGTTTCCCATTTAGCATCTTCACTAGTAGATCCTATCATTTGATTAAGAATTATTTGATGTGGCAAGATCTAATATGACGTGATTTGCTTTGCAATATTGCTTTTGATTGAAGATATATACGTCCTTTTTCATCAAGTATTGGAAGCTCTGACTGAGAGTGTACTTTTTTTCCAATAACCTTTTTGAGACATGAAATGTGAAATACTGTATCTATACGGGATGAGAAAGGAAGCTCAAGTTGATATGCCACTTTTCCTATGTGATGTACTATCTTGTAAGAACCATAAAATCTTGGTGCCAACTTCTGACTAGTCTTGATCTTTAATGATGATTGTTTGTAAGGTTGTAGATGAACCATATCTCCTATATTGAATTGTCTTTCTAAATGGTGTGAATCTTGTTGCTACTTCATACTATTTTGTGCTTGGATCAAATTGTCTTTGAGAATGTTAAGCATTGTTCGTCGGTGTTGGAACCAATCATCTACTTGAGCTACTTTGGAAGATCCTAGAACATAATATGCTATTACTAGTGGTTTTACCCCATACAATGCTTCAAATAGGGACATCTTAATGGAGTAATGATATGAAGTTTTGTACCACCATTCAGCTAATGAAATTTAGTGATTACATTGATACTGCTTATCTTGAGCAAAACATCATAAATAAGTACCCACACATTTGTTAATAATTTTAGTTTGGCCATCCATTTGAGGGTGGTATGCAAAAGACATTTTTAATTTGGTACCAATGAGATGGAATAATTCTCACTGAAAATTGCTAGTAAATATGGGATCATGATTACTTACAATATTTTTGGGTATTCCATGTAACTTGAAAATGGAGTCCATAAATACCTTAGCCACTTTGCTTGTTGAATATGGGTGTTGTAGAGCATTGAAGTGAGCATACTTGGAGAGATGATCCACTACCACAAAAATCATTGTTTTACCTTTAGATTTAGGAAGACCTTCAATAAAATCCATTGATATGTATTCCCACTGGTGGTCCAAAATTGGTAATGGTTGAAGAAGTCTTGGAGATTTAACTATTTCACCTTTGTTGCGTTGGAATACTTCACATTCGACCACAAATATTTGGACATAAGTTTTTAATCATTTCCAATAAAATATTATTTTATCCACATATATCTTCAAAAATCCTGAGTGCCCTGTTGATGTAGAAGCATGTGATTCTTCAAGGATCATGGATTTAACAATGGACTTTTATGGAATGTAAATGTGATCTTTCTTTCTTAACACCTTGTCATTATATGAAAAATGAGGATGCTTGGATGATCCTAGAATCAAATCTTGAATAATTTGAGCAGTTTCAGTGTTCACCAACCATTCTTCTTGGAGATAAGAAACCCATTGAGAACAAGGACCCAAAATGGAATTGATAGAAACTTCATCTTCATATTTATGAGATAATGCATCTGCTACCATATTTTCTTTGCCCTTCTTATACTCGATAACGAAATCATATCCCAATAACTTTTTCAGCCACTTGTTTTACTCTAGATAGGAAAAGCATTTTTCTAGAAAGTGTTTGAGACTACTATGATCCATTTTTATGATGAAACAACTATTTATTAAGTAGTGTCTCCATTTCTCGATTGCATGTAGAATAGCCAACATTTCCTTCTCATATGTGGACCTTCCCAAATTTTTACCTAAAATTTGCTTGCTTTCAAATGCCAAGGGATGACCATCTTGCATTAATACTACCCCAATACCTATTCTCGAAGCATCACATTCAATAACAAATGGTTTATGAAAATTTGGAGTTGCCAAATCTTGAGTAGTGCACATAGCTTCTTTGAGTGCTATGAATGCTTGAGTAGCCATATCCAACCAGTGAAAGGAATCCTTTTTTGTAAGGGTGGTGAGAGGAGCTACAATTTTACCATAATTATGAATAAACTTGTGATAGTAACCTGTAAGGCCCAAAAAACCATGAAGTTTCTTGATGGTTTTGGGTAAAGGCCAATCCTAAATGGATTTAATTTTATTAGGATCCACTTTAACACCTTCATGAGAAACTATATGACCCAAATATTCAACTTCTTGAACACCAAAATAACACTTGGAGTGTTTGAAAAAAAGTTTCTCCTTATGTAAAACATGAAGAACTTTCTCCACATGTATCAAATGATCCTTCCATGATTTACTATATATTAAAATGTCATCGAAGAAGACTAAGACAAATTTGCGAAGAAATTTATGGAAGACATGTTCATGGGACTTTGGAAGGTGGGGGGGGCATTGGTGAGACCAAAAGGTATGACTAAGAACTCATAATGACCTTCATGAGTACGAAAGGCAGTTTTGGGAGTGTCCTCATCTCTTGCTCGGATTTGATGAAAACCTAAACGTAGATCCAATTTTGTGAAGAATTTTGCACCATGCAATTCATATAATAGATCATCTATGATAGGGATAGGGAACTTTTCCTTGATGACGATTTTGGTAAGGGTCCAAAAATCAAGACACATACACCAAGAATTATCTTTAATATGGGGCAACACTACTGGTGATGAATAAGGACTAGTGCTATGATGAATGACTCCATGTTCTAATAGTTCTTGGATAATATTTTCAATTTCTATTTTTTAAGGTTGAGGGTATCGATAAGGACGTACATTACAATGAAGGCTTCTAGGGACAAGATGTATGGCATGGTCATGAGATCACTTGGGAGGGAGCCCTTTTGGTTCCTTGAAAACTTCCTCATAGTTAGCCACAATATCTTGAATATCCTTTGAGGGAATTACCGCCTTATCTTGTGCTTGCACTTCCATGTAATTGATTTGAGCTATGAATCCATAACCTCATTTCCTTAGTATTTTCTCCATGTTGTGAGAACTCACTACCTATGATGGTGGAGTTTGAATTCCTTGGAGTCAAATAGTCTTTCCATTTTCTTTCCATTCTACAAATAATTTCCGAAAATTGAAACTAACAGTGTCGAGTTGTTCTAGTCATTCAACACCCAAAATAACATTTGAACTTCCCAAAATCATAACGAAGAGAGTTTCCCATCATGTGTAACTTCCCATTTATATTGAGACTAAAGATGTTCTACAAATACATTGAGCATTTCTCCCATTTGCAACTAAAACTTGAAACTTATCTTGATTGGAAGAATTAATGTGCAAATTCAATGCTTTAGTAGTCTTGATGTCAATAAAGTTATGAGTACTACCTGAATCAATCAACACATTTATTTTTTTGTGCCTAATAAATCTTGGTACCTTAATTGTATGGTGAGTAGTTAATCCCATGAGAGCATACACTGAAATAGCCATAGTATCCTCTTATGGTATTGTTTTATTATTATCTATTTGTTCTGCATACATTGGTGATTATGGTTGATTGACATCCTCTACTTCATCTTCTTCATCCTTATTATTGTATTCTATTTGAAAGGTTTGTCTTGGTACACATGCTTGATATCTTGGATGATAATTGCAATATTTATAGCAAAAATATCATGATGGTTGTTCATTTTTGTGGAAGGAATTGTTGCAATATTGAGGATGTGTATTAGAGTCTCATCTAGAAGATGTCCAATTTTGAAACTTCTTTTTAGTAATCTTAGCAATCCTTATAGTTTCATCCAAAGTGTATGGATCATGTAAGTCCACTTTGAGTTGAATATTTTCTTTTAGACCATGTCAAAAGGTAGAAACCACCACAAAAGCATTTACTTCTTCTGTGTAAGCAAGAAGACTTGTGAACTCTGAAACATAATCTTGGATAGAACCCATTTGTTTGAGACCTAATAGGCGAACAATGTAGGAAGAAGAACTACCTTCATCAAATATTTTGAGAAAAATATTTCTAAATTTAGGCCATAATATGGGATGATTATGTTGATGTTGTTTCCAAGAGAACCATTGGTAAGCTTTTGTACCCAATTTGGAAGAGGTGTAAGAAATGTTTTTGGCTTCAAGAATACTATATAAGTGTAGGATACCCTCCATTTTAGCTAACCAACCATGTGGATCCCCACCCTCAAAGGTGGGCATATCAATACATGGAACATTAACACCTGTAGGCCATCTTGCATATTGATAAACTTCCTTTGTATCTTGATCCGCATTATCATTTTGTCTATGGTAATTATTTGGGGAAGGAGGAGCTTCTTGGTTTTGTTTATTTACTAGTCATCCAAGAATTAGTGACATATTGTTCATATTAGTAGTTATTTGAGTCAAACATGCTTGTAATTCTTGATTGCATGTAGTGGGGATTACTATTTCCTCATGTGTGAGATTTTCTTGGGATGAATTGGATGAGTTGGAAGGAGCCATGGGGTTAATAGCAGGGTGGTCGGGGTTAAAATTGTTAATGTGTAAAGGAGAATTATGTTGCGTACCTTTATTTTGTGGAGGTCTTCTTGGTGGGTTTATTGGTCCTTTGTTTGGAATATCTTCACTATTTAGTCTTTCGTTTGGTCCCCTATTCCACCTTTCACTCATGCGCTAGCCAATGGCTACTTTTGAGTTGATGTGAACTTTCAAAGCTAGCTCCAACGACTACTTTTACTTTATCTTCCAATGACTAGTTCCTTCTCTTTGTCTTTCAATGGCTACTTTCACTTTGTCTTCCAATGGCTATATAGCCTCACTTTATCTTCCAATGGCTAGTTTCACTTTGTCTTCCAATGGCTACTTTCACTTTGTCTTCCAATGGCTATTCACTTTGTCTTCCAATGACTAGTTTTTGAAACTAGCTTTCACGTTCTTTAATAACAATCGACGGCTTGATGTTAATAACACGTCAATGGTTATATTGATGTTAAACTTTGACCAATGGCTAGGAAATCTTGACTGATGAGTTAGATTATGGTTGGAGTGAATGACTACAGACCTTATGGACTTGATTTGATGAACATGATGTAGATTACTCGGATTACACGAAGCTTTAGAGGATATGGTGGATTGTATTGGATGAACATGACATAGATTACACAACGCTTTAGAGGATATAGTGGCATGTATTGGATGGACATGATGCAGATTACTAATAATTGTTTTTTACGATATTATATATTCTAAAATGCCAATTTTCATCTTATGTTTTCTTCCTTGTAACTGAAGCGCCTTTCATAAGGTAGCAAGTATTTAAATAGAATTTTTTTTAATGATGAAACAATTCCTTTGATTTGTTTTGACCTAGTGCCCTTACAAAACAAATTATGCTTTGAAAAGTTGGCTTCGTCAATTCTTTTGTTGGCTAACGCGGATTAGTGTTCGCGTAAAAATTGAAAATCCAAATAATCTAATTGGCGTAAACTTTTGAACGGCTATTATTTGAATTTAGATAAAATTTGATACATCAAATTTTTCACACCTTGGTAATGCCTCTGCTATACCGAATGTTTTTACACTTATGTGAATTTTTTTGATGATTGATCATGATAAGATTTCCCTCAAAGCTCAAATTTTAATACTTATTACCAACCTTTTAAGATTTATAAGAGCGCATTTATTTTTATGAAATAATTTAGGGTTGCTAATTCCCATCGACGTAATATTTTGCACTATAATATTTTGAAACTTCATGGTGTAATATTTCTCACTACAATTCTTTTTCACTATAGTGCTCCAATGATTATCGTGTCCTGGTTGTATCAATGGTGTAATATTTCACACTGCAACTCTTTCCCACTATAGCTTTCATTTATTATCACATCTTGGCTTATTTGGGAGCCGTGGCACACCTTTAAAAAATTATAATTTATCTTATAACATAACTTTATATTCCTTGATTGTAATGACATCGTTATACAGCTTATGAATTCCTATAATGTAGCTCCACATGACTTTGGTCAATGTACACGATTTATCAACTGTCCTACTTTGCAACCAATTAAATTTTTAGGGTTCGCAAAAATACCTTCCTTGATTTTTTTTGTTTACGCTACTCTGAAGTCTACTTGGAAACTGTGATAATTTACAAAGGTATGTCACCTATGAACAAAAGGCAATGTAGTATATTATTTAACTCTAATCAACTTAGAACGTCATTCGAATAAATTCTTGTAGCAAAAGGATGTTTCTTGGATACCAAAATTTACTACGCTAGGATTCAATCGCTACACCAAAATGAACCATCGAACATTTAAATTCTTCAGAGTTATGCCTCTACGCTATATCTATTTTAAACTTCCAGTGAATTCTTTGTAGCTTTATTTTCGAATGCGGAATTTGATAGTTTAAGGAAAATTTAACGCGATTCGATTGTAATCTTGATTCCCATGTTGCCGAGATAGTTACTCTGATACCACTTGAAGCAAAAACTTGTGAGAATAATTACAAATTGTGAAAAAAAATGGAAATGTTAAATAATTCTTGCCACTTAAGGAGGGCTAAGTCCTTGCGAATACGTAAATAAAATTCAAGATGAAATATAATCACCAATAAATCAACCTACTTCTATTTGTAATAATAAATCAATGAATAAGTGAAACTTGGAAATATAGCAAACTTGGCTATATTGGTGTTGTAACACAAACACACCAGTTGAGGTGAGGATAACCTTACAAGAATTTTAGCCCTTATGGATCTGCTAGGATTTATGTGGTACCTCCTCACAAGTACAAATTACAATGTAGGTTTCACAAAATGTATATATGAATTCTCATGGCCAAATATTGAATATAATGAGGAATCTAGGTCCCTATTTATAATAAAATCTTACTCATGAGTTACTTAGGGTGAGAAACAATTACTCCTAGTAAAAGTAAATATATAGGAGCACTTTTAGCAAAATGTTAAACCACCAAATTTTACATGCCTCTAATAGGCTAAGGCTTCCAAAATTTCTTAGTGCACCACTACATGTTAAAATGTCACTTTCTAGAAATATTTCCTTGAGAAACACCTTCAATTTACCTTTGTGGTTGTCCTAATGGTTTACTTTGGCTTGGGAAGAAAATTACTCATATTTTATTAGTTAATCACTTATATTTACATGTGGACCAACCACTTTTGCTAATTAAATTGCTCCCTTGATCAAAATGGTCCTTTTCAACTAGTGAGTTGACATTTGGAGCCAATTGGTTAGTTTTTGCAAGTATATTGTCCTTATCCATAGTCAAATTTCAAGACTTTTGGGATGCATTTCCTACTTGATCTCCACTTTGTATTATCCTCAAAATTTTACAATATTTTACAAGGTAGTTTTGGGGTACTACAAGTGAAAAGAGAAAATTACCTCTTATATATCCTTCATAGAGATTTTCCTCACTAAGATTTCATTTTCTCCTTTATGATAATTGATGGAATTTTTGTAAAATAATATCTTGAGCCTCCATATGTTGCCAACATCTACAAAAAAAAATTAAAAAAATTAATTGCTTCCATCATTGGTCATAATATCTTCTTCTTATTCAATATTATTTCCATCAAGAGTTCAAATATTATTGATGCAATGAAAAGACAATTTTGTTTTGGTTATAGCATGAAAGAATTTAGTATTACTATCCCCTTTCTTGAATCAAATTTCCATGGACTTTATTGTTGGGTAATGACAACCAAATTTTATTAATCATGTAATACATATTTAAATATATGCTTTGAGCTTATAACCATACAATATGTTTATAATAATATTCAAATATTAGCTATTAGGCACCTAAGAAGAAGAATATGGGAATATAATAGTATATTACATATGGGTATTATGGATAGTTGGATTGGACAACACATTACCCAAGGTTGGTTATGTTATAATATTATGTTATAATAATGAGTGGTACAAGGATTTAGGAAGATGGGTATATAAAGAAGGGATATTGTCATTGTAATCAAGCAATTCATATCAAGTATTCTTTGTAATAGTCTTGGCTCATGGAGCATATGTAAAGAAATTTCTTCCTTAAGGAGTATTATTGGTGTTTTTCTACCTCAAGGGTATCATCTATATATGTTTCTTTAGCATTATAGTTCTTCCTTGAGCTTTATGATTCTTTACAAGAGGAAGCTTTATATTGGTATATGAACTTTGCTCATGCCCATAATCTTGCATAAACAAGTGAAGTATTTGAATATGCATTCTTAAGAAAATGGGTATTTGAGGAAAATATAGCTAGGCTCCAAGGTGAATGAGAGGAATTAAAGAGAGTTTAGAATTTTCAAGAAATTGAAAGAAGGAAAAGACAAAGGTGATAGTGTACAAGCTAAGGGAACCATAGTTTTGGTGTCAAATAGGCCAACAATGCTCAAAAGGATATGTTTGAATAAAAAAATCTATTTTGTAGGTTCATGACTACATTCAAAAGGAAAAGGTTACTATTTACATTAGCCCTATTTGTATGTACAATTTTATTAATATTGCTTTGGCTAAAAGCTTGTAGGTTCAAGCAATAAAAATTAAGGACATAAAGGTTCATGGTAAGAATGTTCATATTTTCAAGATTTGAAGATCACCATGGATAAATATGTTTTATATTTATATTTTTAAGCTATTGACATGGATCATGTGGATATTGTTCTTCGTTATCTTTGGTTGGATTCTTTGGGCACTATTAATATTAATGTGTAAAATATATTTATGAAGTTATAGTTACAAGAAAAAAAGATAACACTAGAAGATATTTATTAGGTTAAGGAATAAGGATCCAAGAAGAAGTAAGAAATGGTTATGGTAGGGGAATAAGTTAAGAAACCAAAAGAATATACAAAAGTAGTAACAACAAAGTTGAGAGGAGCAATAACAACAAAGTCTAGGGAGGCAACAACATCATCAAATTGTATGTAAGTTTTGTTAGAATCACATAATGATGCACTAAAATAATGGAACAAGAGAGAAGAACATGAGGAAGTATTTAAAAGAAAATAATAAAATATTGAAGAATCAAAGGTAATAGAATATTAGATTAATATTATAGCATATTTTCACCCACACAACTAGGAGCAACAATAATATTGGAGGAATGGCTTAGGGAAAATTATAATGGATCTACATGGAGTTGAAAAGGCATAAAGTATGATAGTGATTGAAAAAAAAACATATTAATTATTTATTTCAGAGTGGTGTAGCAACATTAATGAATAATAGGACCAATCATTCAAAATATCAAAGTAGAGCAACAAAACATGAAGCTAACAAAGTAGTTATGGATATTTAAGTATCACAAGGGTAGTTTGGCATCATTATAGACCAAACATTATTCAATTTGTTATTATGTTTCAAGGATAAAACATATGTAAGGGGGTGGAATGTTAGGCACCTAGGGATAGGAATATGTGAATATAATATTATATTGTGTATTGGTATTATGGATAGTTGGCATGGACCACACATAACCCAATGTTAGTTATATTATAATATTATATTATAATAATTAGTGGGATAAGTATTTAGGAATATGGGTATATAAATAAGGGATATATTCATTGTAATAAAGCAATTCATGTCAAGTATTCTTTATAACAGTCTTGTATTGTAGAGCGAATATGGAGTAATTCCTTCCTTAAGGATTACTATTGGTGTTGCCCTACCTCAAAGGTATTATCTATATACATATTTCATTTATGTGGATTGTTATTATGAATAATTATTTGTGGATGGATTTTTTGTTTTTCAATGAGTTTACATAGGGTTTCTATGAGGGGTCTCGGTCCCCTCATACTATGGGGTTTGAACCTTGGACCTCTAAAAGAGATGCCAAAACTCTTACCATAATAGTAAGCTTGCAACTAGGATGGATGTTTTGTTATTTCAGTATATGGTAGATGATTTATGTTAATGAGAATAGAAGTTCATAACATTAGCTTAGTAGGTTATAACCATAACTATTGGTTACAAAAAATATGTTGTCATTCCAATTAATACATATGTTCCATCTTGGAGAGTAATAATAAAAAATAATAATGTAATAAATCCTAACATTTCCCATTATTAGGTCCGAGGTGTAGACCAATTGGTTCATTCAAACCCCATAAGGGGGACGGAGGTCCAAGGTTCAAATATCGGGCCTCGTCAGACTAAATGACTGTCCCTTTCCTAGTGCTTTCAGTGGTGTAAAAGGTTTAAAATTATTGTGGCATGGCGGTTATAGGGGCAAACTATGTGAAGATCTGTGTGGTAGCTTTCGGGGTAGATAATGCAGAATACTGTGGCGGTCATAAAAGCTAGACAACCTTCCCGAATTTATGATGGCTATTGATTCCACCATGTAAAAAAAAAACATTGCCCATTATTACATTATTTGGTATGCAAAGAGAACTTTGAAATAGTTCAAATTTGACACATGCAAATGCCTTTGTAAAATTATCTACAAAGTTGTTCTTTAGTGAAAATGTACCAAAGATAGATTTGGTTATTATGAACTTATTCTCAAATGAAATGACACCGAACTTCAATGTGCTTAATTATTTTATGAAAAAATAGACTCTTGACCTTTAGAACACCCTTATTGTCACAATGCAATACTGTCTATTGATTTTTAGGAGCACCCATATCTAAGAATATGCAACATAACCATATCACTTTGTGCATAGCTCCTCATGCAATGATACTCTACCTCTATGGATGATAATGACATTGTGTATTTTTATTGTGTGATGATATAGGTCTAGATATTAGATAAAATACATATCTAAATGTTGACCTCTTGTTATATATGCATTCGTTATAGTTTGATTCCATGTATCCTTGCAATAATTGATCATTCTTCTTATATTCTAGGCCATACACCACTATACCACGAACATAATATGAAATCTTCTTTGTTGCTTTTTTATGACTCCCCTTAGATTCTTGTATGAACCTTGAAAGATAAATCACAACAAAAATGATATCATACATAGTATTTATCAGGTATATGAGACTAATCAATTAATGATAAAGAGTACCATATAGCTATCATGAATTCTCCTATCGAGAAAGTTGTGAACCTTACTCCATTGGTGTTGCCTTTGATTTATATTTTATCATATATTATTTTTTAACCAATATATTCGTATACTTCGTCATTAATACCACAATGTAATTCTTCATTTGTCATACCTCTAAGACAAGAAAATAGTGTAGAAGTCCTAGATCTATCATGTCAATTAAAATTTTTAAGTCACTCTTCACACCATTCACTAAATCATTAGAACTACCAATTATGACCAGATCATAAACATATAAGATATTTATCATTATCTTAGATCCAAATTTCTTAATATATAGATTTATATTAGATGGAATTTTGGTGAAACCATGTTGTAAGAAGTCATTATCAATTTTTATGTACCAAGCTCTGGGAACATGCTTCAATCCATATAATAACTTGATTGATATATAGACCTTTTAATATTTCCCATTGAAAATATGTCCTTTAAGTTGTGTCATGTGCACCTCTTCTTTGAGATCACCATAAAATAGCACACTCTTAACATCCATGCTAAAGTTTCTAATTTAATTGTGTTGCTAGTGCATAGATTACATGGATGGTCTTAATCTTCACAATAGCATCAAATGTCTCTTCATCATTTGTTCCTTCCTTCTATGTATAACCCTTTTTAATGAGCCATATCTTATACTTATTGATGGATACATCTACCTTGTATTTGATTTTGAAGACCCACTTGCAACCTATTAGCTTCTTTCCTTTTTGCAAACTGACCAGTTTCCATATTTTGTTCTTCATCACATATTCATGCTCTATATTTATAGCTCCTTTCCACTGTGGTAAACTAAGTGCTTCCTTCATAGATTATAGTTATAAATTCTCCATCACTAAAGTTACAAGATCATATTTACTTCTTGATATGTACGAATATGTGGCTATTTGAAAGTGATGTTAAGAGTTACATCAAGTTTAGCATCTCTAATGGGACTAGTGAGTTATTTTGGATTCTTTATTCATTGTGATGAAGTTGTAGGTATAATAATTTCTTACTCACCAGCTACAATAGGTTTAATAAACATTTCTAAAAATTCTTTATGAACTTCCTCATATAACTTCATATCGTCACTTATGCTCAAAACTAGAGAGTGGCATCTTAAAACTCCTTAAAATCCTTAATATTTGACTTAGTTTCACAGTCTTCATAAAACATCATATCTCTCATTATATCAAATTTTTTTATGACTAATCCATTATTTTATAAGATTTTGACTCATCATCATACCCAAGAAATATGCATGGTAGGGTATTGGCATCCATCTTGGTCCTTTGCTGCTTTGGCACATCCATGTATGCCTTACTTCTAAAGACTCTAAGATACATAATTGAAGGCATCCTCCCATACAAGGCTTCTTTAGGTGTGACTCCCTTTACTACATTTGTGGGAGATCTATTCAGAAGATGCATGGAAATGGTAGTAGATTTAGCCTAATATTGTTGCTCCAAATTTACTCTTGTGAGCATACAATAAATATTTCCATGATGGAATGATTTTTTCTTTTAGAAACCCCATTCTACTATGGAGTTTATGTTGTAGTGATTTATCACTTGATTCCATTTTGTTTGAGAAACATTGAAAAGTTATTGGATGTATATCTTCCCTTGATCTGAATGTAAAACTTGAATAGAATACCCAATATTCATCTCTACATATTTCTTAAAGTTTTGGAAATACTTGAGCATGTTTGAATTTAAAAACAAGAAATAAACCCACATCGTTTATGAGTAGTCATCCACAAACAATTAAAATTACTTATATCCATAAAAACTAGCAATCATGGGTTTGTACAAATCAATATGAATCACATTGAACTATCCTTTGAAAGGTACTTAGTTTTGCTTTCCTACCAAAAAACCCAAACATGCTAGCAATGTTTTTGAAAGTCTAGGTAGGCCTAACATCATTTGATGCTTACTCAATTGTAGTAAGTATCTACTTTATTTTAATTTTCCAACTTCCATACTATTTGAATGATGTATTCAAAAAAGAAAAATTATGCTTTTAACCCTTTAAAATACATGCAATTTTTAAAGCAAAAATGTAAATTGGGAAATTGAACTTGAAACCTCTAGCCTTGTATGTCTTCAAATTTTTCTTTATTCTAATTTAGCTATTAATGCAACTTATTTCTATATTTCTCCTACTTTTTTTTAATTGAAATTTGCAACAATAGATAATAAAAAGGAATATAATTATTTACCGATACTTTTAGACTATGCAAATCTTCTTGTTTATCTTTGTAACAACTCTCCTTGGTAGGAATTGATCTTGACATTTTATTTTATGTATTGATGTATGGATATCTAATGCATAATCTCATTTTATGTTACTAGTATGTGTTGGTAGTTTCATTTTATGCTTTGATTATACTAGTTTAGAATATGGTATTGCTAATAAATTTGTGGTTGTAGGAATAGGTACTCTCACTTATGGATTTATATGGGACAACCACCAAAGTTGAGATAAAATGAAAAATAATGGATGACTTGTTTATCGACGGCTCAAGGGTAAAAGAAATATCCTTCATATAAATGCATTGCATATATGGTTGTTGATGAATACACCATCAAGAAAGGAGGTTGCTATTAACAAAATATCCATCCTTAGTAGGCAGGTGATAACATTCTAGTTATCTTAAAAGCCACCTACGTAAGGAAAAAATAATGTTGTATGTATTATTGATTGTTTTATGCTTGTGTTTGAAGCATAATAATTGTTGATTTCATCCTAGTTGGATAAATATAGCTTAGAAAGAGTTTTTGTATGTTGTTTTATATCGATGCTAACAGTTGATATTAAGACTTGATAGTATCTAATTAGGTGAATGATTATTTTTTTAATTTACTAATGTTGGTAGCATTATGAGGAAATGGATTAATAAGAAGGAATTGATCTAATTATTAATCCAAAGAATATTAGTATGGAAAATAATAGTGTTAGCATGTAATAGAAATGGTTTTACAAATTATAAGAGACTAATATTATTAAAGAGTAAACCTTTGTAAAAATCACGCTAATTTAATAAAAAAAAGAGTTTAGAGTTATTTTATTTTCATGGGCTTTTGAATCTTGTTAACGTTTGATAAAGAACATTACGAGTTGGAACATCTTCGTGGGTGGACAACTCGACTAAAGAGATAGTAGAAGGGCCTCCTATTCTTTGGGGGGGCTATTGAAGCTATTTTTTGAGAGGATTTTCCAAGTTTGATTGGTTAGTAAAGAGGTGAACACCAAGATAGAGAGGTTGAGGAAAGGAACTCAAGAATCGAGGAAGTACAGACCCTTCAAGCTCTACCAGATCACCAGAAGCATGTTTGTAAAGTAGTGAGTGTTCTTAGTAATATTTCCATACATGCTATGGTTAATTTTATAGATTTTTATGCATTCTAGTATGTTTGGCATGTTGTTTTAATGGATCTTTCTTGGTTTCATTACCTAGAACTTGTTATCCTACTTTAATTTTTGTAGTAGTCATAAGTGATTGTATGTTGGATTCTTGATTGATTGTTTGTTAATGCATTTTAGATTTTTCCCTGGTGTATTGAATGGTGTTGTGTGTGGTTCATTTTTTAGTAGACATATAGCCTGTTGCTGCCTGAGTTGGTTTTACCCTTGGATTTCTTTGGTTATGCTCCTTTGGTGGATGTATTATCTTGGATTTTTAAATGGTTGGTTAGCTATTGAGTATAGCCTAAGAGGAATAATTTTGCCCCTGTTGTTGTCCAAAGCCCGTATGAGTTGTTAGTTTAGCCACACCCTTCCTAATATTTGTGTGTTTTTTAGGCTTGGGCATGCATGCTTTAGGTGAACTTGGCTAATCCTTTCTAACCTATGTTTCCTTCAAATTTTGAAGCTTTATTTATTTGCCTGATTGTGGTTGTTGCAGTAGGTTAATATTCCTTTTTAAACCCTTGTTGTTGTTTATTAAGGGAGCATATTTTAATTCGAGGCAAAATTTGGAATGAGTGTTATTTATTAAGCTTTCTATGATTTTTGAGTTCCATGAAAGGTTCGATTAATTAAGGTTCTTATACAAGGTTAATATTTTATTAAGACCTTGCTTTATAAAAAGAGGGAATTATCTCTTAAAGATATAGTTCTGGTAGTGATGTTGCTTCCTTGTGGATATTAATAGCTAAGATTAAAAGGAAGATTAAATTTAATTTTTTTTAGCAAAATACTATATATATATATATATATATATATATATATATATATATATATATATATATATATATAATGGGGTAAATTAATTTAGGCTTTGATTATAAAGCAAGTTAGAAAATGTTAATTAAGATGTTATGATTTTATTGATGCTTGATAGTCTTTTATGTATTCTTGCAATAGTGGAAAGATTCATTGAAAGCATAAAGGATGTGAATAAATGTAAATTGGGTTATGGGTTTCCTTAGTAAAGAAAAAAGAAATGCATCGATATTAATTAATATCTATAATTGTTTTTCTAAGGCTTGATTACATAAGGAAACTATTATAGAGAGAAGTATGGGATTCTCTCCTTGATTGCTTGAAATGTATTTTGCATGGTTGTTTGCATTTATGCATGGTGCATGTTAAGTTGCATATGCATATAAGAGTTCTCATGATCCCTAATCTGCTTTCCAAGCTCATGGGAGATCATCCTTCATGAAAAATACTATGGAAATAAGATGGTGCTAAGAGCCACTTAGATGGAATTGTATTATTATTGTTAAGAATGAAAAGAAAAGTGATGTTATTATTTATGTCAAATTGTTGTAAATTTGGAAATGAACTAATATTTGAAAAACTTGAACGAAGAATGGAAGGATTAAATGTTATTGTTTTCTTATTTGAATGCTTAGTTATGAACAAATGGGAAATAATGGGTTAGATTTCAATTCATGGATGATGGATTTTAATGTTCTAGATGTTTTTCGTTATTTATTTATAAAATAAAGGACTTGCTAAATGTTAGTGTTGAGTGGTATTTTCACCCGATTGTGAAAACACACTCTCCGATAGGATTTGGGTTCTAAATCCTTTGCTTGCAAAGAAATTAAACAAGTAACTTCTCCAAGGTCTCCGCTATGTTAGCATTTTACATCTGTGTATTAATAATCTCAAATAAAGATATTCAATTAAAATGCTTGGAACACCTTAGTGGTTGCAAGTAACTAAAAACAAGGGGCAATGTTGGTTTATTTTACTATGAAACTTTAATGATTGTTCGTTGAACCCGAATAAAGCAAATGTGATTTGATCTTCGTATGACCACGCTGTAACTTCAAAATGGAAATTTATGAAATGTCATAAAACATAACCCCTTCAATGAAATTGGAATTTTATGAAGGGAATATCATCATCTGCTCATGAATGAAAAACAAAACTGAAAAATGAAATTCTGGCCCTGAAATGGAAATATTCTATTTTCAGATTTTGGAATTTTAGTTTTTTAGTTTTATTTTTTTTTAATGCCTGTAAAAATAAAGTGCAAAAAAAAATGAAAATAAAATGTGAAAGAAAAATAAAAAGTGCATTCAGTATGATGCTATCCTATTTTGACAAAACCGAAGCTAATGAGGTTTTCTGCATACAACCTAACCTATTGAACCTGCAAACTCGCACAATCCAGGTAAGTTAGGTGCTGGTTTCTGGGGTTTAAACTATAATTTTTAGATTTAGAAATTCGCATGAAGCAACCAAGAGAACTTGCATTAAACTTCACCTATAAACCTAGAAATCTGAAAAGGGGAAAGATAAACATTCAATCCTGCATGCAGAAAATAACTCCTTCTTTCTTGCCAATGAGGTGCAACTCTCTGAATTTTTTGTATTAAAAATTGGTCATTATACAACAACAGAATCTTTGGTTTCCCAAACCCAGTCTATGGAACAAAATAGCCTCAAAGCAGGCCCAGAATGGCCCTCTAGCCTTCAGCACTGCAACTCTGCATATAGCAATTTCCTACCCAATCCAATGTAAAGGAAATATCCAGACAAAGTGGAAGAAAAACACCACAAAGCAGGCCCATAATGGCTTATTGCCTTTGGCTCTGCAACTCTGCTCATAGTGGTTTTTTGACCCTTGTACCAATCTATGCTTCTGCTTTTATACTTTCTGGCAATGCTCTCTGTTTTGCCCTGTGACGCTTCGCTTCATCTCCCAGATCGCTTCATTTCACCTTCTTGCCTTTTTGTTGTTTTTGACTTTATGTTCGACATCGAGATGCTTGATCTTCTCTATGACCTGTAACGCTTTTGTAGCCCTTACACATTTATGCCACGTGTTCTACACTTTTTTGCATGTTTCGTAATGGCCCCCTGTAAATCACGACCAAAAATAGCATGTCACAATATCGTGACATTTTTTTGCATCGTTGTGTTTTGTTGCAATCAGCCATGAAAAAGTGACATGTCGTAAAATCATGACACTTTTTCATTCCGTACCATCTTGCTGCTTTCTGTCATGAAATCGTGACACTTTTCTCTTTCGGGCTGTCTCGTTGCTTTCTGTCTTGAAATCGTGACGCTTTTTTCTTTCGGACTGTCTCGCTGCTTTCTATCGCGAAATCATGACGCTTTTCTCTTTTGTTCATTTTGGCTGCTTTTTGTCACAAAATCATGATGCATTTTCATTCCTTTCACTTTAGCAGCTCTCTATCATGAAATTATGATGCCTTTCATCTTCATACCCCTTGGTTGCTTCCTGTCACAAAATTCACGATGCTTTCTCTTTCCGTACCACTTGGCTGCTTTCTATCACGAAATTGCGACATCTTTTCATTTGGCATGTCTTGCTGCTTCAGGTCATGAAAACGCGACATGTCGCGATATCGCGACAACTTTAGTGCCTTGCCCTATTTGACTGGTTTGACCGCGATTTTGTGACATGTCATGATTTTGTGACAATTTTCCATTTTGTCTTTCTCTCTCTTCTATGACCCTCGATTTCACAACACGTCACAATATCATGACATTTTCTCTTCATGATGCATTCTACTGCTCCTAGCCATGAAAATGTGACATGTCGTGAATCATGACACCTTTTCGTTCCACTGCATTTTGCTTGTCTGGGCCACGAAAATGCGACATGTCGCGATATCGCGACAACTTTTCATTTTTTGCCACGACGGAGCAACATGTCGCGATATCGTGACAACTTTTCATTTTTGGCCATGACGGAGCAACATGTCGCGAAACCATGACAAATTTTCATTTTTGGCCACAACGGAGCAACATGTCATGATATCCCGACAACTTTTCATTTTTGGTCGCGACGGAGCAACATGTCGCGATATCGCGACAACTTTCTTTTCTTTCTATATTTTGCTCTTCCTTTGATTTTTTAGCATCTGGGCCACTGTGGTCTTCTTTGAAAGCATGCAAAAAAGGTGAGTCCCAAATTTTGGGGTGTGTTGTGGATCAGCCACAACAGTTAGTATTATGGATAAAAGTATTTAATTTAAAATTCTAGTTCTAGCATTGTGTTATATTTAAGCATGTTTTTTCTATTATAGCACTTTAATTCCTTTAATAGGAGAGATATTTTTTATTTTATAATTCTTGGGTTTGGTGTGGGTTCTTGGGCATGCATTTAGATTTATAGTAGGACCCTTGATTCAATAAGGTAACCCAAACCTATAAGGATTTATGGTGATACAACAACCAAATAATTGTGAATTATACAAACAGTGAGGCTCGAGTGTTCCGAAGTAGTGAGGTATTTGGAATTATTCACAAGGAAGTATAGTGGTGGTACCTTGATTGGTGAGGATCATATGACCATGCTTATTACCAAGTGAGTGGTAATAGCCTTAGTTAGCCCATGGAGGTGTGGTAACTAAGCACTAAGGCATTATGCCAAAATAATCCTACATAGATGTACTTATTTAGGGTTAGGGAAATGGTGTTTCCCTTTAAATATTATGGGCCTTGATGGATAATCCTTACATTGTGGTCAAGTTGTCCTATATCGGTGAGGGTATAGGAAAGGTGGGGGGACCACTATTGGCATCCTTTCTAATTGGTGAGGTTTAGAAAGGTGAACCCTAGAATAATAAGATTCTGGCCACTCCTATCCACTTAAGTGTCATCTACAATGATAATGAACTTAAATATGGTTACGTCTTATAAATGCTGAGAAATTATTAGGACTTCTTTGTGAACCTTGCTTGTGATAAAAAAAATTCTCTCTCTTGGGTTGGTTTTGGTGGGTTGTTACAATCTTCATCGTTTTCCATTAATTAAGAGTAATCATATTCACTTTTTATCATAAGTCAAGGTAGCCTTCTTAAATTTATTGCTCCATAAAATTCCCTTAAAAATAATGGTGTAAATCCTCATATTTTTGCAGATTTGCAAGCTTACTATAGTGATAAGGGCTTTGACCTCTCTTTGGGAGATGCAAGGTTCATGTAGCATAGAATTTGCCTAACGAAAAGGATTCTTCACCCATAGGTGTTGACCAAATTTGAATGATTCTAGGGTTGTAGGGTTGTGGGTCTCTCTGGTCAATTTCTAAAGAAGGTTGATTACTTGGAAAGCCCTAGTTGATTGCTTCCTAAACATGTGATAAAAGGTGTTGAAAGGAATTAAACATAGCCAAAGCTAGAACATATGGTGGTGCAGATTAGGTCGCATCAAAACACACGCAAGAGACCATTGCCATAACACAAAGCAAAGTACCTAATAGACCAGGTTATTTCTCATCAACTATAGAATACTTTGCTCATACATATTTATACATATCTTATTAGACTATGAATTCCAAAATAAGTGAATGCATCATGAGCGAGAATCTAAAAAGTAGAATTAACATCATTAACATTCAACAAGCTAAAATTAGAAATAAGTAGTCACGCATACATTCACATTCCACAACTAAATTGAACCAGAGGTTAAACAACAACTTCCTTTGTATTAATGTACAAAATCCTAGCTTACATGCAAATTGTAAAATCCTAAGAGTTGATCCTTATGAATACCTTTCATTCTAGTATTAGCTTTTACAATAAACTATGTTGCAAACAGTCATGATGCC
Source organism: Wollemia nobilis (assembly GCA_028583015.1). Taxonomy (NCBI): domain Eukaryota; kingdom Viridiplantae; phylum Streptophyta; class Pinopsida; order Araucariales; family Araucariaceae; genus Wollemia; species Wollemia nobilis. The sequence goes on along the minus strand of JAQPPZ010001056.1, from coordinate 2,760,809 downwards.
AAGTCAAGGAAAGCGGTTATGTCAGAGGAGTGGCCAGGCTACATATCCCTTATGTCATCTTACACTTTGGAGCTAGAAGATTTTTCTAGGTGGTTGTATTCTTTTATGGACGTATCTGAGCCCTTGATCATCTAACTCATCTAACAATGTTGTTGGTTCACAATCTCCGCATGCATTCACCTGTAAGTAGAGGATCGTTAATCTAAGTAAGTCAAATTTTTATGTTGAACACTTCCATGAGGTTGCATTTACATCCATTGCATAAACAATAAGTGTTGGATTCTCCTCACCATCCAATTGATGCACATTCTCATAGTTGAATCAATGACTCCTTTCTTATAGGTGATGGGTAGGGAATCTAAAATCGATAAAATTTTGGGATTTGTTTGGTAACAACAAATGTCCTAAAAATTTTCCTATGACCCAAAATTCCACTAGTGATAGTTCTAGTCCTTTTGGAAAAGATTTTAGGATTTGCACCCTCATTTTAGCAGTGACAGATTTTTGGGAGCCCTTAGGGGGATGTCAGCATCCCATATTTTTGATAGGCATGCCACTTAGTTATTTTCTGTTGATATTTTTGGTAGGCTTTCAAGACTCCTCCAAAGTCTGTTAGTGACCCATTTCTCTACCAAACATATGTGTGGTGAAATTTTGGGATTCATCCAGTATCTAATAGTGGCCCAAAACTCTATGGGCTCCCAAGACTTTGCTAGTGACCCAAAACTTTGTCAGGTTCCTCTAGGGGGTGTGGGTGCTCATATTTTTCCAACTATGATACTTAGCCAAATTTTTAGTATCCTTGGTCTTCCTTTGGCTAGTCTTGTCATTCTTCTATCATAGTAGGATTTTGAGATATGCCCTAAGTCTTGTAGCAACCCATTTTCCCACCAAGGCTAGTACTTAGCCAAATTTTGCATTTCTTTATTTTCAAGGTTTTAGGATTTTCTTAGAGATTTGCAACAACCCATTTTCCACTAGATATATGACAATCAATGATTTTCATGTGGGGTTCAACCCATTTTCCTTGCTTGTATGCCAAAATAGATAAGGATGAACCACACTACCTGTATTTTTAGGATCCAATATATCACCTTCCAACCCTCAAAGCCTCCAACAACTTTCGTAGAAGGTTGTGTCGAGTGTCAGTGCTCTCTTTTCATCAACCAACATCTGTTGCTTACTAATCTTATATTCAAATTGTATTTCTCTATTATCCATCATATTACTTATATATAAAATATATGTGGTTGAATGCATGTAAAATTTCACCCACATTCTTGGTGACTTAGGGTATTTTAACTTTATGGAAAAGAGAACCCAGGTGGTCATATTTTGCAAAAAGCACTTTTTAAAGGGAGCGAAAGGGAAGAAGGAACACAAAAGAAGTAAGAATCAAAAATGGCCTAGAGAGGTTGCAAGATAAATGAGGATGGTGGGCAACAGGGTCGAAGTTACTCATACAACAAGGCAAGGCATAATGGAGAAAATGAAGGGAAGAAGGACACAAAGGGAGAAAAAGGACAAAAGGAGATAGATAAATGAAAAAAAATAAACACTAACAAGAGGTAAAAGTAAATAGAAAGTAAAATAAGAAGCAACACCTAATGCCACTAATTGAAGGAGTTAATGGAAACAAGAATTGGAGAAATCTAAAATAACAAAAAAAATAAGACAAAACAAAGAAACAAAAAGGAATGCAATTATGGAGCTATCCCACAAAAATGTTAATATGAATTACCTAATCCATGGGACACCCCCATAAACTGTATTTCATAAACATACTTCGTTGATGCTAGTTTTTATTTCCAAGGCATTGCCACATGTATTTACTACCTTTAGACCCTTTCGTTTTTCTTACATAGTCCAGTAGGAACTCATTCTACCCATCATAATTTTCCATTAGAATGCTCAAATGCATTCCTATATTCATCCTCTTATCTAAATAGTTATTTACTTAGTATGCTTGAGGTATTCAATATATAGGAGAACTCTACGAGCTAATAATGAGGTAGGCACTTTCTTTGAAATGTTTGGTTTTATGTGAATCACCAACCAACACCTTTATTAGGCAAGTCCAGATTCTGCTTTTTGTGTGCCTTGTGATTTTATGAACTTATATCCTCATTTGAAATGATGTGTTGTTTTACTTACATGGTCCTTGATAGTTTTATCTCATGCAACCATAGATCTGCAAGTCTATAGCCTTTTATACTATTTTTCTCTTATCCATTGGGTAATTGGGTCACAACAATAAAATCCAATAAACAAAAGTTGAAAACAAAAATAAAAAGCAAGGAAAAACACAAAAAGGGAGACAACAAGGGAACATGAATAAAATGCTCTCATGAAGAACTTTGATGACCCTTGGAATTTATTTTGCATTACTTACTCCACAAATCATGAGATTTTGGTTAGCTTGTAATAAATCACTGAAATAATTCCCCTCACAAACTTGGTACAAGATGATGTCACCTAATTGAGCAGTTTTGTGTCAAACACCTTTGCTTATTTATTTGTTGGTTTATTTACACAAAATTGTATCGTGCTTAGCACACCTAAACAAGCAGGTTTTCTATAAATTATCTTGTGAACCTACAATGTTCAGACCATATTGTTCCATACTTGAGCTATTCCCATATGTTCATCTTGGCATGGTCTGTAACTATCATAGACTCCCACAACAGAGTATCCAAGTTCTATACTTTGACCATAAGTGATTAGCACATAACTCATTTTTGCCATATCAGTCCAACCTTTGAATACTAGTCCTTCTGGAGAGAGATATTGGTATTACCCCTTTTTGGAATCTATTTGACCCATCACCCAAACTTCATTTTCCTCTATTGCTACTATATTTTGAGTATTGATCCAACCATCATGATTCTTTGAATCCCATTGGATTTGAAATCTAACAATGGGATTGTTATAGAGTACTCGGGTTGAGGATGATCTTGTAATTTAGGTTGGGATGACCACACCATTGGCATATCTTATTAATTTACCTTTGGTTTATATGTGATCTCTTGTATATGGCTTATATTTTGCTCACCATAGCCCTTAATGCAAAAAAGGTACAATCCCTAATTTAGCACTGTGATGACCTTCCCCACCAAAGGAATCAATATCTGGCCACACTCTTGATTCAAATATCCTCCCATTAGCTTGAGAAAGTGTGGGGATAAACATATACCAAATATAGGAGGGACTTCTAATACCTCTAAATCTTGGATGATGGCTAAACTTGGATGCCTGTATATTAGCATAAAGATTTTGTGTAATATTTCCTTTCTTTTAAGTCGTTCTCCCTTGTAGTATAGCACATTTTTCCCTTGTGCATCTGGGTTGAATCCCACGCTTCTATAGATTTCTATTGGCATGATGGATACCAAGACTTTTGGGTCCACCACATAATTATGCAAGATATGCTTTTGCAAAGAAAGAGACAATTAAAAACTTAAAGGTATTTGGTGCTCTAGAGGCCTAAGGAGGGAACTTTTTGATGAGCCTCATTGGCTATCGATGTCATTTTTATGGAAACATCGATCAAGTTGACATTTTTGGATGCCAATAAATCTTCCCTAAATCCTATCAGTGTAGGGACTAAACTTTTGAATAGGATATGAAATTGTTCAACCCTTTTTGCTCTTTGCTTGGCATTGATTTCTAGGAAGTATGGCTTCTCACATACCTCGAGCCTTCACTAATTCAGAGACATGCTTTAGGATAGGAAAATTTGAGAGGGTACTTGGTCCCCTATGTCTATACTTTGTATGGAAAGAGGTAAGGTATTCACATACACATGTTGTTTAGATTGAAAAGTCACTAGGTCCTCAACTTCTTGATTCTCATACCTTTGTAGTGAACTATAGGTGATGATGTTATCCATTGGTGGGAATCTACTAATTTTATCAAAGCAAGCACTATTCTTTTCAACTTGATTTTCATCATAATGTGGGGGCATGCATGGGCTTAGGATCTGATTTCTCGTCCAAATTTTATCCCCATATTGTTAAAAAATTTCTTTTGGAATGACTCTTAAATCTATCATCGGTTGCAATTGGGGCTACTGCATGGGTGACCTCCAATTACCAAGTTCTTGGTCTTGGGATCTAGAGAGTTTTCTTTCTATAATTCTAACTTTATTTTCCAACATATGAATTTTCATCTTCAATTTATGCTCTGTTTGGTGCATGTTCACATGAGTATTGGCAAGGAAATAATACTCTACTATGTGATACAAGCCTATCATGACCTTTGCAGAAAATGGGGCATGAAATGTAGTAGAAAAGGGTTGAAGAGGGTAGACCACTTCCCTGGGGGTATTTTTCTTGCTTGGATTAGGATATTTTGGCCTGTAAGGCCTCCTTGAAAATTTGGGAGAATATTTTTTCTTTGAAATGCTGAATAAATATACTAATATTAGGGTGGAAAGCTTGGATGTAGTAGAGATATGCTTGGGTAGGTGATGGTTGAAATTCAATGGAAATCCTCCTCCAAGTACTTTTGAATTAGACATTGAAGTTTAAAATAGTTTCATGAGGATCTCGCTTGATAAATGATAATTGCATAAGTAACGAGAAAGGATCTTCAAAGCCATTGAACATGTCAATGAGAAATTTTGATAAATCTACCCACATGCATATGCTCTAATTTTTCAAAGATATGTACCATAGAAATACCTTCCTATTGAGATAAAGAGCAAGAAACTTGAGCATGACGTATTTATATGGGATGTTTTGAATGGTAGCCAAAAAATTTATCTTGATAATGGTCAAATGCAGTTTTCTCTATGCCATAAAAAATTTTGCAAAGTCTTCAAAGCTATCTTGGGCATATCATATAAATCTAGGATATTGAAAGGAATTATGCCATTCTAGCATGGATAGCATTCTTGAGCCATAATTCCCCTTATGCTACTGATTCTTCAAGATCTTTGGGCTCTTCCTTTAGGTTGGATTCACCTAATGAGCATAATTTCTCTACCAATGAGGTCAAGACTACTCATCAAACCTTGAGTCCAAAAAAATAATATCTAATATGACATCAAAGGCAAAAATTCATTGATACAAACTGATAGTAAAGTCACTAGATGATTTTAGAAAAAGAATTTGGGCAAACCAGGGCATCACCAAAATTTGATTTAACCAAATAGCGAGAGTGTATCCCATCGAGCGTACCAAAAAAATATTGGTAACACGATGGGATAATGTTGCTTAGCAAAAATTTTCTAGCATAGATCTAGATTACTGTCCCTAATAGAATCACCAAGTGAACATAATATATACGTTACCAAATAGAGTATCACTAGGCTTTGTTTAACAAATATGGTGGGACATTCGAGTTCTATCAAGAACGCCAAAAATTGTTGGCAGCATAGAATATTCCTAATGAAAAGGATTGTGCACCCATATATCTTGACCAACTTTGAATGACCGTGGGACCATGGGCCTCTCTATTCAATCTTTGGAGAAGTTCGGTTCCTTGGAAAACCCTAACTTACTATTTCCTAAACGTGCAAGAAAAGGGTGTTGAAAGGAATTAAACGTAACCAAAGCTAGAACATATGGTGGTGTGGATTAGGCCACATCAAAACACATGCAATATACCATGCCATTACATAAAGCAAAGTGCGTAACATACTAGGTTGTTTCTCATCAACTACAAAATATTCCATTCATACATATTTGGACATATCTCATCGAACTGTGAATTCCATAATAAACGAATGCATCATGAGCGAGAATCTAGAAAATAAAATTAACATCATTAACATCTAGTAAGCTAAAATTAGAAATAATTAGTCACACATGCATTCTCATTCCACAACTAAATTGAACCATAGGTTAAACATTAGCTTTCTTTGTACAAATGTACAAAATTCTAGCTTACATACCAATTATAAAAGCCTAAGATCCGACCCTTATGAATGCCTCGCATTCTAGTATTTATAGCTTTTACAATAAATTATATTGCAAATAGTCATGATGCCAATTCAAGGAAAGCGGATATGTAAAAGGAGTGGTTAGGTTGCATATCCCTTCTATCACCTTACGCTTTACATTTGGAGGCTATCGTTAGGCGACTGTAGTCTTTGCTAGATATATTTGAGCCCTTGATCACCTAACTCATCTAACAATGTTGTTGATTCATAATCTCTATATTGGGTAAAAACATTGGTTAGTTTTCTATGTTCAAATTCATTGCCTCATTTAATTTGTCAACCCGAGGTAGCTCATAGACTTGTGAGTAGCCTTGCATAATATATGTTTGTAATTCCCTCCAATGAGATGAGTCCCTAAGATTTATGGTTTGGGGGATGTTGGTGTTTTGTTGAAGTTTTGATTTAATTTCCAAACCACTAATCTATCCTACACTATCAAAACATGACTAAACTATATTCAAAAATTGAAACTCCACACTTGTTGGAAATCACAAAAAATAGGGGAAATAACAAAAATTGAATTTAAGCTATAGGAAATAAAACATAATTAAAATATAGAAAAACAAGGGATAGGTAAGGGAAGAACATTTTTGAGAGTGGGCCCACGCTTTCAATAGGTTTTTCCCGCATTAATCATTCATCGGATGCAAGTAGATTTTAATCAGAAATGACTCATAAATATTTATTAGAATTAAAGCAAAAAAATACACTGAAAAAATCTGGGATCACATTTTCAGGGGTGGCCTACATATTTATAAGATATGCAACCATCCCTATTATATATTGGAAAAAAATCACATGTTTGATTCTATTCTACAGCAGTATGTATGAATAAAGGGAATCGATTAAAATATCAAAATTTTGGATTAATTTAGCATATTCTATTTTATCATAATACATTTGATATTTTCTTTACTCGATTTACATAGATATTTACATAACAGCTAAAAAATAGATGCATAATCATATTTGACATTGTCCCTGGTCTGGATCCAATGCTGAGACTTCATCTACATCCTTTGTTAAAATCACGTTATGTTTTACCGAAAACAGAGTCATGCTAGAATTCGGCTTCAATGGGAATTAGACACCTTATATGTAGAAGTCATGAAGCAGGCACCAAGATAGGAGTCATACACCTAACAAAAATTAGGTGTTCGATAGTCAAGCACCAAATGGGAATTATGCACCCACCAGTTAAGCACCAAATAGGAGTCAGACGCTGCAAAGAGAATCAAGCGCCTGACTTAGTGCTTCACACTGGTGTACTATAGACATTTTGCCTTCATAAATTTGAAGTGATGGGTCCGACTAAGACCTCGATGTAAACATGCTAAAACATAGCAAATTCTATAAAATCTACACAAAATGCACTCAGAAACAAATATTAAATATTATACAAAATAAACTATTAAACATATATAAAATTCTCATAAAACATATATATCTATAGAAATAAGTGTCACAGTTTATAAGAAAAGTAGTATAAAAAATGAGCATTTTCAGGGCTCATCATCCCCCCATGCTTAAGGGTTGGCATGTCCCTGTACCACTTTATACTGGTAATTACCAGTTTCATTTACAACCTTCCAGTAAGCCCTAACTATTTCTTTCCTCTTCTTTGTAGCGACCTTTGCTTTTTCCTTGTCTTTGGGCTTTTGCCCCTTCGGTGCTTTGGGAGTGGCTACCCCCTTTTTCTGCTATTTTTTGTACTTGATGCACCAAACTGGCTGGCTTGGACCTGCTCTTTTCCTTGGTTGTTCCCTTGTCCAGGCTACCTCACCTTTCTCAATTTTTAAATAGTAATCAGTAAAACCAGGGTTATGCATAAGGGGTTGGCCCTAAAATATATTTATAAAAATTTGGTGAATTAGTTTCGAAATCCAAGCAAATAGTGTCCAAATGCATGTAGAAGGTTCACTATTATTAGGGGCAATGTTGGAAATTTAAACTTAAAATGGTCAAATTATTATAAAATTATGGCGAATCGACCCAAAAAAAAATTGCACCCAAAATTTTCTAGCTAATGGGCCCTAGTCAAGGGTCCCAAATATTAGCCAATTCCAAATTTCAAAAATCCTAATTTTAGCCAATTTGGTGATAAATAGCCACTATGCATAACCCTGAGTAAAACTGGTGGTATCCTTTGGAAAGTGGGCTTAGCCATATTCTAGTATTCATGGTGAAGGGGTAACTATTCTCCCACGGGTACTACAGATTCATCTCCAAATGGGATACTGGTGGTTAACTATCGTAATCATAAGTGATTACATTTTATTTGTGTAACCTTAAAGCGTGTATCATATCTTGCATAGGTGATAACCATAAGTATTTTACCAATCAAAGCTATGACACGTAGCAAATTTCCAAGTGGAACAATATAGGTGGCTAGGATTATAATGGGGGTTGTGTTGGCACTTTTCCATATACACACATGCGTATGAAAATAATATAGACATAAAACAAAAATTTTAATCATGTACCTAAATTTTTTCCATGGGTGTATCATGGGTAGATATCTATGGTGCATTGTTATTGGCTGGTAGATGATGATGAGGCAAACCAGAACAAAAAATTATGGTCATATTTTCTATGTAGCAAATTCCTCTCCATGTTACTGGTTCTTGATAACTGCAATATCATACATTCAAGACATCCTGCACAATTTCAAAACAAAGGTTAGAAAAACATATCTTTATGGGATGACAAACATCCCCTCCTCAAAAATTATTTGCTAATAAATTTTAATTTCCTCCATAACAGATTTGACTTTGCATGTGAGTGGGGTGTTGATGTGGCTTAGGCCACTTCCCAATGCTAAAATTTATTTTTATGAGGCACAAATACTCGTGAAAATAGAAAGTCGACACCTTTTTTTGTGTGGAAATAAGGTGCCTTCTTTCGAATCAAGGTACATAGGTTCCTAAAATAGAAAACAAATGCCTTAGAAATCAGGCACTATGTTTAACATGGAAATCAGGTGCCTTTTGTTGGAAATCAAGTGTTGTACGTAAAGTAAACTTTATACAAAACTCAAACTTTATATACAACTTTTTTTTAGATGTTCAGGAGATTAGGTGTCACCTTCCCGAGAAATGGGATTCAGGCACCTTCTTCTTGGAAAAACCAAGAATCAAGCGTTGGCCTACTATAAAATGGGATGTAGGTACCATCTCCTTGACATACTAGGAATCGTATGCCTTGTACCATAAAAATGGGAATCAGGCACCGCTTCCCTGAAATATACAAATCAAGCGCCTTCTTTTGTAAAATAGGAATCGGGCACCATTTTCTTTATCTTCCTTATTTCAACGTCTGCTTGATATGCCCACTTATATATGCTTGAGGTTGATCAAGCCTTTAATGCTCTGATTGAAAAATAGGGACAAAATTTGCATTCGCTACCTGAACTAGTAGTTGGGTGTTTTATTGTCCATAAAGACCAATCCAAACACTCATACATATTTAGGTATAGTATTCCCCTTTTTAAGTGGGGGTAAACTACTACTACAAATAATTCTTCTAGAAATATGGGAAGGCATAGGTTCATGGATCTTGTATTTGTTTGGCCTAGGTTTCCCAAACTACCTAACAGCTGCACTCAATGCATCATTCTTGTAAAACATAAATACAACTAAAAAAAGAATAATTTGAAAGAATAGTCATTTTTAGGACTATGTGGACTACGTCCACATATTACTAACTCAATTTGAAATTAGAATCAATTGGGGTCTCCCCCATGCCTAATCTAAACTTCATCATATATGTTTCAGACACATGGTATGAATGCATGGGGTGACCATTGATTGTTAATATAATGTTCTTGTTTTCTATTGTTCTGACCCTAACAGCTCCATTATTGATGACTTTTGTCACTTCATATGCCCTCATCCAACGTTGTATGAGCTTGCATTTCCTCTCTTGGAACTAGCAGTCATATAGTAATGCCCATTCTCCCACTTTAAGATGCTTTGGTCAGGTGTGGCAATCATGTCACTTGGCCCTTTGTTTCTGGATTACCTCTGTTCTTTGCAGAGCAGTAAGGCAATATTCATCCAGTTGGTTAAGCTGCTAAATTTTTTCTTTCTACGCATCATCCCGGTTTATATTGAATTTTGTTACAGTTATAAGTGTCTTTACTTCAAACTTTATAGGCATCATAGCATTCTTCCCATAGACTAGTTGGAATGGTGTGAAACTAGTAGTAGTCTTCCAAGGGGTCTTGTAGGTCCACATTGCTTGTGGTAATATTGGGGCCCAGTCCTTCCTATGTTGTTCTATTGTATTTGTTAGGATATTTTCTAATTCTTTGTTGGTTACCTCAACTTGTCCATTCACCTATGGGTGGTAGGGAGTGGTTTTGTTATGCCTGACTTTATATTGCTACATGAGTTCCTAAATCATCCTTGAAATAAATTAAGATCCTTGATCAATTATGATCTCCCTTGGAACCCCAAACCTTGTGAAAATAGATGAATATAAGAAATCTGCTATAGTCTTCTCTTTTGAATCACACAAAGCCTACACTTCAACCCACTTAGTCACATAGTCAGTATAAACTAAGATATACCTATTACCTATTGACTATAGATTAATAGATCCTATGAATTCCATCCCCCATTTATCAAATAGCTCAATGTAAACATGTGGTTGGAGTGGCATTTCATCTCTGACAGTAGGTCTTCCCATCCTCTAACATTGATCACACTGGCTTACATGCTTGGTTGCATCTTTGAATAGTGTATGCCAGTAATAACCATCCTACAACACTTTATATGTAGTCATTTTTCCTACAAAATGGCCACCACAAGGTTCATCATGGAAAGCATTCAATATTTCTATTATCTTATTCTTAGCAACACACCTTCTCATGATCTAATCAAGCCCTATTTTAAATAGACACCCATCAATCCATGAGAATTTTATTTTCATGAGGTAAAAGTGTAGGGGTTTACTTTATAAGTGGTTAAATAATTAGCCATATTTACGTGCCATGGTTTCCATTCATTCAAAGTAAACAAATGCTCATCTAGAAATTTATCATTTGTAGCTGCATCATTTGGAGGTGTCAACCTGGATAAGAAATCAACTACCACATTATCTTTACCTGGCTTATCTACTATTGTCACATAAAACTCCTACAAAATTAATAACTGTCTAATAATTCTATCACTAATTTCAGGTTTGTTTGTGAGATATCTAATAGCTGAGTGATCAGTATGTACAAAAACCTGATATCCTATAATATAATGATGAAATTTGTTAAGCGTATGTATAACTACAAGAATTTTTTTGTGATAGTATAATTGAATTCAACACCTGTGAGGTGTTTAATGACATAGTAGATGGCATAGAAATCATCACTATCCTTCTATCCTAGCACTGGTCCTATTGCATTTTTAAATGCATCAGCATATGTGTGAAAAGGTATGGTCCAATTTGGACCTCTTAGTATTGGGGTAGTAATCAAATTTTCCTCTAAGGTGTTAAATGCTTGTTCACGTTCCTCTGTCTAGACAAACTCTATATCCTTTGATAACAATGTGCTCAGGGATTTAGCAATTTTGCTAAATTTTGCTATAAACATCCTATAGTAACCAGCTGATCCCAAGAAACTATGGATATCCTTTTGTGTTTTGGTAGTAGGCAAGTTTTGGATAACTTCTATATTTTTCCTATCTACTTTGATCCCATTTGCAGATATGTGATATCTTAAAACTATTCCTTTCTGCATTAGCATATAATATTTCTCTTTATTGAGGGACAATTTAGTTTCCTCACACCACTAAAGTGTTTTCTCCAAATTTTTTGTGGCTATTTCAAAAGTTTCACCATATATAGTGAAACCATTTATACCTCCACCATTTCTCCAATCATGTCAGATAAGATGCTCAAAACTGCTCTCTAAAATGTGGTAGGTGTATTGCACAGACCAAAAGGCAAAAATCGATAAGAAAAAGTCCCCCAAGGTTAAGTAAATGTGGTTTTGTCTTGATCTTCTTCCCCTATTTGAATCTGATTATATCCATTGAACCCATCCAAGAAATAAAAAAATTCTTACCTACTAAGGTGTCAAGGACCTGATTTATGAAGGGTATAGGGACGTGGTCTTTCTTAGTTGTTTTATTCAGCAACCTGTAATCCACACAAATTTACCACTTTCTATTTTTCTTGGGCACCACCACCAAAGGTGATACCCATTCACTGTTTGAAATGGGGTAAATGAACCCAACTATGAAGAGTTTCTACAATTCTATTTTGAAAATTTCCTCCATTGCTGAATTCATTCTTCTTTGTGGTTGTCTTATTGGTTTAACTTGGTCTTCCAGATATATCCTATGAGTACAAGTTTTAGGAGTTATTCCTTTCATGTTTGAATACTCCCAAGAAAAGACATATTGATGTTTTATCAATGTTTCTTTTAGTTTGATTTATTGTTTAGCTATCAAGTTGTCATCTATGTTCAACACTCTACCAGGTGTAACCTCTATTTTCTGAATATGGTGGTCTTTTTCCTCCCACTAATGGAAACTCAGGAGGAGGACATGAGGGTTCTCCTTGAAAAAATTTTGATATTACCTTATCCTCATCACTCTCATCTTCCAATTCATCAAGGTTCATGACATATTGGATTATTTATAGACCACCAATGTTTGGTTTTCATTTTCAAGTTCTCCAAACAATTTTGTAGATTGTGCAGGTGGATGGATGATCAGTTTCTTTATGTTCTGTCCATCAAAAATGGTCATCTAGCCATATCTATAGCTTATGTAAGCATCAATTATTTCTAGCCAAGGCTTACCTAATCTTAATAGATATCCATCCAACCCAAACTTTTATTGTAACACTAAGAAATCTATTGGATACTCCCATGCATCCACTGTAATAGTGATATCCTCCAGTATTCCCTCTGGGAGCACTATAGACCTATCTTCCAACTGTAAAACAATCTTGGTTGGCTTCAAGTTTGATAGTTCAATTTTTTGCATGGTTTCTTTTTCCATGACATTAATGGAAGCCCCCAAATCTACTAATGTATTGGGTAAAACATAGCCCTCTATTTGTATAGTTTGGATAGGACTTTCTAGATCTGAGTATTTTTGGTTGTAGGTATTCTTTAAGATAATATTAGCTAACTGACCCACCAAACTGATTGACTTTACAGGTTTTCTTCCTAGTTTATTTAGGCACAATTCTCCTATGGCCTTGCCATATATAGGAATACATTTGATGGTATGAAAGAGATGGATTGTGACTGTTAGGTTCTTTAGACTAGAGAGAATATCAAATTTTGATTGTATTGGATTTTTGGTTCCTGCAATATTTGTGGAAAAGGTGTAACCTCTTCTCTGTTATTTATAGGTGTTGTTTCTTCTTCTACTTCTACTATAAGAGGTGATTCCTCTTTTCCTAATTCTATGTTTTCCTCCACTTATACTAGAGGGGTGACTTCTACACCTACTTGTTTCCTTGACCTTAATTCTATTGGACTACAATCTACTTTAATATTGTACATGGGATACATCTCATTATCCATTTGATAAGCTAGCTACTATTTATTATTTGGATTGGTTGTAGGCTATGCTGGTAGTTGAGCTGGCCTAAAAGTAGGAGGAGTTGGCAAGGTTGGCTGTAGTGGAATTGGAGAAACCTACTATGGGTTTTGATTCTAAGAATTTGGGTTCCTCCACTACTGTCCAGACTACTGGTATTGCATCCATGGATAGGGATTGTAAGGATTTTCTCCTTGGGGGTACTAATTCTAAGGTTGTTTCTCCCACTAGCCCATGTTGGGTGGATGAGCTTGACCTTGATTATGAAAATTGGTGTCCCATAAGATGGAATTCATGTTGGTATTTGTTTCCCATAGGATACTATTGCTAGTTTCTCCTATTATCCATGAAGTATTCTTCTGCTACCTCAGGTTCCTCTCTCAATTTTGATAACTGCAGATACAACTTTATTTTGTGATCTTTTGAATATACATCACATACTCAAAATTTGTTTTTGGATATTCATTTCTAGGGTGTTTTCCCCTACTTTTGGAACAAAAGTAGGCCAATGCTGCCTCATTCTCCTGCTTCTTTTTTTGAAGTAGAAGGGTGTCCATTTGAATATCCAGAGATGATAACATCTCACTCTTGAGGTCTTCAAGTATATTGTCTATTTCTAATTTAGTGACAATGGTTGATTGTTTGATATTTTTAGGGATCAACTTACCTTTCCTTCTTAAAAATTTTTAACACAAATGCAAAATACCATCCATCTGATGTTGATAAATATCCCCTCAAAAAATCATGTTTAAATATTCCAAAGATTCATTTTTGAGTCCCTTTAAGAAAATATTTCTTAAGTACCTATCTCCTAGTTTTGAATGGGGTGATATTTGCAAATTAAAGTTGAACATATCCCAATATTCCTCCAAAGATTCCCCTTCCTTTTGTGTCATATCTAGGACTTCTTCTCTTACATCACATGCTTTACCAAAATCTTGGTATTGATCTAAAAAAAAATTCTTCAATTGTTCCCAAGTAGCTATCTGTTTATCCCCCAAACCGATAAACTAGTGCAAAGCTGAATCATAAATAGTGGAAGGGAATAATTTTAGTTTTTGAGTATCAACTGTATAATCCATAGATCAACATAAAACATAAAATTTTAATAGAAATAGATATGGATATTCTGTTGGTATTCCTCTAAATTTTGGAAGATGGGCAAGGGATATATGCTTCATCTTGTGATGTTCCCCTGCCTCTCCTATGGGAAAATTAAAACTAGTGGATGCTTCCTCTGCATTAGCCATCTTGTCTGTGAATAGGGTATCTACACTAGTTGCATTTAAAGAATCTTTCAAGGCTTCTATTTCATTTCTCTTATTTTGTAGAAGTATTACTAAATATGTGTTTGATATAGTTCCTTCTCTAACTGCTTGTCAGTGTTGAAAGTTCAATAAGTCTTCCTCAGACTAAACTCTACTTATCTTTGAACTTTATCTATGATGTTGTTGATTTTTCTTATAAGGATCTTGTGAAAATAATGGATGTTCACTCCAATGCATAGGTGGATACTATGGAGAAGAGGATTCAGTCTCAAGATCAGGTATAGCTGAAGCAGAAGACTTTTGAGAAACATATTTATTTTTAACAAAATGACCATCCAGACCTCTATTCTTAGGTGGACTCATACAAAACTTTAGGAATTAATGTTCTATAGGTATCAACCTAAACTATAGCTTAAATGCTTCCTTTAGAATAAGAAATTATAATAGGCTAATCCTCGAAAATAGCACCAAAATGTTAGGTAAAAATATTGGTTATTTTTCTATGTTCAAATTCATTGTCTCATTTAATTTGTCAACCTGGGGTAGCTCGTAGACTTGTGAGCAACATTGCACAATATATGCTTGTAATTACCTCCAATGATATGAGTCCCTCAAATTTATGTTTTGGGGGGTGTTGGCATTTCGTTGAAGTTTTGATTTTATTTTCAAACCACTAATCTATCATACCCTATCAAAACATGACTAAACTATATTTAGAAATTGAAACTACACACTTGCTGGAAATCATAGAAAATAGGGAAAATAACAAAAATTGAATTTAAGCTATAGGAAATAAAACATAATTGAAAATATAGAAAAATAGGGGAAAGGTAAGGGAAGAATTTTGTTGAGAGTAGTCCCACGCTTCCAACAGGTTATGACCATATTAATCATTCATTGGATGCAAGTAGATTTTAATCAGAAATGACTCATAAATATATATTAGAATTTTAGCAGAAAAATACATAGAAAAAATCTGAGATCATGTTTTTAGGGGTGACCTGCATATTTATAAGATATGCAACCATCCCTATTGTAAATTGGAAATAAATCACATGTTCTATTATATTCTACAACATTACGCATGAATAAATGGAATCAGGTAAAATATTAAACTTTTGGAATATTTTAGCATATTTTGTTTTATCAGAATATGTATGATTTTTTCTTTACTCGATTTACATAGATCTTTACATAACATTTAAAAAATATATGCCTAATCATCTTTGACATTGTCCCTGGTCTGGATCCTACGCTGAGACTTCATTCACATCCTTTGCTAAAATTGTGTTCAGTTTTACCGATAATAGAGTCGTGCTAGCATTTGGCTTCAATGGGAATCAGGTGTCTTATCTATAAAAGTCAATAAGCAGGCACCAAGATGGGATTCAGGTTCCTAATAGGAATCAGGTGCTCGATAGTCAAGCGCCAAATGGAAATCGAGCGCTCGCCAATTCAAGGGCCAAATAGGAGTCAGGCACTTCAAAGGAAATCGGGCACCTAACTTAGCACTTCACGCTAGTGTATTTTAGACGTTTTTCCTTCATAAATTTGAAAGTGCCATGTCTAAGTGGGACCTCAACATAAACATGCTAAAATACAACAAATTCTATGAAATCACAAAATGCACACAGAAAAAAATATTAAATATCATGCAAAATAAATTGTTAAACATATATAAAATTCTCATAAAACATATATATCTATAGAAATATGTGTCACAGTTTATAAGGAAACTAGTACAAAAAATAAGCATTTTTAGGGCTCATCACTCTACCCACATGCACCTACAAGTAGAGGATCATTAATCTGTGTAAGCCAACTTTGGATGTTGAACACTCCCATGAGGTTGCATTTCTATCCATTGTCTATCATATAAGTATCAAGTTTCTCCTCACTAGCCAATTGCTATATATTCTTGTAGTTGAATAGGTGGTTCATTTCTTGCTAGTTATGGATGGGGATTCTGGCAGTGGTAGATTTTTGGGATTTGTTTGATAACAACCAGTGTCCCAAAAATTTTCTTATGACCCAAAATTTTGCCAATAATAGTTCTAGTCCTTATAGGTAGGCTTTTGGTATTTGCACCCTTCTTTCAGCATTGATAGGTTTTTGAGACCCCTCAGGGGGCTATTAGCATCTTATATTTCTAATAGGCATGGTACTTAGTTATTTTATATTGATCTTCATGATGATCTTTTAGGACTCCTCCAGAGTCTGTTAGTGACCCATTTCTCTATCAAATATTTCTATGGTGGATTTTTGGGATTCGTCCAGTATCCAATAGTGGCCCAAAACTCTACCAAGCTCCCAAGACTCTACTAACAACCCAAAATTCCATCAGGCTCCTCTGGGGAGTTTGGTTGCCCATTTTTTGCCAACCATGAAACTTAGCCAATTTTTTAGTATCCTTGGTCTTCCTTTGACTATTCCTATCATTATTCCATTATGGTGGAATTTTGGGATATGCCTTGAGTCTGGTAATAACCTGTTTACCTACAAAGGCTAGTACTTAGCTAAAGTTTGCATTTCTTTATTTTTGAGGCTTTGGTAGTTTCTTAGAGGTATGCAAAAACCCATTTTCCATCAAGCATCTAACACTCAATGATATTCATGCAGCGTTCATCCCTTTTTACTTTTCTAGATGTCAAAATAGATAAGGGTGAACCATGCTACCCTTATTACCAAGCTCCATCATATTGTCTTCCAACCCTCAAAACCTCCAATAACTTTCAAAGAAGGTTGTTCCAAGTGATAGTGCTCTCTTTTCATCAACTAGCATCCATTGCTTATCAATATTGGCTCCAAATTTGTGTTTCTCTATTATCCATCATCTTGCTTATATAAAAAATATGTGTGGGTGAATGCATGCAAAATTTCACCCACAAAATGCCACTCAGTATGAGGGGACCAGGACCCCTCATAGAAACCTATGTAAACTCATTGATAATAAAGTGGCATTAGCTCAACTGGTTAGATTCCTCAACATTTAAGGAGGAGATCCAAGTTTGAATCTTTCCAAGTGATACATGGATAATATCCAAGCTTTGTTATCATACCACTCTATGGTGATAATGTAATACGGGTGGGGCCTGTTTCAATCCCATATAACCAAATGAGAAAAAATCCTCACATTTTTACCGTTAAAGAAATAAAATTAACTCTCTTTGAATCTTCAAATATATACCAAAAACTATAATTTTTAATTTCTCAATTATTTTTTAAATGTTTTGCTCTGATTTTTTTGTTATGAAAAAATGTTCCTCTAACTTTCTTGACTTTCCCTGATAAATGGCATTGTCAACCATAAAAAAATTTGTGTAGAAATATTTGATAATGTAGAGTAGTTGCAACTGAGCCTTGACCAAAAAATTTTCTCTTGCTTTCAATCCAAGCAAAAATACATGTTCATCTAAATTGATATGTAAATCAAGTTGGTGTCTAAAAGTACTAAGGACAAAATAACAACCTGTTATCTCTCATCTCAAGATCCTAAACATGATAAAATGTACTTGGAATTTTTTAGGGGATTTGTATATCATGCACACAAATATGTTTTTTTAAGGCCTTGGCACCTATGAGCAGTGATTCCACCTTTGGTTCAACCTAACCATAAATTTATAGTGTTGATGATAAAACAAGAATTAAAGTAGCTAGAAACTATGTCTATTTCCATGAAAATAAAATGGGAATCTTGAAGGACATGGTGTCAGTGATAAAGTTGGATGCAAATGGATGTCAAGAGTAAGAATACTTGTGAAACCTATGCAACCCATATTTTTTTATCTTATTATCGTCTTCTACCTATGTCCATTATCGTACTCTATATGAGAAGTTAAGACTATAGTGTATCACTCTAGAAAATTCTAAGAAATAGAAATAAGAAAATGCTAGTAGATCTGCTTGCAATCCTTTGTCGGTAGTTATAGTCCTTCTCATACAATAAAATCCTATATCCATAAGCCATCTGAAATTTAATTCATTTAAACGATAAAATTGATGGAGGTATCAATTGAGAGTCTTGAATCTCTTAGTCCTTTGATGAGAGTGATTCCACTCTCTAGAAATTAGGGGGATGAGTTAAATAATTTTTTTTTCTCCTCTTCAAACCCTAAAATTTCTTCCTATATTCTCTCTCTAGTCTTTTTTATTCTCTGATACCAGTATTGGGTAATGATAACTAGATTTTATTGATCAGAAATTACATATCTAAATACATGCTTGGAGGTTATAACCGTACAATATGGTTATAACTATATTTAAAAATTATCTTATTAGGTTATAAGTATATCTATTGGTTATGACAAATATACTATCATTCCAACTAATACACTTGTTCCATATTGGAGTGTAATATTTAAAAAATAATAATGTAATAATTCCAAATATTTTAGGACCAAATATAACTCCTTTTTCAATATATTATGGTGTCTTAAATTCATTTATTTTTCTTACACATAATTATATTGGTCCATTCCATTTATTTCTACTATGTATTGTAAATTGTTGAGCGTAGATTCAATTTCCTCCTTTTCTTTAAAATTGTTACCAAAAAAATTGGCATTCTAAATGTGAATTTGCACCCTTGTATATTTCATCTTTTTAACAAACCTATATATACATGATGCTACAAATTTTACTTTATTCCACCAGAGTATAACCATCTAGAAGAAATCAAGGTCTTTGAGCCACATGGAATAAAACTAAAATGGATTTGTATGACTATTATTGAATAAAGCATATCTCAAGAGAATGGGTTTGTGATGTGATCATGCTCACAATAAAATATCTAAAGTTATTGTGTACTCTATTCACAAAAAATATATTGAATAACAAAAACCTATCCAATCTTTATACCAAATGAGTTTTTACCCAATGCATCTATTATTCCATGTATATTGGAAGCTTAGAGTAGCATCCCAATGGCCATTTAAATTTCCAAATGAAGAAAATCCTTCATTGATTTAGACCATTAAGGAGTACCACCCTTATTTTTCTAAAATATATGTAATTTTTTCAAAGTCCCTTTAAGGAATCCATAGATCACAATTATGAATCATCATTGTATTTAATAAAAATACATTGAGGTCCTTCTAATATCTTTATAAGGATCAAGTGTAGTTTAAGCATATATATTTATAACCCTAAATTTGATATTTTTATCTTTCCTACAAATAGACAAGCAACACAATTGATTTATGCTTCTATAAATTGACCATCCTATTTACATTTATCCCATGTTGTTGTAATACCTCTAGAAGCTCCTATAGAAGAAACTGTTGTACAATCCTCCATCTTCCAAATATTTTTAAATGCATCCTAATAGTCTAGTATCCCAATTACTTTTTTCTTTTAACAATTATCCATCACATTTACAATAGTTGCATGCTGTTTCAAAATCTCTAGAAGCTCCTATAGAATAAATTACCAAACAATCCCCCATTTTCAAAATGGTTTTAAATGCATCCTTACATTCCTTACTAATTAATTTTATTTCTTATATTAAAACAAAATCAAATAGTAGATTTAAATGCATCACATTATGCTTCCAGTAGCGGATTTAAGACAAATAATGAAGTTGAAGCTTGGGTAGCTTTGGAAGGATTAAAAATATGCAAACAACTGAAATGGAATAGAATATGGATGGAAGGCAATTCACTAATAGTATAAATGAAATTTTAAAGAAAGCAAAGGCTCCATGGAACATATAAGAGATCATTGTGGAAATACGAGACCTTGCCATAGAGTTTGAAGAAATTAGGTTTACACATACATTAAAGGAAGGGAACAAATATGCAGATAGACTAGCCAATAGAGGTATTTTAATAGAGTATTGTGAAGTTAAATTCTTTTTTCTATGGTTATAGGAAGCATTAATTTTAGTTGAAGCTGAAAAAAAAATAGTGAAAGGAGCAAATTCAAAATAATGTTCCTGAGGATTATGAAATTTTTTAGGATATTCATTTATATATTAATGTATTGGAGGAAACCAATAGTCCAAATTTGGTAAGGCAAACTATGATTTCATGAAGCTAGTAGAATTTTTGTATGTTGAAATAAAAGAAGAAGATATCATATAGACTTCATGGTTGAATGGATTATTTGATTTGTTGGTTGGTGGTTGGATTATGGTATAGAGTATGGATTGGAACTTTCAAATTTTTGATACTGGTAAACTATTAAATTAATACCATTATGATTTGTTAAAATGTAATTATAATATGAACAAGATTCATTTCATAACTCAATAAAATGATAAAATATTTTTCTTAACTGGTTATTTGGGATTAATATAAAAACCACTTGTATTATACAATGATCCATAGTTTGAATTCAAAAATATCATAGTTTAAATATGAGAAGATGTGGGAAGACCATCTTCAATTTTTTTGACATGATAGCACAAACATGGAATGTTTTTTCTTTTAATTCAAATTATCTTAGGTTCCAATATTCTTGATCTAAAGTAGTCTCAAATATAAAAGCAATCAATATATAATATGGACAACACGAATAATAATGATATTCATAAATAAATGACAAATGTGAATATAAATGGCCCAAATCATTCATGTAATAACATGAAGAAAACTTTTAGTAGAATTGCTCAAAATATGCATACAAGCTTCAATGTTAATGCTTGAATGTTTAAACATTTTCTAGATACATTAAATGGAGATTTATCTCCATTATATAACCTTATAAAGGTGACTCTTCAATACTTGAATATTGCACTTCTCACATACATGGAAGTTGCAACCTTTCCTATTCTTTACATAAGACAACTCTCACATATCCTTTGGCTTCTCATCTTGCCACTTGTATACATGACTCTTGACTCTCTACTTACATGCATACTTAGCTCTATGACACTTGCACTCTTTTACATGACACCTATACTTCTACATGTGTACCTAATACATGACACTTGTGCACATCATTACATTATGTATATGCAAACTCAATTACATGACACTTGTGCACATCATTACATTATGTATATGCAAACTCAATTACATGACACTTGTGCATAGCCTGCACATAGCCACTTACATAAAGGGAAATATAAATCTCACTCTCCTAAAATTTAGACTCAAATACTATTCTAATATTTCCATTGTACCATAGGTGCCATGGGGGTACATTAGCATGTACCAAATAATGTAATATTCTCCAACATTCTTTAGGAAATGGTGTGTTGTATACACTTCCAAATTAAATTAAATCAATGACACCTAGATTAAAAGAAAGGAGCAAGGACACTTTTGAAAATATTTTTTAGAAGAAATAAGACCTACAAGATAAACCTTCAAAATTTTAAAAATGTGATCATAATAAATTAAGCTCAAAGGAAAGGGAGTTTCTTAGTGAATATCATAATATTTTGAGTAAGGAAGATATATTTTGGATATTAAAGTCAAGACAAAGTTGGTTAAAAAGAGATAAAAATATATTTTTTTCTCATAGGATGACAATAGTAAAAAGACCAACATCTAGAATTAGTAGAATTAAATTAGTAGAAGGAGTTTGTATTGAATACCATAGTGAAATCAAAAAGGAGATAAGGTTGTTTTACTAGAATATTCTGGGATAAAAGGAATTTGAAGTTCTTAATGATAAAATACTACAAAAAGTACCTTCAATTATAACAAATGAAGACAATAATAATTGATGAAGCCTATTGTTCTAGAAGAAGTTAATTTAGCTCTTTTCTCTTTTGATAAGGATAAATCCCTAGGTTTAGATGGGCTCTTTGCAACATTTTATCAATATAATTGGTATATAGTGAAGGATTCTTTATTGGTGGCAATGGAACACTCTGGGTAAAATAATACATACCTTATAAAATAAATGCAACATATCTTACCCCGATTTCAAAAAAGAAGGATGCATAATTGTTTGATTCTTTTAGGTCCATAATCTTATGTAATATGACATAATATTATCTCTAAATTGATGGCCAAATAGTTAAGACCACTATTAGACAAAATTATTTCATAATAGCAAGGAGGATTTGTGAAAGGGAGACAAATTCTAGATGGGATAATAGTAGCTCATGAAGTTATGCATTTAGCAGCTTCAAAAAAAGAGAGAGCGATGATCTTAAAAATTATTATGAGTAAAGCCTATGATAGGGTTAAATGGAATTTTCCTTTTGCGGTATTAGAAAAAATTGAATTTGGGAAGAAATGGGTTAGATGGATTAAATCTTGTCTCTATAGTTTCATATTCAGTGCTAGTCAATGGGTTAGTAACATAATATTTTAAAGCCAATAGATGTATTAGACAAGGATATCCTCTATCACCATATAAATTCATTATTATGGTAGAGGTTTCAAGTAAGGACTTGAGGGATACTAAAAAATATGGGCTAATAACTAGACTTAAGGCTAGTAATAACATCGACAACATCACCCATCAATATTTTGTAGATTATATAGCCCTTTTTGGAGGCCAAGGATAAACAAGGCCAAAACTTGGAACTTATTAAAGTAATACGTAAGAGCATCAAGGCATAAAGTTAATAGGACAAAATCCAAAATTTAATTCGCAAACACCCTAACTACAATCAAAGTAGGGATTTGTGGGTTACTTAAAATGGAGGTAAATTTACCAACAACTTATTTTGGGATGCCCTTATTTGAGGGGAGAACGAGGATAGAATAATGGAATTTGATAATAAGTAAAGTTTAAAATTAACTACCAACATGAAAAGGTAGATGCTTATTGTTAGCAAGAAGAGTGCAGCTAATTAAATTAGTCTTACAATTCATTCCAACATATTATATGTCCTTGTATACTATGCAAAAATCAATAGAAAAAACATTATTCTATATTATGTGGTCATTTTTGTGATCAGGATTACATGATAAGAGGAAATTTAATTTGGTGAAATAGAGCAAGGTGTATGATGATAATACTAGGTGATGTCAACCTAGGTGTTGTAGGTGATTTGGAGAAGAGAGGGCAACCCTCCAAGGTCCCAAGTTCGAATCTCCACCCTACCAAAAATTTGAATTGGGTACCCAAAATCCAATTGATAATGTTGGTGCAGGTAGGGTCGAGTGCGACTCCCAGGTGACTTTGATGGTGTAGAACCCCCTAGTCATGGTCTCTCAGACCAAGGCAGCCCCACGAGGGGTTTTTTGCTTAAAAAAATACCAGGTGAGGTCTCAATTTAAGAGTTCTTACAAATGCAAACTTGGATCTTAGGGTAAAAGTAATTTGGAGATTGTACAAAGTGAGTAAAAGATAATGGATAAGAATTCTTCTAAGTAAACATGTTGAGTCCAATGATCTAAGCTTAATATTTACTATTCTTATTAGCAAATGGTTTTGTTCTATAGGACGGTTTAAAAAAATCAATTGATTTAGTGATTAAAGGTCTAATATGGGTGGTGGGAAGTAGAGGAAACAAAATCTATTTGGATGGATACTTGGTGTGATAAAAAACCACTCAATCTAGATCTAATTTTGAAACCATGGATGAGATTACTTCAAGATAAATATGGTCATAAATTTTTAAACATTATGTACAAGGATAGGGAAGGAAGATATAAATGGAAAGAATATTTTTTTAATTAGCATGTAAGACATTGATGCTAGGAGACAATTGAGCAAAAATATAACTACAATGATTACTCTGATGGGAGCCAAGGATAAGTGGATTTAGAAATTGAATAGATCAAGAGAACACATAACAAGAAGTGTATATAATGTAAAGGACCAACTATAGGAATTTCACAAGAATATATAGAGATAGTTGGGATAGCACAAGCATTCTTAAAGTCAAAATGCTTGCATGGCTATGAAAGTTCTTGAGTGGAAAGATAAAAAAATAGCAATAAAGAAATTATGATCTAAGACACAATGAACATTAATGGAGCATGAATATCACCTAGGATCCAAGAGTCTTTACATTAAGCTAAACCAATTCTAGACATAAAATTATGAAATATTCTTAACAAAAAAGCTCTAGTTTGAACAAACTATGTTGTTGGTCCAAACTATAAAATTAGATCTATAATTGAAAAAACACACAAAAAACTAAAAAAAGGTTCCACAATAGTGAACCTAATGTGTGCTCTAAAAAATTTTGATTCTTCTATTTTCAAAATGAGTCCAATTACAATGTATATAATGATCAATCAACCTTGATCAATCAAAAAGTTAAAACAACTCAAGTTTCTAAAAAACCTAGCTTTTGTCATGGCCACTTTGCATGGTGTTTTTCCAATTAACTAAAATTCTTAATTGGCATAAAATAAAACACCCAATTTGAGATATTTTTGCATGTGCATTATTTCAATTACTACTCACTTTATTGACCTTGATTTGAGGTGCCCTCTTCATGAAGATAACTTACCTAGAAATTAACTCCATGTTGGCCCTATTTTCTAGGAATAAATCTAGAACTTGAATTTAACTCAATCTAATTATCCAATATGATATAGATTGACTTATTAACTAATTCTAGACGCAAATAACATCTCCTAAAAAAATAACAATAATTTAATAGTTATGGGTGACTTTTGACATAACCCTCAACAATACCCCTTTAATGTCAAAGAAAGAAATGTCCAACATTTCTTTGAGTCTCCCATGAGTCACATTTAGTAGCCCCTTTGTAAGTATATCAGAAAATTGATCCTCACTCTTAATATACTCATTGATAAAATATTTTTCATGTACCAAGTCTCTAAGAAAATGGTGCTTCAACTCTATGTGTTGGTCCTTACATGGAAATTAGGATTTTTGAACAATTGTATTGCCCCAATGTTATCACAAAATATTTTTGTAGGATCACGTTGAGTCTTAGAAAAATCCTTCAACATTATCCTCATCCAAATCCCTTGTGTACAAGCCGAATTAATTACTTCATATTCAGCTTCGGTGGAAGACAAAGCCATTGTACTTTACTTCTTGGATGACCAAGAACTCAACCCACTTTCCAAGGTGAAACAAAGCCCTATAGTGGATTTTTGGTCATCAATAGAAATTCCCTAATCTATATCAACATACCCAACCAACCTTGAATTTATTTTTTATCTGAAGTGTATACCATGATCAAAGGTTCCCTTCACATATCTAAAGATTTGTTTCATCGCTTGCATATGCCTTTGAATTGCCAAGCTTATAAACTGAGAAACTACTGAAACTGCATAGGTAATATTGGGTCTTGTGGATGTAAGATACATAAATCCACCAACTATACTCCTAAAATTATTCTCATCAACAAGAGGAATCCCATCCTATTTCATAAGCTTCTCCCCGCTAGAAATAGGAGTATCAACCACATTGTTGTCTAGAAGTAAAAATTTCTTCAACATATCTTGGGCATACTTGGCTTGGCATATGAATATCTCATATTCCTATTATTGTACTTCCATGCCAAGAAAGTATTTCATTTTTCCAATATTAAACATCTCAAAATCACTTTTATATGCTCTCCTTAAATTCTTATATCATAGTTTTGGAACGTCTTGTAAAAATGAGATCATCAACATAAAGATAAATATAAAACATATTAGTGTCAATAATTTTCATGTAAAAAGTTGGTTAATTTTTGCTCCTTTCAAAGACATTTTTATAGAACTATCCATATATCTTTGAGTACCAAGACCTTGGAGCTTATTTCATCCCATAAAGTGCATTTTCCAACTTGTATACCCAAATCTCTTTACCCTTTATTTCATAACCTTGTGGTTGCTCCACATATACCTCTTCTTCGATGTTGCCATTCAAGAATGCACTCTTGACATCCATTTGGTGAACTTCCCACCCTTTATAAGTAGCAATTAAAAGCATCAATCTAATAGTATCTTGATGAGCCACAGGAGCAAAGGTATCTTCATAGTCTATGCCATATGTTTGTGCATACCCTTTTGCTACTAATCTAGCTTTGTGTTTGTCTATTGTTCCATTACTAAGTAATCTGGTCTTGGAGATCCATTTTGTACCTATGACATCCATGTAATTAGTAGGATGAATGAGAAAATATGTCTCATTTCTATCAATGGACTCCATCTCAACATTCATGGCCTCAACCCATTCTTTCCTATGACTAGCCTCTACATAGTTCTCAGGTTCACTAGAAATGCAAGTTAAGGCATAGTAAGTCATTTCACCTTCAATATCTTCAATATTATTACATGATTGAGTTTAAAGCCTTGTTTTTCTCCTCTGATAGTTTTGATCTAATATTTAACTAGCTAGATGTGGAAGCAAAAACCTCTTATTTTTTACTTAGATTGAAGTTGGTGGTAAACTGGTCTCTTGGGAAGAACAAGTTTTTTTTCCATTAACACTAAGAAATTATGGAGGATCTTGATTGATCTCCATTTATCCATAAAAATTATACCTCCCTTCAATAATTACCTCTGAACTCTTCTAGTTATCATCAACAAACACATCATTTTCAAAAAATTTACAATCCCTAGAAAGAACAAATTTCTTACTAATAGGATTGAAAAACTTGTAAGCCTTACTACCATCACTATAACCTATAAAAATGTGAGGTTCACTCTTGGGGTCTAATTTTTTCCTTTTATCATAATCAATGTGAACAAATTCTAAACAAATAAATATTCTAATATGATCCACCATGGGCTTCTTACCATACCATGCTTCATAGGGTGTATTGTTTTCACTGCCATTGTGGGATTTCTATTCAGGATGTAGAATGTTGTTTGCACTGCTTTGGCCAAAAGCTTCCTCACAAACTTCTTGTTCTCCAACATGTTTTTTTTTAATCCATTATGATCCTACTCTTCATCTCTATAATACCATTTTTTTGTGGTGTGTAGGGAGTAGTAAAATACATTTTTATTCCATGCAAAGAGCAAAAATCTAGAATTCCTGTGAACATAATTCCTCACCTCTATCAGTTCTTAACACCTTGATAGAACAACCTGATTTCTTTTCATACAATGCCTTGAAGGTATTTAAGTCTGATAATACCCTATAATTTGTATTCAATAATAAAATCCACATTAGTCTAGTAGCATCATCAATAAAGGAAATAAAATATATATTTTTACCTATGCTAGGACAAGACATGGGCCCACACAAATTTGAATGTACCAATTCTAATTTCTTGGTAGCTCTCCATTTTTGGTTGGAAATATTTCTCTATGGTTCTATGGTGTTTTTCAAGTATAAATACCTTACATGCTTCCTTCAATTTGAATTCAATCCTCAGAAAACCATAAACCATTTTGTTATTAAAAAGAACATGCAAACTTTTGAAATTTAAATGACCATATCTAGAGTGCCACAACATGCTTAAATCCTCAATGGTAGAAATGAAAAAAATCTT
Source organism: Wollemia nobilis (assembly GCA_028583015.1). Taxonomy (NCBI): domain Eukaryota; kingdom Viridiplantae; phylum Streptophyta; class Pinopsida; order Araucariales; family Araucariaceae; genus Wollemia; species Wollemia nobilis. Next base: position 2,732,726 of record JAQPPZ010001056.1, on the reverse strand, counting down.
ACTTAACATGTTTATTATAAATGGAAACATTATATTTTTTTATATAATATAATTTCCAATCAATTTATTACCTTTCTTTTTTTCATATATCAAACATTCTCCATTATCAAATAGGAGCTTGAATCCTTTCTCTACTAGTTGTCCAACACTCATGAGATTGTGCTTCATGCTTGGAGCTAAATAAATATTGATGATGTCACCCTTTCCATGCTTTGTGGTGATACTCCTCTTCCCTTATATATGAATCACCTTCCCATATCCTAAGTGAACTTGGCTCTTGAATGAACCATCTAGCTTGTCAAAACAATCCTTAAAACATGACATGTGGTTAGAATATCCTAAATCAAGAAACCACATATTTTTTATCATCCAAACTTGAATTACATGAAAGAGAATAATTAATTTGATCATAATTATTCTTAGCTTGGTAGGCCTTTTTCTCACCCCTATCTTGGTTTGAATTTTCTTGGTTTTGAGTTGCTAGTTTCCTACAATCTTTTATCATATGACCTAGTTTCTTTAATTAATGACAAGTGATGACATGGTTTTTATCTGCTAGTTTCCTCTTTGCATTTGATTGGTTTTTTTCTTTATAATATGAAATTTAAAAAAAATTACATATAAATTTGAGGGCTTTGCAATTGGGTTTTAAATCCATACAGTGGTCTCCATTGCATGATTCAAGTCATTTGAGTAAATTTTCATTTATACTCATGATACAATAAAGAACCCACTAACCCTTAAACCTTAATTTGGTCCATATATTTACACTCCTCAAGTGTAATGACAATATGGAAACATTTTTTGGATAGGGATCTCAAAATATTTCTTAATACTACTCTATATTCCATGACTTCATCATACACTCTCATTATATGCAATATGTCATTTACTCTAATGCAATAGCCTCCAACATTCTCATAATCATGCATTTTTATATTTTAAAAATTAATTGTTAATGTGGAGAGCTTTGTTGATATTACCTTTTTTGAGCCTTGATATGATGTCTCCAAGGTTGTTCATGCCTCATGGGCATTCTCATAACCAGCTATCCTTGGATAGATGCTTGGATCTATTGCACTATGCAAGTAGAAGAAAACTTAAGCATCATTCTTTTCTTCTTCTTCCAAAGTCTTCTTTTGGTCTTGAGGAAGAACACTCCAATCATTAGGAGAAGTTTATGGTTGAACTATACTTTTCCAAACTCTCTCCCATATAGATATCCTCATCAATTATTCTCTCCAATACTCAAATTTATCTCCTTTGAATGTAGGTTTGTTTAAGGATGTATTATTTGTTGCCATGATAGCAAATGAATAGCCACAAGTATTTCTAATCCAAACTCTTCTAAAGGATGTTGGGAACAAAAATATTCACCCTCTCTTATCGTAGCTTCATCTACAAATACTAAAATCACACACAACACTCTACTTTGATACATGTAGACACCTAAAAAGTGTCATATTGGCATTGGTTAAATGTTAATATTTAATAAATTTTACAATTATTTTAATTAATACATTGCAACCTTATAAATATTAATGTTGACTATCCTAGCCCCTTTGACCATCCTAAGCACCTTCCTATACCTAACCCATGGTCATCATGAGACCATCCCTCTATTTTAACCCAGGTCCACCTCACTCTAGTTGGCATTTACTCCCTTCTCTCCTCCATATTCCAAGCTCATTAATGCACATGGGTGAGGATTCCCTCCACCCAAGCACATTGATGAAGCATGTCATTTTGGTGGGTGAGGAATCTCTCCACCCAAGAGCATTAATGAGGCATGTCATAGCATGTCATAGTGTGTCATAGCCCAAATAGAGAATATTGCACACTTGTCCATCCAAGTAGCCAAGTGGGAAAACTTAAGATTCCTCCCTTCTCTCACCCAGGCCACTTGTCCATCATCCTATCACCCCCTCATAATTCTCCTCACCCTTGGGAAATATTATAAATATGCTCCCATTTCATTCGCTTCAAGAGAGAGTGCACAAAACACTACCAAAACTCTACCCAGATTTCATTTGGCCCTCCTTATGGATTTCTAAATTTGTGAATGTAGGTACCTCATTTGGAGAGCTCAAGAACATCAATCATGGAGTCTCTTTGGAATGCGTGGTAATATTTATTTTGTAGTTGCGCTCATCTCTAACAATCAAACAACATTGGATCTACACCAGAAGCCCCGAGACACTTCTAGAAAGGTCCAAATATGAGTTTGAAGCCCCTACTAAAATAGAGAGCCAACCACCCTAGGTGGCTACACAAAGATAACTACCCTAGGCAGCTACATAGAGACAACCACCCTATGCGGCTACATAGAGCCAACCGCCCTAGGTGGTTGAGTCTCAAAGGTAGATAGAGACCCAAAATCAACAACATGCAGCTAAGCAAGGTAAAACAAGGTATTTTATAAGGTTTTGTAACCATTTTGCATAGTTTTGTAACTTTTGTAAAAGGTTTTGTAATATTTTGTAAGCTTTTTGTAATCCTTTTTCATGATTTTGGGCCTTATCTTGAAAGGCCCAATAGATGCTATTGATGCTTTTATTGTGGGCTTGTGTGTAGGTATTTGGAGTATTGAGAGGTCTAAGGTGGTCAAGCAACCAAGCCACAAACCCATTTGAGGCTCTTGTGTGTGACCAAGGAGATGATTTGTGGCACCATTGAACTCATTTGCAAAGAAAACCCTCCCTTTTGGGAGGTCCATTGTAATCAAAAGGGTTGATTTGTAACAAACAAAGTCTATAAATGCAATATCAAATTTCATTTTGTTTATTTACATGTTATGGTGCATTTTCTTAGTCACATAAATGGCGATCATGGTGGGACCCATTTTCCCTTAATACACTTGACATTCATTATTTTGCTTAAGTTATAGGACTTGCATCTAGCATAGTATGTCTTGTGTATTTTTCTTAGGGTTCCTCATGCTTTCTTGCTTGTTTTGCTTGCTTTATTAACTTTCTATTTTCTATTTTTGTCATAGGTACTTAGGAGCAAAAAGGACACAATCACCTCATTCAAATTAGGGCTGGATCTTGCAATATTGAGCCCACCCAAACTCAGACATAGACAACCACCCAAGATGGCTACACATACATAGAAAACTATACAGGGTGACTACACAAACATAAACAACTACCTAGGATAGCTACATAGATGTAGACAACCACACAAGGTGGCTAAACAGGTACAAACAACCACACAGATAGACACAGAGGTGTAGTATACTTAGTTCCTTTTATTTCTAGTACAAGCTCACATGGTTAGTAGCTTATATTCCTTAGTTTTGCATAGAGGCTCATGTCATAGTCCATTTCTTTGTCATTGCTTGTTTGAACCACAAATTGCTTTTAGTCATTCCTTAGTTTGCCATAGGTATTCCTCTCCTTAGCATAGTTCCTTAGTCTTCTTTAGTACCCCCATAAGCTTTTCTTCTTTAGATTAATTGCTCAACAAAGTTTCTTTAGTCTAGAAGGTCTTCTTCTTCATAGTCTAAGCCTTTCCCCCTTCTTCTTTAGATTCCCAATAGCCTAGCATAGTTGCTTTATAATTTTTGACACAAAGACTCAAGGCTCATTGGCCCAATCATTGTTGTTTTATGACTCATTAGATTAAATCAAAGACTCAAGGCTCATTAGTTTAGTTGTCATTTTATTTCAAGGCTCATTAGCTTAGTTGTCATTTGCTTTCAAGGCTCATTAAATTAGTTGTTATTGCTTTCATGGCTCATTAGATCAAGTTTTCTTTTCATAGCTCATTAATATAAAGGTTATTGTTTTCATTGGCTCCTTAGGGTTAGCTTTAGATCTGCATGGTAAATAGGTATTTTTAGCATCAAACAACAAAACCAAAACCAAAAAAAAATTTAAAAAATAGAGAAAAACAAATCAAATCAAGCACACACTTTGCATGATATATTTCATAAATATTTTGCAAGGAAAACCAATCGGTGATGTTGGATTTCACCACCAACCATCGGTTGATCCTTTAGACACCATAGTTAGTATGCATAGTTTCTTAGATTTCATCATGAGATTGGTTACCCTTGGGGCTAGCTCAAGGTAATTTTGAGGTTAGATGCCCTTCACTCATGGGGCTTAATAATTAGTGAGCACGCAACTATCATTTTTATTTGAGCCTGATCGAGGGTGAAGTGAAAGCTTGACTGGGCAAGTAGCAGGACTTAGACAATATGACCTCTCTCAAGAGGTTTATTTTATCCCCTTAGGATACCCAAAGTCGACCCACCATCCTAGGAAGCCACATTAGTCATTTGTGTCTCATTCCTCATAAGGGGAGTGGGCATGAACACACCCTTATAGATCTCATTCCATCACCCCTTCATAGTTCCTAGGTTTAGGAAACATAAAACACACAAAAACCAAAAAAACATCAAAAATTATAAAAACATTACAAAAACAAAATAACCATTGTTTGTTTAATTGATTGCTTGAATTTTTGTTTGTATAGATAGTACATTTTTCTTTCAAAAAAATCCACCACGAGCACCATTATCGGGAACCTCCAATCTACATCCCACTCCATTCTTGATAGCCTATGGTATCGACCCATAGTCAAGCCCAAACCCAATCCCAAGCCTCCATGGACCATTCTTGTCAATCCTCCCATCCTTCAACCATTCCCCTAACTCATTAGGGGGATGTGTCACAAATCCACCATGGTAGCCTATCCAATGAAGCCCACTATCACATCTCTCACCTACTTGAGACACATCACACTAGACATGATCTAGGTATGATTCACCATGCCACCCATACAGTCCCCCCTGAATCACTTGGACCTGAGACTCCCCTATCTCCATCCAATCCCAATGTCACACCTATCGATCTTGATTTCGTATGCCTTCTCTACACCAATCCGATCTATCATCCCCAATCACCTCCTACCAACTAAGATCCCTCTTCATCACATCTCCCACCACCTAGCTCACCACGACCATCCCTACCCCTACTGACCATTCCTGCTCACATAGTCTCCCTAACTCCTTAAGAGCAAACTTATTCTTATACACATCACCATCATCCTCCACCTACCACATCTTCTACCAGTCTTCACCCCACCTCGAGTGTGATAATTTTTGGAATATCACCAAAATTCTTCCCACTTGAGGGAACTAATCTCACCCCCTACAACACATAATAGGCCTAATATTGATGGCCATCTAACCAAACCACCCATATTCTTCCAATCATACTCATTCATCACAATATCAACACACTTCTACACCACCCTCCTATATTATGCATAATTCTCACCAACATCATCAGGCCCAAGTTTATGTTGCTTCCCATCTACACACATCCAACCCTTCCTCTTCTTTTCAATTTTCTAACCCACCTCAATAATCCACCACTCTAAATGTCACTCCTTCCACAACTTACCCTTCATCCACTACCATTCATATCACTAGTGCACATGTTGCACATCCTTCTACCTCATATTTTGCTTGTCCTTCTCAATCTTATGATCCTCTTGTTTCTTCTCATCATTTATATTTACAACAAGTACCCCTAGCAATTGTCCATGTCACATCCACTCTTCACACACTACTCATATTCCTCAACAACCACCCTAAATCCTAAATCCTCTATCTCATCCATATGCCTAGGGCTCCTTCTTTCCCTAATATCCATCATGGGCCTCTCATCCACCCATGATACCCATGATATATTCCCACCCTCATGATTCTCACTAGTGGCCAATGACACAGTCGTAAAACCCACACCAACATCAACCACCACCTAACCAATACCAATCCACCCCCAATCAATATCAACCTACCTCGCAACCATACCAATCACATCCAACCCAACACCCACAACATTTGACCTCCATACAATCCTCCCTACATACCAATCATCGTATAACCAACCCCAACCACCTCCTACATATCATCAACATCCAACTCAATAACTACCATCGAACCCCACAAATACCAACAACCAATCTCATCAACCCCACCAATATCCACCCTTGGGTTCCCAAGTTCCCCAAGCACCATCCTCTGATCCCAACCAACATCATTACCATCAACCTCATTCACATCAATCATATCCCCCTTTTGAGCCATCCCATTTGACCCATCATGGTGCACCCTATTCAGCTCCCTAGGCCACTCCAGATGCATTTCAACTATTGGCTAACAAGGTCAATAGTTTAGAATCACAAGTTACCGGCACTGGGTACCAAAATCCAACACTGAGCCAACTCCAAAATTACCCCATCCACCCTTTAGTACCAGCACTACCATACCCTCCCTTGTTTGAAATACCTAAATTCAAAAAATTCAAGGGAAAAGAAGATCCCCAAGATCATGTGAGCACTTTCATCAATGCTTGTTATCTCATCAATGAGATAGACCCTCTCATGCTCTACACTTTTTTATTATCCCTTATGGGAGGAGCCTTGGATTGGTATAACCACTTGCCCAGACACAACCTTTACAATTTTGAACAATTGGCCAATCTCTTCCTGGAGCGCTTTGCTCTAAATGTAAAAAGAAAACCACATTGATGGATCTTACCAATCTTCACCAATTTGATGATGAATCTATCCTTGATTATGGCAATCGATGGAGAGTTGTATTAACTGAATTACCATTTTCTATCCCCATCACTGAGCTAACTCGAATGTTCACCCAAAGTTGTTCAAAATTGATATCCCTCCTACTACAACTCCAACAATATCGAACTCTCGAGGAAGCCTTGACCCAAGCCAAAATAATCGAAGACATCAAAATTCAAGAGGGAGAGATCAAGCTCAAAAAGAAAGAATGGCCAAAAAAAAATGCTAAGGGCAATAACAACAATAATCAATCCAAGCCCACCTAGGTCAACCAGGTAGTGTTGAGTAGTCCAACCACTCAGCCCCCACAACCTCAATATCCACCACAACAACCTCCATATCCATCACAACAACCAACATACAATATTGTGCCACCTCCCACTCAACTTCACAATCCCAACCAACCCACTTATCAGTCTAGGCACCCTCAATGACCCCCACGTAACTTCATACCTCTTTTAGAGCCCTTGTCAATCATATTTCAAAAACTTATGGAGGCACAATTGATCTCTTTACCCAAAATAAGGCCTGAAGATCCAAACAAACCCAAAGGTAGAGGGTATAGAGAAGATCATTACTATATTTTTCATCGATAGAAGGGCCATGATATCAATGGTTGCATTCAACTCAAGCACATAGTATAGGATCTAATCGAAAAGGGATCTATCAAAGTTGACAATCCTCTTGCCCCACCTAACCAAAACCTTGGTATTTATCAAAATTCCTTACCACAACATGGGGCAACACAACCAAACAATGGGGACTCAACCCTCATCCAAATCAAGTCAATCACATCAACAATGTCCCACATTACCAAGGTTTTGTTGGCATGATCCATGTTGTCACCAAAAATTGATGGTACCCTGATCAACCAACACTACCAACTGACCCTTAAAATATGCCTTCCTCATCCACTTTTCCACCTCCACCAATGTAAGCCATGACATCTCAACCTCGACCAGTCCTCCATCTTAAGAGTAGGCTCACTCATAGCCTCAAAATGGCATCGACCAAGCTCTCGATTTATGAACTAATCCAACAATCACCTCCCCACTAAGAGGCACTAATGGATATCCTTAAGTCCATAGAGCTACAAACCCATGACCCTAATGCTTTTTCTAATTTTATGGGTAATATTCAAACTTGCATCTCATCGACCATTACCTTTTATGACAATGAAATTAAAACTATTTCGATGGAAGGACCAGATCCACCCTTGCATATCATGGCTTCTATAGATAACAAAGTTTTTAAACATGTTTTGATTGACACAGGCTCTTCAATAAACATCATCACATATGCTACCCTCAAACACCTCAACCTACCATCCACTCATATAGTCGATTCCACTTTCACTCTATGGGCCTTCAATAATACCTTATGCTCAACACTTGGAATAATTGTTCTCCCTATTCAAGTAGGGTTCCGAACCATCCACACCTTGTGTCATGTCTTGGATAGATAAATGCAATATAATGTGCTCCTTGGTAGACCATGGATATGAGATATGTGGTGCGTACCCTCAATGTTGCATCATTACCTCAAATATACCCATGAGGGTCACATACACTACATTTCGATAGATGATGAACCTTTCAAATATTATCACATGGTCACCCACCCACATGAGTCTCCCTTACCTTCCACACATCTATCCCTCACCCATCTCCCACTCAACTCATCTTACCACTTGACCACATCTCACCCTCCCTCACCTGCACCACTTGTACCCAATTCACAACCTACCCACTCAATTCCACCCAATCTAATTCCTCCTTCCTTATCCTTGGGCACTAACCATGCTCCTCATATCACCCCAAATCAAACCCATACACCTCCTCCATATTCCTTACATCTCTCTCCCCAACATTATCCACCTTTCTTCCACCCTTCTCCCAATGCTCAACCATTCCACCCTTCCTCTAGCACTCAAGCTGCTCACTCTCCTCCCCAACCTCTCCATTCTCCATATTCTTCTCATACCTCTTCTTCATCTATAGTTACTAGAAATCCATCATCAACCCCTCCCATCTTACCCACACCACTTTATCCCCTCCTCCAACCCCTTTTGTCCATTACCCCCCACCAACTCCATCCAGACCATAACTTTCTACTCCTTCCAACAATCCTAACAATCAGCCCATGGCCCCTATATTTGCTCTCATCACCTCCATCATTGGATAGGTTACTACCACCATCACTCCTACCACTATCACCACTCCTACCTCCACCATACCCACACCCACACAATCTTCCCAAACCATATCTCCTTCCATGGTGCCTGAACCACCCCCACCTCCAAATTTGTCTGATGAGAACCCATCCATCCTTGACATGATTCAAGTGACACACACTCCTTTTCTTCCACCCTCATCCACATCCCTATCCCCTTCCATGGACAATTCTAAGCCTTCATCCTCATCTACTCTTCCATGCCCCCATCTCAAACCACTAGTATCGTTGTACATATGACTACTCCTAGCATAGGAGAATATCTTGTACATAGTGTCACATTTACACCTCTAGTTATAGAGTCAGTTAGGTATTTTGGTCACCCTAGCCATACCCCCTTAACCATTAGTGTTGTTGTCCCCATGGGCTCCTCCTCTAATTACACAAATTTTATGTATGGGGGAATTGATTCATCATTAGACAAACCTCCTGATAAAGAGCCCAAAGTGTTGTTTTCTAGCAACATCAATTTTTTGGATAACCCCTCATTTACCATGAGGTATTTTCAATGCTTTAATTGGTGAGGATGCGGTCTTGGCCACTATGAGCAAGGAATACACACTATTTTAGAGCCTCATTTTCAACCCCCTCAAGATAAATTTAGTTTAGGATACGATCAACATTCTTCGGGGGGCAAGGGGGGTTTTTTTCCAAGTTTCCACTATTCATGCCATTCCATATGATACCTCAAAATATGAATTCGATGAGCCATTTGAGGCACTTTCAATTGCCTCTGATAGCTCTAAAGAAGAATCATCCCCCATTGTCCCCATTACAGACACGAATAATTTTTACCTATGTTTGTTCCCCATTCCACTTCCCATATTTCCTATGCTCCTCCCATTGGAGCACCCCGATGCACCCATGCATCCCCTACCTCCACCATGGCCACCTCCACCTGATCCTCGCCCACCCATTCTAAACCAACTTCTTCCTTGTGAGCATGTACATGGGAACCCAACCTCTAATCCATAATCCCCTTCATTCCCCCAAGTCAACATGATCTCCATTGACTTATGCACACCCCTCTATAATCCAAATGACCTTGGACACCCCATCCCCATCGACACTAGTCTCATTGACTTTGAGCGGATCTCATCCCCTCTATCTATCTCTAATTTCCTTCCTTCCAATCAATTACTCAGAGAATCAAATGTTTACTTTCCTCCTTCTCCCCCTTCTTCACCTTCTTTCATTTATCATGTCAAATTTAGTGATACCACACCAACCCTCTCTGATAATTTCATAGATGACATTCACCTCATTCCCACCCCTCATTAGCTTGAGGAGGGTTCCCACATGCTCATTGAGGAAACCATCGATATCAACATCAGCATCGACCCTAACAACCCCAAAATCCTTAAACTTGGAAAAAGTCTCTCATCTAAAGAGCAACAATGTTTTGTCACCCTCTTGATAGAATACCAATAAGTTTTTGCATGGTCCTACAAAGACATGCTTGGCCTTGATCCAAATCTTATTGTCCACAATCTCACATTAAATCCCAATGCCAAATCAATCAAAAAAAAGTTGAGGAAACTTCATCCTACCATTTCCCTCATGGTTAAAGAAGAATTGCAAAAGCTATTAGACGTGGGCTTTATCCAACCAATTGATTATCTAGAATGGATCTCAAACATGGTGCCCATTGGCAAGCCCAATGGGGGGATACACATTTGCACTGATTTTTGTGACCTAAACAAAGCATGTCCCAAGGATGATTTTCCTCTTCCCAACATCGATACGCTCATGGATTCCACTATTGGCCATAAAATGCTCTCCCTTATGGATAGTTTTTTAGGATACAATCAAATTCGAGTCAATCCTGATGACCAACACAAGACAACCTTTACAACTCCTTGGGGGATATTTTGTTACAAAGTCATGTCATTCGGTCTCAAGAATGCAGGAGCTACGTACCAACGTGCCATGACTTACATCTTCCATGATTACATGCACAAAATTATTGAAGATTATGTGGATGATCTTTTGGCCAAATCTAAAACTTGTCATGAGCACATCGATGTTTTGCGAAAAATTTTTGATCGATTACTCGAGCATAATGTGAGACTCAATCCTAAAAAGTGCATCTTTGGTGTCACTTCAAGGAAAATTTTAGGGTTCATAGTCTCCAAATGAGGTATTGAAGTGGACCCTAATAAAGTCAAGGCCATTGTCAAAATGTCACCCCCTATGACCCTCAAAGAACTTCGTAGCTTGCAAGAAAAAATTCAAGTGATCTGTCACTTCATTGCTCAATTATCAGACAAATGCAAGCCATTTAATCATCTTTTACAAAAGGGGGTCACATTTCAATGGACCACAAAATTTCAGGAGGCTTTCAATGCCATTAAGCGTTACCTCGCTTCCCCACCAATTTTATCACCACCTCGACCAGGTATTCCATTTCATTTGTACATATCCACTACTGATTTCATTCTAGGGGCTATGTTGGCTCAAAAAAATAATGCCAATCGAGAACAAGCCATCTACTACATCAGTCACATGTTGGTAAGTTATGAAACCAAATACACATACATGGAGAAGCTATGCCTAGCTATCATATTCACAACCAAAAATATTTGCCACTACATGCTAAATCATACAACATATGTCATTGTTAAATAAAATAAAGGATTTCCTCAAACTTGGTGCCCTTCCTACCGAATTGACTTTAGTTTCGAAATGTGCTTTCAAAAAAAATGTGGCTTGGTATACTCTCTTAGGGGATGTGCTTTATCATCATGGCTATGATTTTGTTTTTCTTCATTGTCTTGAATTACAGGAAACAAATTAGGTAATATCTCAAGCCTATGATGGTACATGTGGTGGTCATTTTAGTGGGATGGTCATCACAAAGTGCATTTTACACATGGGTTATTATTATCCCATCATGGAATGTGGTTATTGCACATATGTTGAGAAATGTCCTAAATACCAACATCATGCCAATTTAACCCATGTCCCATCACAAGCATTGCAAACCATTCAAGCCCTACGGCCATTTTTGCAATGGGGACTAGAGCTTATCTATCCTTGGGATATTATACACATTTATCAGCATAGCCACATAGTGCTTTACCAATTGGGTTGATGTTATTCCTCTTACTAGTACAATAGGGCCCTGAATTGTAGAGTTTATAGTACAACACATCATTTATCATTTTGGTATCCCTTTGAAGCTCATATCAAATAATGGTCCCCATTTAAAAACAAGTATGTTTGAGTGTTGTGAAACAAGTATCATATCCAACATAGCTTCTTAATGCCCTATTACCTTTAGAGTAATGGATAAGTTGAAGCTACCAATAATACTATATGTACTATTCTCAAGAAAATTGTACAAGAAAATCATAAATATTGGAACCTCCAACTCCCTTTGGTGCTCTCAGATTATCACACAAGAATTCACATGTCAACAGGGGCAACTCCATTTTCACTAGTCTATGGTGTCGAATTCATCATGCCTCTTGAGCTTGAGATCCTAATCCTATGCATATCCTTATAGGAATTCATTGATGAGGGTATAACTCACCAATCAAGGCTTAATCAACTCAATATCCTTGATGAATTTTGAATCAATGCTCTTGAGCACCTTCAAATTTATCAAGATGGAATCAAAAGAGCCAATGATCACAAAATACATCCACAATAATTTCAAGTTGGTGACCTCATACTCAAATAAAATCAGCAAAACTCAAATCTTCCACCTCATCTATGTGATAAGTTTGTTGCCAATTGGTTTGGTCTGTTTAATGTCACACAAATATTTGGATTTAGGGCCTCTAAACTTCCCACTCTCAAGGAAATTGAGGAACCCAAGCCCATCAATATCATTAATTTGTGTGTATTTTATGCCTACTTCATATTCAAATTTATCTTCTTATACATGATTAATTCCAAAAGCAAAACAAAAAATTTAGTAAAAACATGTAAAATCAAACAACCACAAGTTCATATCACAAGCACTCTCTACTTTCCAACCAATCACTTTCCCATCATGTTCTAATTCTTTTTAGTTTCTCTAAAATCCCTGCACATCACTCCTAGTTGTATGGTCATGCTTTGAGCGACTACGTACCATGGACCCATGTGTTCCTCTCTTTCATATTTTCCCTCCTTTATCCTCTTTATTCTTTCTTCTTATTTCCCTCTCTTCTACTTCTCCTTCATTCTTTATCATCTTTAATTCCATGACCACCTAATTACTTTTCCATGCTTTATTTTGTGTTCTCATTTTATTTTAATCTCATGCTATCTTGATCATCGTTCGATTAATTTTTACGCGTGCCATTACAAAGTATTTTGTTATATTAATCAAGGACATCTTCATAATCATAGTTGTCCACCCTCTTTACATGCACTTTTCCACAATATCCATTACTCCCAAGTTCATAGCTTGCCATGCTTTGTCTCTTTCCTCTCTTAGGTTTGGTGAATCTTTGGGTTATTTCAATTGCTTAGCCATGCCTAGTGTCTCAATCAACCTTTATTGAATGTCATTTATTCCTTGAGTGCTACAGGCCTTCCTGGTTACTTCAGGTTTTCTCTTGAACCATACACACATCTCATACATTAATTATATTTTAAGTCTATAAAATATGAAACCAAGCATCCCTCTCATCATAAGGTGAACAATTTCCCTTTCTCATTCTATCATACGCATAATCTGAGCCTAAGGATCCACATAGAATATGTGTCAAAAATATCATCAATCAAAATAATATAAAATTTTTGATAATTTATCATGGATCCTTAAGCATATTAGATGTCTCCACTGAGGCTATAGATGCTTGGTTGGTAGAGGAGCAATTTTGAAGGATTGTGGGGCTATCTCCATTGGGGCTATAGATGCCTAACTAATATGGGATTATACCCTTCACATGGTGATATGTCTTTCATATTAGTGATATTTTATACAAATCTATGAATGCTCGCAAATAAGCTAGCTTATAATGGCTTGAGTCACAATTGGTTAGTCTACCTCGTTCAAATCGGAAATGAACATCACTACACACACTTTGGTCTTTGAGCAACTTGACTTTCTTGGTTGGTCTTAGTATCTTCAAGTGCTTATTTGATTAGTAGATGATTTTGATCAATGTCACTAGGGTGTTTGAGCTTACTGAAAGCACTTGTTTATTCTTCCTTCCCAAGATAAATGAAATGACAAGTTATGTCAACTTTGCTCCTATAGTTTTTCATCTCATGTATCCATAATGTCACATTCACTCCATTCCATTCTATAACTACATTAGTACCATTATGTTGATGTCCTTTATTAATCAATCAATCCATGAGTAGATATGCATTGATAGGACTTTCCAAACAATAATCAATCATGCATATATATCTCCATGTTATTACATTCATCACTTCATAACCATTACATATCACCTTCATCATATTTATCATTTCATAATCTAAATTACATATTATGATTAGCATCATTATTATTTATCCACATATATATCACCATAAAATATCACACATTACATCCTCTCTATAAAATTCACACACACACACACACACATACATGGAAAAACTATGCCTAGCTATCATATTCACAATCAAAAAGCTTTGCCACTACATGCTCAATCATACAACCTATGTCATTGTCAAAGAAAATCCATTGCATTATATGATGAGTCACACTTACACAAATACCCACACTACAAAATGGATAATGCTCTTAATAAAATTTGATCTTTAATTCATAAGTCAAAAATCCATAAAGGGTTAGGTCATTGTAGACTAGCTTGTTGAATCTCCTCTTCAAGATGTGATGCAGGAGCATCCAGTGGTAGCACAGCAATCTTGCATCACCAAAAAAAAAAACAAAACAAAAAAGAAAAAAAGTTCTAAGTGTTCAAAGGTGTCGCGATATCGCGACATAAAATTTGTCACGATATCGCAACAAACTCAGAACAACGATGGGCATAAACTCAAGTGTCACGATATCGCGACATAAAAGTTGTCGTGATATCATGACAAACTCAGAACAACGGCGGGTGCAAACTCAAGTGTTGCGATATCATGACATAAAGGTTGTCGCAATATCGCGACACCTCCGAATAAAGGCGAGAGCAAAAACTCAAGTGTTGCGATATTGCGACATAAAGGTTGTCGTGATATCGCGACACCTCTAAACAAAGGTGAGAACAAAACTCAAGTGTCATGATATCAAGACATAAAGGTTGTCGCAATATCGTGACAACTCAGAACAAAGGCAAGAGCTAAATGCAGATGTCCTGATATCGCGACATAAAAGTGTCGCGATATCGCGATGAACTTTGAATGCAAGAGAGAGCAAACGAAAGTGTCGTGATATTGCGACACCTAGACAAAGAAGGTCAAAGGACAAAAAAGTGTCATGATATCATGACACATTGGCAAAAGAGAACAAAAGGCAGAAAAGTATCATGATATCGTGACATGTCACATTTTCGTGACTCAGCTAGGAAAGAGAAAGCGGGTTAAAAATATGTCACGATATCACGACATGCTACTTTTTATGGACAGTTATAGAATGATAGTTGACAGTTCCAAAAGTCATTAAGGCAGTTCCAGGGAACCGTTGCAGCGGTTACAGGGATAGTTACGAACGACGGTTGCAGCAAGAACCTGTGATGATAAAAAGAGATTATTTCGAAGGATTGCGCATGCTGGAGAGATGAAGACTGTAGCTTTTGTTGGCATTTTTCTATACTGTGTAAATCTTCCATGGTTTGAAATTGTAATCTTTCTATGCTTCTGAATAAAAATTGATTCTTTTCTTTGTGTTAAAATTTGGCTCCCCATCAAGTGGTATCAAAGCAAGACGATTCTGAGTGTGTAAGCAGAGTGCCGAACGTGAGGCAGCTTGCACCAGGATCTGGGGTTAAGGGTTCTAAAAAAAAAGTGAAGAAGAATGCCACCGTGGAGAAATCATGGTGCTGGAAGGAATGTAGTTCCTGAAGGAGACTTCTGAGCATTACAGAGGCAAGTGCAGGCCCTGCAGGAAGAATTACATAGAGGAGTAGATCCAAGAGGAGAAGACCAGAGCGATGATGAAGCTTGTGGATTTGATGACCCATCTGAAGAAGAAGAAGAAGTGATGAGTTCTGCAGAAGCTCGAATGATTAAATCCATTTCTCAAATTGGTAAAATGCTGAAGATTGACGTATCCACATATTCTAGAAATTTAAATCCAGAAGAATTGATTGACTGGATTAACAACATGGAGGAATATTTTGAATATGAGGAGGTTGAAGATCCAAATCGAATAAAATTTGCAAGAACAAAGTTGAAAGGCCATGTTGGCATATGGTGGAAAGGAGTGTAGTTGGAACAAAATCGTAGAGGAAAAGAAAAGATCACCAGGTGGGATCGAATGGTTGAAAAGTTGAAATGGCAGTTTATTTCGGTAGATTATGAATTAGATCTATTACGAAAAATGCAGAGTTTGCGACAGTCCAGCAAGTCTGTTAAAAAATATACAGAGGAATTTTTTAAAATTTCCATCAAAACCAGCCATACGGAAGCAAATAAAGAGAGAGTAGCCCGTTACATTAATGGGTTAAGAACCAGCATACAAGAAGAATTGAGTTTGGTTCGAATGAGCACCATTGAAGATGCTTACCAGTTTGCTCTGAAAGTGGAAGAGAAACTAAACTGTAGGTTTGACAGTAAATAGAGAGGAAGAAGTCATGGTGGAAGAACTGATGGTAGAACCAGTGGAGGTAAATATGATGGCCTGTAGAAGACTCGTGAAACAAGCAATCACTAGGAACAGAAGGAGGAGAATGCATACCGTCCCCATAATCAAAACAATGATTATCATAGTGGAAGAGATAGAGGTGGACGAGGATATGGAAGAGGCAGATTTCATGGAACATGTTTCAATTATTGGGAAGAGGGGCATCGATCATATGAGTGTTCCAAACACCAAGAAACACTGAACAGAAGGCTTGAAGGTAATGCCAGAGCTACGGTCATTGAGGATGGTTTTGAATCTAAGCATTCTGAAGAAGCAAAGCAAGGAGAAGTGATGATCATAAGGAGAACCTTGTTGAATGAAGAGAGGGAACCAGACCAGCGAAAAAGCCTATTTCGCACGAGGTGCAAATGTTTAGGTAAAATCTGTAATATTATTATTGATAATGGTAGTACAAATAATTTGGTTTTTAAGGAAATGGTAACTAAGTTAAAGCTAGAAAGAAGACAGCACCCGCATCCATACCGGATTGCGTGGTTGTAGAAGGACCATAGAGCATTGGTCAATGAATAATGCTTGGTCAATTTTCAAATTGGAAGATACCAGGATGAGGTCCTATGTGATATTTTATCGATGGATGCTTACCATTTGTTGCTGGGAAGACCATGGCAATTTGATAGATGTACAGCACATGATGGGCATGCAAATACCTATTCCCTGACAAAATATGGAGTGCGCCACAAATTTAATCCATTGAAAGAGGTTGAGGAAAAGGTATGCAATAATGCTAGAATTTATTTAGTAGATGGCAAAAAAAAATTGGATGGTCTAAAGAGGGATTCAATGTGTTATGCATTAATTCCTACTGTAAAGAGAGAAGATACTACAGACATTCCAACAGAATTTGAACATCTGTTAGCAGAATTTCCTGATATTATATCATACAATGTGCCTGAGGGTTTACCACCAATGAGGAAGATTAGTCATCAGATTGACTTAATGCCAGGATCTAGCTTACCCAATAAGGCTGCCCATAGAATGTCTCCGGTAGAGAATGAAGAATTGAACCGACAAGTTCATGAGTTGTTGCGGAAGGGATTGATTAGAGCAAGTTTGAGTCCTTGTGTAGTACCTACAGTACTAGCATCGAAGAAGGGTGGAGAATGGAGAATGTGCACTGATTCAAGGGCCATTAACAAGATTACCATTAAGTATCGATTTCCATTACCTAGAATGGATGATATAATGGACTATTTGAGTGGAGCTAAATACTTCACTAAGATTGACTTAAAGATTGGATATCATCATATACGTGTTCGAGAGGGTGACGAGTGGAAGACAGCCTTCAAAACCAAATAGGGTTTGTATGAGTGGTTAGTTATGCCATTTGGATTAACTAATGCACCCAGTACATTCATGAGGCTGATGAATGAGGTATTGCGAGACTTCCTAGAAAATTTCATGATAGTTTATCTGGATGATATTCTAATTTTTAGTAAAACATTGGACGAGCATTTGTTGCATGTTCGGATAGTTTTTGAAAAGTTGCAAGAGGAGCAATTGTTGATAAATTTGAAGAAGTGTAGTTTTGTACAGAAAGAGTTGATATACCTAGGATTTGTCATCTTAGAGGAGGGTCTGAAAATGGATCCTGAAAAGGTGAAGGCTATCATTGAATGGCCTGCCCCAAGGAATGTAACAGAGGTAATATCATTTCATGGTCTTGCAAGTTTCTATAGAAAGTTTATTAGAAACTTTAGCAGTATTTGTGCACCCCTAATAGAAACTATGAGAGGGGATAAGAGAGAATTTAAGTGGATTGCCAAGGCAGGTACCAGTATGGACATATTGAAGAAGAAAGTGACAGAACAGCCCATTCTGGCACTTCTAGATTTTAATAAAGTGTTTCGAGGTTGACTGTGATGCCAGTGGCAGTGCCATTGGAGCTGTATTGAGCCAAGAAGGTAAACTTGTTGCATACTTTAGTGAAAAATTAAATGATGCTAAAAAGAAATACTCTATTTATGATCAAGAATTCTATACTATCATTCAAGCTCTTAAGAAATTGAGACATTATTTGCTAGCCAAAGAGTTTGTTTTATATACTGACCATCAAGATTTGTAGTATATAAATAGTCAAGGTAAACTTAACTAGCACCATTTGAAGTGGGTTGAATTCCTGCAGAGTTATACCTTTGTCCTAAAGCATAGAAGTGGAAAATCTAATAGAGTTGCAGATGCCTTGAGTAGAAGGTATAATTTGTTGATAGAAATGAGAGTGCAAGTTGTTGGGTTTGATGAACTCAAGAGTTTATACCCAGTGAATCCAAATTTTGCAGAGGCATGGATGGCATGTTTGTCTCCTACTATTGTGGATCGCACTAAGTGGTTGGATTTTATGATCCAAGATGGGATGTTGTTTCAGAAGAACCATTTGTGCATTCCACGCAGTTCCATGAGGGAAAATTTGATCAAAGAGAAACATAGCGGAGGACTAGCAAGGCATTTTGGTCAAGATAAGACCATTGCTCTCATTAGTGAGAATTACCATTGGCCGCAGTTGCAGCCGGATGTGACCAAATTTGTGTAGGGTTGTAGAGTGTGCCAGATGGCAAAAGGAGTCAACCAGAATATAGGAATGTACCAGCCATTGCCTGTACCAGAGATACCGTGGGAGGACATCAGTATGGATTTTGTTCTTGGTCTGCCAAGGACACAACGTGGAAATGATGCCATTTTTGTTGTTGTTGACAGGTTTTCAAAGATGGCCCATTTTATTCCATGCCAGAAGACAAGTGATGTTGTTCATATTGTAGGCTTGTTTTTCAAGGAGGTAGTACGACTTCATGGTCTACCCCAAAGCATTGTCTCGGATAGAGATACCAAATTTGTGGGTTATTTTTGGCGAACTTTGTGGAAGAAGCTAAAAATAGAATTGAAATTCAGTTTTGCATACCACCTGCAGAATGATGGACAGATCGAAGTAGTCAACAGAAGTTTGGGTAATCTTCTACAATGTCTGGTAGGAGATAAACCCAAGGGATGGGATCTGATTTTACCACAGGCAGAGTTTACTTACAATAATTTTGTCAATCGCAGTACTGGTAAATCCCCATTCCAGATAGTGCATGGGACCAGCCCGAGAAACGCTTCTAAGTTGAGGCCGATGGATAAGGGTGACAAGTGCAGTGCTGAAGCTAAAGACTTTGCAGCACACATGAAGAATTTACATGAAGAGGTCCAATGGCATATCAGTCAAATGAATGCTACGTATAAAGCCAGATCAGATCAAAAGTGGCATTTCAAGGAATTCCAGATAGGAGATGAAGTCATGGTTCACTTGCGCAAGGAACGTTTTCCTAGCAAAGCCTACAATAAGCTGAAGATGAAGAAGTTTGGACCATGTCGGATCATAGGTAAACGAGATTCAAAAAATGCCTATGAAGTAGATCTACCAAGTGAGCTGAATATTTCACCTATTTTCAATATTTCAAACTTGGTCGAATATCATGAAGGAAGTTGCAGCGAGTCACCCAGTCTGAATCTATGGAACATTCCAACATCCACTCTAGACAAAGAAGAAATTGAAGACATACTCAACACTTGCAAAGGCAGAAGTACCCAAAACAGGAAATATTCGAAGTACTTGGTCAAGTGGAAGGGTCGACCTGTCAAAGATGCCACGTGGTTGTCCAAATCAGAGGTTGATCGCCTAGGTTTTCCTCTGACCATCTAGAAGTGAGGATCACTTCTAAATCTACCCCAGGTGTCTGATGCAGGAGCATCCAGTGGTAGCACAACAATCTTGCATCACCGAAAAAAAAAAACAAAACAAAAGAAACAAGAAAAAAAATTTAAGTGTTGAAAGGTGTCACGATATCGCAACATAAAAGTTGTTGCGATATCATGACAAACTCAGAACAACGGTGGGCGCAAACTCAAGTGTCGCGATATTGTGACATAAAAGTTGTCGCGATATCATAGCAAACTCAGAACAACGACGGGCGCAAACTCAAGTGTCGTGATATCACGACATAAAGGTTGTCGTGATATCGTGACACCTCCGAACAAAGGCGAGAGCAAAAACTCAAGTGTCACGATATCACAACATAAAGGTTGTCGCGATATCACAACACCTTCGAACAAAGGCAAGAGCAAAACTCAAGTGTCACGATATCGTGACATAAAGGTTGTCGTGATATCGTGACAACTCAGAACAAATGCAAGAGCTAAATGCAGATGTCACGATATCGTGACATAAAAGTGTCGCGATATCACGATGAACTTTGAACGCAAGAGAGAGCAAATGAAAGTGTCACGATATCGTGACACCTGGACAAAGAAGGTCGAAGGATGAAAAAGTGTCACGATATCGTGACACATTGGCAAAAGAGAACAAAAGACAGAAAAGTGTCGCAATATCATGACATGTCACGTTTTTGTGACTCAGCTAGGAAAGAGAAGGCGGGTTAAAAATATGTCACGATATCATGACATGCTACTTTTCACGGACAATTACAGAACGATAGTTCCAGAAATCGTTAAGGCAATTCTAGGGAACTGTTGTGGCGGTTACAGGGACAGTTAAGAACGACAGTTGCAGCAAGACCCTATGATGATAAAAAGAGATTATTTTGAAGGATTGCGTAGGCTAGAGAGACAAATACTGCGGCTTCTATTGGCATTTTTTTGTACTGTGTAAATCTTCCATGGTTCGAAATTGTAATCTTTCCATGCTTCTGAATAAAAATTGAGTCTTTTCTTTGTGTTAAAATTTGGCTCCCCATCAAGATGATAAACCACTTATCATAGAGCTTCCATATGATTCTGTGTTCAGTATTACTAAGCTCAAAGAGCATGTCAAACCTGAGGACAAAGTTAATATTACCCTTTTCTTTGATGGTTCTAAGTGTGAACAAGGGGGAGGTGCCAAAATTGTTTTCTTCACACCTCAAGGGGTCCCCATCCCTTTTTCATTTAAGCTCAACTTCCCCTGCACTAATAATAACATAAAATATGAAGCATTGATCCTTGGACTCCATATCATTATTGTCATGTGCATTAAATGTATCCTAATCATAGGTGACTCCCTCCTTATTTTTAATCATGTTGATGGGTCTACCAGTGTAAATGCTCGATCTTAAAGTCTTACAAACAAATTATTGATAAATTGCTAACACACTTCGACTGGTATGGCATTGAATATTTGTCATGGTCATATTTTTTTGTAGATACCATGACTTCTCTCGAATTGCTTATCCCACAAAACCTTATTGATAGCATCACTCAAGTTCAAGTTACCATGCTCTCCCAATCGACTATCTCCTAATAATATTCTAATGACGAATGAGACATCCATCTAGTTTAGATAGAGCCAGACACTTATTTATTTTCTCAAATAAAGTATTTTCTCAAACTTGGCGCTCTTTCTATAGAATTGACTTTAGTCGCTAAACACACTTTCAAATAAAAAATGGCTTGGAATATTTTCTTAGGGGATGTGCTTTATCATCATGGCTATGATGTTGTTCTTCTTCATTGTCTTGAATTGTGAGAAGCAAATTAGGCAACATCTCAAGCCTATGAGGTACATGTGGTGGTAATTTTAGTGGGATGGTCATCACAAAGTGCATTAAACACATGGGTTATTATTTTTCCACCATGTAATTTGACTGTTGCACATATTTTAAGAAATGTCCTAAATGCCAATATAATACCAATTTAACCCAAGTCCCATCACAAGCATTGCAACCCATTCAAGCCCTATAGCTATTTTTTCAATGGGGTCTATACCTTATCTATCCTTGGGATATCATACATTTATCATCACAATCACAAAGTACTTTACCAAGTGGGTTGAGGTTATTCCTCTTACTAGTATGATAGGATCATAATTTGTAAAGTTTATACTACAATACATCATTTGTCATTTTGATATCCCTTTGAAGCTCATATCTGATAATAGCCCCCATTTAAAAACAAGGATATTTGAGTTTTGTGCAAAAAGTATCATATCCAACATAGCTTCTCAACACCCTATTATCCATAGAGGAATGGACAAGTTGAAGCTACCAATAAGACTATATGCACTATTCTCAAGAAAATTGTGCAAGAAAATCACAAAGATTGGAACCTCTAACTCCCTTTGCTGCTCTGGGATTATCACACAATAATTCACATGTCGATAGGGGTAACTCCATTTTCACTAGTCTATGGTGTCGAAGCCATCATGCCTCTTGATCTTGATATTCCAATCCTATGCATATCCTTGTAAGAATTTATTGATGAGGACACAACCCACAAAGCAAAGCTTGATCAACTTACTCTCCTTGATGAATGTTGAATCAATGCTCTTGAGCACCTTCACATTTATCAAGATTGAATCAAAATATCCTATGATCACAAAATCCATCCATGAGAATTCCAATTTGGTGACCTCATACTCAAATAAAATTAGTAAAACTCAAATCTTCCACCTCATCTATGTGATAAGTTTACTACCAACTGGCTTGGTTTGTTCATTGTCACACAAATATTTGGATTTAGGGCCTATAAACTCAAATATTTGGATTTAGGGTCTATAAACTTACCACTCTCAAGGAAATTGAGGAACACAAGCCCATCAATATCATTCATTTGTGTCTATTTTATGCCTAGTTCATATTCAACTTTGTCTTCTTGTACATGATCAATTCCAAAAGAAAAACAAAAAAAATCAGTAAAAACATGTAAAATAAAACAACCACAAGATCATAATACAAGCACTCTCTAGTTTTCAATCAATCACTTTCCCATCATGTTCTCATTATTAATAGTTTCTAGAAAATCCTTGCACATCACTACTAGTTGTACGGTCATGCTTTGAGAAACTACGTACCATGGACCCATGTGTTCCTCTCTTTCATATTTACCCTCCTTTCCCCTATTTATTCTTTCTTCTTATTTCCCTCTCTTCACTTTCTCCTTCATTATTTTTCATATTTGATTCCATCACCACCTAATTACTTTTTCCATGCTTCGTTTTGCATTCTCATTTTGTTTTAATCTCATGCTATCTTT
Source organism: Wollemia nobilis (assembly GCA_028583015.1). Classification (NCBI taxonomy): domain Eukaryota; kingdom Viridiplantae; phylum Streptophyta; class Pinopsida; order Araucariales; family Araucariaceae; genus Wollemia; species Wollemia nobilis. The sequence goes on along the minus strand of JAQPPZ010001056.1, from coordinate 2,709,142 downwards.
GTCATCATTCGATTAAGTTTGACATATACCATTACAAAGGATTTTGTTATATTAATCAAGGGAATATTCATAATCATAGTTGTCCACCCTCTTTACATGCACTTTTCCACAATATCAATTACTCTCAAGTTCATAGCTTGCCATGCTTTGTCTCTTTCCTCTCTTAGGTTTGGAGAATATTTGGTTTATTTCGATTTCTTAGCCCTATCAAGTGTCTCAATCAACCTTCATTGAATATCATTTATCCTCTGAGTGCTACAAGCCTTCCTGGGTACTTTAGGTTTTATCTTGGACCATGCACACATCTCATACATTTATCATATTTTGAGTCTAGGAAATATGAAACCAAGCATCCCTCTCATCATAAAGTGAACAATTGCCCTTGCTCATCCTATCATGCATATAATCTGAGCCTGAGGATCCACATAGCATATGTGTCAAAAAGATCATCAATCAAAATCAATATAAATTTTTTGATTATTTATCATGTATCCTTAGGCATATTATATGTCTCTATTGAGTCTATAGATGCTTGGTTGGCAGTGGAGCAATATCGAAGGATTGTGGGGTTATCTCCATTGGGGCTTTAGATGCTTGACTGGCATGGGAGTATGCCCTTCACATGGTGATATATGACATATTAGTGACCTTTTGTACATGCTTATGAATGCTAGCAGATGAGCTAGCTTATAATGGCTTGAGTCATAATTGGTCAGTCCTACCTCATTCAAAATCGGAAATGAACATCACTGCATACACTTTAGTATTTGATAAACTTGACTTCCTTGGTTGGTCTTAGTATCTTCAAGTGCTTATTTGATTAGTATATTAGTTTTATCAATGTCACTAGGGTGTTTGAGCTTTCGTAAAGCACTTGTCGATTCTTCCTTCCTATGATAAATGAAATGATAAGTTATGTCAACTTTGCTCCTATATTTTTTTCATATCATGTATCCATAATGTCACATTCACTCCATTCCATTATATAACTACATTAGTACCATTGGGTTGATATCCTTGATTAATAAATCAATTCATGAGTAGTTATGCATTGGTAGGACTTTCCAAAAAATAATCAAACATACATATATATCTCCATGTTATTACATTCATCACTTCATAACCATTACATCTCACCTTCATCATATTTATCATTATTATTTATCCACACATACATCATCATAAAATATCATACATTCATCACACATCACATCGTCTTTAAAAAAATCACACACACACACACACACACACACACACACACACACACACACACACACACACACACACACACACACACACACACACACACACACACACACACACATATATCATATCATATCATATCATATCGTATCATATCATATCATATCATAAAAACATCATACATCATAATAACCATAAATTGATGCCCATAGGCTACATCATCGTGGCCTATAGGTCTACAAAACTATAGTCAAATCATCACTACATCAGTCCTCACTATTACCCACTACTAGTCTTATTGCTTCATATTTTCCTCAATCCTTGAGTCTATCCACTACCACTTTGCTATCCTTATCACTCATTTTCTCAAGAAGATCTAATACCTAAAGTGCATGACATGGATGGCTCTCTAACACATGGCACCATCATGGAAAATAAGGGTCCACTTGTCGATCTTCATTGTGATCTTGATAGCATAGATCGAGGAGGGACCTTTAGTCCCTCCCTAATTAGAATATCCTCCATATCCATCATCCTCCCCACCTCTAATTTTCATTGTGCCATGGTTATCATTGCTCTGCCCTAGGCCATTATTACCTTAGCTCGTGCTCCAATTAACTCCACCCATAATACCTCTATGATAGCTACCTCATTGGTTCCTCCTAACTTCCTTTGTAGTTTCTCAATCTCAGCCACTACTCGATCCTTCTCCACCATTGTTGTATCCACCTGCTATCACATAACATCCCTCTCCACCATCTCTACCTCTAGTTGTTAGCATAGTACCTTCCTCTCAACCACAATCATATCTACCTACTAATGTAGCCCCTCTTGCTCTTGCTACCACTAATATCTCTTCCTATAGTTATAGTATAATCCATATTAGTCTATTCCTCTCCCATTACCTCATCTCTCTCTCATAACCACTCCTACCTTCTAGTCATCAATATATCCCATTGTCACTCTACTTCCCCAAGTGTCATCATTGTCCTATATTGGTCCTCTCGTAGGCTATCCCGCTGCCTGGAGCACTATTACCTCCTCCTATACCTTTAATAAGCCTACCCAATTATCCACTCATAGGTAAATATATCATTGTAGTGGATCCTTTGCCTCTTGTACCACATCATTCCCCCCATCACCCCCTATTGCATCCTCTCCTACTACCTCCTTCAATGATATTTTGGGCTTCAATCATTGAGTTGCCCACAAAGAATCGTTCTCAACAATCATCCCTGCATCATCTGCCTTGACCACCTTAATAACTACATCCTGCTCAACCCCACCAACTCCATCCATGGCCATGCTAAGGTAGCCTCATCCCCTCATCTATTTTAAATGATAGGTGGATCAAGTACCTCGTGTCTTAAACCAAACTACCATAGTACCCAAGAGAACTATAAGCACTCGTGCTTTATACCATGTCGACCAATCACCCACATAGCTTGTCACACTTGAACCAAGTGAAAACCATCCTCTTACCATGTTGGTCTTCCCCTAAATGACCTCCATAATCATTTATTGTACTTCTCACCCTTCCCCCATGGTTGACCTCATGGACTTCCCTATAATGTTTCCATCTCAACACATAGGGCCATTTTATTGTCATCTTCATGTCCATATCACATGGTAGCCCCATTGGTTGACATATACTAAAGTACTCCAATCTCTAAACCTATAACAACACACTACATCTCAAACCCACCCTCCTTTGTCATTGTACCTCATATAGCTCCACATACATCTATGTTAGTAACATCAGTACCTAGGCATATATGATTGATGTCTCCACCAAGTCCATAACCAATCCCAATAGATTCCATGGAAACTGTGCAATTGAAGAATCTAATAATATGATATTTGAAATCAGGAACATCAAGACTATATGTTGTGGTGATAATCTATCATGCTGCTACTCCAACAAGTATTTTATCCTATAGTTTCCCATTTCAATCAACTCCCTCTCATCACCATATACTTAGGGCATCACATTTTCCTTCTCTATAGTTGGGTATATAGGAATACCCTCCACAAGAAGCCAAAAAACATGGTACACATCCTCAAGTATCATTGTCATATCCCTTGTAGGGAGGTGGAATATCCCCTTGTTAGGATTCCATCACTTTTCTAGTGCTGATAGGTACCAATGATCTACATGTATAGGCTTGATCCATGTCACTCCCTTTAGACCTATTGCCCCCAACCACTCTTAGTCTTACTCGCTTAACTTGTCCTTGATGCTTAAAAATAGAGTGCCAAATCTATGTCATGGTCGTAACAACTTCAACTACAATCATAATCACATAGTCATTAGTCTACCACTCATCCTTTTAACATTTCCAATTTCAAATTTTAAAATACAAAAAAAAATCCCACACATTCCATCATGTTACCATTTCAAAACTTCACCCATAATTTCAAATTTCAAATTTCAAATACAAAAATAATCCCACCCATTCATCATTTAAAACTTCACAATTTCAAAAACACAAAAAAACAACAAAATAAAAGGCCACATGATACTCACCAGCTCTGCACACCCTCCAACTCTCATTTTCATGCTCTCTCTCACCATCTCATTGTTAGAAAATATATATTACATTACTTGGTTCACCTTAGTTACATTATTAGAATAGGAGTTTATCTTAGGTTAAGTAGTTACTTGGGGAAGAAGCAATAAATGCACAAGTGTTAGAATGTGCAATAATGTAAATGTGCATGTAGTCCACATGTACATGAGTCTTTAGAATAGAAGTTACAAGTGTTTACCATTCAGTATGTATATGTGTCTTTAGAGTAGGAAGAGTCACATACTAGTTTATATATGTGACTCAGCATTGTAATGTGGTAAGAAAAAAATAGGCTTTAGAGCATGTACTAGTAGAATGCTATTTATATTTTCTTCAAATTTTTGTGAGCCTCCATTAATGGATAGTACATGAGTTGTTTCTCAAGTTTCTCATGCTATTTACATGCTTATTAGTTAGCCATTATCATAGATATAACATTGCTTGCTTATTTTAATACTTGTGAGTTCATTTCCTTCAAGTTTAAAGCCTCAAAAGCTAACAATGGTATTAGAGCCACAAAGGGTTTTGATACGAGAGAGTAAATATCTATTATAGAGAACTTTGGAGAAGGAGAGGAAGGCTAGAGAAAGCCTTATTGTAGAGTTGAAGGATCACACAAGGGAGTTTGATAGGAGAGAGGAAAACTCTATTATAGAGAAATTTGGAGAAGGAGAGGAAGGCTAGAGAAAACATCATTGCAAAGTTGAAGGAGCAACCATTGGAGAAATTTTGAAGGAAGCTCAAAGTAGAAGATTGTAGAGTCATATTAAATTTAGGACAATCATCACTATCTGATGATAAGCCCAAGAAGGAGGATTGAAGAAGATAAAATCCATAATTCACCATTTAGCTAGAAACTGAGAATCACCCAATCATAATAGCAAAGTATTTTGAGGTTCACATGGTGATTAACAAGAAGAGCCACCCTTAGGTTTTCATTTTTATTTGTTTCCATATTGCTCTTGCCTATGTCCTAGTCACTGTGCATCATCATGATGATAGCATGAGTGGAGGCAACATATTATCAGTAGTAGTGGAAATGTGAGGAGATTGTAGGCAGACTGAGAGGACGTCACTTCAAAAAATGTAGCCAGGATTCATATATTATAATTTCTCAATCATCTAAGATAGATAGGAACGTACACAACAAGTGCATACAATAAAGGAGATGTGTTACAAAGTGCAATTGGTCATCCATTGATAGATAAATATACGCTATGATGTATAAGGTAGATTTTAGCCAATGATGCAAGGAGAAATTTGAAATAAAAATTTCCATCGCATGCCAAGGGAGAGGAATCTCCAATTAGAGCACTACACTAAAGGAGGAAGCCAGGAATAGCTATTACCAACACAGTTCATGAAAAAAATCTATCAAAATGTATACAAGCTTGTGTGTTGCTTTCGAGGTTCAAACTTACTCGTAAATATCTCCAATTTAACTCAGCACAATACCTGTAAGACAAAAGCACATCTTTCAAAGTACCCTAGAATTATTCCTTTAAGGAAATAAATCACCATTTTTTTTTTGTTGTCGTTAGGATTTCATTGTTGGCAGTAGACTCGAACAGGTGCATTACAGTCACTAATTAGGATTTTACAGGCATTCATAACGTAAGAATTATCGTTAGGAATACTGGGTAGTTTTCAACTTTTCCACTGACAAGAAAATCAAATGCCCCTATAACGCTCTTGCATTTCCCATGTATTGCATTAGAAGCCATAAAATCTATGGAGGTATCACTAGTAATTACTATTTTAGTGTAACAATGTTCAATTTGGAGTCCAGACACATGAAGACTCAATTCTGCCACCAAGGGGACATCAAGTGAAAGATCAAAGGCACCAACGATTCGATGAAATAAGGAGGTAACATATTTATTAAGATTTTAAGTTTCATAAAGTTTTTTTTTGAAGTCTTATAATGGAGGTATATGGATGCATCTAAAAATTAGAAGGAGAAAGATAATATAAAGTTTTTTATATTACTTTTACAATTTTTTATTTTGGAGTAATAAGGGGTATTTACAATTTTTTTAAGGTAATTACATAATTAAAACCTTAAAAACATTATTTTGCAAATGATTTAATTTTTGAGAGATAAGAAATTCTACTTTAGTTTATTTTTTGCAAATATTATCATTCTCTAAATTTCTAAATTAGGGATATATAAGGAATACTACACCAAAATTTAAATCATTGAAACTTAGATAAATCAAGGAAAATTAAAGGAAAAATGAAGCAAATTATTTATTGTTTGTTTTTATCTCATAATAATTCTAGAGGCACAAAGGAATCCAACCATAGAGAACTCCATCTAATTGAAAGTGTTTATTTTTAATAGGGATAAATAAGGTAATTAAGAGTTGAACATTATATCGATCTTATCATCAAACAACTAGGTAGTCATTAGCTAGTCAACTTTATACTATAAAATTGAAAGTTCTTGTAGCTATGGATTATTGGTACATAGATTCAGGAGCAAGCAAACATATGATTGGAGACAAAACATTATTTAAGTCTCTACGAGCAATACAAGAGAAACCAGTTACAATAGCTAACAGTAAGACCTATAAAGTAGAAGGAATAGGAGATATTATAGTCAATCTAGTAGATGGAAAAGGGATAATCAATAATGTTTTTTTTATTATTGGATTGACTACCCATCTACTCTCAATTTCACAACTTATGGATCAAAACATGATAGTAAAATTCAAAGTGGTTAATGGAAGAAAACAGTGCCATATTATCAAACAAGGAAAAAAGGTTGCTACAGGGTCTAATAAAACAGATCTATTTGTCTTAGATATTGCAACACATTCAACACTCTCAATCCAAATTTTAGATATATGGCATAAACGGTTGGGTCATACTAGTATATCATCCATAAATAAAATGAGCAAATATAAAATGGTATATGGAATGCCAAACCTATTCTTGGAATCTACCATTTGTCCAGAATGCATAGTAGGAAAACAACATAGAAAACCCTTTGAACTTTGTCAGCAAAGAACTCAACAACCACTAGAATTAATTTATACAGATCTATGTGGTCCAATGAATGTTGATAGTATTGGAGGACACAAGTATTTTCAATTATTTTTTGATGATCACACCAAGAAAATGTGGGTATACTTCATGAAATACAAATCAAAGGCATTCAATCACTTTAAACATTTTAAACTCCAAGTAGAAAAAGAATTAGGAAGGACTATCAAAAAATTTCATTCAAATAGATGAGAATAATCTATTTCAAAATAATTCAATCTATTCTTAGAAGAAAATAGAATCAAAATACAACTCACTACAACATACTCACGTCAGCAAAATGGAATTGCAAAAAGAAGGAATAGATCCATAATGGAAATGGTAAGATGCATGTTAAAAGAAGCAAATCTTGATCGTCAATATTGGGTAGAAGTAGTCAAAACAATAATATATATACAAAATAGACTACCTACTAGAATACTCAAACATATTACACCAAAAGAAGCATGGTCAGGACAAAAACCAAACATTGGAAATTTAAATATTTTTGGATGCAAAGCCTATATGCATATCCCAAAACAAAAAAGGACAAAGCTAGATGACAAAACCATGGTTGGAATATTTTTTGGGTATGATGATGAATCCACATGATACAAAATAATGAATCCAAGCACAAAGAAGGTTCATATAAGTAGAGATGTGATTTTTGATGAACAACTTAAAGTCAATGACATAGAGCAAAGCAAGGACACAAAAATTATTCTACCCTTTCAAGAAGAAGAATAAAAAAATATAGGTACAAAAATATTATAAAAATAAATAAAGTGAACAGATAGAACCAACCATCATTGCTCAAAAAGGATGTCATATGGTATAGAGATACAATAAGAGCAACTAACTTAGAACAAATGCCAGATCTCACTACCACAAGACCTCAAACTCGAAGTCAAACTAGAATGAATAGAGGATTGCTAAGTACATCAGAAGAGCCCACAACAACAACTCAATCTCTAAGTCAAACTCACTGGAAGGCAGCCATGGAATCAGAATATTCAGCTCTACAAAAGAACAACACATGGAAGTTAGTAGAATTACCACCAGGGAAGAAAGTTGTAGGTTGCAAATGGATATACAAAACCAAATACAAAGCATATGGGACACTTGACAAGTACAAATCTGATATAGGGCTATAAACAACACACAACAAGAGTGCCGAGATCAACAATGCATAGGCCAAAATTCTAGCAAGTTTCATTAAACAGAGGTCTTAATTCGAATACACAGCAATTCCCAAAATAAATGGCCAGGAGTCCCCAATACAATGCATGTGCGGTCTTTTTATATCACCGGTCCCAACTTCTTTCCATCATTACATCAAGTGCAGGATTCCCTGTAACCCTTCGCACGAATGTCCTGTGACTGCCTACAACATGCTACCAGGTGCCCCGTATTATCATGGTCTGGGGTGGTGGAGTGTGCTTCGGCCGCCTGTCAATCCTTTCGCCAATTCATCATTCAAAGGGATGCGTCACAGCCGCTTGTAATTTGATGCCACACGTCCCCTTGCCAGAGTCCTTGTAACCGCTCCATACTCTCGGGCCACCTGTAACTTCACGCCACGTGTCCCTCTACACTGGTCTCTGCAATCATCGACTGGTCAACGTCGTGAGAGCTCTGGTCGCGATATCGCGACGTTTTTGCTCCAATACTTTCTCTCTCCTCTTTGGTCGCGATATCGCGACGTTTTTGGTGTTAGGCTTCTCTCTCCTCCTTGGGGCCGTGAAACCGTGACATGTCACGATTTCGTGACATCTTTGCATTCTGTACTTGCTGCTTCGTTTCGGGCCGTGAAACCACGACATGTCGCGATTTCGTGAACATTTCACGCCCTTGAGTCTTCGGCTCGAAAGTGTCGCGATTTTGCGACCACTTTGCGTTTAAGAACCTTTCTCCTGGAAGTGTCACGATTTTGTGACGTCTTTGAGCTCTGCCTTCGAAGGTGTTGCGATGTCTTTATGCTTTCAAGTCTTGCCTCCCAGGAGTGTCACGATTTCGTGATGTCTTTTGAACTTTGTCTTCGAAGGTGTCGTGATTTCACGACGTCCTTTAAGCTTGCCTTCGAAGGTGTCACGATTTCATGACCATTCTTGTGCCTTAGAATATTTTGTCGAAGATGTCCCTGTGCTTTCAAATCTTGCTTCCCGGAAGCGTCGCGATTTCACGACCATTTGGCGCTCAAGTGACTTTGCCTCGGAGCTGTCACGATTTCGTGACCGTTGGGCGCTGAAGCTGCTTTCCTCCGGAATTGTCGTGATTTCGTGACCGTTTTGCGCTGAAGCTGCATTCCTTTGAAAATGTCGCGATTTCGTGACCGTTTTGCGCTGAAGCTGCATTCCTTTGAAAATGTCACGATTTTGCGACCGTTTGGCGCTGAAGCTGCTTTTCTTCAAAAATGTCACGATTTCATGACAGTTTCATGCCTTGGCCCTTTCCATGAAAAAGCATCACGATATCACGACAGTTTGGCCCGCTGGCGCCCTTCTTCAAAAAGTGTCACGATATCGCGATAGTTTTGCACCTTGGCCCCTTTTATCAAAAAGCGTCACGATATCGCGACAGTTTGGCCCGCTGGCACCCTTCTTCAAAAAGCGTCGTGATCTCGCGATAGTTTTAGTACTTAGAGAAAAAATACATTTTGGGTGATGCAAGATTGCAGCTTTGCCACTGGATGCTCCTGCATCAGACACCCGGGGTGAGTTTGAGAAGTGACCTCACTTATGATCCTTCTAAGGTAGACCCAAGCGATCAACCTCAGCCTTTGATAACCAAGTCGCGTCTTCAATGGGTCTACCCTTCCATTTGACCAAGTACTCTGAGTAACTCCTATTCCTAGTACTTCGGACCTCACACATATCTAGAACTTCTTCTATCTCGTCCGCAACTAGGATGGCTGTTGGAATGCTCCACAGATCTGGACTGGGTATCACACTGCTTTCTCCTTCATGATACTCGACCAAATCTGAGATGTTAAACATGGGGGAGATGTTAAGTTTGTTTGGTAACTCCACCTCGTAGGCATTACCCGAATCCCGTTTGCCAACGATCTTACATGGCCCAAATTTCTTCATTTTTAGTTTGTTGTAGGTCTTGGTAGGAAACCGTTCCTTCCTCAGATGGACCATGACAGAATCTCCTACTTGGAACTCCTTAGCTCTGCGTTTTTGATCTGCCCTTGCCTTGTATCGAGCATTCATCTTGGCAATGTGTTTTGTCACTTCCTCACGCACTCCCTTCGGGTGTTCAAGAAAGTCTTCTACTTCAAGCACTCGCATTTCTCCCTCGGATCTATCCTTCTTAATTCTGAAGCATTTCTTGGGCTGCTCCCATAGATAATCCGGAATGGGGATTTATTTGTGCTCCTATTGATCGAGCTGTTATACGCGAATTCTACTTGCGGTAGAACTAGATCCCATCCCTTGGGCTTGTCCCCTACCAAACATCGCAGTAGGTTGCCCAAAATCCTATTAACCACCTCTGTTTGGCCATCTATTTGGGGGTGGTATGCAGAACTGAACTTTAACTTCGTCTTCAGTTTCTTCCACAGGGTCTTCCAAAAATATCCTACAAACTTGGTATCCCTATCCGACACAATGCTTCTTGGCAGCCCATGAAGGCGTACCACTTCCTTAAAGAACAAACCAGCTACATGGACCACATCGCTAGTCTTCTGGCACGGGATAAAGTGTGCCATTTTCAAAAATCTGTCCACTACCACAAATATGGAATCGTGCCCCCTCTGCGTCCTGGGCAAACCAAGCACAAAATCCATACTAATATCTTCCCATGATATTTTAGGTATAGGTAGAGGTTGATACAAACCAGTAGGCTACCTCATACCCTTTGCCATCTGGAAAATCCTACAACTTTGCATAAACTTTGCCACATCCTGCTGCAATTGTGGCCAGTAATAGTTTTCACTAACCAGTGAGATGGTCTTGTCACGACCGAAGTGTCCAGCTAAACCCCCACTATGCTTTTCTTTAATGAGGTTCTCTCTCATTGAGCTCCTAGGAATGCACAACTGGTTCCCCCTAAACAACATTCCATATTGAATCAGGTAATCCAACCATTTAGTCCTGTCCAACGCAACAGGCACAGTGCAGGCTTTCCAAGCTCCTACGAAATCGGGGTCTGCAGGGTATAAGTTCTTGAGTTCAGCAAACCCAACAACCTCCACTTTCATTTCTAGCATCAGAAATTGCCTCCTACTCAGTTCATCTGCCACCCTATTGGATCTTCCACTCTGATGCTTCAGCACAAAGGTATAGCTCTGCAGGAAATCTACCCATTTCAGGTGCCTCTGATTCAATTTTCCTTGACTATTAATATACTGCAGCGCTTTATGGTCGATATAGAGAACAAACTCCTTGGGCAACAGATAGTGCCTCCATTTCTTGAGTGCTTGAACTATGGCATAGAACTCTTGATCATATACCGAATACTTTCTCCTAGCATCATTGAGCTTCTCACTAAAATAAGCTACAGGCCTACCTTCTTGGCTCAATACGGCTCCTATCGCATTGCCACTCGCATCGCAGTCCACCTGAAACACCTTATTAAAATCTGGAAGTGCTAATATGGGTTGCTCAGTGACCATCTTCTTCAGCATATCAAAGCTTTTGTCTACTCCAATTGTCCATTGGAATTCCTTCTTGTTCCCCTTCATTGTCTCTATAAGAGATGCACAAATACTGCTGAAGTTTCTAATGAATTTTTTGTAGAAACTGGCCAGACCATGAAATGATCTAACCTTGGTCACACTTCTTGGGACAGGCCATTCTAGGATAGCCTTCACCTTTTCGGGGTCCATTTTGAGACCATTAGCTGATATAACAAATCCCAGGTATACCAGCTCCTTCTTCACAAAGTTGCACTTCTTCAAATTGATTAGTAACTGCTCCTCCTGCAGTTTCTCAAAAACCTTCTTGATGTGCATCAGGTGCTCCTCTAAGCTTATGCTAAAAATCAGTATATCATTCAAGTAAACAATAACAAATTTGCCCAGAAATTCCTTTAGAACCTCATTCATTAACCTCATGAAAGTACTAGGTGCATTGGTTAATCCAAATGGCATAACCAACCACTCATACAACCCCTCTCTGGTTTTAAAGGTTGTCTTCCACTCGTCCCCTTCTCTAATGCGAATCTGATGGTACCCACTTTTCAAGTCAATTTTTGTGAAGTACTCAGCTCCACTCAAGCATTCCATGATATCATCCATCCTTGGCAGTGGGAACCTGTATTTAATGGTGATCTTGTTGATTGCCCGAGAGTCGGTGCACATCCTCCATTCTCCATCCTTCTTGGGTGCTAATACTGTTGGTACAACACATGGACTAAGACTCTCCCTAATTAGTCCCTTCTTCAATAGATCCTGAACTTGTCGATTTAGTTCCTCAGTATCCACAGGTGTCATTCGATGTGCAGCCTTGTTTGGCAAGCTCGATCCAGGCACCAAATCTATGTGGTGACTGATCTTCCTAACAAGCAGCAAACCTTCAGGAAAATTATCTGAAATGATATCTAGGAATTCTTCTAACAGTCCCATGACTTCCACTGGAATTTCCTTTCATCCTTCTTCCCTAACCCTGGGGATTATAGCATAACACATATGATCCGGCTTCAGGCCTTCCAAGAATCTTTTGCCATCAACTAGACAGACTCGTGCACTGCTGCATACTTTCTCATCCGCCTCCTTCAGGGGTTTTAACTTATGGCAAACTCCATTCTTTGACAGAGAATATGTGTTGGCTCGACCATCATGGATAGCACTTCGGTCAAACTGCCATGGTCTCCCAAGCAGCAGGTAACATGCATCCATAGGCAAAATGTCACATAAAACCTCATCTCGGTAAGTTCCAATATTGAACTTCACCAGGAATTGTTCACTTACTAACACCCGATGGTCCTTTTGCAACCATGCAATTCGATAAGGGTGCGGGTGTTTTCTCCTCTCCAACTGCAGCTTGGCAACCATTTCCTTAGAAACCAAATTGTCAATGCTTCCATTATCAATGATGATGTTACAGACCTTGCCTGCGCACTTGCATCTTGTTCGAAACAGGCTGTTCCTCTGGTCTTTCTTTTCTTCTTCATTTAACAAGACTCTTCTGATGACCATTGCTTCTCCTCTTTCTGCCTCCTCTGAGTGCTTAGACTCTACACCTTCGTCTGCTACAACAGCTCGGGCCTGACCCTCAGGTCTTCGATTTGGCCTCTCTTGATGTTGCGGGTAGTTGTATGCCCTGTGTCCTTCTTCGTAGTTGAAGCAGGTTCCTTGAAAGACACCTCTACCAAACCCTCGCCCAGACCTACCTCTTCCTCTTGGGTAGTTGTTGTTCTGATTGCGTGGGCGTTGGTCATCCTCCTCTTTCACTTCTTTATGTTTTTGGCTACTATTAGCTTCACCAGTTTTCCCAAAATCTTTTTATCTTCCACCACTGCCTCTTCCACCAGCTCTTCCACCCCTCGTCCTTCCCTCTCTCGCTTACCATCAAACCTCCTATTCAGTTTCTCCTCCACTTTTAATGCAAATTGATATGCATCCTCTACTATGCTCATTCTAACCAGCCCCAACTCTTCTTGAATACTGGTTCGCAATCCATTGATGTAACGTGCGACTTTCTCCTTATTCGTCTCCGAATGGCCAGTTCTGATTGAGATTTGATAGAACTCTTCAGTATATTCCTTGACAGTCTTACTAGCTTGTCGAAGACTGCATTTTCTTTAACAAGTCCAGCTCATAATCTGCAAGGATGAACTGCCTCTTTAGTTTCTCTACCATCCTATCCCACCTGGTGATCCTTTCCTTTCCCCTCCTATTCCTTTCCAACTGCACTCCTTTCCACTAGATGCTAGCATGTCCTTTCAGCTTGGTTTTCGCGAACCTGATCCAATTTGGATCTGATATCTCTTCGTATTCAAAATACTCCTCCATGTCGTTGATCCAGTCTATCAACTCCTCAGGGTTGAGGTTCCCCGAGTAAGTGGAGACATCAAATTTTGGCTTCTTCCCGATCTGGGAGATGGCCCTATACAGCCTAGCCTCTACTGGATCCAAAGCCTCTTCTTTGTCAGATGGAACCTCTTCTTCCCACACTTCATCTTCGATGGGTTCTTCCCTTCTCGGCTTGACTCCTCTTTGAATTTCCTCTTGCAGGGCCTCAACTTGCCTCTGCAGGGCTCTTAGATCAACCTCCTCCCTTCTTGCTCGCCTGTGCCTTATACCACCATGATCTCTATGCGGATGCATCCTGCTTCTTCTTCGCAACCCACAACCACAGTCCTGGCGTAAACTGCCTCTCTGTTCGACGATCGGTTTGCACTCTCATAACCAACCTAATCTAATACCACTTGATATAGGGCTATAAATAACACACAGTAAGAGTTTCGAGATCAACAATGCACAGGCCAAAATTCCAACAAGTTTCATTAAACAGAGGTCTTAATTCGAATACACAGCAATTCCCAAAATAAATGGCCAGGAGTCCCCCAATACAATGCATGTGCGGTCTTTTTATATCATCGGCCCCAACTTCTTTCCATCATTACATCAAGTGCGGGATTCCCTGTAACCCTTCGCACGAATGTCCTGTGACCACCTGCAACATGCTGCCAGGTGCCCCGTATTATCATGGTCTGGGGTGGCGGAGTGCGCTGCGGTCGCCTGTCAATCCTTTCGCCAATTCATCATTCAAAGGGATGCATCACAGCCGCTTGTAATTTGATGCCACGCCTCCCCTTGCCAGAGTCCTTGTAACCGCTCCATACTCTCGAGCCACCTGTAACTTCACGCCACGTGTCCCTCTACACTGGTCTCTGCAATCGTCGGCTGGTCAACGTCGTGAGAGCTCTGGTCACGATATCGTAATGTTTTTGCTCCAATACTTTCTCTCTCCTCTTTGGTCGCGATATCGTGACGTTTTTGGCGTTAGGCTTCTCTCTCCTCCTTGGGGCCGCAAAACCACGACATGTCATGATTTTGTGACATCTTTGCATTTCGTACTTGCTGCTTCGTTTTGGGCCGCGAAATCACGACATGTCACGATTTCGCAACCATTTCACGCCCTTGAGTCTTCGGCTCAGAAGTGTCACGATTTTGTGACCACTTTGCGTTTAAGAACCTTTCTCCCGGAAGTGTCATGATTTCGCGACGTCTTTGAGCTCTGCCTTCTAAGGTGTTGCGATGTCTTTATGCTTTCAAGTCTTGCCTCCCAGAAGTGTCACGATTTCATGACATCTTTTGAACTTTGTCTTTGAAGGTGTCACGATTTCGTGACGTCCTTTAAGCTTGCCTTCGAAGGTGTCGCGATTTCGTGACCATTCTTGTGCCTTAGAATATTTTTCCGAAGATGTCCTTGTGCTTTCAAATCTTGCTTCTCGGAAGCGTCGCGATTTCGTGACCATTTGGCGCTCAAGTGACTTTGCCTCGGAGCTGTCGCGATTTCGCGACCGTTGGGCGCTGAAGCTGCTTTCCTCCAAAATTGTCGCGATTTCGTGACCGTTTGGCGCTGAAGCTGCATTCCTTTGAAAATGTCACGATTTTGCAACCATTTTGCGTTGAAGCTGCATTCCTTTGAAAATGTCATGATTTCGTGACCGTTTGGCGCTGAAGCTGCTTTTCTTCAAAAATGTCACGATTTCATGACAGTTTCATGCCTTGGCCCTTTCCATGAAAAAGCGTCGCGATATCGCGACAGTTTGGCCCACTGGCGCCCTTCTTCAAAAAGCGTCGTGATATCGCGATAGTTTTGCACCTTGGCCCCTTTTATCAAAAAGCGTCACGATATCATGACAGTTTGGCCCGCTGGCGCCCTTCTTAAAAAAGTGTCGCGATATCGCGACACTTTTAGTACTTAGAGAAAAAAATACATTTTGGGTGATGCAAGATTGTAGCTTCGCCACCGGATGCTCCTGCATCAAAATCCATATTAGTAGCAAAGGGATATACTCAAATAGAAGGAATTGACTACAAAGAGACATTTGCACCAATAGCCAGAATGACTACTATTAGGACAGTATGTGCATTAGCAGCTCATTAGGGATGGAAACTACATCAAATGGATGTAAAAAGTGCATTTCTTAATGGAGATCTAGAAGAGGAAGTTTACATGTCACAACTAGAAGGATTTGTTGTTAAAGGACAAGAACTCAAAGTTTACAAATTGAAAAAATCCTTGTATGGCCTAAAACAAGCCCCTAGAGCATGGAATATAAAAATTAATAATCATCTATTACAACATAACTTCAAAAGAAGTACTTTAGATCCCAGTCTATATACAAAGAAAATTGGAAATGATATACTAATTCTTATAGTATATGTTGATGATATTGTAATTACTGGAAGCTCAGAGAATCTAATTAGTAAGATTAAAAAGGATCTAGAAAAAGCATTTGAGATGACAAATTTAGGATTGATGAACTATTATCTAGGTCTAGAGATTCATCAAGAAAAAGATAACATCACTATTACTCAAACAAAATATGCAAAAGCTCTACTAGAGAAGTATAGAATGAAGGAATGTAAACCAAAGGATACACCCATGGAACAAGGGATTCAATTATCTAAAAATGATGGAACCTACTCAATACAGAAAATTGATTGGAAGTCTTCTATACTTAACCAATACTCGACCTGACATAGTCTTTGCAGTAAACTATCTTGCAATATTCATGCAAGAACCAAGGGAAAGTCATTGGAAGGCTACAAAAATAATATTACAATATGTTAAGAAAACTATAGATTATGGACTAACATATTTGAAGAATGTAAAATATTTTTTTCTACAGGGTTATTTAGATTCTGATTATGTTGGTTCTATCGATGATATAAAATCTACTTCTATGTACATCTTCTTTCTTGGATCAGGTCCAATATCTTGGCACAATAATAAACAACATACAGTTGCTTAATCATCTACTAAAGAAGAATACCATGCAACTAGAGACACAACATGTGAAGCATTATGGCTATAGTACATATTATCTGACATGGGAGTTAAATGAGAGTCAACTTTGATACATTGTGACAATCAAGGAGCTATCAATCTAATAAAAAATCCAATTGTACATGAATGGACCAAGCATATTGAAGCACAATGTCATTTTATTCGAGATCATTTTCAAAATCATCATATCAAATTAAAATATGTACCTATAGAGGAACAATTGGTAGATATATTTACAAAGGCATTGGGCACAAACAAATTTTAGGTCTTCAGAGAGCATCTATGCAGATCAAGAGAAAGGTAAACCAAATAATGTAATACAGGGAGGTGTTAGAAAATATATATTACATTACTTGGTTCACCTTAGTTACATTATTAGAATAGGATTTTATCTTAGGTTAAGTAGTTACTTGGGGAAGAATCAATAAATCTACAAGTGTTAGAATGTGCAATGTAAATGTGCATGTAGTCCACATGTACATGAGTCTTTAGAATTGAAGTTACAAGTGTCTTTCATGCAATATGTATATGCCTTTAGAGTAGGATTTTGAAGAGTCACATACTAGTTTATATATGTGACCAAGCATTATAATGTGGTGAGAAAAAAAACAGGCTTTAGAGCATGTACTAGTAGAATGCTCTTCATATTTTCTTCAAAATTCTGTGAGCCTCCATTAATGGATATTACATGGGTTGTTTCTCAAGTTTCTCATGCTACATGTTTTTTAGTTAGCCATTATAATAGATGTAACATTGCTTTCTTATTTCAATAGTTGTGAGTTCATTTCCTTCAATTTTAAAGCCTCTAAAGGTAACACTCATTTTTTAACTACTTCATCTTCTTTCCCCTCCTCAACCGCCCACTACAGTTGCAAAATGCATCCCACAATACCCTATTTATAGCATGCACATTGGTAACTACCCCAATAGTTCACTAATAACCCTAAGTGGTCATTGATGCACAATTCAACCACCCTAGGCAGTCACCCAAGTGCTAGGTAGTTGCCTTGGATGATCACACAAGCACCAAGCAACCACCCTAGGTAGTTGACAAGGTCATTCAGCCAACCATCGATCCTAATTTTAACATTGACCTCCAAAATAACCCATTTGCACCTTCATTTCATCTATATTTTATCAATCACCTCATGGTTGTCATCATTTTATTTCCACCCACTCACCGCTTAAGGGGGTAGATAATACCCATAAAATTATACCTCAAGTCAACTCGACACACTAAACACTCAATATTGGAGTTGTTTAAGTCCAATAATATTTTCTCAAGGCTATCATTAACCCCCCTTATGCTAGGGAAAATATCAAAAATCATCTTCTTCTCTCAAAATTCTAATCAAAGTGATCTCATCAATCTGTCAAAGGTCTATGATTCAAGGGTATTCATCCATTTCATGATTGGGGTATCCTATATTTTCCTTGATTTTAGGTAATCGTACATCACTCTCCTTGAGCCAAAAGTCACTTTCATCATTCACCAATCATTATCACTATCCATCATGAAGCCAACGATTGATGTCATCTATTTTTACATCATATTGTGTTTGCACACAACATGGTACAAAAGGGGTATCTATAAACACCTAAAAAGTATCATATTGACATTGGTTAAATGTTAATATTTAATTTTTTTACAATTATTTTAATTAATACATTGCAACCTTATTAATATTAATATTTATTATCCTAGCCCCTTTGACCATCCTAAGCACCTTCCAACGCCTAATCCATGGTCATCATGAGACCATACCCCCACATTAACCAAGTTCCACCTCACTCTAGTTGGAATTTACTATCTTTCCTCCACATTCTAAGCTTATTAGTGCACATGGGTGAGGATTCCCTCCACCCAAACACATTGATGAAGCATGTAATTTTTATGGGTGAGGAGTCTCTCCACCCAAGAGCATTAATGAGATGTGTCATAACATGACATAGTGTGTCATAATCCAAATAGAGAATATTGCACATTTATCCATCCAAGTAGCCAAGTGGAAACATAAGGTTCCTCCCTTATTTTATCCAAACTACTTGTTCATCATCCTACTACCTCCTCATCATTCTCCTCACACTTGGAAAATATTATAAATATGCTCCCATTTCATTTGCTTTGAGAAAGAGTTCATAAAACACCATTGAAACTCAGTGTAGATTTCATTTGGCCCTCCTTGTGGATCTTTGAATTTATGAATGTAGGTACCTCATTCAAAGAGCTTAAGAAAACCAATCATGAAGTCTCTTTAGAATGTGTGGTAATATTTTTTTTGTATTTGCACTCATCTCTGACAATCAAACAACACCGGATCTACACTAGAAGCCCCAAGACACTTATATAAAGGTCCAAATTTGAGTTTGAAGCCCCTACCAGAACATAAAGACAACCATCCTATGTGGATACATAGATATAACCACCATAGGTAGCTACACAAAGACAAATACAATAGGTGGCTACAAAGAGACAACTACCCTAGGTGGTTAGCCCCAAAGGAAAACAAAGACCCAAAATTAATAGTGGGCAAACAAGAAAGGTAAAACAAGGCATTTTATAAGGTTTTGTAACCATTTTGCATAGTTTTGTAACTTTTGTAAAAGTTTTTGTAAGATTTTTGTCATCCTTTTATGACTTTGTAACCATTTTTACATATGTCCTGGTGGTTTTCCAATTAAGTTATACCAAGAGTTATGGGATATCCTTCATGTTGATTTATTAGAGGTGATGGAAGAAGCTAGGAAAGCCAAAGAGATTTTTATCATAAATAAAACTTATATAACTCTTGACCCAAAAGCTCAAGAGGCTTATCATATCTCAGCTTTTAGACCTATTGTTTTATGTAATGTTCTTCTCAAAATCATTACTAAGATCATGGCAAAAATTTTGAAGCCTCTTTTCCCCTAAAAAAGGAGGTTATGTATAAGGGCATCAAATAGTGGATGAGATAGTTCTTGATCAGGAAGCCATACATTCCATGGAAATACAAAAATATCCTATGTTCATTCATTTAGACTTATCCAAAGCTTATGATAGAGTGGATTGGCACTTCCTTATCAAAGTTTTGAGGAAATTTGGTTTCTCTCAAGATTGTATGGACTATATTATGGGTTGTATCTCTTCAGTATCCTACTCAGTTCTTATCAATGTTAGGCCTTCACAACTATTCCCAGCTTCTAAAGGTATTAGGCAAGTTGACCCCCTCTCCCATTATTTATTCATCATTCTTGTTGAATGCTTGGATAAGACTGTAACCAAAAATAGAGACAAGAAAATCCTTGATGGAGTTACCATTACTCATGGAGCTAGGCCTATATCTCATATTCAATTTTTTGATGACTCTACTCTATTAGGTAAAGCTACAGTTAAGGAAGCTCCTTAAATTAAGTAAATCATTAGTTTTTTTTCTAAGGCTACTAGGAAATTGATCAATGAATACAAGTCTAAAGTCATTTTCTTTCACTGCTCTACCATATAGGAATCCATGGTCTTGGATAAATTAAGATATAATAAGACCTCCCTTTTGATCACTTATTTAGGCATCCCTATCAATACTCAAAGACAAAAAATTAAATATTGAAATTGGTTGTTGGACAAAGTTAAGAAGAAAATTGTAAAGTGGACCAATAGGTGGCTTTCTTTTGGGGGTAGAATTACCTTGGTAAATTTTGTCCTTCAAGCTATACCTATTTATGTTTCTACCATGTTGAATATCCCAAAGGCTATTCTTTGAGAATTGGATCAAATTAATCATCGGTTCCTCTAGAGTGGTACTAAGGAGAAAATAAAATGAGCCTTGGTGAAATGGGACACTTATGTCTTCTTAAGAATGAAGGAATGTTAGGATTTCGATATGTTATTAATAACAATAATTTTTTAGCTGCTAAATTGTATTGGAGGATTTTACATAACCCCAATTTTCTTTGGACCAATAATATATGTGCTAAATATACTAAGAACAAAAGTCTTAAATACCTTGTTCGCTATCAATTGCTTACCAAATATTCTTCCATTTTAGCGGTTCTTAAGACTAGTGAGGATTTGATTAAGAAAAAGTTATTTTGTATCATTCATAGTGATCAACAGGTAAATTTTTGGATAGATTCTTGGGATGGTCACCAACCTTTAATAACTCAGTTTCCTTATTGGAGGCGTTAGATGGAGGAGCTTCACTGAGCAAATTGGATAAAAATGGCTAATTATTGTCGATACCATACTGGTAATTTAGAGGTTGATAGATATTGAATCCCTATTGAGGAATGGCCTATTCAAATTCCAAAAATTCAAAGAAAAGACATCCAACACATCCTGCATATGATATCTCTCTCTTGGTCCTATGATAAAGATTGTTTTGGATGGAACAACACTACTAGGGGTGAGTATTCAACTACTCAAGGTTATTTGGCCTTATGCCATAATAATCCCAACCAATTTTATGAGATATTTTCTTAGTTCAAAAGCTCTAGAATAAGGTGAAGTTCTCTATTTGGATTTTATTGCATCGTAGGGTGCTAACTAGTGAGCAACTTATGAAACGTGGTTTTCATGGCCCTTTTAGATGTGAAATATGTGGAAATAATATGGAAACTCTTAGGCATTTTTTATTGAGTGCACCTTAGCCTCTGAGCTATGGAGGAGAATGGCCATCTTACTTGGCTTACAATGGTCCAATTTTTCTACTTTTGAACAACTTTGGAGGGATTGGCCTAAACATGAGGGTGTTGAACATTTCATTAGGCAGATAGTTTGGATGGGTTCTACCATTCTACCTTGGAATATCTGGAATGAAAGGAACAACTAGATTTTCAATCAATAAATAAAGGATATTCACTATATATGGTAAAATACCATTGCCAACTTAGTTGAATCAGTCCAACAACTCCTTAATCACCCCCAAAACTCCCATAAAAAATGGGATTAAGTGATGCAAAGATTAAATATTAACTCTTCTAAGGGAAAACGACTTAAAGGGAATGTGAGTAATTACAATATGGAAAGAACAAGGAATTGGTAACCTCCTCCTAAGGATTATGGAAAAGTCAATACCAATGGAGCCTCTAGGGGGAACCTTGGAAAAGCTAGTGTAGGAGGAATTAGTAGACTTTTAGATGGCTCCGTGGTTTTCACTTTTTTTGAAAATTTGGGTATCCTTTCCAATAATCTTGTTGAGGGGTATGGTATCCTCAGAGACCTTCAGAGGTTGATAAGGTTGGATTGGAAAAGGTGTTGGTTGATTTTGACTCCCAACTCATGATTAATCTTCTGAAGACTTCTAAGAATCATAAGGTTTATTGGAGAATAAAAAGAATTATTGATAAGATTCAATTAATCTAGACAGGCTTTTTGAAAGTGGATTACAATCATGTGGTTAGAGAACATAACAGAAGTGATGATGCTTTAGCTAATTGGGCATTGTAAAATTGTGATCTTACTTGTTACGGCCACCCTCCCAGATGGTGGGCTTCACAAATAAGGGAAGCTCTAATTTTTATCCTTTCTTTAGATGGCTCCAGTACTAGAGGTACCTAGTTCATTTTTTGCTTTATTTTTGCTTCTTTTTGGTTCGGTCGGGGTATTTTAGTTCCCTAGCTTAGACATATATTTCCTATGGTTCTTCTTTTGAATCTTGCCTTAATAGTCTTTTCGAATAGAAAGGTCATAGTTGTGTTTTATTTTTTGTTTTCCCTTTTCTTAGTTTTTTGAGGGGTGTGTGTGTTTTTGTGTACTATTTTGTTTTTGTGTTGTTTTAGTTATTTTTTTTGTTTTTTATGTTTTTGTGTTTTTTTTTTTTTTTTTTTGTGTTTTTTTTTTTTTTTTTTGTTTTTCATGTTTTTGTTTTTTGGGTTTTGTGTTTTTGTTTTTTTTAAGTGTTTGTGTGTTGTTTTGTTGTTTTTATGGTTTTCTTATGTGTTTTGTGTTTTATTGTTATTTTTTATTTTATTTTTTTTATTTTTTTATTTTTTTTTATTTTTTTTTGAGTTTTTGGTTGTTTTTATGCTTTTATATTATTTTTTTTTGTTTTGTGGCTTTTATATTTGTTTATTTGTTTGTTTGTTTGTTTTTTTGTATATTTGATTGTATTTGTTTTTTGTTGTTGTATTTTTTGTGTTTGTTTGTGTTTTGTGTTTGTTTGTTATTGTTTTTGTTGTTTTAGGTATGCTTGTTAAGTGTGTCAAAGGGGTAGGCCAAGTGCGAACCCTAGGTATTTTTGGTAGAATAGATACCTTTACCTCCTTGGGAATTATGCAAAAGTGGCATCCCATTTAAAAAAATAGATCATGTTTTTTCTTAGCATAAAATCCTCAAGAAACAAATCTTGCAGGCACCTAAAAGGACCCATTAACACAAGATCCTCGATTGCAGGTAGAACACAACTAGGACCAATAGAAATAAAACTCAAAGCTATAATCATGTTTACATTAGAAATAAAATTCACTATCTTGAGTGGGAATGGGATCACTCTAAAGCCTGAAGGCTCCAACCCACTTGTCTACTTGAACCTTTATAGATACACAACCAAAGGATCCATGTTCATATATAAAGCAAATTTAGGGCCAACGATAAAACTTTGTATGGTTGGGATCCCTCTCACATCTAAATAAGCACTTGGAAAGGTCTTCCTTCCAAGAACAAGGAATACCAATAATATCTTCTCTAGATCTATAGACCTAGGGTCCACAAATACAGTTGAAGCATTCCCAAAGCCAATCCTACCCTGGCTAAGCTTTCTAGGCAAGAAAACCAAAAATAAAAACCCTAATATCATAGAAAAATGGGAATATCCACCCAATCCCTATGGATTCTAAACCCATTAGTACACCAAAAACAAAAATAGGGCCAAAGCACTCCTACAAAGGATGATCTCTCCCATCATAGAAGAAAACCCTTTTGCTACATCTCAGACTTCCGCTCCCTATCTGCATTCCACTACATCTCATCCTTCCACTTCCTCTCAACCTTCTATCCATCTTCCCCCTATACTTAAGAATGATTGATTATAGTAAAGATTTACTTATATCAATCATGACTAATATATGAGCATAAATAGCCAAAAATCCATCTTTCATAGTATCTAAAATATTATGGAATTTTCCTAGAGTGTTTCCTATTGCCTTGAAGTTATCTATTTCCTAAAATTCAATGGGCAACCCAAAAATCCTAACCCTTACTGGTACTAGAGATAGATTTACAATTTCAAGTGAAAATCCTTAATACCAATCGGTAAGGAAGAGTCATGCTCTTCCCATAAACTAAGGATCCCTTTTAAGGATTTTTTCTCTTTCTTCCCTAGAACACAAATTTTCTAGGAAGAAATCATTGGGAAGAAAGGATAGAATCACTCTGAAAGACTTCCAACTACTATCAATCCATTCTCTCAAGGTTGAAGCCCTTAGCCAATACCCATTAGATTTACCAAAAACTGCCTTATCTTGGAGCAATGAGTATCTCTTTGAGGTGCACTCACTAACCTCTACCACTAAATATGAACCTAGGTCTATGGAAAGGAAACTAAAACTCAAAATCTATTGAAATTTACCAGAATGTCTTGTAGAAAATATCATATTTGATAAAAAATAATAATAATTTGCATGCAATAATTTCTAATATAAAGAAAAGAAAAAACTTAGCTAAAAAATTATGTGTCTAGATATAATGTCTTGCCTCACTGAATTCCTAGCCCTTCATTGATATTCCCATTATCCAAAACCTAGCTGACAAATATTTGCAATTCCATTTTTCTTGACTTGAAAAATTGTCACTGCCCTTGTTTCATATGGTTGATTTCATAGGATTGTATCTCCCTCAATATTGCTCAAATTCCTTCATATGACCAATCATTTGAAAGTTATTCAAATTCCACACAATTTGATCCAAGAATCAGTTGAATTATATAACCCTTCATGAATATATGACTTCTAAAAGATGATAAATTTTCCAAAAAAAACCCTTAGCCTTCATGAAGTGAATACTTTTTGTCTTATTAATATTGATTAAATAATGTGTTTGTTTATTTGTCAATATTAATTTATTAATTATAAGGATTATAGTTGGGGTTATTAGAAGAGTAATAAACTCATGTTATAAGGAATGGTAAGAAATAATAATGGAACAATGTATTGAGAATGTTTTCTATATTTAAGAAATTAGGAAATTGTTATTTAATCATGAAGGGTTGAATAGTAAGTTACCCCAACAGATGGATGTGGCTTGTGTAGTAATAGATCCATAAATTAGTGAGAGATGTATGGGATTCTCTCAATGTTCTTGCATGATTTGAATGTGGCTTGTGTAGCAATAGATCCATAAATTAGTAAGAGAAGTATGAGATTCTCTCAATGTTCTTGCATAATTTGGATGTGACTTTTGTAGCAATAAATCCATATATGAGTGAAAAAAGTTTAGGATTATCTTGATATTGCATTGTTCTTGCATGATTTTAATTTTGCTTGTGTAGCAATAGATCCATAAATAAGTGAGAGAATTATGGGCTTCTCCTATTATAACTAATAAGCATTACACCCTAATAATCCTATTAGATAATTATGAATGATACACCCTAAGTAGTGAAGCTTGGGTGACCCAAAGTGGTGAGGCTTGGGTGGTCCAAAGCAGTAATACTTGGGTAGTCCTAGAGGTAAGGCTTGGACAAGGCCTAGTAATGAGGATTGAACATATTCCTAGAAGTGAGTATTAGGAATCTTAATAGTGGATTGGTATGGGACAATCCATTGGATCATTCACAAGGTAGTATCGTGGTGGCACCTTACGATGAGGTAAGCATGACCACGATCATTATCAGGTGAGTGGTAATGGTATTACTTAACTCACAGTGAGGTGAAGTTAACTAATTATTAAAGCATCACACCATAATGATCCTACATAGATGGACTTATGTAGGGTCAGGGAATAGGCATCACCTTTAAATGTTATGGGCATTAAAGGGTAATGCCTACATCATGGTCAATCTTTCCCATATAGATGAGTGTATAGGAGAAGTGGAGAGACCACTAAAGGCATATTGTCTAATGGTGAGGTTAGAAAAGTGAGCCTTAGATGATTTTGAGAAGTTTGTCACTCCTATCCACTTTAGTGTCATCTACAACAACAATGAACTCAAAAGTGGTTATACCTTTATACTAAATAAAATATTAGATATTCTTTGATAGTTAATCCTTGTAAATAAACTTAGATTTTTCCCTTGGGTCGAGTTATTTAGGTCATTACACACTCTTACTGCCTTTAAAGAATTTGTTATTGTAGTTGAAAGACAAACTGAGAAGAAAGTGAAGGCTTTGAGGAGTGATAATGGTGGAGAATATTTCTCCCAAGAATTCAATATTTTTTGCAAGTTGCATGGTATTGCAAGGCAAAAAACAACTCCATATATGCCACAATATAATGGAGTTGTATAAAGTCTCAATAGGACGTTGTTAAAGAAGGCAAGAAGCATGGGAGAGGATGCAAGTTTGAATAAAAGTTTTTGGGCAAAGGTTGTTAATACAACTATGTGAACAATATGTTACCTATTTATATTCTTAATGGGGGAACACCAGAGGAAGCTTGGAGTGGAGTCAAATACTTGGTTTCTCATTTGGGAATGTATGGATATGAAGTATTTGTTGTTGTACCCAAGGGGAAAAAAAGAAAAAATCCAAACAATAAATCTGTTAAAGGAGTACTCATTGGATATGGTGATGGAATCAAAGGTTACAAAGTATGTATGCCTTCACAAAATTACCATGTGTTCAACCATGACGTAGTATTCAAAGAAGACATCTAGAGAAAATAAAAATCTATGGGAACAACCCCAGACAACATAGAACTATTTGATGCAACTATTGGTTTGAGAAGCAACCATAAATTGTTCCATCATTAAGTGTAGATTCCATTTATACTCCTTTGTTAGAGATTTCGCATGATACTAATGAATATTCATGCAATTAGAAACATCAACAGGATAATTAGACTATTGTGGAAGAGTCCAATTAGCCTCAAGTTGTTGAATAGCAACCTGCATATGAAGAGCAACTCTAAAATTATGATATTATTCAAGAAGTGTAAACTTTGAGAAGTCAACGACAAAGGAGTGCACCAATCAAATTTTTTTATGATGAATACAATAACTTTACATTATCTTCCATGAGTGATGAGCCTATAGGTGTTAAATATGCTCTCACTAGTGATGAAGCAATTCATTGGAAGAAATATGTAAAAGAGAAAATGCAGTCACTGAATAAAAAAAATACTTGGGACTTGCAGTGTTGCCTGAGGGTAGAAAGACAATTGGCTATAAATGAGTATTTAAAAGTAAATACAAGGATGATGGTTCAATTGAGAGATATCAAGCTAGGATGGTAGAAAAAGGATACTCTCAAGTTAAAGTGCTTAACTTTGAATAAAAATTTTCTCCCGTGGCAAAGATTGCATCTATTAGGTTGCTATTTGCATTGGCTGCTACAAATGACTGAGAAATTAAGCAAATGTACATGAAGATAACTTTTCTTCATAGAGATCTCGATAAAATATTTACATGGAGTAATAAATTGGGTTTGAAGTAAATGGAAGAAATTTTGTATGCAATATGATAAAGTGATTGTATGGGTTGAAGCAATCCCCATGGTAGTGGTATAAAAGATTTGATACCTTTGTGATTGGATGTGGTTTTATAAGAAGTGATGTTGATCATTGTATTTATCTCAAGTGCAAAGAAAAAAACTTTTTAATTCTGGTGTTGTATGTAGATGAAATTCTTCTTTTTAGCAATTCAATGATCTTGTGAAGAAGACCAAGTCAGAGTTGTTAGGAGAATTTGAAATGAAAGACCTTAGCTAGTTACATTGTTTCTTGGGTATTAAAGTAAAGGGAAGCTATGATTGTGTATTATCCATAAGAGATATATTGTAGACTTGCTTTCCCTTTTCAGAATGGACCAATGCACTCTTGTATCTACACCTTTTTAGGTTTAAGTTGTATTGTCAAAAGATGTGTTCAAAGGATGATGATGAGAAGAGTGTCATGGACAAAGTTCCCTATGCAAGTGCAATTGGTAAATTGATGTATGCAATGGTGTGTACAAGACCAGATCTGCTCATGTAGTTGGAGTTGTGAGAAAATTTATGTCTAATATTGGTAAGCAACATTGTGTTGTAGTAAAGAGAATTCTCAAATATTTGAAAGGCACCAGTGATTTTACAATCTGTTATGATGATAAAGAAAATAATCAACTACAAGGTTTTGTATATTTTGATTATGGTGGAGATGTAGATACTTTTAAATCTATTAGTGCATATGTGTTCACACTATTTAGAGGATTTGTGAGTTGGATATATAAAAAAGCAACAAGTGGTGGCTCAATCAACTACTAAATTTGAATACATTATTGTTACAAAAGTGTGTAAGGAGACAACCTGATTACATGTAGTGTGCAGAGGCATTGGTTTTTAACAAAGTTCCATTACTTTGTGGTGTGACAATCAAAGTGCAATTTACTTGATTGTGAATCCTAATTTTTAACTCATACTAATAAATTTGAGTGAAATTTCATTCTATTAGAGAAATGGTGCAATTTGAAGAATTTGGGTCATAGAAGATTGGTACATTCCAATGCAGTAAATGCACTAACAAAGTCATTGGATAGTATGAAGTTCATTTGGTGTAGATATTTTATGGGGTTTCTCTCATTCTGATTAGTAAACATGAAGAATAAGAAAAAATATATTTTCTATTCATTTACTTAGTCATTTTGGCAAGTGGGAGATTGTTGGATGTGTGCCAAAAATACTAGATTTGTGTTACACCCCTTAGGCCTATACACCCAAGAAAAATTTTGTTTCACTTTTTTTGAAAGATAGGTTTTTAGCTAATAAAATACCTTTATAGGCACATGGTTTTGAAAATTTCCTCACAATTGGGAGTTGCTAGACATGTGTTGAGATGTTATTAGTTGGTTGCCTAACTATGGGTAGGAAAACCTAAATGTGATACCTCTACTTGTGTATTTATTTTCATAGATGCAACTCTATAAAATGTGTATGTGTGAAGAACCGTGAGAGAAGAACATCTCTTAGATGTAATTTTGAATGTATTGTGAATTAATTTCTTCTTATTTTATTTTTTTTACTGTGCGATATGGCATTTCATATATAGATATTTATTGGTAAATCATTATTTTATTTCCTGTTAGTCGCTTATCAAATGCACATTATTTTTTTATTATATGAGTTTATTTCATCCTTTTTTGTTGTTGAGTTGTTTGGCTACACATTCCACTACACTAATAGAAAATTACTTTCAAAATAAAATTCATGGGGTAACTTAATTCAATCTCTACCTCCATTGAATCTAATTTCAAATATATGAAAAACTTTATTATTATCCTTAAAACTTACATATTAACCATTTACTTTTAAGAACCATTATGTTATGCTTGGTCATCTCATCCTTGATTATCTTTTTTGATGTAATATTTGCTACCTAAATAGGGTTTATCATACATTTGACCTTCCTCTTATCCCCCAACTAGGGGATTATATTTCTAGCTAGGGCATCCTTACTTCTAGTTAGGACATTCAAAAATATCTTTTCTTCTATGATACCTTGATTTTCCTCATAATGATCTTTAGTTTTTTGAGTTTTCCCAAGTATATGGAATAGGAAAAGGTGGCATCACTCTCATAGGCACTTGCTTCCTACTCACACTTTCCTTCTCCTTGCACTTAAAACACTTGCTTGTTTTCTAAACAAGAAATGGTGAGGTTCACTCCTCCCTCACACTTACTTGTAGGATTAACCCCACTTCTTGTTAATAATTGTGATATTTGTGTTTGGTTTCCAAAATTGATATCCTTTAATTTGCATTCCCTCTATGTCCTTGATTTGAGGGTCTTCATCTCCTTTTTTCATTTTTGACAACATTTTAATTTCCATCAATCTCTTAAATTTTTCCATATTCTTCATAATGAGACTTATCATCTCTATGTTTATGTTGTCCTAGAGAATTTGAATTGCAAGAAATAGCCTCAAGAACATTTTCATTCTTATGCTACCCTAGAAACCCTAAAGTGCAAGGACCATCCTCCATGGTACTTACTATATTATGCTACCCTAATAGCCCAAAATTGCTATGGATATCTTGCATACTCCTTTCTTTATTATGTTGCTCTTGGAACCTTAAAGTGTAAGGGATAAACTCTACACTACTTTTAGTTTTTTTATACGAGAGGATTTTATACTATTCGAGAAAAATGAATACAATATACATGGATTGAACTTAACCTCTTCCACCTTCTTTGTTTTAACATTTACCTCAAAATATTTCTTCGCACCTTTAATTCCTCTTGAATTTAAACTTACACATTGTAATTCCTCGTCCCTTATATGCCTTTTTTCTTCTAATAGCTGATCCCAGCTAACCATAGTGTAGAGGGGATTTATTTACCACTTTTTGGGGAGTGAAAATTCCATGATCTAATATAACTTCTACTATAATATAGTATTTATGCTTTGTCTTGGTCACTTTTACAGTATTTTGCCTTATCTCTAGTCTAATAATATTTGTGGCATCAACATGTAATATTTTCATAATCCACTTGTTGATCAAGTATACACAACATGCTTTTACTCCTTAGTAGTTGGTCTTTCCTAGACGAACTTCCTAGAGTATTACCATATTCTTTAGAATCTCCTTATTGATAAATTATATGGAAGTCAAAAAATCCTAACACACTCTATAAGCCTTGTAATAGTTTCTATCTCTACATAGTTTTTCTCATTCCATGGCCTTAAATAAAATGCATCTCTCCCCCTAAACCATAGGCCATCACTTGTTATTTTATCCTTGATTTTCAAACTAGAGAGGATGACAAGAAAATATCCATTTGAAAGAAAACTCATAGAGTACTTTGACTTTAATCTTAATTTCCACTTGATCCAATTTTGAATCTTTGAAAAATTAGGCTAGTATCCATGGAACTTATATGTCAAGCCAATGGTTTTAAGAACCATCATGTCATGCTCAAACATCACATCCTTGACAATCACTTCTACTATAATATTTGTTTTCTTTATATGAATTACTATAGAATTTCTCTTTCTATTATCCCTAACTAGGGCATCCATACTTCCACTTACAATGTCCTTACTTCCACTTACAATTCCATAAAATAACTTTCCTTCTATGTTACCTAACATTCCCTTATAAGAATATTTTGTTTCTTCACTTTTTATAAATATCCAAAACAAGAAAATGTGAGACTTGCTTCTTGGTTACACTTACTCCTTGCTTGTAGTTACTTCTTTCTCACACATACTCCCTACTCTTCCCTGAACATTTAAAATAAGAAAAGACAAGACTTGCTTCTTACTCGTACTCATACTTTCTCCTTGCTTACACTCGCACTCACTCCCTACTCACACTTACTCCCTCTATTAATTATAGTATTTTTCACTTTAAAATTAATATCTCCAATATTATAGTTATTTGTTGGAGTTCCTTATGATTTTGAGTAGATAAAGAGAAATTTTCCTTCATTATCTCAAAAAGCACTACCTTTTATAGTTTATCAAGGTTTGTTAGAAGCATCATCAAAATTAAATTAATGAATTCAACTTTTGAATATTTTCATTTTACCATGGATTTTTGTAGAACTTATTCATTAACCCAGTTATTAGAAATTATTCTTGCGTGTATATTTATAGATTATGATCAAGCGACTAGTGCATATTTTTCTATACTTGAGACTTCCTATGATGAGCACCTTACTTGTAAACATTCTAAAGAGAGACAACAATACAAAACCAAACTTGGATTTGATTCTAACATTTATTTTTGAAATTCTACTATTCCTTTCAAGTCACAAATTCCAACAAACAATGATAGGGCTAATCCTAGATAAAAGGTTTATCAAATATTTTACTAACTGTTTTAATGTTACTAGAGCAATCCAAAATATTATTATTTTTTTAAACATTAACCTCATATGGTGGAAGCAAAGAAAAAAATAAGTATATATTTTGATTTTTCTAGCTCCTTCTTACACAAGACACATTTAAAAATGTACATGATGTTCTCTTCTTTGCAAATTTTTACCCTTAAGATTTTTTCTTTGGATTTCTAACAATATGTGTGTGTGTGTGTGTGTGTGTGTGTGTGTGTGTGTGTGTGTGTGTGTGTGTGTGTGTGGAGGCCTTAGGGAGAGCTTTAAGTGACCACAAACTATTCCAAATGACATTATTAGGAGTGGGAAATTTTGATTACTCCAAACCCCATATTTTTTTAATGGGTATATGGGATTGAAGAATATCCCACTTATATTAAATCATAACCACATAATGGTAATACAACAACTTGGTACTTATGCATGTATCACTTGGAAATATTTTAACCTTGTTCTTCACCTTGAAAGTTGAGAAATTTAACCAGTCGATTTAATGGTATTTAATGCTCAAATTCCTTATATTGTAATTTGATTGAGTATTTGTTATCTTTGAGTATATTCTAACCCAACTCATGCTTTTATGAATATATACAAATAGAATTATTGAATCATATTTTCAAGCTCATATGTAGCTTGGTTGAGGTCCTCTCCCTCAACCAAATTGTCAATGTAAATTCAAGTTCTACAATTTTTATATTAATAGAATTATTGACCTTTGAACCTGTAAGCAGTAAAAATCATGCATCTAATCTATTTGCAAACATGTAATAAATTAAAAATAAGAAAGCATGTAACCATTACAAGATAAAATATGATAAAAAATGGGGTGCTCTTTATTAATCACAATAATTCTTGATTACAATATTTCCCTCTTAGGGAATCCCTCAATTTGATACAATTATTACAAATATTGTGGTCCCTCAAAGGGGAGAGATGCACTCCAATGATTTTCCTTCTCCACTACTTTTCTTAAAATAGGACTTATTAATTGCCTCCTTCTTTGATATCAATAAGTATGATCTTGATGATGCTCTTAGATCCTTGATTGTCCTTATCACCTGCACACAAAGAAACTCAAACTAATAAATAGTAAATCTTAGCCTCTTAAGAGTAGGATATTTCATGAAGATAGCAAGATATAAATGAAATTCATAAAAGAATGATAAAATGCTTATAAATACTGAAATAAAAGTATGAAAGAATACTATAAAACATATAATACATTATAAACATGCAATTGCAATACAAATAATATGAAGTCTATGACTAAAATTCATGAAATGACTAATCAAACCCTAGCCGCTATTGCTTAGAGCAACTAACTCTGCTAGCCATTGTCAACTTTGGTGGCTGAGCCTGTGGGCCTCTATTGAAAATAGTGGCAACGGGGAAAAAATTTTGCTCCTTGAATCCCAGCTTGATGATGCTCAATTTCTCTGCTAAATTGATGTTCAATGGTCACTTGTGTCTGAGAATATGAATTTATGGTAGATTATCTAAGATTCATGATAAATTGATGGGGAATAGCAAGCTTGCTCCTCAAGCCTTTGGAAGCTCCATTGATGTAGCAACATTTGTCATTCTATAATTGGACAACACCTCACTACTCCTCAAGGTATACAAAATCACTCTCCAATACAATAGGGCTTTGCTGCAATGAATTCAGGATCAATAGCTCTCTTTGGAAGGCCTTTAAATAGACTTATCAAATCTTCACCTTGGCTTCTCAAGGAAGCCAATATCAAGAACCTATTGACATGGAGCAGTTAGGAAGAGGCTTCTAGAAGCTTATCAAATAAAATCACCCAAGAACTGTTGCAAATTGGTTAAATGAAACTAATTTTTCTTGGCTCAAGGAGCCTGAGTTGGTTATAGGGCTAGTCGCTCTCACTCAACATGACTAGGAGTAATTTTCCCGTAGCCTCTATCGATAGGCATGACTATGGATCTAGCCACTATCATTGTCAGTGGCTACCCTTAGTTGCTCTGATCGTCAGCGACTGCGATCACAACTATTGTTGACATTAATGGCTAGAGCTACATAGGACTAGGCTACCCTAAATGAGTGGTTAGAACCATTTTTGGGTCTTGGCAAGGTCCAAGCTCATTCATATGGTTTGCAAAGGTGCCCATATGAGTAGTCTCCTAAACATGATGTGTTTTAGGTGTCTACAAAACCTCTATAAACTATAGAGTTTTGAGCCAATTTTTGATGTTTTGGATAAAAATATAAGGGAACAACACTTCAACTAAATATTAGACTAGAAATTTATTAAATTCCCTCATTTACTAACCATTTAATAGATGTATTTATTAATTACAAACTCTCTTATATCCATAGAATCTGTGTATTTTTAAAGTAATGGTTTGTCTAACTCTTATCTTGATATTTGGATAATCTTCAATTTTTTTTTTGTTGGAGAACAAGGGGTTGTACTCGGTTCCCCCATCCTTGAAAATTTACAACTCTTTTCTTTAAATCATGAGAGTTTACAAATACATTTAGTTCTCATATCATTTAAGTTGCTATATCATTTTATATAAAATATTTGAATTCTTTATTTTCATTTTTTGGATCTTTTCAATATTAGATATGAATACAAATATTCTAGAATTTAGGATCCTTCTTGAATTTTTTCTATAGTAGCCTTCACAATACCAAAACTTCACCTTTATTATCTATGCATTGCATCTTAGTAGAGTAATATTTCTAAAACATCATACTATCATAGCCCATTTTACCATATTTGGATTGTTAGTTTCCTTCTTGAAGCAAAAGTGCAACCACAAAAAATGTAATAATAGTTTACATGAAAGCACATTAATGTTATAAAATAAAGTTGATATCAAAAATGGAAAATGTTAAAGTAAATCTTAATCATTATTTGATTCAAGCAATCAATATTTTCTTGTTAGCTTTAGTTAAAATTACTACTTCCTCTAACCAAGAAAAAGAGAATTTAACTTCATATTCCTCAATTAAAACCCCTCTATTGGCTAGCCTATCTACACATTTGTTTCCTTCCCTTAATGTACATATAAACCTAATTTCTTCAAAATCTATAACAAGGTCTTGATTTTCCATAATTATCTCTTGTATATTCCATGAAGCCTTTAATTTCATCAAAATTGCATTTATTACTATGAGTGAATCACCTTCCATCCATATTTTATTCCATTTCATTTGTTTGCATATTTTATACCCTTCCAAAGTTGCCCAAGCTTCAACTTTAGTATTTTTTTTAAATCCTCTATTGGAAGCATAATGAGATAAAATCTCTCCTCTATTATTTCTAATTATTCCTTCTCCTCTTGCTAGTCCTAGATTTCCTTTAGATGCTTCATCAAAATTAAATTTAACCAACTCCACATCTGGTGGTTTCCACTTTATATTCTTTACCTTCTTTTGTTTCTTTAGTCCCCAACATCATAATTCCATTTGATGACTTGACTCCATCTATCAAGGGTCTTTGCTTCTAGATTAGGGATTGGGTGAGTTGATAGGGTTGGTTTATACTTCTATGTGGTTAAATAAATCTTCATTTTCATTACCTCTAAACTAGTTTCCATTCCTTTAAATACTCTTCTATTTCTTTCTAGTTGTACAGTCCAAAGTATTGTATCTTTTTATATCTCATATTGTCTGTAAAGCATCACTTTTAAAAGTGCTTTGCCATTGCTTTAACCATTCCTCAATTTTGTCATTCATCACCATACATTTACTAATCATATTAAGAATCCATTACCATAGTTTCCATACTATTGAGCAATGTCCCAATAGATTGTCTATACTATCCCCCTCCATTTTACAAAGAACACATTTTGAGGGGCCATGAACACCACTTTTCATGAGGTTACCTAGGATAAAATTATTTTATGACCTACTATCCAAACAAACATTTTGACTTTAGGAATGCTCAAGTTATCCCAAATATCTCTCCATATTCTTGTGATATTCCTATTTTGATGGTGCTTTATATTGTTGTGTATTATCCTAAGCTACTCAACTCCCATATCAACTTATACTTGGCTCCACTTGGAATATTCACTATTTTTATCTTTCTACTCAACTACCTCCTAGAATCAATGTCTTGTATACTTGTAAAAAAATCTTCTTTCCATTTGTATCTTCCTTCCTAATCCTTGTACAAAATGTTTGAAACTCTATCACCATATTTATCTTGAAGTAATCTCATCCATAGTTTCAAAATTGGATCCATATTGAGTGGTTTTTTATCACACCAAATATCCATCCAAATATAAAAAAATTCTCCAGTTTCCACCACCCATCTTAAACCTTTGATCACTAGATCAATTGATTTTTTTAAAACCGTTCCATATTATAGAACCACTTGGTAGAGAGAATGTAGTAAATATTAAGCTTGGGTTATTAGGCTCAACATATTTACTTAGAAGACTTATTGACCATTGTATTTAACTCTCTTTGTACAATCTCCAAATTAATTTTTCCCTAAGAACTAAGTTTACATTCATAAGAACTCTTAAACTAAGACCTCCCCTAGTTTTATCATCACACACATTGCTCCACTTCACCAAAGAAATTTTTCTTTTATCATGTAATTATGGCCACAAAAATGATTGCATAATAAAGATTAAACTTTTTTCTATTGATTTAGGCATAGTATACAAGGACATATAATATGTTATTTCTTTAAGGTAAAAAAATATTGATAGAACAAGAATCAAATTACAATCATAGGTTTAACACTTTTTGCAAGCCCTAAAATTTGAATGAAACTCAAATTAACATCTCCAAAAATAACAAATAATTGAGTACCATCTAAAGATCATAAACTCTTAAATTTGTCCCATTTCTTACAAGAGGCGGCAAAAAACCTAGCAAATAACTTTTCATCCTCCATTGATCCATAAGGTTCAATGGAATCTAGACCTATCCTCATCTTTACCTAAGTCTTTGTTGGCCAAAATAAGAACCGTTTGGTTCACCTCTAGCTATTTAGAAGTGTCCCTATCATTATTAGAATTTAGCATGTATCCAATTGGACTTTCACTACCATGTTTAAACAAAAATTCATTCAATGCATTATTTTATCTATCAACATAAACTAGGATGGTATGCTCGAAGTACTGCCAAATGGACTTAATTTGGCTCATAATTTTTCTTATCCTCCAAGCCTTTGGTTTAAAAATTCTAATAACATCCAAAAGCCCCACCATAATTTGTGATTCAAACTCA
The DNA here is from genome assembly GCA_028583015.1 of Wollemia nobilis. NCBI lineage: Eukaryota > Viridiplantae > Streptophyta > Pinopsida > Araucariales > Araucariaceae > Wollemia > Wollemia nobilis. The sequence goes on along the minus strand of JAQPPZ010001056.1, from coordinate 2,672,216 downwards.
ACTATGATCTTTCTAACCCCATTCTCCCAAGCATTGAGAGAACCTTATCTGATAGTCAATCCTTCAACTTCATTATTAGTAGCCCTTCAAGACCCTCTAGATCCCAATGGAGGATCTTCCCCTTGAAATATCTTATGAGAAAACCAATGCCTATAGGCCCCCAGGTTATCCTTAGCTACATTACCAGAATTAATATTTTTCCAACCTAGGGGAGGGGTTGCCATGGTCCCAACTTTTGTGGCTTAGGATTCCCCTCATTCTCTTGATTTTTCTTATCCCTAAGGTGAGCTTTGATAGTTTAGAAACCTTGGTAACAGTTTTATGCCAAACTAGCTCCATTGGACTGAACTCCTCTCTAAAAATTATTGATTTTCTTTCCATCCAAATGTGCTACCATATGAAACTTAGGCCTAGAGACCAACCTAGTTGAAAGGAGGCATTCTTTAATTTTCTTTGTTTTTAAAACTCCCAAAACCTAGAGATAGTCACCTGAACATTTAGGTGAGCCTTAAATAGGTCTAACCACTTTTTCCATAACTCTCTTGAAAAAGTAGATGATCAAGTGTCTCCTCTTGGGAGTTACACATATTGCAGCTTGAAGGGCCATAAAAATATCTTTTTATAAGGTTTTTTTAAGTGATATAACTCATATGCATCACTTCCCAAACAAAGAAATTTATTTTAGGCCATCCATTAGCCACCCAAACTCTATCCTATGGGGCATCCTGCAAGATCAATGGAGGAGGGAGTAAAGCATTATAATCATCATGAACAGTGAAGACACCTAGAGTGCCAAGGCCCCAGGTGATCCTATCATCTTCCTCTTTTCTTGTAAGTACCTTTGCTTGAGGATATTATTAATAAGAAGCTTTTGATGAAGAGGTACAATAATAGGCCATTCTTATAACCTCTTCCACTAAAAGAAAGAGAAATCTCCAATTTTCCTATAAGTAATGTATGAAGCCATCTTTATCCATCCTCTACCTTCGAGGCTTTGTTGCAAGGATTGCAACTTTAGAAACTCATTTTTTTTTTTTTTTTTGTGGAAAACATCCCAAAAGGGATGCCACTTTCGGGTAAGACCCAAGGAGGCAGGGGTAACTTTAGAAACTCATTGATGAGGCCTATAAATGCCTCATTATTACACTATGTTTGACATATAAAAAACTACCATATTACCAAACATGATAAATTTAATTGCCAAATAGTTTATTAGAACATATTATTAGTTAATTATTTGCATGATTTTATGTTAGGAATATTATACCCGTATTTTGACTATTTTCAGCATTTTATGACTGATTTTGCTTGATTAAGTAGCAAATAAAATATGCATTTCAATTAGCCAAATGTGGTATGTTGATGTCCATTAATTTCACAAAGGTGTTTGAATGTTTTCACACCTTTTGAACTTGTTTTAAATCCACATGGAGTCAAATTCCTAGGACTGTCATAAATCTGGAAATCTGGAGAGGATAGCCATATAACAACTAACAAGCTATCACTTTATAGGAGCACCTTGAAGTTGTCAAGAAAAGCATGAGGAAATGGATGGAATGAGTTTAGAAGGACTAAAGAAGACATCTGACCTATTTAGAAGCATTCCCACATGGTCTAAATAGGTAGCAACAGGGTATAACAGAGCAACACTATTGCACAATTTCAGCATGGTTTCTTGATAAATGAAATGCATGATTTTGATAAGCAACATGATATATTCCCTTGTGTTAATATTTAAATTATTTTCCATGTGCTAATTGGTCTAAAAACTTGCAAATAGCACCAATGATTTGTAACTATGCAACAGAAATAGGGAAATGTAAAAATCACCATGTAAATTCCAACCAGCTACCAATGAATGGCAAGGCCTAGAATTTACCAACTAAAGAAGGTAAAAATGGTTGGGATCACCTCCTAGAAGTTGGAATAAATGGCCTACCCAAAAAAACCTCTTCAAATGGACATTCTACATTTTTGGCATAAAGTACACCTACAACCGGTTATTCCGAAGATGCTCCGAAATAATAGGGGAACATGCCTATTTTGAACATTTTGATATTTTTAGCAGTTGAACAGGTAAAGAAAGGATGAGAAGACATAGGAACAACCTCCTACAGTTGTTCCCACCGTTCCCTACTACCAGGAGACACAAATCACAAGCAAACACCTGATGATGTAGCCTGCCCTGTCCTAAAATAGACCCAGTCAATTGCAGAATATTAGGCAAATCAAATGTAAAATAGCAATAGGATATTTTGTGCACGTAAAATAGGAATTAGACATTATAAAATAATATAGTTCACATATTGGTAGAGTTATTAGAAAAATAGAAGTTAGCAGTAATAGATATCAGATTGTAATAGAATGCAACAGCAGAAAAGTGTAATGTTGTTTATGGAATAAATAAAAGTGTAGTTTTTCATTATCTTTGCTATGCATGAGTGTGACATTTAGCAAGTAAGAGGAACTCTTAAAACCTTATTTTGGAAAAAGGAGCAAGAGCCACTTCTAGGCCTAGGAGAAGGACTGATTGACAGGTTTTCTTCAGATCTCTGTTACAACAGAATTTAGTTGAACACTTGTCAATTTCATCTTTGTTTCACACTAACTTTTGTTGTAGTTTCATGATCTATTTCCATGTTTAGAATAAGATTTTAGATTTCATAATTGTGTGATCATTAATATACTGGTTAAAATCTATATTTCCTTGTTCCATGTTTCAGTAATTAAAATAGGTTGCAGTATTATTCTTGTTTCTTTACTTCTAATAATTTTTCAAGGTTATTGCATTTTCCTTTTTGTTGTTAGCTACTGTAATAGAAGATTGACAACCTTCTAAAACATAACACTGACAGGTGTTCAACTTGTGTGTTTATTTCAAGCAATTTTCCTTCTGCAAAAATAATTAGATTTAAATTCTCCAATTGTACTTAGATTTCAATTTTTGCAATTTAGAATCAAGTTTTCATTTTTGCAAGTAAATTAGTTTATTTTATGCAAGATAGGATTAAAATTTGATTTAAAACCCCCACATAATTTGTTCTGCCAATAAAACCTACTACTTCCAATTGAACTAAACTGCAACCCTGCTTAAGTCTTCTCTCATAAATAACCTTGGACACTGCCTTGGATTGATAAATCATTGAGATTAAATGATGCTATTAACGACAAGTATCATTTTGGCACCATTTTCGGGGAACACGGTGTTGTTAGAAGGTAAAAGTAGTCAAATAATTGTTATTGAGTTAAGTTGTGAATTTTAGAGTAAAATATGAATGTAATAACTGCTATAAATAATAAATGTTGTTAAATTGCATTTCAGTCCATTTAGGAAACAAGCAAGAAACCACAGGAAGAAATATTTCACAAGAGGTTCAAACTATGTTGAAGTTATCTAAATTTTTTATTTCCAAAAATATTAAAATTTTCAAAAAAACACAATCATCCACTTCAAAAACTACAAGATCCTTTGATAAATAATTACAAGGAGAAAAAATCAATAGTTCAACACCACTTTCTTGTGACAAATCCATATAATCAAAGCAATTTGACAAGATTTATAATTATTTTTTGGAACCTATAATGGAAGGTTCACTAGAAAATCCAAGGAGAGCCAACAATGTGCTCCATCCTAGTGTAACTAGTGCACCTGCTACAAATTTTCAAAACCTAATTCAATTAGATCCTAATCAAAATGCTCCCATGAAGGTCATTTCACCTTCAGTGTTACCAACTTTCAAAGGAGTTACATCTGAAGACCGTGATATATTTTTTTTTTAGTTGAAAATTGAATTTCAAGCTCATGATTACACTAATGACAATAAAAAGCTCAAATTATTTCCTTCCACTCTTAAAGAGTCATATCTACGATTGTTTATCACCTTAGAACCTGATTCAATTAGAACTTGGGATAAGATGAAAAACATATTCTTGGAGAGATACCAAGAATATTGTCAAGTCAAGAATCAAAATGATGAATTTTTTACAATGAAATAGGAGGGAAATGAAATCTTAGAAGACTATCTAGACAAATTTTCTTTTGTTCATAAGAGATGTGGAAGTGTTAAACCTAAAATTTACAAAGTCATTCTTAAAAGTACTACAAGATGAATCTAGGGATGCATTGGATATCTTGGGAAGAGGAGATGCAAATGCACTTGAATTTCAGGAAATTATTAAACTTTGTAAAAATTACTCTCATTCAGGGTATAGAAAACACATAATTGGTAATGATAAACATGATTTGAAAGAATGCATGAAAGAGGCTAATATTTTAGTACATCTTGATAAAACATTAGATGAAAAGAATGAATCTGTTGAACCTTCAGTCATCTATTATTCAAAATTTAGTGAGAAGCAACACTCTCTTCATGACTATCCTTTGAAAAAAATATTTATACCTGCTACATGTAGCATTTTTCAAAAAGGACACCCCACAGATCAGTGTAGTTTATTGCCAAAACTTAAAAGTGTCTTTGAAAAATAGTCTCAACCTATGAAAAAACTCAATTTTGTAGGACAAGGACAAGGGAATAATTTTCATAAATTTCCATATCAAAATGCTTCTCAATTTCTTGCACATTGGAGAAATAATCCTTGGTATATGCCATGGTCTGCTTCAGGTCCACTTCAACAATGTTGGAGTCAACCACCATGGGCATATTCCCAAGAATGGTCTCAACATGGTTGGGTGGAACAACAATAGAATCAACATCATCCACCATGGTTGCAGCCAAAACTACAAGGATATCAATGGGTACAATAAAAAAAATTGTACAAAGGACAACAATATTATCAAAAATAGAAATCAAACTTGTTGCCTACTTATACCCATAATTTCTTTCATGGACAACAACAACAAAAAACAAAACAATCTTTGTTTTTAGCTCAACATGTGGCCAACTCAAACACTGTTAAACAGGTAACCCCTATCTCTATGGTTGAATCAAAAAATACAATCATAATAAATGCTAATAACTGTGATAAAACTCATTTGTGTTCAGGTAAACCACTACTTGAACCTATTCCACTTATCAGTGTAGGAAGGGGAGTTAAAAATAATGAACATGAAAACAAATCCACAGTGAAATAAGAAGACCTTCCACATGATAACTCATCAAAGAAATTATCATATTTTGAACAGTATGAGATATCAAAATAACATCTTCACAATAATATTTGATAAAGGAATTAGAACATTTAACTGTTAAAATCCCTTTACTTCAAGTTATTAAAGATGTATCAATCATTAATAAGATTGTTCAGAAAATGTATTTTAGGAAACCAAGAAAAAATAAGAAAGTATATCCTAAAACCATACAAAAAGGTGGAAAATTAGTTGACTTGCTTGCAGGAAAACTTACTCCACCTAAGTATGAATGTCTAGGAAGCCCGGGGTTTCTTGAATCACATAAGGAAAATGAAAAGAACATTGCAAGTTTGGCCTCCATAGTTGTAAAGGGTAATGTAGAAGAGTTGGATTCATCCAGAAAGTTTGTTTTTGCTGAAAATGTTCATATTTCAGATTTTAAAGATGAAACAACTACTGTCCAACAATTATTATGGAATGATGAAAAGTAGAATTTTGAAATTTTGTCCCCATTCCAGTACAAAACAGTTTTCTTCATTTACCACATTGATGTCATAATTTTTTCCCATATTTTCATTATCATTTATCAAAGTTAATTCTTTCAAGAAATTTTTTTGGTAAACATACACAGATTTTCTATTCTTTTCCACCATATCATTGCTCTCTTAATTTATTAATGCATCATTCTCCAAGAACCAATTCAAAACATTATGGTACAAAATAAACTAAAATGCAACCAAAACAACCTTTGAATAACAATAGTTGGTTGACTAAAAACCAGGAAGCCAATTTGTTTGATGTATTGATCCAACATCCTAATGTTTTACTAACACTTTATGCATCTTTAGTAGTTGGCATTGAATTGTTGCAGGTACAAAAAAAAAATTGCATTTGAATGAATTTGATGAACTTTGGTTGGAAGCACTTCACCAAATAGAGTTCACTCAAAAAAAAAGGAAAATATGGCATGATGATCACATTAAGAGCAGCAATGATGAACTCGATGAGTTTGAAAATGAATTTGTTCAACTTTTTTTGGTTTATGGTTTAAGGATGACATTAGTGGTGAATGGACATATTTTACAAGTGTACCATAAACCATTAACAAAGGTGGAATTTTCTCGATATTTCACATAGTCAAACTTGCATATGATAGAAGAGGCTTCCTCTTCTAACAAATATTCCAAATGATCATATTTTTTAATCTTGAAAAAATAAAAAAATAAAAAAGAGAAAAGAAAAAAGAAAAAAAATAGAGACAAAAGAAAAGAGAGAGAAAGAAAGAGAAAAAAATTGCAGCAAAATGCATGTCCCACAAAATGGGGATACATGAGGACAAGCATCAATTTTAGCATGGAGGAGGAACAATGAAGTCAATACTTCATTTTCAGCAATAAGGAGTTAATGATGACATAAGAAGGCTCTTATTACTCATATGGAAAGAAAGGGTGCATCATTGTTGCAGCCTTCAACAGAAAAAGATGGTGTTTTCATATAAATATTGACATGTTTTTGCAGAATAAGGATTGTTCTTATCCAAATAAGAGTGAGAGAAATTCTCTCTCATTTAAGCACTTGAAAAAAGATAAAATTTGGTTGAAAACTAGAAATGGCAGCCTCTTCTAATATCAAAAAAAAAAAAGATGAAAAAAAAAATGAATAATTTAGTAGTGAAAACCTCCTTGGAGGCGCTGCTGAGTTGGCTTGCATGAAAACTGGTTTTTCGGTGTGCATCGCCTTGTTGATCCACCCATCATTGTTTCACCATTGTACAAATCTCACACTGCACATATGTTTTTTTTTGAAAAATTTGAAAAAACTTTTATTAAAACAGAGACCAAATACAAAAGGGGAGAAAACTCAACCCAACCAGGAGAAAGAAGCAAGACAGCAGCAAGGCGCGATACCGCGACAGGTCACGAAATCGCAACAAGTCGCGATATCGCGACCGAAAACCACCCGAGGCCGCGGCAGATAAACAAGCCGCGAAAACGCGACAGAGGCGCGAAACCGCGACAAGCCGCGATTTCGCGACATGTCACGAAATCGCGCCATGTCGCGGAATCGCGCCAACCAAGCCACAAAGGACCAAAGCAGCCCAAACGTCGTGAAAACGCGACGACACAGCCGGAAGACGCTCAGCCACCAAAGGAGTCGCGAAATCGCGACAAAAAAACCAAAGGGCACCTGGGCACCAGAGAAGTCACGAAATCGCGACCGAAGACCACCCAAGCGCCGAAGCAACAAAAGTGTCGCGATATCGCGACAGAATTTCTCCGAGGCGCATAACCTTCAACAGTGTCGCGATATCGCGACAGTTTCACACCTTGAGCCCAGCCCACCGAAACTGTCGCGATAACGCGACAGTTTCTCACCGTGAGCCCAGCGCTCCGAAACTGTCGCGATATCGCGACGAAATTTCCTTTGAGCAGCCAATCAACAAAAAGGTCGCGATATCGCGACGAAATTTTCCTTTGGGGCCGAAACACCAAAAAGGTCGCGATATCGCGACAGTTTCTCAACTTGAGCCCAGCGCACCGAAACTGTCGCGATATCGCGACCGAATTACCTTTGAGCAGCCAAACAACAAAAAGGTCGCGATATCACGACGGAATTTTCCCTTGGGGCCGAAACACCAAAAAGGTCGCGATATCGCGACAGTTTCTCACCTTGAGCCCAGCACGCCGAAACTGTCGCGATATCGCGACGGAAATGCCTTTGAGCAGCCAAACAACAAAAAGGTCGCGATATCGCGACGGAATTTTCCTTTGGGGCCGAGACACCAAAAAGGTCGCGATATCGCGACAAAATTTCCCCTTAACACCAAATTTGAAAAAGCGTCGCGAAATCGCTACGGCTTCCAGCCACAGGCTCCGACGGCGCAAAAGGTCGCGATATCGCGACAGAAATCGCAGCAGCAAGAAACGTCGTGAAATCGCGACAAAAACCGCCCTTAGAGTTTTCTTTGCACATTTTTATAAGAAACGTTCCAGGCCTTGCCGAATCACCTCATTCTCCAAGGGCATATCACTGTGAAGCTGTATCCCAACCTCCTTCTCGGCACCCATCTTCGCAAGGAAATCGGCCGCTTTATTGAGTTTTCTACTCGCATAAACCGGGATCACATCATCCAAGGTTCTCTCCAAAGCTCCATAATTTGAGAAACCAAAGACCTCAACCTCCAAGCAGTCAAAGTAAAGTTCCTCATGCAGTCGAGAGCTCCAACCAAAATCTGAGAGTCAGATTCAACAATCACCTTCCGATGGCCCTGGTTAACAGCCCAAGTAGAAGCAGCTCTAATAGCAATGGCTTCAGCTTCGTTGTTCGTAGCTCTGCCTAGACCCTGCAACTCCCAGTAGAGCACCGTGCCCTCATGATTCCGGCAGACCACCCCAGTGCCAGCATTACCCGGGTTACCCTTAGCAGCGTCGTCAGTATTAATTTTGATCCACCCAACAGGAGGAGGTTTCCAGTGAGCTCTATCCTGCTCCTCGTGCACTTCCACCCCCTCATCCACTGGTTCTGAATTATCCTGATAATCCTCTTTTACGTGGACAACAACTGTTTCAGAGACTTTGCTCCAGATGACCTGCCAAACACCATCAAGCGTGGAGAACGTTTCCCAAAATATTCGAGCATTTCTCTCCAGCCATATCTGCCACCAGATGAAATTTAATCCGAGCTCCCAACCGGTACGAAGAGCTTTAGATTTAAATCTACCTCTCTTCCATCTATTCAGAATATTAATCCGATTCAAATCACCATGAAGCTGGGTTTTAAAGAGAGAGAACCAAGCGCATCCAAATCGGCGCGTGAAGGGGCAATCAAATAATATATGGTCAACTGTTTCCTCGTTCCTAAGGCAAAGAATACAATGAGAAGGACCTATGATTCCTCTGCATCTAAGGTTGTCAAAAGTGAGAATTCCATTATGCAAAACCTGCCAAGCAAAAAAATTCACTTTCGGCCAACCCTTAGAATGCCAAATCTGTCTCCAGTCCGCAACCGGGAAGGCAGGGGGGGGGCACAGGGAGGATGTTATCATATCCATATTTAACAGAATAAACTCCAAGGCTCCCAAAGCCCCAGGCTAATTCATCCTCTTCATCACTCCCAGTGAGAAATCTTTCATTCAAGATTCTGGATAAGGTAGGTGCTAGCTCCGGAGGGATTGAGATTGGCCACTCCTCCAACTTCTTAAACTTCTTAAACTTATACCCTCCCAGTTGAGAAGTGTTGAAGTAGCTTTCAATTCGGACCCAACCCTTGGATTCTATGGCAGCTTTGATAGGGAGTAACTCAGGAAAATCAGCCATGATGGGAGGAAACTGATCCCAAGAATCAGACCAGAAACGGGCCTTATCCCCCCTCCCCACTTTCCAAAAAAGCTGGTCCTTGATAACTTGAGATCCAAGCTTAAGAGCCTGCCAAACTAAGGAACCAGCACCCTCCAAAGAGAAGCGGCCCACTTCACTGGGACTGACATGACCCAAGTACTTGCTGGTAAGGATTCTACTAAATAAGGAAGTGGGCTGGGAGATCCATCTCCAATACAATTTTCCAGCCAAGGCTTTATTGTTTAACCTGGATCCTCTCAGACCCAGCCCTCCTTTTACCTTGGGCTGGGTAACCTTGTCCCAGCTCACTAAGGCCCATTTTCTCTCTCCCTTTGGTCCTTCCCACAAAAACTTTCTTGCCATTCTATCCAAATCTTTCCAAATTGAGAGAGGGGCAGCCAAGATAGAGAATTTGTAGGTAGGCATGGCTTGAATGACTGACTGTAAGAAAGTAACTCTGCCACCATAGCTTAACCACTTGTGAGACCAAATGATTAATTCTTTCCCGGATGCCCTCAAGCAAGAGCCTCCAAGTGTCCATTTTCAGTTTTTTGAAGTGCAAGGGAATCCCTAAATAGACCACCGGGAGAGCGAGTCCTAGTAAATCCCAGGATTTCCAAGATTTTAATCTGCGACTCGTGCTCAAGATTGAAGAAGACCACCTTGGATTTGTTGTCATTTATAACCTGTTGAGTAGCCCGAAGATAAACATTAAGGGTATCTCTAATCGATCTTGCTTCCCTAAGGCTGGCAACTCCCATCAAACCCGTGTCATCCACAAACTGAAGGTGCGATAAAACTTCATCCCCCACCCTGACACCCAATAATCTGCCTTGCTGTCTTCTTTTCAAGAAAAGTCTGCCAAGACCTTCAGCCAAGATCAGAAACAGAAAAGGAGAGCAAGGATCCCCCTGTCTGAGGCCCCGAGAGGCTCCAAAAGGCTGCGAGGGAAGACCCTTGATAAGAACAGAGTAGGTCGGGGAAGAGACACAGCTCATGACCCACTCAATCCATTCCTGGGAGAAACCAAAAGCTGCCATCATTTTGGTCAGAAAACTCCATTCAACCCTGTCATAAGCCTTGGACATGTCCAATTTTATGAACATCCCTTTGTTTCCGAAGTGTGCATTGAATGAATAGCTTCCTGAGCCAGAACCACCCCATCCAAAATCTGTCGGCCTTCCACAAACCCTCCTTGCTCGGGAGAGATAATACTGTGAAGAAGCGGTTTCAGACGTTCAACCATCACCTTGGTGATTATTTTATACAGCACATTACATAAAGCAATAGGCCTATAATCTGAAATCTGACTCCCCCCCTCTCCTTTTGGGATCAAGGTGATGAAAGTGTGATTTAGAGCTTTAAGCATACGTTTGTTTTCTCTGGATTCCTCAACCACAGCTCTAACATCCTCCCCTAAGCAGTCCCAAAAGGCCTGAAAAACTCAATGGGGAAACCATCCGGCCCAGGAGATTTGCCAGAGCTCATTCCAAAGACAACAGCTGTCAGTTCATCTCGGTCAATAGGTTTGAGGAGGGCCTGATTCTCCTCCTCAAAAATGAGAGCAGGAATGACAGAAAGAATTTCATTTTGGGCCGAAACATCTTGAACCGGACTCTCCTTAAAAAGTTTAGAGAAGTAATCCACAGCATGAGAATGAGTATCAGGAAGAGTGTCAAAGGAATGGTTGTTCCCATCATGCAGGACCTCCATCTTGTTCAACTGTCTCCGGGCACACGCAGCCCGGTGAAAGAATTTAGTATTTCGGTCTCCTTCCACTAACCAGGTTGTTCTAGCTCTCTGCCTCCAATAAATCTCCTCCTGGTTGTCAATGTCCTCCACCGCTCTACGTAGGGCGTCATCCTCGTCCTTAAGCTGATCAGTGATAACTCCTTCTCTGAACTGTTTCTGAACATCATCCCAACGTGCCACCAACGGAGCTCTTTGGGCCTGGAAGTCAGATTTATTAGACCGCCTCCACAGTTTCAACTGGGCTTTGACAAATTGAAGTTGTTTGTGGATTCTGAACATTGCTCTCCCATAAGCTGGACGGCCTTCTTTCCACCACTGTGGAATTTTCTCCCGAAGTTCTTCTTTCTGCAACCAGAAATTCTCAAATCTAAAAGGTTTATGAATATGTCCTCTTCCAGTCCCACCTTCCAACAGAATAGGGCAATGATCAGAAACAGGGCCTGCTAAAATCTGAAAGTTAATGTTCCATTTTACAAACGTTTCTTTATAAAGCAGAAAGCGATCTAATTTCACCTTCCTACTGTGTGGTTCCCTCCTTTTATTGGTCCAGGTGAAGTTATTGCCAGGACATTTAATGTCCACAAGATGTAGAGCCTGGACTTGGGCAATCATGAGACGGTCCCTCGTATCCAGCGAGGATTTCCCCTTCCTCGTTCTCTGGAAGATAATTTGGCATTAAAGTCCCCCGCGACAATCCAATCCAGCTCTTCCCTAGACACTCGCATGTCTTGCACAGCCTTCCACTGTCTCCTCTGACCCTCCATGGTTTGAGATCCATAAAAGTTAGTTATCAGCACAACTTCCGCTGAGACATTATTCCGAAAGAGAGAGGTGAGAACACCTCTCCAGGCAAGGTGCTCAAGAGCAGACCAGACCTGAGAGTTCCACAGAGTCACTATCCCCCCTGAGGCACCTTGGGCTGCCACATCCATATGGCCAGCACCCCTCCAGATTCTGTTAACCGTTTTGGACATATGGTCCAAAGACATCTTAGTCTCTTGTAACAGCAAGAAATCAGTATTGCTATTTTCTAATAACCTTTGAACAGCAGATTGATGGGTTCTGCTGTTTAAACCCCTCACATTCCAAGATTGTATAATCATGGGTTACCCTGAGAGCAGTAAGAGTCAATCGTCCTCGATGATCCTCCCATGATCAATTTATCTCCTTGAGCTGCAAGCAACTCCTTATTAGATCTCCGACCTGCTCCCTGAGAATTGCACTTTTTTGGTTTTTTTTTCCAGCTGAGATATCCCCAAGGATGGCCTTTCTCTGCTTTTCTTTGCTATTCCCATATGAACTTCCTGGGATACTGATTGTTCAGGGTTATGGACGACTATGGCACCAGAAGACACTGGCTGTGGTTCTACACTTTGATCAATTATCTGCTGAATGACAGGGGAAGGTGAGAGTGGGGGCTGTCCAGGAAAATTTGAAGTTTCATTGACACCCTCCAAACCTTCCATAGAATGATCCTCTTCATCAACCAAGGATTTGAAAATCTCATACCTATTAGCAGGCCTGAGATTAGAAAGCTCCTTTCCCTCCTTTTTCTTGGATCGTCTTCTTCTTCTAGGTTGTTCAAAACCATCCCTCGAAACGTTCTGACTCAGGTTAGAGCTCTTATGGTCTGTAATGGGGGCGACCTTGTCCTCCTTGGGCGGGAGTGGCAGATCCGAAGGGGCCTCCTTATTGGAGTTCATATTGATAGGACAAAAATGGGCAAGATGCCCATGCTTATGGCAAACCCTGCACCTGAAGGGAAGGGCCTCGTAGTCAAGCTGTTGAGTCCAGGTATGATCTACCAGTTCAATATCCAACTCAGCCGAAAGAGGCTGGCTGAGATCCATCTCAACACAGATTCGGGCATAGACAGCCATACTCCCTTCAATGGTATCTCTGGCAACTCCAATATGCCTACCAATCGCATTGCCAATCATGGCCAAAACCTGCTCCCCCCAGAACTCCATAGGCAAGGCATATAATCTAATCCACACTGGTATAGCAGTGGGTTCAACACGAGGGTCGAAGCCCACCCGCCACGGTTGAACAAAAAGGCCCGCCGGGCCATGGTTCTTCTTTTTCGACTCAAAAGCCTTATTTCTGTCGGCCAGAGCCGAGAAACTAACAATAAAATAACCATTACTGATAAACCACAATGAATACTCACCGTGGGGTTCCCAGTTTTGACGGATCCATGAATGCAGGAAGTTCAGGGAGGGGCGAATGCCCATAAACTTGCAGATTAGGTCATGGTTCGCTCTGTAAAGAATAGATTCTTCAACCATGCTAGGTTCGATGACTATTTTTGGCTTGGAGTCAGCCTGCGGCAGACAGCCATTCACCCGATGAGCTGACGGTCTACTCCCAACTGCCGTGAAGATCTTCTTGTATGCCATTTTTTGCGCTTCAGCAGACTTCGGGGAGGAGTCGCCTTTGAAAAGATCAGCATAAGAACTATTATGTCCAGAGTCAGGGGCCGGAGAAGTCCCCATTGGACCCTCCATGGGCACCGAACGGATCTTCAGATCCCTCAAAACGAAAAAGCACTTCAGAGAGAAACGTAAAAACCTGGGAAAAATCGAAGGATCAGAATCTCAGAACCAGAGGAAAAAATCGCCAGAGCTCGAGTTCCCGCCCAAACCTTGTTCTCCGACCTCTCGGGTATTTAGAATCTTAGTGGGTCTCGATTGAGTGCAATTCTTTTGGTACCTTTGGTATTCAGCTTGTATTTAGCTTCTGTGTGCATCAGGCCTCTGAGCACCAACTTGGTTTTGGTCGAATCGGAGTCTTCTGGTGTTCTCCAAACTCCATTGCTCTACTTGCTGCTTTCAACACTGCACATATGTTAAGTTTATGTTTTTAGATGGTTTTCTAACAATCATCGAAAGCAGATTGTAAGGTGCATGATAAATTTTCTGGACAATAAGGTATGTGTTTCTTGCATTTAATTCATAGTAAGTATTTAACATTTACTGTATGATAATCGGTATTTGGCATAAACTATTCATACAATATTGGAACGTTAAAAATAAAACATGTTCAAAATGTCAAGAAACACCCCCTTCTGCCCTTAGTTGCATGGAAACTTCAAAAGTATGCAAAAACTTGATTTTGGGACAGACATGGCAACAATTCTATTTGAATAAAGCAGGGCAGGTTTCAGAAGGAGAACTACAAGTTGATACCCCACAAATGCTTCATAAATCTGAAGAGGATAATCTGGAAAATGCACCTAAAGATTTTGTTTTACTATTACTACAATAAAAGGATAGAGTAGGGATTTTTTATGTTATGGAAGGCTTACACACCCTAGAGATGGGCCCAGAACATAATCTGCAGCTAACTTTTGCATAAGAGGCCATTTTGGCATTTTTTACACATCTTCAAAATTATAGTCTCATTCCAAAGCATCTTTGAAACAACAATCTCATTCCGAAGCAAGCTTCAAAATGAGACAAATTATGTCAAAAATTTCTAAAAGTGTTGTAGAACAGTAGGGGACATTAGATATTGAGTTTCCTAAAGCTCTACCAGAAGTAAGTACATCCCTCAAGCCTTTCAAAATCAAAATTTTGTCAATTTTATCAATTTTGTTTCAAGAAATTGCAATATTGAAGGATGAAAGTGCAGAAGTCAAAGAGTTGCAAGTTGAAAAAGAAAAAAATATATATGCAAGAAAAAAAATAAAGAGCAAAATAAAAAAAATGGGGGGAAGAAAAGAAAAATTGCAGGAACTACAAAAATTGAAAAAATTGCAAGGTTGTAGAAAAGTGAAATACATGTGCTTAATTGCAAAATGCTTGGTGTAGTGTAGCAAGGAGAAATTTCTTGGGTGGCAAGTGGCAAAGGATGTTGTTAAAAAAGATAAAACCTGCATATTACTATGGCCTACTAGGATGCATGAGGGCATGCATCAGTTTAAGCTGGGGGGGATGATGAGGCCTATAAATATCTCATTATTACACTATGTTTAACATATAAAAAACTGCCATATTACCAAACATGACAAATTTAATTATCAAATAGTTGATTAGAATATATTATTTGTTAATTATTTGCATGATTTTATGTCAGGAATACTATACCCCTATTTTGACTATTTTCAGCATTTTATAACTAAATTTGCTTGATTAAGTAGCAAATAAAACATGCATTTCAATTAGCCAAATGTGGTATTCTGATGTCCATTAATTTCACAAAGGTTTTTGAATGTTTTCCCACCTTTTGAAATTTTTTGAAATCCATATTGGAGTCAAATTCTTAGGACTTTCATAAATCTGGAAATCTACAGAGGACAACCATATAAAAACCAGCAAGTTGTCACTTTATAGGAGCACCTTGAAGTTGTCAAGCAAAGCATGAGGAAATATATGGAATGAGTTCAAAAGGACTAAAGAAGACATATGACCTATTTAGGATCATTCCCACATGGTTTAAATAGGTAGCAACAAGGTATAACAGAGCAACACTATTGCACAGTTTTAGCATGGTTTCCTGATAAATGAAATGCATGATTTTGATAAGCAACATGATATATTCCCTTGTGTTAATATTTAAATTATTTTCCATGTGCTAATTGGTCTAAAAACTTACAAATAGCACTAATGATTTGTAATTGTGCAACAAAAATAGGGAAATGCAGAAATCACCATGTAAATTCCAGCCAACTGCCAATGAATGGCAAGGCCTGGAATTTACCAACTAAAGAAGGTAAAAATGGTTGGAATCAACTCCTATAAGTTGGAATAAATGGCCTACCTAGAAAAACCTATTGAAACAAATATTCTAAACACATTTTGGGCATAAAGTACACCTACAACTAGTTAATATGCTCCGAAATAATAGGGGAACATGCCTATTTTGAACATTTTGATATTTTTAGCGGTTGAACGGGTAAAGCAAGGATGAGGAGACATAGGAACAACCTCCTATAGTTGTTCCCATCATTCCCTACTACTAGGAGACATAACTTATAGACACAAAAATAGCACCAATCTGATTATGTGACTACAAGCACTGACCGAATTGGCATACATACCCCCTAGGGCAGCCTCTAGAGGTTAAACAGTGGTCCTAACCACTCCCAAATCAGTTTTGGAAGGTCATAGGTCATTTTTGCACCTTTTAAGCACTTTTCTCCCTATTCGTCCCACCTTGGGACGATTAGAATCCTATTCGTCCCACCCGGGATGATTAGCAGCAATCGCTCTAGGGTGAGACGATTAGCAGGTTTGACTGGCAAAAATTCAAACCTTGATAAATGGCAGCCCAAATCTTCCACCTAACTCCACCTTCAAGGCGTGGGATTGCGAGGGAACGTTTCAAATCAGAGAGGCCTCAATCAAGGAGGCCCTAATCAAGGAGGAATATTCTCTCCCCCAAAAAGGCATAATGAGCCAAGTGGTGCCCTCGCATGTGCATGCAAAGGAGACCCTTAGGTCTATAAAAAGGTGAGCCTCATCACCCAAAAAAAGGAAGAGAGTGGAGCATTTGGAGCAACGAAGTGCTGTCAAACTATACCCCCATTTCCCTTTGTGCTTCCTACATCCCTAATATCTCGCTTCTAAAAGAGAGGTTATTAGGTGAACACTAGGAACGCAATACCGATCCATAAACCCAAGCAATCAGTCATAATCCCACCCCAAACTCATCGACACAACCCCCTAGGAATTTTTGGACCCATCCCACTTGGATTGGTGTCAAAACTAGGCCCTAAATGGTGGGTGTCCCACCCCCGAGCACCCCCTAAATAATTGCAGTCCTAATTGTCCCATCCCGAAGCAATTAGAAATCTGCGCATGGTTTTTTCACTGTTCTCTTTTAATTCTATTATATCTAGTGTACTTGTGTTGTTGTCTAAATTTCATTGCTTTCTGACATGATTTGACCTGGTTTTTGTCATTTTATACGTCTACTAACCTACAGGGAGCGCCTTCGGATACAATATTACCTAGGAAGAATCTGCCAAATCTGACCTTTTGAGTCATCTCAAAATGCTATTTTTAGTCTAACCATAAGTTTGCAGGAGTTTTGGAGGCTTTTGGGCAGGACATTTGCAAGGTCATTTTTTGCAGGTTTTACGATAGTCCCTAGCGTCCCACCCAAGAGTGATTAGAAATTTGTGCATGGTTTCCTTACTATTATTTTTGCAATATTTTCCAAATGATATCCTAATGCCTCTGTTAAATTTTTAACTCATTCTGACATGATTTGACTATCATTTTATTATTTTATGTATTAACTAGCTCGTAGGGTGCCCCTATCACATACAGGAGAATTTGGGTAGGATATGCAAATTTCGAGCATCTGGGTAGTCTTATAATTACATATAATGACTAAATAAAAGGTTTCAAGTGATTTGGATAAGCATATGTGGGATATTGGAGCGCTTACTTTGGAGAGGCCCTCGACAGGTAAATGAGTAAAAATGGCGTCGTCCGATGCCGATTCGATGCAAAATTAGGTGATACCAATTCTAGAAGTTGTCCTTTACATTTATATATCATTATATAATCAATTTATCAATATTATCATGGATATACCACAAGCACCCACTAGAGGCCTTGGGGATTGCATGTTTTTCTAGATACACATATGCTATTAATGATTTGTTGTCTTTATGTGCATAGGATCTCACCACAAATAATACTAGAGGAACATAAAGGAATTATGAACACATAGATACAAGCGACGACAACTTTTAGCCCACCCACTTCGAATGTGGGCATGCAAAAGACGCTAGAAGCGTACCATCCGATCTTGGAAGCGCAGCTTCTTTCGAGCATCCATTAATGTAACAAATTATATCAAATGTTTTGAACCCTAGAGGGGGAACGTATTGTAATTGAATTAAAAGTGATATCAATAAAGGAGGCCCCGCATTGTTTGTTCACATCTTGTTTCTATGTCATTTCCTTCATGCATTGCCCATCGCATTTGTAAGACTTAGCATCTATATCTATTTTTGTTTGCATAATTTTGATATGCTATTTTTCTACATTATTTTAGTGGTGATTACGATGGGACCTTGTCCCCTACTATTAGGATCAAGTTTTTGATCCAAATTTTATGGTTTTTCTTTGCAGGTGTTACTCATTCGGGCACTGGACTGCTACTTGTGCCACCCCAGGATGAATACATATTCATCCCACCCTGTGATGAATGTAGACCTGCTATTCATCCCACCCTAGGATGATTAGAGATCTATGCATTTTCTAAGCAGTAACTCAGAGGCATCTAGTTTAGACAAAGAGGAGGCAGGCCTTTTGAACATCCTCTATGTTTTTCTACTTTTTGTTTCTGCAATTTTTTGTTTTCTTTGCTTTATTTTCAGACACTTGCATAGAAAGGTTAAGCATTTTGCTTTCATTTCTTGCAATAAATAATAATAATAATAATAATAACATAGAGTAAGTTAAATGGAAGGAACTTGATTAGGAATGCATGTTTCTCTGGTTTGCTTGCATGATACTTGCACAAATGGCAAGTCCTCATTATAGGTTTCATTTCTAGTTAGGTTTTGTGATTTCCTTTTTGCTACTAATTGTCTCTAAAAGATAAAACATACTTTAAAGCATGGCATTAGTGAAAATCATCTTTTACTGTATGTTTTCTTTCTTTACACAATTAAAAGGAACCACACACACCACCTAATAAAATTAACATCAAGGAGTTGGTCTTAATACCCCAACACTTGATCAAGACCAACAGTGGGTTTCATCACCACCTTGGCTTGGATTTTGCATACATATGCCCTGATCGTGACTGTTGCTAGATGTAAATTTTGATGAAAGCTGACCAAGTATAGCAGGGGTGATTCCTCGTGCATGAGGATAAGTCTTCTAAGGTAGGTTTCAAAAATAGAGCGATCCCCATTCCGTACCACCTATGTTCCAGTTACTGTTCTGCTCTCGCGTACCAATAGTTTCCCTCACGTAAGGGCGGGTATATTGAGAGGTTTGATATAATGGCCTGGCAATGGTATATTGAAGAGGCGACCATTTTGGAGATACAAGATCCCTCATTATGCATGTATAACAAAGTTTTCTTTACAAGACTTATATAACAAAAATCAAACACACTGAACCAGATCTAGGACACACATTTAATCGATAAACAAAATAATAATTTCTTTGTTTGTGTGGTCCCCTTTTGTTTGATATAGCATAAAAATTGTAAAGGAGATAAAAATATACATGTATTTTTAGAAAAACCACCACCATGGTGTATACCCGTAGCCAAGCCCAATCACGTGCAGAAGCTACGAAAATTATGCAAGGAGGCACAAGTTGCCTCCATTATAGCCCCAAGGATTTAGTTATACCACCTTTGCAGCCTGACCCACAACATAGTCCACACTATACCACTACAGAACAAGACTATAGAGGCACCCCTTTGAGGGGCACTCTCATTCAACACAGACCCTCTCAAGAGGAGTACACACATGGGAAGGCCCCCTTAGACACTCATTATGAGTGTCCACTGTGCGATGAAGCGCTAGAGCAACATAGGGTTCATTAGGAGGGCCCACATGATTATATCATTCCTCCTCCACCCCTCATTACTGTTAGAACTAATAGGCAAAATCTAGAGTGCAAGGCTCTTCAGATAGGGCGAGCCAACTCCACCCATCCCTTTCATATGTACAAAAGGGAGCATGAGGAAAACCAGTATATTCCTCAAGAGCAATACACCATGCAGGAGCAATGCGCCTTCGCACCTGCTAATTATAAATATCACAAATTGAGGCCAAAGCCTTGGGTGAATGTTGCTAACCTCGACAGAGGAAAGCGACCCATAGAGATCTTGGATCACCACAACAGAGATAGATATGTAGGGGAGGCATCTAGGCCTCATAGACCTATGACGGTGGAACAAATCAACTTGGCATTTGCCAAACATGTCACCCACCAAGTGCAAATCATGCAGCTTAGGAAAAATCAGTAGCAGTTAGAACAATTGTATCATCTTAACAAAGAGTGTATTCAGCACCAGACAGATGAGTTGTTCTAGAACACTATGCATGAGAGGATTCCAACCCCTTAGTATGAGACAGGTCTCCATGACCTTATCAAGCGTTTCCTCTAAGACCTCCTAGACTTGAGCGGGAGGCCACTCCTAGAACCAATGATGGGTGCATTCCTCGAGCACACGTCCATGTTTATAGGTCACGCCCAAAAACTCCTCATGATGCCTATGAGGATTTGAGCAAGAAGAAGAGTGGGCTGAAACGCCCTACCAAGGCACGGGGGGCACTATCTGGCTACCCCTCCATACGCCTCAAGTTCCTCACAATTCACAACGGGAACAAACCAAAGAAGAGGAAATCAAATCCTCTAATGCATACAAAGCACTGCTAGAGCGCTTAGAGTCTATGGAGACTAAGACTTCAGGGCCCCAAAAGCCCACCTTACACCAATTCCATAGTCACCCTGTGCATCCTTCAGTTTCGGCACCTCCATACCCCGACCACTTCAAAGTGCCTCAATTGGCAATTTTTATATGGGATGAGGATGCCCAAGAGCACATAACAAGGTTCCTGAGTCAATGCTTTGGCATTTAAGACAATGATGCATTGCTTCTGATAACTTTAATACCACGTTCGTAAGCCCTGCCTCGGATTGGTTTACCCAGTTGCTGAAGTATAGCATCAATAATCTAGACCAGCTAGTCGACACGTTCCTTGAACGTTTTGCCTTCAACACCAAGAAGAAGCCATCCTTAAGAGATCTAGTTGTCCTTAAGTAGTATGATGATGAGACCATGACTACTTATGGGAATCGATGGAGGACATTGCTTTCAAATCTACCTTACCTCCCTCCCATGGCCGACATGACTCAAATGTTTTCAAAGAGTTGCTTAAGGTCGATCTTCGTGCTATTGCAGCTGCAGCAATATGCCACCCTCGAAGAAGCCCTGGTGCAAGCCAGGATAATTGAGGAGATCAAAATACAAGATGACGAGATTGCTAAGCCATGCAAGAAAGAGTGGCCCAAAAATGCTAAAATTGGGCCCATGCAACCGAAACCAGCCACGGTCAATTAGGTTTCCATAACTATACCAAAGCTTGCACAAACGACATAGCCCCCAAAGGCTAATTATCAAGTAGTTCCTCTTGATAACTATGAAAAGAAAAATCATAAACAAGAGCAAAATTAGTAGTGTCAACCTAGGTGACAATTCACGGAGTCTAGAGACTCCTTGTTTGACCGCTTGTTTGAGGTAAACCTGATAAACTTGCCAAAAATTCGACCCATAGACCCCAACACGCCAAAACCCAAGGGCTATAGGGAAGACTTATATTGTAGATTTCACCGATAGAAAGGACATGAAATCTCCACTTGTTGGAAATTCAAACACTTAGTGTAGGTCTTGATAGACAACAAAATTCTCACGATAGATAGTCCCATAGAGCTGAGCAACCAATAGATGGAGGTCTTTAAAGACCCCTTGCCTGCCCATGATATGCAGGAAAAGACTTTACAAGTGAACGAGGTAACACAAAACTACCCCATGTAAGGATATGTAGGGATGATAAGCATCGTGACATAGAACAAAAGATACCCAAACATGGCTACACCCATTGCAGCTACAGGACATATTTCGTCAATGTCACAACCTCCATAACACCCTACACAACCTCCCCTGCCTAGACCAGTGGCCACGATTTGAACTAAACTTACTCAAATTTTAAGGACCACGTTAGCTAGGCTCTCCATTTATGAGCTCATCCAACAATCGCCGCCCCATCGGGAGGCTCTGATGGAGATACTCAAAGCCATTGAGCTACAACCCCATGAAGCCAATTATTTCAACAATTTCATGGGACATGTGAGATAATGCACAAAATTAGTCATAACCTTTAGGGAAGATGAACTAAAACTGGTGACTGGTGATATGGTGGATCCACCCCTGCATGTCATTGTGCGGGTCAATGGGATTCCATTCAAGAGGGTGTTGTTGGACACTAGCTCATCCAGCAACATAATCACGACAGCGACATTAAAACACCTTAAGCTTCTAGCATCCCACATTATGATGTCCACTTACACTCTTCGAGCATTCAATGACGCATTATGCTCAACGGTTGGCACAATTGTCCTACCCATCCAAGTAGGACAAAATACCATTCCTACATTGTGTCACATCCTTGAAGGTGAGATGGCCTATAATATCTTGCTAGGTCGATCTTGGATTAGGGACATGAAGTGTGTCCCTTCGATAGCCCATCAATGCCTCAAATACACATACAAAGGTCAAGTACATGTAGTCCCAGTGAACTTAGAGCCCTTTAAGTTTTGCAATGCGGTGCATCTAATGCCACAATCAACCCTCCCATCGACACATTTGGAATTTCAATTGAATCTGTCCACACAAGGTCTGATTCCGCCTACATCCTCGCTATTGAGTCCCTCAACTCACCAACCTGGCCCATCTTTGTCTTTTGTTCCTTCACCAATGATGCCACCTATGGTGGCCACATCGAAGGACAATGGGAAGAAGCCCCTAGAGGACGTACCACCATTAGTTTCAACCATCTCTATCGAAGATGTGCCCAACCAAATGGAAGTCGAGACACCTAGTTCACCAAAAATGGAGTGGACTTAGGGAGAACTCCCATTCCCTCCCCCTCAACCGTCGATGATTACCATTGAGATGGCCAATACAGGTCCTGGGGGAGTACCTAGTGTGGAACGTTGTGGCAACACCCACACTCGAATCCATGCAAGACATGGGGAGACCTCACCTCCCCATCGACACTATTGTCCCTTTAGGCAACCCGCAAAATCAGACCAAATTTTTATATGGGGGCCTCGAGAATGGCATTGAACCCTACCTACAAGAGGAAGAGAACGAAGAGCCATTTGTTGAGAATGTTGACTATCTGTCTAACCCGGACTTCGCCTTGAAATACCTAGACCAATGTAATTGGCATGGATATGGTTTGGGAAGATACGAACAAGGAATGAGCATTCTTTGTCAACTGAGATACCACATACCATATGATAAATTAGGAGTAGGGTTCAACCACCCTTTGCCCCTCAACATATTGGTAGAAACCATGCAAGGCCTAGGTCTAGGCAATAGGCATGGGTTGGCACAATATCCATATGCCAATCCCAACACAACATACACATTAGGGAATTATTTTCCATTATTAACAACAAACCTTGTAGACCTCAACAGCCCCTCCCCTTTGATCGAGGAAGGGGAAAGTTCAAGAAGTAACCTCCAAGAGGGATATGAACAAGATCAAGGGGAGTCTTCTGAAGATGAGTAAGATTATGAGGTAGCACCTTGGGACCCTTTTGAGTCTGATAGCAACCACTCGCAAGTGACACCCATTGACGACTATCAAGAGAACTTCGCGGCAATGTTCCCCTTTAATATTTTGATCGAGCAATTGCTACCTTCAGATAATCCAGCCCCCTCACAGAGAGTGAAACAACCCAGAAGGGACCAAATCAACTTGCTTGAACAAAATGAACCTCCCATGTCGGCCATAAGGCCAAGTGATCCATCGAAGGAAGAAGATCCAAATATCTTCCTCAACATTGACTTCCTACATGCCAAATTTTTGGTCTTTGTAGAGAGTGAGGATAGTGATCAAGAAATACCTAGTGGGAGGCTATATCAGCCAAAGGGGAACATAGTTGTCAGAGCCAATGAAGGCCTATGGATATTCAATAGTGACTATGAGGATGAGACTAAGATGGCATATCTCAACAATATGAAGCAACAAGAATACCCCATAGACATCGATGATATGTTTGAACATCTAAATATGGGACCAAGGCATAGGGGTCATTTAAACCAAGTACAGTTAAACCAAGTGCTTCAACCACCACTTCGGGAATACAGGGAGCACCTCCCACCTAGAGACCCTATAGGGCCATCAATGCCATGGGCAGACCCTGTCCTTCTATCTACACATAGGGCTGATCCTTTTGTACCAATACCCACAGAGCCATATCTGGGGTACAAGGATCACCAAGGATGTTTGAATCATCACCCACGCAAAAATGGAGACCAAATTCATTCCATCAACATGATCTCCATTGATTTAACTACCCCCATCCACAATCCAACTGATCCAACATGACCATTGTATCTAGATATAGATGCCATAGACTGGGACCGTGCTGACTCACCACCATCCCCATCAGAGTACTGGCCTTGCGGTAAAATGTTTCATTTCACCCCAAGACAGACTTAGGATATCTTCCATGCTAAAGAGGAACCCGACATTCCCAATGTAGATCTAAATTTAGCAAATGATATCCACCTGATCCCAACTCCACACCAGTTGGAGGATGGATCCCACATGTCAGTCGAAGAAACGATTGATGTATACATTCGTTCTAATCCAATGAATCTGTAAATCATCAAGCTATGGGTAAGTCTATCCCTCGAAGAGCAAGACAATTAGATTACCCTTCTCAAAGAGAAGAAGGAGGTTTTTGCATGGTCCTACAAATACATGTCGGGGCTAGACCCGTAGCTAGTCACGCATAATCTAACACTTGATCCGACAATCAAGCCAGTCAAGCAAAAACTACGTAAGATGCATGCAATAGTGGCATTAATGGTCAAATACAAGCTACAAAAGCTGTTGGATGCATAGTTTGTCATCTACATAGATTACCCACCATGGCTGTCCAACATGGTACCCATCAAAAAGCCTTACGAAAGGATTCGCATATGCATCGATTTTTGAGATTTAAACAAAGTGAGTCCCAAGGATGATTTCCCCTTGCCTAGCATCAACGCATTGGTAGACGCTACAGTAGGTCATGAAATGCTTTCCCTTAGGCATGGTTCTTGGGATACAACCAGATTCGTATCAATCTCAATGATCAACTAAAAATGGCGTTCACGACGCCTTGGGGGACATTTTGTTATAAGGTCATGCCCTTTGGCCTTAAAAATGTTGGTGCCACCTACCAATGTGCTATGATATACATCTTCCATGATCACATGCATAAAACTTTGGAATATTATATAGATGATTTGTTGACTAAATCTCTTTTGCACCAAAATCATCTTGATTACTTACGCAAGATCCTTAATTGCCTCATCGAACACAAGGTTAGGCTAAACCCCAAGAAATGCGTATTTGGCATCGCATCTAGAAAACTCTTGGGTTTCATAGTCTCAAAATGAGGCATCAAGGTAGATCCAAATAAAGTCAAGGCAATCCTCAAAATGCTTCCCCCAACCACCATCAAGCAGCTCAGAAGATTGTAGGGTGAGGTCGCATCGATCAAGCGCTTCATAGCGCAGTTATCTGACAAGTGCCGACCCATGAATAAATTATTACACAAGGGGGTAGCATTTCATTGGGATGACGAGTGCCAGTCAGCCTTCAATGACATCAAACAATACTTGGCTTCATCACCAGTATTGGCACCACCTATACCAAGAGTGCCATTCTATTTATACATCTCAGCTACTGAGGTGGCATTGGGTGCCATGCTAGCCTGAGAAAATGAATTACATAAAGAACAGGCTAATTATTATCTTAGCCACACCCTGGTTAGTTATGAACTTAACTATGCATACGTTGAGAAGATATTATTGGTGGTGGTATTTGCCACCAAAAAGATATGCCATTACATTCTGAGAAATGTGACATATGTTGTGTCTAAGGAGAATCCATTATGGTACATGATGAGTCGTACTTATCATAGTAGTCGCACGACGAAATAGATCATGTTGTTGACAGAGTTTAACATCGAATTCATTAGACAAAAGCCCATCAAAGGTCAAGTCATCACCGATCAACTAGTAGAGGCTCCTCTCGAATACGATCAGCCTTTGACCATAGAGCTACCCGATGATGGGGTCTTTTATGTCTCAAAATCACCAGATTCTAATGAGCTTAAGTCACAGGCTAACATAACCTTATTTTTTTATGGTTCTAAATGTGAGCAAGGGGGTGGCGTTGGAATCGTATTTTTCACATCGCAAGGGGTTCCAATTCCTTTATCATTTAAACTTGATTTCTCGTGCACCAATAACAATGTTGAATACGAAGCCTTGCTCATAGATCTTCAAAAACCATCACCATGAACATCAAATGCTTGAATATCTTTGGTGATTCACTGTTAATTTTCAACCAAGTGAAAGGGGTATTCCAATGCAAATGCCTAGTTCTGTAGGCCTACAAAGCCCTTGTGGATAAATTCCTATAAAATCTTGAATGGTACGACATCGAGGCACTCCCTCAATCATCAAATTGTTTTGCAGACACTATGGCATTTTTGGGGTCACTAATCCCACAAGACATTTCTAGTGGGATGACAACCATTCAAGTCAAAATATTATCTCAATCCGCGATGGAGTGTGCAAGCCCTGACATAACGCCAGGAATCCACCTAATCCAAATTGAACCATCTCAAGATAGGTTCTCTCGAATCCATGATAGTCAGAATCATGCCAACTAGGGGTCTTTGTTCTCTCCAACCCCTCTTAATAGCAACACAACGCTATTTTTACAAGTCCTTTTCCGCTAAGATTTTTCTAGGGATGAACTTTAAGAGGGATTGATCGTTCATACCATCAAGGTTTCTGATCAGTAGAATTGGTACACATCCATAAGAGACTATCTCAATTTGGGTAGCCTCCCACTTGGATTGTCGCACACCACAAAAATATCATTCAAACAGAAAGCGACAAAACATGTCTTGCTAGGAGACATTTTATATCGTCAAAGCTACGAAGGAATCCTCCTCTGTTTCTTGGACTAGCAAGATTCCACTTGGGCGATCACCCAAGCGCACGATGGTACATATGATGGCCACTTCAACAGTGTGTCCATCGCAAAGCGCATTCTTCACATGGGCTATTATTGGCCATATTTAGAGTGAGATTGTTGCGCATATGTGCAAAAGTGCATGAAGTGTCAACACCATGCTAACTTAACACATGTACCTTCTCAGGACTTACAGCCGATCCAATCAGCTTGGCCATTTTTGCAGTGGGGCTTAGATATCATCAGAAATATCTCCCTTGCATCGTCAGGTCATCACACGTTTATCATAATGGCCATAGAGTACTTCACTAAGTGGGTGGAAACAATTTCTCTTACCTCTACGACTAGGCCCCGCATTGTGGAGTTCATTTTACATAACATCATATGTCATTTTGGTATTCCATCCAAGATCATCTCGGATAATGGGACGTCATTTAAGAACAAAGATGTGCATGCTTTGACAACAAAGTACAAAATTTAGCATAGTTTTTTGACACCTTATTATCCGTAGGCAAATGGGCAAGTAGAGGCGTCAAACAAAATGCTAGTTGCCATCCTTAAAAATATGGTCACAGATAGTCACATCCAAATACCACTTGCCCTATGGGCTTATCGCACTAGCATTTGAACACCCACTAGGGCAACTCTATTTTTTCTAGTGTATGGCTCCGAGGCAGTCATACCTCTTGAGTTGAAAATACCCTCCCTACACATATCAATGCAAGAGTTCATCAATGATGACACTACATGGCAGGCCCGGTTAGACCAACTTACGTTACTTGATGAACGATGCATCAATGCTCTCGAACATTTACGTATCTATCAAGAGCGACTTAAGAAAACATACAACATGAAAGTTCACCTGAGGGACTTTTAGGTCAGTGACCTGGTCTTAAAAGAGAATCAACAAAATTCTAACTTGTTGCCCCATTTAAGAGACAAGTTCACAGCAAATTGGTTAGGTCCTTATGTAATCAATAGTAAAATAGGACCTGGAACATATCGGCTCGCCTCTCTTGAAGGAATCAAGGAACTAGAACCCTTGAACATCATTCATTTGAGGCCATTCAACATTTAGAGAGCCATGGCCCACTCCAAAAGCTCCAAGGATTACCGCAATCGCTTGGTCAACCTAAAAATGCCCCAAAGGTATCTATAATACCTTTGGTCAAACCAAAAGCCCCAAGGGTTCTCACAATCGCTTGGTCAACCAAACGCCCCAAAGGTATCTATAATCCCTTTGGTCAAACCAAAAGCTCCAAGGGTTCCTGCAATTCTTGGTCAACCAAACACCCCAAAGGTATCTATAATCCCTTTGGTCAAACCAAAAGCTCCAAGGGTTCCCACCACCACTTGGTCACCCAAAATGCCCCAAAGGTATCTATAATCCCTTTGGTCAAACCAAAAGCTCCAAGGGTTCCCGTAATCGCTTGGTCAAAAAAACACCCTAAAGGTCTCTATAATCCCTTTGGTCAAACCAAAAGCTCCAAGGATGCTCGCTACCGCTTGGTCACCCAAAATGCCCCAAAGGTATCCATAATCCCTTTGGTCAAACAAAAAGCTCCAAGGGTTCCCGCAATCGCTTGGTCAACCAAATGCCCCAAAGGTATCCATAATCTCTTTGGTCAAACCAAAAGCTCCAAGGGTTCCCACAATCGCTTGGTCAACCAAAAACACCCCAAAGGTATCTATAATCCCTTTGGTCAAACCAAAAGCTCCAAGGGTTCCCACAATCGCTTGGTCAACCAAAAACACCCCAAAGGTATCTATAATCCCTTTGGTCAAACCAAAACCTCCAAGGATCCGTAAGAATCACTTGGTCCGCACCCATTTGGGTTAAACCGTCCATAACAAATATTCAAAAACAACAGATAATCAAAAATAACAAAAAAAATTGCATCTCACTTTCATGCATAATCTTAAAAATCAAAACACAAAAAAAAATAGAAAAAAAGCTGCATTAGGCATCGCATACATACATTGCATATTTGTTGGTCATACATGTCAAACGCACCATAGACTATAATTACTCGGCAATTCCATCATTTCCA
Source organism: Wollemia nobilis (assembly GCA_028583015.1). Lineage (NCBI taxonomy): Eukaryota > Viridiplantae > Streptophyta > Pinopsida > Araucariales > Araucariaceae > Wollemia > Wollemia nobilis. The sequence goes on along the minus strand of JAQPPZ010001056.1, from coordinate 2,643,230 downwards.
CATTTTTCCATTTTGTAAATGATCCAACAAGAATAACGCCATTAGAATTTTTGCCATATCATAGTCAGTTGTCTTCTAATGTCTTTAGGATTTTCGTTATTCAGTTGTCTTTAGATTTCTAGTCAAATGATGTACAAAGTCAGACCAATTTTTACAAGGTAGAGTTTTACTTGGATCACGCCTTGTTACATAGCATCCCAACACAAGCTTAAAACACATAAAAATTCCCAAGTTGTGTGAACAAAATACAAAACCTACAAAGTGGTCTAGGGTACCTTAAGCAAATTATTTATCCTGCTCATCCCCCTGTGCGAATGGTTCAAGAATGCTGAGATTTGACAAAATGACAAGTTCTTCCCCATCCAATTCCCCAAAATAAATAGTGGTTTTCATCACCATTAAAATTCTCAAACACCTTTGATCTCCAAAGTCGTAAGGATTCGTACTACACACCCCTAAGAAGGATGGGTAGTCATCCCCAAGGCCTAAAGGATCAATACCATTCCAAAGAAAAATTCCAAAATTTCACCATCAAAATTTCCAAACACCTTTGATCCCCAAAGTCATAAGGATTTGTACTACACACCCCTGAGAAGGATAGGTAGTCATCCCCAAGTCCTAAAGGATCAATGCCATTCACAAGCCAAAAATCCCACAAGCTCAACTTTGAAATCAAAAATCTAAATCTAAATCCTCAAAAAACAACAATAAAAAATAACAGTGGTTATCACCACTACTCAAACCCCTTGCTCAAGAGAAGAAGAAAATTTTAAAATAAATAGTGATTTTCATCACTATATGTGAGAGCAAGTATCCCAACAACTTGAACAATCGAAAGACGCCTGAGCTTGAATCCCTGGAATTCTCAGCATTTGAAAAACCATTTAGGTGATCCTCATTACAGGTTTGGTGGATATCCTACCTGGCAATGGTGGTATCCTAAACGTAAGACGATATGTCTATCACATTAGCTTTACGTGTGTGTAGACCAATGTTTGCATGTGGACGAGCTAGCTTATGATATCCTAGATTGCATCATAGATTAATCCTACTAAATACAACAAAGGAGTTAGTGGAGCTAATTAGGTGATCCTCAGTATAGGTTTGGTGGACAGCCTACCTAGCACTGGCGGTATCCTTACGAATACCACATAAACGAACTCAATCGCACACACAAGGATGTGAAATAACTTGGTCAAACTCAAGTTTGATTCGTACCTTGTTCGAAAGTCTTATAAGATAATGTACAGTATTGACTAGTTAGTTAAAGCATCTGAGTCTCAGAAAAACCTTAACTACATTCTAAAACAATTGTTGTATATTTCATTACTTACATCACCATCAAAAAATACAAAATAATTATTACAAATGCAAAAGTTATTTCATAAAGCAATCACATAGTATAGAAAGCTAGTAAATCCTATACAGTCTATGGTGCCACCGCCTGTATACCAACAAATCATTCCATCCATTCCATATGCATACATCTATATCATATAGTTAAAATCATCTGTAGTCATAATAGCATATACATACATCAACATAAATAAATGTGCATAAAGAACAATAAACCATGACAAGCATATAATCAAACCAAAAAGAGTCATATATATATATATATATATATATATATATCAAGTCAAAATGCCCTCAGGCTACAATAAGAAGGTCCTCTGACCTCACAAAAAACAAAAAACTCAAAATCCCCAAATCCTAGGGAGTTGGCCACCATAATCATGCAAGATCGGTGTGACAGGAACTACCCCCAGTAGTATGGGTTCTATGGGACCTCTCAAGGCTGTCGCTGCCAGCCCTCGTACCCTGCCCACCAACACTACCCTCACCTAGCCGCCTGTAATGAGATAATGCAAACTACTCAGTCTCACTGCCTCTCATACGACGTGATGAACCACCTCCATAAAGCATAGGCAACTATCCATCGAGATGGACAACCTCTATCGTTAACTCTATCCGATACTGACCCCACTCCATATCTCATTGGCGATACATAGCCAATGGACTATCCTGTTGTGCCAACTGAGTTCATAGGAGATTCCTCTCTTACGTTACCTCCACCAAAGCATCTCTATGCTCCTCCTCTTGTCTTCGTAGGAGACCCTCCAATTGTGCTATATCAACATAAAGCCCAGCCTCCACATCCCCTGAGATAGCCTGAGGCATGGGCACCTTCGAGACGGTCTACTGCTCTAGCACCCACTGCTCTGGGATATCCTGTACATCCGACTGCTCTGGAACCCCCAAATCATCTCCATTGTCGATGGAGTCATTGACATCCACCATGTCAACATCATCAAGTAGAGCCCCCCAACCCTCCATCGGTGCCTCTGCACCTCCACCTCCTGCTGTTGTAGTATCCATACCTCCTAGAGGCCCCTCACCCTGCCATCATCGCATAATCCACCATCGGTCATACTCTGCAATCACCCCGACATCATCCACAAGTACATTAATAATTGCATCAGACCCTTCATCCAACTGCTCAATGGTAGGCCATACTAAAGTCTTCTCATCACCGTGACACCGATAGATCAAGGGATCACCAAGCAATCCCTAGCACACCCCAAACTGCCGCATCACCCGACCATATAGGAAGTACTCTTGCTCTATCCCATGCCACCCAATCAACCATCTACCCTTGCATACACATCAGAGTCACTCTCCAACCTCAAAATAGGCTGGACAGTCCCAATACAATCGCCAGAACACCTACCCTGGCACTAGATGAGAGAAGGCATTAGTATAGTGACCTATGTCACCTGCCCATCGTCGACTCTATCCATGCTCTAACCTCCATCATAAATTAGCCTATCCAATTTCTCGATCCCCCCCACAGGCTCTAGACGTGTCATGTGCTTGAGCCCAAGGGCATCAAGCCACTCCCAATCCACAACTTTTAGGGCATCTCGGGCATCAGAGAAAATAGTTGGCTGGCGGTACCAACTCTTCACAACCTGAAACAACAAAATAAAACAAAAAAAAATATTAAGTACATACTTAATATAAACAAAAACATTAAAATAAAATTGTACAGCAACGACAACATACATGAAAATAACTATACAATCAACAAAAACAACAAAAATCATATTAGGGTTTCTACCTTAATGTGAAAACAAAACAAAAAAAAAGAGGGTCAAAACCCACCAAAAATAGGTCCGATGGTTGGAAAACTGCAATAAGCGTTCAACAAAAACAACTGAAGGCACCCTTACAAACGTCATCTTGGGTCAAGTGACTCGTCGCTTTTCTCATTTTTGGTCATTTTCTCATTGATTCGTCGCTTGAGGGGGTAGTCATACTTAGTCACCAATCAACAAATACACACCCAATCAAGGAAATGGCATGCATTCAAAGAATCATTGACAAAGACAATCATGCTCCTGCTTGGGGCAGCAAACAAGCAATAATCATAGGCTAAAAAAACACTTGGTATTCTGGAAGCATGAAGAAAAGGTTCCTCAAACAAAAGTTTGTGCCCTTTGCCTATTCATGATTGAACAATGTCCAAGATTAAGTACACCTCACTAAAAAATGTTACACTTGAGTTAAGCTCCTTAGCTCATCAGAAGCAAGGATTCAAGAATGCGTGCCCTTTCCATACTTGGGGAATCAAAATTTGGTTAGGTTACTAAGAAACCCTAATCATTAAGTGCTTTGGTCATCTATTTTTTCTCAGCACTATGCCACACACAACGCATCCCAAAAAGGGGCATCTGAGAGACACCAAAACAACACCAATCCGATTATGTGACTACAAGCACTGATCGAATTGGCATGCAAACCCCTAGGGCAGCCTCCAGAGGTTAAAAAGTGGTCCTAACCACTCCCAAATCATTTTTGGAAGGTCAAAGGTCAGTTTTGCACATTTTAAGCACTTTGCTCCCTATTCGTCCCACCCTAGGATGATTAGAATCCTATTCGTCCCACCTCGAGACGATTAGCAGCAATCGCTCCAGGGTGGGACGATTAGCAAGTTTGACTGGAAAAAATTCAAACCTTGATATATGGTAGCCCAAATCTGCCACCTAACTCTGCCTTCAAGGTGTGGTATTGCGAGGGAACGTTTCAAATCAGAGAGGCCCAAGGAGGCCCTAATTAGGGAGGAAACTTCTCTCCCCCAAAAAGGCATAATGAGCCAAGTGGCACCCTCGCATTCACATGCAAAGGAGACCCTTAGGTCCATAAAAATGTGAGCCTCCTCACCCCAAAAAAGGAAGAGAGCTAGAGCATTAGGAGCAACAAAGTGCTGCCAAACTATACCTCCATTCCCCTTTACACTTCCTACATCCCTAATCTCTCTCTTCTGGAAGAGAGGTTATCAGGTGAACACTAGGAACGCAATCCATATCTAAAAACCCAAGCAATCGGTCATAATCCCACCCCAAACTCATCGACACAACCCCCTAGGAAGTTTTGGACCCATCCCACTTAGATTGGTGTCAAAACTAGGCCCTAAACGGTGGGCGTCCCACCCCCGAGCGCCCCCCAAACTACTGCAGTCCTAATCGCCCCACCTCGAAGTGATTAGAAATTTGTGCATGGTTTTTTTGCTTTTCTTTTTGCATTATGTTATATCTAGTGTACTTATGCTTATGTTTAAATTTCATTGCTTTTTGACATGATTTGACCTAGTTTCTGTCATTTTATGCGTCTACTAACCTATAGGGAGCGCCTTCGGATACAAGATGACCTGGGTAGAATTTTCCAAATCTAACCTTCTGGGTCATCTCAAAATGTTGTTTTTAGTCTAACCACAAGTTTGCAGGAGTTTTGGAGGCTTCTGGGTAGGACATTTGCAAGGTCACTTTTTGTAGGTTTTACGATAGTCCTAAGCATCCCACCCCGAAGCGATTAGAAATTTGTGCATGATTTCCTTATTTTTATTTTTGTAATATGTCCCAGATTATATCCTAATTCCTTTGTTAAATTTTGAACTCATTCTGACATGATTTGATTGTCGTTTTATTATTTTATGTATTAACTAGCTCGTAGGGCACCCCTGTCACATATAGGAGAATCTGGGTAGGATATGCAAATTTCGAGCATTTGGTAGTCTTATAATTATATATAATGCCTAACTCATGAGTTTCAGGTGATTTGGATAAGCATAGGTGGGACATTGGAGCGCTCGCTTTGGAGAGGCCCTCGATAGGCAAACAAGCATAACGGGGCCGTCTGACGTCGCTTCGACGCAAACTTAGGTGATACCAATTCTAGAAGTTGTCCTTTACATTTATATATCATTCTGTAATCAATTTATCAAAATTATCATGGATATCCCACAAGCGCCCATTGGAGGCCTTGGGGATTGCAAGGTTTACTAGATACGCATATGCTATTAATGATTTGTTGTCTTTCTGTGCACAGGATCTCGTCGCCAGGAATACTAGAGGGGCAGCAAGGAATGACGAACAAACGGATACAAGCGGCAAAAAATTTTAGCCTGCCCACTTCAAATGTGGGCATGCGGAAGACATTAGAAGCGTACCATCCAATCTTAGAAGCACGGCTTCTTTTGGGCATCCATTAATGTAACAAATTGTATCAAATGTTATGAGCCCTAGAGGGGGGATGTATTGTAATCGGATTAAAAGCAATATCAATAAAGGAGGCCCCGCTTTGTTTGCTCACATCTTGTTTATGCATCATTTCCTTCATGCATTGCCTATCGCATTCGTAGGACTTAGCATCTATATCTATTTTTGTTTGCATAATTTCAATACGTCATTTTTATGCATGCTTTCACAACTCACAAGCAAACACCCGATGATGCAGCCTACCCTGTCCTGAAATAGACCTAGTCAGTTGTAGAATATTAGGCAAATCAAATGTAAAATAGCAATAGGATATTTTGTGCACGTAAAATAGGAATTAGACATTATAAATAATACAACTCCCATACTGGTAGAGCTATTAGGAAAATAGAAGTTAGCAGCAATAGATATCAGATTGTAATAGAATGCAGTAGTAGAAAAGTGTAATGTTGTTTCTGGAATAAATAAAAGTGCAGTTTTTCATCATCTCTGTTATGCATGAGTGTGTGACATTTAGCAAGTAAGAGGAAATCTTAAAACCTTCTTCTAGAAAAGGGAGCAAGGGCCACTTCCAGGCCTAGGAGAAGGACTGACTGACAGGTTTTCTTCAGATCTCTACTGTAGCATAATTTAGTTGAACACTTGTCAATTTTATCTTTGTTTCACACTAACCTTTGTTGTAGTTTCATGATTTATTTCCATATTTAGAATAAGCTTTCAGATTTCATAATTTTGTGATCATTAATAGACTGGTTAAAATATGTATTTCCTTGTTTCATGTTTCAGTAATTAAAATAGGTTGCAGTATTATTCTTATTTCTTTACTTCCAATAATTTTTCAAGGTTTATTGCATTTTCCTTTTTGTTGTCAGCTACTATAACAGAATATTGACAACCTTCTGAAACATAACACTAATAGGTGTTCAGCTTGTGTATTTATTTCAAGCAATTTTCCTTCTACAAACGTAATTAGATTTAAATTCTGTAATTGTACTTAGATTTCAAATTCTGCAATTTAGAATTATTTTCCATTTTTACAAGTAAATTAGTTTATTTTATGCAATATAGGATTAAAAGGTGATCTAAAACCCCAACATAATTTATTCTCCCATTAAAACCTGTTGCTTCCAAATGAACTAAACTACAACCCTGCTTAAGTCTTCTCTCGTAAATAGCCTTGGACACCGCCCTGGATTGACAAATCATTGAGATTAAATGATGCTATTAACGACACACATCACTCATAGATTAAGGGAGGATGTTAGTCCCAAGCATCACTCCAAAAGTTAGCTTTGTCACCTATACCTACTTTCCAAAAAAGTCTAGATATAACCAATTGCTCACTAGCTTTTAGGACCTTCCAAATAATGAATCCAAGACCCCTTAGAGGAATGTGGCCAACTTCTTGATGAGGGATAGAACCCAAATACTTATTAGTGATGGCTCTACTAAAGAAAGCCTCCTTTTTTGAGATCCATATCCAATAAAGCTTCTTAATAAGCGCTTGATTGTTTAAAGTTGCTTTACAAAAACCAAGACCCCCTCGAGCTTTAGGCTGACATATTTTATCTCAACTAACAAGAGCCCACCTACATATCCTTGGGCCATACCACAAAATTTTTCTCATAATTGAATCCAACTCTTTAAGGAATCTCGTAAGGATAGCTAGGATGATAATTTATAAATAGGTATGGCTTGGATCACCAATTGGATGAGAGCCATTATTTCTCCAAAGGTAATCCATCAATGAGTCCAATGATTAACTTTAGCAGTGATTCTATCCATTAAAGCTTTCCAATCAACCACCCTTAGGCTCTTAAAATGAAGGGGAATCCTTAGGTAATCAAGTAGAAGGGTACCCTAGGAAAAGCTCAAAATGGATATAATCTGATCCTGGATTCTTTAGTATGTATTGAAGAAAGCAACCTTGGATTTGAACACATTCACCTGTTGACCAGTAGCATCCATGTAGGTTTTTAATATGGCTTTGAATTTTATAGCCTCTCAAATTCTAGCCTCCCCAAAGAAACCTATATCATCCATAAATTGAAGATGATTTAATGTCTCCTCACCTAGTTGCACACCTACCAAAAGACTTTGTTGCTTATTTCTTTGAAGAAATTTGCCCAATCCTTCTACTAGAATAATAAAAATAAATGGGAAGTAGGATCTCCTTGATGAATACGACTAAAAGTAAGGAAATGGGTTGATATGGAGTCATTGATGAGAATAGAGAAGGAAACCATTAAGACACAACTCATTATCCACTCTCTCCACTCCTAAGAGAAGCCAAATTTTTTAAGCATTTGATCCAAAAACTACTAGGGGAATCTATCATAAACCTTAGACATGTCTAGTTTAATAAATATACCTCTTCAACCATAATGTTGCATTGAGTGGATAGCCTCCTAGGCTAGAATGACTCCATCCAAATTTTGATGTCCTTCCACAAATCCTCCTTATTTCTAGGAGATTTTGTTGTTCATAATCTTCCTAAGTCTTTCAACCATCAACTTAGCGATTATATTGTAGGTCACATTAGAGAGAGTAATTGGGAAAAAATCTCCAAGTCTGGAGGCTTGTCCCACTTTAGGAATCAAAGCGAGGAAAGTATGATTTAGAGCCTAAAGCATAGTTCTATTTGAACAAGATTCTTTAATAGCATTGGTTAAATAATCTCTTATGACATCCTAGAAAGTCTTAAATAACTCAATTGGAAAACCATCGGGCCTTGGAGATTTTCCTTAATTTCATGTTGAAAACTATGCTCCTCACCTCATCTTTATTCACTATATTGAAAAGGGCTTGGTTTTGCTCGATTGAAATAATTTGAGGGATAGAGTTAAGTATGCCTTGTTGCACTACAAGATTAGGGATAATAGGGGCAGTAAAAATATATTGAAAGAAATCATTTGTTGCATGTTGCATACTTCGTATGGTGTCCATCACTTATCCATTAGAGTCCTAAATGTAAGTCAAAGAATTCATTTGTCTACTTGTTTATGTAGAGCAATGAAAGAAACTCGTGTTTCGATCCCCCTCCAACAGCCAAGCAATTCTTACTCTTTTTTTCCAATAAATTTCCTCCTGATTATCTATGGATTCTTTTTCATTTTTTTACCAGTTCATATTCATATTTCAAGTCCTCTGTGATTGCTCTAGTCCTGAAGTGGGTGGCCAACTCCTACATATTTGCAAACAAAGAATTCTTTTGGGATTGAAAATTAGATTTGCTACTTCTTTTCTAGAATTTGAGATAATATTTTATTGAAAATATGTTGAATATTTCCCATGTTATTCTAGTGGGGTTAACTCTAAAAGGTATTGGACACTTTGTACCTATACTCATTGGGGTTAGGGTTTTTAAGCTATTTTTAGACCCATATGATATTTTTTGGGTTACTATATTTGAACCCATGCTTTTTTGCCCATGATATTGTAAAATATGTGCATGTGCCTTTGTTATATATATCACACTTGCATTAGGGTTTGGATATACAGAAGAGGAACATTAATGTATTTGATATGATAAATTTTATGCAGTAAATGAGATAATATTGTGTTGGTTTTTCCCCATTAAGGATTTCCAAGAAAAAAACTATGTTATGTGTGTATTTGTTATCTTCTTCTTCATTTTGTAGTTATTGTTTTTGTAGAATTAGTTTATCAGGCTCTTTATTTCTCTTCATTCAGTATCAAATCTAGGTTTTAGATTTGCTCAAGGAGTAAGGGTTTCAACCCTATGACAAATTAATTCTTGAGTGGGAGTCATACATGGACAATTTTAGATGAAGAAAAATGACAGGAAGCACACGGGTAGAGATTGAAAAATTAATCGATAAAATTTTGAGTTATGGAAACTCAAGATGGAGGATATGTTGATTGATAGAGATTAGTGGATTACGATCTTGGGAACAAAACCAACATCAATGACAAATGAGGATTGGCTAAAAATCAATAGGAAGGCAAGGAGCTCTATCAGATTATGCTTATATGATTCAATATTATTGAATGTATTGACAAATACCATACAAAGTTATTATGGGACAAGTTGGGAACATTGTATGAGACAAAGTCGCTGGTAAATAAACTTTTTTTCTGAAAGAAGTTGTATTCACTTCGGATGAATGATGGTGACTCTGTGGCTAAACATTTGAATGCTTTTAACACTATGGTAATTCAATTAAACTTTTTTGAAGTAAAAATGTATGAAGAGAAAAAGTGTATTACTTTATGAAATTCGAATGCGGGGTGACGGCGTGCCAGATTATGATGCAAACAAAATTGATACAAACGGTGCAGATGCTAAGCCCTATGAATGCGAGAAAGCACTATAAGAAGGAAACGATGTGTAAACATAAACGAGATGTTAGCAAAACAAATCGGGACATATTTTTATTAATGTTGCTTTAAATATGGTTACAATATGTCTCCCCCCATTTTAGGGCTCAGAGCATTTGATACAGTTCGTTACATCAACGGATGGTACGCTTCCAGTGTCCTCCACATGCCCACAATTGAAATGGGTGGTCCAAATATTACCATCACTTATGTTTGTGTGTTCATGTGTTTCTTGCTGCCCCTTCAATGTTCCTGGCGATGAGATCTTGCGCTTAGAGAAACAGTAAACAGTTAATAGCATATGCGGATAGAGGGAAAAACATGCAATCCCTAGGGCCTTTGGCTAGTGAATACATAAAATAGAAAAATGATGGTCAGAATATGTCATAATAAACCCAAAATTTAACAGAAGCATAAAAACATCATCAAAGAAACATTGCAAGAAGAACATTCGAGAAATCATGCATGGATTTCTAATCGCTCCGGGATGGGACGATTAGGACTGTCATACAACATGCAAAAGCAACCTTGCAAATGTCCATCCCAGAGGCCTCCAAAACTCTTTTAAAGTTGGGGTTAGACAAAAAGGGGTATTTTGGGACGACCTAGAAGGTCAGATTTGGAAGATTCTACCCAGATTATCCCATAATTGAATGCGCTCCCTATGTGTTAGTAAACACGTAAAATGATAAAAATACGGTTAAAATAGGTCAAAATACAATGAAACTTGAACAACAGCATAAGTAAACCAAATAGAACATAATGCAAAAATAATAGTAGAGAAATTCTCCATGGATTTCTAATCGCTCCGAGGTGGGACAATTAGGACTACAATAGTTTGGGGGGTGCTCGAGGGCAGGACGCTCACCGTTTGGGGTCTGGTTTTGACACCAATCCACTTGGGATGGGTCCAAAACCTCCTAGGGGGTTGTTTCGATGAATTTGGTGTGGAATTGTGATCGATTTCTTGGGTTTTGGGTCGAGATGTGTTCCTAGTGTTCACTCGATAACCTCTCTCCCAAAAGAGAAATTATGGATGTAGGAAGCACAAAGGGGAATGGGGGTTGTAGCACCCTAAAATTGGTGCAGTTAAACCCTTAGTAAAAAGATAAAAATTTGAATTTTAACCTCGAAATCGCCCGTTAACCGCTCACCCCATTTTTCGTGCCATTTTTAGGAGTTGTTTTGACCGTTGGACGATATCGTCGCCGATCAAACGAAATCGCCCCAGATCGGACGAATTCATCTGGAACAGAACGTCCAGACGATTTCGTCCCAAAACCAAATTTTCATAATTAGCTTATGTTTCAACAGCCTCTCCAACTTGGGCAGAAGCGTGTCTACGCAGTTGGAGATTCCTCCGTTGGAGATCTCCCAGATTGGGATGATCCCCAACCTCCTAACCTCCCCCTAATCCTATATAAACTAGGATTTTCTCAGTTTATCCCCTTGACTCCCTGGATCCCCTACCTGGCTCTCCTCCTAACTCTTTCCCTGGTTGATTTTCCCTACCATTTAGCTTTGCACTCGTAGTTTTAAGTTTTCATTGCAGGTTTTCACTGTGCTTCAGTTGGAGGAAGCTCGGATCGTCGCAGGCGATTCCAGATGATTTTGGATGATCCTGTCATAGATCGGCGATGATCTCGTACGATTGGAGGTGATCTCGACTGCAGTTCATATTGGGGGCAATCAGAGCCCTGAGTTTGCATTTCTCATCTTCCTTCTTTATTTTATTATGCATTAGCTTGATTATTTTCATTCTGCATCCTGGAGTTCACCTCATTTTAACATAAATGCATGATAAAGTTAAAATAAGTTATTAAAACAATGCATTTCCTTTAATCTGCTATCCATATTTATCAGTTAGGCATTTATACTATCATTTCTATCATTTTGCATTATTCTTGCAGTAGCATTTTTGGTTTTTGGTGTCTGTTTCTATGATTGCAGGTTTCTAACGAATTCGTCTGACGAATTCGTCAGATCGACGATGATCTTGTCTGATCTCAGATGATCGCCTATGATCTGGGATGATTCTGTACAATTGCAGATGATCCTATCATATTCGGGATGATCTGGACTCCTACAAGCTTCAGAATCTTCATCAGACATCCGAAATCGGGTGCAGTCTTTTCCATTTAACATATTCCTTACATTTAGGATTCATTCCTTGCTTTCTGTATTCATATAAATCGGCATTTTCATATAGAATAGCTTAGATTCATTTTGGCCAACCTAGGACTATGAATGATCGAGTATAAAATGAACACATCAAACCCATTCTCAACCTAGGCGTGGAAACTGCCACTCAAAGTTTCCTGGTGAACCCCACCATCCGTCAAAAATTCACCCTTATACCCCTCCCCGAGAGGCGCGACCTTCAAAGGGCCTCTCAGTCCGAGGTATTGTCCCATCCTTCTCGCATCCCCCTTTCGGGACATGGATCCTATAGCCTGAAGGTAAGGGCACGAAAAATTTGGGTCAGTACATTTTGGTGAACCCGACGTGAAACTAAAAGCCTTTTGAAAACCAAAAAAAAAAAATTATTATTAAGTAACATCTAGAATCATTAGACAAACAATTAAAGTCGCATGTCATATTTAGATGGTAGATTATAATAAAAGACGAGTTGTCACCATAAATGTTGAAAATCAATTAACGACCATAGAGATTACTTCTGTACTTAGAGTACCTCAAATAAATAGGGTCCAACCTTTGTGGGACGAACTTGATAGGAGATTGGGTATCATTGAATCCAGATCTGCAGAACTTAGGCAAATTAAGAGGTTTGTCCTAGATAGAATCCTGGATCCCGATCAGGTGACTTTGTACCATGAACTTCAGAGAGCTTGCCATAGGTGGTTAGGAGATAAAAGAGCACTTGTGTCTTCAGAATTGTACACCTTTGAGGAATACCTTGAGAACGCAGTTGTAGTACATAAGTTTCTATCTCGTATAGAGGATCAAGAAGTCATTCTTACGGATAGAAAAATATGGAATAGAGTTCCTAGAGCTGTGTTGTATCGAGAGTATTGCCATGAACTTTATTTCTACAGGTTAGAGTCTGAAACAGATCATATTACCATAGCACACTTTGTCAAATTTTTGAAAAACCATTTCCAATTTGAAGAGGAGCATTTCATGACTCTCGATGAACTTGATCCTATTAATGATATCCATAAACTATTTATAGAAAACTAAGTCATTCTTTTTACTATTGTTATTCTTTTTGCAACTAGAATGCTATTTGTTATCTTTATAATAATATTATAAAAACAAAAAAAAACAAAAATCAAAACATTTCCCTTTTAAGTATTATAGTAGGTATATAATTAAAATATATACCTCTCAAACCTATCCATGTATATATATATATATATATATATATATATATATATATATATATATATATATATATATTTTTTTGAAATCTAAGTTTAAGCACAATGCCTAGACTTAGGAATGGAAAACAGATTGAAGAAGAAGAAGATTGGTTAGGAAAACCATTAAATAACCCAGATATCCTTCCTGAAGACCAAGTTCAGGAAGAAGAAACCCTAGACCAGCAAGAAGAAGAGCTTGTTGTAAGAAATGAACATGAAGAAAATGTTAGAGAGGAAGGATCCTCATCCCCTAAAATGTCTCCGGGAGGAGCTGTTACTTTTGAAAACATGGAACAATTTTGGAAGTTCATTAATACTAATATTGGTGTTCTTAATAGAGCAGTCCATATGGACAAGGATCGAATTAGTGACACTCAAGCAACTCTAGAAGACGTATTTCACACACGCACTAATCCCTTGTCCTTTATTGATCAAGAGAGTGATCAAGCTGGACCATCCAATTTGGATATGGCCGCTATAATCCAGAACATGCAACAACAACAGGTTACCCAACCATCTAAAGTGCCTATTAGCAAGCCTAGGGTTATTCCTGCACAAAATAAACCATCATTTACTGCTCTATTTCGCCAAGCTATTGAGCAATATACCTCAAATCAGCAAAAACCCAAAACAAAACCAAACACCAATTACCAACAATCTGGGATACAACATAATACTACTACAAATCCTCTTCATAATACTCTTCCTACCAACACTTTACATAATAGCAATATAGCATCTAATCCTTATGTCACACCGTCATACACTCATAAATCCCATGCCTATGTCCCATCGAACCAATATGGTGGACAAACTAGCAATCTTGAAACTGTGGTGAAACAGTTAGTGTCCCGCATGGACCAGATAGATCCCTACCATCCCTCGTACAATTATCGAGAGATGTGTAGTCAACCTCTAGATCCTATAGTTGTAGCACAGCCATATCCTAAACATTTTCCTATGCCTGTCTTGCCCATATATAAAGGAACCGAAGATCCCATAGAGCATCTTCGTATGTTTAGGATAGCATGTCATGATATATCACATGATGACTTATTATTGCTAAAAATGTTCTCAAAAAGTTTAGGAGGAATGGCATTAGAGTGGTATTATCAATTACCCACTAATTCTTTGAGGAATTTTGAAGAAACAACCGAGTCTTTTGTTCATCAATTTAGTGCCTACATCGAAAGGCATGTGACCATTAAAGACTTGTACAACTTAAAACAAGACAAAGATGAATGCTTTGCTGATTTCCTAGCTAGGTGGAGACAATTGATAGGAAAATTGCACTTTGTGTTACCTTATAGGGAGATGTTGGACATCTTTATTAATAATTTACAAGACCAACTATCTTACGAATTATCAATCGCTACCTTGACCACCTTCGATCAGGCTATAGACTTAGCCAGACGAGTGGAAGATGCTCTCATTAGGAGAGGACAGCTTAAAAAGAAAGACGATGAGAAAACATCCAAAAATCAATATAAGAATAAACAAGTTGTGGGTGATGGAGTCACTGATAGTAGAAATATCGCTAATGTTAATGCTGCGAAGACAACGAAGAAGTTTATACTAAAACCTCTCGATAAACCTCCTCGAGAATTTACTAGGTTAAATCAACCTTTATCAACCATTCTACCGCAATTATTAGAATGAGGTTTGATTCAATTACCAACTATCCGGGAACCTGATCCAACTATACCCGGATATAGAGCTGATTTACACTGTGACTTCCATAGAGGACCTGGACACACTACCAACTCTTGTAAAATATTAAAACATAAAATACAGGACTTAATTGATAACAATGAGATGGAGGTGCAAGCCTTTCAACCTAAGCAAAATCCTCCTAATAATGCTCAAAATAACATCCCCCAAAACCAGAATCAGAATGCCAATCAGTCATTGGACATATTTCAACATCCTTTACCAAAACATGGCAAGGAAGTGGCTAATCAAATTGAACATCATAATGTTCCCCCTCCTACCCGATATGTAGGGACTATTAGTGGGCATTTACCTGCTCATGATCCAAAAATACTTTGACACAACCTTATCCATGGTTACAACCAGGCCTCTATATAATATTTGGACACCTGATCTTAGTGATACAGAATATGAGACTGAGAGTGATATGGAAATCACATCAAATCAATCGAATAGCTCTGAAGATGAATCGGATCCTATTCTCCCTATCACAAGTTATATGGTTCCAGAAGAACCATTTCCAAGAAGAGTCACTACTAGACCATCGTCTCACCAATTCCTTTCTAATGAGCAAGCCATAAATGCTAGACCAAGACCCATTCATCATCCGTAGAATAATATTGTGGGTACCATCGGAGCTGTTACTAGACAACAGGCTCAAAACTCTCAACAAGATCAAATGCAGAATGATGGATCAGCTCCATTTGTTTTGAAGGTTCCTAATAAAGGGAATCAGGCACCTAATGTTCAACCTAAACCTCCTTATAATATTAATGAACAACTATCAAATATTATAGCTAGAATTTCTCTTTTGGACCTTTTAAGATCTTCTCCTACACATAGAGATGAATTAATGCTTACATTAAGCCAGATGATGGTACCACAAGACATTCAACCCGAAGCCATGGCCAATACTATAATAACTCGTGAAGTTGATTGTATTGACTTTCGAGATAGAGACATACCGCAACATAGTTTACATAAGGATAACCCCTTATATATTACTGCCTTAATTGGAGATGTAGCAGTTAAACGAGTCTTGATTGATAATGGTTCATCTTTAAACATCTGCACTTTTGACTTCTACCAAAGATTTGGGTTTAGAAGTGAGGAAATGAAAAGAACTGATATGATCATAAAAGCCTTCAATGACGAAACACAAGAAACGTGTGGAGTTATTACCATCCCATTGCAGGTTGGTCCGAGAACCTTGGATATGACCGTGTTTATTGTACATTGCCCTGCATCATACAATATACTCTTGGGTCACCCTTGGATCAATGCGATGCGAGCCGTTCCCTCAACTTTACATCAATGTGTTAAATTCGAATTTAAGAATCAGTTGGTTACCATTCATGGTGATCCTAGACCCTTTGATATGTGTGCTTTGGCAGAACCTGTTGGAGTTCAATTTTGCCCTGCTCTATCATCCACACATCCTAATTCTCATTATCCATTTAAACATGTGAAACACATACCCACAACATCATCTACTTCTTCTTCATCAGTTCCACCCCTACATACAACTCAACCATCCTCTAAACAAACCACATTAGGACCTCAGAAAGATCCTAATTCCACAACCGATGCCTCTTGTTCTACTCCTATAACTTCTATACCTATAATAGACCCATCCATCGACATCTCTACAACATCTACATCCACCAAAGGCATAGTTTCCGCATCAGAAGATGTAGGAAATGTTCCTTCTACCTCTTATGCTCTTACTGACGAGCTCTTACCCGATTTATCTAAAATTCTTATATCAGAGAAAATGAATGCTTCTATGCAAGATTCCCTTATTTTAAATAATTTGCCACCATCTCCTCATACCTTGGGCCTCCCATAGCCTATGGGAAGTATTTACCAAGTCGGGAGCTGTGCTTTTATTTATAAGGGATATGACTAGGGTAGAATACCCAGAAACATCAAGACTCATTATGATGGATATGCTCGATGTTATTTTACTAATGAGTATATTAAAGCCAAATCTATAATGCTTAAATTGGGATATAAAGGGAAAGGTTTAGGACCTTTCCAAAATGGTATGAAAGAACCTTTTGAGGTAGAACCGTGGCCCGCCCGATGTGGTGTGGGCCTATTTCCTAGTAAAGGTCAGCCCTTCCCATTTGAGGATGATGACCATCTCATATCTTATCAATATTATTTAGATGAACGTGATGCTTTGCATTTAACGGATAAGCCATTCACATGTAATATGCTATCTATAGCTTACCCTGAGATGATCGTTGAATCCGACGATGAGTTGGAGGGAGATATCTTCCATGATGTCTCCGTTGAGGAATTATTACATAATGAATTTTATTTTGATGGCTCTATACCTAGTGTAGCCCAGCTTGAGGCCACGACTCCTCAAGATGAATTGTCCAAGCTAACCTTGGCAGAATTATAGGAATTGGGCGTCTCACCCGCCCCACCTAATTTTGAGAAAGATCTACACATGGAAGTAGAAAATGTCATAAAAACCAACATTGGAACCGAGGATAATCCTCACATAATCAACATTGGATCAGAATTGAGTCAAGAAAAATAGGATAAATACATTGCATTTCTTAAAGAATATGAAGATGTCTTTGCTTGGACATATGAAGATATGCCAGGTCTAGACCCTTCTGTAGTTATGCATCACCTAGTAGTCCATCCGGATGCTAAACCTATTAAACAGAAACTTAGAAAAATGCATCCTAAAGTGGCCTTACTAGTCAAAGGGGAGCTAGAAAAACTCTTGAATGTTATTTTTATACAAGCCATTGATTATGTTGAATGGATCTCGAATGTAGTTCCAGTAACTAAGAAAGAAGCTACTAAAGTTAGGGTTTGCACAGACTTTAGAGATATTAATGTTGCATGCCCTAAAGATGATTTTCCCCTTCCCAACATGGATCAGATCATTGATTTTACTGTTGGGAGTGGAATGATATCCTTAATGGATGGATTTTCTGGTTATAATATGATCAGGATAGCTCCTAAAGATCAGGCTAAAACAACCTTTATTACCCCTTGGGGGACCTTTTGTTGGAAAGTGATGCCATTTGGTTTGAAGAATGCAGGTGCAACCTATCAACGAGCCATGACTTATATCTTTCATGATATGATGCATGATATACTACATGATTATGTAGATGACATTATAGCTCGTTCTATTAATGAAGATGACCATTTAGATGACTTGAGAAAAGTATTTGATCGGTTAAGGGAATATCTTATCCGATTGAATCCATCCAAATGTATATTCGGAGTTAAGTCTGATAAATTATTGGGGGTTATAGTTTCTTTACGTGGCATCGAAATTGACCCTCTCAAGATTGCGGCTATCATTGATATGCCCGTGCCCACAAATATATCTGAATTACGAAGTTTACAAGGTAAGCTTCAAGCTATCCGTCGCTTCATCGATAAGCTGGCGGATAAAATCGGACCCTTTCTTAAGCTTCTTAAGAAGGATGTCTCTTTCCATTGGGACAATGAATGTCAGGAAGCATTTGAACTCCTCAAACAATATCTTCTTAACCCACCTGTGCTTTCACCACCTAGACCTGATCGCCCATTTATCTTGTATATTTTGACTTCAAATTTTGCCTTAGGAGCTATGTTAGCTCAACTGGATGATGAGAAGAGAGAGCGTGCTAATTATTACATTAGCAGAACATTAATTAGTTATGAAACCCGCTACACAACATTAGAAAAGTTATGTCTAGCAGTCGTATTTTCTACACAAAAATTATGCCATTATATGCTCAGTCAGAAAATGTATGTTATTGCTAAATCCGATCCTTTGCGGTATCTCATGAGTCGACCTTATTTATCTGGTCGCACAACAAAGTGGGTTCTTGCTCTAAGCGAGTTTGAACTCACGTTTATAGGACAAAAGTCTGTTAAGGGTCAAATCATAGCAGATCAATTAGTTGTTGCACCCTTAGAGTCTACCCATCCCCTCATCATTGAGTTTCCTGATGAATGCCTTAAACTAGAGGCAGACCATCCAGAGCAATGGTCCTTATACTTTGATGGAGCCCGATGCATGAGTGGGGCTGGTGCAGGTATTATTTTAATATCTCCATAGAAACATCTTATCCCTCTGTCCTTTAAATTAATGTTTGCTTGTACTAATAATACTATTGAATATGAAGCTCTAATCCTTGGCTTACGAGCTGCCTTGGCACTGAAAATTAAAAATCTATTAGTTTTCGATGATTCTCAACTTGTTATAAATCAAATTAATGATGTTTATCAGACCAGAGATGATAAATTGCGCCCATATAAAGCATATGTATTACAATTAATATCTTTATTTGATCAAGTTACCTTGGAAGCTATTCCTAGAACTAATAATCGTGCGGTTGACGCTATGGTTGTAATCTGCATCTCTTTTACCCTTGGAGTTAGATGACGAATATGCTACCATCATTATTCGTCGACTCCAGGAACCCGCTTCAAATAAATCATGCTTAGAACCGTTGGATGTGTTTCTAATCAATGAAACTACTCCTGAACTTTGGTACATTGATATATTAAATTTTCTTCAAAATGGGACCTTCCCTGAAGGTTTTAATAGAAACTAGCATCGGTTATTACGTAGACGAGCAAGTCGCTTCGTAATAATTGGCAATACGTTATATAGGAGATCTTTTGAAGGTATCCTATTGAGATGTTTGAATCTAGAAGAATCTAGATCAGCTTTAAGTGAAGCCCATGATGGATCTTGTGGGGGACACTTTAGTGGTAGCACCATTGCTAAGAAGCTCCTTAGGATAGGATATTTTTGGCCTACCATGGAGAATGATGCACATGATTACGTGCGCCATTGCGACAAGTGCCAGAAACATGTTGACCTTGTCCATGTGCCTGCACAAGAACTGCAGGCTATTTCATCTCCTTGGCCCTTTTCAAAATGGGGCTTAGACATCATTGGAAAAATCAATCTTGTGTCATCTGATGGACACAAATTCATCATAACCGCCATCGAGTATTTCATGAAGTGGGTTGAAGCTATGCCCTTAGCTTCTTGCACTAGAACCCAAGTTTCCAAATTTATTTTTAATCAAATTATTTGTAGGTTCAGAATTCCTGCAAACCTCATCTCGGATAATGGAACTTGTTTCAAAAACAAAGATGTCAAGAAATTATGTCAAAAATATAAAATTCAACATCGTTGGTCCACTCCCTATTATCCTCAGGGTAATGGCCAAGCAGAAGCATCTAATAAAACATTAATTAAAATCCTCAAAATATTGGTCAATAAATCTGGTCGAGATTGGCACATTCAATTATATCCTGCTTTGTGGGCTTATCGAACCAGCGTTCGTACTCCCACGGGCACTTCACCTTTTGTTTTGGTTTATGGCATTGAAGTTGTCTTTCCCTTTGAATTAGAAGTTCCTTCTTTGGCTCTACTACTTCAAGATTCTGAAGTAGGAGATGAATATCGTGTTGGTAGATTTAGTCAGTTGGAACTCCTAGATGAGAAGCGCATCAATGCTTTGGAACATCTTCGAGCCTACCAGAACAAGCTTAAACGAGCATACCTCAAGAAAGTTCATCATCGATCCTTTGAGATCGGTGACCTTGTCTTAAAAGAAAATAAAAAAATACTAATGCAACTAAAGACCTTAAAGGTAAATTTGAACCTAACTGGCTTGGACCATATATCATCACTGCTAAATTTGGATCGGGAGCATACAGATTAGCTACCTTAGATGGTAAAGATCTTAAAGAACCTATGAACATTATGCATCTTAAGCGCTATTATGCGTAATTCTGGTAATTTCATCATTGTATATATTGTACATCTTGTCTCATTTTAGTAAATTCATATAAAAATTTCAAAAACAATCATATTGTGTATCGTCTCAATTCATAAATCAAAATCAAAATATAAAAATATAACAAACATCAAAATCATCAAAATCTTCAAAAAACATTTTCTACTGTATTGCATTTATATTTTCAGTTATTTTGGATAAATTAGCATTTATTTGGAATCCCACACTTTCACACTCACATGAATAAATATCTTGATTTTATTTGGTATGATTATTAATCTCTCTTATATCAAAGTCCACAGTTGAATTAAATAAAGTTTTGAGCATAGAGAATTGATCTTGTTATTTACTTGAACCAAGTATATCTTTTCACATTAAAATGATTTCATTGCAAATTCAATATGATGCTACATAGTAGAAGTGGTTTCTTGAGCGAAAAGTTTCCCTTGCTATCCTATCATGCACATGGTCTAGAATCTTTGAGAATTGACAAAAGGACAAGCTCACCCTTGCCCAGAATAAAAATCCCTTGCTCTACAGCCAATCCGAGCAAGTATCCCTAGTATAGGAAGAAAAAGAAAAGTCAAAGAAAATGAGAAAAAGAAAAATATCATTTTGTACCATCGCAGCAATATTTCAGCATTATCTCAGTTCCAAGCAAAAATACAAAAAAAAAGAGAAAAGAAGAGAAGAGAAAAGAAAAAGCAAAAAGCAATAAAATCCCTTTCCCTACCCCTTGAAAAGAAAAGAAGGGTGAATGAGCTTGAATCCTTGGAATTCTCAATTATTCGAAAACCGTGAGGTAAGCCCCATAACATGTGGTTTGTGCCCAACCCGCTTGGCCTTGGGTAACTCCTAGCGTGGCGATATGTCTGTCACATTAGCGACCTTCTTTTGTATAGACCTATGTCTGCTTATGGATCAGCTAGCTCTTGATGACCCGACTTACATAGTAGTCTGGTACGGTTACATGCATATAAATCATGGTCAACGAACACTTATTTGGTTAATTCAAATTACTTGTATCAAATTATCTTGCTCAAAATTGGTAAATGAACAATACAATTGCACACACATTTGTATTTGAGAGATTTTGTATCATTATGATAAATCAAGATCGGCAATGAACTCACATATGCACATGAGGGTTCCTTATAAATCTACATTTTGTCTTTGAGATAATTTAAAATATTTATGCAAATATTTTGGAATAATTTCATCTTCTTATTTGAGGACATCTGTTTAGTATAAAAATAATTAAATACTTTTTTTCAAAATCCAAAATTTTCTTTCAAAACATGTTCAAAAATCTAGCAATAAAGTCACGTTTATATATACTTTCGACTTCCACAATGATGGTATAGTTCCTAAAACCTAAACTGGGATTTTATGCCTAGCGCAAGTCCTCATCTTATATATTTTTTGTTTATCTCAAAATCAAAAATCAATTATGCAAATTATTTTTGGATTTCACGATGATGGTATAAGTTTATACCTAATATTCTATGCCTAGCACAAACCATTGTTCTAATTTTATTTCCCATTCATTTTAATTCATAAAAACATATGGCTTAAATCATTATGTTACACAATTGTGCTTTAAAAAGAATGAACACCTTTTTCTATTTCATTTCATTATGTCAACATTCAATTTTGCAACGATGGTATAATTCCTAGGGAATTGTTCAAAATATTATCACACTTAGGAATTTTATGCCTAGCAAAATCATATTTTTAATATTTCATGCATAATATTTTCATGAAAATCTGAAAACAAATCATCACCATCATCATTTTTCATCATCACAACACAAAGTCTTAAGACAGTCTCTTAAGCACTCTTTTACTTTTAGCAATATTTCTATACTGGGATTAGCTTGACGACCTAGCGAGCGATGACTCCATGAAATGGTCTATAACAACGACAATGTCCTTTGAAATTATTGTTAGAAGTCCCTTTATTTTTCATCAAATCATACCACAAACAACCAATTTGTTTACATCAGATTATTTCATTTAAATTTTACTGGCATGACATAAAATTATACTATTTCCAACGACATAATTACATGAATAATCAATCAACAATTCAAAATTTAAAGCATCATAAAACATATGGACAAGTCATATCACAAAAGATCATATATATATATATCAAAAATATATGTACATCATATCAAAACTGGATTGGTATGCCACAATCTATACCCTGGCATACTCAATCCTCTCAAAAATATACAATCTACAGCCAAAAAGCAGCTAGTCTCGAGAAGCCCTCGAGCTCTCAGCCTCATCTCCTCTCCCGCCCTAGCATGGAGGAGGTGGTCCCATCGAGGTCCATGTTGTATCATGGGTCCTCGACGTCGATCGTGAGGATGTCCTCGATGATCCCATCATGATCGGCTCCATAATGGGGGCTGGCAATGGTATCCTCTGGTTCTCTAGAACCACGTGATAGTACAATCCTTGGTAGAACGTGGTCTGAGCAATAGACCATGCCAGATCCCGAGTGCTCGCCCCTCCGCTCCGAGCCCTGAGTCATGTAGCCTCATCCTGTAGTGTCTGCACCTAAGCCTCGAAGGTGGGCATTCTCAGCCCGAAGAGCCACCATCTCACTGCTCTCCCCCACCTCAACACCCTTGCCCTTATCGGGCGATGGTGGCCTATCCCTCTGTTGAGAAGGGAGTCCCTCTTCCCTCCTCTCTGGCTATTGCGGTCTCTTCGGAGCCCGTGGCACTCTTCGACGTCTCTCCTGAGGAGACCATCATTGCTCCCTCCCTTCGTGACCCCTCGTTGCATCGATGGCAGCCTGGCATCACCTCCCCATCTATCGCACCATAACATGCATCGGACCCTATGCCCTCATCATCCGAGGAGGGCGGATGCCTGCATACCAGGCATCATATCCATCTGTGACCCCAACGTCATCCCCATCCACTCGACTGAATGGGGGCATCATCAGCATCCTGACTCTAGAATCGCTGCATATCTGGAGCCCCGCTCAGTGTAGTATTATCCCAGATAGTTCGAGAGTACTCGTAGTCTCTAAGAGAAGGGATCCCCTATTGTAGACCGAACTACCTCAAAACTTGGTCATAGCGGTGGAGCTCTACCTCTCCCCACTCCATCCTCAGCCAGAAGACTCGCCTGATGTGAGCCAACTCCTGTCCATCCTCTCCCCACCCTGGATGCTCTCTCCATGGCCTCCAGGTGATCTGGTCAGGGATGAGGTCGTCTAGCAACCTCCGAGACATCGACAGATCTATCCGCCACTGTGACCCTCTCTGGAGCCACCAATAGAAAACCCGGGGTCTCTCCCGGTCAACCCCTATCAGTGGAAGCCCTATCGGCCTCCACACCGCAATGTGCTCCCAACACCAAACCTGTAGCAGCGATGTCAGTACTAGACATCGACCTCCCTTGTATACGACCCCGTACAGGATCCTATACAAGCGGCATAGTACAAAGCTACCCCAAGCAAACCTGTAGCCGTGGTCTCTCATATCGCACACCACATCTGAGAGCAGCCATGGTAACCTGCATCCGCTCTGGTGGCATAGCAGTAGGCCACCCACTACCCCTACCAAAACTTGAGTCAATCGAGATGCCCCAGGCATCTACCTCAATGTCTCGATGTTCACCCCGCCCTTCTCCAGGGTGAAGCTAGGGTCTCCGCACAGTCGCATCATGGCATGGCCCTGATTGGCCATAGGAGTCATAAACCGCCCATGTATGGGGATCCTCAAGATCCTCCATACATCCTCTAGAGTGGGAGCCATCTCCCTTGTCGATAGCCAAAAGCAGGACGACCCCGGATACCACCTCTCTGCTAGGGTTGTCAGTAGCCCCATGTCTGTAGGTATTTGTGGCATCTCTGCCACATGTTGTAGCCCAACCTCCGCTAGTCGGTCTCGCTCCGCCTGGTCGAGTGTGGCTACATCATCTCTGAGCCCCCCGTATTTCCACTCTCGACTTTTTAGTAATCCCCTCTACAAAATAAACAATAAAACAACAAAAATCATTAATAGATAATCATTAAAATCACTTAAATCAATTTCATCTTATAATAAAAAAAATGATATCATCCATTATTGGATGATATCGTCCTAAATTGAGTCAAATCGTCCTTGGTAGGATGAAATCGCCTTCGATTTCTCAACTTGGGGATCGCCCCTTGTTGGACGGGATCGCCCCTATTTCGTCGATTTCGCCCCTAGACGAAATCGGCGATCTAGGGACGATTTCGACGAAATTGGGACGATTTCATCCCGACGTCGTCGACGGCCTAAAAACGGCCGCGATGCCCCAAAAATAGTCAAAATTTAAATTAAAAATCACACAAATCAAATTAAAAACATAATATGTCAAGTTTAGATCCTTACCCGCAACCCGCGTCGGACCTCTGTCGATCTGTGTGTCGTTTCCACCATTTTTCCTGTAGAGCTCTAACGCAGCAAAAGTGAACAGTAACAATGAATTAGGGTTTTACCCTATTTTTTTAAATTTTATTTAAAAACAACTTTTAAAAAAAAATTGCTTTTTCGTGCTTTTACCTCAAACGTTCGATTTGGGTAAAAACACGGAGGGGGCACCATAGCAAGAAGTTGTACGATTCGACCTAGAATCGTCGTCTAGAAAATGGAATAAATTTTTGCTTTCTCGTAAAGCGGGAAGAACTCGTCTTTAACGCATTTTCTTCGAAAAATTCGCTAAAGAGGGGGCAAAATGTAGCACCCTAAAATTGGCGCAGTTAAACCCTTAGTAAAAAGATAAAAATTTGAATTTTAACCCCGAAACCGCCCGTTAACCGCTCACCCCATTTTTCGTGCCATTTTTAGGAGTTGTTTTGACCGTTGGACGATATCGTCGCCGATCAGACGAAATCATCCCAGATCGGATGAATTCGTCTGGAACAGAACGTCCAGACGATTTCGTCCCAAAACCAAATTTTCATAATTAGCTTCTGTTTCAACAGACCTCTCCAACTTGGGTAGAAGCACGTAGTTGGAGATTCCTCCGTTGGAGATCTCCCAGATTGGGATTATCCCCAACCTCCTAACCTCCCCCTAATCCTATATAAACTGGGATTTTCTCAGTTTATCCCCCTGACTCCCTGGATCCCCTGCCTGGCTCTCCTCCTAACTCTTTCCCTGGTTGATTTTCCCTACCATTTAGCTTTGCACTCGTAGTTTTAAGTTTTCATTGCAGGTTTTCACTGTGCTTCAGCTGGAGGAAGCTCGGATCGTCGCAGGCGATTCCAGACGATTTCGGATGATCCTGTCATAGATCGACGATGATCTCGTACGATTTGAGGTGATCTCGATTGCAGTTCAGATTGGGGGCAATCAGAGCCTTGAGTTTGCATTTCTCATCTTCCTTCTTTATTTTATTATGCATTAGCTTGATTATTTTCATTCTGCATCCTGGAGTTCACCTCATTTTAACATAAATGCATGATAAAGTTAAAATAAGTTATTAAAACAATGCATTTCCTTTAATCTGCTATCCATATTTATCAGTTAGGCATTTATACTGTCATTTCTATCATTTTGCATTATTCTTGCAGTAGCATTTTCGGTTTTTGGTGTCTATTTCTGTGATTGCAGGTTTTTGACGAATTCATCAGATCGACGATGATCTTGTCTGATCTCAGATGATCGCCTATGATCTGGGATGATTCTGTACAATTGCAGATGATCCTATCATATTCGGGACGATCTGGACTCCTACAAGCTTCAGAATCTTCATCAGACATCCGAAATCAGGTGCAGTCTTTTCCATTTAACATATTCCTTACATTTAGGATTCATTCCTGCTTTCTGTATTCATATAAATCGGCATTTTCATATAGAATAGCTTAGATTCATTTTGGCCAACCTAGGACTATGAATGATCGAGTATAAAATGAACACATCAAACCCATTCTCAACCTAGGCATGGAAACTGCCACTCAAAGTTTCCTGGTGAACCCCACCATCCGTCAAAAATTCACCCTTATACCCCTCCCCCAAGAGGCGCGACCTTCAAAGGGCCTCTCAGTCCGAGGTATTGTCCCATCCTTCTCGCATCCCCCTTCCGGGCATGGATCCTATAGCCTGAAGGTAAGGGTGCAAAAAATTTGGTTTAGTACAGGGGCACAATTTGGCAGCACTTCGTTGCTCCAAATGCTCCAGCTCTGTTCCTTTGGGGTGAGGATGCTCACCCTTTTATAGAGCTCAGGGGTCTCCTTTGAATGCACATGCGAGGGCACCACTTGGCTTGTCATGCCTTTTTGGGGGAGAGAAGATTCCTCCCTGATTTAGAGTCTCTTTGCATGAGGCCTCCATGATTAGGGCATGCTTGACTGAAGCCCCTCTCTTAGATTTGAAACCGTTCCTCGCAATTGCATGCTCTAAAGGTGTAGTTGAGTGGCGAATCTATCGAGGTTTCACTTTTTTCCAGTAAAACCTGCTACTTGTCCCACCCTGGGATGATTTCTGCTAATCGTCCCAGGGTAGGACGAATAGGATTCTTATCGTCCCAGGGTGGGACGAGTAGGGAACAAAGTTCTTAAAAGGTGCCAAATTGACCTTTGACCTTCCAAAACTGATTTGTGAGTGGTTAGGACCATTTTTTAACCTCTGGGGGCTTCCCTAGGGGCTATGTAATCAAATTCGATGAGTGCTTGTAGTCACATAATCGGATTGGTGTTGTTTTGGTGTCTACAGATGCCCCTTTTTGGGATGCGTTGTGCGTGGCACAGTGTTGAGCAAAAATAGATAACCAAAGCACTTAATTATTAGGGTTTCTCAGTAACCTAACCAACTTTTTATGCTCCAAGTATGGAAATGGCACGCATTCTTGAATCCTTGCTTCTGACGAGCTAAGGAGCTTACTTCAAGTGTTAGCCTTTTTCGGTGAGGTGTTACTTGATCTTGGACATTATTTAGTCATGAACAGGCAAAGGGCGCAACCTTTTGTCCAGGGAACCTTGTCTTTATGCTTCCAGAATACCAAGTGCTTGTTCATCTTATGATTATTGCTTATTTACTGCCCCAGGTAGGAGCATGATTGTCTTTGTCAATGACTCTTTGAATGCATGCCATTTCCTTGATTGGATGTGTATTTGTTGATTTGGTGACTAAGTGTGACTACCCCCTCAAGCGACGAATCGATGAGGGAATGACCAAAAATAAGAAAAGTGATGAGTCGCTTGACCCAAGATGATGTTTGTAAGGGTGCCTTTAGTTGTTTTCTGTTGAACGTGTGCAATATCCTAGCAATCGGACCTGTTTTTGGTGGGTTTTGACCCTTTTTGTTTACACCTATTGGGGTAGAAATTATCAAAAATCCTCCTTCCCGTGGAGCAGTCCGGCTATTGTACCCTTCTGAGGGAGTAGGATAGTGATAATTTGTGGTCCCGACGTCTGTTTTTCATGCCATGAATGTCAGGTGCAAATGCACCTTTATTTGGCAGATTTATTTGTTTTTTGGTGGGTTTTGACCCTTTTTTGTGACGCCTTGGGGGCTAAAATTTTTATAAATTTGTCCTCCCATGGAGTGGTCCGGCTATGGTAGCCTTCTTAGGGAGTAGGATAGTGATAATTTGTGACCCCGACATCGGTTTTTCATGCCAATAATATCAAGTGCAAGGGCACCTTTGTTTGGCAGCTTTATTGTTGTTTTTGGTGCATTTTTTGGATGCAGTTTTGATTGCTTTATTTTTGCTCTGTAATCGTCCCAAGGTGGGACGAATAGAAATTTGGTAATCATCCCAAGGTGGGATGATTACAGGCCCAACAACCTATAAAAATACCAAATCTAGGTTTTGGGCTCATTTGCAACCCTTTTTTTCTGGAGATTTGGAGCAGTGAGGAGTGCGAGTTTGCGTAGCGAAGCGCTGTCGAAATTTCGCGGACACCATGAGTGCAAGGACCAGATCTTCGAGTGGCGGAGCCAAGGCAAGACCGGTAGGTGCTCCTTCCTTCTGCTTGTTATTTGTTTTTGCTTTATATGAAGTTAAAAAACTTGCACATAATTATTTTTATTTTGCATTATTTTGTTTTTATTTTGTGTTAATATTAAGATCGAAACCCTAGTATTAATGTTTGTGTTGTATTATGTTTTTGTTTTTTTATTCACCTTAAGGTCAAAATCCTAGGGTGATGTTTTTTTTTATGTTTTGTTTGATTTTTTTGTTCACACTTAAGGTTAAAAACCCTAGTATAGTTTTAATGTTTTTATTGATTTTTTTGTTCACACTTAAGGTCGAAACCCTAGGGTGATGTTTGTTTATGTTTTGTTTGATTTTTTTGTTCACACTTAAGGTTAAAAACCCTAGTATAGTTTTAATGTTTTTATTGATTTTTTTTTTCACACTTAAGGTTAAAAACCCTAGGATGAATGTTATGTTGTTATTGATTTTTTTGTTCACACTTAAGGTTAAAAACCCTAGTATGATTTGGTTTATTATTTTAATTTGTTTTTGTAGTTCACATTAAGGTTACAAACCCTAGTATGATTTGTTTTATTGTTTTTAATTTGTTTTTGTAGTTCACATTAAGGTTACAAACCCTAGTATGATTTGTTTTTGTTTTATTGTTTGATTTTTTATTTGTTTTTTTAGTTCACAGTAAGGTTAAAAACCCTAGTATGATTTGGTTTGTTTTGTTTGATTTTTTATTTGTTTTTTAGTTCACAGTAAGGTTAAAAACCCTAGTATGATTTGGTTTGTTTTTTTTGAGTTTTTTTTGTTCATACTTAAGATGAAAAAAAACCCTAGTATGATTTGGTTTGTTTTGTTTGAGTTTTTTGTTCATACTTAAGGTGAAAAAAAACCCTAGTATGAGTTTTATGTTTTTGTTTGATTTTTTTGTTCATACTAAGGTTGAAACCCTAGGATGAATGTGTTTTATTGCATTTTATGTTCTTAATTGTACAATTTGTTTGATTAATCTGTACTTCGGCTGTACAGTTCTATACTTTTGTTTTATGTACTTTGTTTTTGTCTATACAGTTTATTTGATTGATTTATACTGTTGCTGTACAATACTGTTGTTTTTCCTGTACTTTGTTTTTCATTTGTACAATTTTGCAACGATGGTATAATTCCTAGGGAATTGTTCAAAATATTATCACACTTAGGAATTTTATGCCTAGAAAAATCATATTTTTTATATTTTATGCATAATATTTTCATGAAAATCTAAAAACAAATCATCACCATCATCATTTTTCATCATCACAACACAAAGTCTTAAGATAGTCTCTTAAGAACTCTTTTACTTTTAGCAATATTTCTATACTGGGATTAGCTTGACGACCTAGCGAGCGACGACTCCATGAAATGGTCTATAACAATGACAATGTCCTTTGAAATTATTGTTAGAAGTCCCTTTATTTTTCATCAAATCATACCACAAACAACCAATTTGTTTACATCAAAATATTTCATTTAAATTTTACAGCATGACATAAAATTATACTATTTCCAACGACATAATTACATGAATAATCAATCAACAATTCAAAATTTAAAGCATCATAAAACATATGGACAAGTCATATCACAAAAGATCATATATATATATATATATATATATATATATATATATATATATATATATATATATCAAAAATATATGTACATCATATCAAAACTGGATTGGTATGCCACAATCTATACCCTGGCATACTCAATCCTCTCAAAAATATACAGTCTACAGCCAAAAAGCAGCTAGTTTTGAGAAGCCCTCGAGCTCTCACCTTCATCTCCTCTCCCACCCTTGCGTGGAGGAGGTGGTCCCATCGAGGTCTGTGTTGTATCATGGGTCCTTAACATCGATCGTGAGGATGTCCTCAACGATCCCATCATGATTGTCTCCATAATGGGGGCTGGTAGTGGTATCCTCTGGTTCTCTAGAACCACATAATAGTACAATCCCTAGTAGAACATGGTTTGAGCAATAGACCGCGTCAGATCTTGAGTGCTTGCCCCTCTGCTCTAAGCCCTGAGTCATGTAGCCTCATCCTATAGTGTCTGCACCTGAGCCCAGAGGTAAGCATTCTCAGCCTAGAGAGCCACCATCTCGTTGCTCTCCCCCACCTCAACACCTTTGACCTTATCGAGCAATGATGGCCAATCCCTCTGTTGAGAAGGGAGTCCCTCTTCCCTTCTCTCTGGCTATTGCGGTCTCTCCGGAGCCCGTGGCACTCTCTAGCATCTCTCCTGAGGAGATCGTCACTACTACCTCCCTCTGTGACCCCTCGCTACATCTAACAGCCTGACATCGCCTCCCCATCTATCACACCATAGTGTGCATTGGACCTTGTGCCCTCGTCATCCGAGGAGGGTGAATGTCTGCATAACAGGCATCATATCTGTCTATGACCCCAGCATCGTCCCTATTCATCGACTGAATGGGGGCATCGTCAGTGTCTTGACTCTAGAATCATTGCATATCTAGAGCCCTGCTCAGTGTAGTATTATATCGAACAGTTTAGGAGTACTCGTAGTCTCTGAGAGAAGGGATCCCCTGCTATAGATCGAATTGCCTCAAAACTTGGTCATAGTGATGGAGCTCTACCTCTCCCTACTCCATCCTCAACCAAAAGACTCACCTGATGCGAGCCAACTCCTGTCTATCCTCTCCTCACCCTAGATGCTCTCTCCATGGCCTCCAGGTGATCTGGTCAAGGATTAGGTCGTCTAGCAACCTCTAAGACATTGACAAATCTATCCACCATTGTGACCCTCTCTAGATCCACCAATAGAAAACCCGAGGTCTCTCCTGGTCAACCCTTGTCAGTGGAAGCCCTACCAGCCTCCACATCGCAATGTGCTCCCAGCACCAAACCTGTAGCAGTGATGTCAGCACTAGACATCGACCCCCCTTGAATATGACCCCGTACAGGATCCTATACAAGCGACATAACATAAAGCTGCCCTAAGAAAACCTGTAGCCATGGTCTCTCATATCGCACACCACATCTGATAGCAGCCATGGTAACCTGCATCCGCTCTGGTGGCATAGTAGTAGGCCACCCACTACCCCTACCAAAACCTAAGTTAATCAAGATGCCCCAGGCATCTTCCTCAATGTCTTGATGTTCACCCTGCCCTTCTCTAGGGCAAAGCTAGGGTCTCCGCACAGTCGCATCTTGGCATGGCCCTGATTGGCCATAGGAGTCATAAACCACCCATGTATGGGGATCCTCAAGATCCTCCATATGTCCTCTAGACTAGAAGCCATCTCCCTTGTCGGTAGCCAGAAGCAGGATGACCCCGGATACCACCTCTCTGCTAGGGTTGTTAGTAGCCCCATTTTTGTAGGTATTTGTGGCATCTCTGCCACATGCTATAGCCCAACCTCCGCTAGTCGGTCTCGCTCTTCCTGTTCGAGTGCGACTACATCATCTCTGAGTCCCTTGTATTTCCACTCTTGAATTTTTAGTAATCCCCTCTACAAAATAAATAATAAAACAACAAAAATCATTAATAGATAATCGGTAAAATCACTTAAATCAATTTCATCTTATAATAAATGATATCGTCCATTATTGGATGATATCATCCTAAATTGAGTCAAATCATCCTTGGTAGGATGAAATCGCCTTTGATTTCTGAACTTGGGGATCGCCCCTTGTTGGACAAGATTGCCTCTATTTCGTCGATTTCACCCCTAGACGAAATCAGAGATCTAGGGATGATTTGACGAAATTGGGATGATTTTGTCTCGACGTTGTCGATGGCCTAAAAATGATCGCGATGCCCCAAAAACAGATCAAAATTTCAATTAAAAATCACACAAATCAAATTAAAAACATAATATGTCAAGTTTAGATCCTTACCCGCAACCCGCATCAAACCTCTGTCGATCTGTGTGTCGTTTCCACCATTTTTCCTACAGAGCTCTAACGCAGCAAAAGTGAACAGTAACAATGAATTAGGGTTTTACCCTATTTTTTTAATTTTATTTAAAAACAACTATTTAAAAAAAAAAATTGTTTTTTCGCGCTTTTACCTCAAACGTTCGATTTGGGTAAAAACACGGAGGGGGCACCATAGCAAGCAGTTGTACGATTCGACCTAGAATCATCGTCTAGAAAAAGGAATAATTTTTTTTTTTGCTTTTTTGTAAAGTGGGAAGAACTCGTCTTTAACCCATTTTCTTCAAAAAATACGCTAAAGAGGGGGCAAAATGTAGCACCCTAAAATTGGCGCAGTTAAACCCTTAGTAAAAAGATGAAAATTTGAATTTTAACCCCGAAACCACCCGTTAACTGCTCACCCCATTTTTCATGCCATTTTTAGGAGTTGTTTTTACCGTTGGATGATATCGTCGCCGATCAGACGAAATCGCCCAAGATCGAATGAATTCATCTGGAACAGAATGTCTAGACGATTTCATCTCAAAACCAAATTTTCATAAGTAGCTTCTGTTTCAACAGCCTCTCCAACTTGGGTAGAAGCACGTCTACTCCGTTGGAGATCTCCTAGATTGGGATTATCCCCAACATCCTAACCTCCCCCTAATCCTATATAAACTAGGATTTTCTCAATTTATCCCCCTGACTCCCTGGATCCCCTACCTGACTCTCCTCCTAGCTTTTTCCTTGGTTGATTTTCCCTATCATTTAGCTTTGCACTCGTAGTTTTAAGTTTTCATTGCAGGTTTTCATTGTGCTTCAGCTGGAGGAAGCTCGGATCATCGCAGGCGATTCCAGATGATTTCAGATAATCTTGTCACAGATCGACGATGATCTCGTACGATTTGAGGTGATCTCGATTGCAGTTCAGATTGGGGGTAATTAGAGCCTTGAGTTTGCATTTCTCATCTTCCCTCTTTATTTTATTATGCATTAGCTTGATTATTTTCATTCTGCATCCTAGAGTTCACCTTATTTTAACATAAATGCATGATAAAGTTAAAATAAGTTATTAAAACAATGCATTTCCTTTAATCTGCTATCCATATTTATCAGTTAGGCATTTATACTGTCATTTCTATCATTTTTGCATTATTCTTGCAGTAGCATTTTTGGTTTTTGGTGTCTGTTTTCGTGATTGCAGGTTTCTGACGAATTCATCAAATTGACGATGATCTTGTCTAATCTCAGATGATCACCTATGATCTAGGATGATTCTGCACAATTGCAGACGATTCTGTCATATTCAGGACGATCTGGACTCCTACAAGCTTCAGAATATTCATCAGACATCCGAAATCAGGTGCAGTCTTTTCCATTTAACATATTCCTTACATTTAGGATTCATTCATGCTTTATGTATTCATATAAATTGGCATTTTCATATAGAATAGCTTAGATTCATTTTGGCCAACCTAGGACTATGAATGATCAAGTATAAAATGAACACATCAAACCCATTCTCAACCTAGGCATGTAAACTACCACTCAAAGTTTCCTGGTGAACCCCACCATCCGTCGAAAATTCACCCTTATACCCCTCCCCCGAGAGGCGTGACCTTCAAAGGGCCTCTCAGTCTAAGGTATTGTCTCATCCTTCTCGCATCCCCCTTTCGGGCACGGATCCTATAGCCTGAAGGTAAGGGTGCAAAAATTTTGGTTTAGTACAGGGGCACAATTTGGCAGCACTTCATTGCTCCAAATGCTCCAGCTCTGTTCCTTTGGGGTGAGGATGCTCACCCTTTTATAGACCTCAGGGGTCTCCTTTGAATGTGCATGCGAGGGCGCCACTTGGCTTGCCATGCCTTTTTAGGGGAGAGAAGATTCCTCCTTGATTTAGAGTCTCCTTGCATGAGGCCTCCATGATCAGGGCATGCTTGACTGAAGTCCCTCTCTCAGATTTGAAACCGTTCCTCACAATTGCATGCTCTGAAGGTGCAGTTAAGTGGCGGATCTATCGAGGTTTGACTTTTTTCCAGTCAAACCTGCTACTCGTCCCACCCTGGGATGATTGCTGCTAATCGTCCCAGGGTGGGATGAATAGGATTCTAATCGTCCCAAGGTGGGACGAGTAGGGAGCAAAGTGCTTAAAAGGTGCCAAATTGACCTCTGACCTTCCAAAACTGATTTGGGAGTGGTTAGGACCATCTGTTTAACCTCTGGGGGCTGCCCTAGGGGCTATGTATGCCAATTCGATCCGTGCTTGTAGTCACATAATCGGATTGGTGTTGTTTTGGTGTCTACAGATGCCCCTTTTTGGGATGCGTTGTGCGTGGCACGAGTGTTGAGCAAAAATAGATAACCAAAGCACTTAATGATTAGGGTTTCTTAGTAACCTAACCAAATTTTGATGCCCCAAGTATGGAAAGGGCACGCATTCTTGAATCCTTGCTTCTGACGAGCTAAGGAGCTTACTTCAAGTGTAACCTTTTTTGGTGAGGTGTTCTTGATCTTGGACATTGTTCAGTCATGAATAGGCAAAGGGCGCAACCTTTTGTCTAAGGAACCTTGTCTTCATGCTTCTAGAATGCCAAGTGTTTGTTCAGCTTGTGATTATTGCTTGTTTACTGCCCCAAGCAGGAGCGTGATTGTCTTTGTCAATGATTCTTTGAATGCATGCCATTTCCTTGATTGGGTGTGTATTTGTTGATTTGGTGACTAAGTGTGACTACCCCCTCAAGCGACGAATCGATGAGGGAATGACCAAAAATGAGAAAAGCGATGAGTCGCTTGACCCAAGATGACGTTTGTAAGGGTGCCTTCAGTTGTTTTTCATTGAACGTGTGCAGTTTCCTAGCAATCGGACCTATTTTTGGTGGGTTTTGACCCTTTTTGTTGACGCCTATTGGGGTAGAAATTATCAAAAATCCTCCTTCCCATGGAGCGGTCCGGCTATGGTAGCCTTCTTAGGGAGTAGGATAGTGATAATTTGTGGTCTCGATGTCGGTTTTTCATGCCATGAATGTCAGGTGCAAAGGCACCTTTATTTGGCAGAGTTATTGTGTTTTTTGGTGGGTTTTGACCCTTTTTGTGATGCCTATTGGGGTTGAAATTTTCGAAAATCCGTCCTCCCGTGGAGTGGTCCGGCTATGGTAGCCTTCTTAGGGAGTAGGATAGTGATAATTTGTGACCTCGACATCGGTTTTTCATGCCAAGAATATCAGGTGCAAGGGCACCTTTGTTTGGCAGCTTTATTGTTGTTTTTGGTGCATTTTTTGGATGCTGTTTTTGTTGCTTTATTTTTTGCTCTGTAATCGTCCCAGGGTGGGATGAATAGCAATTTGGTAATCATCCCAGGGTGGGACGATTACAGGCCCAACAGCCTATAAAAAGACCAAATCTAGGTTTTGGGCTCATTTGCAACATTTTTTTTCTTGGTGATTTGGAGCAGTGAGGAGGAGTGCGAGTTTGCGTAGCGGAGCGTTGTCGAAATTTTACGGACACCATGAGTGCAAGGACCGGATCTTCGAGTGGCGGAGCCGAGGCGAGACCGGTAGGTGCTCCTTCCTTCTTCTTGTTATTTGTTTTTGCTTTATATGAAGTTAAAAAACTTGCACATAATTGTTTTTATTTTGCGTTATTTTGTTTTTATTTTGTGTTAATATTAAGATCGAAACCCTAGTATTAATTTTTGTGTTTGTATTATGTTTTTTTTTTTTTATTCACCTTAAGGTCGAAACCCTAGGGTGATGTTTTTTTTTGTTTTGTTTTTTTTGTTCACCTTAAGGTTAAAAACCCTAGTTTAGTTTTAATGTTTTTTTGTTTTTTTGTTCACACTTAAGGTTAAAAACCCTAGGGTGATGTTTTTTATGTTTTGTTTGATTTTTTTGTTCACACTTAAGGTTAAAAACCCTAGTATGAGTTTTATGTTTTATTTGATTTTTTTGTTCACACTTAAGGTTAAAAACCCTAGTATGAATTTTTATGTTTTATTTGATTTTTTTGTTCACACTTAAGGTTAAAAACCCTAGTATGATTTTTTATTGTTTTATTTGTTTTTTGTTCACATTAAGGTTAAAACCCTAGTATGATTTGTTTTGTTTTTTGTTTTTTTTATTAGGTTAAACCTTAGTGTTTTTGTTTTTTTGTTTATGTTAAATTTTGTTTTGATGTTATTTGTTTTTTTTTTGTTTTTGTTAAGAAACCTAGTGTTTTTGTTTTGTTTTTTTTTGTTCATACTTAAGGTGAAAAAACCCTAGTATGATTTTATGTTTTTGTTTGATTTTTTTGTTCATACTAAGGTTGAAACCCTAGGATGAATTTGTTTTATTGCATTTTGTGTTCTTGATTGTACAATTTATTTGATTGATCTGTACTTTGGCTGTACAGTTCTGTATTTTTGTTTTTTGTACTTTGTTTTTTTATTTATTTGATTGTTTATTGTGTACTTTTTTTTGTTTTTTGTACTTTTTTTTTTTATAATTTATTTGAATGTTTTTGTTTAAATTAAGGTTGAAACCCTAATTTTTTTTTTTGTTTTATTGTGTTTGTGTTTTGCAGGTTGTTAGGAGTCGACATCGCTAGCCGACTGTGTTCTCTGATGCCCGAGAGGCGCTGATAGTTGTGGATTGGGAGTGGCTTGATGCCCTTGGGCTCAAGCAGGTGATGCGTTTGGAGCCTGTGGTGGGGGATCGGGCATATCTGACTACCTTGATCAATTTGTGGGATCCCCGCACCAACACCTTTCATCTCCCAATAGGGGAGATGATGGTTACTTTGGAGGACGTGTATCGGATTCTACGGATTTTGATAGATGGACTGCCCATTCGGATGACTCCTCGTGATCAACGGACGGTGGTGCTGACATGGTGCTTTGGGCAGGCGATGGATATGGGGGTGGATAGGGCTATGGAGAGGGCAGAGGCGGACTGCCTGATTGGCGGGATTCTGGTGCGGTGGTGGCTGGAGAAGGGCATTTTGGGGGTGAGGCATGCGTTGCTCATGACCCTCATCTCCAACATGCTGCTTCTTGACTCCTCAGGTGTGAGGTTCCCTTGGAACCTGCTCGAGGTGGTGTTCAGACTGGTGGAGTGTCCGATAGCAACGCCACTTATTATGAGGTGGGGTCAGACACTATTGGCACAGCTTTACGATGAGTTGTACGAGATCCACTATCGAAGGCGGAAGGGGATCGGGTGCAGCTATCTTTTGCAGTGTTGGGGGTGGCAACACATAGTTATGGAGCGGCCGCAGGGGTTGCCTTGGACCACTCGGGGTGAGATGGTGGACAGGGAGATTGGGTATGCTGCTCTATGGCGGAGGTCGGAGGAGCATGGGTAGAGTCGACGATGGGCAGGTGTCGTAGGGCACTATACTGATGCCTTCTCTCATCTTGCTCTAGGGGAGGTGTTCTGGCGGCCATACCGAGACTGTCCAGCTCGGCCTAAGGCTGGAGAGTGGCTCTGATGGGTGCGTAGGGGGAGATGGTTGATCGAGCGACATGGGATAGAGTAGGAGTACTTCTCGTATATCCGGGTGACTCGATAGTTTGGGGTGCACCAGGGATTGCCTGGTGAGCCCTTGATCTATCGACGTCGGGGCGATGAGAGGACTCTAGCTTGGCCGATTATTGAGCCATTGGGTGAGGAGTCTGATGCAGTGATTGATGTCCTCGATGTGGACAATGTCGGGGTGACTATAGAGTATGACCATTGGTGGACGATGCTGCGATGGCGGGGTGAGGGGCCTCTAGGAGGTCCGGATGCGGCAACAACAGGCGATGGGGGTGCGGAGGCACCGATGGAGGGTTGGGGGGCTCCGCTCGATGATGCGGATATGGTGGAGGTAGATGACTTGACTGGGGATGATTTAGGGGTTTCGGAGTAGCCGGATACATAGGACGTCCTAGAGTAGTGGGTGTCGGAGTAGCATGCCATCCCGGAGATGCCCATGCCTCAGGCAGTCCTAGGGGATATGGAGGCTAGGTTTCATGTTGAGATAGCATGATTGGAGGATCTACTACGGAGATGGGATGAGGAGCACAACGTCGAGAGGGATCGCCTACGGGCTCAGTTGGCACAGTGGGATGACGCATTGGCTACGTACCATCGACGGGATGTGGAGTGGGGTCGATGTCGGGTGGAGTTGGAGGTCGAGATTATCCACCTCAGGGGACAGTTACCTGAGCTCACTGGAGGTGGATCGTCGCATCGTACGAGAGGCAGTGAGACTGAGCAGTCTGCATCCTCTCATCGCAGGCGGGTGGGTGAGGGTAGCGTTAGTGGGCATGATGCGAGGGCTGGCAGCAGCCACCCTGAGAGGTCCCATAGGACCCACACCACTAGGGGTAGTTCCAGTCGCACCGATCCTACGTGATCATGGTGGCCGACTCCCTAGGCTTTGGGGATTTTGAGTTTTTGATTTTTTTGTGAGGTCAGAGGACCGTTTTATTGTAGCCTGAGGGCATTTTTGACTTAATATATACATGACTCTCTTTTTGGATTATTTACTTTGTTATGGTTTATTGTTCTTTTATGCACATTTATTTATGTTGATGTATGCATATGTTATTATGACTGTGGATGATGTTAGCTATATGATATGGATGTATGCATATGGAATGGATGAAATGATTTGTTGGTATGCGGGTGGTGGCACCATAGACTGTACAGGATTAACTGGCTTTCTGTACTATGTGATTGCTTTATGAAATAACTTTGCATTTGTAATTTTTTGTTTTGTATTTTTTGATGGTGATAATGAAATGTACGACAATTGTTTTTAGAATGTAGTTAAGGTTTTTCTGAGACTCAGCTGCTTTAACTAACTAATCAAGACTGTACATTATCTTACAAGACTTTCGAACAAGGTACGAATCAGACTTGAGTTTGACCAAGTTATTTCACATCCCTGTGTGTGCGATTGAGTTCGTTTATGTGGTATTCGTAAGGATACCGCTAGTTCCAGGTAGGCTGTCCACCAAACCTGTACTGAGGATCACCTAATTAGCTCCACTAACTCCTTTGTTGTATTTAGTAAGATTAATCTATGGGACAATCTAGAATACCATAAGCTAGCTCATCCACATGCAAACATTGGTCTACTCACACGCAAAGCTAATGTGATAGACATATCGTCATGCATTTAGGATACCACCATTGCCAGGTAGGCTATCCACCAAACCCGTAATGAGGATCACCTAAATGGTTCTTCAAATGCTGAGAATTTTAGGGATTCAAGCTCAGGCGTCTTTCGGTTGCTCAACTTGTTGGGATACTTGCTCTCATACATAGTGATGAAAATCACTATTTATTTTTCTCTTTTGTTTTTTTTTCTTGAGCAAGGGGTTTGAGTAGTGGTGATAACCACTATTATTATTTTTATTGTTGCCTTTTGAGGATTTAGATTTGGCATTTTGATTTCAAAGTTGAGCTCATGGGTTTTTGGCTTGTGAGTGGCATTGATCCTTTTGGCCTTGGGGATGACTACCCATCCTTTTCAGGGACGTGTAGTACGAATCCTTATGACTTTGGGGATCAAAGGTGGTTGGGAATTTTGCTTTGGAATGGCATTGATCTTTTAGGCCTTGGGGATGACTACCCATCCTTCTCAAGGGCATGTAGTACGAATCCTTATGACTTTGGGGATCAAAGGTGTTTTGGGATTTTTGATAGTGGTGAAAACCACTATTTATTATGGGGAATTGGATGGGGAAGAGCTTGTCCTTTTGTCAATTCTCAGCATTCTTGAACCATTCGCACAGGGGGATGAGCAGGATAACCTTTCACCTATGGTACCCTAGACTGCTTTGTAGGTTTCTCTTGCGTTCACACAACTTGGGAATTTTTATGTGTTTTAAGCTTGTGTTGGGATGCTATGTAACAAGGCGTGATCCAAGTAAAACTCTACCTTGTAAAAATCGGTCTGACTTTGTACAACATTTGACTAGAAATCTAAAGACAGTTGAATGACGAAAAACCCTAAAGACATTAGCAGACAACTGACTATGATATGGCAAAAATGCAAAGGGCGTTATTTTTGATGGATCTTTTTACAAAATGGACTGAATTTGGAAAAATGATGGAATTGCCGAGTAATTACAGTCTATGGTGCTTTTGACATGTATGACCAACAAATATGCAATGTATGTATGCGATGCCTAATGCAGTTTTCATTTCATTTTTGTGTTTTGATTTTTAAGAATATGCATGAAAGTGAGATGCAATTTTTATGTTATTTTTGATTATCTGTTGTTTTTTTTGTTTTTGAATATTTGTTTTTGACCAAGCGATTGTGGGAACCCTTGGAGTTTTTGGTTTGACCAAAGGGTTTATGGATACCTTTGGGGCGTTTTAGGTTGACCAAGCGATTGTGGGAATCCTTGGAGCTTTTGGTTTGACCAAAGGGATGATGGATACCTTTGGGGCATTTTGGGTGACCAAGCGATGGCGAGAACCCTTGGAGCTTTTGGTTTGACCAAAGGAATTTATAGATACCTTTGGGGCATTTTAGGTTGACCAAGCGATTGTGGGAATCCTTGGAGCTTTTGGTTTGACCAAAGGGATTATGGATACCTTTGGGGATTTTAGGTTTTGACCAAAGGGATTATGGATACCTTTGGGGCATTTTAGGTTGACCAAGCGATTGTGGGAATCCTTGGAGCTTTTGGTTTGACCAAAGGGATTATGGATACCTTTGGGGCGTTTTAGGGTTGACCAAGCGATTGTGGGAATCCTTGGAGCTTTTGGTTTGACCAAAGGGATTATGGATACCTTTGGGGCATTTTAGGTTGACTTTGACCAAGCGATTGTTGGAATCCTTGGAGCTTTTGGGGTGGGCTATGGCTCTCTAAATGTTGAATGGCCTCAAATGACTGATGTTCAAGGGTTCTAGTTCCTTGATTCCTTCAAGAGAGGCGAGTCGGTATGTTCCAGGTCCTATTTTACTATCGATTACATAAGGACCTAACCAATTTGCCATGAACTTGTCCCTTAAATGGGGTGGCAAGTTAGAATTTTGTTGGTTCTCTTTTAAGACCAGGTCACCAACCTGAAAGTCCCTCAGGTGAACTTTCATGTTATATGCTTTCTTAAGTCGCTCTTGATAGATACGTAAATGCTCGAGAGCATTGATGCATCGTTCATCGAGCAACGTAAGCTGGTCTAACCGGGCCTATCGTGCAGTGTCATCATCGATGAACTCTTGCATTGATATGCGTAGGGAGGGTATTTCCAACTCGAGAGGCATGACCGCCTCGGAGCCATACACTAGCAAAAATGGAGTTGCCCTAGTGGGCATCCGAATGCTAGTGCGATAAGCCCATAGGGCAAGTGGTATTTGGATGTGCCAATCCTTATGATTATCTATGACCATATTTTTAAGGATGGCAACTAGCATTTTGTTTGATGCCTCTGCTTGCCCATTTGCCTACGGATAATAAGGTGTCAAAAAATTATGCTAAATTTTGTACTTTGTTGTCAAAGCATGCACATCTTTGTTCTTAAATGACGTCCCATTATCCGAGATGATCTTGGATGGAATACCAAAATGACATATGATGTTATGTAAAATAAACTCCACAATGCGGGGCCTAGTCGTAGAGGTAAGCGGAATTGCTTCCACCCACTTGGTGAAGTACTCTGTGGCCGTTATGATAAACGTGTGATGACTTGACGATGTAGGGGAGATCTTTTCGATGAGATCTAAGCCCCACTACGAAAATGGCCAAGCCGATTGGATCGGTTGTAAGGCCTAGGAAGGTACGTGTGTCAAGTTAGCATGGTGTTGACACTTCATGCACTTCCACACATATGCACAACAATCTCACTCTAAAGATGGCCAATAATAGCCCATGCGAAGAATGCGCTTTGCGATGGCCATACCGCTGAAGTGGCCATCGCATGTACCATCGTGCGCTTGGGTGATCACCCAAGTGGACTCCTATTGGTCCAAGCAATGGAGGAGGATCCCTTCGTAGCTCCGATGGTACAAAATGTCTCCTAGCAAGACATGCTTTGCCACTTTCTATTTGAGTGATCTTTTCACGGCGTGCGACAATCCAAGTGGGAGGCTACCTAACTTGAGATAGTCTCTTATGGGTGTGTACCAATCCTGT
The DNA here is from genome assembly GCA_028583015.1 of Wollemia nobilis. Taxonomy (NCBI): domain Eukaryota; kingdom Viridiplantae; phylum Streptophyta; class Pinopsida; order Araucariales; family Araucariaceae; genus Wollemia; species Wollemia nobilis. The sequence goes on along the minus strand of JAQPPZ010001056.1, from coordinate 2,600,497 downwards.
TGATCAGAAACCTCGATGGTATGAATGACCAATCCCTCTTGAAGTTCATCCCTAGAAAAAGCTGAGTGGGAAAGAACTTGTAGAAATAGCGTTGTGTTGCTATTAAGAGGGGTTGGGGAGAACAAAGACCCCCAGTTGGCATGATTCAGACTATCATGGATTCGAGAGAACCTATCCTGAGATGGTTCAATCTGGATCAGGTGGATTCCTGGCGTTATGTCAGAGCTTGCATGCTCCATCATGGATTGCGATAATGTTTTGACTTGAATGGTTGTCATCTCACCAGAAGGGTCTTGCGGGATTAGTGACCCCAAGGAGGCCATAGTGTCCACAAAATGATTCGATGATCGAGGGAGTGCCTCGATGTCGTACCATTCAAGCTTTGCTAGGAATTTATCCACAAGGGCTTTGTAGGCCTGCAGAACTAGGCATTTGCATTGGAATACCCCTTTCACTTGGTTGACAATTAACAATGAATCACCAAAGATATTCAAGCATTTGATGTTCATGGTGATGGTTGTCTGAAGACCTATGAGCAAGGCTTCGTATTCAGCATTGTTATTGGTGCACGAGAAATCAAGTTTAAATGATAAAGGCATTGGAGCCCCTTGCGGTGTGAAAAATATGATTCCCGTGCCACCCCCTTGCTCACATTTAGAACCATCAAAAAATAAGGTTATGTCGGCTTGTGACTCAGGCTCTTCAAAATCTAGCGATTCTGAGACATGGAAGACCCCATCATCGGGTAGCTCTATGGTCAGAGGCTGATCATCTTCGAGAGGAGCCTCTGCTAGTTGATCGGTGATGACTTGACCTTTGATGGACTTTTTTCCAATGAATTCGATGTCAAACTCCATCAACAACATGATCCATTTCACCGTGCGACTACTATGATAAGTATGACTCATCATGTACCGCAATGGATTCTCCTTAGACACAACATACGTCGTATTGCTCAGCATGTAATGGCATAGCTTTTTGGTGGCAAATACCATTGCCAAGCATAGCTTCTCAATGTATGCATAGTTAAGTTCATAACTGACTAGGGTGCGGCTAAGATAGTAATTAGCTTGTTCTTTATGTAATTCATTTTTCTAGGCTAGCATGGCGCCCAGTGCCACCTCAGTAGCTGAGATGTATAAGTAGAATGACACTCCTGGTCTAGGTGGTGCCAATACTGGTGGTGAAGCCAAGTATTGTTTGATGTCATCGAAGGTTGACTGGCACTCGTCATCCCAATGAAATGCTACCCCCTTGTGTAATAATTTATTCATGGGTCGGCACTTGTCAGATAACTACGCTATGAAGCGCTTGATCGACGTGACCTTACCCTGCAAGCTTCTTAGCTGCCTGATGGTGGTTGGGGGAAGCATCTCAAGGATTGCCTTGACTTTGTTTGGATCTACCTCGATGCCTCATTTTGAGACTATGAAACCCAAGAGTTTTCCAGATGTGATGCCAAATACGCACTTCTTGGGGTTTAGCCTAACTTTGTGTTCGATGAGGCGATCAAGGATCTTGCGTAAGTCATCGAGATGATTTTGGTACAAAAGAGATTTGGCCAACAGATCATCCATATAATCTTCCAAAGTTTTATGCATGTGATCATGGAAGATGTATGTCATAGCGCGTTGGTAGGTGGCACCAACGTTTTTAAGGCCAAAGGGCATGACCTTATAACAAAATGTCCCCCAAGGCATCATGAACGCCATTTTTAGTTGATCATCGGGATTGATATGAATCTGGTTGTATCCCGAGAAACCATCCATGAGGGAAAGCATTTCGTGGCCTGTTGTAGCATCTACCAATGCATCGATGCTAGGCAAGGGGAAATCATCCTTGGGACTCGCTTTGTTTAAATCTCAAAAATTGGTGCATATGCGAATCCTCCCATTCGGCTTCTTGATGGGTACCATGTTGGACAACCATGGTGGGTAATCCATGCAGATGACAAACTATGCATCCAACAGCTTTTGTAGCTCATCTTTGACCATTAAGGCCACTGTTGGGTGCATCTTACGTAGCTTTTGCTTGACTGGCTTGATTGTCGGATCAAGCGTTAAATTATGCGTGACTAGCTACGGGTCTAGCCCCGACATGTCTTTGTAGGACCATGCAAAAACCTCCTTCTTCTCTTTGAGAAGGGCAATGTAATCGGCTTGCTCTTCGAGGGATAGACTTACCCCCAACTTGATGACTTGTGGATTCATTGGATCAGAACCGATGTCTACGTCAATCATCTCTTCGACTGACATGTGGGATCCATCCTCCAACTGGTGTGGAGTCGGGATCAGGTGGATATCATTTGCTGAATTTAGATCTACGTTGGGAACGTCGGGTTCCTCTTCAGCATGGAAGATATCCTGAGTCTGTCCTGGGGTGAAATGGAACATCCCATCGCAAGGCCAGTACTCTGATGGGGATGGTGGTGAGTCAGCATGATCCCAGGCTATGGCATCTAGGTCTAGATACAATGGTCATGTTGGATCAGCTGGGTTATGGATGGGGGCGGTTAAATCAATGGAGATCATGTTGATGGAATGAATTTGGTCTCCATTACCATGCGGGTGTTGACTCGAACATCCTTGGTGATCCTTGCGCCCCGGATCTGGCTCTGTGGGTACTGGCACAAAAGGATCAGCCCTATGTGTGGATAGAAGGATAGGGTCTACCCTTGGCACTGGTGGCCCTATAGGGTCTCTAGGTGGGAGGTGCTCTCTGTATGCTCGAAGTGGTGGATGAAGCACTTGGTTTAACTGTTCTTGATTTAAATGCCACCTATGCCTTGGCCCCATGTTCAGATGTTCAAACATACCATCGATGTCTATGGGGTATTCTTGTTGCCTCATATGATTGAGATATGCCATCTCAGTCTCATCCTCATAATCGCTATCGGAGATCCATAGGCCTTCATTAGCTCCGACAACTATGTGCTCTTCTTGTTGGTATAGCCTCCCACTAGGCGTTTCTTGATCACTTGGCCTTATGGCCGGCATGGGAGGCTCATTTTGTTTGAGCAAGTTGATTTGGTCCCTTCCAGGTTGTTCCACTCTCTGCGGGAGGGCTGGATTCTCTTGAGGTGGCAATTGCTCGATTGGAGCATTCAAGGGGAACATTGCCTCGAAGTTCTCCTGATAGTCATCAATGGGCATCACTTGCGAGTGATTACTATCGAACTCAAAAGGGTCCCAGGGTGCTACCTCATAAGCTGACTCATCTTCAGAAGACTCTCCTTGATCTTGTTCATATCCCTCTTGGAGGTTATCCCTTGAACTTTCCCCTTTCTCGATCAAAGGGGAAGGGTTGTTGAGGTCAACAAGGTTTGTTGTTAACCATGGGAGATAGTCCCCCATTGTGTATGTTGTGTTGGGATTGGCATATGGATCTTGTGCCAACCCATCCTTGTTGCCTAGACCTAGGCCTTGCATGGTTTCTACCAAGATGTCAAGGGGCAAAGGGTGGTTGAACCCTACTCCTGATTTATCATATGGCATCTGGTATCTTGGTTGACAAAGAATGCGCATTCCTTGTTCATATCTGCCCAATCCATATCCATGCCAATTACATTGGTTAAGGTATTTCAAGGTGAAGTCCGGGTTGGACAGATAGTCAACATTCTCAACAAATGGCTCTTCATCCTCTTCCTCTTGTAGGTAGGGTTCCAGGCCGTTCTCGAGGCCCCCATATACAAAGTTTGTCTGATTTGGCGGGTAACCTAAAGGGAAGATAGTGTCGATGGGGAGGCGAGGTCTCCCCATGTCTTGCATGGATTCGAGTGTGGGTGTTGCCACTATGTTCTACACTAGGTACTCCCCTAGGCCCGTATTGGCCATTTCAATGGTAATCATCGATGGTTGAGGGGGAGGGAATGGGAGTTCTCCCCGAGTCCACTCCATGTTGGGTGAATTAGGTGTCTCGACTTCCATTCGGCTAGGCACCTCTTCGTTAGAGATGGTTGAGACTAATGGTGGTACCTCCTCTAGGGGCTTCTTCCCATTGTCCTTCGGTGTGGCCACCATAGGTGGCATTGTTGGTGAAGGGATAGACAATGAAGATGGGCCAGGTCGGTTACTTGAGGGACTCAACAATGGGGATGTAGGCGGAATCGGACCCTGAGTGGACGGATTCAATTGAAAGTCCAAATGTGTCGATGGGAGGGTCGATTGTGGCATCAACTACACCGCATTGCAAAACTTGAAGGGCTCTAAGTCTGCTGGGACTACATGTACTTGCCCTTCGTATGTGTACTTGAGGCATTGATGGGCTATCGAAGGGACACACTTCATGTCCCTGATCCAAGGCCGGCCTAGCAAGATATTGTAGGCCATCTCACCCTCAAGGATGTGACACAATGTAGGAATGGTCTTTTGTCCTACTTGGATGGGCAGGACAATTGTGCCAACCGTCGAGCATAACGCATCGTTGAATGCTCGAAGAGTGTAGGTGGATGCCACAATGTGGGATGCTAGCAACTTAAGATGTTTTAATGCCATTGTCGTGATTATGTTGTTGGACGAGCCAGTGTCCACCAACACCCTCTTGAATGGAATCCCATTGACCCACGCGATGACGTGCAGGGGTGGATCCACCATATCACTAGTCACCAATTTTAGTTCATCTTCCCTAAAGGTTATGACTGGTTCTGTGCATTGTCTCACATGTCCCACAAAGTTGTTGAAAGAATTGGGTTCTTGGGGCTGTAGCTCAATGGCTTTGAGTATCTCCATCAGAGCTTCCCGATGGGGCGATGATTGTTGGATGAGCTCATAGATGGAGAGCCTAGCCGACATGGTCCTTAAACTCTGAGTAAGCTTAGTCCGAATCGTGGCCACTGGTCTAGGCAGGGGAGGTTGTGTAGGGTGTTGTGGGGGTTGTGACATTGATGGAACATCTCCTGTAGCTGCAACGGGTGCGGCCGTGTTTGGGTATCTTTTGTTCCATGTCACGATGCTTATCATCCCTACGTACCCTTGCATGGGGTAGTTTTGTGTCACCTCATTCACTTGTATAGTCTTTGCCTACGCGTCATGGGTAGGCAAGGGGTCTTTGAAGACGTCCATCTGTTGGTTGCTCAATGCTACGGGATTATCCACCGCGAGCGTTTTGTTGTCTATCAAGTCTTGCACCAAGTTTTTGAATTTCCAACAAGTGAAGATGTCATGTCCTTTCTACCGATGGAATCTACAATATAAATCTTCCCTATAGCCCTTGGGTTTTGGCATGTTGGGGTCTATGGGTCGAGTTTTTGGCAAGTTTATCAGGTTTACCATGAACAAGCGGTCAAACAAGGAGTCTCTAGACTCTATGAATTGTGTGAATTGTCGCTTAGGGCGATGCTGCTGATTTTGCTCTTGTTTGTGGTTTTCCTTTTCATAGTTAGCAAGAGGAACTACCTGATAATTAGCCTTTGGGGGCTATGTCATTTGTGCAGGCGGTGGTATAGTTATGGCAACCTGATTGACCATGGTGGGTTTCGGTTGCATGGGCCCAATTTTGGCATTTTTGGTCCACTCTTTCTTGCATGGCTTGGCAATCTCACCATCTTGAATTTTGATCTCCTCAATTATCTTGGCTTGCGCCAGGGCTTCTTCTAGGGTGGCATATTGTCTGTAGCTGCAATAGCATGGAGATCGACCTTATGCAACTCTTTGAAAACATCTGAGTCATGTCGGCCATGGGAGGGAGGTAAGGTAGCTTTGAAAGCAATGTCCTCCATCGATTCCCATAAGCGGCTATGGTCTCATCATCATACTTCTTAAGGCCAGCTAGGTCACTTAAGGATGCCTTCTTCTTGGTGTTGAAGGCAAAATGTTCAAGGAACGCGTCCACTAGCTGGTCTAGATTGTTGATGCTATGCTTCGACAATTGGGTAAACCAATCCGAGGCAGGACCTACGAACGTGGTTATAAATGTTCTCAGAAGCAATGCATCATTGTCCTGAATGCCAAAGCATTGACTCAGGAACCTTGTTACGTGCTCTTGGGCATCCTCATCCCCTCTAAAAATTGCCAATTGAGGCATTTTGAAGTGGTCGAGGTATGGGGGTGCCGAAACTGAAGGATGCATAGGGTGACTGCAGAGCTGGCATAAGGTGGGCTTTTGGGGCCCTGAAGTCTTGGTCTCCATAGACTCTAAGCATTCTAACAACGCTTTGTATGCATCAGAGGATTTGATTTCCTCTTCTTTGGTTTGTTCCCATTGTGCATTACGAGGAACTTGAGGCCTATGGAGGGGTAGCCGGGTAGCGCCCCCTTGCCTTGGTAGGGTGTTTCAGCCCGCTCTTCTTCTTGCTCAAATTCCTCATAGGCTTCTTGAGGAGTTTTTGGGCGTGACCTATAAACATGGATGGGTGCCCGAGGAAGGCGCCCATCATTGGTTCTAGGGGTGGCCTCCCTCTCAGGTCTCGGAGGTCTTGGAGGCAACACTTGATAAGGTCGTGGAGACTTGTCTCGCACTAAGGGGTTGTGCCTCTCATAAATTTCTGTCCTATGCATGCGAGGGGTTGGAATCCTCTCATGCATAGTGTTCTGGAGCAACTCATCTATCTGGCATTGAATGCGCTCTTTGTTAAGATGATACAGTTGCTCTAACTATTGTTGATCTTGCCTAAGCTACATGATTTGCGCTTGGCGGGCGGCATGTTTGGCAAATGCCAAGTCAATTTGTTTCATCGTCCTATGTTTAGGAGGCCTAGATGCCTCCCCTACATGTCTATCTCGGTCGTGGTGATCCGAGATCTCTATGGGTCACTTTCCTCTATCGAGGTTAGCGACATTCACCTGAGGCTCTGGCCTCAATAGGTGATCTTGATAATTAGCAGGTGCGGAGGCGCATTGCTCCCACACGATGTATTGCTCTTGAGGAATGTACTGGTTTTCCTCATGCTCCCTTTCGTACATGTGAAAGGGATGGGCGGAGTTGGCTCACCCTATCTGAAGAGCCTTGCACTCTAGATTTGGTCTATTAGTTCTAATAGTAATGAGGGGTAGAGGGGGGATGATATAATCATGTGGTCCCTCCTTGTGAACCCTATGCTGCTCTAGCACTTCATCGCATAGTGGCCACTCATAATGAGCATCTAAGGGAGCCTTCCCATGTATGTACTCCTCTTGAAAGGGTCTGTGTTGAATGGGAGTGCCCCCCAAAGGGGTGCCTCTATAGTCCTTTTCTGTAGTGGCATAGTGTGGACCACGTTGTGGGTCAGGCTGCCAAGGTGGTATAACCAAGTCCTTGGGGCTATAACGGAGGCGACTTGTGCCTCCTTGTACACTTTTCATAGCTTCTGCCCATGATTGGGCTTGGCTACGGGTATACACCATGGTGGTGGTTCTCTACAAGATATGTATGTTTTTATCTCCTTTACGATTTTTTATGCTACACCAAACAAAAGGGACCACACAAACAAAGAAATGATTATCTCGTTTACAGATTAAATGTGTGTCCTAAATCTGGTTCAGTGTGTTTTGATTTTTGTTGTGCAAACCATGTAAAGAAAATTTTGTTATTCATGCATGATGAGGGCTCTTATATCTCCAAAATGGTCACCCCTTCAATATACCACTTCCAAGCCATTATACCGAACCTCTCAATATACCCACCCTTACGTGAGGGAAACTATTGGTACGCGAGAGCAGAACAGTACGTGGAACATAGGCGGTACGAAAGGGGAATCACTCTATTTTTGACACCTACCATAGAAGACTTATCCTCATGCATTGGGAATCACCCCCGCTACACTTGGTCAGCTTTCGTCAGGATTTACGTCTAGCAACAGTCGCGATCAGGGTTATGTATGCAAAATCCAAGCCAAGGTGGTGATGAAATCCACCGTTGGTCTTGATCAAGTGTTGGGGTATTAAGACCAACTCCTTGATGTTAATATTATTACGTGGTGTGTGTGGTTCCTTTTACTTGCACAAAGAAAGAAAACATGCAACAAAATTCCCTATGCAAGCAAAGAAAATAGAAAAATTGCAGAGACAAAAACAAAAAAACATAGAGGATGTTCAGAAAACCTACCTCTTCTCTGCCCAAACCAGATGCCTCTGAGTTTCTGCTCAAAAAATGTATAGAGAGCTAATCATCCTGGGGTGGGATGAATAGCAGGTCTGTATTCATCCCAGGGTGAGATGAATTTGTATTCGTCCCGAGGTGGCATGAATTCCAAGTCTGTATTCATCACAGGGTGGCACGAGTAGCAGTCCAGCGCCCTAAGGATTAACACACCTACAAGAAAAACACAAAATTTTGATCAAAAAATTGATCCCAATAGTAGGGGATAGGGTCCCACCATGATCACCACTGAAATCCGAATGCGGGGTGACGGCGTGCCAGATTATGATGCAAACGAAATTGATATAAAAATGCTAAGTCCTACGAATGCGAGAAAAGCAATGCATGAAGGAAACGACGCATAAATGAAATGAGATGTAAGCAAAACAAAGCAAGGCCTCTTTTATTAATGTTGCTTTCAATCCAGTTACAATACGTCTCCCCCCTCTAGGGCTCGAAGCATTTGATACAGTTCGTTACATCAACGGATGGTACGCTTCCAGTGTCTTCCACATGCCCACATTTGAAATGGGTGGGCCAAACATTGCCGCCGCTTGTGTCCATGTGTTCATGTGTTCCTTGCTGCCCCTTCGGTGTTCCTGGTGGTGAGATCCTACACTCAGAGAAATAACAAATAGTTAATAGCATATGCGGATAGAGGGAAAAACATGCAATCCCTAGGGCCTCCGACTAGTGAATATATAAAATAGCAAAATGATGATCAAAACATGTCATAATGAATTCAAAATTTGATAGAAGCATAGAAACATCATCAGAGACACATTGCAAAAAGAATATTCAAGAAATCATGCATGGATTTCTAATCGCTTCGGGGTGGGACGATTAGGACTATCACAAAACATGCAAAAGCAACCTTCCAAATGTCCTAGCCTAGAGGCCTCCAAAACTCTTGCAAACTTGGGGTTAGGCTAAAAGGGGCATTTTGGGATGACCCAGAAGGTCATATTTGGCAGATTCTACCTATATTGTCCCGTATCTGAAAGCGCTCCCTGTATGTTAGTAAACGCGTAAAATGATAAAAACACGGTCAAATCAAGTCAGAATAACATGAAACTTGAACAAAAGCATAAGTAAACCAAATAGAACATAATGCAAAAATAATAGTAGATAAATTCTTCATGGATTTCTAATCACTCCGGGGTGGGACGATTAGGACTAGTAGTTTGGGGGGCGCCCGAGGGTAGGACGCCCATCGTTTGGGGTCTGGTTTTGACACCAATCCACTTGGGATGGGTCCAAAACCTCCTAGGGGGTTGTTTCAATGAATTTGGTGTGGGATTGTGGCCGATTGCTTGGGTTTTGGGTCAGGATTGCGTTCCTAGTGTTCACCCGATAACCTCTCTTCCAAAAGAGAAATTATGGATGTAGGAAGCACAAAGGGGAATGGGGGTACAATTTGGCAGCACTCCGTTGCTCCAAATGCTCCTACTCTCTTCTTTTGGGGTGAGGAGGCTCACCCTTTTATAGACCTAGGGTCTCCTTTGAATGCGCATGCGAGGGCGCCACTTGGCTTGCCATGCCTTTTGGGGGAGAGAAGATTCCTCCCTGATTTAGAGTCTCCTTGCATGAGGCCTCCATGATCAGGGCATGCTTGACTAAAGTCCCTCTCTCATATTTGAAACCGTTCCTCACAATTGCATGCTCTGAAGGCGCAGTTAAGTGGCGGATCTGTCGAGGTTTGACTTTTTGCCAGTCAAACCTGCTACTCGTCCCACCCTGGGACGATTGCTGCTAATCATCCCAGGGTGGGACGAATAGGATTCTAATCATCCCAGGGTGGGACGAGTAGGGAGAAAAGTGCTTAAAAGGTGCCAAATTGACCTCTGACCTTCCAAAACTGATTTGGGAGTGGTTAGGACCACTGTTTAACCTCTAGGGGCTGCCCTAGGGGCTATGTATGCCAATTCGGTCAGTGCTTGTAGTCACATAATCGGATTGGTGTTGTTTTGGTGTCTACACTTTACCTTGTTCATTACCTAATTCATGGGATAACCTAGTTATGACTATCACCAATACTACTTCTAATAGTAGGAACATTACTATCTGAGGATATGAGATGAAAATCTTCTAAGGATTATCATTATAAGGATGCCTTGGTTGTGAGAGGTTTTTCTAAAGAAAAAAACAAAATAAGCCAAGAGAAAGGAAATCAAAATGTAGGGATTAATTTGTTACTCCAAAAAAGAGGAAATATTGGAAGTGTGACAAAATAGGGCATTATAAAAGAGACTGTAGATATGAAAAAGTTGATAATATTTGATCATCTGATGAAGGAATTTATGCAGAAACAAAATCCACAAATGAAAATTTAGGGGACTTATTATTAGTTGTAGCGTGCTCAAGTGAATGCCATGACTCATGGTTGATTGACTCAGGTGCTTATTTTCATATGACTCCTCATAGGGAGGGGTTTTGTGAATACAAAAAGATAAATGTAGAAGTCTTCTTGGGAGACAATTCAACATATAAAATAATAGGTTGAGGAAGAGTTAAGTTGAGGTTAAAAGATGGAAGAATTAAAACCCTTCTTGGTGTGTTGCATATTTTGGGTTTGGCAAGGAATCTAATATCCATGAGTAAGATGAATGATGTGGGTGTGAATGTGGTATTCAATAAGGATAGTTGCAAGATGATTCATGGAGCCTTGGTGTTGGCAAGGGGAGTTCATATAGGAACTTTGTTTAGACTTGAGGCTAGCATTGTAAGTATTAATTGTAATAACTCTTCAATTCTAGTAGAAGCGACTTCGAGTATTCCTATATTTAAGACAATGTTGTGGCATCAATGCATGGGGCATATTGGTAAGAAAGATCTTCGAACATTAAAAATGAAAGGTATGGTTGAAGGAATGTTTTATTTCCCAATAAATTTTGATTTTTGTGAGCATTGTGTTTTTTGAAAGCAAACCCGAGTCAAGTTTCCTAGTAGTGCTACAAGGTTTGAAGGAATTTTGCATCTAGTTCACAGTGATGTGTTTAGACCTACAAAAGTACCATCATTAGGCAAATCTATCTATTTTGTTACATTTATAGATGAGTTTTCAAGAAAGACATGGGTATATTTTTTATGAAATAAATATGATGTTTTCACTGAATTTAAAGAGTTTAAGGCTCTTGTAGAAAATTGGATAGAGAAAAAGGTAAAGGTTTTGAGAAGTGCTAACGATGGTGAATATTTCTCTAATGAATTTGAGTAGTTTTACAAGGATCGTGGAATATAAAGGTAAAAATCAACTTCATATACTCCACAACATAATGGAGTTGTAGAACGAATGAGCAAGATATTGATGGATAAGGTAAGAAGTATGCTAAGTGATGCAGGGTTAGAAAATATATTATGGGTAGAAGTTATGTTAATTGTTTGTTACCTCATTAATAGATCTCCTACCTTAGATTTGGTGGACAAGACTCCATAAGAAGTGTGGACTGGTAAGAAACTTTCTCTCAGTTATATAAGGGTTTTTTGTTGTGATCCTTATATGTATCATAAAAGATAAAAGGACTAAGCTAGATTATAAATTTAAAAAATGCATATTTATGGGTTATAGTACTAGTGTTAAAGGATATAAGTTATGAAACCCAAAAACATAGAATATTGTTTACAGTTATAATGTGATCTTTAGAGAAACAAAAGGGGTTTCGAAACACAAATTACAACCAAACAAAGAACCTAAAATAGTTCAAGGAAAATTGGAATAAAAGGAAGAACTTGTGGTAGAACCTGGTATTACAGAAGAATATGAACTATAGAGAGAATCTAAAGAGGAAAATTCAGAGGAAGAAGGTGAGGAGGAAGCTGAAGATGCAAAACTTGGAACTCCAATTTTGAGGAGATCAGATCAAGTGAGAAGAACCCCAAAAACGTATAGCCCTTCATATTTTTGTTCTACATTTAATATATCAATTATTGATGAAGAACCCAAGACTTTAAAGGAGGCACTTCAGTCAAGTAAGAATAAGTCTTGGAAAAGGGCTATGGAGGAGGAAATGGAGTCCTTGGATAAAAATAAGATATGATATTTGGTGAAATTTCCCCTAGAAGAAAACTTCTTGGTTTTAAGTGGGTATTTAAGAAGAAGTACAATGTAGAAGGAAATTTGGAAAAGTATAAGGTTCGTCGGTAGCAAAAGGATTTTCTCAAGTTAAGGGAATCAACTTTGGTGATAGTTTTTCTCCTATGGCTAAACTAACTTCAATTAGATTTATGTTGGTTATTTCTGCTACTTTTGATCTTGAAATAGAACATATGGATGTAAAGATAACTTTTCTAGATGGTGAACTTGATGAAGACATATACATGTCACAACTATAATGCTTTAGGGTAAAAGGTAAGGAGGACTTGGTATGTAAGTTGAAAAAGTCCCTTTATGGCTTGAAGCAATCTCCAAGAATGTGGAACCAAAAAATTTGATGGGTTTGTTTTAACACTTGGGCTTGAAAAAACAAAGCAGATCCATGTGTGTATTTTAAACAAGAAGGTGAAAATTTTGTTATCATTGTTTTGTATGTGGATGACATGCTGCTAATTGGTAACAATAAGGAGATGATAAAGTTACTAAAATCTTAGTTATCTTTTGAATTTGACATGAAGGATTTGGGTGCTACAAAATTTATTTTTGGGATGGAAATAATAAGGGATCATGAAAATAAAAAGTTGTGGTTAAATCAAAGGAAATATGTTGATTTGATATTACATAGGTTTAGGATGCATGATTGTAAACTAGTAGGTACTCCATATCTTATTGGTCAAAAGTTACTTGCTAAACAATGTCCTAAAACAAATGAGAAAATTGAAGAAATGCATTATGTTCTTTATGCAAGTGTTGTTGGTAGTTCGATGTATGTAATGGTCTGTACTAGACCTAATATTGCACATGCATCGGGAGTAGTTAGCAGATATATTCCCAATCCAAGAAAGGAAAAATAGACTATTGTGAAGAGGATCTTCAAATATTTTCATGGAACTTCATATTATGTTATTTGTTACCAAGAAAAATCTGGAGATAGCAATATTGTAAATCTATGAGGATTTGTGGATGTTGACTAGACTAGAGATCATGACAATAGAAGATCCATGAGTGCTTATGTGTTCAAACTATTTGGAGGGGTAGTAAGTTGGAAGAGTAAAAAGCAATCAGTGGTTGCTTTATCCATAACAAAGGCTAAGTACATTACAACAACTCATACCTGTAAAGAAGCAGTGTGGCTACAAATATTGTGTTCAATATTTGGTCTTAAATAGAAGGCTATGAGAATTGATAGTGACAGTCAGAATGCAATATTTTTAGCCAACAATCCTAGTTTTCACGATCGATCAAAACATATTGATACCAAGTACCATTTTGTGAGAGAGATGACTGAAGGGAATCAGGTGATGTTAGAGAAATTTGATATAAAAAATAATGTTGTTGATTCATTAACGAAGGTTGTACCTACTTAAAGAATTTCTTGGTGTAGATCTATGGGCATGGTTACCTTTGACAGTTGATAATGACAATTTCTAACCCTTATGGAAAGTATTCAAGAAGTGGGAGAATGTTGGAAATATGTTGAATATTTTCAATGTTATTATGGTGGGGTTAACTTTAAAAGGTACTAGACTCTCCGTACTTATACTCATTGGGGTTAGGGTTTTTAAGCTATTTTTAGACCCATATGGGTTTTTTGGGTTACTATATTTAAACCCATGCTTTTCGCCCATGATATTGTAAAATATGTGCATATGCCTTTGTTATATATTGTACTTGCATTAGGGGTTGGATATACAAAAGAGGAACATTATTGTATTGGAGATGGTCAATTTTATGCAATAAAGGAGATAATACTATGTTGGTTTTTCCCGGTTAAGGGTTTATAGGATAAATACTATGTTATGTGTGTATCTGTTATCTTCTTATTGAATATGCATTTATTGCTTTTCTAGAATTAATTTATTGGGGCTCTTTATTTTTCTTCATATTTGACATGTTGGATTTAGTTGGAAAAACATACATAGCTCTCCCATGGGAAGGATGAATCTCCTCCCACTAGAAGGGGATTTTTTCCATTTAGATCCTCATTTTCCATCCAGTAATTCTCAAAACAAAAAGGTCTTGGAGGAGGATTGTGACCCAACTTCCACTATAGAAGAATTGAGAAGTGATAAGAGTCGGTGCGATTTAGAATCTCCATCCTAGAGGACCAATGGAGAAAGACCTCTTCAAAATCCAAAAACATGTCAAGCTTGACTTTTCTACTTGTCAACCCTACTTGTTTGTTTGTCCATGCATACAAAGATCCCATATGTTGAACATAAATTAGATTGAGCTGATTAATTTTGGACATCATAAATATATCCCCTTGGTTCAAAGAAGGATTTCCCCCTTTATGATCCATAAGAGAAAGTTTAGCATTGAAATCCCTTGCCACTATCCAATTCACTTCCTCTTTTTCGATTCTAGTATCCTATAAGGCTGATCGTTGGTGTTGTTGATCCAAAAAATTTGTAGCACCATAGAAATTGAAAACCAATAAAAGCTCCCCATAGTTATTGCTCTTTAAGAGAGAAGTGAGGATACCTTGACCAACAGAGTGATCTAAAATCATCTAGAGAATAGTATTTCATAAAGTCACCACTCCCCTTGAAGCCCCTTGGCATCCAACTACCATGTCCTCAACTTGTCTCCAAATTTTCTTAACAATGCTATCCATCTTCTAAATGGAAGCTTTAGTCTCTTGAAGGAGAATAAAGTCAGAATGATGATTTTTAATTAATATTTGAACAACAATTTGATGAGGTTGTTGTTTAGACCTCTTATATTTTAAGATTGACATTCATTGGGAACCTAAATTCTAGTAAGTATCAATCTACTTGACCTTTCTTTGGATGACTAGTTGGTCTCCCTCATTAGTCAACTTCTCTTGGTTCAATTTTCTTCCTACACTCTTGGCTTTAGAGATTTTAAACCTTTTCTTCGCTTTTTGGATCCTAAGATCAATTTTCCCTTTGTCATTTTCTCTATCTTTCATTGAAACATCACTATCCACCACCAAGGGTTTGGTTCCTTGGATCTGTTAATGATATGTGATTATCCCCTAAATATGAATTCAAAGAAACATGATGTGCAGTTTCCTCAACCCTTACAAGGGAAGGTTATCCTTCTAAGGTTCATCTATTAATATGGTCTTCTCCTTCATATCCAAGAGAAAGTTAATAATTTCATACCTATTGATATTTATCTCTGTCGACTGGTTGGAGCTTGTTGTCTTGCTCTTTTTCTTCTTTTTTCTCTTTTTAGCTTCAAAACCCTCCTCAAGGGGATTAACATTTGAAGTTGTGGGCTAATTCTCTTCTTTCTTCTCAACAAACTTGTTATTGGTGATATTTTTTTGTAGAGAGATGGGACTCTTCATGATGCCCTTATGACAGAAGCAAGCCAGATGACCATGTTTATGGCAAATCCTACATCGAAATAGGATTGCCTCATAATCCATCTACCCCCATGTTAATTTATATTTCAATTGAGAGAGGTTGGTTGAAATGCATCTCTACATAGATCTAGGCATAAATAGTAGAATCTCCCCCATCGTATCCCTAACAACTATTAAATAACATCCCAAGAAGTTGCCCAATTTCTCAAAAAATGGTTCACACCAATATTCCATAAGCAAGGCATAAAGACAAACCCAAAGAACTATCATAAATGGCTCCATCTAAGGGTCAAATCCTAGCTTCCACGACTGAACAAAAAGGCTTGCAACACCATATGTTCTCCTCCTAAACTCAAAGGCTTTATATCTATTTGCTTGAGAAGAAAATCTCACAATATAATAGCCATTTATAATAAGAGAGATTGGGGTAGACCCAAGGGGCTCCCATTTTTTTGATCTAAGAGCACATGAATCCTAAAAAGATGATCTTATGCCAACGAACTTACAAATAAGGTCATACTTGCTTTTGTAGAGAATATTATCTGCTACCAAGGCTTGGTCTATTATCGATTTACGATGGAGGGCTACCTAGGGGAGACAACCATTAACCCTTGCTTGGAAAGATTGTTGCTCTAACTTCTCGGCCACTGCAAAAAAAATAGAATGAAGGGTTGAGTCTGTAAACAAGATATCCTCCATGTCTTATGTCCCTTTAACCATATTTGCAAACGATATTTTGCGGGAGGGGAGCCACGGAGGAGGGCCATGAGGATTAGAAGGGCCCTCATTAACATCCATAAGTCGTTCCACAACTTACACACAACACTTTGTTCGAAGGGGATACCTACATAAACTAAAAAAATCCTCCTGTGTATAACGCGTGCATACGTTGGTTTTTCCTCAAAAGTCAAGACATATAATATATTGAAATGGCCTATAAGACTAATTTAATTAACTGCACTATTCCTCCTAATAATAACCATTTACCTTTCCATATTAATAGTTTATTTTAAACTTTACTTATAACTAGATTTATCTTTAACCAAATTTTATTAATGATAAATTTTTAAATTAATAATTTTTAAAACCTACCTTATAATATTACCGCCTTTACAAATCCTATCCCTCTTATAAAGGGAAAAACTAAATTTCTCCTCACTTTTTCTACAAAGACGACCGTTCCTACTTTTGTCAAATTTAAATGTTACACAAGTTTGTATATACATAAAAATAAATTATAATTATATAAGTTATTATTATTATTTTTTATACATAGGAGAGTTGGTTACATCCACACTATTTTTTAATATATAAGTTATTATTATTATTATTATTATTATTTTTTATAGATAAAAGAATAGATAACTACCTTTTCATTTTAACAATCGGTCATATGGTCAAGTTGCATTGCTTTCAATCATAACATCAAATCATGATGCTACCATTATAACTCCGATCTCGCCTTGATAAACACAATTCGAAGTGAAGGAGACCCCGATGGTTTGGGGTTGATGCCGTCGTCATCAAGTTGGTGCACACTCAACGGACTCAGACTACTACCTTTGCCTAGATTAAGCATGCCCTTTAGGTTTGAACATAAATCTCCTCTCGGTAAGTTTCCAACATCTTAACAATCCACCTAGCCCTCGCAAACACTACTTATGGTAGCCAATATGATTTGAATCGAAATTAAATGAACCTGCGGTACGGATCAGACCTTGATTGACTGCGTCACTCACTTTTCACCTTTTCCTAATTAAAAAAATATTTTTCTAATTATACAAAATTTCATTTGATCTAAAATTAGTTTCAAAGATCCTTTACTTTTCATTATTAAATAAAAATATTTATTTACGATTATTTAACCTTAATTTTTCAAATTTTATAAACCATACATTAAATAAATAAAAATAAATAAATTGAATTATGAATTATATCTTGAACTTAGGGATAGAGTACTTGGCATTAAACATTGAGCTTGTATTTTTACAGAGTTATTTTTTAATTTGAATTTGAGAAATACTCATTTGCTTGCACAAGCGTGTTTGTAGTGGTCAAAAATAGTACAATTAAACGCATTAAAGATATAACGAAGCATAATATGTTTGTTTGGTGGAAGTAGTTATTGATTTGAACTTTATTAAAAATAGTGTGGTTGTGACCAATCCTACTATGCAACTTAGAAAAAGAAAAAAAAAAATGTATTAAAGATATGACTAATAAAAATAAAAATGAAAAAGGCTGTTTAGAGTTGTTGTGCAATTTTTGGGGTTTTGGTTTTTTAAGAGGTTTAAGGTTCAAACAGTGATAAAAAAGTGTGTGAAGAGATGAGTGTATGACTCTCTATTAAATTTCCTATTAATAAACTCAATAATCCAAACAAATTATAATAAAATAAAGATACTTTAATCTTAAAAAAATAAGAGAGACTACTAATTTGAAAAACGACAACACATCTCGAAATCATCCATATTCCCATCCGTTCGCAGTTCTGTTAAAAGTTTACAATCATAACCTTTTGGAGGCTGGCTTGTCCCTGTTTGTTTAATTGAGGATTGAAGAGGAATAAAAGGACCTACGACATAGACCTAGATTCTGTACTCTGCATATGTTTCCCAGCACAGACATCATCATCAAGCATTTGCTATTGCTATTGATACTGGGTCGTGGCCTTCAGTCATCAGGTATTCTTGTTCAACTTGTTTATTTGAAGGGCCTGTCATATGAAAATAACAGACAACAGTTGTATGCATTTCCATTGATTGGAGTCAGGACAACCTTTTTGTTAAACCTTCCTTTAGGCCATCTATTCGTGTACATTTTAAACCACTTTTCCGAGGTGCGATTCGAATTTTTACCACCTCGATAAAGGCTTAAAGGCCGACATCCTCTATGGGGTTGCATTTTTCGCATGCATATTTTTACATTAGATAAAATTTTAACGACAAAAAGGCTGCAAAATGTAGGGCTAGGGTGCTTTAACGTGGCTATAAGTGTTTTCACATTATTAAACGTGGGCATAAAGAATTGCGATACAGGGTGGTGTTTTGCGCAACAAATCTACAGATGAGTGTAACTGTATAGCAAGTAACAAACTCTGAATTTGTTCTAGCAAGAGCCTATGTTGTAATGGTGATGGTGATGAAGAGTCGGGTCCCTACCGACACTTGAAAGCATGGCCCACATTTAAATTCGCCTTTCTGCAATGAGGCAGCAGGCCATAACACCAGCAGAGCTGATCTTAGTGTTCCACATTCTGTACGTTCGATCCTGATTTAATATCCAAAGCATGTAGCCCTAGCTTATCATTCTCGTCTGATTTAAAAATTAAAAAATGTTAGTCCAAGCCTACCAAGATTTACCAACCAAAATGATAAAAGTACAAAAAATTCTTATGCACTATTTTCAGGATATAAGACAAGGGTAAAGTGTGTTCTCATCGTTAACCATACACTATTTAGAATACTGTGCTCTTAGCATGGAATGCTTCTGGGTAGAAAAGGAAGGTGGATTTCTGAGAAACAAGTGGAAACTAGATCTGCAAATCTTTCATGACCATGAACATAAGCTGTAATGTGGCCTTTAATAACTTAATTGAAAAAATGTAACTCAGTTAAGCTGCCAGACAAAATAGACACAGGTGCCAAATTTTCTCATTTCTAATGCATATTACATAAAGTTGCCATAGAAAGGCCCAACAGGTCACAACTTGTTTTTACTACATTTGTTATCTTTAGGAGACTTTTTTCACTAATCTGTTATAGTTATTGAAGTTGCAGTCACAAATGTAGCTGCACTTTCATTGACATTTTGCAAAGGTACAATTAAATTCCCAATAGTAATTGTTGTAAAAAGGTTTTGGGAGGTTTCTTTGTGGTATCAACTTTCAGTAATACCAAAAATTGGCTGTAGCTGTCCTTATAGTAATTGCTGTAAAGTGTAAAAAGGTTTTGGGAGGTTCTTTGTGGTGTCAACTTTCAGTAATACCAAAAATTGGCTGTAGCTGTCCTTACATCCTTTGCCTTGCTCCTCCCTTAGGCAATTTTATGAATAGTGGTTTGTCTTGTGCTGGAGCCTTGTCCTCCATTTCTCCCACTTCCACTAGCACTACCTCGCCGAATGTGAGGGCTAAGAACAGCTTCTTCGGCCACAGCATCAACATCCTCCAGTTCGGCCTCATCTCATAAAAAGAGCCCCAAGGCCTCACTCCATGTCCCACTGCAACTCTTGTCCTTTTGTGCTCGGTTTTTTTGACCTCTTTGGTGCACAACCAAGCCTTCACCTCATTTCTAATCATATCATCTGCTCTAACGCAGGGGTCCACATCATACCCAGGTTGCCCAAGCAGATGGAATTTGAGGCGATGGATGCCTCCTCGCATGTCCTTGTTGCAGTGTTTACAAAACACTTGATTCGGCAAGTTTCCCTTAACCCTATGCTTCTACATTGGGTCTCTTTTTGGGCTTGGACTTGGGGCTGCAGATGAAGGAGTCGGTTGGGTTTCACTTGAATGAGGATCATGCTGCCCGCGGCGGTTACAGGGACCTCACTTGAAGAATCCATCTATATTTCCTAATAAGAGGGAAAAATAAAAAATAATTAAATAATCAGATGCCCTAGCCTACATGCTTGAATTTTTTTTTAGGGCCTAGCCTACATACTTGAAAAGAACCAAAAAAAAAAAACCTAACAAAATCCTAGTTTTTTTTTGGGAGGGAGCAAACAAAAAAAAAAAAAAAAAAAACCTAACAAAACCCTATTATTTTGGGGGCGAGGGGAAAATACCTCAGAAAAGTTTGTAGAAACAGTCTCACATCTCCTTGAACTGGTGTCCATGCTTCGATGCGATTCGGAAAAGTGGTTAAAAATTATTGCACCTCTTAGAAGAATTTCCACACAACTGGAGAGAAGGAAAAATGAGCAAATGAGAAGAAATGGGTTTTTAAAACAAATTTCTGCGTTTTTCCTCTGTTTTTGCACCTGTGGCTGATTTTCGCGTGAGAAATTCGCGAATTATTGGTGGAAATCTTACTGTGAGGCGGCAAGTTTCTTGGCGCTGAGAAAAAAAAAAAAATGGTGGGCTGCAATTTCTCTCAAGTTTAGAGAGGCAGGTTCCTGGCGATTTTTCTAACTACTATTTATTTTTAAAAGATTCTTATGTCCTTCAGTCATTTAATATAGAAGAAGAGACAACCTCAAATAGAAGAAAACTTGCTAAATATGCTATCTAGGTAACATTCAGAACAAGCAAGTTAGATCTACGCCTAACATTTATTTAGTCACTTTATGAAGTTTATATTATACGTACATTAATGAACATTAGGTCTAAGAAGAAATTACACGATTTCAAACATCTTCCCATAAAGTCAATTCCATTCCCCTGGACTCTTAAGAGTCCCCTGAGATATTGAAACTTCCTTCTACTTGGGGACTTTGTGAACATATCTGGTAGGTGTTCTTTGATTGGACAACCGTCTTGTTCTGAACTTTTTCTCATAGTGAACCTCAATTTATTTTATCCTTGCATAGAATAGACAATCTTGTGCTAACCGTAGTACATTACAATTATCACAAGAAAGAGTAGTAGCTGATTCTTGTTTGGTGTATAGGTTTTTTAGCAATCTTTTCAGACAACTTGGTTCATAGGATGCTGCAGCAACTGCTTTGGATTGCTTTTCTATGGATGACAGTGCAATTGTCTTGCTGCTGCTCCATGACAAAATAGCTGGCCGTAAATGGAAAAGTATGCTGATCTAGATTTTCTATCATCTGTTAACAACCTAGCCTGAGCCACTAAAGCTAGTCAATCTGAAATCTATCGTACAATCATTTTCTGGTCCATGTCTCAAAGTTCCTGTGAGATATCTTGAAATTCTTTTACTTGTCTTTCAGTGTGATGCTCCTCGTGACTCCATGCAGCTTGGGTACCTTGGTATGTCATGCACCTTGATATGATACCAACAACATACATGATGTGAGGTCTTAGTACTGGTCAAGTAGATTAGGCTACCAATGAATCTTTCATAGACAGTATTGCCGTTTGGTTCTCTCTTCTCATTAATAGTAAGCTTGCAACCCATTTCCCTCAGAGTAATTGCTGATTTGCATTCAGTCATATAAAAATCTTTAAGAAGCTATGTTCCACAGAATTTATGGGATGGGTATGAGAGTTTTCTTTTTATGCGTTAAAAGAAGAATATATATGTTAAGGGAGAAATAAATAATAACATACAATTGCTACAACAGATTTGCCATACATAATAAACTTTATATAATAATTTCCAATGCCTGGTCTTAAAATTTTTTCTCAAGTTATACATTGCAACCTGTTTCCCTCAGAGTAAGTGCAGATTTGCAATCAGTCGTAAAAATCTGTAAGAATTTATGTTCCACAGAATTTATGGGATGGGTACTGAAGTTCTCTTTTTTTTGTGTTAAAAGAAGAATATATATGTGAAGGGAGAACTAACATATAATTGCTACAACAGATTTGCCATACATAAGAAATTATGTTTAATAATTTTCAATGCCTGGTCTTAAAAATATATCTCAAGTCATCTTCCAAAACTTACAAATTTACCGGTACTTGAAGACATGGTACAAGGGGGACTTCATCTTTGAAATGAGTAAGTAAGGGTTTTGCGAACCCCTTTCTTAGTTATTCCTAATTTTTCAAAAATCATGGTATTTAACTTGAACAAAAAAGCCAAAGCACAACCCCTTTCTTAGTTATTCCTAATTTTTCAAAAATCATGGTATTTAACTTGAACAAAAAAGCCAAAGCACGATAGAGAATTTTAAGGTTTTAACATCACTTAAATAATTGGTTCACTTGCAGTTGATTTGTCTTTTCACAAAACAATTTCAGCTGACCAGTAAACAATTTCAAATAACAACAACACTGACAATAAAAAACATATTCTTCAAGACCCAATTTATTTACAGACTAGACTAGACTAGGTTATATGGGATTGAAATTCCGTATTACATCATGACCACGTAGTGGTATTATAACAACTTGGCAAGTTTCAAACAAACCTGGGTCTCCTTGAAAATTGAGGAATTTAACTGGTTGAGCTAATGCCATTTGATTCAAAATGTTAAGGTTCACCCATGAGTTTTGAACCTTGGTTTAAGGTGTCGAAGTCCTTACTACCCACCAATTTCTCTAAACCCATGGGCAAAAATGTTAAGGTTCACCCATGAGATTTGAACCTTGGTTTAAGATGTGAAACTCTTCACTCCTAACCAGTTTCTCTAAACCCAATGGGCCTTTTTATTTTTCTGTTTGCTATACATTCCTTTTTTGTTTTTCTTTGTCTATGATGGTGAACCATCCCTAAGATGATTGAGGAATGTCTTATGCATCACATCTTGAAGGCGTGCTTGGGATGAGATAGGACATCTCGAGACATTTCCCAACTCTTCCAATGTCCCTGAAATGTGTTGAAGATGGGGATAGTCAAAAACATTTCAGGATGCGTCCTCGGGGAACACTAGTAACAAATCTTTGGCATACCTGGTTGGTCCTGGAAATTTGTCCTTTTGTTTCTATATTTTTCCATCCAAACAGTAATATAGGAATCCCATGCCTAATCATCTTGAGTGTACTTGAGAGACTTTTTTGGTTTCAAAGGTAGTTTTAGTATCATTGTGTGTAATGGTTAAATTATTTATATATACTGCCATCAGCATGATCAGATTGTTGCTTTTGGTCCTAATCTAGAGACTTGGATCTGATTCACTCCAACGGTTCATGTTGTAGGGAATATTAGTAAATCTTGTAGTGCCATGTTGTAGGTGGTTGTTTCAAACCATATAGTGCCTTTTTCAACTTGCAAAGATGCGTTGTTCTTATTCCTTTGCATATACAAATGGCTACTCCTTGCGGACTTCTTTACAAATGTGTCAATCTAGGACAACACCTTTTATATTTATTTGAAAAAGCTTCTATCATTGTTGAGCAACCATTTGCAATCTCTACTCAAAGAATTATTATCTTTCCTATAGGAATAAGGATTTCCTCATAATCTTTCCCTTTTGTTTAAGGTGACCAACTTGCAACAAGTCTAAACTTATGTTTATTAAGTAAACAGTTAGGTTTGTGCCTTTGTTAGAAATATTGTTTAATTCCTACATGTAGGAATGTTATTTTTTAATTTCATAAGTTTGTGTGGGTCCCTACCATTCAAGTATGGGTCATGAGGGTATGTACATTAGGGAAACTTTTCATTCATTTGTCTTTTTCCCCCTTATAACTCACCTTCCACATGTTCTCAATAGTTTATGTGCTTGTTATAAAGTGTCATAAGTCATTATGGCTTGCCATAGCATGTCAGGAATAATCTATTTTTAAATTATTTTTTCTAACTCTAGTAACTCCCATGGGACGTGTCATTTTCAAATCACATGCATTCTGCTAGAAGAGATTCCTTCATAGTGTTGTCAATAGGTGGTAGTACTTCACTCAATTAAATGAAGAGAAATCTAGTGTTGTTATCTTGGACAATTTTGATATCAGTATACTTGTATTCTCATGACTGCAACATAGGTTTTTTGAGTTATCGGTTGCTACCATATTTAAAAGGTTATCTTCAAATTTGACATGGTATCAAAGTCAAATTATTCTTGTGGCATAGTGTTTGTGTTTTCACGAACACACCAAAAGGAATGGTTTCAAAAATCAAATGTTGATAGTTGTGATTGATCTATGGTAGGTGGTGTTGATAACTCTCATGAAGGTGTTGGAAAGGGAATATAATAATGGACCTTCTTGGTTGTGGCAAATACAAGATTACAAATGTGCTTTATGTACCCACAATGAAAAGTATTTTGCTTTTAGTTAGCCATATGGGTAAGCAGGGTTTTAGAGTTTGTGTTTCATGAAGACTAGCGTGTAAATCAAGAAGGGAATGCAATTGGGCATTGTATTCGGGAAAATGGACTGTGCAAGCTCTCTTATAAGCTTGGGTGTGGCCTTGTGGCTGATGAATCTCACAACACCATATGACATGATTACTTTGGTCATTTTAACTTCAATAACCTTTAAATCTTGAGCAATTGAAGATGGTGCATGATTTACTTTTGGTAAATAAACATAATATAATTGTAAAACATGTGCACTTGCTGAATAACATGAGGGAAAATTTGCTAATTGGAAAGTGTAATCCGAAATTAAACTGGAACTAGTTCATAGTGACTTTTGTGGACTGTTTCAAATAACTTCACTTGGAGGGGCAAAATACTTCGTATTTGTCGTATATTAGTAAAAATCACAAAAATTCAAAGTTGAAGCAAAAAACCTCCTAGATTACAAAAATTTTAACCTTGATAAGTGATAATGGTGATACACATCAAACAAATTCACAAAATTTCGAAGGACCATTTCATGAAACAATAGTTCACTATGTCACACACTTCACAACAAAATTGTGTGTTTGATTGGAGACTGCAATAGAAAGTGATGCAAACTTGTTCATTGACACCAATGAAGGGACAAGTGGCTAAGTTGTGTGAGTTATGTTAATAATGACACAAGGCATGACTAAGGAGTTCATGTTGACGCAAGGCACGATGAAGGCCTAAGAAATGAGTCTGACAGTAGAGAAAACTTGGTACAACAAAAAAGGATGATAGAAATTGAAGATGATTGTGCATGAGAGGGGGGTTCAATATTGGAGCAAGTGTATGTTGGCATGTCCAATGGTGAGCAGGATGGGAGTTTGACATTGGAGCAGCTGCAGAATGGTGTATCCAATGGTGAGCTAGACGGGAGGTTAACATCAAATTAGTTGCAGGTTGGCATGTCCAATCATGCATTAGAAGGGAGTTTGTCATGGTAGCAACTAGAGTGTGGTGCATCTGATGATACATGTGATGAGAGTTAGACATGCAAGCAACCATTGCCTATGTTGAATCAACCAATCACAACAACGACCAACATTGACGTGACATACAAGTGTCCCACGTTTCATGCTGGTTGAATAGAGGATTCAATCAAACATTGGAAAATTTTCCCTATGATATGCAAGGGGAATTGGTAGATGAATGAAGCAGATTGGAGTTGGTTATTCCTTGCGATACTAGGTGGAACGGCAATCGAGCGATACATGTAATTGCTAGAGTGCGAGTAACAGAGTTGGGAAGAGTTGCAAGAAGCCTTGGTGAAAGAATTCAAATTTTTTTGCAATGGCAACATGGTCATTGCTGAAATATGGAAAATAGAATGTAGTGAGACAAAGCTGATCCTACAACAACAGGTTGAACAAGTTGGTCATCCATCTAGAGAAGTTGTTAGATGCATTGAAGAAAAATAGATTAGGATGGACCCTTCAATGTCATATCAAAAGGCCTTTGAGTGGGCTATGCACTTGGAAAATGATGCAAAGACATCATCTTGATGTTTGGGTTGAAAAGTTAATCACTCCGTAGATTAAAGTAACTTTGACAATGAGAGTGATTTTGAAGATGAGATTGATGACTCCAAGGATGAGAGGAACTTGGAGGATGATTAGAGCACATCATCTAGTTGTTTGGATAAGGAAGTTAGTTATGAGAGTAACTATGAAAATGAGAGCGACAAGAGCGATGACTTTAAGAATGAGCATGACGAAACAAGAACTTCTCTAGTGTGTGGTAATTGTCAGGAGGAAGGGCATTTGACAAAGGAATACCCCTTCAATTTGAAGAATGCTTGATAGTTGTATGTGGGTCAGAGGGAGATTGCAGTGATATAAATGAAGATTGTTGCGATAAGTGGTCACCACAAGTGGCATGTTTCATGACAACTACCAAGGCAAGAAGATACATTTAGTATGATATTGAGGGCATACCCATTGGTCAATGGCATCGATGTCTACTTTGGGTGCACTTTGCATTAGAATGTTAGAGTGCTGCGAGTCGAGGCAAACGAATGCTTTGTAACTTGAGAATAGTCAATGCCACAAACAAGAAGTAGAGGACATTGTAAACTTGGTTGCAAACGAGGAGGTATAGAGAATGACATTATGGATGCACAACGAGTTGTGTAGATGTGAACCCCGATGTGGATGGAGACAAAACCAAAGGCATCTTTGTCCAACTCAGATATGGAAGTGGAACCTTGCTATTTTTTTTGAATCTTTTTCTCTATAAATGGAGGATAAGAATGTGGTGGAAACCAATGTGTTTAAAGGTGGAATGAAGCAAATGTGTAGTCCAAATGAAGAAAGAGATGTAGTGTGGACAAAGAGGAATTTGAGGGTTTTGAGGCTGCATACAAAAGACGGATGTTGGGAAGGAAGAGTAACCGTCCAAGCCAACAATAAGTAGATTCTAAAGGTGAAAGTTTTTTCCCACATTGCCCAAATGATGTGAGGGTAATTCTAGACCCCTTGTAGAACAAAATAGGTCATTTGGAAAAGAGAGCCATTTGGGAAAAAGAGAGAGTTGTTTGACAAGAAAAGAAGACTGCCCACACGTTCGCCCTTGCAATTTGATTTATTCATGTCATCTGAGAGCAAGTTTATGCTGTGTGGGCACAAATCTTAGTTGTCTGGTATGTAGAAGACATCGTTTGAACCATGTTGTCTGGAGAGAATAAGCTATTGTCTAGAGAAAGCTCCCCATTGTCCATCTTTGCCTATGCCATTTAAGACATGAAGACTATCATTTGAATGAATGTAGGTGCTGTATGAGTTGAAATAGGTGCTGTTTGAGTCAAAGTGGGGGTTGTCTAAGTGAAAATGGCTGTCTTTAGAATGCAAATGGGTGCCAATCAAGTGCAAACCCTTGATGTTTGAGCACAGGTCTTTGTTGTGATAAGTGCTAGTGGAGTAAAGGAGCAAACTGTCCAAGTCTATGAAGAGTCGAATCGAACAACATAATGATTCTACCTTCCGAGCCATTGTTGTTCGAGTCTGCCATCTGTGCACTGAGCATGCTGTTTGCCATCCATGAATTGAGCATGCTGGCTATTGTCCAAGGGTTCACACCATCTATTGTTTGTGCATCATGCGCACCTTTTGTCGTCTGTAGCCTATGCTCGCCGTTTTCCATCTATGCATTATGCACGCTTTTAGAGCCAATCGTCCAAGGGACATTGTAAGGGAAGTTGTTTGGCATGGAGAGGCCATCAGGGCCATCTAATTGCAAAAGTTCATAAGGACCGTTTGACAATCAGGGGGAAAGGTTGTTTGGTAGCAAGAGAATGTTTGAGCAAATTTTTTTTCGCTACCAAATATGTGCAATGCTACCAATTGCAAAAGACGTATAGAACCGAAAGAACAAGGAGGAAAATTGATTCAAGTAGTACATTTAGTGCTTCTAACCCAATGATTGTTTCAAGTTTGTTGGCGGGGATGTTGAGAAGTCTAAAGGAGGAGGTATATGTAGGTAGTTGACCTTACATATGAATGAATGTCATATTTGCGTGAATTCACGTATGAGTAGATGGGCGAATGAGCGCATGGATGCATGTGCTATGTGTTGGCGATGTGTAAATAGATTTGTATGTATGTGTTATCATGTAGTGTTGCCATGGTGATATGTGTTTGTAATAAATATGATGTAATTTGTTATAGGGTATTTTAAAGTTTCATGTATATAGGTAGTTTGGTGGTAGTTCGGTGGTTGCCAACCACTTAATACCTAGGTGTACACATCTTTGTGGGTGGAGATGGAGTGGTTCATTGAAGTATGATGTCATTCTATGTTGGTCAAGGCAAGTTTGTTTGTGTTGCACACTTGACTAGACCATGATGTATTGTAAAGAATTAGGTTATGAAGGATACATTTTGTGTGTGTTGCACGCTTACCTTTGTATATATAATTGTCTAGCTAGGGAGAGATAGTCTTAGGCAATAATCAAGATGACAAAGACACTAGTAGGGGTGTTGATGATGAGGATGATAAGGAGGACAAAGATGGAGCATCCATAGAGGGCTTTGAGTACATACCATCATATGAGAAGCACAGTCAAGAGCATACTAACAATAGGGTGTCGGTCAATGAGATGCACTATGTTGTTGCACTCCCTAGATCAAGTAGTAGTGTCACATTTGATAGTGTGCAACATAATCTTAGGAGACATTTTTCAACCAAGTCAATGATATTTTTCAACCAAGTGCATGATGACTTTTATAACAATGAATGTTTGCAATGGTGGGTGGAGTAAGATCTTCCACAAGCAGGCATTGTATTGGTTGCTAGCTTGAGATCTTCCACAAGGAGGCATGAAATGGCAAACCAGCCCATTTGAATTGGCTAGGTGATGCAAGAGATGCTCTAGGCTGGATTTGGGGTATGTGAGGGTAGATTAAGCAAGGGACCCAAGTAGAAGGTTCTCCTATCTTGTATCATGCTCAAAATATGAAGCTTATGTTTAGATTCATCATTGGTTGGATTGATGAGGATGATCATAAGCAACAAGATGTGAAACAATCCAAAGCTAAGGCAACGAAGCAGAATGCAACAAGCCCAAATGCTTAAGCACTCACAACACTTCTCACAAAAGGACTCGTTTATGTGAATATAGCCAGCAATTCAAATCTTTGAAATGCTTAAGCAGGCCATGTGTGCTATCTCAATTGTGGCTACTCCAAATTTGACCAAAACGTTTGTGGTTGAATCTGATGTTCATGTAGAAACAGAATGCAACACACTATAATAAAATTCCTTTATAAGTTCTTATGAATGTGTGGGAGGGAAAGAAGAAAAAAAAGAAGAATCTATTTCAATAACGTGGGGAATTTTTCTGCTTTTTGTAAAAATATTCTACATCAAGAGTCATTAGCTGGTTGTCCAACTGGTGGCTGCAAATGGCGTTCTGCTTGGATAATAGTTCATCGACTTCTTCCGAGGTGCTTGAGTGTCAATGCCTTAGAGATGAAACTTAAGGTTGTTGTAGATTGACACACTGACCAAACCTTGAGCTTCATCTGCTTGATTGAGCTATTTGTATTTATCATTTTCAGGTTTAGTCTCTGTTCCCATTGTGATTTGATACAACCCCCTACTTTCTAATAGGTCCTGCATATCGGATTTGCATGTGTAGAAGTTTGAGTTGTTCAATCAGACATTTTAGGCAATGGTGACTAGGGAAGTCATTTTTTTTCCCTTTGAAATCTTAACAATGACACAGACACCTCTGGGTTTCATACCATTGAAGCAAGGTTGTTGGGTGCGCGGGTGCGGGTGCAGTGGAAATCGCAGGTGTGGGTGTGACCCCCCCCCCCAAAAAAAAAAAAAAAAAAAAATGGTTCGCCGGGTGCGTGTGCAGCTATTTTTTAATTTAATATATATATATTTACACAAAGTCAATGGGACCGAAGGGGCAGTCCAGCGCTACAAACGAGCCTATTCTTTTCAGGTTAAAAATTTTAGGGTACATTACAGGTTTCTTTGAAAGGGTACCGGGTCTTCTTATACAAAGTTTAACCTTATACCAGGGTTTGAACTTGGGTCTCTTACTATTATGGTATCCCTCATGGGACCTTCACTGGACACTTCTTTATATTAAATAGGTAGTTGACCTTCATCAACAAATTATTTCAAGAAGTTTGCTTTTATATTTTTAAAAATTAAAAAAAATAAATATAATTTTGGAAGTGTCTTTGAAGTTTGAACACCCACCTAAAATCTAAGTTTTCTACAGATATATACACATAATTAAATCCGACCTGTAACCTCTTTATTCATATCTTAGAAATCGTTATACTAAAAAAAGAGAAAGGAAATATGTAGAAAACTTTGATGTGCAGTGACAAGTTCCAGAGTCTCCAATCCCGATCTTCACACCTTGTGAGTGATGATGCCATCCACGTATCCACACGGTTTAGGGTATTTTAAGCGGAAAAATTAAGCAGTAATTTCATGGCCTTATCTTTATATAGTCCAAGTCTTTGCTTTCGAATACACATATTCTTTGCTGTGCCCTTTCGTGTCTAGTTTCCGAAAATTTCCTCGCTGTTTCTATTACTCATAGCTTTCTCGTTCTACAATAAAATAGAGAGACTTCTACACATGCTTGTCTAAAGTCACATGGTCGAATGTGTTCATTGGCACAGATCTCTCTCTGAATCTGGGATTGCTGTTTGTAGATTTTCTGTGAGAGAGCGCATGGCCGAAAAGGCTTCACAAAAGTCAGACTCACCACCAGGTTCGTGCAAGTCCAAAGCCTTCAGAGCTCAAGCAGTAAGGGTAGTTCATATCTCAAATCCCATTATGATCATAGCCAGCGCCTTAGAATTCCCTGGTGTTGTACAATCCCTTGCAGGACAAAAGAGATCATCTACATTTGCTAGTCATCAAGATATATCATCTAGAGGGCTGACTTGATTCTTGGAAGAAACATCCAATGAAAGGATATATCATATGTTTTTTTAATTTGTTTGTTTTGGGCTTTTTTGGGCAGGGTGCGGCCAGCCTCACCCTGCAGCCGAACCCACCCCCTCACCCGTGCACCTGGGGCTGGTGCGAGTTCGGGTTCACGCACGCAGTAGGCTGGGTGCGCAAACCCTGTAACGCTGTATTGAAGCCTTGGAATGGGTGAGAACTAATTGAAAACTGGACTTTAAGATATTTAAATCTTTTAATACATTATACTCGATCTTTGAAGGGCATGCATACAGTAATAAGAGAGGATTTGTGAAAACACAGACTAGATGGCTTCAAACACTGTTTCTGTCTATATAGAAGTATCTGGGATGGGAATAAACATCTAAAACAAGTGGTTAGACTTAAGATTCTGACACCAAGTTACCAAGTTACAGCTGTTTAAAATGCTGTTTGAGGTTGAGGCATCTAAAAACCAAGTACAATTAACAAGTTTGTGTAATATGTTGTCAGAAAGCTTATTGATTTTATTTTGCAAACGTGTAGGAACCATTGAAAAATGTGTTGAAGCGAGATAAATAAAGCTTGAAATGTATGCATCAAGTAGCATGAGCTCAACCGGTTAAATACCTTCAGAGTCAAGGTGGAGACCCAGGTTTGAATCTTGACAAATGATATATGCATAATTGCCAAATATGCTGTTGTAATGATAATCCCACTATGTAATATGGATGGGCCCCATTTCAATCTGCTATAACCGATCTTTTCTCCTTTTTTTCTTTTTAATAGTATGCAGAGGTAGGGGCAGACCTTGTTTGCAGCAGGAAAAGTTTTTGCATCCAGGTGACTAGAGCTTCATATGACTGCCAAAGGACTTCAAAAAGGGCTATATAAGAATGAAACCAAACAATTCAATGTGAGGAGGTTTGATTTCCTATCAAACCAGGCCTCACCTCTTCCACATACTGTATCAGATAACTTTTTAGATCCACAGAATGCTTCCCAAGAGAAAATCTGAATGGCTGTAGCAATGCTTCCGGTAATGAGCAAAATGAAGATTTGGGTAAGGAATGAGACCTTCGCTTCAGGTATACTCTCACCTCTAAATGAGTTTGACCATGCACCAGGCTGCACCATGAGCTTGCTTGGCAGAACATGTGCTTTGCAGGTCAACTTTGTGAAAGGAAGGAGACAACCTAGAATGGAGCAATCCCACACTCCAGATATTCACAATGCCAGTCCTCTTTTTGTGCTAAATGCATGGAAATTTTTGCAGTACGTGTGGATAGGAGAGCAAGAAGCTGTTGCATTTCCTTAGCTTCACAAGTTCATGTTGTGTGTGTTGCTTGACTCAGCATCATATGCTGTCCATATGGGTGATATATTGATTAAACTGTTTCTGACTCTGTACCCAATCAAAATCATTGGCTGCACCCAAACATACAGTCAAGGAGCAAGATTAATGGCAAGGATGTCAGGATGCTCACTAAACAGACCACCACGTCCCAGTTAAATTGCATGCTTGCCTATCGGAATGGCCCTTAGCTGGCATTTGCTAAAGTTATGCAGCAATGAATCAAATTATCAATACAGTGATTCAAATATACATGATTCCACTTTTGCTAAATATATAGGCCATGGAAAAAGCTATCCAAAACACGTCGGCAATTGGAAATCAGCCAATGTTTCAAAGACAGATGTAGCTGTTTGACAGTTTTGTCACATTGCTTGGAGGGGTGGCAAAATTCAAAATTCTGTGATAATTTCTTGGTTTGTTTTCTTTCTTTTGGTTGTAAACAACACTCTAGCAATTTTGGCTATCATTTTTGCCCCTTTTGTAAATAAACTATATGTATAGAAGCTTCGCCCATAGCTTCGCCAAGAGAAAACAGGAAAATGAAATGCATGCCCAAAATCTTCTAAGGCATGAAAAGAGCTTCGCCAGCGAAGCCTCTAGGAGACTAGCTTCGGGCCCCGTTTTTGCGAAGCGGCAAAGCAGCGATAGAAAAAATTGCAAAGTATGAAAACTGCTTCGCCGAAATCTCAGCGAAGCACCCGCTTCGGCCCCTTTCCCTGGCGAACCGTTTTTCCAGTAAGATTTTGCTTCGCCCTGGAACGCTGCGAAGCACCCGCTTCGGCCAATTTTCGTGCGAAGCTCCCTCACTAGGAGCCTAGTTGCCTTGAAGAAGTCGGAGAAATATTCTAAGGCAAGATTCTACTTCGGCCAAAAGACCCCCGAACGACCATTTTGAAAAAGCTTCGCAGCGAAGCACTGTTTCAGCCCATCAGCGAAGCATCCGTTTGCAAAGCAACCTTCAACCCGTTTTCTTGGCAAAGCGATGAGAGATTGGGAACCATGTTTTGAAGAGGCAAATCTGTTTTGGCGCTCAGTCTTTGCGAAGCTGTTTTTGAAGGCCCCTTCGCGCGAAGCACCCATGCAGAGAGGTCAGCCCCGCTTCGGCTCACATCCGTCGCGAAGTAGGTCCTCGAACTGGGATTTAGCGAAGCTCTCCAGGGCACACACACCAAGGCCGGGTATCTTTTCAAGGCAATCGAGTATTTCATAAATGCCTTTTTACTTGCCCGAAAGACCCGGGACTCATTTTTGGCAATGGAAGAGGAAAAATCAGTCGCAGGGGGAGAACCCGATGGACCTAGCAGCCACTCGAGCACCGCACTCAGAGATTCAGGACGAGTCAGGCGGCTCATTAATGTAGATTTCCCCGGCTAATGCGGCCGTAACTGCCAAATATAGAAACAAATGTGAGATCTCGGTCAAGGGAGGAGCAAAGGTAGATTTCTCAGGTTTTCGAGGGCGTACTCTCAGATTTTGTGCGTTGATGGTTCAGAGGGTCGGGTCCTCTATAAAAACCCATGAATTGTAATGGAAAAAAGGGGGAAAATTTTTGCTAGAAAGCTGCTGTAACTTGACTTTTGCAATCTATATTAAAAGACTTTGGGCTCAATTTCTCTTATATGCTGCCTTCTGTGATTATTTCTGTTTTTCCATTTCTTCATTTGCATACTGTAATTCTGCATCCTAGATTTAGGTGTGTGATTGGGGATTGAACCTTGGAATTCTCCTGAAGGATACATAGGGGAGAAAATACTGCGTTAAATTCTTTGTATGCTGCCAGTGGTTAGTGGTTTCTGCTACATTCATATATTTTCCTAATTGCTGTAATTCTGAAATCTGGATTTAGGTGTAGGAAACCAGTTGAATCCTGGAACTCTTCTAGAGGATACATAGGGAAGTTAGCGTGGTGTTCATTTATGTTTTATTCTTTGTATTTATTGCTGCTACTTCAAGGTATTAGTTAGTAATCGTGCTGCCGGTTCTTCCCCTCATTAAATCAATCAACTGCATTTCTTCCCTAGCTCTTTTATTTCTTTCCTGTATCCTTACTCATTTTATCTCTTTCCTGTACTCTCATCTGCAAAAAAGCAAGTAGTTTAGTAAAGGAGCCGGCCTTTCTCCGGAGATTGGCACGGAGGGCATCTCTTCCCTCCGGCCTTTCAATGTTGGTCCAGGTCTAGGGCGCGTATCCTTCCCAAAATCCTTTCCTGTGGCAGATTTGTGACCAACAGTAGCCAAAGAAAGAAGATGTGGTTGACTAGAGGTGAGCCATTGTAGAAATTACATTCATAGATTTCCTCTCTGCAAAAGCATTCTTTGTCATCTCAACAATTGGAGAGGTCTGCCAAGTCTTGTAGATTTTGACTATGATGCATTAAAAAAGGAGCAGCAGATCTTGTATGTGAAGTGGTCTGGATGTTTTGGATTGTGATTACAGGCTTGTTGTGGAGGCATATTTCGTTTGAGATCTTTCTACCAATTTTGAAGGTAGGATCCAGTCCTTTCATCAAGGGAGAAGCATAGGCTTCAGCCATGCTTTGCATTGAATGTGGTGTGACACTGCTTCACTTAGGTATTCCAATAATGGGGCAAACTGCACGTAGCATAACATCAAAAAGCTCAAAATGAGAATAATCCACCATCTCATCAAGCAGAGAAACAAGGCAAAGTCTAATGCCTCGGTTGTGGGTCATTGATGCAAGCAAGACAGAACTGGCAGTGCTCAAGAGCTAAGAGCTTGGGATTTAATAAACAAAAAGAGGGCTCTTCTCTTATTTATTTGTTAATTTATTTTAAATTGGTTATATGGGATTGAAATGGGCCTCAACTGCACGACATCTTGACCACATAGGGTATTACAACAACTTGGTAAGATTGGAACCCGGGTCTTTTATGTAGAAGTCGAGGAATTTAACTGATTGAACTCATGCCATTTGATAGAGGGTCTTTTTTTTTTTGCTAAAGCAAAGAGATTTAAAGAAGGTACCAAGATGCAAAGAAGAACATTAAAATAATTTGCTCACTGCAGATTCAAAAAAGCAAAATGAGCTAAACAATAGGGTACCTGCTCTGATACCATGTTGGAGTTTGGTACCACATGACATAAGCTCAGGATCAATCAACTTCAGAGAATAGTTCACAATTAATGCCATGATTCAGGTACAAAAGTGTACCATTTTTTAAATTTTCATGATGGCTCACAAAACAGATTACAAAAAGAAAACTCTAACATAATGGTGCAAGTGAGAGATCAAAATCTGGACATGGAAACAAAAATCTTGAGTTGCCCTTGAATTTATAGGTCGATTCTTTTGAAGTTAATCTTAACAGCTTGCTTGGATTTTTGTTTAAAGTGAAATCAAATTTGTCAATATGTTAACCTCTTAGTTCAGAGGTTATAACACGTCTTGAATCTGATAAAAATTCAGGTATGCTAACAATAAATTTAAAAGGCCCATTTTCTTCAGTTTCTCATGCCACAGTTTTGACGTTCTGATTTAAATCTTTATTAAGACACTTATACTGATAGTATTTTACTTTCAAGTTCTTTGTCATAGCCATCAGGTCTGGAACGTCTTTTGATTTCTTATATCTTTCGTTTGAACTGTAATTATCTCTTATCTAGTATGTGATAGAAAGAGTTATCTCCAAGCTCAATTGCTTCTTTTATTGTAAGATTGCCATCCAAGTTTTCAAACTATTCCTTTTAGGACATCATGAACTTTGAATCTCCTCTATGTATGAGTGATCTTTCTGCGTACTTTTAGTGGCAAGGGTAGTGAGTCAGTAGCAACTATAGCTGCATATTCTATATTGGGTTTCTTCTTTCATCATCTTGCTGTCTTGGATGATGCTGATCTTATTTCTGAAACACTAGCCCTGAGTTCTGATTTTGACTTGAGTTTCAGTTGTTAGGCAAACTTTTCTTCATAGCATTTATTGGCCTGCTTCTAATGCAAAAGAAGTCCACGCATTTTGTCAGTCATATTGAGTCTATAAGACTATTTTTGAACATTCTATATTATTTAGGTAGCTAGGTCTTTGTAATTTGCTTGTTTGTTATTATATCTGTAATATTTCTTCTTCTGTAAGCCAAGTATTTAGTTATTATTTTTTTATAAGTAAATGCTAGTTAGATTTGGATCCCACCCACATAAGATTATAACAAGAAAACTATGATCTCAAACCATTTGGCATGAATTATACAGGTGATCTGGTGGAAATTTTAGTAATTATAAAATTGGCATATTATTTATTATAAACATTTTAGTATGTTCTGCAACCCAGCTCAATCCTCCAAAACATACTCCTATGTAATCTATAAGAGGAAGCATCCAGCCAGCTCTACTATCAAATCCATTATATGACAGCTCTATGTTAGTCTGGTGGTGTGGCTAAGCTTTACTATGAGAAGCTGTTGCGACATTTACAAAAGACAAAAGACATCCATGGGCAGCTTTAGGTTTGACCGTCAACGCTTATAGCTGCCCCCTTGAACTGCTGCCTTTTAAAGGCTGTCAACTGATGCTTCCATTTTTCCCATTGCTTCCAGGGTTGTTGAGTAAGAAAATTCAACTTGATTGTTGGGCTTTCCATGATAGCCTCTTTACTGGCATGAAACTGTTCTAAGTGCCCAATTTGTTTCAACAATAGTTAAAAGAAGAAGAAAAAGAAGGAGGTTATATGAAGGATATGCACATATGTAGAAAACTAACGTGAATATCATAACTTTCACAGAGTCTATGAAAAACTGCATAAACATAAACCGAGGGCAATCCAAAAAATTTATAAACCAAACTGGTAGATAAACCTGGAACACTTGCACAGTATATTACCAATTATAGAAACTGATAGTCCGAGTATTGTAAAATGATAAAATATTCTTTAAAAATGTTTCTGGGCTTTCAAAAATGGCTTAAACCAGAACCAGACTAAGCAGAGACCAGATAGACATGTAACAAAGGCATGATAAACCTTATCATGAGTTATGCTAACAAATTTATTCCAAATAGCAGTCATCTCCAAAGTAGATTCTAGCAAATAATAAGACTTGACTTCCCTGCTCATCATTGACTGGTTCTTAAGCTCTCTAATGGTCAAGTCCTTTCAGCCACCAGTAATGCTTGTGATTGAGTTTGTATCTTTTCTAGTAGGTTTGAAGGGTTCTAACTTCTAAGGCTGCACTATTGGCGCTTCTCAACAACTTGAGAACAATAAAAAGCGTGTATTGCAGATGGCACATAAGGCATTTGTCAAGTTCATCCTTGCAATTTTCTGTTCTTCTAAGATGGCTGTTTGACTGTCTAGTCACATTTATCTAGTGGTGACTGAAAATTTTCTTATGTTGCACAGATGTTTTGGACTTGAAGGTGCTTTAACGCTTGCATTTCTATGACTTGTTGCTTTCCAATGTAATTTGTTCTTTATTAAAAATGCTTTTAGTAAACTAGGTGGTCAGAGAACTTTTAAGGCTACAAGAATATGGTGTTATTTTAGATATCGTTTAATCTGTTCTTACTTTTTAGTATGTTTCCTATTTTAAAGTAATTCTTCTGATGTCGCTGGCAGTTTGTAGGATTGGTTGGTTAATGTCAAATTTAAGTTGAAGTCATGCTCCTGCTAGGCCACAGATTCCTTTATACAAAGACAGGAAGTCTTAATCATGCAGGGTGAAAAGAATATTGAATTGTGCTTTGGAAGTCGATGAAGAGTAGCCTACAAGGATTGGACTAAAATTGCAGCAAGATGTCTTCATCAGCATCATTTTCTAGTTTTTGTGAAGCACCAAAGCCTGCTTTACATGCATATCCATCAAAATATTCTGGAATACAAACTCCAACTTGCTGCTTATTCAGGCTGCACGGGCAGAAACCTGTGATTTGCCTAAGGACTCAAAAGTAGGATTTCAGCATTGAAAGCATTTTTATTTACTCAAGGCATATGAATGCATTGTACATTACCTTCTGTTTTTGTATCTTGTTTTATGATGCATTATTCAGGTGTCATACACGAATGCTTTGAGTCACTAAGCGTTATTATTCTATTTATGCAGATTCCGTTTCAAGGCCACTGTACCCAGCCCATGTGTTCGGTCTTGGCACTCTATAACAAGATGTTCAATGGATGCTTCATTTGGTAGTTAAAGCTGACAATCATTTGGCAAGCTTGATTTTTCCTTCAATTTGTTTCCTTTTAATGCTTAATTAGGCATGTGTAGTGAAAAGAAGGAAAGTAAAATGATTGTCTTTTAACATCCCCAGAGACATGATACCTTGTGATTTCTTTCTTTTCTTTACATAATGCATTTTGTGGCTATTATAGACTTCAATGTTTTCAGCATTTGGGACACACATATATGATGGGGATGTTCATGCCAATTTCAATGGGTATAATCAGGTGCTTGCCCAATTTTCATCGCAACCACTTGTTGCAGTTACAAAATGCCAAGTTGTCAGGATTCTCGTTGCCTTCAATGGTCGTCATTACAAGGAGTAAATGGACTACACTAAAAAAAATAAAAGATTTCCCCATGGGATTGATTTGCTTGTAGTTTGTAAAGTTTAATGGAGAGTCCTTCTATCGGGTTTTATAATGAAAACTAAGTCTCTAATATATATTTCCCTTTTTATTTTCATTCTTAGTTCTAGAGCAGTAATATACATGAGAGAAACAGGGGAAATGATAAAAACACTTTATTATCTCAAGAAGTCATTTAGTATGTTGTTGGAGTGGTACTTACATGTACACATGCTTCGGAAGAGGCTACATAATAAAATTTTTAGCCACCTCTCTGTTGGATCACTAACTTGTCATGTGAACACTAACTTTAATACTCCTAGAGGACAAATTTTGAAATTAACATAAAAATAATTAATAAAAATAAAAAAGACTGCATATTTGTACATCACCATTGATTGAAACACCTGGGTAACTGTTTGTTTGTTATCTAGGGAAATGACCTAGATACATGCTTCTTCGTCTATTATATATCTGCCTGCTTGTTGTTTATAACAAATTTGGAACCATAGTGCTCCATTGAGTTGCAATCACCCCCCAAAAGAGGTAGAATTTTGGCAAATTCTATGGATTCGCATACCAAGCTTCTGTATTTTTCTATTATTTGGAGATTAGCTAAACAAAAAAGGTCTTTATTATATTTGTCATCATTATTATCATGAATTGTCATCCTCCCACCCCTTATCAGTGATTCATCCTATTCCTGATTATCATCAATGTCATTATTACTCCACGCTTTGTTATTTTATATAACTTTTCCTTCAAGAATTTGATTGTTCTAATTCTACAATTTCAAGGTATAGATGTCAGTTCGTTGAACTAATGTCTTTGCAATCCTTGTTTCCTATGGACGTTTCTTTTACCTTTGTGGTAATTTCTTTGCTTCTAGCAAAAAGGACTGATGAGTTTTGTCTTCATTCAATAATCTTTCTTCAGCAAGAAGTTTTGAAAGTTGGTGTTTTGTTTCCTCTTTACATGTTAATTTCTGCAATTGCTCATTGCTGTGTGTAGTAACATGGTTACTACCTCAGAATTCTCCCACATTTTTTGAAGATTTGCAAAACCTTTGACTTGATCAATCAAAAACTCCCAGTTTTGCAAAAATTTGATCAAGAGGTGCGATGTGTTTGCTTTAGATTTTGTTGGTTCATGGTCCACAATTGGTGCGAAGGCCATATAAAATGAATCCAAAGTTGCGGCCTTGGTCAATGTAGAAATTGAAAAGATGTTGGATGCTAGAATAATTTTCAAGCGACGGTGAGTGAGTGGGTGCCACCTAATGTGATCAGCTTTAAAAAAGAGAGCAATCAGATCCACGTTTGTGTCGATTTCCAGAGCTAGAATGCAGTGACCATAAAGGACCCCTTCCCCATGTCATTTACTGATTCGATCTTGGAAGAGGGAGTAAGACACGAGATCTAGTCATTTTTGAATGGATTCTCGAGCTACAATCAAATCAGTATTGTCGAGGAGGATAGATTTAAGACCACTTTTGTAGTGGAGAATGGTATTTATGCATATAATCGGATGCTTTTCGGTTTGTGCAATGCCCTTGCCACATTTTCGCAAACAAAAATGTATATTTTTGAATAGATGTCGATGGGCAAGTTCAAAGTGTTCCTGGACAATTGGTTGTTGTATGGGAGGAAGGATGAGAATTTAAATGCATTGGAGAAATGCATGAGGTTGAGTATGAATGCTCGATTGTCCTTAAACCTGAAGAAGTATAAGTTGCTGTTGTCACATTTTTGCACGGGGTGCAATGTCTTCAATGTTGTTTTGTAACAGTGCTGCTCTTCTTTTCCTCCCGTTTTTCTCGCTTCTCTCCCTTTCCTTTTCTTTCCCATTCTCTTTCTCTCCCCCCTTTTTTCCATGGAGTTCCCCAGTTGATTTTCCAGCTTTCCAGCAGGTCTATCTGAAATTGGCTAAGTCTGGGTGCGAAGTTCGCACTTCGCCCAGTTTTGGTGCGAAGTTCGCACTTCGCCCAGTTTTGGTGCGAAGTTCGCACTTCGCCCAGTTTTGGTGCGAAGTTCGTACTTCGCCCCACCTCCTGGGTGCACCTTGCACTGGCAGACTGACAGGTCAATGCAGAAAAAAGGTAAAATGCCGGAGCAGGTCCATATGGCGGCAGACACCAGTGTTCGCCTGTGCGCAGTTCGACTTCTCAACGGAGCGGGAATGCGCCCTTGACAGGTGTACAGTAGGGGAGCAAACCCGGAATTTGACCAAGGCTTGAAGGCCTTCCCCGACTGCACTGATTTTTGCACGCATCCCAAGGAGCCCCGATCCCAAGCAAAGATGGATAGACTGCCCTCTAAGGCAGGCATGTGTCACACGGCATAACCCATCATCAGACAAGTGTCCAACTTCGGGATTTGAACCAAGACCGCCGACCAAAAGGGATAAGCATGGGCTGCCCGCACCGCTCGCGTTAATAGCCACATTCAAAGCTGATCCGAGGTTTCACCCGCTCCAGCCTACTAGCAAGCCTCGCCGACTTGAAGAATTACCCAAAGACTCCGCCACGTAGCTGTCCGGATTCCAGGAAGACCATGTCGCGGGTACAGCCCGATCCGACAAAAGGTCAGCATTTGCGGCTCTTTCGCCGCTTCGTCACCTCATGTTTGATCGGGACTCGTGCCCATTAATGTAATGGGTGGGACTCGGGCTATAAAAGCCCATCTGAAATTCATTGTAATGGGTGGAAGGGGAATGTTTGTTAGGGAACTACTGTGCTTATCGTGAACCGTGCTTCTGCTTATGAATACAATCTGTATGCCTGGTTCTGTTCTACTATCTTTATTCTTTTATGCTGTCTTTCATTATATGCCTTAGGCCCACCTGTGTCGTCGCTCGTTAATTCACTTTGGCATTTGGCGATCAAGTTCCTCTAGCATTGCTTGCTTAAAGCACCTTCTGTACTTCATTATTTAAAGCATTTATTATAAATTTGGTAGCAGTTCCATCGGTTGTGTGTGACGTTGCTGGCCCGTATCCGGTGATTGATGCGATCCCCTCGCCGTTAGTTCCTTGTAGGGAATGTTTGCTAGGGAGCCATTGAAGCCGTGCGGTTAAACTCTCTACCTAACACATATACCGGCTCGGCATCTCTAGGTTTACTTTCTACCCCCGTCGGTGTATGTATCCGGTGATTGATACGATCCCCTCGTCGTTAGTTCCTTGTAGGGAATGTTTGCTAGGGAGCTATTGAAGCCGTGCATACGCCGCCGGTGTATCGGAAGTACGCCTAGGTTTTGCGCTTCCTTGTCATGCTCTGTGTTTGTATGCGGTAAGTAGCGGTGATTGGTGTGTTCCCGCATCGTTAGTTCCCCCCCCACCAACCTTTGGACATATTTGTATCTCTTTCCGTACATTTGTCTCTTTCCGTTCCTTTATTTCTTTCCTGTTCCCTTTAGCTTAAATCAAGCCCCCCAAAAGGAGCCGGCCTTCTCCGGAGATCGGCCCGGAAGGCATCTCTTCCTTCCGGCCTTTCAATGTTGGTTCGCGGGTCCAGGGCGCAATAACGACAAAATCCTTTCCTCGTGGCGGATTCGTGACCAACAGTTGCTAGTACCATACGGGAAATTGCTTGGCCATGTCATGTGTAAAGAAGTTTTGAAGATCGATCTTGACAAGATATGAGTCATGATGAGCATGGAAGAGCCATACGGCATGAGTTGAAGTCTTTTTTTGGGCATGTCGGGTATTAATAGTGCTTCATCAAAATTTTGCACAAGTTTACACTCTCTAGATGTGTTGACACACAAGAATGTTCCTTTCAAATGGACGGAGAAGCATCAGAAGGCCTTTGAGGAGTTAAGGCAAAGTTGGTTTGCGCATTCGTTCTAGTATTTCCAAATTAGGAGAAGTTTCATGTCCATGTTGATGCGTCCAATTTCGCAATTGGTGTGGTTTGGCCCAGGAGGGGCAGTATAGTTTGGATTAGCCTATATATTTTCAAGTCGGTTGTTGTGTTGTGTAGAGAAATATTACAACACTACGGATTAGGTAGCCTTGGGAATGGTGTATGCGGTTTAGAATTTTAAACACTATCTACTCGCCAATCCCTTTGCTTTCTATGTGGATTATCAGATGTTATTGTACCTGATCAAGAAGTTGACTATACACGGATGAGTTAGTACGTGGCTTGTCTTGTTGCA
Organism: Wollemia nobilis; assembly: GCA_028583015.1. Classification (NCBI taxonomy): domain Eukaryota; kingdom Viridiplantae; phylum Streptophyta; class Pinopsida; order Araucariales; family Araucariaceae; genus Wollemia; species Wollemia nobilis. The sequence continues at coordinate 2,557,670 of JAQPPZ010001056.1, read as the reverse complement.
AGAATTCGTGTTTTGAGTGGTAGTCAGACTAGGGAAGAAGCATATTATAGCGGATCATTTGTTGAGGATTCGCTCGGGAGAGCCTGTAGGAGTGTCAAATGAATTTCTAGATGCTCATTTGTTTATAATTACTTTGTTCCCATCATGGTACAAGAGTGTGGGTGAATACTTGTCGACGGGTGAGCTGCTCAAGGGGTTGATGACAACAAAGAAGATCATTGTAAAATTAGCACCATTTTAGTTGATAGCTGGTATATTGTACAAGATCGGACATATGGAGTGTTGCAGAGGTGTGTAATGGACGAAGAAGTGAATGCAGCATTGAAGGAAGCTCACAAGGGGTTGGAAGGAGGGCATATGGGGCCAAACGCAAGTGCAAGAAAGGTGGTTCTGGCATGGTTGTGGTGGCCCACCCTCTATCATGATGCAAGGGAGTTCATTACTGCTTGTGATACATGCCATAGAGTTGGGAAGCTGTTGAGGGACTACACCTGTCCGTCTGTAGGTTCTCAACGGTCCCACAAAATCCAAACCCCATTTGGATTTTCTAGTAGCTACCAAATATTTGACAAAGTGGGTCAAGGCAAGGGTGTTGCTTGACAATTCTGCATAGAGCACTGTATGCTTCTTGTATGATCTGGTGAGGACAAGATTCACCATACCTCTTCAATTGACAAGTGATCACAAACTTTGTCAATGAAATTATTCAGAAGTTGATTGCAGAGTTTAAGATCTTACATTCATTGCCCAATTCATATTAAATCTTAGTCTCAATATGTATAAGACATGTGGTATTGAAGATGCTAATTGGGAGTAAAGATTGCTAGCGGTCATGTCGGTGTACAAGACTACGTTTAAGGCAATGACGGACTACACTCCTTTCCAGTTGATGTACGAATAGAAAGCAGTCGTGCCACTAGAATTATTGGAACCAAGTTTGAGAGTGGCATTACAAAACTATCTTGGTAACCAAGAGAGCTTGGAGGAGAGGCTAATGACACTCATCAAGCTGGATGAGAAAAGAGTGATGGCACAATGGGCCATGGAGGTTGCCCAACATCGTTGGAAGTTGTGGCATGACAAGCACCTAAAGAAGATGGATTTAAAAGCAGGTGACTTGGTCTTGAAGTACAATGGCAAGAGAGAGATCAAGCTAGGTAAGTTGACTTTTTGGCTTGGACCCTTCCAAGTGGAGGACGTAATATTCAATGGCGTATTAAGATTGGAGAAACTTGATAGGAAGTGTCTCGAGACAATTAATGGTTTGAAGTTGAAGCCGTACAGAATGTGAGCACAAATCAATATGGTGATTTTTGAACCAACTGTTAAGGAACTAGTACGGGTAGGTTGACAATGGCAACAATTCATCGTCGGGATCTTTCCAAGGAATCTCGATTCAGGAGGTTGGGGAGTCAAGCCGTAATAAGGAGGAAGATGGTGCAGTAAATGATAGTGACTCAGAAAATGAATTTGTGGAATAGCTAGCATGGCTATACGAGGAGGAGAACGCAAGTAGGAAAGAAGTAAATATGTAATCTGTGATTGATCAAGAGGAAATGCAACCTTGATCTACAAAGCGTAGACGGATTTGGGTGTTGTTAGATTTTTGGACATAAAAGAAGAATGGGAGATCACTGAATGCAGAAAACATACAACGAATGGTGACAGTGACTATTGGACAAGGAGAAGTGCTAGAGCAGGAACCATGAAGTGAGGGTGGCGATTATGAAGGAATGAGTTTACTTGCAGCTATTGGACGTGCATAACAGAGATTGCGGGAGGAAACAAAACATTTGCATGAGCAAAGTGAGAAACTGAACAACTGAATTGTAGAGTTAAGAAGGCAACATGCATAAGAGTTGTTAAGGATGTGGTAAGATACTCAAGTAATAGGTAGAATTTTTCTGGAGACAAGTTCAAAGGGGACCCTTGGAGGTGACAACAAACAAACAAATGTTGAGAGTTGCTGATGATTGTGCACAAAAAGTTGAATTTTGGAAAAAGACTACTGCTTCAATGGATAGACTTGTAGAAAGTGAAGTGGAGTGGAGAGATCCATGGAATACCATTGCCATGCAAAGAAGTTGGAAACATAAGACGTGAATCCAACAGTGTATCCTTAACAAGTTCAAGCAGTGATGAAGATGATTCGAGCAGTGACAACTTAGGCTTAGAACTTAGATGAAGAATAAGGAGGGAAGCACCAAGGAGACAACAAGTTACCCAACTTATAGGCAATGAGAATGTGCAATAGCAAGTAACTCAAAACCAGAATGTCTTCGAGGTAGGTAGGCGAATGAGTTGGAGAAGTCATGATTTGCCAAATTTGAATGGTTCCTTGGGGAGTCAAAGTGGTTTGCAAAGGCTACTAGATGACCCAAGGCATGTTTTTGAATTAGGCAATTCAGTCATTGTGGGAAGGCTGTCAAGACCCTAGGGCCGTCTGGATCAGCCAGGTGAAGGGGGGAAGTCATTTGGCCTCTTTCCTGGCCATCTAAAGTTAAATATTTTCCCTCAAATTTCCCCTAGGCCATATAGCTAGCAAGGTGGGTTGTCTTGGCCAACCCCTAGCCGTCTAAGAGTTGATTGGAAGACTTGTATGACCTTGGACCATTAGAATTGAGGGCTAGGCCCTCTAGATCTGCTAGAGGCCGTCTTGAGAGGAAGGAATTGGAGATCAAGTAGAATCGGGCCGTCTAGAGAGTTCATTTGACTAGTAGCAATGGCAGGGTTGTTCGATAGAGGTGGAACTGACGGAAGAGAAGCCATGTTGTTTGAAGGGAATGCTATGGATTTGCCAACTAAGAGAGAATGGAGTTGAATCGGAGCTCGAAAGAAAATTGTTAAGGAGCCAATGACACAGGAGACAATTTGGATGGGGTGGTGGGTAGTTTGGCCACCTAGGCAATTCGAAGCAAGTTGTTAGACCAAGACGACAACCAGTCAGACGGGGCTGTCTAGATCAGCATTCAAGGACATCGAGGGGGACGAGCTATGAAACGGAGCAACCAAATGAGGCATTAGGACAGTCAGACAGTCAGGCAGGTTGCCTGGCCGCTTGGGCTGTTCGGGCAGAACAAAAGAAAAGTTGAAAAGTGGTTGTTTGAATAATAAAGTACAAGTTGGGCATGGTGAGAATAAAGAGAAGAAAAAAACATAACGTCCAGTTCCATGCAAGGTAGTTAAAGGTGGCAAAGTGGTAGTTATTGCATGTAAGCCAGTTGCCCTATTATAGCCAACTTCCATTATTGCCAGTTATCTTCATTTTATAAATAGGAAATGGAAGTTGGCTATAATGCATTCAAATGCGTAGAATTGGAGAGAAGTTGGAGGGAGCAAGAGCCAAACGTTGTAGGAGGAGAAAGATAAACACCATATGGACAAGAGCGCTCCACGTAGAGAACATTGTGCAAAGGAAAAACAAACTAAAATTAATATTATAGTGCGAAAGGAGAATGCCCCTGAGAAAGGAAGGCATTTTATTGCAAAAGGAAGTGGCCAAGTAGAGGACCAACGCTGTTAGGAGGAAGTGTTGGAGAGGGTGATGGCAAAAGATTTTTCTCTTTTGCAGGATCAAAAGTTGTAGGTGAGGGTTGTTGTTGCTGGAGACTACAGAAAGCACAAGAACCAAATTTTGGAGAAGGAAGGGCACAAAGGTGCTGCAAATATTTTTTTTCCAAGTTATACAGAATGTTTGGACTATTGGAAGAAGAGGAAAGTTGTGATTGGTTGCAAGTGTATGGGCTGTCTAAGGAGTTGCAGACGTTGTTGTACAAACGCAAGGCTACCGCATAGACAAAGTTGTCCAGAATGGCGCCGTCAAGGACCGAGCCATCTAGGACTATATTGTATGCAAAGACAATGCTCTTTTTACTTCTTCCCTTTGCTTCACTTCACTTAACTTGTCTGTTCTTCCTATGCACATATTTATAGTGATAAAAGAAACACAAAACAAAAGGCACAAAAACCATGTGCCAAAATCTATGTTCTAAAACCATGTGCAAAACCCATGGTTTTGAAAACCATGTACAACACCCATGGTTTTGAAAACCATGTGCAAAACCCATGGTTTGAAAACCATGTACAACACCCATGGTTTTGAAAACCATGTACAAAACCCATGGTTTGAAAACCATGTACCCCAAACCATGGTTTCAAACCATTGTAATTTTTATTATTATTATTTCTCTATTGACCACTTGGATGCCCCTGTATCAGATGTTTGGGGTACAGAAAATGTGAGCCCCTGTTGACAAAGCTATTATAACTGGCTTGTTGGTTGCTCCTCTGATCAAACTCTGCTTCCAACAAGCACTTATCTTATTTAGGTCCTTTTCTTTCCATTTTCCAAGCATTAAGAATCAACCTTGGGCTTTGATACCACTTGACGTAGTTTGCCTAAGTCGTTGGCAGGCTTTTACTTTGCAAACAGAATAACACAACAATTGTGTTGTTCTGTTGTGTTATATATTATTTGTTTTGCGTACTCTTATCATTGTGTTATTTTGTTTGCATAGTAAAAGCTTGCCAACGACTTAGGCAGACTGCATCACCATCTAGACCTCCGATTTGGTCGTCTAACTTGTGTTGTGTAGGGTCGTCAGGGAGGAGTGGATGGAGACCATGTAGGTTGCATCTTGTAGAGTTGCTGAGCAGTTAACCTGTCATTCATAATTGTTCCTTCAAGTGTGGAATACCACCGTCGTGCTACAATTACTTCATGAGGTACCGGTCAAATACACAAATCAAGAGGCAATTGCCCAACTTTTGGAAGATACCATCACCAAATTTGGGGCCCCTTCCACAATAATCATTGATAACGCCACAACCTCAAAAGGATTTAAGGTAATGAAGTTTGCATTGGAGTATGGATTTTTGTTGAAAACTACTTCCAATAATTACCCCAGGGTAATGGTCTGATTGAATCCACCAATAAAAACACAGTGAGAATTCCGAAAATATAATAGCTGAATCACAAAGGAATTGTCATACCAAACTAAAGAAGGTGTTGTGGGCAAATATGGTAACACCTAAAGCTTCTATAGGATAATTGCCCTACAAGCTAGTCTTTGGGAAGGAAGCAGTATCGCTTGTGAACTTCGATGTCTCTTGTCTTCAAATGTCCTAGCAATTGGAACTCGAGGACATCGATATTGAGCTAATGAAAAGCCCGATTAAATGCCCTTCTCGCTCTAGAAGAAGAAAAAGAGAAGTTTAAAATGTTAGTGCAACATCAAATGGCGGTAAAGAGATGGTTTGACAAAAGGGCCGCCAAAATGGATTACAAAGAAGGTGATTTGGTGTTTAAGTAGGGCGAAGATAGGTCTAAGCCAGGACATCATAGAAAGTTCGATTTTCTTTGAAGTGTCCCTTATTGGATCCTCTAAGCTATTGGACCAAATGGATATAGGCTCATGATGATGGATGGGAGACCGTTGCCTATTTTAGTTAACGACAACACCTAAGGCCCATCTAAAAGCGGTTCAAAACAAAAAGAAAATGTATATATGTACATAGTATTTTTCATGTTTTTTCCTGGCTATTATTCCTTCTTTTGCTTTCCTTTTCTTCCTAGGCAAGTATTTCCACTTCTATTTTCCCTTTCTCAAAGAAAAAAACATAAGACAAAAGAAATCAAATAGTAGAAAAATACAGAAAAAAAAAGAAAAAAAAGGAGAAAAATATATATATTTTTTCGAGTTTGAGTGAAAACCTTGAAAAAGGAACTTGAACATCTCTTTTTCTTCTTTCCCTTTCTCCCCATCACCCGAAATTTTGACTCCAAAAATGTGAAAATTATTGTCAAGGTCAAGTTCATCGAGCAAATCGCTCCATTCTATAGAGTGAATCGCTTGACCCCTTGAGCAAATACTTGGGGCAGCAAAAATATAATAGAATGGGCAAATTGGCCGATTTCGATCTAATCATCGGCCCAAAATATTAATGGCAGGCGTGGGCAAGGATGAGAGAGGGTATAAAACCTAAGTCAGCCATTGTTCACTGCAAACTTAGCTACTAGTTGTAATCCATGAATGCCTAGCTGAGCCATCGATTGTTGTGAGTTCCAAATGGCCCTTGTTGCATCTCTAAAGCAACATGCACGAATCGTGCCCCTCATTTGCCAACCTCTTATGTGCAAGACAAGATGGGTCGAGCCCTAGTAGGGATCCCCGTATAAGATATACCACTTAGCCTACTTTAATTCCAAATGCATTGCACCTAAACACAAATAAAAAGAGACGTGATTTTTATAAAGTGCTTTTTCTAAGAGCGATTCGCTCCAAGATGAGGGAATCACCCTAACTAGACTTAGAAAACCGTTCTAAGACCTCGAGGAGCAAATCACTCCTTTGAGGTTGGGCGACTCCCCTGATTTGAACTGCTTTAAAAACATTTGCAAAAGTTTCATTTATTGAGTGATTTGTTCATCAAGATTTAAGCCATTTGCCTACACAATTTTTTTTAATCTTTTTTTTTTCTATATAGCGATTCACTTTGATAGGCAAATCCTTCGAAGTCTCTCCCGGCTAGCGAATCACTCACTTATTTCAAGCGATATGCTCCACTCACGTAGCAAGCCACTCACCTATGTTGAACTATTTGCTCCACTCACATAGCAAATCACTCACCTATGTTGAGTGATTTGCTCCACTCACCTAGCTAATGGCTCCTTGCCCTTGGGCTTAGCAATTTTTTTTTGCTTTTCCCAAAAGTGACCCAGATCCTCTCAAATCTACAATGGACATCACTTCAGCCACTTAGAGTCCTTCCATGCCCAAGGCCAGCCTAGTGTTCCCACCTGCTATCACTGCTGCTTTGTCTCCACTCTAGGACAACATGTCCAAATTGAAGTTTTGGCTTCAGGGGCAAGCTCATCCAAGGGGAAAGGGAAGAAAAGGTCAAAGAAGAGGAAGCTGCCTCCTCCACCCAAAACATTAGAAGAAATGCTTAATGAACCATATCAAAGGATGGAGGAGGGGAGGTTTAGACATTCTCTAGCTGTGGTTTGAAGGAGGCATTGCAAAGATTTAATTTAGGACTTGGAACTGACTTGTGGTGCATTAATCAGGTTTGGACATCCAACTTGGCAATGAACCTGGTGCCCCAAGTCTAGAACTGCCCTAAATTGGTGGAAGCTTGTGCCCAAGGGTGTGACTATGAAGGGAAGAACATCTAACCTCCTCAATAGAAAGAGTCATTCTACATCCAAGAGGATGATCCGAGGAAAATGCTAAATGCGACAAATGATCCTGTAATGCTGGTCACATACATTCCAAAGGCCCAAAAGGATTATTACTACCAATATGATCATCATTACTGGCGTGACTTCTTGGTCCTACACTTGAAGTACTTGAACAAGGCATTAGGCTTCAACATTCCGTTAGGGTTGGATCTCTTCAAGGACGATGTTCTATTAGTGCTTTTAGGAATAGCCATAGTGCTAGGTGAGAAAACAAATGCTAGGGTCTATGAAGAGCACATTGCCTGCCTTCATGCAGTGGAGAATTATCCAAGCCATTCCAAGATGATTGACTATGCAAAATACATTGCAGATCATATGAACAAGGAGTTGAGGGATTTTAAGGACAATAAAAAGTTCACATATACATCGTACCTAGTTTGATTGATTCTATATCAGAAGTAGTGGTTCCCCTCCTTGCAACTGAATCATATGGGACCCAAAAATAAGCCACTCCCCCTGGTGGATTGCATAGACATGCCTTGCTAAGAAGTGGAGAAGACGTCATACCACTTCTATGATGTGATCTATCATTCCATAATGGTGATCCAATTTTTTTTGAAGTATGAAGAATGGCCAAACAGGGATTTCTACTTAGGAAAACAGACGTCCACGATTTGTCTTTTTGGTTTCTTGGCCATGGCATTTGAGCTATTCCCACATTCATGCCCAACTACCTGTTTAATTTGGAGTATGTGCAACAACTTGATTACGTTGATCAAAAGTATTTCTTGGGGCAAAAAAAGGCGACGGTTTACCCTCTAAAGCAGCAAATTATGCATATCAACCCCCCATCCAATAATTAAAGAAAAATTAAGAAACATGGGGCTTGAGCAGTTGAGGGATATGGTAGTACGACCCAAAAGGGTATTTTCGGCGACAACTCGAAGCAAAAGGGTTGCTCACCTACTTGCATGAAAAGAGATATAGAGTTGAGGAGGCAAATATATCTGAAGAAGTGGCCCAAGCTGCACTTGGGGAGGAGTAGGGATAAGAGCACAAAATCCAACAATGGTATGGCTACCATGCATAATGGTTTGCTTTTTACACTAAGGCCAAAGTCAAAGATGACTTTAACTACAAGATAAATCATTAGTTGTTAAAGGCCTTAGAAAAATTGCGCTATTCATGAAGGAAGATCTTGGGTTGGCAGAAAATGAGGTATGAAATAGGAACAACTAGAAGGCCAATATGATAGGGTCCTTTTGATGAGCACTTCTTGGCAATTTGTGACCAAAAACACAAAAGGTTGGCCAAGAATCGTAGAAAAATCCTCAAAAGGCAACTCAATGGAAAGATCTCTTGTCGATGCATTTGAAGTCGCCATAACTGCAACACCAACAACTTTGGCAATAGTCAGTGCTACAGTTTTAGAGCATAAATATGAAAAGCAACAGGATGACCCTCGTGTCATTTTTTGGAAGAATGACAATACAGGGAAATTCCTTAAGAAAGACCTCCTGGATTGGTGGCAACTGAGGCCTAGATCAAAATGCTAATTGCCTTTGTTGATAGTTTAATTGATAATCAATGGAGGGTGCTCGATGAAACAAGCAAGAAGAAAAGGGCTTAGGACCTAGTGGCCATCAGATCCTCCATGGACCTAGCCAAAGAGAGATATAATCTCAAGGGTCGTATTGGAGGTTGTTGGTGGTCCTTCAATTATTTCCTGAAGAATGACAATACAGGGAAAATTCCTTAAGAAAGACCTCTTCTTGGATTGGTGGCAACTGAGGCATAGTTCAAAATGGTAATTGGCTTTTTTGAGAGTTTAATTGATAATCAATGGAGGGTGCTCGATGAAGCAAAGAAGAAGAAAAGGGCGTAGGACCTAGTGGCCATCAGATCCTCCATGGACCTAGCCAAAGAGAGAAATAATCTCAAGGGTTGTATTCGAGGCTGTCGATGGTCCTTCAATCATTTCCCCTCCGTCTCTTCCTACTTCTCTGACCCTTTCTTCTATTCCCACTTCTTTCCCTCTTGTTTTTTCTGTTCCCTCTCCTTCAATCTCACATTCTTTTGCTCCACACCCTTATCCAACAATAGGCGTCGTTGTAGGTTGTCCTAGAGGTACATCACCTCCCACAATGAGTCGTGCTCTTGATAACACCAACAAATTTTGGACTTCATCAACTCATAGGCTGAATAAAACACCAACAAATTAACTTAAATGATGATTGTGATTGGTTTTAACTTAAATGGTGTTTTTGATATTAGGCTTCCAAATTTGTCTTTTGCAAGGTGTTTTAGGCTGTGTAACAATTAGTTTCACTCTGCCCATTAGTTCCAATGTTTGCAACACCAATTTTTTCTTTCTAGGATAACAAAAATTGAGCAATAAGTTTGGACTGATAGTTCAACATCTTTTTATGGAGAATTTCATCAGTTAATAATGTATAGCATTGTTGTTGGTGGCTGTTGGTGGCTTCCGGATTCCTTCAAACTGCAAAAAATCTGTTGTTAAAATGCACTTTAGTGTTTTGTTTGGTGTGGTAGTAGGTAGGCAGACCTCTCTCTCTAGTTTGGAACAAGCAAAATGAAAAAAAAACAAGCTATTTATGCCATTTCCTCTACCCATGTTGCCACGATTGATTTTTTTGGCAAAAATTGTGATTTGCGATTTTTTGCCAATTTTTTCAAAAAAACCGGCAATTTTCTTGGAATTGTGATACCAGCTGCAGATTTTATCGACAAGGCCTTGAATTGGGAAAATTGGCCTGAATCGGGATTTTTTGGCAATTTTCTCAACTATGCCTAAGCACACCTAGTTAGCAACTCTTGTTGGACAGAGTCTATGAAGACCACCCGAGAGCCACAACGAACTATAGGATCAAGTCAAGCCTATGTCTGGCAGGTCACTAGTACACGAGAAAACAATAATTTCTAGAATAGGTTTTGACTCCTTGCAAGTAAAGGAGAGGAAATCAAGAAAGAAGTAGCGTTTGAAGGACCAATCATCGAGGGCGCTAGTGATCATGAGGTCGCAACTAGTTGCTGGTGGAAACAAGGTCGTGATCGCTAAGGCTGTTGCAAGTGACCCCTCTAAGCTGCCCACCTCTCTTGCCGATTTAACTGCAAGAATTTCAGAGTTGGATCTATCAAGAACAAATCCCTATGAAATGACCTAGCTCGCCAACTAGCTATTCATTGGAGCGACCATGTAGGATGGCCAATTGGTAGTGAAAAATGAAGAACAAGAAGAGAGCATATGACAATGCATCAACTGTCCCCAACTCATAGCAAAGAAGCTTTAGCTCGAATAGGAGATTGAAGCCCTTAGGAAGGATGTTGTTGAAGGAACCTAGTTGCGATGACAAATTGGGGAATTAAAAACCCAACTTGACGAAAGTGAGAAACAAAAGAAGCAACTGAAGGATCTCTTAGAGCAACTTGTTCAGGGCCAGAATCGGCTGAGGTAGCGATTGGAACATGAAATATAAGAACAAGTAAAACAAATGTAGATTGACCAACAATGGAGATCAGAAAATAATTAGGCTTCAAGAAGAAATTGCAAGATTAAAAGGAGCAGTGGTAGGCCTAGGGCACACCCTAGTGGTAGATTAGGTTGGACGATGGTAGAGAAAGGATGTTATGTGATGTGCGACATGTGCCCGATTTGTGGAAGAATTTGCTCTCAATCAAGATGATGGATAAGCTAGGGTATTCTTTCACTTTCTGTTACAACTACTGCAAAATTACCAGAGGAGCTCTTGTAGTAGGAAAGGGAGAATCTTATGGGACCCTATATTGTTTATGCGGTGATACGGTGACAAACCATGCAACAACAACAACTTCTATTCAGGATGCAGCAATGGTATGGCATCAACATCTAGGCCATATGAGTGAAAAAGGTCTGAAAATTCTGCATGACAGAGGTATGCTTTTTGGGATTAAGTCTTGCAATTTAGACTTGTGTGAGCACTGTATTTTTGGTAAACAAAAGAGGGTTCGGTTTATCGCAAGTCATGGTAAGAGTTCTGATTTTTTGCAACTTATACATTCGGATATATTTGGACCAGTCCCCACTCAGTCCTTAAATGGTGCCATCTATTTTCTAACTTTTATAGATGATTATTCTAGGAGAGTGTGGGTTTATTTTCTGAAGAAGTCGGAAGCTTTGCAAAAATTTAAAGAGTTCAAAGCACGGGTAGAGAAGAGTTTGGGCAAGTCAATTTTATGTCTCAGATCAGATAATGGGGGTGAATATTGCTCCAAGGAATTTGATAAATTTTATACGTAGGAAGGTATTAAGCATCAAAAGACTGTACCATACATCAAAATGGTGTGGTTGAGCGGATGAATCGCACAATCATGGAACGTGCAAGAAGCATGCTCAGCGCAACCATGTTGGAGAAAAAGTTCTGGGCAAAGGCTGTTAATACAACTTTTTATCTTATTAACAGGTCACCTACAGCTGCGTTGGATGGACAAATTCCGGAGGAGGTTTGGTGTTGTAATCTAGTTGATTACTCTCATTTACGTACCTGTGGTTGTGATGCGTTTGCCCATGTGCCTAAAGAAAAAAGGTTCAAACTTGACCCAAAGTCAAGCAAGTGTGTTTTTCTCGGCTATGGAGATACAATGAAGGGGTATAGATTGTGGGATCCTACTGCGCACAAGGTAATTATTAGTCGGGATGTAATTGTTGATGAAAAATCCATGCAAAGAAAGGAGGTACAACAAACTCCTAATGTTGTACCAGTTGAAGTAGAAATGAGTGAAGATGAATATGAAAATCAGCATGCTGAAGTTTTTGATCAACATGCAGAACAACAAGTAGAACAACAAGTAGAGCAGCCACAATGGTCACAAGACCAAGAGCCACAATCAACAGATCATTGGGTTAGAAGATCTACACATCCACAAAAGTGTCCGGAAAGGTATTCTCAAGTTTATCAGTCCTCTTTTGCTTTGTTAACTGATGATGGTGAGCATAGTTCATTTTAGGAAGCCAGAGAGTTTGAGAATGCAAAAACATGGAGGAAATCCATGGAGGAGGAAATCGAGGCACTTCACAAGAATAAAACGTGGGAACTTGTGGATCTCCCACCCGGAAGAAAGATTGTTGGAAACAAGTGGGTGTACAAAGTGAAGAAGAACAACGATGGGTTGTTCGAATGCTATAAAGCTCTCTTGGTGGCAAAAGGCTATGTGCAAAAATCAGGTATAGACTTTAATGAAATTTTCTCTCCAGTTGTGAAGATGACTACTGTTAGAGTTCTACTTGCACTTGTAACTGCACAGTATTTAGAACTGTAGCAGCTTGATGTAAAGACAACTTTCCTGCATGGTGATCTCGAGGAAGAGATTTATATGGATCAGCCTGAGGGCTATGAAGAAAGAGGCAAAGAGCATTTGGATTGCAGACTGAAGAAATCACTGTACGGGTTGAAACAGGCGCCAAGGATGTGGTACAGGATGTTTGACACCTTCATTAAGAGCCAAGGTTTCAGCATGAGTGAAGCTGACCATTGTAGATACTATAAGAGGTTTGATGATGGCAGTTTTATTATTTTGCTGTTGTATGTTGATGATATGCTGGTTGCAGGCCCCAACATGAAGAAAATCATTGAATTTAAGGCTCAGTTGGCTAGGACATTTGAAATGAAGGATTTAGGAGCAGCAAACCAAATTTTAGGGATGAAGATACACATGGATAGAAAAGGAAGAAAGATCTGGTTAAGTCAAAAGTCATATATAGAAAAGATTCTGCAACACTTCAATATGCAGAATAAAAACCAGTTAGTACCCCACTTATTTCACACTTAAAATTGTCTTCCAACCAGTGTCCTAGAACAGAAGCAAAGAAGACAAGCATGTCTCGTGTACCGTATTCATTAGCAGTAGGAAGCCTCATGTATGCCATGGTGAGCACCAGACCGGATATTGCCCAAGTAGTGGGAGTAGTCAGACGATAAATGGCAAATCCTGGTAAGGAACATAGGGAGGTTGCTTACAAGTTGGAACTGCCAACCACATCCAAGATTCACCCAATCTTCCATGTATCTTGCTTGAAGAAAGTGGTAGACACACATACTCAAGTACAGATTGTCCATCTTAAATTGGATGAAGAGGGATCCATTCTTTTGCTCCCTGCAGCCATTTTGGATTGCCGACGTGCTGGTGCAATGGCAAGGTTTACCACCAGAAGATGCCACATGGGAGCCATTGCAGGACTTTCAGCAGCAGTTTCCCACCTTTCAGCTTTGAGGACAAAGCTTCTTTACGGGGGGTGGCATGTTACATACCCAACACTTGTAATTGGGGTATATGTTATTGTAATAAGGTGAATCATGTATTTAGTTAGAAATGGGCCACATGTTAAATTAGGGGAGTGTGTTGTCATAGAATCTTGTTTTGTCATAGAATATCTTTGTTGTCATAGAATTATGAATGTAACCGCTGGTATTATGAGTCAATTATGAATGTAATTGCTGGTATTATGAGTCAATTATGAATGTAACTGTCGGTATTATGAATGTAACTGTCATAAATTAGGTAAGTCAGGAATATTGTCATAGAATACTATCATAGCAGGATGTCATAGAATATTGTCATAAGATGTCAGGAAATATTCTTGTAAATGTTATAAAATGAGAAGGATGTAACTCTCACAGGTTAGAGAAGAATTTGCATATTTTGTAAGGAGGTTGCCCCCTCGAAGAGGCCTGCGATAGTAACATTTCTCATTCCGAATTCCTGCAATTACTGTTCTTATGTTTCATGCATGTATGTTTTTGTTATCAAAATGAATGTTGCTTTCATTAATATTCTGTGAATCACGGTTATATTATCCTTGGCATTGAATTTCTTATCTCAGTTCAACTCTGCGTTAAGGATTTGAAGGGAAATATTGGCATGAGCAGAAGAGGTGCATTGCACTTGTATCGTTAATTCGTCCATGTTTGGTGGTAAATTGCATATAAGTACAGATTCCTGTTTCCTCCCCCTGGCATAGGGATTAGGGGTGGAGAAACACAAATTTTAAGCCAGGAGACACCAACTGGAGCCTCTATAAGTGTTAAAAAATGTCTGCCATTTTTTGTCGTTCATGCTGGGATTTAAATCTGATTTCATGGTTACATGGTGTGTGGATGCATTTCTCTTAGTTGCAAATCAATATTTAGGTGTCCCTATGACTACATGAAGGTGCCCAAGAGCCCATACAAATGGTTTCTATGCTGAAATATGAAACCCCATGCTCCCCATTGCTTGCTGCTTCATACTTGGAGTAAATGCTTTAAGCCATAGGGCAGAGCTGGAAGTGAAAATGGGGTTAGGCTTGAGTCTGTAATATGGTCACACGGCCTGTGCATGCATTGCCATAAGTTTCACTCCTTCCTCCAGTTGCCCCCTGGCTAGTTCAGTGTGCTTGAGAAATAGTGGAAATGTCTGCCATTTTGGGCTGTATTCTTCATTATGGTTCTTAGTTCCAATTTTATTCCTTAGTTTCAATATGTCTAGTCTATGACGATAAAGTTGGGTGACATGAATCACATACATACATGCATGCTTTATCAAGGAATCGTTCTAGTAGGAATCATAATGAATACTGTGAATTTGTTCAACATCCATTGTTATGCTCTCCTTTGTGAATTTGTGAGTTAAATGTAGATGCATGATGCATGGTGTAAGATCTTTAGGAGTTTTAATTTACTTAGCTGATGTTATACATGTTCATAGTTGTTGATACTTTCAAAGTTTCAACTAGTATTTGCTGAATTTGTTTCTCATCTATCTATCTATCTATCTATATAATAATGATTGGTAAATCCCCCATACGCTGTTTTACTGAAAGACGGTCATATTCATTTGATTTTCCTGTAGTTCTTCAACTTATTCCATTAATGCATACTATATTGAATAATGACATTTTGACCTGCCTTAGTGTATCAACAAGCCTTAGTGTGTCATAGGCTATTTTTTTGGAAGGTCTATCAGTTTATCCAGAGGGGCTGTACTGTAGTGCATGGAATTCCTTTTTGCCTTAGATTCCAGGTCATGTTAATTCTGCCAAGTTAACTGACACATGCATCTAGCCTCATCTCTCTCTCATGCCATTTGACCAGGATAGATGACATTTAAATTTCAATCAGATGACATGAAATTCCATCATATTGTGAGTGAACCAAGGCTTTAATGCCCTGTGCCAAAATATTTGGTGGTAGGTTTCCATCAAGTTCTTGCTGGAAGTAATGTGTTTGCAAGGTGCGTCTTTAAGAAGTGTCTATCTTCAAGGTTCATATGTGTACAGTGACATGTGATAGTAAAATATTTTAGATGCATATTCATTCCAGGTTGGCTTAAGAGTTTGTTTGACACAATTTCCTTTCAAACATCTGGAAATATGACAAAAACAGAAATTTGACCATTTCAATTTCTTCCCAGGTCCATCGCCTGTTTTTCCCAGAATAAATGTCAGAGACCCATACAAGCGGCTAGGAATAAGTAGAGAGGCTTCTGAAGAGGAGATTCAAGCAGCGCGAAATTTTCTGATTAATCTATATTCAGGACATAAGCCAAGTGTTGATGCGATAGAATCCGCATATGATAAAATCTTATTGGACAGCTTCAAAGCAAGGAGAAGGCCAAAAATTGATGTCCAAGGTAAATGGAAGAAAATTAGGCAATCACGGGTGGTAAAGTTTATTTCTAGCAGATTTGAAGCTCCTTCTACAAACATAATCCTCACAACAGCTGCATTATTCCTGGTCTTGGGGACATGGAGCATTCTATATCCCTTCCCTGTTGAGGATGGGCCAGTACTTCAGGTAATTTCTCACAACCCCAGGTGTATGATTGGATTTGTATTATAATTAGTTATATACTCTTTGATGTTATTGTTAATTCATTGAATGAGAACATGTCTAAATAAATACAAAATTTAAAGTTTTAATTAGCCCAGAAGAACTGGTTTTCATATCATGCATAGCAGGCATCATACGTTTAGCACAAGTTGTGTCATGGGACCTGCAAATTACCGTTTTCATTGGTGTAGTGTACTGCCATTATAGTGCATGTGTTGTTTTTAGTCATTCATCTTGCATTTTTCTTATCTGAAAGAATATAGAATTTGTACTAGAGCCCACTACTCAAGTTGTATCATACCCATTTTTAAAAATTGACAGGTCAGTAGATATTTTTACTATTTTTGTTGTGCTGGAAATTATTGGACTTAGCAGCAGTTCTGATCAGATACTGATGAAACTGGTGATAGCATATTTTGGAGTTTTTTACCCTATACTTTCTTCTCATCTTATACATAATTTTGCTATATAAAAGACATGCTAACAGAGAGTGGCAATGGATAGTGTAGTAACAACAATTTCAAAATATTCGTTTTTTGAGCAAGCATGGCAAGCTAGATGATCTGAGATGATATTTTGTTTTACAGCCAACAAGCTCAGTTACATGGAGCAGGAAACGCCTGAAGAGGCTTAACTAGAACAGCATTGTCTTGACATCTGAGAGTAGGTGTTCAAAAAGGGTAGAAGATAAAGAGAATCTGAATTATATAATATCATGTCACTGTAGAACTCAATCTGCTTTCCTCAAATTTCAGCATAGGAAAACAAGATCTATAGAAATATTGAATAGTGGGCAAAAGCACAAGCATAGATTTGTATACTCCTCTGTTTGACATCTATAACTGTAGGGCACAACCAAATCTTGGTGAATCAATGGATGAGTACAAGAGCGGTGGAATTATCAAAGGTTTAATCCATATTTGTTCCAATATATGTAGTTAAATGATACCACAACGTGCAAGTTTGAAGTTTTGGCAATCGATATCCACAATAGTTCAGGCCTTTCAACATATGAGGGCAGGAGGATGGGAAAGCAGCTTGGTGGATGGGGAAGGAGGAAAGATAGTAACATGGGATCTTAGCAAACTTAGCAATTGGTTTATGTGGTTGTTTGTTGAGAGTGTAGTTGCAGACCAGTGAGATCAATTGATGTGCATATGCTAATGTCAAACAAGAACTGTGGCCTGTTACCATGATTGTAATTGGATTTAGTTCTCATCATAATTCCAAAAGAGTGATGGGATGTTATTTCTGTGAATACATTTATTCAAATTATTCCATGGATGTATTTTTGACTACATACCCTGAAAAATCATGTGTAGGGGAATGATAATTTAGGTTGCAGTATTTTATGTTCTGGTGAAACATGGAGTCAAGTTTTTTTTTTGAAGTTAGAGACATTACATAATATATTAGGATAATGTATCATGTTACAATGGATCAACTAAGTGTAGCATGGTGGTGAGTGTTCCAACAATTGGTGGAACAAAATGACAGACTTAGAAGTCTAACAAGTCTGCAGTCAATACCGATCCACTCTTGCTCAACATTTCTACTTGTATGGCAACTTGATCACCACTTGTATGGCAAGTTGATCATCACTTGAACGGCATGTACTTGTATGGAAAGTACTTGTACGGCAGGTATTTGTACGATAACTCTTTAAACCACTTGAATGGCACTCCCAACTGCACCTCTTGTACAATGACTCTGGACTGCAACTCCTGCTTCAGACCTGCGCACAGATCTTGGAACGACAACCTACCAATCTACTTGCAGCAGTAACTTCACACAAAACACATACAACACACAGATGAAGGATGAATTGTCATTGCATTACTTCTGCCTGTACAGCATTAGCATTACAGACCGTCTGCATTGGCAATATACAATGCTACAATGGATATACAGACACAGAATCTACTTGTTTGAATGCTCTCATGGTACTCCGTACTCTCGTGTTGCCCACTCGTGTGTATGTATGAACAATTGAATGAGGGTTCCTTTATATTCTTAAGGGCTGGCAGTTAACAACAACTGCCGCCTTGGACACCTCACCACTAACTACCCTCCATCCGCATATATGCTTAAACACATACATTAGCCGTACATTACAAATTCCATTTATCAAATGATGACGTCATCACCCTTGATGTCAAGCTACAAAATTACATTTCACTTGCATTTACATTTCATATACATTTTCATTTACATTTACATGTGTGCATATTTGCACTTATTTCATTTATTTACACTACTACTTCTGAGGCTGGTTAGAACTAGCTCCTACATCTACCCTCCCCTTTAGATTGGTTGACATCCTTATCGACGATTGCCTCTGCTCCTTGACACTTGGTATTTGTTGGTGTTGAGGAGTGGGAATAGGTAGACCTCCTAACTCCTAGATTAGCAGCTTCAATGCCTCGTTTTATCCTTTCCATCTCTTGGCGTAGGCCTAATATCGAGCCCATTGCACACCATAGTGATTTGCCCTTTGCCTGATTTTTGCCAAATTTGCCATTAGTTTAGCTTCTCTTTTTGTAGCTTTGGCTTCTTCTTCTATCGTTGTTGCTTCAATTGCTTTCTTTACCGCTTTAGCTTCCTGTTTGGCTGCAATAGCTAGCTGCTCATCCCTCTGTGCTAACAATTGATCATGGTGGGTGACTTCGTTATTCTTTAATTCCAACTACTGCTCCCTCACCGAACATTTAGATTTCAGTTGTCTGATCAACTTATCCTGTTCCTCTTGAACTTTTTTCTTCTCCTCAACCTCTTCCTCTAGCTTTGCTCGTTCTGCTTCGGCAACTTCTTGCAATTGCTGAAGTTGTGCCTCCATCTCCCACAACTGGTTAGCTTGCTTCACATTCGTTTGTTGAAACTCTTCCAATCCCGTGGCTAACCATTGAATTAGATATGCCAAGAAATTCATTCTGGCATATAATCTCATCAGCTCCTGTGCAAGTTTAACATACTTGACACTTGTTACTTCCTTCAGGTGGGTTGCCAAACTCCCATCATCTAGATATACATGTGCTAGATGTCAGTAGAGTACCCTGAGTTCCTTTTGGCAGGTTTTTCATTTCCAACATCGATTTGACACTATCAATTTCTAGCTCCCATGGCTGCGTTTGATGAATTTTTGCAAATTTTTTCATGCGCTCATTATCACGAGCCCAATGCACTAGTTTACCCAATTCATTCTCCATTCTTAGCTACCACAGTCGCCAGTCTCCCATACATCCAACTCTGAACTCATTGCGAACTCTATCAAACAATCCAATCACCTTCTTGAAGAATGTATCAACCTGCTCATTGGTATTTTCTCCCAGAACTGGTGGTCTCCTCGATGATGAAATGCTCACTTGTGTCTTCCGCTAGTTCCATATCAGTTTCATCTTTGAAGGTAGTTTCCTCCACATCCTCCCCACCGTGACTTGTCATGTTGATAGGTCATTTGGCCACCTTGCCCTCCTGAATCATTTGTCTTGCATCAGTAGTTGTTACCTCTGCCACAATTTCCTATCCTCTTTATGGTTTCTTCTCCAACGATTGGCTTCTTTCACCTCTTTGCCACCAACTAAACTTTGATGCACTGTGTTTTCCTTTCTCGCTTCTTTCATCTGACACAACTGGACTTGGTGCCAACACCTGTGCTCCAGATGTGATCTCAATATGTGCATCTTCATCTAGTGGGGATGATCCACATGGATCGATCTACAGCGCAAACTGCATTGGCATACTGTCAAAGTTGTCAAGTGGGTTAACATTTTCTACCTGCACCTGCCTCGCACATTCTTCCTCCTATACTATGTCCATTGTAGTCTGGATCTCCTCATCCGCATCTACAACAATGACTAGTTCTTGCATCTGTTGCGTAGTCCTCTTCTCTAATTATTGCGCTCTCTCCATCTCTTGTCTTGCTTGCGCAAGAGAGTCCCTTGGTTGTTGTTCACCCACTGCAACCCTTTAAGAAATCATTCGCTTGGTACCTGCATTGGTACCTGCAATGCCTTCCTTTACAACCTGACTCCCTAGTTGTGCAAGGGCTTCCATTGCTGCTCCAACCTTGTATGCCATTTCTTGTAGGGCTTCATTGGTTGAGGGTTCCAGAGACGTTTTTCGCCTCAACTCTTCTGCCAATAAAGCGGCTACCACATCATCAAATTTTAGAGTTCTTGATGATGCATTACTGATGGTCGTCGCCATATGATCCCAGGTTTCCAGGAGGGAACAAAGTAGGGTGATAGCTCTATCCTCATCCTCCATCTTCACATTAACTGAAATCACTTTACTGATAAGATTATTAAACTCATTCAAATGATCTACCACGGATGAAATTTCCTTCCTCCTTAAGCTATAAAGTTGCTTTTTCAGAAAAACCTTATTTGTTGCTGATTTTGTTTCATACAACTTTTCAAGCTTTTGCCAAAGGGCTTCCACGGTCTTCTCTTCAGCTACATTGAACAAGACAGAGTCCGCTAGGTAGAGACGAATTGTAGAAACCGCCTTCCTGTCCAACATTGCCCACTCCTCATCTTTCATGCTGCTCGGTTTACTCGCGACCCCTTTCAAGGCTTGAGCTTGGTCATTCTGAACCAGCAAATCCTCCACCTTCATCTTCCATAGAGCGAAGTTCCTACCATCAAATTTCTCAATCTCGAACTTTGTTACACCTCCTGTCATTGTTGCAGCTCCCACTCGCACAAAACCTTGAGCTCTGATACTAGATGTTAGGAAAAACTTTAGATTTTAAACCTGCAAGTAGAAACACAATGACAAAGAACAAAAAACAACACAAGTAACACAGAGAATTTACGTGGAAACCTACAATGTGCAGGAAAACCACGGGGCAATGGCGACTTCTTCTTTTTATTTATTTCAGCAAAACTTTACATTCACATTACATCCTTACAACATATGCAAGGGATCAATTCCCTTTTATAGAGCAGAGAAGGAAGACCCCAAACTGTTCGTTTCCTCTCCCAAATGAAGCCTCCGCAAAATTGTTCATTTCCACACACAACTGACATGGTTCGTCTTCCGCATCCTGACGTCTGTCCTAGACGTCTACGGTCTAGACGTCTACTGCCTAGACATCTAGTAGCTCAGACGTCTGGCCTAGACGTCTAGCAGCCCAGACGTCTGACCTAGATGTCTGGCCTAGACATCTAGCAGCCCAGACGTCTGACCTAGACGTTTGCTGCCTAGATGTCTGGCTTAGACGTCTGGTCTAGACGTTTGATGTATGGCCTAGACGTCTAGCAGCCCAAACATTTGACCTAGATGTCTGCTGCCTAGACGTCTAGCAGCAGTATAGCCATCTGCTGCAGCCTAGCTTCTGCTGACAGTAAAACTGTATAGTGACGTCACTTTCTAACACAAACACATATATTGCCATGTATACACCCAACAACACTACTTGAAAACACTTTCATACAATTCTTATTCATGTGTCATCAATGCGTGGTGCATATGTTCCTACACATGTTCGTGTGCTCATGCAAACATGCATTTATGCATACATGACATCCTAATGTGTCAATTTGTCTGCCTACATCTATCTCCTCCTTTAGACTTGTTGGTGTCCCTGCCAGTACAACAGTGGGGAAGAAGCACTAAATGTGGGACTTGAATCTCCTGTGGCAATCTTTCTGCTTTGTTTTGTTCCACACGTCTTTTGCAACTGGTTGCACTTGAAACCACCGCTTGCAATATGTTTATTCTTTCATTGCTTGCATTGCTATGTTCGACCGATTGCATCACAAGTATGATGGGCAATGCCCATCATTGCTTGTGTTGGTGGTCAAGGGGCAATGCCCCTTATGGGGTCGAGGGGCAATAATCACTTGCAACACTCAAATTGCAGTTTAAAACATTCTATTTCTACCAGATTGCCTAGACAACATGGGCGACTTCATACAAAGCAACAGGGATGATTGCCTTCCAACACATGCATTGTCAAACACATTGCCTCACAATTGTATGTTCCAACTTGTAGTTGCTTCAATGTGAGACTCCTATCATACTTAGAACTGATCACACCAATATGTTGTTGCACCAGTGTCAAACTCTCCTCATGTGCACTATCAGACATGCCATCTTGTATTTACTCTAATGTTAGACTTCCTTATCCTGCACCTATGTCGGACTCCTTTCCCGCTCACCATAAACCATGCCAACTTGCAGTTGCTCCAATTTCTAACTCTTGTCATGCACACTAACGCACAACTCGCTTCAACTGCTATCAACATTTCTTGCTGAAACAAATTTTCTCCTTTGTTAAACTTGTCATCACTTTGTCTTTTGTCGCACCTTGCATTGTCACTCATGCCTTTGTGGTGCCTTGTGTTTTCATGCATGCCTTTATACCTTTCATTGTC
The DNA here is from genome assembly GCA_028583015.1 of Wollemia nobilis. Lineage (NCBI taxonomy): Eukaryota > Viridiplantae > Streptophyta > Pinopsida > Araucariales > Araucariaceae > Wollemia > Wollemia nobilis. The sequence goes on along the minus strand of JAQPPZ010001056.1, from coordinate 2,535,243 downwards.
ACACATGCATTTATGCATCGTGTCATCACTCATGCCTTTGTGCACCATTTCAGCACTCACTACTTTGCGCATCACATCGTCACTCGCACGTTCGTGTGTTGCATTGTCATTCATAGCTTTGTGCCTCATTTAAATGGCTTCATCATGGACACTCCATTGATTGGACCTACAACAAGAAGTATGCCTTCATCATTGACACCTTCGTTAGCACATACGCCTTTGTCACTTAGCCCTTTGTCACTGCTAACAAACAAGTCCGCATCACTTTCTATAGTTACTTTCTTCTTGCTTAGAGGGAAATGGCACACTTAGACTACGTCGTTTGTTGACCACATTGTAATCATCCCATTGTTGTCGTCATGTACCTTTTGGAGTGGTATGCTCGTCGCAACTCCATGTAACCAATTTTGACCCAACTTCATACAAGAAACAATGCCATAATGTAGAAATAGAATGGAATATGTTATGATAGTTTCGTTATAAATATATAAACAAAGGTACACAATGAGAATAACTTATAGATACATTGCATAGACATGTATCCTGCTCAACACCGTTATCTGCAACACATTATGGTCCTTTCAAGCGTACAACACACAGGCTTGGCTTGACCAACATTATACCTTGATGAGCAACATTCGCCAAAAAACATCCCTGACATCTCCCACATAGAAGCATACTTATAGGTATTACAAGACCAATAGGTAGTTAGTTAATGCCTATCTATTGCCAAACTGCCAATATATATTAAATGTAAAGACCTCATAAAGTTATGTCACATTATTACAAACACATAATAGCCATGTAGACACCCAACAACACTACATGACAATAGTTACATACGACAACACTCTTATTTACACGTATCACGCATAAGTTTGTGTGCTCATGCAAACAAGCGCTTATGTAGATGTGACATTTCTTCATGTGCCAATTCATTTGCCTACAATTGAAACCTTGGTGTACAATGTGAAATTCCTCATTAACCACTACTTGTCACAAACCCCTTGGGCTCAAATGTTAAGGTTCACCCAGTGGATTGGAACCTTGGCCGACTGTGTAAAACTCATTGCTCTCCATTTCTTGCCCCAAATGCCTTGGACAAAAGGGTCACCCATGATATTGGGAACCTGGTTGAAGGTTTGAAAATGCTCACTTCCCACTAATTGCTCCAAACGCCATTGGCTAAATGTTAAGGTTCACCCATGGGATTGGAACCTTGGTTTATGGTGTGAAATTTCTTGCTTCCCATAACTTGCTCCAAACCTTTTGGACAATTGGTGCTTCTTTGAAATAGATGATAACATGTATACATGGTCTCCAAAACTTGTGACAATGGTATTTCAAGAGTGAGTTCTTTTGATTTGTTTGTAGTTTTATATTAGTTGTGATATAAACTATCTCCAGGTTGTACTATGAAGATATTATTCCAATGCAAATTATATCCAGTTGTTTTTGTCTGAGATTGAATAAGAATCTTGAAGGAACTATTTTGTCCTTGAGGACCTGTTGAAGTTTATGTCACATTTGATCCCAGCAGATGTACTGTCATACCTTTCCCCAGTTAATAAAGGGCTTTAGGAAGATTGTGGGTTTCTTGGAGCATCTTGGGGACTCTGTACCAACTGGAATTAAGATGCAAATTGGGAGTTTGAGCTGCGACTAGGACTATGAATTTGACAACAAAACATACATTTGCATCCTATACATCACTTTGCCACATTGCACGCATGTTTGAAGCTCTCTCCATTCCATCATCTTTGCTTCACTGCTTTTTCATAATGGGAAGAAGGCATTTGGTTCCATGGCATCTGTAGCTACACTGACAACTCAAGGCCACCTCTTTTCCACAACATTTTAAAATATTTTTCTTTGTTAATTTCGGGGCAAAAACAATCAAAATTTACTCAAAATTTCATTTTGTACTCAAAAGTGGCTAATTCTTGGTTGATACTTCAGCTAGCAAAAAATTGTTAAAAGTTATTTTGAGTTAAATACCAAGTCCGAAGGCTCTGCCTCTCTCTTAAGTTGAGGAAATCTCTTCCTGGAATTTCCACTGTTGCTATCGGGGTTTTTATCTTCATCCATTGGATGGAGAGTCAATAATATTTTGAGGTGGCATTAAACAGTAATAACAAGATGAGATGAAGGAAATTTAATAATAAACACAATTATCATGTTTGGGGCATTCTTATAGGCATGTTAGTCTAAGACCACCACCATCAGCACGCAACAGGTGTAGGACATTTATTGAGGGTTTTTTGGTTAACATTGCCTTTTCTTATGTTAGAGACCTTGAAATTTTTTTGGATGATCATTTATTTTCTAGGGGTTTTGTTAATCACTTGTGCGTCAATTAGTTCTATCATCATCAAGATGAGGGTGGTTTAACACTTTGAAGGTTCCTCTTTCGGTTAACTTGGCTGCCTCTCTTTCATGTTTGAGCCCTTGACACTCTTCATGAATCTTCATTTGTGATCTTAAGGGTTTCATTAATTACTGTGCAATACTTCATAAGAGCCACCTTTAACTGTGTGATTTACAAGCTTGTTTTGTGGATGGCATTCTAGGTCTTGTCATTGTTTAAAACAAGTATATAATGTGTTAGTTTCTATGACATTTTATGATGTTATCAAATTTAGTTGTTTGCTTTGGGCAAGTGCTTCAGAAATAAATATGATGTTTTTATCTGTGCATTTGTAGGTAACAATTTCACTGATAGCAGCCATATATTTTATATATTCAAGACTCAAGAACCGTTTGAAGGCTTTCTTATATGGGTGAGCGTTCCATGTTTTTGGTTGCAAATCCTTGTCCACTCATTTTTCAATGCTTGCTTCAGTGAAATGCTTCTGTTCATGTTTCTGATTTTCCAACTATTCTCATTTATACAGATTGGCCGCTTTCATTGTTTCTTGGGTGTTGGGTTCATTACTGATGGCAACTGTATTGCCACCTGTAGCCACAGGACCAAGGAGCATAGAAGTGTCCACATCTGTTATATCGTACATCTTCCTTTGGATTGCATCTTCTTATTTGAAATAGCAATTGAAAGGATGTAGTAGACGCTTCTTCAAAGTTTGAAATTTTTTTTATCATCTACTTTTTGTAGCTATTAGAAGTGTATTTGTATTTGAATATTATAAATTGGATATTGCTCTGTTCACCAATACAACGATCTCAATGAAGTTTGATGCATAATTACTGCAGACCTTGTTTCAAGGAATAAAACAGCCAGGTTGAAATATGTGTTTTATTTTGGAAATGAACTTCAATTTGTAGCTTGATTTTTGTAAATATTAATTATTGATTACTTGTTTGGCCTTATTCAGATCCTTATCATGTTAGAACATCTTTATATGTGAAACTGAACATTGATTACATACATAAAGCATTGGTCCATATTCTTTTGCATATGGAATATTTGTTACATACAAAACTTTTTTTTTTTTTTGATAGGGTGAAAAAACAGGGTTTTGAAAGGGCCCTGACCCTTTTACAAGGAAGCCGCTTTAACCGAGCATGGCAAAACTAAGAAAAACCAAAGGCCCAACATAAAACAGCCAGAGAAGTAGGCCAACAAAACAAAACAAAGAGAAGATAATGCCAAGATAATGCAGAAGGTCAAAACAGTCTTCAGCACCGGAGAGCTAGGATCCAGACAGAAAAACTGGGTTGAAAAACACAAGATAACACTAATAACACTGCACAACCTAGACTTTGGAGCCAACAAAGAAAGCCAAATCAAAGGGAATACAGTAATTTCAGAAACGTCCATTACTGAATTTAGCAAACCAATCTTGAGAGACCAGCACTCTATCAAGGCAAATTTGAATAAGAGCCTCGCCCAATCTTCTGTTTGAACACGTATATTTCTGCCCTCTCAAATCGACATCCATGAGACCACTAGAAGAAACAACTTAGGCAAAATCCTCCATGCTATTAGTAAACTCCTTGGAACCACCAATCTTATTGCTGGGCATAAGAGCAGTGTTAAAATGCCCAGCAATCATCCAAGGGTAATTGGGGAAGTGGCTTCTAAGGTCCCGTTGGTCACAAATCTGCCACAGGAAAGGATTTTGTACGTATACGCGCCCTAGACCTGGACCAACATTGAAAGGCCGGAGGGAAGAGATGCCCTCCGTGCCAATCTCCGGAGAAAGGCCGGCTCCTTTACTAAACTACTGATTTTTTAAAGATGAGAGTGCAAGAAAGAGATAAAAAGAGAAGGGTGCAGGAAAGAAATAAAAAGAGTAAGGGAAGAAATGTAAATGGTTGATTTAAAGGGGAAGAACCAACAGCACAATCACTAACTAATAGCTTGAAGTAGCAGCAATAAATACAAAGGATAAAACATAAATGAATACCACACTAGCCTTCCTATGTATCCTCTGGACGAGTTCCAGGATTCACCTACCCCCCTACGCCTAAATCCAGATTTCAGAATTACAGCAGTTAGGAAATAAGTGAATATAGCAGAAACACTATCCACAGGCAGCATACAAGAAAACTATCACAGCATTTTCTCCCCTATGTATCCTCCAGGAGAATTCCAGGGTTTTGTCCCCAATCACACACCTAAATCCAGGATTCAGAATTACAGTATGCAAATGAAGAAACAGAATAGCAAAAATAATCACAGAAGGCGGCATACAAGAGAGAAATAAGGCCCAAAGTTCTTAATTTCAATTGCAAAAATCAAGTTACAGCAAATTTCTAGCAAATGTTCCCCCCCTTTTCTCATTACAATACTAGGGTTTTTATAGAGGACTCGACCCTCTGAACCATTAATGTGCTGGATTCGGAAGTACGCCCCTGGCAGTTACAAAAATCCGCGCCCGTCCCCTTCTGCGACTGAGGTTTCACATCCATTTCCACAATTAGCAACCATGGCCGCATCAGCCGGGGAAATCTGCATTTATGAGCCGTTTGACTTGTCCTGGGCCGCTCCGGGTGAGGTGCTCGAGTGGATGCACAAGTTGCCCTTGCCCTTCTCTGCGGCTGATAACTCGTATCCTATTGCTACAAATGGGCACCGGGTCTTTCGGGCTAGAAAAAATGCATTTATGAAACACTCAATTGCCTTGGATAAATACCTAGCTTTGGGATGTGTGCCCTTTGGAGAAAGCACCCTTGCCAGAAAAAGTTTCGGAGAAGCCCCGCTGAGAAATTAGCCCGAATTGGCAGTTCGCTGGATTTTTTGGCCGACTTTGGCCGACGTTGGAATTATGGCCGACATTGGGATTATGGCCGACATTGCTTTGCGACCGACTTGGAGCTTCGGGGGCGAAGTGAACCTTTTGGCCGACATTGCTTCGCTGCCGACTTGAGCTTCGCGGCCGACTTGAGGTTCGGAGCCGACATGGAGCTTTGCTGGCGAAGTGAAGTTTTCTGGCCGACTTAGACATTTTGGCCAACGTTGAACATTGTGGCCGACATTGCACTTTGGGGCCGACATGGAGCTTCGCTGGCGAAGTGAAGTTTTCTGGCCGACTTAGACATTTTGGCCGACGTTGAACATTGTGGCCGACATTGCACTTTGGGGCCGACATGGAGCTTCGCTGGCGAAGTGAAGTTTTCTGGCTGACTTAGAGCTTCGCTGGCGAAGTGGAGGATTTTGGCCGACGTTGGACGTTTTGGCCGACATGAACTTCGCGGCCGACATGAGCTTCGGCGAAGTGGAGGCCCGAAGTGGCAGTTCGACCAAATTCTGGGCGAAGTGCCCCTCTTGCCTTAAAACTTTTTCTGCCAACCGGAGGTTCGCTAAAACTGTTGCCGAAGTGAATGCTTTGCTAAAATTTTAGCGAAGTGAGCCCGTTGACTTAGAAAATCCCGGCAACTTACAATCACAGCTTTGCAACTTTTCTGCCCGAAGTAGGTGCTTTGGCAACTTCGCAAGCGAAGCTCCTTCCATGCCTTAGAAATTTTCCGAGCTCAAACTTAGGCTTTCCTGTCCCTTCTTTGCGAAGCTGCCCCTTTCCTTCTTTTTGTTCAGCGAAGCTTCTTATCTTACCCTGTTTTGCTGGCGAAGTGACCTGCCAACCTTAAATTTCTTTCACCATCGGGACGGGGAGGTTCGCTAGAGTTGGGGCTGAAGTGGAGGTTCGGCGACCAAAGAGCCCGAAGTGGCAACTTCGGCAGCGTTCTGGGCGAAGTGCCCCTCATGCCTTAGAATTTTCTTTTAAGCACAAAGTGGACTTTTGTTGGCTTTGCTTCTGGGGCCATAACTTTTGATCCGCTGACCCGATCACCTATTGTAATATATCGCCGGAAAGCTTGCGAAAAGATCTGCAATAATGAGACATCAAAATATCAATTCGTCCACTTTATCATCCTCTTTTAGGGCCAGCGAAAATGCCAACGCTTCTATGTGTGATTTGCCGATTTAAAGCTCCATACTTGGGCAAAATTTTGTCAAAAAATTTAATGTGGCAAAAATGCCAACAGGTCCAGCAGCCCCTCCCAGACTCTTCTTCTCCCCACTAGGGAGTTGGGGGCATAAACGTTTGTAACAATCCAAGAGAAATAAAAAATAGTAGAATAGAACAAAATTGAAATGAACCTATCATTCTTCTGAATACAGTCACGTGATAAAGTGTTCGGATTCTTGAGGGTCCAAATGCCCCCAGAGGCTCCTGTAGCTTCACTTGCTGCCCACTCTGCATTATTCCAAACAACTTTCTTTGTAGGGATTCTTGAGGGTCCAAATGCCCCCAGAGGCTCCTGTAGCTTCACTTGCTGCCCACTCTGCATTATTCCAAACAACTTTCTTTGTAGATTGCATGTTTCCTTCAGAAATTTTAGTTTCTTGAAACAGTAAAATTTCCTGATGATTATTACTCCTAAGGTCCTTAATCACCCATGGAGATCTAGCATTTTGCACTAAAATTGTATAACTGTGTTCCAAAACGTTTGTTTGCTCTCTGTGTTTTGGTAGTGTTAGATGGAGAAAAACGTCTGTCGTAGTGTATGAAACCATACTCAAAATGTACAGTCCTTTTTTTTTATGGTGGTGGTAAAGTACTACCGAAGACAATGCCTTTATAGTCTGTATTTAGCATCACAGATTTCAAGGTGGTTTCTCATAAATATATCAATCAGAGCTGTGGATTTTATTTATGCAGGGTGTGCTTATACATTGTGTATCCATTTTATTTAAATCCCTAGAGCTTACATTTGTCAAATACTCCTCTTATGAAGGGACGTATTAGAATTGAATCAATGTCAAGCATATAATGTGCTATTTTCAATGCTGTTATCCATAATGTTACAAATTTAAATTTTCAATGTATTGGGAATGAAATTATCGTATAAATAAACGTATCTAGATAAACTAGAGTAAAGGACATGAAAGGATGCTTATATAGCTGACAACAAATAGGTATAAATGCATGGATTTTAAGCTGCCAAATAGCTCCTAGCATTGTACTGATTATGGTTAAAATTGTTAGCAAGTGACAAAATAAATGGTGAACATTATGTACATGGCACTGCATTTTTTCTTCTTGTGACATCAAAGTTGGTTGTATTCTCATGCTTTGGATGACCTGAGAAAGTATTAGCATACCGATTTGAGCTTCATCAAGATGAAAAATGCATTCGAGGTCATTCATTGTGACTATTTTTTCTTCTGGTGACATCAATTGTTGCCAAGTGCAAATTGAATTCGAGGTCATTCCCAGCAAGAAATGGCTTGAAAAGTTTGTATACGATATAGCTGTTTTCTGATTTTAGTGCTCATAGTGATTTCATTGATACCCAACCAACCATAAGCCTTTTTACTTGTAACTGTTATAAAGAACTAGTTTTAGGTCAAAGGGTGGTGAAGAGATTGGATCACCTCTATGTTACAGGCGTTTTGGGCTGCTGATCAATGGCTGATACAATCATGCAACCTACCTAGTGTTCTTTACTATCACTTGTTTGCTATCCATATTTTTTGTCATCATTTCTATTCATACAAATAGATAGGTGGTTCTAGCTTGATGTTTCTTGAAACAACTTAAAGTATGGTGGAAAACAGGTGATACAATAGATGGTTATTTCAATCAGATCCGGTATATCGAGAGGAGATATAATGAATAAAAAACATTTTCTTCTTCTTTAATTAACTTTTTAAACAAAATGGAATTAACTAAATTCACCTTGTCTTTATCCAATGGCTGAAAGACGACAAGTCAAACAACCTCTAATCTACCTCCCTTTGGGAATGATCTTGAAGAACCAGCCCATTGGAGAACCTAAATATTGGCAAAGATGAAGAGGAATTGCATTCCTCCGGTTCCCTAACTCCTCACCATGACGCCTTAGGGAGAATAACCTTCATAGAGATGGATCCAATATCCTTAGGGATAATAACAATAATTAAACTACTTCTATGGGGAAGATTCACTCTTGGATTGCCCCCAAAAGCCTCATTCTAATTTTACATCCTTTAATCAAACAAAAGCAAATATAAGGTAAATATAAATCTTAATCAACTTTAGGCCTTAATGCATCTATTGCCAATCTTGTGGACTTTATTCCTCCTATCGTCACCTCTTCTGCAGGTGGTGGGACATCAAATGTTCCATCATATTTGGAACACCATGTATCTATGCCTCCACTTGAAGAATTATTGAGGGTCAACGTAAGTTGCCCGACGTCTCAACAAGCAAGTACAAGTTATAGCCCTAAATTGGATGTACCCCCTCCAATCACTAATTCAACTTTGAGCATAGGGAGGAGGTCCCTCTAGAACAAGGAGATATGTCACAACCAGAGCAAAGGAAGCTGCACCAGATAAGTGAGTTCCAGAGACAACAAAAGGGAAGTGGGAATGAAGACCAAATAGGGGATAAAAAGTTAGATGGCTAGAGGTTTGAGAGAGAAACAAAGGTAGAAAAAGTGAATCCAAACATAGTCAAGGATAAAATACAACAAGAAGAAGCAACTCAATCCAAAGACGAATTTATAGAGGAAGATAGTAAAGAGGAAATCCCTATGATGAGAAAAATTCGCAATGCTAGGAAGAATGTAGATCTAGGTGGCATAACAAAAGTAGGAAGACCTTTGAACACAGAGTGATCTGTAAAGTGCCACATTGCAGATTCACCTCTAAATATAGATCTATGGATTTTGCTTAATCCTTATGCTTGATGAATTTATGACATGTGATTTAGTATTAAGTTGATAATTGCAACAATAAAGGAAAATAACAATAAACTAAAAAAAAAACATTCACATAGTTCAAAGAGAAACACCAAATTTACGCTGAAACCCCAAAATGGGTAAAACCACGGTTAAGAGATTTCTATAGATTTTTATTGGAAAATAATGAATTATGACGGTATTAAACTATAATCTTCCCTTCTCCAACTCTATTTCCCATGCTTTGATGTATTTTTTGCCATTTGTTTCTTCCACAGAAAGTATGATAGTTTGTTTCTACTTATGCCAATTCAACATTTTCACAAAAAGTATGGGTTTTACAATATCATCCTTGGTTTAGAAGTATTTATTTTATTAACATACAAACTTCACCCAATACAACACATTACAAAGTGTGACCTCGACGCTTTACATAAGCGAGGTCCCAACCAACCTCCAAGAGCGTGCATGATCCAATGACAATTAAATGTGGCAGGGGTCATAAACATTTAATATGCGACCTTTTACCACTATTTACCACCAAATGATCATAAATAATTAATATGCCATATTTTATCTTGGGTATCCATACTACCCACGTGCGTCCCTTTTGGTTGCACGATTTATAATGCATCATGTGAGATATTAGACTCCCTTACCCACCTAACCACCTAAACATGGGTAGATAAGCCCGACCCCCAATACCTCTATGTTCAAAATGTACTGCTCCTTATTCATTAACAACTCTTGGTTTAGCCTTAGAACTGCATTCGAGCTCTTGTGTCACGGGTTTTTTCCTTGCTTATTTCAGCTCCCGATTTACCCTGCGAAACTGTTCTGAGCTCTTGATCACAGAGGCAAAAGCCAAAGAAACATTGAAAGGGTTGCCAATGATACCCAAAAAGTCTCGAGCATAAGTGGAGGTCGCAATCCCATTTGCAAGAACAAATGAAGATCATATGTTGGAATGTAAGGGGGATGAACGCCCCCAATAAGCAAAGAGTAATTAAGAGCTTAAGAAAAATGAGCAGTAGCTCTTTCAGGAGACAAATGTAGACTCAAACAACATGTTGAGAATTAAGAATAATGTGTGGAGACAAGTAGGAGCAACAAGTGCAACTAATGGTGCTTCAGATGGTGTGTGAACACTTTGGGATCCAAACAAAGTAGAAGGAAAATGCATCCAACAAACAAATAGGTATGTTTTAGTTCTTTTTTATGACAAAAAATAGAATATAGTTGGATCATTACAAATATAAATGCTCCTAGTTCAGTTACGAGAAGGAGGTTATGGAGGGATTTGAAAGAGATGCATAAGGCTTTCTCCCTCTTGTGGGTAGTAGCTGGGGATTTTAACATCCCCTTCCACCTAGCGAGAAGAGAGGAGGTTCTTAGATATACAATGATGGTATCGATGATCTGACATATTTTATTGTAGAGATAGGCCTGATTGATATTGAACTCAAGGGAAGTAAATACACTTGGTCCAGTAGGAGGATAAGTGAGAGGCTAATTCATATAAGATTGGATAGGATGCAAGCCTCACAAAATTGGCATACAAATTTTAGAAAACTCAGTTTTATCAACCCTCCCTAAGGTTGCCTCTAATCATAGCCCATTGATCTTAGATATGGTCATTGGCTCTAGACCAAAAAACCCTCCTTTTAGATTCAAGTTAATGTGGCTTCAACACCTTTAATTTAAGGAAAAAGTAAAGGATTGGTGGAATGTTGACATTGGAGGAACCAAAACGTTTGTAGTTGCAAAAAAATTAAAAAACCTCTAGAAATATAAGATCTTGGAATAGAGAGGTCTTTGGCAATGTCTTCATAAAAAAAAAGAGTTATTGTCATCCAAACCCATGGGATATCTCAACACCTTGAGGAGAGAGAGAAGACTCAATTTTTTGCAGAGGAAGTATTGGCAAAGGGAGATATCATAATGTTTTGGCAAAGGAGGAAGTTTTTTGGAGGCAAAAATCTAGAGCGGTTTGGTTAAGAGAGGGGGACTGAAACATAAAGTTCTTCCACCTTTCCACTCTCAAACATGGAAGCTCAAACAAAATCAGGGAGATAAGTTTAGAGGATGGTTCCTTGATCCAAAGAGAAGATGAGATAAAAGATGCTGCCATTTTCCTTTTCCAAAGATTTGTTCAAATATAACTCTGCTGGAAATGCAGAAGCCTCTCACTCTATTCTTTTAAATATTCCCAAGCTGATTAACAATTGAGATGAATGACTTCTTAACACAACCCTTCCTAGATGAAATAAAAACTATATTTTTGAAATGCAACGGGACAAAGCTCTTGGCCTAGATGGTTTCCCTAGAGGTTTTTTTCAAGAATTTTGGTATATCAATCAACAAGATATACATAAAACTTTGAGGGAATTACAAGCTCATAACACATTGCTAAAGGAATGAAACTCTTACTTTCTAGTCTTCATCCTAAAAAATCAAGGAGCTAATATGTCAAGGACTTCAAGCTGATTAGTCTTTGTAACACTATCTACAAAATTTCTACCAAGACCTTAGCCAATAGATTGAAGATCCTTCTCTCCAATATTATTTCTCAAATCCAAGGTGGGTTTATGACAAGTATATAGATTGTGGATGGTGTTATATCCATTCACGAAGAGTTGGACTCCATGGATCAAAGAGGGTTGGCAGATATGCTTTTAAAGTTGGACATTAGTAAGGCCTACAACAAGGTGTCATGGACATTTTTGGATAAGGTCTCGAAATATTTTGGCTTCAACTTAGAATGGAGAAACTGGGTTACTCGGTGTATATCTACTCCTATGTTCTCAGTCATTGTGAATGGCCAGGTGGCGAGTTTCTTTCCCAGTCAAAGAGGAATAAGGCAAGGGGACTCTCTCGCCTTACCTCTTCATTGTAATGGCAGAGGCGCTTGGTAAGGCCTTTGACTAAGCTAAAATTTTAGCATAGATTAAAGGAATTAGGCCAACAATATCACCATCAGTTTGTGGATGATACTATAATTGTAGGGGAGGCTTCATTAAGAAAATCTAGGAACATAAAGAAGGTGCTCCAAGAGTATGAACAAGCATCAAATCAAAGCTTCAACTTTAACAAGAGAAAAATATTTTTTGTCAACACTTTGGCTTCTAGACAACAAAATTGCTAGGATCTTTGGTTGTGAAATTGTGAACTTTCCCTCAAATTATATAGGCTTACCATTGTTTAAAGGAAGATCTAGAGATGAATTGTGCAATGCAGTGATAGAAAGATTTCAACGCAAATTAGCGGGGTGGAAGGGGGCTCTCTTGTCTTAGGTTGGTAAAGTGCAACTCTTGAAATCTACTCTCCAGTCCTTAACAGTGTATTACCTCGATGTTTAAAATACCCTAGAAAGTTTCTAACATTCTTGAGAAAATTCAAAGATGTTTCTTGTGGTTAGGGGTTGAGAAACATCAAAGACTTCCCTTAGTGGCTTGGAATAAAGTGTACAATCCTAAGAGAGGAGGGTTGGTAATCAAGAGAATGCAGAACTTTAGTGAAGCTCTTATGACCAAGATTCGTTGGAGGTTAATCAAAGAAAGTGGAATGCCCTAGGTTAAGATCATCAAAGATAAGTATTTAGAATCCTTCAACCCCTTCTTTAGATGTGAAAATCCACCTTTTGGTTTAGATTTTTGGAATGGATTAATTAAAACAAGGCCTCTATTATTGAAAGGATTAAAATGGAAATTAGGGATCGACAATTCCATCTTGTTCTGGGAGGACACTTGGATAGCTGACAAGCCCCTTTGTGCTTGGAGGGAATGCAAGCATATCATGTAACCCAAGAAGTTAAGATTTGGCATTTGGGTTAGTGATTATTTAGGAGAAGAATTATTGAGAATATGGAAAGATATCTCTATTCCTAGTGCTGATTAGAAAACTTAACACTAGGTTTCTTTCATCAAAATACTTCTCTTATTACATCCCCATAAGCTCCACTCAAGAAACCCTCATTTGGACCTCTACTTAAATAGGAGTTTACTCAGCTAGGTTAGGTTATCTACTAACAAGGGATGAGGACCTTCCTAGATTCCCAATCAATAGAGTTTGGATGAAAGACTTAACTCCTAAAGTTGCATTCTTTCTTTGGTTAGTCCTTCAAAATAGAATTTTAATAACAGATAATTTTTGAAGAACAGGCTTTTGTTTTCCAAACATGTGTCCTTTGTGCAAAGTTGAAGAATTAGTTTTACAACTCTTTATCCACTGTTCTTTCTCACGAAAGGTTCTTCATTTGATGCTTCAAGCCTTTGAATGATCTTGGGTGGTCCCTCAATCTATCCTTAGTTTTGTTGAACAATGACAAGCCCCCTTCAAAAGTGCCAAACTCGCTTGTTTATGGAATATATCCCTAGCTCATTTCCTTTGGGGTATTTGGTTGGAGCGCAATAACATGATTTTTAGATATGGTTATAGGGATGAGAAATTCGTCTTTTTTAGAATTAAGAATGTGATCCAAGAGAACTTGACAACAAGTAAGCATGAGGAAGGGGTTGAGCAGGGAACAAAGAAATAGATAGCTAATAATTGGAAATTAGAAGTAAATATCAGAGATGGCCACAAGTCGAGGGAGGACATAAGAAAGAATACCAGATGAGAGAAACCTAAGGAGGGGTGGGAAAAAAATTACTTTGATGGGGCCTCTAAAGGCAACCAAAGAAAATTTGGGGAAGGTGGTGTGATAAGAAATTTAAAAGGGGAGATCCTAGGAGCTTACTCAGAGAATTATAGGTTCCAAACCAATCATGAGGCTGCAGGTAAGGCAATGATAATTGGTATCAATATCTTGGCTCAACTTGACATTCCTAAGATAGTACTAGAGGGGGACTCCCTTAACATCATTAAGTACTTGCTTGGAAAGGGAGAACCAAGTTGGACTGTGGAAGGAATCATAAGGGATGGTAAAATCTTTTCAAGAGGTGAAAATCATGCATACTTTTAGGGAAGGGAAAAAGTTGCTAATTATTTGGCTAATCTAGGAGTAAACAACTATGAAGGACACATATGGGTAGAATTGTATCCACCTCATATGCGTTTTTTTTTTGGTAAGCTGGTTTTTTGTATTAAGTACTGGGTTTTTTAAGAGGATCCCAAAACCTTATAACAAAACAGGCTACAACCTTATAAGCAAGAAACGCCTCAAGGGCAATTACAGCTAACATGTTTAAACCTTACCAAAAAAGAAAAGCAGAGGCCTATCGGCTACAAAAAAAACGTAACAGTCCACATCACTGAAAAAACATAGCAGAACAGAGACTTTAGCGGATCCGTCATCAGGCATCCGGTTCCTCTTGATCATCCATAGTCTGGCGCTCCTTGTAACGCTTCAGGGCCCTGATAATTGCATTTGTGGATGCCAGAATATTGGCAGCCACCTCCTCAAGGAACTGGACTGGAAAACCTTCCACCTCACTCTCCGTGTCGGAGCTAATCTGCTACCCCGATGGAGTTCCTTTCTCGGTTTTGATCTTCTTCAGGCGCTGAGAGGCCCTGGCCGGGGTGAGGGTATCCCTAGTCGCCCCCCTCTTGATCGGATGACATCGGGAGGAGCCTTTGAAAGGGGAGGGTTTGTCGACACCAGGGGGGCTAGTTCGGGAAGGACTAGGGGCTCTTTCCTCCTGCCCAACAGCAGGGCTAGACGGATTCTGGGCAGACAGGGGCGGAACGACTTGAGGGGGGACGGTTAGCCAGCACATGGTGATAGATGACAACCATTAAACCTTGGTGAATTGGCATGCAGGACGACTTCCTACTTTTTTCAATGGCTAGGCTCAAGGAATAGGTGAGATAATCAGGGATACACACTTGCTTGGCGTCCCTCAAATGATTAACAAAACTTATATGGAAGCTATGGAGAGGCTTATCCGGATCATCGTAGGTAATGTACTGCATGATGGGGATCATAGCAAGGTTCCATGGCTCTGGAAGGGAAGAACGAAAGAGGGTTGATTTGTCCCACCCCAGGTTTCTCCCTTTGTCAGGGAATTGCTCAAGTTCCTCGCCCCAATTATGGCTATCCCGATGGATGTTACGCCCAAAAATAGGTAAACCAGTAACCTCACAGAGGAGCTCAACAGTGACATGAAAATTTAGCCCCCGAACAATAACCTCACCTTTGTTCTAGGTATCGATGAAAGCGTGGGTTACCTCATCCTCAGGCCCATGAAATTTCTCCAGGAAGGGGACTAACCCTTTGGCTCTCATGAAAATTTGGGCTACATTACACAAGGAGAGTTCGGTCGGTTCGATGAAAGGAGTGGACATTGTGACACAGGACAACAGGACTCCCAATGAAACCACCAGAAAAACTCACCAGAGGGCAATTGCACTCACAGACACCCGCAATGGACATCAACCCGATGACATAGAGATTTAAATAGCCTCCTCTCATTGACGTCGGATGAAGAGAAGTATGATTACATGCAGAGCCTCCCATAATTACCCGAGGTGGTGAGAAAAAATAAAGGTGGTAAAGGAGCGGACTAGGGTGGCCTTCCATATTGAAACTGCCACGTATGTCTCATGTCCCAATGGTTTTTGGTGATCTCACGTGCTGCCTCATCGAGAAAGCAAAGCCAAAACCTCCTCCTAGTGTAGCTAGGAGCCCGACCAATGGCGTGCCGCCCTTGAGCAAGGATAATCTGCCCCCGATCGTGAGGAGATTTAGCAATAAAATTTAGGGCATTCCTCCCAATGCCACGATCAAACTTTGTCCTTCGAGAAACCTCGACCCGACCCCCAAAGAGCCTTGGTTCCCGTACAACCTTATTACCCACCTCCACCCTAGAAGAGCGGCCAGCTGTGATTGGAACAGGTGACAAGACCCGAGAATTGCCACCGTAGACCGTCGACCATCGTTGCTTAGGTGGCTCCATGGGTACCTTCTTTGCTAGCAATTCTTTCCACGTCAGCTAGGAAATTTTGCCACCACACGACAAGACAAGTGGAAGAAAGCCCTTTGTTCGCCATGTGGTCAGCGAGGCTATTGCCCTCTCTGAATGAGTGCTTGACCTGGACCATGTTGCACTGGCGAAGAAGGTTCCTTGCCTTGGAGATGATGTTGAAGACCCTCCAGGATGGGGTCTTGGTGTTGAGCATGTAGTTGATGATATTCATCGAGTCCCCTTCGATCAACAGAGGACGAGGATCCTCCGACATGAGCTGCAGCCCCTTGAGAATGCCTCTTGCCTCCGCAACATGGTTCGTTTGGACTCCCAAATTTTTGTAGAAGGCGAGGATGATCTTCCCGTCATGATCTCTGACAACACCGCCTGCTCCTGCTGGTCCTGGATTGCCTCTGGCAGCTCCATCGAAATTTAGCTTCAGCCATCCTTCAGGGGTCTACCCCATCTAACCTCTTTCCTAGAGGCTCTAAGATCCTCCAGCCTAGGGTCCCCATCGAGCTTCAGCTCCTTGAAAACTTCCTCCTCAATGCCTGATCTGGGAGAGGGGCTACCAATGATCTTGGAATTCTCAACCGCAAAGGCCATGGCCTTATGAGCAATGGATGGGGGGTCTTTGGGTGGGTTTCCAAAAACCCGTCTATTCCGCTCCAACCAGATCTGCCAAATTAGATGATGGAAAACAACATTCGCTAAGAAACGGAGTTTCGGGTTCCTGAAAGGACTGGTCCATTGAAAGAAGGCTTCCTTGATAGTCTTGGGAGGGCTCCATTGGATCCGAAAAGAGGACAGGATGATGCCAATGACAGTGCTGGTGAAGGGGCAGTGCAGGAAGAGGTGATTTGAGGACTCGCAGGCCGCCATGCACATATAACACCTATTAGGGAAGGCAAAGCCCCTTTTATGGAGGTTATCAAGAGTGAGGGCTTTGTTTTGAAAAGTGATCCAAGCGAAAAAATTAACCTTAGGGATCACCCCCTTCCGCCAGACCAGGTTGCAAGGAAAAGTTCCAGTTGGCCCACTGGACAAAATCTCATAAGCAGACTTGACTGTGAAAATACCACTATCAGTTCCTTTCCAAATCATCAGGTCAGCCCTCCTATTGGATGGAATGATGGTTCCTTGGAGAAGGGAGGACAGGGTGGACACCTCCTCTTCACACCCGGGCAAGTCATGGATTCTCCACTGCGGGTTGCCGCTCCCCCATACTATATAATCAACCACTTTTTGTTGGCTATTAGGATCTGCCATAGTTCTCAAAAGACTCAAGTCAGCTCGTTGTGAGAGAGGATCCTCTGAAATCCACTTGTCCTTCCAGAAATTAATAGACTTACCATCCCCCAAGATCCACCTGACCCCATCCCGAATCAGTTGTCTCGTCTGCAACATGGCCCTCCAAAAATCTGATCCTCCCGTGGGGATATCATCATCAAGGAAAGATAAATTTGTGAGGTACTTCTTGTTAACAATCTTGACCCACTCCGTCGGGTCATTTGTCATGATCCTCCAGGCATGCTTGGCAACCAGAGCAAGGTTCATCATGCATGTTCTCCTCAGCCCGAGGCCACCTTGATCTTTACTTTGACACACCCTATCCCAAGCTACAAGGGGGATCCTGGCCTTGTCCTCGTTCTCGGACCACAGAAAGGTTCTATGGACCTGTTCAATCTTGCAGTGGATAGAAACTGGCAATCTAAAAATAGACATGAAGTATGTCGGGATTCCTTGAAGGCATGCCTTAGTGAGGGTGGCCTTGCTTGCTTGGGACAGGAGCTTGCCTTTCTAGGTGGCTAACTTCCTGTGGATGCATTCCAACACTAAGTTCCACATGCCCTCCTTTGCACGACCACCGCAGAAGAGAGGAAGGCCGAGATAGATTGTCGGGAGGGACTCAACAGAACATCCAAGGATCCTAGCAATCTGGTTCTGGCGTCTCACTGGGGTATTGAGGAAAAAAATCTTGCTTTTAATGTAATTCACCTTTTTTTGCCCAGCGGCTCGTTCATAGAGGGTCAGAATCCTTTTGATGTATCTGGCCTGGGTAACTGAGGCACTGGTGGAAAGAAGAGTGTCATCCATGAACTGCTGGTGTGTGATTGCTTTGATCCCAGTGGCTGGGAGGATACCAGTCACCTGATTCCTTCGAAGAGCCTCCTTGAGTGATCTGCCTAAAGCTTCTGCCAGGATAATGAAAAGGATGGGAGACAGGGGATCTCCTTGCCTGAGACCTCTGGCACTTTGGAAATAACCTGTAGGGGACCCGTTGACCAAAACAGAGAAACAGGGGGTGGAAATGCAGCTTTGGACAAGGTCAATCCAGAGAGGATGGAAGCCAAACTTCAGGAGGACCGCACAAAGGAACCCTCTGTCAACTCTGTCGAAGGCTTTGTTCATATCGAGCTTAAGGAACAAGGCTGCCTTCTTAGCCATGGAGGCGGAGTGGAGGGTCTCATGAATCGTGATGACCCCGTCCAAGATGTTTCTGCCTTTCACTGAACTCCCTTGACATGGGTCTATGAGCAGGGGGAGGATGGGTTTCAACCTATTGGCCATAGTCTTGGTTAAAATTTTGTAGAGAACGTTACAAAGACTAATGGGCCTGTAATCAAAGAAGGTTCTGCAAGCAGGGGACTTTGGGATAAGAGCTAGGAAAGTGGAGTTTAGGCTATGATGGACAGCTCTAGCAGACTGGATCTCTCTGATGGCTGCACAAACATCCTCTCCCACCACATCCCACATGGTTTGGTAAAAATAGGGAGGAAACCCATCTGGCCCAGGGGCCTTATCAAGCTGCATGGAAAAGAGGGCTTCCTTGATCTCTTCGGAGGAGAAAGGTTCCATGAGTTTGAGGTTAGCCTCTTGCGAGACTCGAGCTGGGATGTTAGCTAACAGATCCCTCTGGGCCTACCGGTCGCCCTCGGGAGGGGTTCCCAGGAGATCCTGGAAAAAGCCCACTGCTTCGGTCCTTATCTCCACTAGGTCCTTTGTGGTTGATCCATCACTGCGAACAACCTCCCTGATTTTGTTGGACCCTCTGTGCTGCATAGTTGAAGCATGGAAGAATCTGGTGTTTGAATCCCCCTCCTTTAGCCAGAGGTCCCTGGACTTCTATCTCTAGAAAGTCTCTTCCCTAGCCAGAATGTTGTGATATTCTGCTAGGAGGTTCCTCTCTTCATCCCTGACTGTCGCACTGTGGTCCCCAACTTCGATTCTCTTTTCAATATTTTGGAGCCTTTCTGAGATGGTTTTTTTGCATTCGAAGATGTTGCCAAACACTTCCTTGTTCCAGATTTTGAGTCTTTCTTTGACTAATTTGAGCCTTTGGGCCAGCTGCATTGAGGCAGACCCTCCCATCTTCTGTTTCCACCAAGAAGTGACCTGCTCTCTAAAATCCTTGTGGTGGATCCACATGGATTCAAATCTGAAGGGGGTTTTAAAGGAGGGGCCTCCTCCTGATTCTAGGATGATGGGATTATGATCCGAACCAATCCTAGGCAAGGCAAGAAGGGTTGCATCCCCTAAGAAAGGGATTGCTTCCTGAGAGATGAAAAACCTGTCTAGCTTCACCTGGATGAGTCCGCTGCCAACCCTTCTATTGCTCCAGGTGAAGGAGGACCCTTTGAGCTTGATATCCATAAGCTCGTTGGTGTTGACGAAATTTTTGAAATCCTCCATACTTTTGTTGCAAGACTCAATTCCTCCTTTTTTCTCAGAGGGGTGCAGAGGGCAGTTGAAGTCCCCCCCAAGGATCCATGGAATAGTGCTGAAATTACCCCGCATTTGGGTTATGGTTTCCCACATCTCGGCTCGCTCTACAGGAGAGTTAGGGGCATAGATGTTGGACAGGATCCAAGATTGATTGCATGTCTTGGAGTGAAAGAGAATGTTTAGAATTATGTTTGATGAAGATAGTAACCTCCCTTCGACCAGAGACGGGTCCCACAGACACATGAGTCCACCTGATGTAGCTTGGGCTGGACTGAAAAGAAGCTCTCCTTTGGGCCAGATGGCCTTAGCAACTTTTCTAGATGAAACCGCATCAATTTTAGTTTCTTGGAGGATGATAATAGAGGGATTTGTTCTTTTCCTGAGGTCAGCAACCATCCTCCGCTTGGCTGCTCCGTTGAGGCCTCTCACATTCCATGAGAGGACCTTCATCTCAAAGGCTTGGAGGTTTTCTTGCCTCCCTTCACCAACTGGAAGGGGGGTTTGGTTCCTTGCTTTTCATCCCACTGGGTGTCTGAATCATCAGAAAACAACGTTAACTGAGTCCCATTAGCAACATCTTCTGTCGTTTCTTTGTTCCTTTGGTCATTACCAGAGGGTCTCCCTCTTTTTCGTTCACTACCGTAATCAATTGCTTGCTTTTTGCTCTTGGTATTTCTGGGGCTAAATCGCCCGGATTGCGAAGGACCTCCTTTCTCAGACATTTGATATGGGGACATCTCACCCTTTTCCACCCCGGACGGGGATCTCCTATTACCTTTTAGATAATCCTCCATGAGAGATTGCGAACCACTAAAATCAGGGAAGGTCGGTACCTAGGAGCTCGGAGCCTCTGCCTGATGATTGGTTGGAGGTGAGGGATTCAGAAGGGTCTCTTGCTGCTCCTGTATCAGTGGAGGATCGCCTCCTTGCTTTTGTTCCTGCTCAGATTGGCCGAAAGGCTCATCTTGAGGCTTTCCCTGAACTGCCTGATGGGCAGGGTTGCGGATGATGTGCCTAGGACCCATCGGGGGTTGCTCGTCGGCTTGAGGGTTTCTTTGGATTTGATGAGCCCCTTTGTTCTGATCCACCATTCTTTGGGCCTTTGCCACCGGACACTGGGTCTGGAGGTGCCCCTGAGTGTGACAGTGAGAACAAAAAGCAGGTTTGTTCTCATACTCGATGGGTTACCTTTTGATAAGGGTTGACCCTTTGTGGAGGTTGATGAAAGAGGGTAGCTCAGAGTCCAGGTTAGCTGAGACACAGAAGCGGGCCTGGACCATCCTAGAGCGAGCCCTAGTGGATGGATCGATAGCTACCAACTCCCCAATGGAGCGTGCTATCCCTCTAATGACACTCTCATGCCAACATTGGAGAGGAAGGTTTGGGAGCCTTACCCAAATCGGGGTAATGTTAATATTTTGGGTCTCCGGGTTGAAGTCCTCTCCCCACTTCCAGAGGAACAGGCTTTTGCGCCCCAGGAACCAAGGACCCCCCGCCAAGATTTTACAAAAATCCTCTTGGTTGTTCAAAACAATGGCAAAGAAACCCCGGGCAAGCGCAACTATCTCCATGTTTCTGCTGGTTCGCCATTTGGTAAATGCCCATTTGCGGATGGTTTCCATATCGGGTCGCCCTCCTATGAACTTGCCGATTAGAGTGTACTTTTCGAACTCCAGGAAACTGCTCATAAGCTCGTCAGGGATGACCAGGTCTTCGCCAGAGGGGATTAGCTCCTGGGTGAGGTTACTGTCTAGGGTTCCTTGGCTTACCGCCTGGGCGTAGGAACCTTTCAGGGTTAGGGTAGCATTTGTCGACTGCCCTCCCTTGTCAGGAGGGTCCTTCCCTTGCCTTTCCAGCCCATCCTCTTGGGTCATTGATGTGCCGCATGCTGTCTCGACCCTGCTAGATCCTCTTGGGCCCTCGCCTGTCCCGCTGGTCCTTATGCCTCCTGCCACTTGCTCGCTCGCTTTCCCGTCGTCCATACTCCAAGTTACTGTAGTTCTCTAGGTCTTCACAATGCCCTTCTTGTTGTCCATCCACCTCATATGCTTTCAATTTAAGGCTTGGATAATTAATTTAGATATGATAATATGGAAATTTAGTGAAAAGAGGATGGACACTTGGGAGGAACTGAAGATAGTGGTTTAGAGAAATAAAGATGAAAACATTGAAGTTATTGTTATCCTGTCCAAATGAAGTAGAACAATTAGGATTATCCAACCTCTTGATTTTGAATGTAGTTTCTCTAAGTTGTAACTTCCATACCAAATTTTTTGTTGTTTCTTGTGCTATTTTTGTTGTTGTATCTTCTAGTGGTTCAGATAAAGAATGATGAATTATCTTGTCCAAAATAAAGCAGAACAATTAGGATCATCCAACCTCTTGATTTTGAATGTAGTTTCTCTGACTTGTAACTTTCGTACTAAATTTTTACTATTTCCTGTGCTGTTTTTATGGTGTATCTTCTAGTGATTCAGATAAATAAGGATGAAGACATTGAAGTTGTTATCCAAAATGAAGCAAAACAATCAAGAGTATCCAACTTATTGATTTTGAATGCAATTTCTCTGAGCTGTAACTTCCATACTGATTTTTTACTATTTTTTATGCTATTTTTATGTTGTATCTTCTAAGTTTACTATATTTTGTTGCCTTGGGGCTTATCTTTTCCACTTTGCTAGAGGGATTTGGTTTCTTGTATAAAGGGTAAAGCCCTTTCAAAAACCCCCATTTTCACCTCTAATAAAAAAATCAATGCATTAATTAATTTAAAAAGTGAAAATCATAAAATCAATTAATTTAGAATCAAATCTATTAATTAATTAACTTATTAACTAATCCAATAATTATAAACCCAATTTTTTGTGATTGATTGGCTAAAAGACTACATTGTGATTGGAACCTTTAGTTGCTATTTGGTACTTCTTGACACCTTGCAAGCACCACTTGCCAAAGGTAACTATAAAAAAGGGTTTCAATTAGCCCACCTAAAGCCCTTTGGTACTCTTCCATCATAGGTCTCAATTAGTCAGTGGATTTGTTTATCAAATAATTAATAAGACCCCTTTTTACACGGACACCCAAAAACCAAGTTAATGGCTTCCATTTAATCATTTACTTAGCACCAACCCCATTTAATCAATTAAAAGCACTATCTCAAGCCCTTTGTGAGAAAAGCCATTTTATAACCAAGCACACTTTCTTTATTTAACAAATCATAGTTCATTTGCTTCACTTTCCTTGACTTACACTCAGGATCCTTTTCCAAATCAACAAGCAAATGTTTGGAAGTACATGGCACAAGCTGATCAAAATTGTTGCTATCATGCAATTCAATTAAAATTATGCTACAATGCTCAAATTTATCAACCTTTTCATTAGGATTCAAGATGTATTTTGCTATTCCTAACCGCATAGTTTTGACAAGATTTTCATAAACCTTCAATTTTGATAGACTTTTCAAAATCATAAAATTTTGCTAAAATGATCTCAAAAGGACAACATTGCCCAAAATTTTCACAAGAGGGATTTGTTAAAATCCATTATAAATAACTAAATATTGTCAAAATTGGTAAATTGAAATAAAATTGGACAATTTTTTCACAACAAAATTAAATTTACCAAAGTTTTCCCAAACCAGCACAAATCGATAAATATTTCAAAATGCAAAATTATCCAAGAACATCGTAAATAGTTGAATTTTTCAAAATAGAAATAATTTATTAAAATGATCTAATATTAATAAAATTTGATGAATTTTTCAACATAAAATTAGTTTATTAATATTATTTAATATTTTCAAATTTTGATAATTATTGAGATGAAATCAATTTGTTAAAATTATCTAAGATTCCAAAAATTTGATTCATTTCTTAATTGTTTTTTATCAAAATTGTTTCCATCACTATAAATCAATGAATTTTTCAAGATTACACTAATTTATCCATCAAATTTTATAAGTGCAATTATTAAATCAAAATTACCTTTATCACCAAAATTTGATAAATTTTCCAAAATGGAGTTTGATCTATTAAAATTATCATCAATTATTAAATTTTAATAAAATTCCCAATACGAAACTAATTTATTAAATTTATTATGGATTACCAATACTTGATAACTTTTTTGACATGAAATTAATTAATCTTAATTATCTAATATCATTAAAAAGTGATAATTTTTTTGCAATCAGGTCAATTTATCAAATATTTTTTAAGATATATATATTTTCAATGAGTTTATACATGTTTTTATGAGGCGTAATGGTCACATCATACTGAGTGGGGTTTGAACCTTGGACCTCTCAAAGAGAAGTCAAAGCCCTTACCACTACAGTAAGCTTGCAACTAAGATAAAATTAATTTTAAAACTACAATCAAAATTCATTAATTAACCAATTAATCTATTGGACATCATTAATTACACAAAAATCATGAAGACATCATCGCACTTCATAATATGTCACACAAAGAGCAAAAATATTGATATGCATATATCCCATCATAATGTTTACAAGTACAATGATACAAATATTATTTTATGACATGGTATAAGTACATCATACAATAGGGGCACAACATGCAATAAAATTGGTATACAAAACAAATCTTGATAACCCAAAACTAGTAGCTCATCTCTCAAAATTGGCATCAAACCCCTTCAAAGCTCTGGCATAGCTTTGCGATCCCATGTTAATTACCTCTCCTACTATCAATGGCAGTGGTGGCATATACACTTTATGTTGGGAGTGTTGAGTCACAAACCTTGAATAGGTCCTCAATACCATACTAGTTAATAACAACACTCATTGATTTGTTGGTATGACAGTGTGATATACTCCTTGGTAGTAAGCACTATGCTCGATCTTAGCCTATACATCTATCTATTCCTGTGTAAGCGGCCCATGCACCTATGCTATCTTTCCTTGAGCTTGTGTCAACTGGTCTATCTCTTTGCTCCTTGAACTAACTACAACTACCCATGACATCATTGCATCTTGCTCCATGATTAAGCCATCACCTGTTACATCTTGGAAACATCTCCAACAAGATGATCCCTTTCCTGCTACAACCTTTTCATATTTTAGTCTCACTACCTTTGTAGCTCTACCATCTAGGCCTACCTCTCTTAGGCCACTCAACAAGTGGCCTTCTAGTTGGCCATCTATGCTCATGAGGTACCCAAATAAAATATGCCTTTGGTGCAACACTCATAGGCAATGCAATGCTAATAGTGGCACTACCATTAGAGACACCACCACAAGTGGTTACTTTTCCATCCCCTCTATTGTTTCCATAGCCTCTCTTATTTTCTAATTTTCATGACTAGCTTCTCTAACAAGCCAAAAAAAAATCAAATCTATAGGCCTAAATTTCTACGCTCATGACCCTAGGACTGTGACCCTTTATGGTCAAATCTAACTATATCATTTCCAATACTCACAAGTGGACCCTCTGTTGTATTAACTTATTTCCACAACTAGTAGGTCATTGATATCATCCTTAGTAAAATTGGTGGGTTTTGGTGTCCCATCAAACCCCCTATTTCATGTGGTCCATTGATACCACACAGGTCTAGATGACACTCACTGTTGCACTTTGAATTATTGTAAGAGCTAGTCATATCGATGCAACTCTCTCTTTCCATGTGGTCCTATGAGAAATCTCACCCTCCTCACTCAGACCAACTAATATGTGTCATATTCTCATATTGGTGGCCCCTCCATGGCTACCATGTCACCTAAGGAGCTACTGACTCGTCAATGGATCTCCTCATTATTATAAACAATCCCTTGCCCATCCTCTCTACTTACCTATGAAGTGGTGTGCCAATTGATAAGTCATAGTGCCTCTCTATCCTACACCCTCCCTTGTAAGCTTGGTAACTAGAAGAGGGCTAAATGATCCCAGGCCCATACCTAGACTAGAGTGTAGTAGACAAGGCTCTTGTCACCTTGATACATGAATCTATGTAACATCTGGTAGATTTGAGCTAGGATAATAGGGTCCCATGCAAAGAATATCCATAAATCACATATATCTATGATAACCTCACTCCATGACCAATGTACCATCCTCCTACTAGTGCTCCCCACTAAAATCCTAAACTCTGGCGCACAAATGAGGATGGTCCATGTGTTTAGGCAACCCTTGGTGAAGGCAACATAAATATTGATATCAGACCTCACCACTAAGCATGTCGAGTCTCTTGTCAATCTAACTAGGGCATGCTCCTGGTCGTGAGCCACATATACGATTGCTCCTCTAATAGAGATATGAAGCATGTGCTAAACATCTTTCAATGTTATGGTCATATCCCTTGCCAAGAGCTAAAAGATACTCATATTTGAGTACCATTGCTCTGCTAGGGTCATCATGAGCACTTAATCAAACTTGATCTTGGGTAGTAGGGCCAAATGGTACAACCTTGTTGCTATAAGAAGGTTTTAGTATTTATCATCTAGTAGTCCCAAGTCACTCTCTAACATATGAGGGTGACACTCTTAAGACTCTAGGATCCCATACTGCACCTACATCCATGAACCATCAAAATGGTGAATCTAACCATACAAAACCTAACATAAACTCAACCTAAGTTACAAAATTTTTGTTTCATAAAATAAAACTTTGATTGAGTGCATGAGCGCTTCCTCTAAATTAGGTGTCCTGGTAATTGCTATACATGGCATTTGTGCCACCCAAGTGCATTTATGCTATCTGGTGTTTTTGTAGCCAATGCACATTTGTGCCACTAGGCATTTATGCTCCTTAATGATATTTATGTTGGAATAAATACGCTAGTTAATTTTTAAATAATTTTTAATTAAAAATTAAATATTAAATGCACTAGCATCATATGCGGGTCTCGCATTGTTAAGACCCCATCCTAAAACTTGATGTAATAGTCCTTATGGAATGTGGGTATTATCCATGTTAATATTTTGTAATATTTTATTATAGTTTTGGATTAAGAAGTGCCTATGCCAAATGAAACCCTTCTATGTAACCGTTGTTTCAAGAATGTAACTAATTGTAGGTAGGAGATTCTAGCCCTGGTGGCATTTTGTATGTAAGCTAACCTTAGGAGTTAGGTGCTAGCAAAATTCCTTAAGATTGCAAGAGGAAGTATTGTATGTATCTTTTTGCATAATTGAATGAAGTATTGAAGGAGGTTGCCCCATCTAAGAGGATTTTAATTCAGTGTTATTGTGAGATTGTTCCATTTCTGCAATTTACTTTCATAGTGTGCATTTACTTCCATAGTGTGTTGTGAGCATTTATGTTTATTTTTTGTATTTGTGTAAGTTTGTTTATTTTTAATAGTAGGTTCCTAACAAGTGGTATTAGAGCACTTTCCAGGGTCTTGTTTTGCTATGACTATGATAGGTTCTACCAATTCGTCCATTAGATATACGATTTTTGAGTTCAATTTTTTTTTCGTTTGCCAATTTTTTTTATTAAAAAATACAAAAAAATATATATTCAACAAAAGACCGAAAAAATTATAGTAATTTTTATAGTAGTTGAGTAGGTTAGAAATCCTATACTAGGGGTTTTAAAATATCGTGAAGGAGGTATCGTTATTGGCTAATATAGATAGCCCATAAAGCATCTAGTGAAGTGTGGGGTGATCAGGATCCAATACCCAAGCCTCAAACAACACTCGCACATGAAATTGAGCTCCCATGCATCTTTAGGTGTATTGAGAACCATCTAATATTTAACAAAATTTTATCCCTAGGAAGATTTTTCGGTCTTGTATTGCCCATAGTGCACGAGACATAACATCTCGAAAGACTACCCTTTCATACTATCAGAGAGGCAAATAGTGTGCTCAAGGGTATGTGTGGAATCCTCAATGAGTAGTGGCCTAAAATATTGGTCCCAACACTATTGTTCATCACTACAGTATAAAAAAGAGCATATGGGTATTACATACACCTTTGCCTAACTTACCCCGGTTCTATTTAAACCTGCAAATAAAGTTTATTCTCCAAGTATTTCTGTTCTACTTAACCTACAACCAAAAATTTGAACTTGTTACCATATCCTTCACAGAAGTTGAGCATACGAAGAAGACATCCCTATTCCAAAATTCCTACATGCAAAAATAGTAGGTGGATAGAAAGCTTCAAAGTCTAAAACAGGGAAAACAAAGAGTCAAAGTCAGTTACAATTAGGAAAATTTTATCAGTAATAGTCAATACAAGGTGGTCAGGATAACAATGTCATAATAGTCACCTACATAGTCAAAATAGTTACCTATAACAATTAGAAGAATCAATGAATATATTTGATAAATTTAGAATTGGATAGGGAATAGAACAATGTTAGGAATCAGTTAGTGGTATGAAAATTTGAAAAGAGAATAGAATAGTGTCAAGAGTCAGCCAACGATCAATAATTAGAACATATATGACAAAGAAAGTTGACACAATACTCAACTCTTGACTCATCAAATAGTATTAAAACAAAATTATCAAAAGCATCGAAATTTTACTCAAATAGGGATATCTCTTCACTCAAATCTTAGATTGACTCCAAAATTTAGCAAACAACTCTATATTCTATTTTAGATAAAATTGTCCTTGGCAGCTCCTGGTCAAATTTTGCATCGATTTTCCAAAATTGGCAATTTTTGATGTTTCTTGTTAAGGCCATAACTTCTCAATGATCAATCAATTTTGTCCAAAACTTGGTGGACTAGAAGAAACTCATTATTCTGCACCAAAGAACCTCAAGGATCAACCTGTGAATTTTAAGTCCAAGTTGAAATTACCTTGACATCAACTTACACCCAACAAGGAGATTACAAAAAGTCAAAGAAGTCGGTATATCTCCTCAGATCGAGTGACCATAAAAGTGGCACCTATCTTAAAATAAGCATTTCAACCTAATTCCCAGACCGTTTTTGGACCTTTACTAAAAACAATAACTCCTAAAAGCTACCTATCTATTTTTAGTAAGCCCCATAAAAAGAATTCAAATCTTCAATTATGGCTTAGGGAACTTGCCAACAAGCATTAGAGAGGGAAATTCAATCCAAAGTGGACAATATGGGCAACCAACTATTGGCTACACTTAACAAAAACTTATAGGCAATACAATCACAACTCCATTCTTATTAGGAATCTATAATTGATCTCTCCCTTGCACAAAAAGAAATGAAGGTTGAATTGGATAGTAGAATCTCAGATGGTTCCACAGATCAACATGACCAAGAGGAAGTTGATACAAGCCACCGCTAATGAGCTATACCCAACCACAATGGGATGAGGTTACCAAAATTAGACTTTTCCAGGTTTGATGGAAAAGATCCCGAGGGATGGATTTGTAAGGCAAAATAATATCTCACTCTTCATAATGTTGATCATTTCCTATGGTTGACCATTGCTTTTTTAAATTTTAAACTAGATGCACTCCATTGGTTTTTATGGCTTAGAAAGGCTAAACCTGACCTTTCATGGTCCGATTTTGGTCAAAACCTAATCACTCGCTTTGGTCCTAGTGATTTTGAATATTTTACAAAAGCCATTTTTAAACTCAAATAAACCTCAACCATTTGAGAATACCAAACACAACTTGAAAAAATTACCAATTGAACAATGGCACTAAGTGCTAACTATTTCTAAAGTTGTTTAATGAGTGCATTGAAGGATGACATCAGGGCTAAGGTTAATCTGTTGCGACCTTAATCACTACCACATGCTATACAATTGGCCAAATTGGCAGAGGATAAATTCAAGGCTCTTGGTCGAACTTCTAAATTTTCTTCATCTAAGTCATCTTTTTTGACCAAGCCAATGGCAAGTACGACTAATAAATCTCCACCTATAAAAAATTGAGTCACCAAGAGATGGAGCATAGAAAGACACAAGGATTATGTCACAATTATGATAAAAAATACACCAGAGGGCATAGGTGCATGCAAAAAAAAATTATACTTGCTCGATATGGATGAAGTTACCACTACAAAATCTTTTTAGGATGAGGAGGATCCTCAAGAAATAGAAACCATAGACCACCAGGTAAATCAGGAGGAATCCCAAGCAAATGTTTATGTACATGCTTTAGCAGGAGTATCCACACGCCAAACCATGAAGGTGATTGACCATTTCAAGGGAGAAAAGGTCATCAATTTGATTGACTCTGGAAACACACATAATTTTATTGATCCACGTGTCACCAAGCAAAGGAACTATTACATTACCACATGAAATTCCTTTGAAGTTATATTTGCTAATGGTGGCACCCTACCATGTAAATCAAAATATCGTAATATTAAACTCAAAATTGGGGACTATAATATCAAGTTTGACATGTTTGACCTCCCCTTAGGAGGATGTGATATGGTTTTATGAGTGCAATGGTTAGGAATATTAGGACCAATCCTATAGGATTTTATAGAATTATGGATGAAATTTAGTCAGGATGGGTAGGAATATACCTTTCATGGCACAAAGGTAGGAGCAGTTCAATTTATTTCTTCTCATAAGATGGAAAATTGTTGAAGAAATCTTCCCATGGCATGGTAGCTCAACTTTTTTCTATCACCACTCCTAAGCAAGGGGAGTCTAGTCACCCACAATAATTATAGGGGATATTAAACAAGTATGCTCATGTCTTCAAGGAACCCAAGGGACTTCCTCCTCAATGCTCACATGATCATGAAATATAAATTTTTCTTGGAACTCTACCTCCTAATGTTCATCCGTACTAGTATGCTTATGCTCAAAAAACTAAAATTGAGAAATTTGTGGAGGAACTTCAAGCTTCTATAATTATTCGTTATAGTGTTAGTCCCTATTCTTCACTAGTATTGTTAGTTAAAAATAAGTATGGAACTTGGTGGTTGTGTGTGGATTATCATGATATTAACAAAATTACTATTCAGGATATTTTACCTATTCCTATGATTGATGAACTATTGGATGAGTTGCATGGGAATCAATACTTTTCCAAGTTGGATTTACGGTACGGATATCACCAAATCTGCATTAAAAATGAATATATTTCTAAAATAGCCTTTCGAAATCACAAAGGGTATTATGAATTTTTTCCTATGCCTTTGGGTTGACCAATGCACCTTCCACCTTTCAGATTTTGATGAATTCTGTTTTTGGCCCTCATCTTCGCAAATTCATTCTAGTCTTCTTTGATGACATACTAATCTATAGTCACACATGGTAGGATCATCTTCACCACTTAGATGAAACTCTAAAACTTTTTTCTGACCATCATATTTATATAAAACAATCAAAATGTTCATTTGGTCAGTAGGATATTGAAAATTTGGGGTATATAGTCACTAAGGAAGGAGTTTAGGTGGACCCTAAGAAATTTTAGGTAGTGCAAGAATGGCCCAAACATCATACCTTGAAGGGACTTCATGGATTCTTGGGTCTTACAAGATATTACTAAAAATTTGTGAAACTTTATGGTAAAATCATAGCTTCCCTAAGAACCATGTTGAGGAAAATTTCTTTTATATGGATTGATTTGGCTAAGAAGGATTTTGTTAATTTGAATTATGTTATGACCACCACACCTATTTTGGTAATGCCAATTTTTTCTAAACCCTTTCTCATTGCGAGTGATGCATTAAGCATGAGCATTGGGGTAATTTTAATGTAGGGGTGTCAACCATTGGCTTTCACTAGCAAGGCACTTTCTCCTCAAAATTTGAGCAAGTCCACTTATGAGAAGGACATGCTTATACTTTTACATGTGGTCACCCATTGGCATCCGTATCTGATTGGTTCACATTTTCATTAAAATTGACCATAAAAGTCTAAAATATTTTTTAGAAAAATGAGTGGATCATCCAAAACAATAAAAATGGATCTCCAAATTGTTGGGGTATGACTATGACATCTCTTATAAGAAAGGTAAAGATAATGTGGTGGTCGATGCCTTGTATCATCTCCATGAATATTAGGCCATGCTACATGCTATCTCTACTCCTCTTCTACAATGGATTCATCAACTTTGTGAAGACTTGATCTAGGATTCATCATTGTAAACTCTCCTCCACCATCTCCAAGAGGATCCTCAATCCCACACTGGTTATTTTTGGGATGATAAGGATTTACGGTTTCATGATAATTTGATTATTCTATCTTAGTCTCAAATCAAGGACCTTCTCCTTCAATAAATGCATGCATCCCCCACAACTGGTCATTTGGGTTTTCTCAAAACATATAACCGAACCAAGCATACCTTTTTCTGGAAGGGAATGAAAAAAGATAAAAATATTTGTAGCCGAATGTTATCACTACCAACACATGAAAGGTGAGACTGTGTGTTCTCCAAGAATACTTCAACCTTTGCCTATTCTTGAGCAGGTTTGGACATATATATCTATGGAATTCATCAAAGGGTTACCAAAATCTGAAGGCAAATCCATTATTCTGGTGATAGTGGATCATCTTTTGAAGTATGCTAACTTTTGTTCCCTATCCCACCCTTATACTACATCTATTATCACCCAAATCTTCCTTGAATCTATCTTTCACCTCCATGGAATACCTAAATATATTATCTTTGATCGAGATACTACCTTCACCAAACGATTTTGGTAGGAACTATTCAAGTTGCAGGGAACACAACTTAATATGAGTTTAGCCTACCATCCTAAAACAAATGGCCAAACTTAAAATGCTTGGAAACATACCTTCACTCAAAAAATATTCTAGAGCAATCCAAAACTAAGAGCTCTAGAATCTCTATTATGCATAATAAAAATGAATTCTTTTTAATCCCTTTGATTCTTTTGCCTATGCATATTTCTTACTCATTCAAGTTCTTTTAGGAATTGTGGATTTTCTTATTAAAACTCAAGGGGGCATCCTGGGCTAGGGCACAATGCATTTAATACTATCTATAAATGCAATTTTCACATCATTTAAAATAAACCAATATTCACATCACTCTCTCCATCAAATCTAAATAACAAAAGGAATTCTTGTCTCAAAATTGAGCATCTACACTATTTTTTGATACATTTATTATGCCATAAATACATAAAAAGAGGAAAATACAAACACCTAATTTTACACATCAAGCTAATTGAAAATCCACCATGACCTTCATCAATAAATATTGCAATCAACCAAACTAACTCAATCAACTTTAGGACCAAAATTATAGAATTTATTACTCCTAAGAAATTTTGTTGGATGATCATTTGCATTGGTAGAACATTTACCCTAGGTGACACATTTGCTATTTTGAATTTTCCACTTAGATTTGAACTTCAACTATTATGAATATTATGTGTTGGCATCATAAATGCTCTATTATATATAGAAAATCATAAGCACACTTCTCTCTCATTTCTAATATGACCTTCGCTCCTAGGTGTGATCACCCTTGGTAATTTGCATGCCATGCCAAAAATATCCTTGATCTCCCAATCATATTTGAATCTCTAGAACCTTCCCTGTAATAATCCCCTAATAAATCTATAAATACAATCCTTGAGAAGGGCATCCCATACAAGTTTTCATAGGAACTATACTCTACCAAAAATTCCTTACGTTTATTCTATTTCTAATGTTGAATTGCTACCAAATTGCTTACTCAATCTTGGTCCAATCTCTCTAGCAATATAACTCCTATAATCAAGCACTTAAAGTGATCTACTGAATAATTGAGGCTACAAGCATTTGATGGAATTTCAAGGAGGAAGGAAGGAGAATTACTTGTTTCTATTTGGTTGTGTCTCTCCCCTCTTTTTTTTCTCATTTAGCTTGATCTTTATTTTATTCTTAGCTAGCATTTTATTTGTTTTAACATATTTTGATTTCATTAATGATTTGATCTTACTGTTAGCTTCTTCTAAACGTTCCACTTTTATACTATTCTTGTCTATTTCCATTTATATTACTCTTAGTTTATCTTGTATCTCATACTTGCTAAAATATTCCTTCATTTAAAGTATTTTAATCTAGTTAGTAAATGTTTATTACACTATTTTTGTCATATATTAGGGTAATCACCCTTTTGGTTGGTACCTTGTGTTTGTACTCTTGCATACATTAGAGAAACTTACATCTTATCTACTTATTTCACTTTTAGAAGTGCCACAAGTACACTTATAGCATATTTTTATCAAAGTTTTAGCATTTTATTAAGAAAATAGGGATCTGACCAACTAATCAAGGAAGTTCTTTGCCTCCTCTTAGGTCAGGTAGACCTCTTTGTATTGAATTTTTTTTAATCTATTTTGTAGTTTTTGCATTTGCAATACCTAAAGATATTTGCATTGACAATACATTTTCAATATAGGTAGTGCATTTGCAAGTAGCATTGTTGCAATTAGACGATACATTCATTGCTATGACAAAGTCATGTGTTCCTATTCTAGAATATATATTTCTTATTTGTGCAGGATAGTTTTGCCTAATGTCTATCATAAGTTGGGGCTCTATCTTTGTATTTATAACTAATTTGATATTGAGCTTAATTTAGATTACAAAAGGGTATATTTATCATTTTATCTTAGGCAAGAAAGCAAAATCACATGTAGGCTGAATCTAAGTTAGATTGATTGTTTGCATTTACCTCTTGTATCCTTGCTCAAAGAAAGAAAGGAAAATTTTACTTTTGTTGCATCATCAAATAAAAAATATCATATAGCATAGGTCTTGTTTTCTTGCATCCTTGTTTGCTTGTATCTTTAATGTCATATCTAGGATTTTAAGGTTTAGACAAAGAATATTAGGAGGGAAAAATAATTTTCTATTAGAAATGCTAGGTGTTTGTGAAATATATCAGTAAAACATAGTATAGGTCCGTATACCATATAACATACCCACTTAATCATATTGATATGACATGGGTTTGAACTTGTCACATTGTTGAAGATGTTATAATCACAATGACACTGAGAGGGGGGGTGAATCAGTGTGTTCTTTAAAAACTTAAAAGCAATTTAGACTTTTAAATAAACTATAGCAGATTAAAACAAAAATAATAAAAGTACTAAGAGCATCACACATAACACGACATTTTAACGAGGTTCACTCGATGTGGCTACTCCTCAAAAAAACTGCTTGGACTACCATCCAAATCCAAATCAAATGCAAAGCTACAAATTTACATAATCATTCACCAAGCACCAACTCGGTAAGAGGCACCAACCTCTAAATTTTATCTGCTACAACGTAATGGAGCACCAACTCCAATTTTTCCAGCTCCAACCTGGAAAGAGGCACCAACCCCTTTTACCAAGCTACAACTTGGAGATAGTAATAAAAATTGCAGAATTAAACTGTCACCTCAATTTACACGATCTCGCTGTTTTCTTGCGTTACTGTCTGCTTGTCGGCATTCGATCGTCTATCGTGAAAAATGATTCGCACTTTTTCAACCACTCCTCTATATCTCTCCGCGTTCTCTGCTGCAACTTCACGAAATATTACTTCTCAGACCGGACTGCTCGTCATTTCACACTCGAAACACGACTTCTGCATACCACATTCTTATCTTCTCTTTGCACCACTCACTCTGCTTGCACCTTCCATGAAATCTCACTTCTACCATCTGCGTATTTTTGCCTTGGACTTTAAACACGCCGTCTGCATATCGCTCTCTTTGTTCTCGATCAGTCGATATGCACTCACTCACTATCTCATCACTGCGATCTCTTTTCTTTAACTCCAAAGAACTATCACCGACTTACACTCTGCTGCACACGAACTTCATTCGCATATATCGCATCACGCCCTCCCTTCAACCTTGCAACAGTCCCGCATTTTTATAGAAGAGAATATCCCATCAAAACATTCTCAAACACGTCGGCTGCAACCCTAATTAGGTCAACATGAAACCCTAGAATTTTTCGGTTGCTTAACCTTGCTTTGTCAACAGGAAACCCTAATTGATCCGTTGCAAAACCCTAGCAACGCCGGCTTTGAAAACAAGCCGGTGAACAACTTTAATTTAATTTTAAAATATTAATTTAAATTTTAAATAAATAAATAAAATTTAAACTGGATATTTAAAATTAAATATCTTCATCATCGGAGCACCTTTTTCAACAAAACGAAGAGCTAACTTGGGTTTTAAGAAAAACCCATTTCAAAACTGCTGACCATGGATTTAAACAAAACCCATTTCAAAACTGCTGACCATGGATTTAAACAAAACCTATAATTTAGTCTGCCTTGGTTTTCACAAAAACCCTTCCGCTCTTTGACATCAATGACAACATCAACACTTGAGCAAGGGCAATGTACCCAAGGTACCCAAAATTGCCAACAGAGGATATCTTAAATGCCTTCTCATAGTTGCTTATGTGATTTTGCACTATAAACAATGTTTGTGATCATTTATATTATTACTATGGCATTAATATAGAAATGTTGCTTATATTTATCTAGAAAATAAGAAAGGGGAAGAATAATTCAATGGATGGACAACAATATATGCACACTGCATAAATTAATTAGTAAACTTTTACTCATTTTTCAATAAAATCCACACAATTTAAAAAGTAACTTCTACTTATTTTTCAAGAATACCACACAATTTAAAAAGTAAATTTTTTCTCATATTTTATAGAATACCATGATAAAGATGGCTAAAGGATGCATAGAATCCCATACTACTAATAGTGGGTTTGGTCCATGTAGTATGGTTTTTCTTGCTCATATGGTTTGGTCCATGTAATATGTTTTCTTTTTACATCATCTTTTGAAAGTATGAAATGCATGTTTCATTATTAGTAGGTATAGTCCATGTTGTATGATTTTTCTTGCTATGATTTATATGATCTTTTAAAAGTACTAAATAAATGTTTTATGTTGGTCTCATCTAAAATGTTGATGCAAAATTGTAAAGTATAGTGGTTGAATTCTTCATAATTTCTCTTTTGACATACCATAAATCACTTTTTACATGTGGGTGTCAATAATACACTTTTATACTTTTATCCTTATTATATTTTAATCACTAAAGTTGTATAACTATGCTATTTTTAAGTTGAATTTGTAGCTCAAATTACATTTTCTTCTCCTTTTTATTTTATTTATATATTGATTTTTCTAATTCTATCTCCTAAGGTCCTAATTGATTTCAATATAAGTTTGTCACTTACATAGCAATTTCCTACTAAATTAGATTTTTTTTTTTTTTTCAATGAGTTTACACAGGTTTTTATGAGGGGTCTCCTCATAGTAAGTGGGGTTTGAACCTTAGACCTCACAAAGAGAGGCCAAAGCCCTTATCATTGAAGTAATATTTCTACTAAATTAGATTTTTATTAAGTCAACCTTTTTCCTTAATATTTTTAGCAATATATTTTACAAATAATACCACTTATTGGACTTTAAAAAATAGAGCCATATGTGCCTTCTATTGAGATCCACTCACATAAAAATAAAAAAAATCATTATATTTTTTGTTAGGTAAAGTAGACCATATCTAGCTTACCTTTCTATAAAAAATAATTATTTTCAAAGTGCTATACTTCTACAATTAACTCCTTGATATCATTTTCATTGAGAGATAAAATTCCCCTCACCTATTTGCTTCTAAAATTTGAATTTCACCAAGATAAAGAGCAACATTGTGATTGACTAAATTAGTTGCTATTCAATATCCTTTTCTATAGATATGTTGATATCTCTAATATATTGTCTCCAACAATAATTGAGGGATTTAAGATATAATGTTATTTTAAATATAATTTCCACATCTATTTTTCTTGATAACCATAGTACCTAGGTACTATTGGAATAAAAGGGTACTGGACAAGATTGTATTGATCAAAATTATGCATATATACAATGAAGGTGTAGGTGGTTGGTTTGAATAATGAACTATCAATCACCTATTTAGGTATAAATTCCAAATGCATAACTCTAATTATATTACATGATGCAATTAGTCCTTAACATTATCCCATTATTACATCATACTTAAACACGACAAGAATCAACAACTAAAAAAGTTCAAAAAGATCATGTACTAGGAAACACATTAACCCATAATTTACATCAACGTGAACATGGACAAACTCAACTTATCACCTTAGCGGGATTGACCACACTAGAATCAATGAAGGATAAGTATAAACACAAATATCCAAGATTTTATATCATAAGTGGATAGGGTCACACATGCTATCTACACAACGTGTAAATAGGAACACTCATTTGTATACAAACCTCTATGATTAGGACACTAAATGAATCATATGTACAATACTTTGATTTTGAATAAGGACACAACCATTCATAAAATCATATGCCGATAAGAACACATTCTACTATTTGGAAAACACAAGATCTCCACTTCTCTTGAGTGAAGCATTATCTTGAGTAGAAAATTTATTTTGGTCTTCAAGATAGATCATAACTAGGCAAACCATATAATACCCCTCAAATTGAGTAAATATTTTGAACATGTGGTCTCTAAAAATCCTTGAAATATTTCTTCAAAATAATGGTTTTATTGGGCTCAAAAAATGCTATAAACATGCCTATATTTCACAATAGGATAATAGGTACAGATTATTATTATTTTTTATGCCAATAAAAATGTTCAAGTGCCCAAATTACATGTGGGCACAATCAATCCTTTTCCAAATTATAATATAAAGGGGAAAATATAAAGTTCAATGCTACAACTTGAATCTTTAAGGAATATTCTATAAACATTTGAGGGTAATAAAAAATATGCCAAATCATCGTCTTGTCACTTGCATTTAATAACAGTAAAATAAAAATAAAATTTTAAAGGATTCAAAGAACCTTTCCATGAAGCATGTGGTATTTTTCATTTCATTTAAATATATTTTTACCTCTACGTTTTTGTATGGTGTGTTCTTAGCATGTAGTAGAACAACATTTTATCTCTATAAATTGTAAGTAACATGTGTTTTTTTTAAAATTCACAACACAAGCCTTCAATTGGTAACACTTCACTAGAAGTTAACTTATAGACAACCAATGCATTGGTTAGATGGAAAATTCATAATAGAAAATCCTCTTACACATTTAGACAACCTTGTTGATATATAGTTTGATCTATGGATGGTAGGGTCAAAGTTTACTTTAGACAACCTTTTTTGAATGAAAATATTATATTTTACCTTAGATAACAATATCTTGTGATGAAAACTTTAGACGACTCTTTAAGATGACAAGTTATGTGATGACACAAATTTCTTCAAACAACTCTTCCCTTGATAACAATCCACAAAATAATTCTAGCTTCAAATGACAATTATTCTCAAGACATATTTTCTCTAGACGACAACTCCACATAATAATTATTCTCTAGAAGGTAGCTCCAAAAAATAGCTCTATATGGTAGCTATAGATGACCCCTTTTGATGAGATATCTAGATGACAACCCTATAAATTAGATCTTGATAGTAGGTCAAGACAACAAATCCAAATGATAGATCTAGATGGAAGCTATAGGTGACAATATTTTATATATGACATGATTAAATGACTCTCACATGCTTTTTATTTTGCTATAATATTGTTCATTACTAACATAAACCAAGGCAACAAGATAAAGAGGATGATTATCGACACATTCAAACTCTACTACAATGCTCCAGATGACTCTTTTTAGATGATAAATTTCTTGCACTAGATGATAGCAATCAATCTTGTGATGACAATTCTTTCGACATGAATCAAATACTTCTTGAATGAATTTGCAACTCCTCCAAGACTAAATAATTTTTGCAACACATGCAAACATGAAGAATAATAAATATTTTTTAAAATGAACAAGGTCTTCTCCTCGCTCTAACTCGCAACATATGCTCATTTTTAGATTCTCAACACATTCAGTATTTTAGAGCAATGTTCTTTAGACCTGCAAAAAATATTTTAAACACAAATATTTTACATTGATGAAGTAGCATATTTTTAAATGACATGTTATTATTTACAATTTATCATAAACTTGATCTTTTATTTTGCGTGCTCCAAGAATTATGAGAGCTTTGATACCACATGTTGGGCTAGCAAGGTGTTGGACAAGATTGTATTGACCAAAATTATGTATATATACAATAAATGCTTAAGTGTTTTGAGTAAATAACTATCAACCACCTATTTGGGTAGAACTCCCAAATACCTATTACATGATGTAAAAATTCCTAATAGGTAATACCTTTGATTCAATCTCCAAAATTGATAGCAAAAGCAAAAGAGATAAGCAAGAGGGGAAGTAGAAATTTATAACTATGAATGGAGTAAATTTTTGAAACTAATAGTACCTATGGTCATTACCAATTTTAGAATTCTAGGCTAAAGACCCAATAAGGAAAATTGGAAAATTGATCAAGTATGAAAAGTAACAATTTCTTAGCAAATTAGTGACATATTAACAAGTCAACGATTTGTCTCTAATCATGCAATTTAAAATATGGTAAGTTATACAACACATTTTGGAAGCATGGATCTCAACGAAATTGTTGAAAGCAATGTTTTTTTTCTACGGTGAATGATAAATATTAACTAGAGGTAT
The DNA here is from genome assembly GCA_028583015.1 of Wollemia nobilis. Lineage (NCBI taxonomy): Eukaryota > Viridiplantae > Streptophyta > Pinopsida > Araucariales > Araucariaceae > Wollemia > Wollemia nobilis. The sequence continues at coordinate 2,494,985 of JAQPPZ010001056.1, read as the reverse complement.
AAATCAGGTAAAAACCCTTACCATAAATAAGAGATATGAACTCATTTATAAATTTTTTTGACCATTTAAAAATTGTATAGCTATTATTAATTATTTGTATTATGCTATTTTAAACTATTTAAAATTAATGGAAAGGTTGTGAATGGCGTTTATGGACCAATTGTTTCTATTGATATCTTGAATAAAAAATGTATGGTGTTTGTAATGTTGTCTTCTTATCTCTTGTTAGTACTTTATCGCATGTCATTCAAATGATCAATCATTTTGATGTTAGTTTATAACTTCCAAATGGTCAAACTGCCCATGCACTAATATCATTATGGTTATGGTCATATTTATTTTCTTAAACATTAATTTCATCCCTCACACCCTTACCTTCACAATTTTTTCTCTTTTGCATTTAGATTAATTTAGTTTATCTATATTAGTAGGGAGCCAACCTGAATTCAAATATTAGAAATAATTTACCCCTTCCAATTGTTGAATTGGGATCATAGGCATGAATCTCAATAAAAAAATTCCATACTTCAATAATTTTCTAGCATGCTCAATGAACAATGAAGTTTGTTTTTGCATGAAATCAAGCTTACTCATTCACATATTATTCTTAAAATCTACATCAAGCTACCCCAAAACTCTCTAGGTTTACAAAAGTATGTGTAAAATATTAAACATGATAAAATATAGATAATTTACATAAAGTCTATGCACATTTTACCTGAATCTGATAATTTTACACCTACAACCAAGATTTACATTTTATTGAAACTTGAAACTCATCTAAAGTAGGTGCAATGTCTACTTCATTGATGACTAGAACTAAAAAAACCATTCAAATTGAGAAAATTTCATAAGTTTGATCTCTGATAGAGAATTATTGTTTTTGTTGGCACATGTCCCAAGAAATCATCTAAATTTCCAAAAATTTTCTAAGTGCATTTGCTTGTGATTAATTAGCTATTTAGCAATTCACCAACATTTGCTCACCTCTAGCAGCCTATTCATCCAAATATTTCTATAAGCCCTTAAAGTAAAGATTCACTTATAATAAATTTAGTAATTCACTTGCTCTAATTGATCACTTGTTTGCTTCTCATTCTCCACACAAAACTATTTAAAATTTCAAGTGCCTGGGTTAGAAATTTACTAACATGTTAGTGATTCATTAACATTTCTAGCAATTTGTTAATAAAGTAGTGATTCACTTGCTTTTGCTCTAATATTGTTAATTTTGGCTAATTAGATCTATTTTTTAATTGAATATCCTTTTGTAGGTTAAAAAAACATCGATTAATAATGAATATTAATGAATTTAATATTTTAAGAATACAATATCCAAATCACATGACAAATGTAAATAATTCAAATGAGTGAAATTGATTGAATACCAACAAAAGCAATCTAAGGAGAAGAAAACAACTATAATTATTTAGATCAAAGAGTCAAAAAACCTATAAAGAAGATTTAATGACCAATCCTATAGAAACAAACATATGGCTAGGTATTTCCACTATGTCTTGACCATTAAGTCCTCCCTTTTGGTCAACCAAAGTAGGTCAAATTAGTAGTTTTTCTTTACAAAATGCCATTCAAGCTAATCAAATGTGGACTTTCACTAATACCACTATCTAGACCATGATAATAATTAATTTATATGATATATATTAAATTATATAAGCCTTACATGATATTAAAAATCCATAACCTATTTTGATGGGTTTGTTGTATTGCAACTCATCATGAGTTAACAACGAATGACCCCAGCTAGTCAAATGACCAATATATCCACTTCTCAATCCATATAGGGTCTACAAATTGGTCCAAACTAGTAATTTAGCTTGATCCAATCATAAATTTGGTCAACTCAAAAGGCTAGTCCTCAAAATATTGCTTCCTAATTATAAATTGGTCCAAATCTATAGATAAATGCCCCAAGTTAATAAGTCATATAAAAAAATTAGGGACCCAAAGCTTGCATATCCTACTAAACTTGGGCATGAGGAAAACACAATAAAAACCTATCAAACCCTAGTATCATGCAAGGTTGGGTATCCTAAGCTTCACTAAATCACTAATTAAACAAGGTATAACACAAGGATTATAAGTCCCTATCGTCCAAATAGGAGTACAACTTGTATTTTTTATGAAATAAAATCAGTGTTTCCTCCCTCTAACCAACCTCTATAGTATATACCATAGTAATATTAAAATCAACCATATCCTGAATAGTATAAATTTCCTCAAAACCCATAATACATGCCTAATCCACATGCAATGCCAAACCCTAATCCATAGGCACATCTTAATTTATAGTCTATTTTGAACACAAACCAAATATTCATTCCTCAATAACTTATGACTCATCAAAGTCCACTAATAGCACCAATAATAGATGATTCAATATGTTCCACAATCACAAGGATACATGAGTCCTTAGTACTAAATTCCATGTAAACCTCAATTTATATATGGACAAGCATCTTAGTATTATCAATTGTAGCCACAAATGAAACCACAAAATCAATTGCTTGATGGGACCTACCAAGGACCTTTGAATTTATTTATTAGTCTCTAACATTAATGACTACTATGAAATATTTGCCAATATTTAATGGGAACAAAAATAAAACCACTATGGATCATCTAAATAAACTATTTACATTAAAATTATCTCATCAAATTTAGGAATAAGATATCATGATACAATCACTAATCTATTTATTAAGATATATGGATGCATTATAGTATAATATCTCATTTGATAATATAGTCACCAACTAGGCTTCTATAGTTGAACCATTTATGAGGAGGTTTAGTAACATGAGCAACTAGTACTTGATCTTGTCTCAATTAAATTCCATGCAAAGATATTATCAAGAAGATATACATGACTATAATACAATATTTATGAGGACATTGTATCTCATTCCTCCTAATATTAAAACTTTTTATGAACAAGCCTTTCCATATTACATAAGAAGGTTATAATTAGACTAGCCTTGATGGTAAAAAATGCTAACCACATATCCCTAGCTAGTGTATTAAAGAAAACATCCCACAACAAAGATATTTTCATCCAAGTCAAAAAATTACCTTCTAATCACCTATGGACCAAGAATCATATATAACCAAAGCCCTCAAACAAAACATCCACCTCCACTAACCACACCCATCCCAAACGCTCAAAATTAGACTTATCAAGTCCATTAGTATATCAAATCAAATAATCCATATGTAGTCACCTTTTATAGATAAAATATTTCTAATACAATTGGATTTTATTCCCAATTTTCCACATTACTAGCCCATTCCCAACCACACAATACAAATACTACTTATTTGTAAGGTTAAAATGATAATGTCCAAGTCAAAATGGATGAATTATGGGATATGATGAATATTTTTGTCAACCAAGCTAATATGAAAAAGAGATAAGACATCTATCGATAGGAAATTAATGGTTGATAACAGAAAAGAAATGGATAGTAGAGGAAAGAAGTTATATGATGACAAACCAAGTTCCACATAAAACTAGGAATCAAGTAGGAAATTAGGTACAAAACAACATAATCAATATGAATTAAAAATGAATACCTTATGGTGTTTAAGATGTAATGTTAGGCATAATTCCTTGGAATGCATTTGGTAAAAATAAATGCTTAGATTGTAATATATAACCAATAACATTAGGCACACAAATATGTGATGACAAACTAAATGATAGAAATTCAAGCATCAATAATGAACCAAACCTTGACCTTACAACCATGGGTTGGTGCAACAATGGGTTTTAAATGTATCTAGTCCTAACAATGCCATGCTTGTAAATTTTAGTGTAATTGAAGATGCCAACAATTTTCCTTTTGAAGATCAGGCATTATTGAGAAACCAACAATGAGTTATGACTAAGAGCAAAATGAAGGAAATGGATGAACAACTTGACTCATCAAATATTTAGATGGAACCGCCTTAAGAACTTGATTTGGGTGCAAAAAAAATTATTCTAAGAAGGAGGTGTTTTCCTTTGGGACTTAAAGATAAGGATTTAGTTTTAATTAACCAAGGCACTATGCAAGGTAATACACAAGGAAATATATTAACATAGGTTTTATAGATAGATATTAATAATATGAGTGAACTTGTAGTAAAAAAAAGGCAAGTGACACTAATAGACATAGTGAAAGGGAGAGAGACCATAAGATTCTAAGAAAAATATGAGGTACCCATCCTTGACTAACAATGTTCATTGACCACAATAATTAGAGGTGATGATCAAGAATGTAGTATTTGCAATGCTAACCATTTGTAGGTATTCAATAACGATGAATATATTATCAAATTTTTGATCAAAGAAGCATCATATACAAAAGAAAAAAATAAGCATGGTGATGATGTTAGTTGAGGTTATTTAGTTAAATATAAATCAATTGGCTAGATATTGGTCACACTAGAGAGCTTATTCAATTTTTATGACAATGCTCAAAAGGCTATCACTAAAGTAGGGCCTTCCTCTTAACAACCAATCCAAATTTCTTAATCATAACCTCTAATTATTGTGGTATTCAATAACGATGAATATATTATCAAATTATTGGTCAAAGAAGCATCATATATGGAAAGCAAAAATAAGCATGGTGATGATGTTAGTAGGGGTTATTTAGTTAAATATAAATCAATTGGCTAGAGGATTGGTCACACTGAAGAGATTATTCAATCTCGATGACAATTCTCAAAAGGCTATCACTAAAGTAGAGCCTTCCTATTAACAAACAATCATAATTTCAAATATTAATACTTGTTAATGAGAAATGAATGCACATAAGAGGAGTTCTAGTTTTTCAAAGAGTATTATTGAAAGCATAGTCATGTTATTGCATGGGGATACAAAGACCTTAATATCTATGATAGAAAAATTATTTAGCATATAATCGGCCTTGAACCCATAGATAAATCCTTTCAACAAAAAAAAGGCTTGTTAACCTAAAAATAGAAGTGATTATGAAAAAGGATCTCCTAAAATTATCTAAAATTATAAATCATATTTTCTATAAAATATTCAACCTAGATAAAAAACTTAGTTTTGGCATGCTGGAAAATGAAGATATTAGATTATGCATCAACTTTAGTGTTGGAAATATGAGCAGATTTTATCATCATTGATGTCAAGAAGTCAGCACTAGTAAGCGTCAATTTTAGTGAGAAACATTAGTTTTAGGTTTTATAATCAAGTGCAAAAGAAAGATTGCTACCAGGAGGTTAGATGAGGTTTATAGGGCAGAAGGAAGGCCTAAGAAAAATAATATTTTAATATTTTATTAAAATATTAAAAAGAAAAGACCCAAGGATTTAAAATATTTATAATAGTTTCATTATAAATTAAATTCAATTAACTCTTAGAGTTATTAAGTTAATTATAAATTAATTATAAATTAATTTAACTAACCCTAAAGGATAGGGCTATAAAGTTTAAATTAATTCAAAAATATTCAAATTAATCAAAATCGCTGATGTCGTCGAATATATGACATTATGCATATAAAGGAAGACAAAAACCATATCATTTATTTCATCCATGATCTTTGTGTTATAAGTGATTTTTGTGCGTATTTCAAGGGAGAAGATCATGTGCTTTCAAAGGTTTTGTGAGGTAGAATATAGGACAAAGTAGAGGGGATTTCACTTTATGTTCCAAGGTGTTGTGCAATGTGACTAGCAGCCAAGGGTAGCGCTAAGACTTCAGTAGACGTGAGGTTGAGGGATCAAATCCCATGGTCTAAATTTTGGGGACCAAGGAAGGTCTTTTGTTGGAAACCACACAAGAGACAAAGGACAAAGGGAAGGCGCTAGCCTTTCCCTTTGCGTGGAGGCACACAACCCACATGGTAGGCACACACCTAGCAAAGACACTTGGTAGGGAGAGTTTTCATGTTCGAAACCCATCGAGGCACCTTTTGGTGAATGATAAGGTATGCACTAAATTGCTTGGTTTTAAAATTTGTAGAGGTTTCAAAATTTGTGGAAATAATATTTTTAAAAGGTTATAAAGTGGAAATTACATGTTATGAGGTTTTTGTGAGGGAGATAAAAGGATATGCATTGTTTTACTTTAGGGTTTAATTTTTGAGTGCTTTGAGCTTATTGAGAGGAGTAAAAGGTGTGCCAAAGGAGTTAGATATTTTTTGTTGAAAAAGTTAATAAAATTGTATTGAAGGAGTAATAAGGCATGCCAAAGGAGTTAGATAATTTTTGTTGAAAAAGTTAATAAAATTGTATTGAAGGAGAAATAAGATATAGTAAGGTTTTTGATATTTTGACTTGGTGAAATATTTTGAAAGAAAATATTAAGGACAATGATTTGTTATCTAACCCTTAATATTGGCAAAAAGAGTGGTTGTGATTGAGACAGGTGTTTGAGGTCAAATCATATTCAAACAAGAGGTAAGGGTACATTATCATTGAGAGTGATTGTTGGATGTTATGAATGCTAAGTTGGAGTGAAAAGGATTTTTTTATTAGCATTGATGAAGTAGCAACAAATATTTTAAACACAAATATTTTACATTGATGAAGTAGCATATTTTTAAATGACATGTTATTCTTTACAATTGATCACAAATTTGATCTTTTTTTTTGCATGCTCCAAGAATGATGAGAGCTTTGATACCACATGTTGGGCTAGCAAGGTGTTGGACAATATTGTATTGACTAAAATTATGTATATATACAATAAATGTTAAGTGGTTTGAGTAAAGAACTATCAACCACCTATTTGGGTAAAACTCCCAAATACCTATTACATGATGTAAAAATTCCTAACAGGTACTACCTTTGATTCAATCTCCAAAATTGATAGCAAAAGCAAAAGTTATAAGCAAGAGGGGAAGTGGAAATTTATAACTATGAATAGAGTAAAATTTTGAAACTAATAGTACCTATGGTCATTACCAATTTTAGAATTCTAGGCTAAAGACCCAATAAGGAAAATTGGAAAACAGATCAAGTATGAAAACTAACAATTTCTTAGCAAATTAGTGACATATTAACAAGTCAACGATTTGTCTATAATCATGCAATTTAAAATATGTTAAGTTATACAACACATTTTGGAAGCGTGGATCTCAAGGCAATTGTTGAAAGCAATATTTTTTTCTATGGTGAATGATAAAGATTAACTAGAGGTAGAAATCAAGTAAAAACCCTTACCATAAATAAGAGATATGGACTCATTTATAAAATTTTTGACCATTTAAGAATTGTATAGCTATTATTAATTATTTGTATTATGCTATTTTAAACTGTTTAAAATTAATGGAAAGGTTGTGCATGGTGTTTATGGACCAATTGTTTCTATTGATATCTTGATTAAAAAATGTATGGTGTTTGTAATGTTGTCTTCTTATCTCTTGTTAGTACTTTATCGCATGTCATTCAAATGCTCAATAATTTTGATGTTAGTTTATCACTTCCAAATGGTAAAACTGACCATGCACTAATATCATTATGGTTATGGTCATATTTATTTTCTTAAACATTAATTTCATCCCTCACACCCTTACCTTCACAATTTTTTCTCTTTTGCATTTAGATTAATTTAGTTTATCTATATTAGTAGGAAGCCAACCTGAATTCAAATATTAGAAAGAATTTGCCCCTTCCAATTGTTGAATTGGGATCATAGGCATGAATCTCAATAAAACAATTCCATACTTCAATAATTTTCTAGCATGCTCAATTGAACAATGAAGTTTGTTTTTGCATGAAATCAAGCTTACTCATTTACATATTATTCTTAAAATCTACACCAAGCTACCCCAAACCTCTCTAGGTTTACAAAAGTATGTGTAAAATATTAAACATGATAAAATCTAGATAATTTACATAAAGTCTATGCACATTTTACTTGAACCTGATAATTTTACACCTACAACCAAGATTTACATTTTAAAGAAACTCCAAAATCATCTAAAGTAGGTTCAATGTCTACTTCATTGATGACTAGGACTAAAAAACCATTCAAATTGAGAAAATTTCATAAGTTTGATCTCTGATAAAGAATTATTGTTTTTGTTGGCACATGTCCCAAGAAATCATCTAAATTTCCAAAACTTTTCTAAGTGCATTTGCTTGTGATTCATTAGCTATTTAGCAATTCACCAACATCTGCTCACCTCTAGCAGCCTATTCCTACAAATATTTCTATAAGCCCTTAAAGTAAAGATTCACTTATAATAAAGCTAGTAATTCACTTGTTCTAATTGATCACTTGTTTTCTTCTCATTCTCCATATAAAACTATTTAAAATTTGAAGTGCCTTGGTTAGAAATTTACTAACATGTTAGTGATTCATTAACATTTCTAGCAATTTGTTGATAAAGTAGTGATTCACTTGCTTTTGCTCTAAAATTGTTAATTTTGGCTAATTATATCTATTTTTTAATTGAATATCCTTTTGTAGGTTCAACAAACGTCGATTAATATTGAATATTAATGAATTTAATATTTTAAGAATACAATATCCAAATCACATGACAAATGTAAATAATTCAAATGAGTGAAATTGATTGAATACCAACAAAAGTAATCTAATGAGAAGAAAACAACTATAATTATTTATATCAAAGAGTCAAAAAACCCATAAATAAGATTTAATGACCAATCCTATAGAAACAAACATATGGCTAGGTATTTCCACTATGTATTGACTATTAATTCCTCCCTTTTGGTCAACCAAAGTAGGTCAAATTAGTATTTTTTCTTTACAAAATGCCATTCAAGCTAATCAAATGTGGACTTTCACTAATACCACTATCTAGACCATGATAATAATTAATTTATAAGATATATCTTAAATTATATAAGCCTTACATGATATTAAAAGTCCATAACCTATTTTGATGGGTTTGTTGTATTGCAACTCATCATGAGTTAACAACGAATGACCCCAGCTAGTCAAATGACCAATATATCCACTTCTCAATCCATATAGGGTCTACAAATTGGTCCAAACTAGTAATTTAGCTTGATCCAATCATAAATTGGGTCAACTCAAAAGGCTAGTCCTCAAAATATTGCTTCCTAATTATAAATTGGTCCAAATCTATAGATAAATTCCCCAAGTTAATAAGTCATATAAAAAAATTAGGGACCCAAAGCTTGCATATCCTACTAAACTTGGGCATGAGGAAAACACAATAAAAACCTATCAAACCCTAGTATCATGCAAGGTTGGGTATCCTAAGCTTCACTAAATCACCAATTAAGAAAGGTATAACACAAGGATTATAAGTCCCTATCGTCCAACTAGGAGTGCAATTGGTATTTTTTATGAAATAAAATCCATTGTTACCTCCCTCTAATCAACCTCTATAGTATCTACCATAGTAACCTTAAAATCAACCATATCCTGAATAGTATAAATTTCCTCAAAACCCATAATACATGCCTAACCCACATGCAATGCCAAACCCTAATCCATAGGCATATCTTAATTTATAGTCGATTTTGAACACAAACCAAATATTCATTCCTCAATAACTTATGACTCATCAAAGTCCACTAATAGCACCAATAATAGATGATTCAATATGTTCCACAATCACAATGATACATGAGTCCTTAGTACTAAATTCTATGTAATCCTTAATTTATATATGGACAAGCATATTAATATTATCAATTGTAGCCACAAATGAAACCATAAAATAAATTTCTTGATGGGACCTACCAAGGACATTTTAACTTATTGATTAGTCTCTAACATTAATGACTACTATGAAATCTTTGCCAATATTTAATGCGAACAAAAATAAAACCACTATGGATCATCTAAATAAACTATTTACATTGAAATTATCTCATCAAATTTATGCATAAGATATCATGATACAATCACTAATCTATTTATTAAAAGATATGGATGCATTATAGCATAATATCTCATTTGATAATATAGTCACCAACTAGGCTTCTATAGTTGAACCATTTATGAGGAGGTTTAGTAACATGAGCAACTAGTACTTGATCTTGTCTCAATTAAATTCCATGCAAAGATATTATCAAGAAGATATACATGACTATAATACAATATTTATGAGGAAATTGTATCTCATTCCTCCTAATATTAAATTTTTTTATGAACAAGCCTTTCCATATTACATAATAAGGTTATAATCATACCTAGCCTTGATGGTAAAAAATGCTAACCACATATCCCTAGCTAGTGTATTCAAGAAAACATCCCACAACAAAGATGTTTTCATCCAAGTCAAAAAATTACCTTCTAATCACCTATGGACCAAGAATCATATATAACCAAAGCCCTCAAACAAAACATCCACCTCCACTAACCACACCCATCCCAAACACTCAAAAGTAGACTTATCAAGTCCATTAGTAGATCAAATCAAATAATCCATATGTAGTCACCTTTTCTAGATAAAATATTTCTAATACAATTGGATTTTATTCCCAATTGTCCACATTACTAGCCCATTCCCAACCACATAATACAAATAATACTTATTTGTAAGGTTAAAATGATAATGACCAAGTCAAAATGGATTAATTATGGGATATGATGAATATTTTTGTCAACCAAGCTAATATGAAAAAGAGATAAGACATCTATCGATAGGAAATTAATGGTTGATAACAAAAAAGAAATGGATAGTAGAGGAAATAACTTATATGATGACAAACGAAGTTCCTCATAAAACTAGGAATCAAGTAGGAAATTAGGTACAAAACAACATAATCAATATGAATTAAAAATGAATACCTTATGGTGTTTAAGATGTAATGTTAGGCATAATTCCTTGGAATGCATTTGGTGAAAATTAATGCTTAGATTGTAATATATAACCAATAGCATTAGGCACACAAATATGTGATGAAAAACTAAATGATAGAAATTCAAGCATCAATAATGAACCAAACCTTGACCTTACAACCATGGGTTGGTGCAACAATGGGTTTTAAATGTATCTAGTCCTAACAATGCCATGCTTGTAAATTTTAGTGTAATTGAAGATGCCAACAATTTTCCTTTTGAAGATCAGGCATTATTGAGAAACCAACAATGAGTTATGACTAAGAGCAAAATGAAGGAAATGGATGAACAACTTGACTCATCAAATATTTAGATGGAACCGCCTTAAGAACTTGATTTGGGTGCAAAAAAAATTATTCTAAGAAGGAGGTGTTTTCCTTTGGGACTTAAAGATAAGGATTTAGTTTTAATTAACCAAGGCACTATGCAAGGTAATACACAAGGAAATATATTAACATAGGTTTTATAGATAGATATTAATAATATGAGTGAACTTGTAGTAAAAAAAAGGCAAGTGACACTAATAGACATAGTGAAAGGGAGAGAGACCATAAGATTCTAAGAAAAATATGAGGTACCCATCCTTGACTAACAATGTTCATTGACCACAATAATTAGAGGTGATGATCAAGAATGTAGTATTTGCAATGCTAACCATTTGTAGGTATTCAATAACGATGAATATATTATCAAATTTTTGATCAAAGAAGCATCATATACAAAAGAAAAAAATAAGCATGGTGATGATGTTAGTTGAGGTTATTTAGTTAAATATAAATCAATTGGCTAGATGATTGGTCACACTAGAGAGCTTATTCAATTTTTATGACAATGCTCAAAAGGCTATCACTAAAGTAGAGCCTTCCTCTTAACAACCAATCCAAATTTCTTAATCATAACCTCTAATTCTTGTGGTATTCAATAACGATGAATATATTATCAAATTATTGGTCAAAGAAGCATCATATATGGAAAAGAAAAATAAGCATGGTAATGATGTTAGTAGGGGTTATTTAGTTAAATATAAATCAATTGGCTAGAGGATTGGTCACACTGGAGATATTATTCAATCTCGATGATAATTCTAAAAAGGCTATCACTAAAGTAGAGCCTTCCTCTTAACAACCAATCCTAATTTCAAATATTAAAACTTGTTAATGAGAAATGAATGCACATAAGAGGAGTTCTAGTTTTTCAAAGAGTTTTATTGAAAACATAGTCATGTTATTGCATGGGGATACAAAGACCTTAATATCTATGATAGAAAAATTATTTAGCATACAATCGACCTTGAACCCATAGATAAATCCTTTCAACAAAAAAAGGCTTGTTAACCTAAAAATAGAAGTGATTATGAAAAAGGATCTCCTAAAATTATCTAAAATTATAAATCATATTTTCTATAAAATATTCAACCTGATAACTAACTTAGTTTTGGCATGCTGGAAAATGAAGATATTAGATTATGCATCAACTTTAGTGTTGGAAATATGAGCAGATTTTGTCGTCATTGATGTCAAGAAGTCAGCACTAGTAAGCATCAATTTCAGTGAGAAACTTTAGTTTCAGGTTTCGTAATCAAGTGCAAAAGAAATATTGCTCCCAGGTGGTCAGATGAGGTTTAAAGGGCAAAAGGAAGGCCCAAGCAAAATAATATTATAATATTAAAAGGACAAGACCCAAGGATTTAAATTAATTATAATAGTTTCATTATAAATTAATTTAATTAACTCTTAGAGTTATTAAGTTAATTATAAATTAATTTATATATTAATTTAACTAACCCTAAAGGATAGGGTTTTAAAGTTTAAATTAATTCAAAAATATTCAAATTAATAAAAATCGCTGATGTCGTCGAATATATGACGTTATGCATATAAAGGAAGACAAAAACCATAGCATTTATTTCATCCATGATCTCTGTGTTATAAGTGATTTTTGTGCGTATTTCAAGGGAGAAGATCGTGTGATTTCAAAGGTTTTGTGAGGTAGAAGATAGGACAAAGTAGAGGGGATTTCACTTTATGTTCCAAGGTGTTTTGCAATGTGACTGGCATCCAAGGGTGGCGCTAAGACTTCGACAGGCATGAGTTTGAGGGATCAAATCCCATGGTTTGCATTTGGGTGAGCAAGAAAGGTCTTTTTTTGGAAACCATGCAAGAGACAAAGGAAAAAGGGAAGGCGCTAGCCTTTCCATTTGTGTGGAGGCATGCAACCCACATGGTAGGCACACACCTAGCAAAGACACTTGGTAGGGAGAGGTTCCGCTTTTGAAACCTGTCGAGGCACCTTTTGGTGAATTATAAGGTATGCACTAAATTGCTTGGTTCTAAAATTTGTAGAGGTTTGAAATTTTGTGGAAATAATATTTTTAAAAGGTTATAAAGTGGAAATTGCATGTTATGAGGTTTTTGTGAGGGAGATAAAAGGATATGCATTGTTTTACTTTAGGGTTTGATTTTTGAGTGCTTTGAGCTTATTGAGAGGAGTAATAAGGTGTGCCAAAGGAGTTAGATATTTTTTGTTGAAAAAGTTAATAAAATTGTATTGAAGGAGTAATAAGGCATGCCAAAGGAGTTAGATACTTTTTTTCTGAAAAAGTTAATAAAATTGCATTGAAGGAGAAATAAGATATAGTAAGGTTTTTGATATTTTGACTTGGTGAAATATTTTGAAAGAAAATATTAAGGACAATTATTTGTTATCTAACCCTTAATAATGACAAAAAGAGTGGTTGTGATTGAGACAGGTGTTTGAGGTCAAATCATCTTCAAACAAGAGGTAAGGGTATATTATCCTTGAGAGTGATTGTTGGATGTTATGAATGCTAAGTTGGAGTGAAAAGGATTTTTTTATTAGCATTGTTGAATTTGGTTTTTTGGAATGATAGTTGATACTAGACACCTTGTTTGATAATATGTTTTGGAAATATTGAATGTGCCCTCATATGCATGACTAGGGTTTATGCAAGATAATGAGTATCATTGTTATGTGAGATTGTTTGATAAACATTATTGAAAATAATTGAGTGAGTATTCATATGCTTGGACTAGGGTTTGTAAGCAAGGAGTGTTTCATTGAGTGGAGTTGATTGAGTCTAGTCAAGTGGAAGTGTTGAGGTGATAGTTCAAGTTCTATGAAATTTTTTTTTGTATACTTCTAAATTGATTTGAGAAAGATATTGAAAGTGATTGATCATTATTGTGAGTGTGAAGCATATTGAGTCTCTAACAATTCTCTATATATTTTTGTGAGATTAAACAAGATTCTATGTGAAGATTGTTTGTGTGATTGAAGAGGATTTTGTGTTAGATTGAGTTGAGTTGAGTAAGATTTTGTGGAAGCTTACAATATAGATTTGAGGTAAGTCTTAGTGAAGACTTTTTGAGAATATTGAGCAAGTTCTAGTGAGGAATTTTTGAGCAAATTTGAGATAAGTCTAAGTGAAGACTTGTTGAACATATTGGATAAGTTCTAGTGAGGACTTGTTGAGTATATTTGAGGTAAGTCTTTGTGAGGACTTGTTGAGTAGATTGAGAAAGTTCTAGTGAGGATTTGTTGAGTAGATTTGAGGTAAGTCTTAGTGAAGACTTGTTGAGCATATTGGACAAGTTCTAGAGAGGACTTGTGGACAATTAGTGTGAGATTTTGTGGAAGCTTACAATACAAATTTGAGATAAGTCTTTGAGAATACTTGTGAGAAAAGTTAATTAATTGATTTTTTCAAACCTTGGGTTAAGATTTGGGGCAGATCTAGCAGAGTTTATTTGGGATTGAGTCAAGCTTTGTGTTAAGTCTTGAGGATATATTTGAGGATAGAGTTTGGTGTAAATTTAAGGATAGGTTTGTGCTAGACCAGAGATAAAGATTGAGGATAGATTTGTGCTAGATTGAAAAACTATGTTTAGTGCATATTTGAGGATAGATATTGAGAAGATTTGTGCTAGACCAAAGGACTATGTTTAGTGTAGATTAGAGATAGATATTGAGAATATTTGTGCTAGACTGAAGGACCATGTTTAGTACAAATTTGAGAGTAAGCTTTGAAGGTGATAGAGTATAGAGGATGTCAGTCTCTAGCGGATAGAGGTCCATTAGTCATGGTAGTGAAGATAGGTATTCTAAGTGAGTTAGGAGTCTTCAATGGATAGAGATCCATTAGCCAGTGCGATGGAGGCAACAGTTCTTCTAGAAGATTACTAGCCAAAGTAGAGGAGAAGGAGTTCTCCTATGGATAGAGATCCATAAAATTTATTAGGGGATTGGTGTCTCCTTTGGATAGAGGTCCATAAATATTGTAATAGGGAAGGATTCCCAAAGATATTTGTTGAGAAAATATTAGTGAAAGAATTTCTCTGTGGAGTAGCCCACATTGGGTGAACCATGTTAAATTGGTGTCTCTATTGTGTGTGGTGATTTGTGCATTGATTTGATTACTACTGTTGATATTGCCATTGATATATTGCATAATATTGATTGGAAAAGAAAAGTAAAAAGTGGTCTTATACTATTCACCCCCCTCTTAGTATAATCAAAGCATAGTCATGTTATTGCATGGGGATACAAAGACCTTAATATATATGATAGAAAATTTATTTAGCATACAATCAACCTTGAACCCATAGATAAACCATTTCAACAAAAAAAGGCTTGTTAACCTAAAAATAAAAGTGATTATGAAAAAGGATCTCCTAAAATTATTTAAAATTATAAATCATATTTTCTATAAAATATTAAACCTATATAGCAAAATAAGTTTTGGCATGAAGGAAAATGAATATATTATATTATGCATCAACTTTAGTAACTTAAATAGCACATCTCTAACGAATCATTATCCATTGCCACCTGTGACCAAATTTTAGAGAAAGTGGCAAGGCCACAAATATTATTGTTACTAGATGGTTTCTTAGGGTATAACCAAATCTTGGTCAAGGATGATGAAAAAATTAAATTAAAATTCATGAGCAAATGGGGAACCTTTGCTTATCCAAGAATTCTAGTCAACTTCTCAAATACTAGGGTAACTTTTAAAGGGAAATGAATGCCAATTTTGTTTGCCTAATTGGTGAAATTATTCTCATATATATTGATTATTTGACCATTTAATATAAGTATAGGACTAAACACATCAATAATATAGATTCAATCTTTAAGGGATGCAAGAAATATGAGATCTTCTTGAATACCAAGAAATCTATTTCCTTTTTACAAGAGGACATACTATTGGGACATGTAGTGTTAAAATAAGGCTTTGTCATCGATCCAAATCACAACAAAGCAATTCTAAAATTACCATTACCATCCTAATAAAAGGTATTAGGACTTTTATTGGCCGAATCTAGTTCATAGCTAAATTCATCACCAAATTTATGTAATTTCTTAGACATATTACCAGAATATTGAAGAAAAATGCCACCTTCACTTGGATAAAAGAAGATAAATGAGCCTTCAAGGGCATTAAGGACATAATTAAAAAGGTATTATAGTAATCAATCCATATTTTTCCAAGGATTTTAGGCTATATGTGTTTGGTACTAATCAAATCATTGTAACAATATTAACTTAGAAGGATGATAAACAAAAAAAACACCTAATATCCTTTATGATTGAAAAACTTTATAAATATGAGTATTATACCTTCATTTAAAAGTATGTGTTTATGATGATGAAAGTGCTCAACAAATTTACATACTATCTACCCTAAGACAATACCACAATATTTGTACTTCATCTAGATGTAAGGTGAGAAAATGGTTGGATGGACCAATAAAATTTAGGAATTTGATACTGAGATTCACCCAACCAAGTTAGGAGAGAGGCATCTTTGTGAAAATATGGTTGTATCACCCTAATGGATAAGTGAAATTTGTAAAAGATATTGATTCAGGTGGGAAAACTAGATGGATGAATTTTTATAAGTGAATAGACCCTAACCAAAAAAATGCCAAGCAATTTGAGGACTGAAGAAAGATCTAAATGAAAGACTATGAACTTTAGTTATCTTGATGCGATCTTGTTTCCTAAGGGATATCATAGAATTATCTTAAGTTGTGTTGAGGAAGAAAAAGAGAAGGTATTGTTGAAGGAATATCATGATGAATGTGGTCATTATTTTATCCAAAAAACTTCCCACATGATCTTTAGGACAAGATACTACCGACTCACAAAATTCACTAGTTATTTTTAGTGGGTGATGTAATATCAAACATTAACCCTAGAATCCTTTTACTTTATCCAATAATCTGGGCAATGTGATATCACCTTAATAAGTGTATGTATATCCTCTACTATTTTTAATGGATTGATTGTGCAATCACCTAGGGGTTCAAATTCTATACCTAAGCATCTAAAGAGGGATCTAAAACATAAATTTAAAATGATGCAGGAGTACAAAGTATGCAAGCAAAAAAAACCCTAGACTATATGATCTTTTCAATTCCAATGATTATAAGATAAATAGGGAGTTTTTCTTGTTCAAGGCATACAAGGGATTATGCAGTCGTTCAAGATTAGCCTAAATGCAACTAAATGCTCTTTCAAATTCTTGCCTATGTCAAATTGGTAAAACCAAATTAAATAAAATTAACATCCTTTTTTTATTTTATTTTAATACAATTCATTACAAAACCAAAGAAAAAAGTTAGAATATAGAGATCAAATAGTAGATAGTAGATCTCAAAAACTAGATAGAGAGGGTACAATAATAAAAGTACCCAATTATTTTTAGGAACCTTCTAATTAAAATAAGCACATTCACATAAGTATTGCAATAAAAGCAAAAAATCATGAAAGAAGAAAATATTTTAGTACGAAATGTAAATGCAAAAATTTATTAATCCCACAAATCATAACATAGAATCATGGACCTCTTTGAGGGGGAAACCTCCTTCAATAATTTCATTCAATATTTAAAAATATATTTGTTTATACTCCATTGTATTTTACTTCATGCAACCCTAACCAAATGCTTAAGAGTTGGCTTACATGCAAAGTGCCACCCGAGCTAGAATACTCTACCAAACAAACAATTACATTCTTTATAGTGCTTACATAAAATGACCCCACTTTTCTAGGCATCTCAATTGCCACATACCATTACAAAATATTACAAAATATCATTAGAATGGGGTCCCCACATTGGAAAGGGTTTATTACATAATAACATGAGAAGTACATAATAGTGTTAGGATGGGGTCCTAACAATTATTCTTTCTTAGCTAAAGTGTTGCACACCATTAGAAGAGTTTCCCAACACTTTCAATATCTATCTAGAACTTTTGCTAAATAACCTATAAAAATATAGAAAAAATCAACTAGGATTATGGTAAAGAGGTTTGTCTATCAATAAGAAGTAGAAGGATTCTTGGTTAAGGTGATTAGACCCTTGTTGATATATGAAAAGATAAAATAATATGGAAAAAAAAGGAAAACATGTAGTTTAAGTGAAAGTGCTATAGTCTAAGAAAAAGCACTATGCAATGTATCACATCTATCTAGAACTTTTTCTTTGCGTAAACAAAGAGTAAAATTTTCATACCTCCTATAACAATGCAAGAATTTTAATTCTACAATTAGAAATTATAAAGTTATGGTGAATAACATATTGAAATTTATGTTTGAGAATAGGATATAGTCCAAATTACAAATAAATCTCACTATAAGATATTTAAATGCAATTTTCTAAGACAATAATTAAATAACAAGATGTTAAGCTATTGTGAAAATGAAAGGATAATTGTTAGCAATTGCAAATATAACAAAATAATAAAGCATATATGCTATTAAATGTTGTAATATTAAACCATAAAAACACTCTTTAATGTAGCAGTAATACAAGAATAAGAATATTGCTAACAAATATAAAGCATAGTAGGGTAAGGGGAGAAGGATTCTCTTGGATCATGGACAACAAGATGAGATGGCAAGGGCTTGTAATCAACTACAGAATACAAAAAAATGAGAGTAAATGTTAGCTTTTGATGTAACGAGTGTAGATGGAGATAAATATTTGTTCTTCCTCTTAAAGTATAATTTAATTTCAAGTGTGCATGGGGGAGATTCATTAGAATCTCTGCTTCCCCACTTGAGGACCTCTTTCCAAAGGAGACCCAAAGGACATGAAGATCCTCAACATAACTAGACTCCTAATCAATGATTTTTCCTAATATTGTGTGTAATTTTATGTAATTCTTGTGTTATCGATGTTTATGAGTTCAATTAAAACAAACACCTAAGAGTTTTTGGATCTCTATTTATCTGACTCTTTATCGAGCCTTAATGGTTATTTAAACCTAAATCATCAAGGATCATCTAAATGCAATGCTTAATTTTAAATCACACAAATGCATGCAAAGAAGATCTAACCTATATGTTTTTTAGATCTGAATGATCTAAGCTAAGCAGATTCTAGTTTTAGGGCAAACAAGAGAAAATGCAAGCAAACAAGCTAGCCTAGATGCAACTAGATGACTTTCGATTCCTTGCCTAAGTACTTGATAATGAAAGAGGTGTTCAAATAGGTCCTAAGATTCATTGATTGGCTGTTTTAGATATGTTTTGTAAAGAGGTTAATATGTTTTGCAAAGAAATTCTAACTTTTGTAAATGATTAGGGTTTTCTAGCTAGGATTCCTTAATTTCCTAAAATAGGTGTGATTTATGTTTCAAAATAGTAGAAAATTAGAAACATGATGCATATAAAATCAAATTGTAGAGCTAAGGATGGGCCAAGTGGCCAGATTACCTCTCCTACAGTTTGTCTGCCAAATTTGCCATTGAAAAGTACCAAATTCGTCATTGATGCCAAATTTACCACAAGGATGGAAAATTTGGTAAATCTGCATAAAAACACCAAAATAATTAGATTTATCTAATTTTTTGGGTCTATCTAAGTGTAGTGAAGTGATAAACTATATTTACTACTGATCAGACCCCCTTGTTTATGAAAAAATGAGTATGCTTACCTCTTGGAATGGATTTTTGACCTTTTGGAAAAATTTGCCATTGGGTTTGCCAAATTCACCACTGGTGGATTTGGTCTTAGTGGCAATTTTGGTTCTATAAATTTCTGGTTGCTAAATTTGCCACAAGGATGGTGAATTTGGTTATGGGTGAGAATTTTGAGGTTTTGGGGTCGATTTCAATAGGTTATGATTGTGATTTTAATATGAAACTTGGAGAGAATAATCCTACTATGATCTAGAAGGTTTTTAGATTAAAAAATTAGAGGATTGAACCTCTAAAATTTTTTTTTGCCAAATTCTCCATAGGGGTGGCAAATTTGGTCATGGGTAAGATTTTTGAAGTTTCAGGGCAGATTTCAAATTAATCTGAGGGGGGTTTTGTATGAAACAAATAGGGAAGGATCCTAGTGTATCTTAGAAGATCTATGTGTTGATATTACAGATAATTAAATCCTTAAATTAGAGATTTAAAATATTAAAAATATATTAACAGAGAAAAAGAGTGAAATCTCCTAGGGGGTTTGAAAATCTGAGAAATCAATTTTGTAACAAGATGTAAAATAAGAAAAAAGGTTTAGGGAATTCTATATTAGGGTAAAACCACCTCCAAAAAATGTTATAAGGGTGTATTAGAGGATTTATTTAAGAAATTGACAATATATGTTAATAAATTGCTCAAACTTCAAAGTATATGAACAATAACAAGTAAATGTGAATGCATAAAATTGGAATTAGATTCAATATAAGTACAAATGTATGTGAAATCAGATGCTATATAATAGGAAATATCAGTTACAATCAATTAAAATAAAATAAAAAAACAAGTTATCCTTTAAAATGGTGAGAGATTTTACATATGAAATTGAAGGAAATGCAATGTAAATACTTGAAATAAAAGAGGCAACATGTAAGAATGCTAAATATATGGAAATAAAGTAGCATGGAAGGAAAAAAAATGGATTAGTATGTTGTAGGAAGGATATAAAACTTTTAGAAAAAGGATTAATGAAGATTTTATATGAAATATGTAAATAGAAATATGGCAAAAACCCTACAAAAATAGAGGATTAGAGTCATAAACTATGGCAAAGTAAATGGTAAATTTAAAGGAACCTACAAGAGAGGTAGTTGAGAAATGATAATAAAGATGTAAGGAATGAATAGAAAGATGTTGTTAAACACTATTAGAGCACTACAAAAATAGAGTTAGAGGCTGCCAAGAAAGAGGTTAGATAATCAATGATGAAATATTTAGCATATGAAATGAAATGCATAAAAGAAAATGAGAGGATAATTAAGCTAGCAAGGCTACAACCTAGAGGAAAAAATGTTGTGGAACCAAGGTGAAAGGAGAGAAGAAGGAAGCTAGGAGAGCTTCCCTTCTTGCCTCCAATGGTGACCTCCTTGCTCCCAAGTCCTCCCTAGCCTTGCTTGGCTTACCTCCAATGCTTGCAAAGAGCACTCTAATGCTTTGACAAAAACCTATGCTATTGCTTGAGAAGAATTTAGAGAAGAAATGTAAATGCTAGAGTAATGTGGATAGAGCTTTGCTATAGTGAATTTCCTTGCAAAATGCCTACCCAAGGGGGTCCTTAAATAGGATTTGGAGGAGGATTGGAGGGAAGAATTGGATAAGATCAATTCAAACTATAATGCATCTCAGACATTGCTGGGGCATGTGGAATCAATGGTAGAGGTGAAATGGAGCTCAATCCATGCCTCCCTGGTTCATGTGGAAGATTCTTGACCATTTTTCCAAATTCACCATTGTTGACCAAATTCACCACAGGGGTGGCAAATTTGGTTTTTAGTGGCAAATTTGGTAAGGAGGCAAAGTCTGAATTTTTCAAATTTTGAAATTTGGATGTTTTCCAAATTCGCCACTATTGACCAAATTCACCATAGGGGTGGCGAATTTGGTCCTGAGTGGCGAATTTGGTTATGGACAGAAATTTTTGTTTTGCATTTTTAGGCATCGATATGAATCCAAATATAGGTATATTTATACTTTTCAGAAAATCTCTTTTCAAGGGCTATCCAATGGTGGTGGTTTTGTGAAATTTGGAGATGATTTGATAGGTCAAAATTTATCCCAAATATGACCTTACTTTTTAGGGTTATAAAAACCCTAAATTTGGGTATGAAGATGATTGATTTGATTTGCTTGATCAAAAGGCTTGTGAAGGCAAGGCAATTGATGAGTTTTGCTAGGATTGGAAATTGATAAAATATGCCAAATTTGATGCCTAATTTGACAAGGTTAGGATACCTTGATGAGGTGTTGTTTGATGTCTTGATTGAGGATGATGTTGGCTAGGTGTGTCAAAATTGGGTGTCTACATTTTTCCCTAGTTTTGATGTGATGCCTATGGGATTGCATCAAAATTTAAGTAGTAAAACTCAATTTTGACACTATGATGGATTATTGTTGAAATAGTCATCCTATGGGGAAAATTTTGCCCCATGGGTAACACAAAATTGAATTAGATGACATGATGATTTGATTTGATTGTATTGATGTATTTATTGTATGATGTGAAATCATGTTGATTGTTGAAAATATGATGCTTTGATATTTTGATGTGATGATGCTTTGATGTGGTGTAGTTGACTAAGTAGTTGTATCTTTGATTTTTTTGCTTTAGTATAATGATGTTTATATTTTAGGAATGATATAGATGAGGGGAGATACCCCAAATTGAGAGATGTGTTGAGTATTTAGATGATGAATGAATATCTGATATATTTGTATGTGAGCGGTGGTCTCTAGACCTGATATAGGATAATTCTCATTTTATTTAGGAGGTAAAATTTATGCTTGTTATTGAGTTCCCATAGGTAGGAATATGATCTCATTATGTTTAAATGGTGGCCTATAATGCCATATTCATGATATCATTTAAAACATAATGAGGTACCTATAATATGTACAAGAGATATGAAATATGTATGTTTTTCTCTCATCAATGTTCAAATGGTGCTCTCTGAACATTTGACTATGTAGATGAGGTACATGTATTTGATTCTTATCAATGTTCAAATGCTACTCTTTGCAAACATTTGACTGCATAGATAAGGTATATTTGATTCTTATCAATGTTCAAATGTTGCTCTCTGCCAATATTTGATTGCGTAGATAAGATAGATGTTTTGATTCTTATCAATGTTCAAATGCTACTCTATGAAACATTCAAATACGTAGATAAGGTAGATGTATTATGATCCTTATCAATGTTCAAATTTTATTCTCTACAAAAATTTGATATGTAGATAAGAGTTTTAGATTGTAATTATTTTTGAAAATAATGGTGAATGTTTGTTGATTTAAGTGTTCTTATGCAAAATGTTTTGCAAAGTGAGGGTGAGTGGTCTTTACAAGTGTTGTTGTAAAGCAATAGGATGACTATTAAAAATGAATCTTGTGATTCGATTTTATGTTCTTTACAAATATTTTGCAAAGTTATGGAAAATGATCTTTACAAATATTTTGTAAAGTAATAGAATGATCTTTGCAAATGTTTTGCAAAGTAGTGGAATGATCTTTGCAAATGTTTTTGCAAAGTAAATATTTTAATCTTTGCAAATGTTTTGCAAAGTATATGTTTTAGTTTTTGTGAATGTTTTTTTATTGCAAAATATTTTGGAATGTTATGTAATGATGTTGATGCTTACAAGGTTTTTGCAAGGCATCAAGATGAAGTTTGTACTGCAATGTTCATGTTATTGCAAAATATCTTGTAATATGATGTTGAATGTTTTTGTAATGTGATGAAATGTTGTCTAAAAATATTCTTGTGATCCTTTGCAAATGCTTTTGCAAAGTAATGATGATTGAAAATGCTTTCATTATCCTTTGCAAATATTTTGCAAAGTAATGAAATGATAATCGTAAAATATTTTGCAGTATTTTATAGTGCTTTTTGAAAGCATGATATGATGTTCGTAAATATTTTGCGATGTAATGGAATGCTTCTTGAAAATATGGTGTAGTGTAATGTAATGTTATGATATTTATAGGATGATTTAGCAAATGACGTTGTATTGTTATTTTGCCCCCATTGTTTGAAAGCAAATGCTTTGATAAAGATGATGATGTGATATTGATTGAGATTGTTTTTGTAAGATTTACTAGCAAGGGTTATCTTAAAGATCATATGCCCCATATTGACATATTTACAATGTAATTGTAAGTATGCAATTTGTGAGGGACATGATAAATAACGTTTCCTTTGAGAGGCAACATCTTGATGGTGTGGAATATCTATTTCTTAAATTTTGAATGCATAAGATAAAACCCCAGAGACATAGGTCCATTATCTAACACATATGTAAATATTTACATGCACGTGAGGTATAGAGCTAGTACTTGGAGCACATCTGATGTGTTTAAAATATTTGAGAGTTTGTAGGGTAAAAAAAATATTTTAGACTGAGGGTAATGCTCCCATATGGATAATCCAAGAGAAGAAGAAACCCTTCTCTCTTGCTTGGCATGTGTACAAAGAATTGTATATGTACAAACATGGGAAAAATAAATCCCCTTTTCTAGGAGGTCCATGTGATAGCATGGTCCTTAGTCTAAAGGATCTTGTTGTATGAGAAATAGGTAACATTTATGTTGGCTTATAGGCCATAAAAAGGTATAAGAGTTTAGTAATAAAATACTTGAATCATAAATAATTATGGATATACAAAGTGTTGATCACCAAACCCCAATGTAAGGGCCTACAAATTAGCTAGGATATTTTTGTTTTGTTAGATGTAGTGATTTTTGGAGGAAAGTAGAAATGATAGTTTGTTGTATATCAAGATGGAGGAAGTTCTCTATCTATTGACTATGAAAAGATAGAGAATATCTAACCATCTCAATAGGTAGTCTTTTGAGTTTTGTTGTTATTGCATACTTACCCCCAAATGGGGAGAAGATATGGATGGATATGTATTATGAGGTTTGAATGATAAGATAGAAACTTGGGAGAATGAGATGCCCCCAAGTATGTGTAAATAAATTTTGTAGATGCATTGATTTTAATGTGATGATATGCCTTGGATGTTATGTTCCACAAGTTTCTAAGAAAATATGATGATGAAAAAAGCTTGTTATCATCATGAAGGAGAGAATATGATTGATAGATGCCCCTCCTCCTAGCCTATTTATAGACTAGCAAGGAGTATTGGAGTGAAGATATTTTATCTAAAGTAATGTTGAGGATTATATTTTGGGAAGCATTAAATGCTACCATGCACCATGTGTGCCCCCTTGGGCTTTAGAGGGGAGGCTAAAATTGAATTAAGGAATTCAATTTACATGGGGATGATAGGAATGAGTTGAAAAGGGATGAGTTATTTAGGATGATGATTGATTGTAAAAGAGTGTATGATTGGATGAGCCTACTTATTGTTTTAGAATTTATGTCCTTATATGTGTGGAGGTAGGTTTACATGATGTATATACAAGGTTTGATATTGATTCACCCTTAAGTGGTGGCTTTGGATACACACTTAAAGGATGTTTCAAATGATGATGCATCCAAGTGAGAAAAATATGTACAAATATCACTTGGATAGTGTTGATAGTTGCCTAAAGGACTTTGTTAGCATTGCCTAGAGGACTTAGTTGGATTTCTCAGAGGACTTAGTTAGCTTTCTTGGAGGACTTAGTTAGTATTGCCTAAAGGACTTAGTTAGCATTGCCTGGAGGACTTAGTTAGCATTTCTTGGAGGACTTAGTTAGATTTCCTAAAGGACTTAGTTAGCATTACCCAAAGGACTTAGTTAGCATTGCCTGAAGGACTTAGTTTGGTGATATGATATGATATGTACCAAGTAGAAAAATATGTACAACAATGCTTGGGCCATGTTTTTGAGATGAAATATGTATAATGATTAATCCTTATGCAAGTGCATAAGGAGTATTTGTTATGATATTTTGTTGTGATATAAGATATGTATATACATCATGTGATGATAACCTAAATGGGGTTCCCATTTTTTTAATGTGAATATGCCCAAGGGGGACTTTGAAATGTATTGCTTCCAAGGGGGATTTTAAATGTTTATGCCTAAGAGGGACTTTAAATGATTGCCCCAAGGGGGAATTTAAATGTTTTTTAGAGGGTTTTAATGTTTTGTGCAAAGGGGTTTTAAATTTTGGGGATTGTGTTCCCAAAGGGGACTTTAAATGATTTCCCTAAGGGGGATTTTAAATGTTTATGTTCCAAGAGGGACTTTATATGTTAGTACCCCCAAGAGGAAGTTTAAAGGATTTACCCAAGGGGATTTTAAATGTTTATATCCTAAGAGGGACTTTAAATGTTTACCCAAGAGGGACTTTAAATGTTTTATCCCTTTTAAGTGAAAAGGGTGTTGTAGGTTATGATAAAGTGTTTCCAAGGATGATTCATCCTTGGTCAAATGTATAAGCAATGTTTCAAGGTATTTATTTACCCCTAGATGAGGGCAAAAATATGTAATGTGTTAAAGGAATAGGTATGAGATATGTGTATTTGATGTATCCAATAAAGGATGATTTGTTGATTAATATTTAATGTTAAGTATAATTGTAATATGTTTTGATTTGTGTCCTTATGTGTAAAGGAGGAAGATTGAGATTTTTGTAGTGGTATTTATGTGGATGTACTCTTCTTATGGTAAGGAGAGTTTTGTGGTTTGCAAGAGTGTAATAGTTTGACAAATATGTGATAGAGATTGATGATTTATGTTTAGGTTGGCAAAAATGTGGCTAAGTGAATGATGATGGGGATTGAGTTTATGACTAAGCATGTGCAACAAGCTAATTGTGAAAGGCAACCATGCAGATGAGGAGCCAATGCAAATAGTCATGTGAGTAGGTAGTTAAGAAGATATGTGGATTGAAAGGGTGGCTATGACCTAGCAAAGGATCCTTAGCTATTTCAATCTTGTTTGTAGATATGGTGTAGCTAAAGCATACTACCACTTAGGATGGACCCTATCCTATGACATCCTTATCCTATCCAAGAATGGACCTTAATGCACCTAAGATTCAACTAGGAGCTAAAAGGATTTTATGGGAAAGGTTGATGAAGATGGGGCATTGTTGGAGCAAGCATAGTTTGTTGCTCCTTGGTTATGGATGGGTGATGGATCATGGAAGGTTCTAAGATCTTGATCTAAGCAAGGTTGGAAGCTAGAACCACTAAGGTCAAGGTTTCCATTGTCTATCAAGTCTTGGATTAGATTTTTAAGGCCTCTACAATTATTGGTTGCATGGCCATTAATGCGATGGAAGGCACAATGTTCATGAGAATGGGATGAATGAGTTCTCCCTTTTGCAAGGTTGATAGGTTTGATAGGTGGAAGTTCTATCATCTTAGTTTCAAGGAGATGTGTTAGGATAGTTGTAGGAGATTGATCTAATGTAGTGAAGTTTGGTTTTGGTTTTAGTTGTATAACAATCCTTTGAGGATTGGTAGTAGCATTGATATTGTTGATTTGTTGAGTATTTATGACTTTGTTGCCTATAGTATTTATGTTCTTATTTTCCTCCTTTGGGTAAGGGGAATATTGCTCTACTTCCTTAGAAGTATAGGTATTTAAGTTCCCCCTTCTATGGAGGATGGTTTCTATCCTTTTGGCCATTTCTATGGCATCTTCGAAGGAAGACACATTGGATATTTCTAAGTGAAAGGATAGTTGTTCATTGATGTTTCTTATGAAGATGTTTAAGAGTTATTTTGGTGGAGGGACAAATTCAAGCCTCCATACCAAAGCTTGCCACCTTGCTAGGAAGTCAAGGAGACTCTCATCTTGAGTTTGTTTGAGTTCAAGAAGGTCACTAAGTGTGGGCTTCTCTTCAATGTAAATGGAGAATTGTTTGACGAATAATTCAATAAAATCTCTATAGTTTTTGATGGAGTGCCTTGGTAATTGGAAATACCAATCCAAGGTGGGGCCACTAAGGCTTTTAGGAAAAGTTTTGAGTAACAATTTTTCATCATGTTCAATGTTAGTACATGCAATTTGGAAGAGCCTAACATGTTTGATAGGGTCTTTGTTTCCTTCGTATGTTTGAAGTTTGGGTATCTTCAAGTTAGAAGGGAAGGGATAACTAACTATGGTAGGATCTAGTGGTTGATTGAACAAGTCTTCATAGGAATACTTAGACTTGGAAGAGGATCTTTGGAGAGAGGCTATTTGTTGCTCTAGTTGCTCTAATTTAGAGTCTTGCTTTTTAATTGCTCTAGTCTAGAGTTTATGCTTTGATAGTCATGGAGAAGTGGTTTTGAAGGTGCTTGAGGTATGATCAAAGAAGGTTGTGAACTAACACAAGGATAATATGGAGATGTTGGAAGGGATGGTACCAAAGGTGATATCCTATGGCTTATCCCTAGATCACTTAGTTCAAGAGGTTTGATAAATGTAGGACAAGTGGTAGGAGAGATAGAAGTTTGAGCAAGACTCACATTTGCACTAGTGGAACTAGGAGATATGTTGGTGAAAGGATGAGGGATTGAAGAACTAGGTGGCATCCCTAAATTAGGGGTGTCTTCCATGTTGGCTTGTTGAGATAATGGGCAACTCATGTTATCTCTTAAGAGTTCATCTTGAGATAAGGAGTGATGGTGTATTGAAGGTTGATCCCCTTGGGTCCTAATGTTTTCATCAATAGGATTAGGTTGTAAAGCATTGAGGTTTGGAGTATCTTGTGTGGAAATGGAATTAGAAGGAAAGGAGAAATCTCTAGGGGAATCCTTCCTCAAGGGAGTGCTTTGTTTATTGTTATTGTTTTCTATGGAAATGGGTGTAGAACAAGAGGGTAACTGATTGGAATATGATTCTAAGGGGTAATCCTTAATGGAATCTTCCATTAAGGGAATGTCTTGTTTATTGCTAATGTTCTCCTTAATGGAATCTTCCTTTAAGGGAATGTCTTGTTCATTGCTAATGTTATCAAGAAATTCATTGATGATTTCTTCATGCTCTTGTGAAAGAGTTGCTATATGATTAAGGGAACTATGAGTTCTCTTTTCATCATTGTTATGAATCTCATCATCAAGAAATTCTTGGATGATAGTTTCATGTTCTTGTGAAAAATATGTATGATTAAGTGGTTTAGAGGTTGTTTTCTTTTGATCATTGTTAAGAAATTCATTGATAACATCTATGTGTTCTTGCAAAGAGGTTATCACATGATTAAGGTCATCATGAAAGGAGATTAAAGAGTCAAGAAGAATGACATATTTATCTCCTTTGTTGGAATTTGGACTTTTATGGATGTTAGATTCTTCATAATCTTCCACCAAAATTTTTGGATGGGTAGCTACTTTACGAGTTGTATAGTATGTTTTGGGTTTTAGAAAGATTTGAAAAAGGAAGACAATCCATTTTAATAAACTTGTAAGGTCTAAGAAAATGGCCATTGAGTAAGGTTTGGAAAGAGAGGGTTGATTGATTTATTAAAGTTTTGTTTCCAGAGTACTTATAGCAAAGAAGAGAAGATGTTTGAGATCCTTATGTCACCCAGATAAGCAACCCTCCTTATGACTCCCACTAATCCACCATGATATACTTGCCAAAGAAGATTTCTCCCCTAAGGTTCATACTTCGGTTTACTCAAGGGGTCGTTATCCTTCCCCCAGTAGGATTAGCAATTGGTTATGTTCTTGTTATCTTAATTTAATGTGATGTAAGCTAAGCAAGAAAATTAGATGATCTTGTTTAAGTTTAACAAACTTTTATCTTTGTTAAGGCAAAATGAGTGTTCACGTCAGGTTCACCAATTATGTAGATGGGGAAAAAGTTTGTTCTTCCTCTTAAAGTCTAATTTAATGTCAAGTGTGCGTGGGGGAGATTCATTAGAATATCTGCTTCCCCACTTGAGGATCTCTTTCCAAAGGAGATCCTCGAGGATATGAAGATCCTCAACACAACTAGACTCCTACTCAATGCTTTTTCCTATGGTTGTGTGTGAGTTGATGTAATGCTTGTGTTGTCGGTGTTTATGAGTTCAATTAAGACAAACACCTAAGAGTTTTTGGATCTCTATCTATCCGACTCTTTATCGAGCCTTAACGGTTATTTAAACCTAAATCATCAAGGATCATCTAAATGCAATGCTTAAGTTTAAATCACACAAAATGCATGAAAACAAGAGCTATCCTATATGCTTTTCATATTTGAATGAGCTAAGCTAAGGAGATTTTTATTTTAGGGCAAACAAGAGAAAATGCAAACAAACAAGCTAGCCTAGATGCAACTAGATGACTTTTGATTCCTTGCCTAAGTACTTGAAAATGAAAGAGATGTTAAAATAAGTCCTAAGGTTCCTTGATTGATTAGCATTTAGATATGTTTTATAAAGAAATTAAAATGTTTTGTAAAGAAATTGTAAGATTTTGTAAATGATTAGGTTTTCTAGTTAGGATTCCTTAATTTCCCAAAATAAATTAATAAAAAAATAGAAAGAAAACATAGAGAAATGAAATTGCAAAGCTAGGGAAGGGTCAAGTGGCTGGTTTCCTCTAGTGGAACCTATATTCCAAATTTGCCAATGCATAGAGGGATGGAAAATTTGGTAAATATGCATAACAACACCAAAAAAATTAGGTTTCCATAATTTGGGGGTCTATCTGAGTGCAGTGAAGTGATAAAATATATTTCCTGTTGATCAGAACCCTTGTTTATGAAAAAATGAGTATGCTTGCCTCCTAGAATAGTTTTTTGGACATTTGGTAAAATTCACCAATGGGTCTACCAAATTCACCACTAGAAAATTTGGTTTGACTGGCTAATTTGGTTCTGTAACTCTGGTTGCCAAATTAACCACAGGATGGTAAATTTGGTTATGGGTGAGAATTTTGATATTTTGGGGTCGATTTTGATGGGTTCTGAGTGTGCTTTTGATATGAAACTTTGTGAGAATAATCCTACTAAAGTCTAGAGGACCTGTGAATGAGAAAATTAGAGAGTACAATCTCAGAAGTTGGGTTTTACCAAATTCACCATAGGGGTGATGAATTTGGTACTAGATGAGATTTTAAGTTTTCAAAGCCAAATTGGGGCTTGATTTGAGTGAGACTTGGTTTGAAACTGACAAGGGAGATTCCCACTATGATCTTAGAAGATATGTGTATAGATAAATAAAGGGATTAAGCCTTCAAATCTGATAATTAAAAGACTAAAATTGTATTAACAGTGGAAAAGGGTGAAATCCCCAAGGAGGGATCTACAAATATGAGAAATCAGACTTGTGACAGTCTATGGAAGGAGAGAAAAGGTTTAGGAAATGCTAGATTAGGGTAAAACCACTTCCTAACAATGTTATAAGGGTGGATTAGAGGACTGATTTAAGAAATTGACAAAATATGTTAAGAAATTATTCAAACTTCAAAGTAAATGAACAATAATAAGTAAATGTGAGAGCATGGAACTGGAATTAGATTCAATAGAAGTATAAATGTATGTGAAATTAGATGCTATATAATAGTAAATAATAATTGCATTCAATTCTTATGAAAGGGCAAGTAATCTTCCTAAAATTTTGAGAAATATCACACATAAAATTGTAGAAAATTCAACTCATTGGTAGAAAAGTCTCCGATTATATGGTTGAGGACAAAGGTAGAATGAAGTGGAAACAAATAAGAATTCAAGGATTTCAAGCATAATCAAATGATATTTATAACATTCTCGGGGAACAGTTTATCCCCATGATACCCAAGGAAGATCAAGTGACTTGGGCTCCTACGAAAAATGGGCAGTTCACTGTTAAATCAACTTACAAGATTCTGCTTGATGACGAGGATTTTGTCCTCCAAAAGGACTTAGTTTGGATAAAAAAATTAATTCCAAAAATTGTAGTCTTTTCATGGCTGGTTATCCAAGGAAGAATTCTAACCATTGATAATATGATGCATAAAGGTATTTGTATCACTAATCATTGTTATCAATGTAGGGCTAATTGGGAGACCATTTATCATATTTTCCTTGAGTGCCCTTTTCCATTCACTATCCTAAGTGGGGTTTTTAAGGCCTTCAATATTTCATGGGTTAAACTAGCCACCGTACTTGATTTGTTCATCCAGTGGCCTTACCCCTTTTCAAGCCAAAGACTTAGATACATGTGGAAAATTTTTCTCAATCACTATCTTTGGTAGGTGTGGTTAGAAAGGAACCATAGAGTCTTTAATGAGTCTATCCATGATCATCAAACTATAATTGGTAGGATCCTATCCTTTTCCAATGAGAATGTGAACCTTATCCCTTTTGATAGCTGTAAACCTCATCTATAGGAGACCACGATTGGTCAATATTTAAGCTTAACCTTGCTAGATGAGTCTATGCCTAGGGTAGTCAACCCTAGAGCCAATGTTAACTGGTCTCCACCTCCTACAGGTTGGTTTAAGCTTAATTTTGATGGAGCAGCTAAGGAAAATCCTGGCAGAGCAGGCACTGATGGCATTGTGTGAGATAATAATGGGAATATGATGCTTGCATTTTCTAAATATTTGGGAACAAGGACAAACAATGAAGCTAAAGCTAGAGCTATGTGGAGAGGCCTTCAAATGACTCAAGAATTAGAAGGTAATTTGATCGTAGAAGGAGACTCTATGCATGTTATAAATCTTCTCAATAATTGGAAAACACCTCCTTGGAGGATTAAAATAATTGTTGAAGAGGCTAGGATCCTTTTCTAGGGAAGACAGGACAGAAAAGCCCATGTCTTTCTGGAAGCTAACAAAATTGCTGATAAGCTGACCAATTTGGGTGTCGATGGTGACAAACTTTTCAAATGGAAACACGGTGTCCTAAGTGAAGTAGAGGAGCTTATTCAATAAGAATGCCAAGAATGATAGTCAAATTTACGAACAGGGAAGGCGCTATAAGTTCAAAGGCTAGGAGTATTCTCGTATATTTTTTGAATTGGACACAATAAAAATTATCTGAGCTATCAGTATTCATGGATGCTACTTGGAAATACCTCAAAGACTAATGGAAAATCACATGTCAGATAACATGGCTCCCAGTCATCTTAGTAATTTGAGGTTGGTTTATAATCACAAGGAAGGAAAGAAATGACAATATAAGACTTCGAACCAAAGCCATGTGGACCACCAGATACCCATCGCCATAAATATAGCCAACAGGTTCACTTCTCCAAGGCTGATTTGACAAGATAGTATGTGGTACCAAAGCATGTCATATACATAAGAAAGCAATTACCAAATAATTATTAAGAGTAACTATCAATACAGAGCTTGTGGGAGTTTTTTTCAGTACTCTACTATGTGTTTCTGTAGCTTTTTGTTTCTCCATTATATCAAGGAAGGGATCCGTGTCTGTTTATTTTTTGTAATTATGATGCATGTGTCTTTTCTTGGGGTATATCTAAAATGTTGTATGGGAAGTTTCTTTTTGATAACAGGCTATGTGCCTTATCGGATGTAATGGATTTGGTGACATGTAGATTTTACATATATAGGATCCTTAGTAAGGATATGTTCATCAATAGCCTTGGGCTGATTTTTGTAAAAGGTTTTGGGTCAACCTGTAAAACCCGGTTTTAATGCTATAGTATCTTATCAACCCAAAAAAAGTTTTGTAGAAAATGCTAGTAAAGTGCTTGAAATAAAGAGACAATATATAAAATAAGAATGCTAAATATCTACAAATGAAATAGCATGGAAGGAGACAAGATGGGTTAGTATGTTGTAGGAAGAATAAAGAGCTTGTAGACAAAGGATTAGTGAGAAAATATGTAAATAGAAATATGAAAAACCCTGCAAAAATGGAGGATTAGAATCATAAAATATGGTAAATTTAAAGGAACCTGCAAGAGAGGTGTGAGAAATGACAATATAGAAGAAAAGTATATAAAAAGAGGCTGCAAAACACAATTAGAGTGCTGCAAAAACTAAGTTAGAGGTTGCCAAAGAAAGAGTTAGAGAAATTATGATGAAATATTTAGCCTATGAAAAGAAATGCACAAAATAAAATGAGAGGTATTAAGCTAGCAAGGCTACAACCATAGGGGAAAAAATGTTGTGGAACCAAGGTGAAAAGAGATAATGGAGGTAGGAGAGCTTCCCTTCTTGCCTCCAATGGTGACTTCCTTGCTCCCAAGTCCTCCCTAGCCTTGCTTGGCTTGCTTCCAATGCTTGTGAAGACTACTCTAATGCTTGAAAAAACCTATGTTATTTCTTGAGAAGAGCTTAGAGAAGAAATGCAAATGCTAGAGCAATGTGGATAGAGCTTTGCTACAATAATTTTCCTTACCAAATGCCTACCCAAGGGGATCCTTAAATAGGATTTGGAGGAGGGATTGGAGGGAGAATTGGATAAGAATGAATTAAAACCATAAAATATCAAGCCTTGCTAGAGCATATGGGATCAATGGTGGAGGTAAAAATATGCTTAATCCATGGCTACCTAGTTTATGTTGAATACTCTTGACCATTTTGAAAAATTCACCACTATTGACCAAATTCACCTTAAGGGTGGCAATTTTGGTTTTGAGTGGCGAATTTGGTAGGGAGGAAAAGACTTTATTTTTAAATTTTAAAATTTAGATGTTTTCCAAATTCTCCACTATTGACCAAATTCACCACAAGGGTGGTGAATTTGGTTTTGAGTGGCAAATTTGGTTTTGGACAAATTTTTTTGTTTTATAGTTCTAGGCATCGATATGAATCCAAATATAGGTATATTTATACTTTATGAAAAGCTATATTCAAGGGCTATCTAATGTTTGTGGTTTTGTGAAACTTGGAGATGATTTTATAGATAAAATTTGATCCCAAATTTGATCTTACCTTTAGGATTATAAAAACCTTAAATTTGGGTATGAGGATGATTGATTTGAATTATTTAATTGAAAGGCTTGTGAAGGTAAGGTATTTGATGCATTTCTACTAGGATTGGAAGTTGATAAATATGCTAAGATTCTATGCCTAATTTGACAAGGTTATGATGCCTTGATGAGGTGTGTCAAAATTGGGTGTCTATAATGAGCACTAGGAGATAAGAATCTCAAGGTGAAGAATAATGTGAAAGAAAGTAAATATACAAGATGACTAAAATATGTTGTAAATAGAAATCAATTTAAAACATTACAATGTAGCTATGGAGGAAATGGACACTCCATTAATAAATCTATTGAACTACATTGCATCCATCACCAATGGATGGTGATGTACATAAAACTGTACTATGCTCTAAGTTACACTACCTAACTATGTAACTCAACTCTATTTCTATCTAAAAATGAGGTATTTCTTATATAGGAAGATAGGTTCCTTGGCCAACACTCTACCTAGATATGCAAGGGACAACTTGCACATTGACACTTGTGCATTTATTACATTGCATGAAGTAACTAGATAACTTTCCCCTAAAGTAATATAATGTCCTAAGTATGTACCTTGGAAGATACATTTACATAACCCAAATGATGGAATAAACTCTATTTATAACACCCCCTATATTACATTATTTGGGTATTGAAGACTTTAGTCTTCAAAAAGGAAATTCTTCTTTATCTTGATCTTTGTACTCTTCTTATGTATTCTTCATATTCAAGTTCATCAGGTAATCTATTTCTTCATATGATGTAGAGTAAGCTATAGCTGAAGCTTCTTCTTTCAATTGACTTTGCATTTTATTGATCCTTTATATGCTATATCTTCTTCTTCATCTCTAACTTTACCTTTGATTTTGGTTTTTGTGATCTCATAGGAGGTTGAGATGCTACTTGGTAATTGTGAGGAATATTCTCCTTTCCTATATTTAATCTATACAAAAGTTTCTAAACAACCACTTAAGGCATCATGATAAGATTTTGAGTTAGTAGAACAGGAAGTGTTGATGTTGCATGAGGATTGAAATTTTTTTCTAGATATGATTCATCAAGTTCTACCTTCTTTTTGAGTAATTCTATAAATCCTTTTTGTTCTTCATTTTCTACCTTGTAGTGTTTATGTGTGATTAGTGACATGTATAATATACTCACAAAGTCTAAGGAAAGTGAAATATTGCTTTATTCCATTATCAATTGATTCATTGAGACGAGTTTGAAGATAGAATTCCATAGTATAAAAATTATTTTTTAAGGCTTCACTATGAATTGCTTTTGAATTTAGATCTAACTTTCCTTCCAATTTCTTAAGTAGATTCATGATCCCAAGTTTTATGGCACTGGATTTTTATTTTATGAAGCAATTATTCTTATAGGTATTTTGGGAAGTAGACATCCTTATAGATCCCAAGTTTTAGGATATATGATCCCTAATTGAAGTATATAAACTTGATTTGATAAAACCTTTATTAATCCTTAGGTTTGTAGGCTTACTTATGTCTCCCTAGTAATGAGAATATGAACACCTAATTTTAGGTTTTGAAGAAAGTTTTATATCTTCCCAACTTGATAATCTTTGAAAAATATTATTATTATCAAGTTTTGTAGAATGCATTATGACTCCCTAATGATTTTGTTTAATTTTGGTTGAATTTGTACAAATTTTGTAAAGATCAAAAATCAACTTCTTAACACCTTATTACTCCTATTTAACTAGGCACTTTTCAATTTTTTTAAAGATGTTTTAATGTTGGATTTATTTTGCCCCTTTTTAGAAGTTTTGAGACAAGAAAATTATAATTTTCCAACCTTAGTAAAAATCCTAATAACATCTTTTTATATCCCTTGGATTGTTTCTAATTTCCAATAAATTAAATTGATGTAGTAACCCTTGTGGCTCCCAAATTTGGAAAATTAATAATATTTGCAAAATGTTAAATAATTTAATCCAAGTATAATTCCTTATTTCTCCTAGGTTTAATTACAAATATTAATTCAATTTGATAAGTTACCCCTTATAGATTTTGCTTTCAAAATCTAAGGTTTAACCTTAGATTATAACCCTTATATCTCCAAACATGAAAGAAATAATAAAATGGGATTAAACCTTACCTTTGGATGCTAAATATCATCACTATTCAATGCTTTCTTTGGTTGGATATAAAAGCAATATTAAGATCACCTTTAGCACTAGAATCAATGTAGATGCTTGAATTCAATGCTAGAACGTAGGCACTATAAAAATATGAAGGTTTGACCTTCAAGACTAGGAGCCTTTAATTCTCCTTCTTCCTTCCTTCCACCCTGCACTATGTATGGCTTTGAATGCACTTTGTTTTCTATTTAACTTTGGATTTTGAGTGCCTTTTATGGAGGATAATCATGGGCTTTGTGACATGTATCACACCCATTACCAATGAGCGCTCCTCTCCTTATTTAACATACCAATTTCTTGATCAATGCTTCTTGGATATTTTGTAATGTATGGGCACACGTATGAGTATTTATGTGAAGCTTGTGGAGGATAACAAGTGTCACCACTTCCTTGATATTCATTGTAACTCCTTCATGAGGTTTCTTGAGCATCGAGAGATAAAATGGTACATTATAAATTTTATGCCAAGTGGTATTCAAACTCTTTGCATGAAGACCTTCCATGTAACATCTTCCAAGGAGAATATTATAACTCCTCAAATCCTTTTGTATGCCATTCCTTTGCTTTGATATGTTTCTTGGGTAGCAAGCAAAATTTTCTTTTGTAGGTGGATTGATGAGGCTCTATGGATCTTTGAATACCGATTTTGGTGCTTCCTTTGGTGGATGATATTATCCAAGTTAAAGACCTTGAATGCAACACATTTTCTCCTTGTCTTCTATGCCTCCAACATGCTGATTTGATGCCTTTTCATAGTAGATGTGCACTCTTTTTTTCTACGTAAATTTAGCTTGATGATATCCTTATGTGGGCTTTGATTTTGTAGGTTCATCTATCCAAGATGAGCCATTTGAGTGGCTCCTTTTACTTGGGAAGAAGAGTGTTGATGCCTGGACTTCCTTGGATTATTTAACCTATAGTTATTGTGCCTTTTGAGGCACTTTAAAATATTCTCTTTTGCTATAAAAACCAAATTAGAATAGTGCAATACAATGTATCATAAATTGTGTACAAATTTCCATTAATGCACCTTATTTTGCACTCTTTTTCTAGATCTAAAATTCTAGTTTTATGGCATATTTTTCTTGTTTTGAGGTTGTTTTTTGTGAGTAGACAACTTACCATTTTTTCTTGGACACTTGGATAACAAATCCAAGCTTATATAAAAGTAGATAGAAGCAATTTTAATTGATGCAATTATGTGCACTTTATTTCCTTGCATCTAATATTGTAATGATTTAGATTTGAGACTCACCAAGTCTCAATATTTGAAGCTTCTATTTCTATTTTTGGTTAGTTGTATTTTCTCTATATTTTGGAGGATTCTAACCTATTTTTGTGGCTTCATTTGGCCACTATGTGTTGCTTGTGCTTTAATAGTATATTTTGACACTTGATACAGATAAGATTTTATGCCCTTCAAAAACACAAAACTATTTTCTTTTGAGAGAAGTATAATAGTGCAAATAAATATAATAAAATTTATTTTTAATGCACTAATAATTTCACCTTATCACTCCAATCAAATCTCAAGATAATGAACTTAATCAAATCTACTACAACTAATTAAGAATAATCTGAAATGAACCTTCAATAATTATTATGCAATTTCACTACAATTTAGTATTGTAGGACTTAGTATTATTTTT
Source organism: Wollemia nobilis (assembly GCA_028583015.1). Lineage (NCBI taxonomy): Eukaryota > Viridiplantae > Streptophyta > Pinopsida > Araucariales > Araucariaceae > Wollemia > Wollemia nobilis. Next base: position 2,456,555 of record JAQPPZ010001056.1, on the reverse strand, counting down.
ATTTTTACAAAGTAGATGATAGGTAGTTGATAGAAGTAATTTCACCCTAATCAACTCCTAATTAATGTGCAAGTGAACCCTAAAAATAACCTTTTTTTTCTTTTGCACTTTTGAAGACTGCAATCCAATTTTCTTCTTGCAACTTTAATCCAAATTCATGTCCTCTAAAACATGTGATAACTAATACAATTAATGAATATACTTGCACCAAAATTTTCTTAGCTTTTGAAAGTTTATGTAGCCCTTTTATCACTTTTATAGAGGATGTATATCTTGTTGTCTAGGATCACCAAGTTGCTGCTTCAAGCAGGATCTTGCAACTCTTTGTAGATTATCCTAAAAAACTCCTTCTTCATAAAATGATAATCTCAAAATTGTTGGAAATTTGAGTTATTTTATGTTTTAATTGATGTCACATGAATCATTGATTTCATATGGATTACATTGAGTTTTGATGGGCAAATGATATTTTGGAAAGCATGGATAAAATCAGGGTTTTTTGTGAAAACCAAAGTAGGAAAAATAAAAGGTTTTATTTAAAACCATGGATGGTATATTTGAAATGGTTTTTTCTTAAAACCTAGGTTGGCCTTTCGTTTCATTGAAAAATGTGCCCCGGTGATGGAGATATTTAATTTTAAATATTTAGTTTAAATTTTAAAATTAAAATTAAAGTTAGCACCAATGTCTAAAGAAAGAGGGAAAATAAATAATACGTCAATGTCATCAAAAATGAGGAGAAGAATATATAAAATGGGGATCCTAAGGTTCATTTAAATTTGATCCTTGCTCGTGTTAATCATTGGCTAGCATCCTAAGAGAGCTCGTGCGAAAATTGTTTTGAAAAGGGAGACAATAAATAAATCCAAGGCTGGTCAAAATCCCAAGATATTGTGGGCAGAGTGGTGCATTGGCAATTGGGCTTTTGTTAAGATGTGTGATAGTGCTTTACATCAAGGTTTGAATCTCCTTGACTACATTCAAAGGCATTGGAAGGAAAGTGCTCGAAGTGCTTTTGGTTTACATGGAAGGGAGGAAGGACTTAAGGCACGTCATACCTTTTCCTTTCAAAGGAGCGGCTAGCTCGTGTGGCAACCTTAGCCATGGCTAAGGCATTTGCAGTGTGTGCAAGTTGGGGGTTCGAATCCCCTTGAGGAGGTAAGTACGTTTTTCTCTAATTAATTTCGTTGATGTCTTAGGATAGGAGTTATAAAGTGGTTAAGGAATAATTAAATTTTTTGATTAAAATTTATTTTTATAAGGGATGTGATTATTATTTCATAGGTGGATGAGTTGTTGATTTATTTTGATACTCATGAAATTGAAAATTAATATTTAGGAGAAATAAGGAGTTGTTATATTTTTGAGAGCCTTATTGATTATTATTTTTGATAAGGGTTTTTATTAAAATGGACTTTGGTGGATGTGTGTATTAAGTTGGAGTAAAAAGGTGTAAATTGAATTATGCTTATCTTGTGATTATTATTTGAAGTCCACTAATCCTTATTGATATCGGAAAGGAAAGTTGTGTTTAGTGTGGAAGATTTTGTGGAAAAATTCTTGGCATAAAAAAGGTATGGGCACATTCTCCTATTGATTGTTTATGGTGGTTGATTTCTAAAATATCATTGGAGTGAAAAGGATTGATTGTGGTTTCCTTTTTGAAAGTGGTTGGTTAAATGCTTCAAGGTTTTTTGGTTTGAGAGTTGTGTTTAAACCTTATTTTATAAGCATAGTTGTTGAAGCCCATTGGTTGTGAAAGAACTTGAAAAGAACATGAGTATCATTGTTATGTGATATTTGTGGTTGAGCATTGTTGGAAACATTTGATTTGGTTGATACATGCTTGGACTAGGGTGTTTGTGACAAAGAGTAGTACCTTGTGGTGATTGGTTGAGTTGAGTTGATTGGGCCTAGTCAAGTGATTGTGTGAGGTAATTGGTCAAGTTACATGAAACAAACTATTCCATAATTCTGATTTGAGTTGACTTGAGATTAGAACATATTAAGTCTCTAACAATTCTATTTATGCTTATATGAGTTGATTTGAGTTGATATTGAGATTAGAACATATTGAGTCTCTAAAAATTCTCTTTATGTTTCTATGAGTTGACTTGAGTTGAGTTGAGATTGATTTGAGTTGAGTTGAGTTGATATTGATATTAGAACATATTGAGTCTCTAACAATTCTCTTTATGCTTATATTAATTGATTTGAGTTGAGTTGAGTTGAGATCATCGTGGATCATTGTTGTCATCCATTGAGGAGTACATTGCCATTCATTATTGAGTTCATCTTTGAGCTTTGCCTTGATAGATTTGTGGATGAGATTTGAGAACTACTTGAGCATGATTGATTGAGCCTTTGAGAAGGCCTTTGTGGATAATTTTGATACAAATTTGTGGACAATTTTGGGACAGATTTGTGGATAGTTTTGGGATAGCTTTGTGGACAACTTTGTGGGTAGCTTTGGGACATATATGTAGACAAATTTGAGAAAGTTATTGGTGAGCTTGCTAGAGCAAATTTGGGCAAGTTCTTGGTGAGCTTGCTAGAGAAGATTTGAACAAGTTCTTGGTGAGCTTGTTGGAGTAGATTTTGGGCAAGTTCTTGGTGAGCTTGCTAGAGAAGATTTGGACAAGTTCTTGGTGAGCTTGTTGGAGCAGATTTGGACAAGTTCTATGTGAGATTGTTATTCAATTTTGGACAAGTTCTATGTGAGCTTGTTATTCAGTTTTGGACAAGTTCTGTGTGAGTTTGTTATTCAGATTTGAACAAGTTCTGTGTGAACTTGTTATTGCCTAGATTTGAGTAGATAAAATAAATTATTGTATTTGATAAGGATCCTTATTTTTGTGTGAAATATTATAAGTATATTATCTAGTGGAGTACCCCACATTAGGGGAAACACGTTAAATATTATGTCTCAATTGTGTATGGTGACTTGTGCTCTTGCTTACTACTGATTTCTGAGTTATTAATTCACACTGCTATATTTGGTTATTGCAATTAAGGACATTAATTGATATTGATTTGGAAAGAAAGTAAAAAGAGGTCTTATACTATTCACCCCCCTCTCAATATAAACTTGTGTTCTTCAATTGGTATTAGAGTGGGTTCCTTCGGAAAGGCTAACAACTTGAGGGTAGATTCTACAAGAACACAAATGGCTTCATAGAATGGATCATCTAAAAATAAGTCTCCATTATTTTATGGTAACAATTATGCTTTCTAGAGCATGAGGATGAAGAACTAATTGATATCACAAGGATATGAGGTATGGCAAATGGTTGAAAAAGAGTATAGAGTTGAAGATGATCTTGAGGTAGATAAGACTATTAAGAAATTGGCTGAGATCAATGCAAGAGAAATGAATTGTATTTTGAGTGGGCTTCGTCAAATAGATTTTACAAAGGTCATGGTATGTAATTCAGCTAATGAAATGTGGACCAAGTTGTGGAATACTTATGAAGGATATTCCAAGGTAAATTTTGCAAAACTACAAACTCATAGAAAAATATTTGAGGAATTGAAAATGTAATATTCTGAAGATATTGCAAAGTTTTTACTTCGAGTTGATGAGATTACTAACACCATGAGAGGCCTAGGTTTTGAGATGAAATAATCAGAAGTTATTTAAAGGTTTTTGAGATAAATTCCCATGAAATATGATGCTAAGGTTTCAGTAATAGAAGAAACAATGGATATCAATAAGCTAACAATGAAATAATTGCAAGGAACTCTTACAGCTTATGAGATGAGGGTAAGTAAGCATCAGGTTCCAATAAAATAGATTGCATTCAAGGCTTCAAAGAAAGAGAAAGGGAAAGTTCCAGAGATAGATAGAGTTTTAGATAATTATGAGGAAGCTAAATTCATCAAAAGGAATAAGGATTCAAAGAATTTTAGGGGATATAAGGAAAGTAAGATGCTACAAGTGTGGTGATATTTGTCACTATGCTTATAGGTGTCCACATGAAGAAAATGGTGATGATGAAAAATAGGGTCACAGAAGAAAATAAGATGGAAAGCATAAGCATGACAAAGATGACAAATACAAGAAAAACATGTATGAGAAGAAGAAAATTTTTGTAAGGCAAATAAATATTACTACATTGTAGAAGCAAGTGATAGCTCAGATCATAGTGATAAAGACAAGTCAGATGATGAAAATGAAGAACATCTATTCCTAGGAATAGAAGGTGAAAGAGAGCAATGATTTGTGTGTGGTCAAAGAGATCACAAATCAGGATATTGCAATGGTTTCAGTGATAGTGAATATGAGATGACACATAAAGGAAACATGTATGGTCAAAGAAATCTTGAGAGTTTGTTTTCTATAGAATATTATAATGATCCTAGTGACAGTGAAGATGAAGAAAGTTTTTTCTATGGAATAAGAGAAGTAGAAGAATAACATTCACTCCAAATAGAAGAAATTAACCAAGAGGATAATGTCTCAGTTTATCTAAACAAAGACTTCAATGTTATCCATGAGCAACTACAAGAGGTTAAAGAGAATATGAAAGAATTAAAATGTTCCTTACTTGAGAAATTTGATCCATCACATGACTCAAAAGGTCAAGATATTTTCACTAAGAAGAAAACATGTGTTTCAAAGGCTATAGAGATGGATGCCACGTTGTTACTTGACAAAAATAAAGAAAAAGAAGAGGAAGATTCCAAAGCACCAAAGGTCTCATATTTCAAGTTTGGGGAATCACACTCAAAAGGAAAGGAAGTTCTAAAATATGAAATCAAGGAAGCACCTAAATTTTTTGAGGAAAGTTCCAAAGTTCATATGGCTCCAAACATTCAGTTTGGATCTTGTTTTGAGATAAGTGAATCAAGTTAAAAAGAAAAATAAATTCTTTAAGAGGAAAGCAAGGAAGAAACTAAGGAAGAGGTTTTAGATGCTACAAAGAAGGTTCAAGAATGCAATGCACAAGTTGAAAATGATCATAAGGATAATGGTAAAGAAAGATATGAGGAACCAAGGCATGAAAAAAGGGTTTTTCAAGGACATTGTTTTTCTTGTAATGGATTTGGACACAGGGCTATACATTGTAGGATCCATGGATCAAAGAAGTTTGATTTTTATAGAAGAAACTTCAAAGGAAGAAGGTATGCTTTTTAGGGATATTGCTTCTCATGTAAGAGGATTGGTCATAGAGATTTTTAGTGCACAGGAAATGAGAAACATGGTTTTGGTTTTAGAGCTTCACAATTTAGAAATAATGGTCATAATGGTCATGAAAATAGAGCTTCACAATACAAGGTTCAAGAAAGGAATGGATATGGAAATAATTTTAAGAATGAATTCAGAATATGGGCACCATCCAAAGGCTACAATATCAAGTGTTTTAATTGCAATAACTTTGGGCATATTGCAAAATGATGTAGGACTCAATTCCAACCAGGTTTAAGGAAAGAAGGTCAAACAGGTTCAAGGCAAGAAGGTCAAACATGTTCAAGACAAGAAGATCAAGTAATTCATCAAGAGAAGGATATCAAAAAAACATGGAAGGAAGTTGATAGAGGAAAGAAACAATGTGATATGGGAGTAAAAGTACTCCCACCCCAAAATTAATCACCTTAATAGAGAAGGTGGTGAGGGGGCTAAGTTTAAGAGTCATATATTTTAGGCCCATAGGCGTCCCTTTTGCCATTGATGTCAAAGGGGGAGAGAATTGAGTAAGGGAGAGAGAATTGAGTTAGGGAAAGCAACCTACAAAGAGATCATTGAGTTAGGGGGAGCAACCTCCATAGAAAGTATTGAGTTAGGGGGAGAAACTTTGATTCTCAGAGATGGTTTTTGAAGTGATTGTGGTTTTTGCTTTAGAGGTGTTGCCATAAATGACAAAGAGGGAGATTGTTGACAATTTAAGTTATTTTATGTTGTCATTGATGTCACATGAATCATTGATGTCATATGGATCACATTGAGTTTTGATGGGCAAATGATATTTTGGAAAGTATGGATAAAATTAGGATTTTTTGTGAAAACCAAGGTAGGAAAAATAAAAGGTTTTATTTAAAACCATGGATGGCAGATTTGAAATGGGTTTTTCTTAAAACCCAGGTTGTTCTTTTGTTTCGTCGAAAAAGGTTCCCCGATGATGGAGATATTTAATTTTAAATATTTAGTTTAAATTTTATTTATTTAAAATTAAAATTAAAATTTTAAAATTAAAATTAAAGTTAGCACCGACATCTAAAGAAAGATGGAAAATAAATAATACATCGACGCCATCGAAAATGAGGAGAAAAATATATAAAGGGGGATCCTAAGGTTTATTTTAATTTGATCCTTGCTCGTGTTAATCATTGGCTAGCATCCGAAGAGAGCTTGTGCGAAAATCATTTTGAAAAGGGAGACAATGAATAAATCCAAGGTTGGTTGAAAGCCCAAGACATTATGGGCAGAGTGGTGCATTGGCAATTGGCTTTTTGTTAAGGTGTGTGACAATGATTTACGTCAAGGTTTAAATCTCCTTGACTGCATTCAAAGGCATTGGAAGGAAAGTGCTTGAAGTGCTTTTGGTTTGCATGGAAGGGAGGAAGGACTTAAGGCATGTCGTGCCTTTTTCTTTAGAACGAGTGGCTAGCTCGTGTGGCAACCTTAGCCACATCTAAGACATTCATGGTGTGTGCAAGTTGGAGGTTCGAATACCCTTGAGGAGGTAATTACGTTTTGATCTAATTAATTTTGTTGATGCCCTATGATAGAAGTTATAATGTGGTTATGGAATAATTAAAGTTTTTGATTAAACTTTATTTTTATAAGGGCTGTGATTATTATCTCAGAGGTGGATGAGTTGTTGATTTATTTTGATATTCATGAAATTAAAAATTAAGATTTAGGAGAAATAAGGAGTTGTTATAAAATATTTTTGAGAGCCTTATTGATTATTATTTTTGATAAGGGTTTTTATTAAAAAGGACTTTGGTGGATGTGTTTATTAAGTTGGAGTAAAAAGGTGTAAATTGAGTTACACTTATCTTGTGATTATTATTTGAAGTCCACTAACCCTTATTGATATTGGAAAGGAAAGTTGTGTTTAGTGTAGTAGATTTTATGGAGAACTTCTTGGCATAAAAAAGGTATGGGCACATTATCCTATTGATTATTTATGATGGTTGATTTTTGAAATATCATTGGAGTGAAAAGGATTGATTGTGGTTTCCTTTTCGAAAGTGGTTGGTTAAATGCTTCAAGGTTTTCTGGTTTGAGAGTTGTGTTAAAACTTATTTTATAAGCATAGTTGTTGAATCCCATTGGTTGTGAAAAAACTTGAAAAGAACATGAGTATCATTGTTATGTGAGATTTGTGGTTGAGGATTGTTGGAAACATTTGAGTTGGTTGATACATGCTTGTACTAGGGTGTTTGTGAGAAAGAGTAGTCCCTTGTGGTGATTGGTTGAGTTGAGTTGATTGAGCCTAGTCAAGTGATTGTGTGAGGTTATTGGTCAAGTTCCATGAAACAAACTATTCCATAATTTTGATTTGAGTTGAGTTGAGATTAGAACATATTGAGTCTCTAACAATTCTCTTTATGCTTCTATGAGTTGATTTGAGTTGAGATTGATATTAGAACATATTGAGTCTCTAAAAATTCTCTTTATACTTCTATGAGTTTACTTGAGTTGAGTTGAGATTGAGATTAGAACATATTGAGTCTCTAACAATTCTCTTTATGCTTCTACGAGTTGATTTGAGTTGAGATCATTGTGGATCATTGTTGTCATCCATTGAAGAGTACATTGCCATTCATTGTTGAGTTCATCTTTGAGATTTGCATTGATATATTTGTGGATGAGATTTGAGTACTACTTGAGCATGATTGATTGAGCCTTTGAGAAGGCCTTTGTGGATAGTTTTGGGACAACTTTGTGGATAATTTTGGGACAAATTTGTGGACAAATTTATGGGCAGTTTTGGGATAGATTTGTGGATAAATTTGAGCAAGTTCTTGGTGAGCTTGCTAGAGCAGATTTGGGCAAGTTCTTTGTGAGCTTGTTAGAGAAGATTTGAACAAGTTATTGGTGAGCTTGTTGGAGCAGATTTTGGGTAATTTCTTGGTGAGCTTGCTAGAGCAGATTTGGACAAGTTCTTGGTGAGCTTGTTGGAGCATATTTGGACAATTTCTGTGTGAGCTTGTTATTCAATTTTGGACAAGTGATGTGTGAGCTTGTTATTCAATTTTGGACAAGTTCTATGTGAGATTGTTATTCATATTTGGACAAGTTTTGTGTGAACATGTTATTCAATTTTGGACAAGTTCTGTGTGAGCTTGTTATTCAGATTTGGGCAAGTTCTGTGTGAACTTTTTATTGCCTAGCTTTGAGTAGATCAAAGAAATAATTGTATTGGATAAGGATCCTTATTTCTGTGTGAAATATTATAAGGAAATTATATGGTGGAGTACCCCACATTGGGGGAACCACGTTAAATATTGTGTCTCAATTGTGTGTGGTGACTTGTGCTCTTGCTTACTACTACTATCCGAGTTATTAATGCACACTACTATATTTGATTAATACAATTAAGGACATTAATTGATATTGATTTGGAAAGAAAGTAAAAAGCGGTCTTATACTGTTCACCCCCGCTCTCTCTAGATTTTTGAGGATTCTAACCTATTTTTGTGGCTTCACTTGGCCATTATGTGTTTCTTGTGCTTTAATAGTATCTTTAGACACTTGATATAGATAAGATTTTGTGCCCTTCAAAAACACAAAACTAATTTATTTTGAGAGTAGTGTAACAGTGCAAATAAATCTAATAGAATTAATTTTTAATGCACTAATAATTTCACCTTATCACTCCAATAAAATCTCAAGACAATGAACTTAATCAAATCTACTGCAACTAATCAAGAATAATCTAAAATGAACCTTCAATAATTATTCTGCAATTTCACTACAATTTAGTATTGTAGGACTTAGTATTATTTTTATTTTTCCAAAGTAGATGATAGGTAGTTGATAGAAGTAATTATGAAATCTAATAAACTCCTAATTAATGTGCAAGTGAACCCTAAAAATAACCTTTTTTTTTGCACTTTTGAAGATTGCAATCCAATTTTCTTCTTGTAGCTTTAATCCAAATTCATGTGCTCTAAAACATTTGATAAGTAATCCAATTAATGAATATACTTGCACCAAAATTTGCTTATATTTTGAAAATTTATGTAGCCCTTTTATCGCTTTTATAGAGGATGTATATCTTGCTAATATAGGATCACCAAGTTGCTGCTTTGAGTAGGATCTTGCAACTCTTTGTAGATTATCTTGAACAACTCCTTCACCAAATGATAATCTCAAACTTTCTTTCATGAACCTAGTATTTGGTGGCTTGTTCTCCTCTTGTGTTCTCCTCCTTTTATTGTATATTTGGATAAGTATGTCTTTGAAGCAGTGCCTTCTTGCTATAAGAGGCAATATTTAAATGTCCAAGATTTGGTGAGCTTATTCTATCTTCAAGTCTTCTTGTCAAATTTTGAGTTCAAGTAGGATCTTCTTCAAGGATTTGGAACTCCTTACCAAATTCTCCGTCACATATTTGGAACTCCTTGCCAAATTCTTCTTCTCAAATTTGGCACTCCTTACCAGATTCTTCTCAGATTTGGCACTCCTTGCCAAATTCTTCTTCATATATTTGGAACTCCTTGCCAAATTCTTCTTCTTGAATTTGGCACTCCTTGCCAAATTCTTCTCTTGGGCTTGTTTTTGGATGGCGATAATTGTCCCAAGTCCTTAACTATAAAAGGATTCTCCTTGGTAGTGGATTTTTTCAAAGAGTTCTCCTAAGATCTCTTTTAATGATATTTAGCACTCTCTATAGGTATTTTTCTAGATTCTTCTTGAGACCTCTCACAGGCCTTTGATATTACAACTCCTAATGGTCTTCCTTGAGATATTCTATTCAAAATTCTACTCTTGGGAATATTTGTGGTGAGATATTCTAGATCTCTAATTTTGTTGCTTCTAAATTTAATCAAGACTCGCCTAGTCCTTCTTTTTCTTCTTCTTCCAAGACTAGAAGTTCTTCATTGAGATCTTCTCCTGATATCTTCATTTTTGCTTTAGGTGTTGAGTTGATTCTAAAGAAGATACTCTTTCTAAATTTCTTGTAGGAAGTTTCCCAACTCACTTAATCTTCTTTCCCTAAAATGAAGATATCAAAACTGAAATATTTAGTCTACTTATGAATCATATATTCTCTTCGAATTATTCTTCAATATCAATGCTTATGTGGCCTTTTTCAGTATCAAAGCTTCTGTGGCCTTTTTCAGTATCAAGGCTTCTATGGCATTTTTTAGTACCAAGGCTTCTATGGCCTTTCCAGTACCAAGGCTTATATGGCCTTTCTAGTATCAAGACTTATGTGGCTTTTTCTTCAATGATTCTATGGCCTTTTTCTTCAAGGATTCTATGGCCTTTTCTTCAAGGCTACTATGGTATTTTATTCAAGGCTACTATGGCATTTTTTTATTAAGGTTTCTATGGCCTATTATTCAACTATAAAGTTATTCAATACAACAAAGGAGATCTCCAGTCTCCTGAATTCACTACAACTTTTCACTAGACGTATTATTCTGTAGTATTCTTCTCTTACACAAGGAACTAATATATGCACTATGAAGACACACCGACCAATGAAGTTGGAGTATCCTAGATTTTTATTTTAGGAGGATTTCCAATCCTTTGAGAATTAATTTTCTATAAAAAAAGAAACTTTAGGCAATAGCTAGCAAATTCTAGATATCTTGGATGATATTCACTAGATGATTTGTCAATCTAGTGGATTGGATGCTAAGTCCTAGTCATCATGAGTTTTTATTACAACTCCATAGAAAAGACTCCAGTCAAATATAATCTCAATATTTATGGAGCTAAGATTTCTTTCAGTCTTAACATTGTGACTCTCCATAATTCTACCACCTAGACTCTTTTGAGAGTTTTTGATAGTGGTTGGTCTAGCAACGCATCAGGTTCACAAAAACTTAGGCTTAATAATAATGGTGGTTTTTCTATTGACCTACTATGGCTAGATCTACCGTAGCTCTAATACCACTATTAGCTTTTGATGTAATGAGCACTAGGAGATAACAATCACAAGATGTAAAATAATATGAAAGAAAGTACATCTGCTATATGATTGAAATATGCTGTAAATAGAAATCATGTAAAATATTACAATGTAACTATGGAAGAAATGAACACTCTATTAATAAAGCTACTGAACTACATTGCATCCATAACCAATGGATTGTGATGTAGACAAATATATATTATTATCTAAGCTACACTATCTGACTATGTCCCCCGACTCTATTTCTATCGAACAATGAGGCCTTTCTTATATAAGAAGATAGGTTCCTTGGCCAATACTCTACCTAGCTATGCAACGGATAACTTGCACATATACAAATTGCACATTGTCACTTGTGCATTTATTACATTGCATGAACTAACTAGATAACTTCCCCCTAAAGTAATATAATGTCCTAAGTTTGTACCTTGGAAGATACATTTACATAACCCAAATGATGGAATAAACACTTTTTTATAGTAAATAATATTGTTAATAATACAATATAATAGGGTGGAAATGAGTTGTTTTTAATAACTATAAAATATAACACGATAAAAATGAGATGCTTTAACAACTATGACATGCAACAAAGCATTGTTAAAAAGTGTAATATGAACTAAAATAAATAAGAAAATAAAGCAAGAGGGAATTGGAACAACCAATATCAATGGATATCTCTTTCATAACTAAAATCCCCTTCAAAACTTGATGGAAGAGTAGGAAGCTTGATTTGCTAGAGTTCCTAATGCCTTGACTTGTATGTATGCCCAAAAATGGTTTATAGACTATGTTGGAGAGTGCAAGAGGGAGGGAGAACAATGAAAGATGAATGCAAGAGAGAATATAATACCAAATAACTAGTACATATAATGAAATTTTTAGCAAAGTTTGGATGTTTCAAAATTTCTTATTGAATACCCATCCTAATGGATTTATTTATAGGTTTTTGAGGGGATTCTTTGAGGGAAATGGATGATCAAATATGACTTTGGAAGGAAGAAGGTTCAAATATACAAGCTCAAGGAACACAAAATTACATGCATGATAATGTTTAGGGGTGGTGAAGGGAATCATGTGTAGGAGAGATGTGCTCCTGAGATTGCATTTGTGCCAACACAAAAATGTTGGAAGTATTACGTTCTTTGGTATATTTGGAATAATATTTGAAGTACCATGAAATTGTTTAGTTTAGAGCATGATTAAAATTTGAGTATATAGTAGGTGTCATGTAAGTGTGAAGTTATGTAAGTGAGATGTCATGTTAGTAATTTTGAAGTTATGAGTTATGTAAGTTTATCATTTAGTATGTGCAATCATTAGAGTCTTTGTTATTATGTGGATATGTGGAGTAAATAAGAAATTTATTATTATGTGATATTATATTTATCCTATGAGAAATATGAAGTGTTAGATCTCCCATGTGTGTTTGAGGAGATGAATAGTTTATGGAAAGCAGAAAGGTCAAGAGTCTTGTGAATGTGAAGAGTCTCATATCCATGTATGTATATAGAATATAAAGCATTATAATAGAAGATCGAGAAGAATATTTGTAAGATATTGTGTTTGCATTGGTTAATGAGATACTTGTTTCAACAATATTGAGTGAGTTTTGTTATTATCATTGACTGAATGTATGCTAATATTAAAGCAGATTTTAAATTGAAATATTATGGAAAATTTCTAAATTGCTAACAAAAAATGCTACATGAAAATAAAAGTGCTACACAATGCTTCTGATTTAGATGTAGCACTATTAAAAATTGACTATTTTGGGACCAGATAAGTCTAAATTTGATCAAAGCATAAAAGTGTTGCATGAAAAGCAAAAGTGATGCATAGCATTTTTGGTATGATCCAATGCTTTTTTGTGGGCCATTAAATGCTCTAAATTTAGATAGGATAATTATTGGGCGAGTCTAGTTAGATGAGGAGTTAACTAATGAGTCCTAAAATTGTTTTGGCATGCAAAATTGGATGTCTATATTTTTCTCTTTTTGATGCATTCATTGCATAATGAATGTGTCAATAATTGATGTAGATGCCCCAATTTTATAGAAAGGATAGTCCTTGTTTAAGGGTACACGCTTGAGGTAATGGTTGCAAAAAAATGTACTGCTAAAATTTACATTTTTGGGGCATCATTAATGAGGTGTCATTAATACACATACATCCTAGGGGTTCCCCCTTAAGTTTTGGAGAGAAAAATAAATTATCTCGAGGAAAATTGATTATCCCAAGAATAAGTTGCAAATATAGGGGGAAGAGATGAGGAAAATAAAAAAGTTGGGCTAGGTGATTAGATTTATTTTTTATTTATTTATGATTTGAAATTGAGAGCTCTAAGAGGTAAACTATTTGGGGACCAACCATTTTGGAGTGGCTATATCAGACCCTGCATCAAGTTATGTATTAGGATGCAAAGAGTTTGGTGTATTGTATATTATTATATGTGTGGGAATGGGAGTATCTAGCAATTAGGAGATCACCTAGACTCTAAGGGCAGGTCGATAAGCTAGAGGTACCTACAATATACCAATGGGGTATACATTTTGAGGGCAAAAGGGGGATATGGGAAAGGTGAATTCATGGGATGACATGATATATGTTGGATGAGTTGATTAATGGGTAGGTGATATGGAAGACATGGAGAGGCCATGCAGGTTGGTAGGAGGACCAATTCTAGCTAGCCTAAGAGAGGGATTTGATGAATTATGGGTCCTTGATATGAGTGAGATATCCATCATTTTGAATATGCCATCCATCAATTTGGATGTATGTAGGGATTTCCTACCATAGACCCACTTTGGTATAGGAGGTTTACTTAGGAGACTAATTTTGGTAGACCTCTATATCCTAGCAGCTTTTCAAAGGTAAATATTGATGATACCACATTTCTTGATCTTGGTAGGGATGATCTTAGGATATTTATGGACTATAAGAATTGATATGCAAGGTTTTGATCAAGGAGGATGACCAGTTTAGATGCATAATCCTAGAGAACTAGGAGAGTAGAGCTCATTTCATAGATATTGAGAGATGTGAGGTAATAAAGGAAGAAGGTAGAAAAAAAAATTGTAGATAGGTCTCTAGTGTGAAGGTGTCATTAGTTGTGGAACCATTATTTACCCTATAAATAGGACCAATTATGGACCCAAGGAGGATAAAAGAGGAGCTAATGGCAGTAGAGATGGAGTCCCTTGTATAGAGAGTGAAAATTTTGAGATATTAGTTTGCAAATATTAGCTTACAAATAGCCAACTTGGAGATAACATAGAGGGTAGAGGGAGAAGATAGGTAGTTTGAGATGGCTATATTATTGTATGAGATAACCTCATTGATATAGAAGAGGGACTAGGTCATGACCTAGATAATGGTCCAAATTTAGTATTTGACTACCAAGCATGATGTAGCACTGGCATGGGTTCTAACAATAGGAGGAGATGACTTGAATCATATTCTATTGAGCCAAATATCATAGGTACATGGATGGGTGACATAGTTGGAGGGTTAGATGGATAAGACATAGGCCAAGCTAGATGATGCCTATCATGATGTAAAAATTAAAGGAGAGCAAGCTACCTATTACTGATCCTTGTACTATGCTATTGTATGGGTAGATCAGTGAGTACCCTCATATACATGATCGAGGAATCGATCAAGATTGGAATCTATGATGGCATAGTATTAGAGATATATGGGAATGGAACCACTGCTACTGCTATTACCACAACCACCAATAGGGGAAGACAATATTATGTAGATGTTACCATTTTGTGATATTAGTACCTATTTTGGTAGATTAAGGAGCTTGAGTGCACCAATTTTTGGATTTGTTGTGCTCTAAGCTATGGATTAAACTAAGTGTAGTGATTTTGACATTATGGTACATCAATATCATGACTATATATTTTTATCCATTGATTATATAGACATATTGTGATCCTTTGGTCTTATTCTTGTGATGATGATGTGTTTGTCTGTGTACATTCTTATGATGTTTCAAAGTATTGTGTGATGTCATCACTAGGAAAGTTTAGGATTGCTTGATTCTGAGCCTAAACATTACCATCACCTTTTTAGACTTAATCATCTAGGCACATTTAACTTAATGGATTCTTTTACAATTATAACAATTCTAAAAATGCTTGGCCACTCTAAAATTTAGCCCTAGATTGATGCATTTAAATATGTAGTATCCTAATTATACAAAAGAGATGCTCTTGGAAAAGCTTTTAGGCTCTTGCCTTAGAAATGTTTTGATAAAATATTAGCAAACTCATAATCTATATTGACCTATAGGGATTTGTGAATGTGGGCAATCATATTGACCCACATTATTGGCACCTCCTAATAATTTTCACTTGTATAAATAAAGAATATAGAAGGCCTTATCGATTGGGTGTGGATTTAAAAATTCACAAGATATAAGAACTACAAAATAGAGGGATAGAAAAGAAAACTTGAAGATGTGAAGGATGTGGATGCTCGAGATTTAAGTAGGCACAAATTTTGTAGCTGTAATAGGGTATTTAATGCATGTGTTGGAAGATGTTCCTAGATCATACAAATCCCATTTACCTAAAAAATATGAGATTTTATACAAAATATGGTAGAGGAAAAGTACCAAAGGAAGCAAGGGGTAACAAAACATTATTCTAGAAGTGTGATAGAAGGGAGAAATTGTGATATATGGATAAGGCAACAACTTAATAGAGTATGAACAATGGGAAAATGAATGAGGAGAGATGGATTATAGGGAAAAAGGAAGTCAAGGTAGAAAGAGAAGGCAAATATGAGAAGAGAAAGGGAAAGGAAAGGGAATGAGGATACCTAACTAAAGATACCTCCTACAAAATGGAATTCCTTTGAGAATAATCCACCATAACTAAGATATGATTTAGACCTAGGCAAGCTACCTTAGGTAAATATTCTTGATAATTGAGCCCCTTTATTGCTCTTTGCTATTTTATTTTTATAAAATTGTGCAAGTATTCTTCTTTGAAATTGTAGAAAACTACACAATGTCTTGGTCATTTTGAGATGTGCATGGATGCCTTGCTACTTATAAAAAAATTCAATCCAAAATATTCTTTACCTTATCATAGTCCTACCTCTCATTTTATAGCTTATATTTATGACTATGTCAACTGGGATCCATAATAACTGTGGATTTTCTTTTCTAAGTTGGCACACATTGCAAAAAATTTACACCTTATGCAACTAGTTTGATTGTGTGCTTTATTTTTCTTAGCCAATAGTATTTTTCCAGTAGAGTCTTTCTCACTTAGACACCTTGTATTTGCTTTCATCATAAAGATGTTGAGGTGTCATATTGCAAATTTTGTACATCATTTTTTTATGATTATGTGTAGTCTAGTTTCTAACAAGCTTCAACTTTTAAAGGCTTAGTAACCAAGGTTCCCACAAATTTACCCTACCTTCTTGTTCATGCTCTATCCATACTAATTCTTCTTCTTGTTCATATTCACTAGTCCCTTGATTAGCCAAGGTACTTTCTATTGCCTGTAAAAATTGACAGAATGTCTACTAGGACTATGGAATTAAGTATCTAATTGTTTTAACCTTGGCATTAATTGTTTTCAATTGATAGAACTTTTCATATAAAGGGATTTTTCTACCTCCTAGCAATATCTTAGATGTTTTCCTATATTTTAGATATCCTATTTGGAAAAATAAAAACCTAATTTTATCTAATCATTTTCAGCTATTAATTGAATTTATTGGAAATATGAGCAAGTTTTGTTGTCATTGATGTCAAGAGTCATATTCAGTGAGCAATGCAAAAGGAAGGATGTCAAGAGTCAATTTCAGTAAGTAGTATAAGAGAAATATTGCTTCTAGGCCTAAGGGAAATAATATTATAATATATATTATTATAATATTAAAGGTGGTTAGATAATGTCTAAAGGAGCAATAGGAAGGCCCAATTTTTTTTTTATAATACTTTATTATAATATTAAAGGTTTAATGTTAAGACCTAAAGTTATTAAATTAATTATAAATTAATTTACAATTTAATTAACCTTAAGGTTAGGGTTATAAGGGCAAAAGATTTAATTTTTATTAAAGCATTGATGTCATATGTATTTTCCCCCTTCGTCGATGTCCAAAGGGATATGGCACCATGGTATAAATACCATGTGCATTTGGTTGTCTCAATTCCTACCTTTGATTGATTAATATTTCTAGTGCCTGTGAATTTGTGTGATCTGTGTGCAAGACAAAGGATAATAGTTTTTTACTTTTTCAGGTGGCCATTGAAGGGATAAGACAGTGGAGGCTTAAAGCCTCATTACCAACATGGAGGTTGGGCTAGCAACAAGTGGCTGTGTGTTGAAGCATTGACAAGTGGGAGGTCTTGTGATCGAATATCGGTGGTAGGCTTGGGAGTGTTTTGTTGGTGGTCCTTTTGGTTTTGGCACCTAGCACAAGATACAAAGAACACAAGACACTTTTGTCTACCAATGTGAGTGCCTAGCTCACATGGTAGTTGGGCCATGGCTAGGGCACTGGTGGTAGCACAATGAGGTATCGAATCTCACTGAGGGCAACACAGGTTTTTAATTTTTTAGTTAAATTTTTCTCCTAAGGTTTTTAATGTGGCATGAATTTTTGAGTTAAAGGGAGGTATAAGTTGTTTTATTAAAGTTTAATTTTTGCATTTTTGAGCATATTAAAGGAGTGATTTAATTTTGAGAAACAAGTTATAAGGATATTTTTGAGGAATCTATTTTTGCCAATTTAATTTGAGATCTAGGGTTTTAAGTAGTGTTTAAAAGTGTGAAGATTATAAGATGTATTTAAGATTGAACATTGCATTGTAATTCTTGCATGATTAAAGTGAATTTTCTAGTGGA
This sequence comes from Wollemia nobilis, assembly GCA_028583015.1. NCBI lineage: Eukaryota > Viridiplantae > Streptophyta > Pinopsida > Araucariales > Araucariaceae > Wollemia > Wollemia nobilis. The sequence goes on along the minus strand of JAQPPZ010001056.1, from coordinate 2,438,575 downwards.
GATTTTTGAGGTAGATTGTTACTATCTAACCTAGAATTGGCAAGAGTTTTTGTTTGAGAGTAAAACAAGTTTTGAAGACATATATCCATCAAAGAAAAAAGGTATGGGCACATTCTTCTTTGTATGAGGTGTATGGTTGATTGAGGTTTTCTGAATATAAGGTGGAGTGAAAAGGATTGTTTGATAAGCATTGTTGAGTTTGGTTTTGAGATCTCCAATGTTGATTGATGAGGGTTTTTATGGAATGGAAATTGATGCTAGAAACTTTGTTTGATAAGCATTGTTGGAAATGTTTGAGTGAGCCTTCATGTGCATGATTAGAATTTGTGGAAGATCATGAGTATCATTGTTATATGTGATTGTTTGATAAGTATTGTTAGAAATATTGGAGTAATATTTCATATGCATGATTAGGGTTTGTGAAAGATCATGAGTATCATTATTATGTGAAGTTGAGAACTATCTTGAACTAGGGTTTTGTGAAAGATCATGAGTATCATTGTTATGTGAATTTGGAATCATCTTGAGTCAAGGTTGAGTTCCATGGTGTGAGTTGTTGGAATCATAGTGAAACACTTGGTTAGGGTTTGTAAGCAAGTTGTGTTTCATTGAGTGAATGGTTGAGTGAAGTTGGATGATAATTATTGATTGAATGCATTGGAGTGATAGTTCAAGTTCTGTGAAATAAATTGTTTTTTATTATAAATTGATTTAAAAAATAAAGTGAAAGAGTGATTTATGAGTGTGAAACATATTGAGTCTCTTACCATTCTCTATATGTTTCTATGGTTAAAAAAAATTATGAGTGAAATTTGTTTGTGAGATTGAAGAGGTTTTTTGAAAGAGATTAAGTTGAGTTTTGTGAGTGTGAAACATATTGAGTCTCTAACCATTATATATATGTTTATGAGGTTAAAAAATATTCTGAGTGAAACTTGTTTGAGTGATTGAAGAAGTTTTTTGAAAGATATTGAGTTGATTTTTGTATGCAAGTTTTACAATTTATTTGAATAAGCTTTTGTGAAAGCTTGTGAGCTAATTTGAGTAAGTCCTAGAGCGGACTTAAGGAATGAGTTGAGTAAGTTTTTTAAGGTAAGTATTGGTAAAGACTTATTGAGAAGATTGAGCAAGTTATAGTGAGAACTTATTGAGAAAATTTGAGGTAAGTCTTGGTGAAGACTTGAGAGCAGTTTGAGCAAGTTATAGAGAGGACTTGTAGATATATTTGAGGCAAGTATTTGAGAAGACTTGAGAGTAGATTTGATTGATTGATTTGTTCAAACCTTGAGTTAAGGTTTGGGGAAGATCTAGAAGAGTTAATTTATGATTGGATCAAGCTTTGTGTTAAGGCTTGAGGATAGATTTGAGATAGAGATTGAGAAGATTTGTGCTATATCGAAGGATTGTGTTTAGTGTAGATTTGAGATAGATATTGAGAATATTTGTGCTACACCAAAGGACTATTTTTAGTGTATATTTGAGATAGATATTGAAAATATTTGTGCTAGATCGAAGGATTGTGTTTAGTGTAGATTTGAGATAGATTTGAGAGTAAGCTTTGCAGGTGACATAGCAGAGGATAATAGTCTCCAATGGATAGAGATCCATTAGCCAGGGTAGTGAGGACATAGGTCTTCTAAGTGAGGATAGGAGTATTCAGTGGAGAGAGATCCATAAACTAGTGTAGTGAAGGTAGTAGTCTTCTAGAGGATCACCAACTAGAGCAGAGGAGAAGGAGTTATCTTGTGGATAGAGTTCTATAAATTAGCTTAGGGTATTGGTGTCTCTTGTGGATAGGCACCTACAAAATTAATTAGGGAATTAGTGTCTTATTTGTATAGAGGTCCATAAAAATTGTAATAGGGAAGGATTTCCAAGATATTTGTTAAGAAAATTTTAGTGAAATATTTTCTCCATGGAGTAGTCCACATTGGGTGAACCACATTAAATTGGTGTCTCTATTGTGTGTGGTGATTTATGCATTTCTTTGATTATTGTTATTTATATTACCATTGATATATTAGATAAAATTGTTTGAGAAAAGAAAAGTAAAAAGTGGTCTTATATTGTTCACCCCTATCAATATAAGCTTGGTTATTCAATTGGTATTAGAAAGGGTTCCTTCAGAAGAGTTTTACATCTTGAAGAAAAATCTCACAAGAACATAGATGGATTATCAGAATAGTTCCTCAAGAAATTTCACACCATTGTTAAATGGGAATATTTATGTACTTTTGAGTATGAGAATGAAGAATCACATAATGACACTTGGAAATGAAATATGGGAGACAATTGAAAATGGATACATACTACTAGCTACTCCACCTACATATAAAGATGATAAGATTCTACATCTCAATTATTCAAAGGTAATGAATGGAATTTTAAATGATTTGCATAAAATAGGGTTTATAAAGGTTATGAATTGCACATTAGAAAAGGAAATTTGGGATAAGTTGAAAGGTATATATGAGGGAGATAAAAAGGTAAAAATGGCAAAGCTACAAAACTACAAGAGAACATTTGAAGATCTAAATATGAAGGATGAGTAAAACATTACTGTGTACCTAATTCGTGTGGACGAGGTTGTTAACTCCATGCAAGGAATTGGGTTTAAAATTTAAAAAACATATGTTTGTGATAAGATTTTAAGGTCACTCCCAAAAAGAAATAGTGAAAATATTTTAGCTATAGAAGAGTCAAAATATATTGAACTTTTGACAAGGGATGAATTACATGGAATTCTCACAAATTTTGAGATGAGAATAAAAGAGGAACCTATTCTCTAGAAAGAAGCAACCTTCAAAGCTACTAATAAGACAAAGGATAAGAAGTCAGATTCAAGCAATGAGTTATCCAGTGATGAATAAGCAAATTATGGTAGAGGAACAAGGACTTGAGAAAGTATAAAGGTATAAAATCAGTTAGATATTTCAATTGTGGAAAATATGGTCACTATGCATATGATTGTTCAGAGGCTAGAAATAGCAATTATGAAGAAAAAAAAGATCATAAAAATAGGGAAACATGAAAATATAGGTACAAAAAAAAAGCAGGTATGGACAAGGCAAGCAAGAGAAGTTTTTCCAAAGGCATAAGAAGAGTTTTTATGCAGATAAGGCAAGTAAGAGTTCAAGTGATAGTGATGGAAGCTCCTCAAATAATGATGAAGAGGAAATTATATTTTTGATAGAAGAAAAAGAAGAGGTTAGAAAAAGGACACCAATAATTCTCAAGTGTTTTAGATGTGGTAACTTTGATCATCTTGAATATAGTTGTACAAGGAATGGATTCAGTTTTAGTGATGATGAATATGAAGATGCTAGTGAAGGTCCAAAAGAAGAAAGTATTATTATGGCAATAAAAGAAGAAAGAAGTGCTTCTAATGGAAATAATTTAGAAAAGAATAAAGATGATTTTAAAAAACAAAAGAATAGAGGAAGAATAAAAAAAGAGAGGAAGGAGAAGTTGATCTTGAAGATGAGATTATTTCTGCGGAATTCCCCGTTCATGAACGAAAAGAAATAGAAAGGTAAGAAAGCAAGACTCAAAACTCAAGATTTAATTTCAATAATGTGATGAAGAGAAAGGAAAGCTTATGGAGAATCTAACCAACTCAATAGGTAAGACAAGGAGATTCAAAGAGAAGTTAGAAGAAAAGGTTTTAGAATGTGAAAGGTTAGAGCATGAAGTAGCTTCATTAAGGAAGGAAGTAAAAGAGTCTAAAGACAAGATACATAGGTTTGGGAGAAGCTCAAAGAAATTGGATAATATTATCAAGGTACAAATATCTTCATCAAACAAGACAGGACTTGGTTTTGAACAGGAACAAAAATAACAAGGAGGAGAGTCAATCTCAAGCTCCAAAGAAGAAGAAACTTCAGAAGAGGAGAGTGTAAGAGAAAGTGAGACTTTTGAGGATGATTTGGACAATAGAAAGTTAAATAAGAGAATGAAAAATGCACAAATTAGGAATAGATGGAACAAGAAGTAGCATAGGGTAAAAGAAACTAAGAGACAAATGGAGTTAAGGCAAGGTAGTTTTAATGGATGATGTTTCTCATGTAATAGGTTTGGGAACAAGGTTACATAGTGTAGGACACATGAAATAGAGGAATATGTGAATTTCATAAACAAATATATTTTTCAAGGGTATTGCCACTCTTGTAATCAGTTTGGTCACAAGGTAGTAAATTACAGGGTTCATGACAAGAATGAATATGGCTTCATAAGGAGAAACCCCAAGATATTTGCACCTTTAAGGAATAACAAAATTAAGTGTTATAAGTGCAATAATGTTGGGCATATAGCCAAGTGGTGTAGAAAAAAACTTCTAGAGACAAGTAAAAATATGAATAATTAGAGGAATTAGAAGGATTAGTTGAGGAAGAAGGTGGACAAAGGTAAAGATCAATGTATGTTGGGAGTAGAGATACTCCCAACTCAATTTAACCACCTCAAGAGAGGAGGTGGGGGAGGGGCTAAGTTAAGAGTCTCATTCTTAGACCCAAGCCCCAAAGGTGATCCTTTGCCATTGATGTCAAAGGAGGAGAGTTTTAATTTAGGGGGAGCAATTTCTCAGGGGGAGGAGAAAAAAAAGAGGTAAAGGAAATGGTATTAGGTAAATGGGTTTCCATCAATGAAAAAGGGGTAAATTGTTGGAAATATGAGCAAGTTTTGTTGTCATTGATGTCAAGAGTTAGTTTCAGTGAGCAGTGCAAAAGGGAGGATGTCAAGAGTCAGTTTCAGTAAGCAGTGCAAGAGAAAGATTGCTTCTAGGCCTAAGGGAAATAATATTATAATATCTCTTATTATAATATTCAAGGTGGTCAGATAATGCCTAAAGGAGCAATAGGAAGGCTCAAGAAAAATAATATTATAATACTTTATTATAATATTAAAGGTCTAATGTTAAGACCTAAAGTTATTAAATTAATTATAAATTAATTTATAATTTAATTTAATTAACCCTAAGGTTAGGGTTATAAGGGCAAAAGGTTTAATTTTTATTAAAGCACCAACATCATATGTATTTTCCCCCTCCACCGATGTCCAAAGGGAGATGGCACAATGGTATAAATACCATGTGCATTTGGTTACCTAAATTCCTACCTTCAATCGATTAAGATTGCTAGTGCCTGCAAATTTCTGTGATCTATGTGCAAGACAAAGGATAATATTTTTTTATTTTTTTTGATGGCCATCGAAGGGATAAGATAGTGGAGGCTTAAAGCCTCATTACCAACCTGGTGGTTGGGCTAGCAACAAGTTGTTGTACATTGAAGTGTTGATAGGCAAGAGGTCCTATGATTGAATCTCGATAGCAGGCCTGGGAGTGTTTTGTTGGCAGTCCTTTTGGTTTTGGTGCCTAGCATAGGATACAAAGCACACAAGGAAATTTTATCTACCAATGTGAGTTCCTAGATCATGCAATAGTTGGGCCATGGCTAGGGCATTGGTGGTAGCACATCAGGGGATCAAATCCCACTAAGGGCAATAAAGGTATTTAATTTTTAATTAAATTTTGATCCTAAGGTTTTTAATGTGGCATGAATTTTTGAGTTAAAGAGAGGTATAAGGTGTTTATTAAAGTTTAATTTTTACATTTTTGAGCATATTAAAGGAGTGATTTAATTTTTGAGAAAAAAGTTATAAGCATATTTTTGAGGAATCTATTTTTGCCAATTTAATTTGAGATCCAGGGTTTTGAGTAGTGTTTAAAAGTGTGGAGATTAAAATGTGTATTTAAGATTGAACATTGCATTGTAATTCGTGCATTATTAAAGTCAATTTTATAGTGGAGAGTTTTGAGGTAGATTGTTACTATCTAACCTAGAATTGGCAAGAGTTTTTGGTTGAGAGTAAAATAGGTTTTGAAGACATATCTCCATAAAAGCAAAAAGGTATGGGCACATTCTTATTTGTATGAGGTGTATGGTTGATTGAGGTTTTCTAAATATAAGGTGGAGTGAAAAGGATTGTTTGATAAGCATTTTTGAGTTTGGTTTTGAGATATCCAATGTTGATTGATGAGGGTTTTTATGGAATGGAATTTGGTGCTAGAAACTTTGTTTGATAAGCATTTTTGGAAATGTTTGAGTGAGCCTTCATGTGCATGATTAGGATTTGTGAAAGATCATGATTATTATTGTTATGTGAGATTGTTTGATAATAATTATTGGAAATATTGGAGTAAGTTTTCATATGCATGATTAGGGTTTGTGAAATATCATGAGTATCATTGTTATGTGAAGTTGAGAACTATCTTGAACTAGGATTTTGTGAAAAATCATGAGTATCATTGTTATGTGAATTTGGAATCATCTTGAGTCAAGGTTGAGTTCCATAGTGTGAGTTGTTGGAAGCATAGTGAAACACTTGGTTAGGGTTTGTAAGCAAGTTGTGTTTCATTGAGTGAATGGTTGAGTGAAGTTGGATGAGCATTATTGATTGAATGCATTGGAGTGATAGTTCAAGTTCTATGAAATAAATTGTTATTTTTTATAAATTTATTTGAAAAAGAAAGTGATAGAGTGATTTGTGAGTGTGAAACATATTGAGTCTCTTACCATTCTCTATATGTTTCTATGGTTAAACAAAATTCTGAGTGAATTTTTTTTGTGTGATTGAAGAGGTTTTATGAAAGAGATTAAGTTGAGTTTTGTGAGTGTGAAACATATTGAGTCTCTAACAATTATCTATATGTTTATGAGGTTAAAAAATATTTTGAGTGAAACTTGTTTGAGTGATTGAAGAAGTTTTTTGAAAGAGATTGAGTTGATTTTTGTATGCAAGTTTTGCAATTTATTTGAATAAGATTTTGTGAAAGCTTGTGAGTTGATTTGAGTAAGTCCTAGAGTGGACTTAAGGACTGAGTTGAGTAATTTTTTTGAGGTAAGTCTTTGTGAAGACTTGTTGAGTAGATTGAGCAAGTTCTAGTGAGAAATTGCTGATCATATTTGAGGTAAGTCTTGGTGAAGACTTGAGAGCAGTTTGAGAAAGTTATAGAGAGGACTTGTGGACAAATTTGAGGAAGTCTTTAAGAATACTTGAGAGCAGAGTTGATTGATTGATTTTTTCAAACCTTGAGTTAAGGTTTGGGGTAGATATAGCAGAGTTGATTTGTGATTGGATCAAGCTTTGTGTTAAGGCTTGAGGATAGATTTGAGATAGATATTGAGAAGATTTGTACTAGATCGAAGGACTATGTTTAGTGAAAATTTGAGATAGAGATTGAGAAAATTTGTGCTAGACCGAAGGATTGTGTTTAGTGCATATTTGAGAAAAATATTAAGAATATTTGTTCTAGATTGAAGGATTGTATTAGTGTAGATTTGAGATAGAGCTAAGAGTAAGCTTTGGAGGTGACAGAGTAAAGGATAGTAGTCTCTAGTGGATAGAGATCCATTATCCAGGGTAGTGAAGACAAAGGTTTTTTTGAGTGAGGACATGAGTATTTAGTGGAGAGAGATCCACAAGCCAGTGCAGTGGAGGCAGTAGTCTTCTAGAGGATCACCAACAAGAGTAGAGGAGAAGGAGTTATCCTATGTATAGAGTTACAAAAATCAACTTAGAGGATTGGTGTCACCTATGGATAGGCATCGATGAGCTTGATTAGTGGATTGGTGTCTCCTTTGGATAGAGGTCCATAAAAAATGTAATAGGGAAGGATTACCAAGATCTTTATTGAAATTTTTTAAGTGAGATTTTATTTGTGGAGTAGCCCACATTTGGTGAACGTTAAATTGGTGTCTCTATTGTGTGTGGTTATTTATACATTGCTTTGACTACTGCTGTTGATATTGCCATTGATATATTGGATAATATTATTTGAGAAAAGAAAAGTAAAAGATGGTCTGATATTGTTCACCCCCATCTTAGTATAACCTTGTGTTCTTTAGAATTCTTCTTTGTTTTTAGCAATTAGCTTGATCTAGGCCTAGAGCTACTCAATAGTATAGAACTGATCTTGTTCATCCCATAAACTTGGGAATCCAAGACCTCTAATTTCATGTGTTGGGGCCATAATATATTTTTCCATTCTTCTTAGCTCACCAGTCATGTACCATCCCTATTGCAATAATTGGTTGCCTTCTATTTGCTCTTGGTCCAGATATACTTACCTATTATAATATTTATTTTTAAAAGTTATTAGTTGTGGATTGAATATTCTCTTTACAAAATTGATAATGGATTTTTTCTATTCTATTTTATTAGCTATTTTAGCTTGAACTTATGTGAGATTCACATGTGTAGTATTCATAACATGCAAAGAAAAAAATCATGTAGTCTATTATTGGGTGTACCTCCAAATAATTTTGAAGGTTTTCCTTCCAACTCTCCTTCTTAAGCTATATTAATTCTTCTCAAGAGAAATAATAAGCTTATAATTTCTTTCTCTCTTGATTCATTTCTAACTGTAGATTCTACATTTGCTTATAAAACCTTATATTATTTCATATTTTTCCTATAATTGCTCCAAAATTGGAGCTGCCATGAGGCTTCGTCGTAACTGCTTGATCTTATACTGTAAGGTATTTTTATCATTTTGTTTCTCTTGCATTGATTTCTATAGGTAAGCTACTTTCTCCTTCATTATGTCACATTTTTCTGTTGCAAAACTTTTATTATTAAACATGAACCATTCACCAATATGCAGAAATATCAAATCATTCATCCACAATATATTATCCACAATAACAATCCACAAATGAGACAGAGATAGATAATACCCTTAAGGTAGGGCAACACCAATAATAATCCTTAAGGAAGGAATAACTCCACAAGATCTCCCAAGATGAGAGGCCACTTTGTGGGCACGACGGTTACATAAGATTCTTCTTCAATGATATGAATATCCTTACAATGACAAATATCTCTTCTTTATATATCCATATTCTTATTCTACTTTGGAGAGCCTACTACTAATATTATATTATATTAAAATATAATATAATATTATAATACAATCAACCTTGGGTTATGTGTGGCCCATGCCAACCCTTATACAATATAATAATATATCTCCAAATATCTATTCCTAGGTACCCTACCATGCCACCCTCCTTACAAATGTTTCGTCCTCGAAACATATGAAGAAACCTGATAGTATGATTTGCTAAGCAATGTTAGCAATTGGTACCAATCTCGATCATCCATCCATCCAAGTGAAACTCGATGATGCTGGTACGCCATTTTGTTACTTGAGTATCCAAATATGCTTCGTTGGCTCCACGCTTCTGCTGCTGTATTTTGATAACTTGAATGATGGGTCCACTTGTTCCTTGATGCTGATGAACCATGCTAAAAACCATGATCACTATGCTTTCTTTGCCAAACTCTGCCATAGTTGGTGCCTTGTTGATTACATGTAGAACCATAATGTTGTTGCCTTGAACCATGCCTCCAATATTGTTTCCGCTCATGGTGGTGTGGATGGCGATATGGTGCAACCTTTACTTGATGTTCTACCTTCTTTGACTTTTCAACCTTTGGCTTCATTGTTATAAATTCTTCTACACCTTGTTCTTTCATGTTATCTTTGTTTGGTGTGTCCTTGTGCTCTTCTATTAAATATTCCTTGGACTTTGTTGCTGCTATCGCCTTCATGGATTCTGTTTCCTGTTCTTCAATTTGTTCTTCTACAACCACTTCTTGATTTTCCTTGTATCCTTGCTCCTCAAGCTGAGAAATATCCTGCAATGTTATTTCCACTGAATTAATTACTGCTACTTCTTTCATGGAATTTGTTGCTACTATCGACTTCTTGGATTTTGTTTCAAATATCTATTCCTAGGTACCCTACCATTTTATCTTAACCTATCTCCATGGGGGTACATCATTCTAACTTGAGTTTGAGCACTATGGAAAGTGTCCTCCTATGAGACCCTATCAATATCTACCTCTTGTAGCACCATATCATAGTTTTTTGGTATCATCTGAGACTAAGGCTTGTCTACATTTGGAATAAATGTTTCCCTGATTTGCTTATTAGAAATTGGGTCCATCATGTTTATAAGTCTTAGTGGTACCTTTTTTTATTTCCTTGGTAACCTCTCTTCCCACAATTTCTAAGGATTTTTATTTGCTTATCTAAATTGATTGAGGAATCCTAAGGTGGAATGACTAGAAGGTGATGTTGTAGAGAAGAGTGATTGGAGAATGAGAAATAGGGACAAAGGGGATTTTTAAATTAATGAAGTAAAACTTATGGGGTATATGAATATGAGATGGATATGGTGCTACTCCTTGGATGATTTGTTATGGAGGGGAATAATGCAATGGATGTGGAGTAAGGGAAGAGTATCAAGGATAAAGAGTAGAAGTATTAGCATGGATTTGAGATAATGTACCTTTTCATTTCAACCAAAGATTGCTCTTGAGTTGGTGTGGTTATGTCCACAACCAGAACAATGCTTTGGTTCTTGGTTCTATTTGCTCCTTTTTATTACTAGTTCAAAGGGAAGATTTTTATTTTTGTACACTTCTAATGGAATTAAGGGATTAAAAGGTTATGGATCAATATGGGAAAATTCCTCTTTCTTTGGTTGGCTAGTACTAGCCTTGATTACTGTTTGGTTTTGCCCTTATTTCTACTAAAGATATTCACTCAAGCAAATGTTTGCTTCATCACTACTTTATACAACTTTATTTATTATTTGCATAGTTTTAGCCTCTATTGCATATTCTAGTTGGACCAAGTATTTGGAAGATGCTAACACAAACTAGGTAGATTGTTTCTTCTTGGTTTTAATAGTGTTAGCTTTAAGGGATAGTCTATGTGGCCTTCAATCCACCTATGGGGGCTCAAGTATCCCTGATGATTCTTTCCCTAAACCTCCTCTAGCATAGCCCATTATCATAATCATATTGGATCCTTTTGTATATGTTGCTTGCTAAATTTTTTTTTATGTGAATGGAAGATTTTATTGATATCAAATTGGTCCCACTTCTAGGGATCAATGTTCTTCTAGATTTGCTATTTTTGAGCCTTCAATTTTTTTTTTCCCTAGGGTTGACACCTCTTCAACAAGTTCTTATTTGATGTATATTTGTTCAATCTACTCATTCTCTTCTTTAGAATAGTCCTCTTGATATTCTTCATTCCCTCTTATTATAGGGTGAGTTTTTTCTTCTTTGGGTTTCCAAGTGTTTATATTTGCATCATATCTATTTGATAAATACTTGTCTAAGGTAAGTCCATATCTTGAATGCTAGAGGCCATGTTCACACCTGTACATCCACCATTATTGGATTTTTTGTATTGGACAACTTGAATTCTTCTGCATTAGCTTTAATTAGCTCCTAATTATAAATATGGTTCTTGTTTTTCTTTAGATCAAATGACCACAATATGTCATAGAAATTTCTTGAGGGAGGAAATTCTTATAGCTTGCTTATATCCCAATCAACCTATTTCTCTTCCAAATTATTTTGGAAAAATTCTATTTTATGCCATGTGGCATGATCGAATTCCAAATATTTAGATCTATTTAATCTTATCAATTCAGGTTTGAATTTCCCCTCTAGGTCATACTTCCACTATGTGACACTGCTTACAATTTGAGGCATGGGCCTAAAATTTAATTCTTTCCTATATATTCAACTAGTCAATGTAATTAGCTCAAAATTGAATGGTATTTCATATGTTACCATATTATTAATGTCTATGCTAGAATATATATTTATCTAATCCACTTATCAATATAATTACTTGCTAAAATTCTAATATGTAACATAATAAAGGAGTTAGAAGGGATTTCCAACAAAGCCATATATCCTTATTATAGTACCTCATTTAAAAAGTACTAATATCCAACTCTTGCTAAGGGGTGTAAAGATTTTCTACTACCTCCTGAGATAGCTTGGACACTCCTTCATGTATGATTTTCAATGTTAGACCCAAGAATTTCTTGTTAAAATCATATTAGGAGTTGGAGGCTTGGAATGTGTGTCTAGTCTACTACTAATAGGTAGTCTTGTTTTTGGTTCTACTCGATTATTACCAACCATGGAATCCTATCTACAGTGCAATAAAAATCAACCAAGCTAAATATAATGGGTATCTAAATAATCCATACATTTAACTCTATAATTCCACCAACTGTTAATGTATTCTTGCACACAACTAGGCCCAATAAAAAAAAAGAGAATTTTTAGAGGGGTTAGGGCTAGTCATATCATAATTATGAGGATTGGTGATGGAATAGGCCATGGATATCTAACAGTCATAGACATATTTATTGATTTCCAAGACAAAAATTATAGCCAGCATGGAGAAATTTTCTAGGTAAATATATTCAACAAGCAAAATTGGGTATTTTGGCAGGTTCTAGCTAGGCGGGAGATGGTGCAGTTGTTGTTCAAGCTAATTTTTATGATTTATACCATCATATTTGAGATGTCTACTCTCATAATATCCACCCTATCTTTGAGCACTAAAATATTTTGGGGATACTTCAAGGTAGACATCTATCATGAATGCGTTAGTAAGAATTTTAGGCATAAGATAGAAACGTACCTAACCTATTGCATATTTGACTACCTTGGTTTGAGGATTATTGTATTTTACCATTTCTATTACCAAATTTAGGAATATATGCACAAAATTGGGTATGTTTGAAGATAAAAATGAGAGCCATGCAGTCATGCCTATGCTACTAGTTAGAACTTGAAGAGCATTTTGTTTGGCTATGTCTGAGATTCTTATGTTTTGATTTTAGAGTGAGAAATATATCACCAATTTTTCTCATGTGGTCTTGCAACTCGCTTGGCTCTTTTTGAATCTTCTTTCCCTTTCTAGTTTTCTTCTAAGTGCTCTCCTTTTTCTTGGAGGAAGTCTTATAATCATTGGACATGGTTTCTAATATTTGATTACAAATTATATAATATGGTTAGTTGAATGTAACTACCAATGCTCACACATGATTTATCTACAATCCTACCATAGAAAGCCTTTAGACTACTTTATCTCAGGGATAAAATTCCAATTATTCAATAATTTATTATGCAAATTAAGCCCTTAGGGTTCTATTTTTCTAATGCAAGATTGACCATTAGCACTATTAATGCGATGGATTACATATGCTTTATTTTTTTACTTGAATAAACCTTTGCAATCCTTTGAAACATGTGAAGGTGTTGGCATGCTTGTTAGACTTAATGCCACTATAATTTTCAACCAATGAGAATGCTTTATTTCAAATATGATCACTTTCTAACTTTTGCAACTCAAAAATATCATGACTAATTACATTTTGTATTTCTATCTACATATAATACAATTTTGGCAATACTTTATTTCATATGAAATGCTTGAAATGTTGGCTATTTATCAGAATTGAAAAAATTTATATGTTGTCCATCAAATAAAATGCATTGTAGTTGTATTTTATAGTAATTTGATATGGGCTAGACTGTAGTGAATCAAAATTTTGGTGCTTTCTTAGATCTATTATATCTTCATCCCACTTAAGCATTGAATCACCAATCTAAAAATATTAGGGAGAATCATTTTTATTGAACCACCACTTTACTTTGACTTGGTATTTTTGGAAGCTATTATAAGCCTTTTGTCTTTGTTCTTACCAAACTAATAGTTCTACCATTCTAGATTCAATTGGTTCTACATCCAAGAATTCTCCTTTGTGTATCAGTTTCATCAATGGCAAATCCAAATGTAGAGGTAAGAGAACTTCCTTCCCATAGATCAAGGAGCATGGTGAAGTATTTACTACAATTTGTTTTAGTGATGTGGTCTTCCAACAAGGCTTGATATAGCATTAAATTCAAACTTTTTTATTCTCCACAACTACCCTTTTGATGATCCTTAGCAAGTTTTTATTAGTAGATCTTGCTATTCAATTCCCTTGGAATAATAGTCTAAAGAGACCTCCAGGTATATGTCATACCTATTTGTAAAATCTATAATATTAAAATCCATAAAGCATACCCATTATCTATCACTTTGGTCATCAAGATGCCAAATATTGTTATCAACCTTTGCAAAAAAATGACCATAGTGTCTTGATCAACCTTTTTGGTCACTATTGCTTTCAACCACTTAGTAAAATAATCTATTATAGTCAAGATGAATTTATGCCCAATGAATGAGTTTGGATCGATAAATCCAATGAATTCAATCCCCTATTGCTAGAAGGGCTCCTCTACAATGACTAGTTGTAAGAGAAGTACCATATTTCTTCTTCTAGTGATAAATATTTGATATTATTTTTAAGCTTTGGACTCATTGAAGGCATATATTTTTTGTAAGCTGTGGACTTTTTTAAGGCATCTAAAAATATGGTGGGCCAATAATATCCAACCTAAAGGATTTTAGCTATAGTTGTTTGTCTAAATAATTGAAGAAGCCAAAACAAAATTCATCCAATACTTTCTTTGCTTGTTCTGACCAGATGCATTAGAGAAGAACTCCATCAATGTTTTTCTAAATAGCTCTTATAACAATAAAACATAGTTCAAATAGTAAAATCTATATATCCATTTTTGAGAAGCACTCAAAACTTCTAAACACCTTATTGTTTGATAATAACATCAATTGTATTACCCATTATTCCTTTTTAGTGCATCCATTATTATTGGAGTTATTTCTTGTCCAATCTTTTGTGAGCAAATTGTGTTTTGGCTTGACAGTACAAGCTAGTTGTTCAAATAGAGCTCTTTCTATCACTAGTTTAGCTGGCTAGATTTCAATATCATACTCCTAGATCTTTGTAATCCATTCAAATATTTTCTCTTCCAATTCTCCTTGAAGGATAATTTTTTTTTTATGTCTAGGTGCACTACATAGACCAAGGTTTTGCTTAAAGACACATACTGTCTAAGCTTCTTGAGTGAATTCAAAAGAGAAAACACCTATCTATCTATGAAATTGTAATTATTTTGGTAAGATAAAGAATCTGGCTCAAGAAATATATAATATGTTCTTCTTGATTAATATCCTTCTGTGTCAATATGACAATAAAACTGTCCTTAGACCTGTAGACATATAGAATAAAATTTTTCTTCTAGTTTGGGTTGACTAAGATAGGTGTTTGTTTTATTTATTGCTTTATCTATTCAAAATATTTTCTTATTTATGGATGCCACGTAAATTTTTCATCCTTCTTTAGAAGCTTTATCATGGGCTTGACTATTTAAGCAAAATTGGAAATGAACTTTCAAATAAAGTTGATTTGCTCAAAGAAGGAATATAGAGCCTTTTTGTTGAGGGGAAGTGGCAATGCTAAGATAAATTTAATCCAATCCAGATAAATAGCTAATCCCTACTTGGACACAATATGCCCTAGTAGCTTGCCTTCTTGCATAATGAATATTGATTTCTTGAGGTTGAGTGACACTCCAAATTTTGGGTATTTTTGAAAGAGCATTTTTAGGTGATCTAAATGCTATTGTTGGTAATTGAAAAAGATTGTCTTATTATCAAGATATATTAGAATTACCTTTTTGACCAGATCACCAAAAGCAAAGTCCATAGCCCTTTGAAAAGTTGCTCTACTATTGGATAGGCCAAAGGGCATCATATGATATGCAAAAGTACTCCATTTTGTGGTGAATTCTATTTTGTACTAATATTCATCTCTCACCTAGATTTGATTTAACCAAAAAAACCATTAAGAGGGAAAAATTGCTTTAGCCATTTCTTACAAGATTTGATCAATTTGAGGTAGTAGATAGTGATATTTCAATGATGCTTTATTTAGATTTTAGAAGTCAACATAAAGGTGAATGTATCCATTCTTCTTCCTGATGAGGATCAGATTTACCACCCATGCATAGTGCTTATAGGATAGATAATTTTGGAATTGAGTAGTTTTAGGAGTTTTTGTTTTATTTTGGACTTAATATTAGGATTCATCAACCTCAATTTTTGCCTGAACTACTTGAAATTATGCAATAATTCTATAGTATGTTGGATGATTTCCCTATTATAAACCCAAATATCATCATAACTCCATGCTATTATGTCTTGATACTCTATACATAATGACACAAGCTCATATATCTCTTGTTCAAAATAATATGTGTCATTTTTTAATTCCTTTGAGGCTTGATTTGAACTTCTATAAATACTTGTTCATATATTTTCATTTTCATCTAGTTGATCGATCACTATTATCAAATAGGATTTCCAAGGTAATTAACTCTCAAGAGATATGATTATTTTTAATAATGACCTCCTCTTGGTCATTATGATGCATTATTTCTTCTAGATACACAATTTTTTTTAGTTAATATATTGATAATATATTGATCACTCTCAAATACGTACCAAAAAGTATCTTTGTTTGAGATGGATGGCTTGAAAATCATTTTAATTATATTCAATCTTTACCATAGCCAACCACCAAATCAAAGTTTACCCTCTAAGAGGCTAATGCATCAACTATTTCATTTTAACTTCTAGGCACTACCTTGATGTTCAAATCTTCCAAATTTTCTATTAGATCCTAGACCCTCTTATGATACGCCTTCAAGTAGTGATGCTTACTATTGCATCTTTCTATGATTTGATTAACCACTAGTTCTGAGTCACCAAAAATTGATAGAAATTTAATTCCCATTTATTTTCTTTCATTAGGCCAAGATATAGAGCTTCATATTCAACTAAATTATTAGTGTAGCTACATGTAAATCTATATAAGAATTTCTTCATTCCCTCTGAAGGGGAAATCAACACTGTGGGCTACCGTAGGATGTCCACTACCCTAGATCCATTACGATATCTAGCTCTTGTTAGATTTTGAGGTAGATCACAATGGGATATGGTAATCACAAGATATAGAAATATTAGAGAAAGTAAATTTATGAGATTGCAAAAATATGCTATAAATAAAAATAACATAAATGAATACAATATTGCTATGGAGGAAATGGACACTCCATGCAAGAAGCTATAGGACTACATTGTACTCCATCACTAATGGAGTTAACAGTAATACTACTACTACCTACTGTCTTGTCAATCTCTTACAATGAGACCCTTTTATAATGGAAGATAGATTTCTTGGCCAACACTCTACCTAGTTGTACAAGGGATACCTTGCACATTTACAACTTGCACATTGACACTTGTGCATTTATTACATTGCATAAAGTAACTAGATAACTTCCCCTAAAGTAATCCAATGTCCTAAGTATGTACCTAGAAAGGTATATTTACATGACCTAAATGGTGTAATAGAATCGATCTCTAACACCCCCTGTATTACATTATTTGGGTATTGAAGACTTTAGTATTCAATATAGATCTTCTTCCATTGGATAATGGAACTTGATTTCTCCTTCATTGCTTACTGTGATCAGATTCATTCAATAGTTTATTTCTTTAGTTGATGTAGAGTAAGCTGATACTGCATGTTCCTCTTTCTCTTGAGTGTGCTCAACTGGTCTAGTATTTGTAGTTTTGTGTTCCTTTTTGGCATACATTTTCTTCTTCTTTATTCTTCTCTTCTTGAAATTTTGTATTGGAGCTAGTGTAATTTCTAGTTCATGGTAAGTTAGTTAATCATCACAATAATATTGTTCTTTACTGCTGGCTTGCTTCTTGTGTTGATTACGTACAAACACAATTAATGATAGATAAATCATTAGATGCTCTTCTTGTGAGAATATAACCAATTTTTGTGAGTTCCACCATGCTATGAAGAGGATTTCATGGATATAACAAATCAAGTCTTAAAATTTACCTTCTTTGGATTCCTTAAGAAATAAGGAAATTTTTTCTTTATTGCTAGTTGATAGATACCGGTACCCTTCTATTAAATTTTGAGAGTAGAATTCTACTTCATCGAATAGTTCTTCACTATTGCAAGATTTTGTCAAAATTTCATCCATGAGAAGTAGTAATTGTAGAAATTAATTTGATAGAATATTAGTAGTATACCTTATAGCTCCCAACCTTAAGGTATATGTAACCCTTAGAGTATATAAGTTTGATTTGATAAAAAAATTGTTAACTCTTAAGGTTTGTAGACTTATGTCTCCCTAATGATGAGAGTTAACAAACCTAATAAGATTTTAGATTTTTTAGGAGGCTTACATCTATCCAATGAATTTAGATCTTGATAATTTTTATGGATGCTAATATTACCAGGTTTTTTAGAATGCCTTACGACTATCTATGATATTTTGGATAGGATATATGATCAATATAGTGCTTTTTGTAAATTGTAGTTCAATTTTGAGTTGATTTTATAAAATTTTGTAAACACCAAAATATATTTTTTATCTTCGTATTACTCCTATTGAACAAAGAACTATTTCAATTTTTGAAGTGGTTTTGATGTTGGATTTATTTTATCTTCTTTAAGTGTTTTTGAGAAAACACTATTATAAAAATTTCAACCTTTTAAAAACTTTAATAAACCTATTTAAATACCCCCTTTGGTTGATTTTTAATGTTTATAATTTCCAATTCTTAAATTTGATGTTGTATTCCTTATAGCTCCCAAATTTGGAAATATTAGAAAATAATATTTGCAAATAATTTAAATTTCAATAATAACCTTTATTTCTCTTTGGTAACCTTTTGCAAATATTAACAATTTTGAAATATGTTTGCTTCATAAATCATTAATGCTGAATATTGCAATAGTAGATGTAAGGTACCCTTATAACTCCAAAACCTTAGGTTTAAAGCAAGCAAATAATAAAATCAACCTTTACCTTAATAATCCTTCAATGTTGTGTGGTGGCCGATTAGTAGCTTTATGGAGCGTAGTGCTCATGGGAAGTCAAAGCCTTCTTTGACTGGAATTGGTTTTCTCTTAGGATGGAGCTTCTTCTATTACATAGATGGCACTTAAAGCTCCTTGAAATCCACTCTACTTATAACAAATATCCTCCAAATACAAGCGCTAGTTGTAGACTTTATGATAGCATCTTAAATGCTTTTGTTACACCTTTGAATGGTGTATGGATTGAATTGACCTTCTTCTTCAAGTAAGCTTCAATGCTTAACTTAGTTTGAATTCATTCTAGATTTTATCTACTATGTTTTAATTCATCATAATTTGTTCTCCAAGATAGGCATATTAAATAGGATGGACTTCATAACAAGTGTCACTCAAAGTATTATAAGGTAGGTGTCTTGAATGTACCTTTGGCAATGATGAGGTTGGTGGTAACCTCCAAATATTATTAATTCCCTCAAAATTTATATAACTCACTTTTAGGTGAGCACTTGCGTCTTCATGAACGTTGAAAATATTAGAGAATTTGTGCCAAGTGGCACTCAAGGCATGTGCATGCAAGCCTTATTTCTAATGCTTCAAATATGAGCTTGCAACCCTAATTCTTCTTTTATCTTCACACCCTACGTGAGCTTGCTAAGTTTCTTGAGATGTAAGCTTCATTTTGTACACTAGCTTGGTGAGGATGATGGATGGCTATAGCTGGATTTCTTGATGGTTCTATGACATACTTTTGAGCTTCCTTTTGGTGGACATTTCTTCAACCGATTACTTAAAAATAGTGTTTTTTGTAACAACCAATAAATAGCCTTTTTACTTTATATTTTACATAGATAACCTGTCATTGAATGCTATATTTTTTTATATTTAAGCACAAGTTATAATACCTTCTTCCAATGGCTCCACTATTGTAGGTGATGCACTGATTATAGGGTTAGATTTGATAGAAAAAATTGATGTTTTTAAACACCTTTATTATTGGACATGTGAGCTCTTCGATGGATCCTTTATTTTGCTAAAATAATGATTGTATGAGCTCTTTGATGGATCCTTATTATTTTCAAAAATATACTAGATAAAATGTCCTTACTACCCATTGTAAATAGTAATACTTTTATCCTTCCAAAGGATCAAAAGAGGTACTTTTTTGTAATAGATAGATCTTGCACCAAAATGAAGAATTTTTATGTAATTATTCTTGCTTCTTCTTCTTTGGATGATAGTCAATCCAAGCTAATGAAATTTTATTTTGAATAAGGATTTATTCACTATGTACTAAAAAATAAACCCTTATATTCTCCTTGAATCTTGAGACTTTTAAGGTCTCGATTTGAGGCTTCCTTCAAGGATTTCAATGGTGGCTTTCTAATCCACCTTTTTGCTTGTAATGGTGGCTTCTTTTGGCCACAAAAGTGCTGTAGATTTTTTATAGGTTTGTGCTTTTAACAACACAAACTACTTGATAATAACTATTTAAAAAATCAACTAGTATGGTGATTAATAGATGCACTTTTAATGGTAACAACAATCTCTCCTTATTGCTCCACTAATTTCTCAAAAATACACTTAACAATTCCACTGTAATATTTCAAGCATAATCTAGAATGAAATCTTGCAAATTTCACTACAAATATAGTTGTAGGATCTAGTATTCTTTTTATCTTCAAAATATAAGATAGGTAGTTGATTGTAACTCTGAAATTTAATCAACTCCTAATGTGAAAATGAAACTTAAAAGAAATTTTCCTCTTTTGCACTTTTGAATACTGTAATTCAATTTTTCTCTTTGCAACTTTTTTTTTTTTTAAGCAAAAAACCCCTTGTGGGGCCGCCTTGGTCTGAGAGACCACGAACAGGGGGGTCTACATCATCAAAGTCACCCGGGAGTCACACCCGGCCCCTGCCCACACCAACATTATCAATTGGATTTTGGATACCCAATTCAGCTTTTTGGTAGGGTGGAGATTTGAACCTGGGACCTCCCTTGGAGGATTACCCTCTCCTCTCCAACTCACCTAAAACACCTAGGTTTCTCTTTGAAACTTTTGATCCAATATAAGGTGCTTTAAAAAATCTGATACGTAATCCAATTAATTCTACTTGCACCAATAGTTGCTTACCTTTTTGAAAGCTTTTTGTAGAGGATGTAGATCAAGCTTGTTGCTTTAGATTTTTGCAAATTTTGTTAGCTTTTCCAAAAAGCTCCTTCTTAACCAAAAAGAGGTATCAAAATTTCTTTCATGAGCTTGGGATTTGGTGGCTTGTTCTTCTCTAGTAATATTCTCATTTTTGCTATAGATTTGGAGAAATATTTGTCTTCTTATCATGAAAGGTAATCTTAAAATCTCTCAGATTTGGCAATATTCTTCACTCTTCAAGTCTTCTTGTCAAATTTTTACTTCAAGAAGAATATTCTTCTCAAGACTCTAAATTTATTGAGGTCTTCTAGTATCTTATTTGGAAATCCTTGCCAATTCTTCTTCTCATTATTGGGCTTGTTTTCGGATGGCAAAAATTGTCCCAATTATTTCCCTTATCAAAAAAATTCTCCTTGATGGAGAATTTATCCAATGAGTTCTTCTAGGAACTCTTTTGATGATCTTGCTTCAACAACAAGGCTCTCCAAGCCTCTTCCCTTAACACCTCTCCTAGGTCTTCGATTTTACAAATTCTTTGATCGTCCTTGTGATATTGTTATTCAACTTCTAGAATTGAGATCTCCTTCCTAGATCTCTTGATTCTACTACTTATAGATTTGAATAGGACTCTCCTAGTCCTTCTCATACTTCCAAGAATGGAATTTTCTTCAATGAGATCTTCAAATGATCTCTTCACCTACAATTTTTCTTTAGGTTCTATATTGATTCTTAAGAAGATACCCTTCCTAACTTTACTTTAGGAATTTTCCCAACTCACTGAATCTCCTTTCCCTGCAACAAATTATTAGTACTAAAATCTAAATCTACTTCTAAATCAGGTACTCTCTTATAGAGTCTTCTTCAGGATCAAGGCTTCTATGGCAATTTTTTAGATCAAGGCTTCTGTAGCCTTTTTTAGATCAAGGCTTCTGTGGTCTTTTTTTTTTTGGTATTGATAAAAAAGGGGTTGAAGGGCCCCGACCCTTTACATCGAGCTCTAAATATATACAAGAAAAAAATAAGAGAAGATCATACAAATGCAAGATAGCCCCATATTAGTAAAATAAACAAACCTGGGCTAAACCTATTGATGGAGAAGCTAAAATAAAGTTCCTCTTACTGTCCTTCTATTTAATATAACTGATGCAGTGCTCAATTTTGTACATAACTGATAAAAAAATAGCTGACAATAATGTAATTTAGTGTGCTCAAATCCTTCACCGCATGATCCCAATAAGTATTCTGCTTTGGGATGCCCTCTTTATCTGTTAGCTTCATTATCAACTTTTATAATCTCTTCCAACTCCATGGGGGCTTTTGTGGTATTTTTTAGGATCAAGGCTTCTGTGGCCTTTTTTTGGATCAAGGCTTTTATGGCATTTTTTTACTGTGAAGTTGATTCTATCGATGGAGATATTCAATATTCACACTTCACCATAAATATTTCTCCTAGAGTATCTTCTATAGTATTCTTCTTTTGCAACAACTAATATCTGCACTATGAATGCACTTCAAAATTTGGGTAACAAAGTTGAAATATCCTATATTTTTGTCGTAGGATGTGTCCCAATCATTTGAGAGTTAGTTCCCTATAATAAAAGAAACTTCATGCAATAGTAAACTTTTTCAGATCTCTTAGATGAGCTTCACTAGTTGATTCATCAAACTAGTGGATCAAATACCGAGTCCTTATCTTCATGAGTTTTTTTGAAACTCTATGGGAAGAATCTAAGCCAAATGAATTTTACAATTTCTCTTTCCAATATGTTCTACCAAAAATCTTAAGGTAATAAAATTTACATGCAACAGATCCAACGAAACATCCAGTTTGCAAAAATCAAAGCTATGGTGACTAACCCAATCAATAGTAATTTATTGAAGCTCTCCCTACCACCTTGATTCCTTTAAATATTTTTGCAAGAGCCTGTCCACTGTGGAAAATCAGGTTCACAAAAAATTAGGCTCAATAATAATGGTGGTTCTTCTCTCAATCTACAATAGCTAGTTCTACTATGACTAGATCTACTGTGGCTCTGATACCATTGTTAGATTTTTAGGTAGATCACAATGAGATATTGCAATAATAAGATGTATAAATATGAGAGAAAGTAAATTTATGAGATTGCAAAAATATGCTATAAATAGAAATAACGAAAATGAATACAATATTGCTATGGAGGAATAGACAATCCATGCAAGAAGCTAAAAGACTACATTGTACTCCATCACTAATGGAGTTACACAATAATACGACTAATACCTTCTATTTTGTCAATCTCTTACAATGAGGCCCTTTTATAATGGAATATAGATTCCTGACCAACACTCTACCTAGCTGTACAAGGGACACCTTGCACATTGATACTTGTGCATTTATTACATTGCATAAAGTAACTAAATAACTTACCCCTAAAGTAATCTATTGTCCTAAGTATGTACCTAGAAAGGTACATTTATAAGACCCAAATGATATAATAGAATCTAACTCTAATAGCTCCATAAAAATAAAGCTTCTGAATTTCTATTTTTTGGAGTTCTTGATTTGAAAGGTTGAAGGGTTTCTTGCTTTAGGTTATTTTATGTAGTAAGTACCCATTCTAGTTTCAATCATGACATTCAAATATCTAAGGAAGAATTCATCTTCTATTTGTAACTTGTCTATGATATTTTCCATGGCACATCATTTATCAAGTTGACATAGTCTTTCTCAATTCTTAATGGTAGTTGGATTTTCCACATAGATCTTCACTTTCTCACCTTTGTGAGGGATCACTATATGAGAATAGTCTAAATATAGACAACTATCCAACTTGGCTATAAACTCCCTGGAAAGACAAAAACCAAGGTATGACTCGAGATCAACTATGTCTACTTGTATAACTGTTACTTCTAACACCTTGTGTATCCTTATTGCTATATCTTTTATAACCCCAACTATTTTGACTTGGGTGCCATCTAGCTGCAATAACCCAATATTTGAATATATATATTCCATCCCCATGGATTAAAAAAATACCTTAGGCATGACAGTAG
Organism: Wollemia nobilis; assembly: GCA_028583015.1. Taxonomy (NCBI): domain Eukaryota; kingdom Viridiplantae; phylum Streptophyta; class Pinopsida; order Araucariales; family Araucariaceae; genus Wollemia; species Wollemia nobilis. The sequence goes on along the minus strand of JAQPPZ010001056.1, from coordinate 2,414,691 downwards.
TTGCCATTTTAGACTCCACCATGCAATTATGTATTATCCATCCTTCTATGTGTAGAGACATAGAAGGAATGTGGCCTATTTTTTCCCATTCCAAGGATAGGTTGAATTTGATCTAAGTTAAGCTTTAAGCATGATAAAATTTCAAAATGAATAGTCTTTAATGAAGCTCAAAAAAGGTAAGTTTATTAAAAAAAAATTAAAGCATTATACATGCTTGATTTTGAAGAAGTCTTCTTTAATTCTTCAATAATATTGAATCCCAATGCTTTTAGATACTTTTTTTCTTTCTTCTTAGGCTTTTCAAACCTCTTCTAGTACTCTTGTGTTGCTTGTTCCTTGGAATCATCTTGATTCTCCTTCACTTATTCACTTGCTTTAAAATTAGTTATATTTTATTCTATTTTGGATTGTTATTGGATTACCTAATGACATTGCTTGTATAGGCTCCTTGATCTCTTGTAATGTAGGGGAATATCCTAGGTTGATAACCATTAAACATTCTCTTTGCATCTTATATTTTTATGGTGGTGAAATCATTACTCAAATTATTGAGTGTTAAAATTTATTGAAAATATAAAAAATATTTATTTTCAAGGGAAGACAATGCAAGTTTTTATTAGAGGTGAGGGAAGTACATTGGAAGTAGGAATTGGGGCTAATAGAGGCATGAGTATGGTTGTGATTAGAAGTTTGTTTTTCTATAAAGGTTGGAAGACTTATGGAAGGTATGACATCATAACTTTGGGAGGGAGTTTCCATATAGAGATTAAGTCATTCTTTGTAGCAATTGCATCCTGATAAATTTATGTAAATGTCATTACATTTGATTGTCATATTATAGACCTATATCTAGAGTAAAAGCACAACAATAATAAATTATGCTTGAGGACTTGATGACCTAATTTCTTGGAGAAATATTCTACAAGATTTTCTAAACTAGATATGAAAGTCCATGATGGCTTCTTGAGGATGTCTATAAATAATTTTAAACTTTTTAAGCACTGAAAACGGATCTTCTAGTTCATTAAATTATTGAATGAATGGTTTGGTGAGATAGGCCCATGAGTAAATACTCCCATATTCAAGTTTCTAGTATCAATGAGATATTTTATCCTTAAATGATAATGCAAGGAGCCTCACCATGATATATTTATCATGAATATTACGAATAGTGGCCAAAACAACCATATTTTGAGAATGCTTATAAGTTGTTTTCTAGTATAATCATAGGTTGGTAGATCTTTGAATGCAACTTAGGGAATTTAATTGATATTTGCTAAATTAAGTGGTTTAATATTTATTCCAATTGGGAAATATTTGTCTAGCCATGACTTCTAAGATAAAGTAATATAAAAATCCTTGAGAACAAGTCTAATAAGAATTTAGGCTTCCTACTAGGGAAGATAGGATAAAAGAGGATCTATCTTGTCTAGTTATATAGGCTGGTAGCTCAAGAAATTGTAATATTTTTTCAATCTTCTTAGCTACTAATATTGTTATCTTAACCCTTTTGAATTGGATGAAAACTCAGATTTATGTAATTTTTTTTAGCAACTTTTCTAGGTGATAGAATTTGTATGATCTTAGAAAATAGGACTTCATCAAGGTTTTATTCAATCGTAATGATAAAATCAATGTCCCATGAGGTGTGCCAAAAACCCTTGGACTAAAATCTACATAGTATGTGAAATGTGCCCTAGATCTCATCCAAGATTGGATGACTAGGATTTATCCTAACCTCAACCTCTAGATAAGACTAGTTCCTTGTGTAGGGAAAATTTCCCTACCATATATGATTCTTGGCTAGATCCATTAGGAGTTGAGGTGACTCCAAGGGTGTGTTATATTATTTATACTCAGAGGCTTAGGGATTGAAGGTTTCACCAAAATGGTTTAAGAACTTACTCCAAGTCTAGGGATGGAATGCTTAATACACACCTATGTTTAGATTTTATAAAATCCAATGTATAAATATGAAAGAACAATGCAAGAAAATAGAATTGTAGGCAAACAAAGACTAACCCTAGAATAATTCTTGATTTTCAATGATGAATAAAATCAAAATTTTCTATAAAATAGATATTTCTTTTTTTAAAAATGGTTTAAAATAATGCACAAAGTTAATATTAGAGTGCAAACTATTTGATTTTTCTCTTTCAAATGCCTAGAAATAAATACAAATATTTTTCTTTTATTTATGATCTAGGTTTGGCACATAAATGGATAGAAAACAAACAAAAAACAACCTAAGAAATTAACTTAGGGTACTTATCTAATTTGATGGTTGACCTTAGATTTTAAATTACATCTAGATATATCCAACTTATTCAAATCCTACCAAATAGCTTCACAAAACCCTCATTGTGTGATTGATATTGAAGGTACAATAGTCAAGATCCCTTGGTAATTTTAGCTAACCATTTGAAAGTAAAGTAATTTTTGAACTTTCTTGAAATGAAAAAACAAGGATGCCATGAAATGAAACAATGTAAAAAATAGAATGCAAACAACAGTGTTATGATATAAATGAAGCATATAGAAACATATTGAGGGTTTGGGAGTGAAAATTTACCCTCAACCATGACAAAACCAAAATAATACTACATAAGGGGTGATCACAAATTTAGATCTATCGATATCATGCCCTAAATGGACCAGGCATGATTTTACATTAAAAGTGTAAGAATATATAACTAATGTGAAATGAGATACAAAAATGCATAATTAATGATCTAAGAATGATAAAATGCAAGAAGGAACCTGGTGGTAGTGAAAGAATAGAAAAAAGGATGAAGACCTCCATAAAATGGTAGACTCCTCCTCAAGGCTCCAACACTTATCAACAAAGAACAACAAATCAACAACAAAGTAGCATAAAAACACCAGAAGACACCTAATCTTGATCACTTAACACTTCTAAAATCCTTTGAAACTTTGAAAGCTTCTAGCACTTAAAAATTATAGGATTTCTTTTGGGAAAAATTCTAAGATAAAAAGAGGATCAAAACCCTCTATTTATAAGAGGTTTAGAGGAAAAAATGGTGGGAAGACAAAAGAAAATCCTAAGGGAGGTCTGATGTCCTAGATATTGGTTCAAAAGTTAGGTTTTCTAAGAGAAAACCCTAACTTGAAAAAATTGCACCCCATAAGGGGTGATCGCAATTTTAGTAAAACTAGAAAAAAAGGAAGGAAGAGAGGGAAGAGAGGTCTAAACTTATGTTTTGACAAGTTTGAGGGTCTCTATGAGGTTCTAGAATTATTGACTTACTTAGGTGGGTCAATTTTCCATGTCTACATTTTGACCCCTCTTTGACGCATTTACGACCTAATAAATGAGTCAAAGAAATATGTATACACCTATGGGTAAAGAACAATGGACACGAAATAGAGTGGTTGGTTTAGAATAAAGGAGTGGTGCAAAAATGGTGTCATACTAGATACTTTGAAATTTTACACACAATACGAGGCATTAGGGACTTTAATGCCTCTTAGGCCAAGGTGCCACTCAGGTTTCAAAAGGAGTGCAAAATTCATGAGGAAACATAAAAATTACTAATGTAGAAGAAAAGAGAGCAACAAACAAAGATTAAAAAAAAAGCAAAAATATAAAAAAGCGAGAAAAAGTAGGGGTATAAGAAGGTGGGAAGGTGAAAATAAATTCATTTTAACTACATGAGAAGAAGAAAAGGATCTCTAAAAAAATAAATGGTATTTTACACAAACCACTATGCCATTGCGAGGGTTGAGACTAGTGTAGCAACACAGTGAGCATGGGTAAGGACTAAAATACTTCATCTAGACTAGGCTAGATTAGGTTTTTAGCACTTTAAGCAATGTATTTTTCTTTTAGAAGAATTCACCATGCATGATCCCAATGTGATTTTGAGGGCCAACCATGCTTTTAGTTGGTTCACCATGATGATCAAATTCACACCTCAAAATTATAAGGCATGACTTCATGAATTCCCATATCACAAGTATAGGGTACAAATTATAAGGTTGTTTTATTATTTTATTATATATATATATATATATATATATATTTGTTTGTGATATATAAAATTGATTAAAAATTTGTTATGTTTTTTTTGTAGCATGACATATTGGAGAGTCGAGAGTGGCAACCAAGTTCTTTGGAGGTGGAACTACAAGCTCTCACACAAGCAAAGAGGGACACTCTAGATATAGTGGGGCTACAACATGATAGAGATGCCTCAGGTGGAGGGAGACATAGTGCTATTGATGGTGCTAGTAGAGATATGGTACATAAAGTTATCTACCTTTTAGCTACCAACAGGGTATATGATAGTCACACTAGAGGATATGTGACATAGCTTGTGCATCCCTATCAAGGGAATGGTAGTTTACAGGGCATGAGGGTAGAATGCCACATTGTAAGAATTATCAAGGGGCTAGGCCCACCAAGTCCAAGAGAGTTAGGTCCCTATTGATGAGTTGGTGGGGTGCTATGGTGTCTGTGATTTGATGATCATTCTTTGTGGGGTGGTGGTGGGATTCTTGGTGTACCACATGAGTAGGTAACACCTACCATAAGCACTATTGAGAGTAGTGGTAGACATGCAAGACCAGTAGGTGTGGTTTGCATGAGGTCCATATGTGTTGGTCTATTTGTATAGAATATTGTACAATATTATGTATAAGAAACATACAATATTGATCTATACAACCTTGCTCTAGGTGTGGTTTTGGAAGCACATAGTAGTCCAGAGACCATATGCACTATCAGGGCCATTACCCAATCCAAAGCAGCTAGTAGAATACAAGTTGTCCAAGAGTTTTGAGGGGATCTAGAGGATATACATCAAGATCTTGCCACAAGGGAGATGGGTGATAGATGAGAAAAAAGAGCACATGATCATATGGTGGCCATGACATATACACCCTATATAGATAGATGATACAAAGGAGCTAGCAAGGGTTAGGAGGTTCAACTGGGTCTTTATAGAGAAGTGGAAGCTAGTGCTCTTTCAATTTGATCAAGTCTAGTGATAGTTCAATATATTTTAGAAGATACTAAACTTGGATGACTACTGGTATATGCAAGTGTGAAGGGACCAATTAGGATTCAAAGAGGACATTGATGTGGGGATATGGGTGGAGAAGGACTTGAATGACCCACTATATGTGGACTAAAGAGTGGACAATATCAAGGTGGTCCTTGGGTAAAAGAGATGGTATAAGGGCATTATACCCTCAAGTATCTTCCCACCAATGCCAGTGTAGAGGTACTAGGTTATGGGCCAATGGATGTAGCTAGAACTTTGAAAGGTAATCCAATGCTCCATAAAGTAGTGGCAATAGGGTTAGGAATCCCCATGGGAAGCACATGCATAGATTTGGGTAGAGATTACAATAGCAATTACCATCACTCCTAGGACTAAGGAGGAAAATAAATCAAAGATGCCACCATGATGGTTGAAGTTGGGTTGAGTACGATAATCGAAGAGGCCTCCACATCAATGATAGAAGGATTAAGTGGTACCATGGGTTAGGGAGACCCAATGAGGGAGATAGAGGTACTACAAGCCTAGATAGCATCCATGCAAAGGGATATGGACCTACTCCAAGAGGATAGGTCCAAGAGGATCGAGGGGCTATAGAGTACCCTGATCACAACACTCATAGAACAAGACACAGTGTTGAGGTGTGATTTTATCTAGTCACAAAACCACTCGACAATATCAGAATTTAAATTCTCTCTTGCAAAGAACGTAATGTTTCTCTAAGGTTCTTACTTTATTTTTCATGTATTATGCATATATGTTTAGGTAAGTAGTTGAAAAAATATTTGTGATTTGCAGATTACTATTAACAAGGGGCCTAGGAATTATGTAAATGATTTCGATTTCATCATATAACATATGCCTTTCATATCAATCCTAATGAAATAAAATTTGATTTATGATCTTAAATCAAAGTGCACAAAATTTATTTCATCTTCTCAATCTAATGTCTTGTAAATGCTTCAAATGAATTTAGAGTGAAAAGAATCGAATAATTTAAATTAAATTTCAATTTAAATTTAACAAAAATTAAAGTAAATGAAACTTTGATAAATTTAATAAACCTTTGGAATATAACAATTTATCATAAATTCAATTCCAAATGTCTATTTAATAAAGTAATTATTTGTTCAAACCCCCTTTATGAAATTATAAATTAAATATCCAAGAAGGCTAACAAATTATGACAATATCTTGCCCAGTTTATAAGGTATAAAAACTTTATCAATAATAAAACCTTAGGGCTTAATGTAAAATTAATTTATAAACTTTAACTTTATAGGAAAATAAAGTTCATAAATAAAATTTTCTTGTAATATTTACTTTGAAAATATTTATGTAGTTAAATATTTTACAAAGTAAATATAATTTCAACTATAAAATTTGGACTATCAGAATGAATAATCATTATGCGAGAATGAAATCCAAATCTGAATTCTTTGACAGATATTAGTTTTAGTTTCTCAACCTTATTGAGATTAAGGTTGGAAATAAAAAAATCATTTACCCATTTAAATTTATTGATCCAAATATTAATTAATGTAATATTTGACCCATAAATTTATTCATAACCTTAGCTTATATAATTTTAACTATGTAAAAGTTAACTAGGTTATGAATATGCAGTTTTTAAATTTGAAATGAATAAATTGCAAAAGATTAAAGTTGAAAAACCTAAATTCTATTTCGGATTAATTACCACAGTGACAGAACATAGATAAAACTAAATATATTATTTATCAACACATACAATAAAACAATAGATGAGGGTGATATTCAAGGGAATTTTATTCAAATATTTAATGATCACACCAAATAATCCTTTCAACATTCGAATACAACACTGCAAATATATAAATCCAGGATAACATAATACAATCAAATAGTTTACAATTATGGTCCTGCTTTCTCTATGTATTTCATGTCCACTGTAGCTTTCTTCAAATTTGCCTTGATTCCTCCAAGATTTTCCTCTTTCTTTGCATAAAAATCTGACCCTTCTTCCTTCTTTCAATCCCATTTTATTCTTTTTCTTTTCGTTCTAGCGGTTTATTAAATTGGTTGGTTCAGTTTCGTTTCATAACGCTTTTTAAAATAGTGCCTAACATGCATTATAAATTCTCCACAAATATTTATGCAATACAATAATACTACCATGTGATCATCATATTTAAATAAAACTAACCACATTACTTTGTCTAAATATTTCGTCCATTGAGCAATGGTGAATATTTTGACCTTCATAAAAGTAAAATATCAATATATATTTTGCCTAATATTTTTATATCCCCAACCTTAGAATTTAAACTTTATAGCTTCCTCTTTAAGGATTTAATAAATCAAAACGATATATGATGTTGTAATGAAGTAAAATTTGACTCACCAACATATCCCTTAACTTTTCGAACAACATGTCTGTGACCTATTCACGTTCTCCTCTCTAGAATACGTAGTCAGTGCACCTTCAAGATTTCAACATGAGGCCAAAATGCTCATTATGTTTTTAAACATTTTTCTTGATCCAATTGCAAGTTAAATACATGAAGCACAATCAAAGTTTAAAGATGGTGCTGCCACAAATCGTTCCCCAATAGAAACATTTCTAGTAGTGGCTCGTAAATAACCTTCGTTAGGTAGTAGTAGTATTTTATTCCACCTCAGGCTACAACAATGACTATGTTTTGAGTGTCACAACAATTTTGTTCTCCAACAACCACATTCGATGCGACGACGACATCCTACGACATTGGTGTTCTTTCACGATAGTGTTTTTGCACCATACAATGATTTCATCCATATTTTTGAATATCTATTATGGGGACACTTATGCCAACATTTGATCATGATTTTTAACATTTAATGAATGTCGGCATCCCACTTCACCTCGAATATCGAAACCCAAAAATTTCTTCTAGTTGTATGTGGAACCTTCCATTATATGGCCTGATGTCACGAAAGTTATTATGCTGAAACATATGCGTATACCACATCGATCGCGGTACCCGCATCATCAAACCAACTATATTCCTTTGTAACTTGTTGATAAATTGCTACTCACTTTACTAAGGATATATGTCCATTTTTTATCTTTGACTTACACCCAAATAACTCCATTCATGTCCCCCTTGGGACCTTGTCCATACGTCTTTATCTTTAACACACTATGCGCCTTCTAGGTGTAACGTATACTGGAGACCCTCTTCACGAGATAGTATTTTAGTGATGATTGTGTTCCAAATGATTACAATAGCTAGCAATAATTGTTTATCTAGCGATGATGATAGCTACGATGTTTTACGTCTCGACGATGACTGTTGTTTAGATAGCGACAACACCTATGTATTTTTTTATCATTTTTTGAGCATGAATGTCCTTTCAAATTCCTTCAATGACACTGTTAGCTATCTACCACACCTTCTGGTGATAGTATTATCTGGATGTAGCACCCCCTGACAACAAATTTTGATGATTTTTATTTTCTCCTTAAAGTTTACATATAATTCTGCATAGGTGGGATCAAATTTGAAGACAATGTCGTAGGGCCTGTTTGTCAATAATACTCGTATGAGGTCCTAGACACAACACCCATGCATGCGTTCCATCCTTTACACCATGGGGTCCACTCGTGATGAACCTACCTAAAAATCAAAACAACCCTTTCATTAGATAACATAATATAAACTCTAATAAAATATATAAAATGAACACCCAACACAACAAACATACACGACAAACAAAACATATTACCACACAATTATTGAAAATTAAACCTATGAACCTATGTATAATAAAATGCAAACAATACACAACCATATAAGAATAGAAACATAACAAACATGGTCAACATATATCATAAGTTTAACATCAGAGTATAAACTACGCAAATTAAACTTTTAATAAAAACATGACAATTCCAAACCAATAACATTCAAGAAAACAAACCCATTATAAAAACAAATAAACTTAACACACTTAACATTAACTAAAATATAACGACCTTAACTTAACAACACAACACCCTAAGAACATTACCATAACAAAAAAAATGCAACTTTACACAAAAACTTATAAATATTATACACAACAAAATAACAATTTTAACACAAAAGAACAAGATACACTAAAATAAAATTAAAATAATAACAACATTACATTATACACAAACATCAATACTTCAAAAAAATAAAATAATATAACGAATCTAACATACCAACATGATTATACAAATGTGAGACCCCCATGGACGAATACATGAAATGTAAAGAGTTTTCTTGGAATGATTTGGTAAACATAAATAAAGGATTTTAACGAGTATGAGGTGAATTTAGTGATGAATGTTTACTATCCAAATATTCACATAGAAACAAACCCTTTTATGAAAAACTTTGCTACAACACCATTTTGAGAATTGATGATGATAATTACGAAAAATAAGTTCAAGCAATGATTTGGAAGCAAAATTTCAAATTTTCAAGTGGGTCCCCAATTTTTTTGGGGTCATTGTGAAGAACGTTGTTGGAAATTTTGGGTACTTTGGGTACATTGCCTTTGCTCAAGTGTATAAGTTGTCATTGATGTCAAAAGGCATTTTTGTGTTGATATCAAAAAGAGTGTGATGTCAAAAATATCTTGAGAAGCTTCATAATGTTAAAGGGTTTTTATTAAAACCATGGTGACGGTTTTTCTTAAAACCAGTTGGACTCATTAAGGGTTTTTATTAAAACCAAGCTTAACTTATGCAAAGGTTTTTTCTTGAAAAACCTTGAAGGTCCATGTTTATTATTAATAATTAAATTAACTCAAACCTTTGACAAAGGTCTAAGTTTAATTTATTATTAATAAAATAATAATAATAATTATTTTAATTATTATTAAAGGGTCTTTTAACCCTTAAGCGACGCAGATAAAGATTTCTTTCGCCGACGTGTTGCCATCGTTGGAGGAGCACCGACGTCAAACAATTAAGGAGAAATGGCTATATAAGTGGGGATGATTTTCTAAAGTAATGTACCTTCGATCGATGCAATTTCGTAGCTCTGTGTCCTCCGTAAAAGCGATGTTTTTTGCTATATTTCATTGTCCATCCATATAGAATTGCTCAAGATTTTCTTGCGCTTGACATCCGAAAGATTGCGTTTCTCTAACATTTGATAAGACTGCAAACTATGTTTTCTGGGAGTTATGTTTTTGGACAACGCTCATGATGATTGTGGTGGCTTGAGGAAAATGTTTACGTTTTCAGATCCTTGGCGATTGAAGGAAGACAACACATAGGATTACATTATATTTTTCATTGGGCACTTGTGCTCCAATGGTGGTGGTGTGTTGAGTGAAGAAGCATTGGGCAGAGGTGCCAGGTTTGACCCATTTTGTGGGCAATTTTGTTTTGGTCATGATGCACGAGGATAGCAGCAATGAAAGCGCTTTAGCATGTGTGGTGGTGTTATTCATTTTCTCCAAAGGTTGGAGAACTAAGGTTGGCCAAGTGTTGTGATAGGTTTTGAGTCCTCCTTCTTCATCAAAGTAAAGGTATGGGCAACTTCTTCCATGTATATTGTTGATGGTGTATTTTCTGAAATAAGGTTGGAGTGAAAAGGTATTCTACTAGGTATCCTTTGGCTAGGTGTAAATCCTATTTTTTGGTTTGTTGAAGACTACTTATGCATTGTTATCCTTAAGGAGATTTTTTGGTGAATGCATAATTTCTAGTTTGAGATAGTGGAAGCTTTGTGCACTAGGGTTTATGTTAGTAAGTCTTGCTACTTGCATTAAGATGGTAAAACCCTTAGTTGGCTGTTTTGATATTGATGGTTGAGAAAAGTTATTTGGTTGTGGAAAGAACATGAGTATCATTTTTATATGAGATATTGCTTGGTTGGCAATTGTTGGGTTGTGTTTCATGTTCTTGATAAATGCAAACTTCATTATATCCTATCCATTTTAGATATTGAGTTGAGTTTTCAGATTTGAGATTGAGATTGAGCTGAATTGATTTGAGTATAGAACATATTGAGTCTCTAATAATTCTCTTTATGCTTCTATGAGTTTGAAAAATCACATTGGGTCTCTAACAATTCACTTTGTGATTTCCTACTAAGAAATTTTTTCTTGGTGAGCTTGCTAAGTTTTTGGACAGGTTCTAGTGGGGACTTGTGAGCAGTTCTTGGACAGGTTCCGGTGGGGACTTGTGAGCAGATTTGGACAGGTCCTAGCAGAGGACATGTGAGCTGAGTTTGATAGTTCTATCGAAGAACTTGAGGACAGAGGTGCATTGGTTCTATGAGAAGAACCTGAGGATAGATTTGGCAAGTCTTTGAGAAGGCTTGTATGCAGAGGATTGATTTGTTCAAGAGTTGGACAGATCTAACAGACAGAGGAAGACTTGTACTAGACCGACTGACTGTGTTTGGTACAGGTTGCTGAGCTACTGTGGATGTGATCATAGAAGGCAAAGGTCTCTTAGGCTAAGCATTGAGGATAGGAGGTCTTCGATGGAAAGGAGTTCCACGTGCTGGCAAGAGGTAGAGGCAGTTGATCTTCCGAGGGATCATTTCCAGAGTAGAGGGGAAGGTATCTCCTTTGAGCAGAGGCTCATAAATTTTGATTTGGGGAAGGTATCTCCTTTGAGCATAAGCTCATAAATTTTGATTAGGGGAAGGTATCTCCTTTGGGCTGAGGCTCATAAACATTGTAATTGGGAAGGATTCTCAAAGAACTTTGAGATAACTTTTAGAGAAAAGTTTTGTGGACGTAGCTCAGCCATTCTGGATGAACCACGTTAAAATTGGTGTCACTTTATGGATGATATTATGCATTGCTTTGGGTGTATTGCTTTATTGTTTTGAAGTATAAAAGAAAAATTAAAAAGAGTTCTTATACTGTTCACCCCCCCCTCTCAGTATAAGCTTGTGCTATTCAATTGGTATCAGAGCAGGTGCCTTCGAAAAGTTTAACAACTTGAAGGAAAAGCTAGTAAATAACACAATGGATTATTCAAGTGGCAATGCAACACCTATTCTTGATGGGTCAGATTTTGGTCTTTGGAGTGCAAGGATGAAGGTTCATCTAATGACACTTGGGAATGAGGTTTGGGAAGTGATTGAAGATGAGTACACTATTCCTGAACATGGTCCTAATACTAAAGAAGAAAGGCTCCTACATCACAACAATTCAAAAGCAATGAATGCAATCCTGAAAGGCTTACAGAAAGTAGATCTCACCAAAGTGATTCACTGCAAGACATCTAGTGAAATTTGGAAATAGTTGAAGGTGGTTCATACAGGTGATACAAATATCAGAAAGGCCAAGTTGAGACACTTCAAAGGTATGTTTGAACAACTCAAGATGAATGATGATGAAAATATTAGTGACTACATGCTTCATATGGATGAGGTTGTTAACTCCATGAAAGACTTAGGTATTGAGCTTGCTGAAAATGATGTTTGTGATAAGATTTTAAGATCTCTTCCTAATAGATTTAGTGAAAAGATTTCTGCTATTGAGGAAGCTAAATATTTTGATAAGTTGAAAAAGGATGAGCTCCATAGTATACTTGTAGCATTTGAGTTGAGAACTCAAGTGAAGGTTGATGTCAAGAAAGAGGCAGCTTTCAAGGCTACCAAGAATTCCAAGGGTAAAAAACTTCAAGATAGTGATGAGTCTTCTAGTGATGAAGAGGCATATTACAACAAGAAATGCAAGTTCTCTAGAAAGCACAAAAGTATGAAAAATATAAGATGTTTCAATTATAGAAAGTTTGGTCATTATGCTACCTGATTGTACTATTCCCAAGAATGAAAGTGATGAAGATAAATAAGATTCTAAGATCAAGGATTCTAAAAAGCACAAGCATCATAGGAAGAACAAAGATGAGCACAACAATCAAGGAAAGAGGTATTCTCACAAGCACAAGAAGAGTTTCTACCTAGACAAAGCAAGTAAGTGTTATAGTAGTGATAGTGAAAGTTCTTCAAGTGATAATGAAAATGAGATGTTGTTCATATCAAAAAAAGAGGAAGAATCGAAACATAGATTCATTATCATGAAATGTCTTAGATGTGGAAATTTTGGTCACCTTGAGGATGATTGCACAAATAATGATTTGGTTTCTAGTATGTATGAGGATGCTTTAGAAAACTATAAGGAAGATGCATGTATGGTTTTTGAAAAGGGTAGCACCTCTAGTGATAAGAAATATGAAAACAGGCTTTGATGATTCAAAAAGCAAACAAATAGAGGAAGTTAGAGGAAGGTGAAGTGATCTTGAAAGTGAACTTAGTAGTGCTCTTAGTGCTTTGAGAAAGGAAAGAAAGAAGAATGCTAGACTCAAGGATAAGTTAGATGAATGTTGTATGGAGAGAGATGATCTTATAGAAAGTCTTGACTTCTCTATAGCTAAGACATAAGAACTCAAGAATGAGTTAGAGTCTAAGGTTCTTGAGTATAGTGAGTTAGAACTGAAAATGGCTTCTTTGAAAGAGGAAACTAAAGAGTACAAGGATAAGCTTTACAAATTTCAAGATAGCTCCAAAAAGGTTAAGTCACTCATCAAAGGTCAAATAAAGACAACAGATAAAAGATGCCTTGGTTTTGTTAAGCCACACAAGGAACAAGTTGGAGAGTCTAGTAAGAGACTCCAAAAGGAAGAGAGTTCTGATGAGAAAAGTATTTTAGATCATGAGTCCTTGAATGATAGATGCACAAAAATAGAAAACAAAATTCAGAATGAGAAGAAGAAGTTTTTAGGACCCAAGAGGTCAAATAAAGGAAAGTTTCAAGGCAGATGTTTTGCTTGTCACAGGTTTGGTCACATGGCTTCACATTGCATGGCTCAAGTGAAGGAGGTAAATGAAAGTTTCAGAAGTGCTAGTTACTTTCAAGGGTATTGCTACTCTTGTCAACAGTTTGGGCACAAGGCAGTTTATTGCAAGGCAAATAATAGGAACAGGTTTGGTTAGAATAGGTTTGGCCAGAATAGGTTGATGCAGGAGCATCCGGAGGTGGAAGAGCAATCTTGCATCACCCAAAAATATTTTTTTTTTCTAAGTGCCAAAGCTGTCGCGAAATCGCGACACCTTTTTGAGAAAGGGCGCCAAGGGATCAAACTGTCGTGATATCGTGACGCTTTTTGAGAAAAGGGGCCAAGGCGCAAAATGGTCGTGAAATCATGACATTTTCAAATCAAAGAAGCCAAGACACAAAATGGTCGTGAAATCGTCACATTTTCGAAGCAAAAGAGCCAAGGCGCAAAATGGTCGCGAAATCACGACATTTTCGAAGAAAAAGAGCCAAGGCGCAAAATGGTCACAAAATCGTGACATTTTCGAAGCAAAGGAGCCAAGGCGCAAAATGGTCGCGAAATCGTGACATTTTCAAAGCAAAGGAGCCAAGGCGCAAAATGGTCACGAAATCACGACACTTTCGGAAGCTAGGCTCGAAGGCGCAAAGTGGTCGCGAAATCGTGACACTTTCGGAGGCAAGACTCGAAGGTGCAAAGTGGTCGCGAAATCGTGACACTTTCGAAAGCTGGGCTCGAAGGCGCAAAGTGGTCGTGAAATCATGACACTTTCGGAGGCAAGACTCGAAGGTGCAAAGTGGTCGTGAAATCGTGACACTTTTAGAATCTGGGCTCGAAGGTGCAAAGTGGTCACGAAATCGTGACACTTTC